>CM075672.1:9987500-12387500 GCA_037962975.1 Clitoria ternatea | reverse complement strand
TGTTGAGGGACTGTTGTCGATTCCCGTGTGTGATTTTATATAAGATAGCATGAGATGCTTGTTACTATAAATGTGAATACCGAGTGCATGTGATGTGGGACTATCGTGTTGAGTTCCATTTGTGTTTTAATACTAATTGCATGAGATGCATGTACTGTTAATGAGAAAGCCGAGTGTATATGATAGGAGTCTGCTATGATGATTTCCGTGTGTGGTTTTTATATTAAAATGCATAAGATGCATGTGTTGACAGTGTGAAATTGTTATACCGATTCTGTTCATGACTTTATGATATTATTATGCATGAGATGCACCAGAGAAAATACTGTGAGTATTGAGCGTGTGACGCTTGTATTTGAATCGGTAATTATATGCATGAGATGCTATCAAAGACCTTGAGTGGGACTCAAGGCAAGCCGACCGAGTGGGACTCAGGGCTGCCCGTAACACTGCCATTGACGCTGAGAATGTTTGTGTTACAAGTGAGGGCAAACGGTTTGGTATCAGTAAAATGGCCAGATTAACTGAGAGCTGAATAAAAGGCTGAGAGCCATGTTGCAACATAAAAAGCTATTAATGAGCAATCAGATCCGACTGAATAATTATGTGCACACTTATAACTGTTGCCGAGTGCAATGTGGTCTGTATGTATATGTGTAAATGTTATTGAGAATAGCATGTTTAATATAGCCGAGAGTTTGTTGAGTAGATTCTAACTGAATGATGTCGTGTGTGTAATCATGTTGAATGGCAGTGTGTGTTATTAATTGTTTGAGATATGATATTGCATAGTTGAGGACTTGAGGATTAATCCGAGTCAATAACTATCATTTAATATGTAAAATGCTCACCCCTACTGTGGCTATATTTCAGTGGATATCGCTCGGGATGGTGAATGATGGGAGAACACCAAAACTGTGTGAAGTGTACTTGTACAGATGTTGTGCATAAATTGTACATAGTTTTGATGTAGCCTGACCGGCTCCTAAGTACACTGTTTTGTTTAAGTGTATCTGAATTTGAGTTCTCTCGGATTTGAGAATACAATCGTATATATATATATATATATATATATATATATATTTCTATGTTGTTAAATTGTTCAATGAGTGTTGTTGTAGGGGAAATGTCCAAGATATATATATATACATATTACCGAGCAAATAAGGTTTGCATGATTCCGAGTAAAGGAGAGCTAAAGTGTCTCTGAGTGAGGCTAGACTAGAAACCTTCTTCCGAATGAAGAAAGGTCAAACCAATTCCGAGTGAGTTACGTATATTAAGACTACTTCCGAGGGAAGGCTAGTCAGTGTGTTATCGAGTGGAAAAGTAGCTGAGTGCATCTCTCCCGATTGGAGAAGGATTTAAAATACTTCTGAGTGGGAAATTTCGAGGAAAACACTTCTGAGGGGAGAATGGTTATGATGTCCCTGAGTGAGGTATATTCTAGAAAACTTCCTCCGAGTGGATAAGACTTAGATATTTTCGAGTGAACTTACATAATTCCGAGTGAGACTTGACCTAGAAAGCTCCCGAGTAAAGAATTGTTAAAATACTCTTGAGTGAAGAGGGGTAAGACACTTCCGAGTGTGTTGGGGATTGAAGTGTCTCCGAGTGAAAGATATCCGAGGGGAATTATTTCTGAGTGAAGTAACTTAAAAAGGGTTCCGAGCGAGGAAAGACTGAATGAGTCATTCCAGATGAAGTTAAATGCCTCGGAGTGAACCATGCCTGAGATGAGATCTTGCAGGCAAGAATACGGAACTGTGTGTGAACTTCTGAGGGAAGCGTGACATGAAGGGATCATCTACGAGTGAGTAGTGGTTCCAATTCCGAGTAAATGAACACATCGAGTGTGGGTTCTCGCTCCAGCGAGAAGGGGGCTCACTTAAGCGACTTCTGCCAATTTCGCTTACCAATTCAGGGACTTGCCAAGCGAGTGGCACCCTGACCCGTTCTCTTCACCGACTCAGGATTCGAACACGAAAAATTTTCCCCTTTCTGGAATTGTTTTATTTAAGTCGGGATGTTTCATCCTTAAGTATCTTAGTTATTTTAAATTGCAACTCAACTTTTTAAATTGTTATTTTCTTTTTATCACATGAACAACTCAGCTATGCAATCTTGTGAATATTGTATAAATTGTATATAAATTATTCTTTTGTGAATAGGTTTTGATAAATTTACCATAGTAACTAGAAAATTACTGTAATTATTGGACTTTCAATCCCAGTGGAACGATATCTAAATTTTAAAAACTACAAACAATTGGTGCACTTGCCAATTAAAAGACTCAACAGTAAAACAAAGTTAACAAGTTTTTTACAACATTATAATCGGGTCTAACAGTTTGGTGGATATTCCTAAAATGTTCTTCCAAATAATTCAGTATCGGTCCACCATCATTTTCTATAAAACGTTGTGCTATGACTCATGATGCTAAAGGCCCATAACAGATTAATTTTGGAAGTAATGAAAATAACATGACCAGTATTATTATTTGTTTTATGGCATAGTATGAGAAGGATAAAGCTAGAGACAGACTATGAAGGGTTTGTGAGAAACATATTTCGAAACCAGCAAATGATGCACATTACATATATATAATACCCAAAGCAACAACTTAAAATATAGTTGCATGATTACAAAAGCTGTAATTCATTCTATATATCCTAGATATAACAACAACAATTCCCAAATAAAATTAAAAAAAAAAAGACAAATCACAAACTCCACATCTCTGCTAACAGCAGAAAGAAACAATATTAACATATATAGAAGTTTACATAGTAGCGTACGTCTCGTTATTATTACTGAAAATGCATGACAATATATAGAATTTAATTTTGATGCAGTACTTTGAGTGAAAAGAGTACCATACTGTATCAAAGTTAAATTCTTATATTTTTTAATTACCTTTAAATGGAAGAAGAGCTAGGTATGAAATAAAAGCAACTTTTCGCTGATCTTCCAATTGGAATATAATAATACTCAAAAGAAGGCTCTTGTGTTCAATGTTGGTGACTCCTGAGGCACAAGGCCTAACCTTAACTCAAGGTCCAAATCACCATTTTTCTCCTCAATCCTTTGACCAAAAACAAATGAAGGAAGATGAGGAAGTTCCGTGGAACCAATTAACATGGCCCTTTGATGTGCATGACCATGATCATTAAAATTGAATGGCTTTTTACCATTCCTAGCATGTTTCTCTTCACCAGAATCCATCCTAAACAAGATTTTCTCTTCCACATCAACATGGTCATTATTATGTTCTGTTGTGGCCTTGATTGAGATGTCCAAAGAAAGCAAGTTGTCTTCACATGATTGCTTGAGCTTTGCTCTGTCTCTTCTATGGATATTCATGTGGCCTCCTAGTGCCTGTGCATTTGAGAACCCTCTCCTGCAAAAGGCACAAGAATATGATCTAACTTGTCCAGGACCACCTTGATCCTCTGAACTCCATCTTATCTCTGTTTTGTTGTTGTTTTGGGCATTGAACTCCATTTTCCTCTGGTAAGTGAAGGGGAAAATATAAGACATAAAATTCCCTAAGAAAAAGAAGTGTTATGAATCTGGGGTAGTCAACAGATTGGCTGAGACAAAATTTATAATCAGATTGGAAAACTACAGAAGATGTGCATCAACTGGTTTTTTCTGCTTATTTTATTATGTCAGTTGAGTAACATAGTTTACAACTTAGTAAGTGTGCTGTTAGAAATGGTATGAAAACCACAAAGCTAATTTAATAAAATATTAATTAACTTCATCTGTTTTACTCATTCGATTATTCTATTAGACATCTTCCTTTTGGATTGTTTTAAGAGGATCAATGAGAATATTAATGATTTTAATGTTTTCATCTTTTAGTCTTGCTGAAAAGGTGAAAAATGTTTTCCGAGAGAAAAAGTTAACTAAATCAGGTTTAGGATCATTGTATTAATTTTTAAGGGGGTGTACGTATAATCAGCGGTATGTATGGTTGTTTAACGGTGATTAATTCTTTTATTAATTTATAGACATCTTTATAACTGAAATAATTAGCTATTATTTTAAAGTAGGTAAATTTAAACACTTAGAGTTTTTTGGTGGATAAAATAACAAAGGTTGGATAAGTTTTTATCTTATTTAATATTTGATATACATCGGAATAAAGGTTAAATAAACTTATTATTAATGATAGTATAATTATAACAATAATAAAATAATATAAAAATAAAATAACGATATAATAATGTATTGATTATAATAAAATAAATAATAATAATAATAATAATAAATAATGAAAAGTAAAATAATAATAATATATTCCTTATCGTCCAATACTAATTAAGTTTTTCTTTAAAATCATAAAATAAATAACATAATAAATTTATGGTAGGATTCTTTTTATCTTACCTATTAAACGAGTCCTTGTTGTGTTAGCTTAGTGTTGCACAGGATTACAATAATTTTGTCTAGAAAGAAATTAGCCAAAAGTTTAATTTAAGGGTTACACGCCATTACAATAAATTTGTCTACAAAGAAATTAGCTAAAAATTTAATTTTTTTTACAACTGCAGCTGTCATTTGCAAATTTTCTTTTGGTTTGGCAATGTTTTTTGGCAATGTTTATTATGATATATTTGATAAATGAAAAAAAGAATGCACATTTTGGCCCATTTGTAATGGTATGAAACTCTTCATTAACACAATAAGGTTTCACAAAAAAAAAAAAACACAATAAGGGAATATGTGTCCATTATAAGTTCTGAAAGAAAAAAAAAACTTACTTAGAAATGAGATAAAATAACCGGTTTCCTTAATGAAGAAGTTTAAATTCTTAAATTATGTGGCTTGTTCGGATGATGTTAGAGGCTCTTAAATCAAAGTTTAAATTATAATAGGATCTTCTTAGTTCTTATAATTTTTCATTTACTTTTTTGTTAAACTTAATGTCTGTTTGGTATGTAAACAGGGTTATAAAAATAAAAAAAATTTAAAGATTAATATTAATTTTTTACGTTGTTCGAAATAATAAAACTCCGTTTAATAGTAAAATCTTTTTTAGTTGGCCAAACTAAAATTTAATCAACCCTAATAAAGAACCAAACACCTATTTAAAACATTGTACAGATGATTCTATCGTTGCTCCTTGTCAAATCTAAAGTTGTATCGTGATAAGGCGATAGCTGTGACATTTAGAAATAAATCACTCTTACCAATGTGCTAGATCTTATCTTTTCAAACATACTTAGGGAAAAACTATGTTACCCAATATCAACAAATCAATATGAGACCTTCGTAACAAACTTCAAATTTTAAATACTAAAACTTCCTTCGATAAAATTTAAAGGAAAAATCGACAGATGTCACTTGGATACTCCTATTTGACATTTTATTTATGTGGCAATACAACTAATGTAATTTCATAGGTAGAAAAACATTTTGGACAGGTTGAGTGAACATTATTTTTTATTTGTTGCTTTGCTAAGTGGACTTGAAACTATTGGAGATACCAATACATGCAGTAAAATTTCAAACTAAAAAGGTGTATTATTTAAGTTCTGTGTGAATAATGAAGAGATTGGATTTTAAAGACTCACATGGATTTAATGTAACTTTTGTCACCACAACAAGACTTGTCTTTTCGATGTACATTTGACTTGAGTATATAGTTGTGTATTATGAGAGAGTTTGTAAGTTTTTATAGAAAATTTGTCAAAAGAAATTGTTTGTAATTTTTCTTGTAAAAGTTACTATTGGAGAATAAATATTTTGAGTTTATGGATGCATGGAAGTTGTGTTAAATAATGTTAAATATATGTGTTTTTCTTTTTTTTAGGTTTTTTAATTGGCATTGATTTAAATTTAAATGTTTAATTATCGATAGTTAATTAATGATTTGAATGTTGATTAATTGAAATTAAACGGGGTTAGTTAAATACGAGATTATAAGTTTGTTAAGTTTAAAAGTTAAATTAAATCATTAGTTAGTTTGGAAGTTAACCAAAATGGTAAAGTTACTAAAATACCCATAACCCTTAAAACACAACTAGTTCACTCTCGTTTTCATGACACACCTAACAAAAGAAAGAAAACTAAATTCCCTTATCTTTTCCCTCCTCCCACCGTGCACCACCCTTCACCTCCTATTTCCCTCTCTTGTTTCTTCTTCAACTTTTAGGCAAGACCAGGGTTCCACTCTTCTTTCATCCAAAGTAAGGGCAAGCTCCCATTTTCTTCTTCTTTTTCCCACGTGTGCAACAGAGCATGGGATTGCAACCTGTTGGAATCAAGTCTGATTTGTAAAGGATTTTAAAATCATTGCTTATTATTTACTAGACCCTAAGATTTGTTAATAACACACATCAAGACATTTAATTAAATAAAGTCTACCTACGTGTTATCTAACCTATTCAATTAAGTGTTTTAGGTTATAAATGAAAAGAAGAGTCCACCAAATTAAAAAGTCTTGAGCCATGCAAAAAATTTCAGAGCAAGTCTTCCTGGGATAAAAATAGTTGCGTACAAGTTTGTATCAACAAAAGTCTAATCCTAGAACAATGTTCAAGAAAAGTTTGATTCAAGTACGCTCGTCCAGACTTTTGGACTGCTAAGTCATACGTATTCTATTCTTTAAATTTAGCACGCGTACTTGCTTTATCAATTAAACCCCAGACATTTGAAGCAACAAGAACGTTACTCCAAGGCTTGCATCAAACAGAAAATCAAGAACAATTTTGAAGATGCTCTGAACTGAGTTTTAATTAAGAAACATTGTGCCTATTACTAATTAGGAAAAAGGACAAACCAGTGCAAGAACCAAAGCTTGTATGGAAAGAAACCAATGTAACTGTTCTGCGTATTTCAAAAAAGCTGATGAAAATCAATATGTATGTTAGAAAGCTTTCAGAAGGTCAACTCTATATGCCCTACAAGTTTTAGTTGAAAGAAGAAAGCCAACAGAAGGTGTTTTTCTCTAAAACACTCAAGGAACACCATTTTAGTGCAAGCTTTAAAGCTCCTTGTTCTAGACCTTTTGTCCTCATCTCATTTTCAAGGCCCAATGCTCTTAACGGTTATATCCCTTCAACAAATTCACAACGACTATCTCAAAGGCCTATATATATAAAGGGATCCTAGTGTAACATCCTAAGTTTGAAAATTTTAGAAAATAACTTATTAGGCTCGGTAGCTTGTTCTTCTCCTATGCGCCTTTAGAGGTTTTGGTCTAACTTTCTCAAATGATGCTTGATTGAAATGATTCTGGTCTCGTTCACTTTGTTTCGAAGAGATCTTCAATCTCTATTTCTAGGCTCGATCCCAAATTCCTACTCTTTCATGCTCAAATTCAAGGATTAAGTAAATCCATCTTAGAACCATGTTATTCGCGTTTTTACTCTGCGTATGGTTCATTCAAAAATTCATAACTCTCTCATACGACCTTAGATTTGCACAAACTTGGTGTCAAAATCTCCATAACAAAATTATCTACATTTTGGAGTTTTAGGGTAGTTTCAATGCCCTATCGACAAGTTCCGTAACCCTCGATAAGTAAGACCTTTTTTGAAACTCCATCATTTTAGCATTCTGGCTTTGATTTTGGTGTTTCATCATTTAAGGGTCACAAGGAGATCTTTTTATTAATTTTTTAGAAATTTTTGAATCTATAAATTGGCGTTTGAAGCTGAATCAAAGACTAGGACCTTGTTTGGAAAGTTGGATAACTCCTTAAGGTACGTGTTGACGTATGAGGGGTTTATCATTTGAGTAATGAATAGGAATTTTTAATTTCAGGACGGGTTTTAAGATTAAAATATTTATTTTGAATATTAACATCCGAAGAATATTGATTTTTACCAAATAAAAATATAGTTATTATTTATGTGATGAAGTATTGTTTGTAAATGGAAGCCTAATGCTTAATGAGAATTGGTAATGATTATATAAATTAGGCCATGAAGTGCCATTAATTATATTAGTATGTATTGTTGGTAATGACTTGTGGTGGTTTTAATGATGTTATGAAAATTAAATTTATGTTATGAAATAATATTTATAAAGTGAAGCTTGGAGTTCTTAAGTGATGGACTACCAAAAAGCAAATACATTTGTTGGAGTTCTTAAGCTACTGTATAGTCCTATACCTATACAATCTTTGGATCCCTCTCATTCTAGTGTGTATTCGGTTTATTCATGTGTCCCTCCCACTGGAAGCCTACTAAGAGTGGCTCCTTATCCGTGCCTATATACCGACGATCACTCCTCGCCCTTAACAATGACTTAGATGTCACAACCCCCTTCATTTCCTTTCACCACTTTCACCACCACCACCACCACCACCACCATTTTGTTGTCGTGATTGTCACAAACACCACCATCACAAGTACCAACACCACTTTGCCACCAACGTTGTGATCACCACAACTGCATCACCATTATTATCACCCCTGTTGTCACAAATTAACTATCATCACCATAATCATGATGACCACCACCACCGTTACCATCGCTTGCATCCCTCATCGTCGTCGCCACCACCGCCACCACCACTATCAATGTCACCGCCCTTACCATCATTGTAGAAGATTATTATTACTATTAATACTATTGTTGTTATTTAAGTGTAAAGTTGTTTTAATTATAATTATGAAAGCTTTAACAATAGTATTTTAAAATTCAAAATCATTAAAAGTTAAAGTATGAAACTAAAAACCAAAAATAAGTTTTGGTTTTTTAAAATTCTAAAACAAAAAACAAAAACCACCTCGAACAAGACTTTAATGTTTAATTAAGAGTGATAATTATAAAATGATAGAGATTTCTTTTTATGAATGGTGATTTCATAGTTATGATTATATAATTATAATAATTATAATAATTTTTGTTTAAAATTTATTAAAATATTATTTTTATATAAAATAATATTAGTCATAATAAAAATAATCATTTTAGAAGAAAAATAATAAATTTTAGTCAATTAATTTTTTAATAACAAAGCTAAAATTAATTGCAACTAGGGATTCATTCACATTTTTGTTTTTTTGTGCGTTCACTAAATCAATTAAATTAACATATTTTTCCATTTTAACATACATTAATTTTTATTTAATTAAAATTGTTTTTATTATCTTATTTGTTTTATTATATTTTACCTTTAAAAGTCTTCATATTTTTAAAATATCGCATGAATAAATCATGCAGGTATAGATTTTTTATAAGTAGTATTTAATGATATATAATAATATATTAAATTTGAGTATATAACTGAATAAATTTTAAATATTTAACTATGTATTTATGTTTATATATTAATTAAACATCTATTATTCACCAAATAAATTATATGTTGAGGATACCTTTTTTTTGTTATTTTTTAAACATTCTCTATTTGTTCTTAATCTTTCATTTAACGATATATACGAGTCTTCATTAAGATTGTATAACTTTTTTATTTTCTATATTTTTATTTTTCTCTTTTTACCAAGTTATAAATATAGATATCTTAAAGTTTTTTTTTTGAGTTATGGATTCTATTTTTTATTTTGTATTATTCAATATTGTATTTCAAATAATAATTCACTTATTAGAAAAGAAAGATATAATGAAAAATATATTTTTAAATATTTATATTTGAACTACCAAATAAAAAATACAATTCTTTTATGATATAATGTAAATAGTTATAAGATGATTGTAATTGGGTGGTGCGTAATAAAATATAATAAAGGCTGTACAAAATGCACATGAATACTTTTGATAATGTATGGCTTTTAAAGTCCATAATATATAGATTAAACAATATAGATATATACAGATAATTTTAGATATGTGAACTATGTTGTCAACTAGATATGTTACATAAATATTTTTGGCACAATAGAAATCAAATAACTTTAGATAGGTTAATTATTGCTACATATAAAATTGTAGATTTAAAATTATATAATACAGATAAATTGTTGTAAGTGTCAAACAAAATCATAATTTTATTTTCAACCAAAATTATATTTTTTTAAGAATGGATTAATAATTATTGTTAACCATCATACTTTTAATATTTTTAAATTTAATTTAAAAATAGTTATTAACAAATATTTTTTACATCTAAAATATTTTCTCTCAAAATTTATATCTATAAGATTATATCAAATATTATTTTTATTGAAGTTATTACCTTTTAGTTGTTATATATTATATATAAAATTTAATATATTTGTGTATGTTTTAACTCTATTATTGTAATTATATAATTTTGAGAAAAGCAGTGTTCATCGTTGATAGCAAGGTTGCCTCCCATTGAAGGCCATGAAAGCAACGGTTTTGTCTATTTTCTTAACTGAAATGTACCATTTCGTTTGACCAAAAAGCACTCAATGTAGAACATGCAGCTGGCAACTTTTCCTTATATAGGTATTGCGTGAAAGCTAAAACCCGAAGTTGAAAGCCAATATAGGTAACGGAGATTGGATACCTCTAAATGCTAAAATTAAGTTATTTTAATCATTTCAAAACATGATTGAATAATATGAATCATGTTATGGATTCATCATAGTATTATTGGCTAAAATGTTTAAATGAATCATATTATGTGGCATATGCATACTATTACGTTTTCCATGTGCTTGAATGAGATGATGTGCTATGGTTGTGCGCTTGAGTGATCCAATTTCATGTTGTACTTATTTTATAAATAATCTCATTGTTCCATATTTGTGGTTAGTGAATATGAATTTGGGTAGCACATGGTGAATCTTTTGGAAGCGTAGATGACAATGCTGGGAAGCATAGGTATGATTTTGATGTTTATGTGAATGTGTATATGTTTATATGTAAATAGTTTTGGTAGCCTACCTTAGATAACAAGAATTGGTCTTTTAGGCTTGTAAATATCCCGGAGACTAGACTGAATTATTATGCTGGTAGATTGAATTGATAGCCAAAGTATACATTATGGTAGATTGAATTAATAGCCAAAGTATACATTATGAGAATAAGATGAGTGAATTTGGGCTATACAACCATATAATGGATGGTTGATATTAATCATGTGAGTTTTTTAAAAAGTCACGTGAATTTTAAGTGGTCATATGACTTTGAAAATTTTTTAATCTCAATCATCCATTGTATAGTTATATGACCCATATTCGCTATTCTCACTCTCACATAATTAAGAGAACCTTTATCATAAAATGCATTATATATATATATCGTGTGTCTACTTAGAAGAAAATGATATGATGAGAAATAAGAACAGTTAATGATAACCATTCAGATCAGATCAAAGGATGTGATTAAATTTAAATTAAAAATAATAGCATGTATTTCTTTTTTTTCTAACTAAAAAATGATATCTTATCTCCAAACAAAATTTGAAAAGTTGTTATGTTATTATTTCTAATTAATTTTTTAAACTTGGGAACTTTATCACCTCTTTCACCGTCTTCTCAATTGATTATTTCAAGTTAATATAAAATTAAGGAAAATATACTAAATTCAAAATATTTACATTGATAGTATTCACGTGTAAACATTAAAACATAAAAAATATTAAAGAAAGAAAACATGATATGAGTAACTTGCCTATATGTAAAAAAAATATTTATTCATTGTTTACAATTTTTTATTTACAAATTGCCTTGTAATCTGCTAGCAAAAAACACAAAATATAAATCATCTAATTATATTTTTTTGTAGTTAAATGAATAAGTATCACCTTATGATATTAAAGTCAAATATTGAGAAGCTATTTATACTTTAGAAGATAGTGAAAAGTTTTATAAAGAGATAGTTATAATAATGAAAACATAAATGAAAAAAAATCTCAAATTAATCAATTAGAGATAATGACGTAACAACTTTTTATGAGATAAGATATATTTTTTTAATTAGAATAGGAAGGAGTATATGCTATTATTTTTAATTTAAATTAACCACGTTCTATGATGTGATTTAAATACAATTACCTTAAGAATTAAGATGTGAGTTTCAGATGTCACATGTATAGTTGATTAAAAATAAGTATAAAATGGTATACTAAAAAGTGAGAGAAAATTTACTCTATCATGCGTTTTTATTAATTTTACCGCAAAAATTTTCAAGATAACAATTTAAGAATTTTAAGTTGTTCCAAATGTGACTCTAATTTAGAAAATAAATTTTGTTACAAAAAAATTCCTATGTTAAAAAAAATTTACTTAATGTTTAATTACTTAACAAGTTTAACCTTTTTTTTGAAATAAAAAGTAGTACCTTAAACTCACATAAAATGAGATGAAATGAGTACGTAGGAGAAAAGGTTTCCACCGTGACGATTATATTTATATAATAAAATATATATTTTTCTTACATTTGTTTTAGGTTTTAATTTCATTTCAAACATTTATATTCTCAATTTTATCTTTTATATTTTGAAACAATTTTAAAATAATCATATGAAATGGTTTTAAAACAGAAACTTTCATTTTTAAACGACTATCGTAAAACTTATTTAAAATATATTTTTAAATCAATTTATCATTTTTAAACGACTATCGTAAAACTTATTTAAAATATATTTTTAAATCAATTTATCTTAATTAAGAGTTGATTTAAAAATTTTATTTTAAATTAAAATTTTTACATCGATTAACGAAAAACTGATTTAAATAGGTTCTCAATAATAAATTTAAAAGGGTAAAAGTTTCCATTAGTTTTTTTAAGGACAATAATTATTTTAAAATTGTTTCAAATATTAAAAACTAAATAGCTATGAAGTTATTTGAGACTAAAAATAAACTTAAGGGAATATATATATATATATATATATATATATATATATATATATATATATATATATATATATATATATATATATATATATATATATATATATATATATATATATATATATATATATACACACTCTCTTGCAATTCATGCAGGATTGAATTTTTTGATTTGGTGTGGGGGTTAGGTGGATATTCCTAAAATGTTCTTCCAAATAATTCAGTATCGGTCCACCATCATTTTCTATAAAACGTTGTGCTATGACTCATGATGCTAAAGGCCCATAACAGATTAATTTTGGAAGTAATGAAAATAACATGACCAGTATTATTATTTGTTTTATGGCATAGTATGAGAAGGATAAAGCTAGAGACAGACTATGAAGGGTTTGTGAGAAACATATTTCGAAACCAGCAAATGATGCACATTACATATATATAATACCCAAAGCAACAACTTAAAATATAGTTGCATGATTACAAAAGCTGTAATTCATTCTATATATCCTAGATATAACAACAACAATTCCCAAATAAAATTAAAAAAAAAAAGACAAATCACAAACTCCACATCTCTGCTAACAGCAGAAAGAAACAATATTAACATATATAGAAGTTTACATAGTAGCGTACGTCTCGTTATTATTACTGAAAATGCATGACAATATATAGAATTTAATTTTGATGCAGTACTTTGAGTGAAAAGAGTACCATACTGTATCAAAGTTAAATTCTTATATTTTTTAATTACCTTTAAATGGAAGAAGAGCTAGGTATGAAATAAAAGCAACTTTTCGCTGATCTTCCAATTGGAATATAATAATACTCAAAAGAAGGCTCTTGTGTTCAATGTTGGTGACTCCTGAGGCACAAGGCCTAACCTTAACTCAAGGTCCAAATCACCATTTTTCTCCTCAATCCTTTGACCAAAAACAAATGAAGGAAGATGAGGAAGTTCCGTGGAACCAATTAACATGGCCCTTTGATGTGCATGACCATGATCATTAAAATTGAATGGCTTTTTACCATTCCTAGCATGTTTCTCTTCACCAGAATCCATCCTAAACAAGATTTTCTCTTCCACATCAACATGGTCATTATTATGTTCTGTTGTGGCCTTGATTGAGATGTCCAAAGAAAGCAAGTTGTCTTCACATGATTGCTTGAGCTTTGCTCTGTCTCTTCTATGGATATTCATGTGGCCTCCTAGTGCCTGTGCATTTGAGAACCCTCTCCTGCAAAAGGCACAAGAATATGATCTAACTTGTCCAGGACCACCTTGATCCTCTGAACTCCATCTTATCTCTGTTTTGTTGTTGTTTTGGGCATTGAACTCCATTTTCCTCTGGTAAGTGAAGGGGAAAATATAAGACATAAAATTCCCTAAGAAAAAGAAGTGTTATGAATCTGGGGTAGTCAACAGATTGGCTGAGACAAAATTTATAATCAGATTGGAAAACTACAGAAGATGTGCATCAACTGGTTTTTTCTGCTTATTTTATTATGTCAGTTGAGTAACATAGTTTACAACTTAGTAAGTGTGCTGTTAGAAATGGTATGAAAACCACAAAGCTAATTTAATAAAATATTAATTAACTTCATCTGTTTTACTCATTCGATTATTCTATTAGACATCTTCCTTTTGGATTGTTTTAAGAGGATCAATGAGAATATTAATGATTTTAATGTTTTCATCTTTTAGTCTTGCTGAAAAGGTGAAAAATGTTTTCCGAGAGAAAAAGTTAACTAAATCAGGTTTAGGATCATTGTATTAATTTTTAAGGGGGTGTACGTATAATCAGCGGTATGTATGGTTGTTTAACGGTGATTAATTCTTTTATTAATTTATAGACATCTTTATAACTGAAATAATTAGCTATTATTTTAAAGTAGGTAAATTTAAACACTTAGAGTTTTTTGGTGGATAAAATAACAAAGGTTGGATAAGTTTTTATCTTATTTAATATTTGATATACATCGGAATAAAGGTTAAATAAACTTATTATTAATGATAGTATAATTATAACAATAATAAAATAATATAAAAATAAAATAACGATATAATAATGTATTGATTATAATAAAATAAATAATAATAATAAATGAAAAGTAAAATAATAAAATGGAAATAACAAAAATAATAATAATATTTTCCTTATCGTCCAATACTAATTAAGTTTTCTTTAAAATAAAAATTACAAATGTCTAACAACATAAAATAAATAACATAAAGGATTCTTTTTATCTTACCTATTAAATGAGTCCTTGTTGTGTTAGCTTGAGTGTTGCACAGGATTACAATAATTTTGTCTAGGAAGAAATTAGCCAAAAGTTTAATTTAAGGGTTACACGCCATTACAATAAATTTGTCTACAAAGAAATTAGCTAAAAATTTAATTTTTTTACAATTGCAGCTGTCATTTGCAAATTTTCTTTTGGTTTGGCAATGTTTATTATGATATATTTGATAAATGAAAAAAAGAATGCACATTTTGGCCCATTTGTAATGGTATGAAACTCTTCATTAACACAATAAGGTTTCACCAAAAAAAAAAAACACAATAAGGGAATATGTGTCCATTATAAGTTCTGAAAGAAAAAAAAAATTACTTAGAAATGAGATAAAATAACCGGTTTCCTTAATGAAGAAGTTTAAATTCTTAAATTATGTGGCTTGTTCGGATGATGTTAGAGGCTCTTAAATCAAATAGCTTAAATTATAATATGATATTTTTAGTTCTTATATTTTTTCATTTACTTTTTGTTAAACTTAATTTCTGTTTGGTATGCAAATAGAGTTATAAAAACAAAAAAATTTAAAGATTAATATTAATTTTTTATACTGTTCAAAATAATAAAACTCCGTTTAATAGTAAAATCTTTTTTAGTTAGCCAAAGTGAAATTTAATCAAACTAAACACCTATTTAAAACATTGTACGGATGATTCTATCGTTGCTCCTTGTCAAATCTAAAGTTGTATCGTGATAAGGTGAAAGCTGTGACATTTAGAAATAAATCACTCTTACCAATGTGCTAGATCTTATCTTTTCAAACATACTTAGGCAAAAATATGTTACCCAATATCAACAAATCAATATGAGACCTTCGTAACAAACTTCAAATTTTAAATACTAAATCTTCTTTCGATAAAATTTAAGGGAAAAATCGACAGATGTCACTTGGATACTCCTGTTTTACATTTTATTTATGTGGCAATACAACTAATGTAATTTCAAAGGTAGAAAAACATTTTGGACAGGTTGAGTGAATGTTATTTTTTATTTGTTACTTTGCTAAGTGGACTTGAAACTATTGGAGATACGAATACATCCAGTAAATTTTCGAACTAAAAAGGTGTATTATTTAAGTTCTATGTGACTAATGAAGAGATTGGATTTTAAAGAGTCACATGGATTCAATGTAACTTTTCTCACCACAACAAGACTTGTCTTTTTCGATATACATTTGACTTGAGTATATATTGTGTATTATGAGAGAGTTTGTAAGTTTTTATAGAAAATTTGTCAAAAGAAATTGTTTGTAATTTTTTTCATTGTAAAAGTTACTACTGGAGAATAAATATTTTGAGTTTATGGATGCATGCAAGTTGTGTTAAATAATGTTAAATTTATGTGTTTTTCTTTCTTTTTTATAGGTTTTTTAATTGGCATTGTAACATCTTGATTTAAATTTAAATGTTTAATTATCGATAGTTAATTAATGATTTGAATGTTGATTAATTGAAATTAAACGAGGTTAGTTAAATATGAGATTAAGTTCGTTAAGTTTAAAAGTTAAATTAAATCATTGGTTAGTTTGGAAGTTAACCAAAATGGTAAAGTTACTAAAATACCCATAACCCTTAAAACATAACTAGTTCACTCTTGTTTTCATGACACACCTAACAAAAGAAAGAAAACTAAATTCCATTATCTTTTTCCTCTTCCCACCGTGCACCACCCTTCACCTTCCATTTCCCTCTCTTGTTTCTTCTTCAACTGTTAGGCAAGACCGAGTTTCCTTTCCATTCTCTATTCTTCTTTCATCCAAAGCAAGGGCAAGCTCCTATTTTCTTCTCCTTTTTCCCACGTGTGCAAGGGAGCTTGGGATTGTAACCTGTTGGAACCAAGTCTGATTTGTAAAGGATTTTAAAATCATTGGTTATTATTTACTAGACCCCAAAATTTGTTAATAGCACACATCAAGACATTTAATTAAATAAAGCCTATCTACGTGTTATCTAACCTATTCAATTAAGTGTTTTAGGTTATAAATGAAAAGGGGAGTCCACCAAATTAAAAAGTCTACTTTGAGCCATGCAAAAAATTTCAGAGTAAGTCTTCCTTGGATAAAAATAGTTGCGTACAAGTTTGTATCAACAAAAGTCTGATCCTAAAACAATGCTCATGAAAAGTTTGATTCAAGTACGCTCGTCCAGACTTTTGGACTGCTAAGTCATTCGTATTCTGTTCTCTAAACTTAGCATGCATACTTGCTTTATCAATAAGACCCTAGACTTTTGAAGCAACAAGAACGTTACTCCAAGGCTTGCATCAAACAGAAAATCAAGAATAATTTTGAAGATGCTCTGAACTGAGTTTTAATTAAGAAACACTATGCCTATTACTAATTAGGAAAAAGGACAAACCAGTGCAAGAACCAAAGCTTGTATGGAAAGAAACCAATGTAACTGTTCTGCGCATTTCAAAAAAGCTGATGAAAATCAATATGTGTGTCAGAAAACTTTCAGAAGGTCAACTCTATATGCCCTACAAGTTTTAGTTAAAAAAGAAAGCCAACAGCAGGTGTTTTTCTCTGAAGCACTCAAGAAACACCATTTTAGTGCAAGCTCTAAAGCTCCTTGTTCTAGACCTTTTGTCCTCATATCATATTCAAGGCCCAATGCTATTAACGGTTATATCCCTTCAACGAATTTACAACAGCTATCTCAAAGGCCTACATATATAAAGGGATCCCAGTGTAACATCCTAAGTTTGAAAATTTTGGAAAATAACTTATTAGGCTCGGTAGCTTATTCCTCTCCTATGTGTCTTTGGCGTTTTGGGTCAAACTTTCTCAAATGATGCTTGATTGAAATGATTCTAGTCTCGTTCACTTTCTTTCAAAGAGATCTTCAATCTCTATTCCTAGGCTCGATCCCAAATTCCTTCTCTGTCATGCTCAAATTCAAGGATTAATTAAATCATCTTAGAACCATGTTATTCGCATTTTTACTCTGCGCATGGTTCATTCAAAAATTCATAACTCTCTCATACAATCTTAGATTCACGTAAACTTGGTGTTAAAATCTCCGTAACAAAATTATCTACATTTTCTATAAAGACATCAAGAGCTATATCTTCCCAGATCGATACAGTTTTGAAGATCTTTGAGGACCTCTGTTCATCACATCACCATGCTGATTGGTTTCAGAAAAATAGGCATATCACCCTTTTTCGGAATGAGAATCGCTTCGTTCTTTTTTTATGGATTCCTATCAAAGAAACCTACAATTCTTATGAAGGGCACGAAGGCCAGTTCTCAAAGGAGAATTAACTACAAATTTATTTCTATAGCTCTATTTGTTTCAGAAACGAATACAACATCCTGTACCGTTTCAGCCATATCTTGGGCTACCAATATTGGGTTGTCGTAAATAATATACAAAACAAAAGGGAAAAAGAAGACCTACAAGTTTTATGTTGGGAAATTTTTGAGATTCTATCCCCACGAGTTATCATGTATTATTTATTTTTAACACTTTTATTTTTGGTTCCTAAAAATCTTGCGCACCTAAAACCATCGGGTAACAATTTAATTTTCTGGCCACCGGTTTCGAACCCACCACCGCACCAGCCACCTCCTGGGACACGTGTCAGCCCCAGGAGCACCCACCCCACTCACGTTAACACCTCACCTAGCAACTGCCTCCACCAAATTTTCCTACATAATCTTGCAAAATTCCACAATCTCTTCACTCTTAACTCTCAGCAAAAACCCTTTAACAATCCTTCTAATTCCTTTCTACTTCACCAAATTAACAACAATTCCTCTTCATCTAAATTTCTAATTTCATCAATTCCCTTCTCCATTTCATTCTTCATTCACAGCCAAGGAGCAGTAAACACTCCATTGTTCTTTACTTCATCAATCCACCAAAGATTTCTTCTCTTAAACTTCCAAACAAAACCCAAAATCAGCCACTCTTCTTCAATAATTCCTTGTATATCATGACTTCTAAAAATCAATTTAATCCCCTTCTTAAGGAGCTTGAAAAGCCGTGAATCACCTAGGCCTTTTAAGGATTGGGAATCATCAGTGTTCATCGGTGGACGATCGAAAACATTTGACGAAATTCAGCAGACCTCCCTTGCTTCTTCCTAGAAACCGTGGGCTATTAAGAGGTAGGGGGAGTTTTCATTTGGTTTATTGAGTCTTAAAATTATCTTGTTAAATTACTTTATTACCCGACTTTCATAGTTTTAAGTTTCGGCACGATCTAACGGTTGGATTTTAAGTTATATAATTTTTGGGTAATTATGAATAATTTTATTATATTAAATAATTATTTTAAATTTTAGGAATTTTATTACTAAACAAAATAATATTTTATTTCTTATATTATTGAGCAAATGGTCGGCCTTGCCGCCGCTCATAAACATTTTTTCTACTAACCTATATTATTGAGCATAATGGTTGGCTCTGCCGCTGCTCATAAATATTTTTTATTAAATTATGTTATTATATTATTGAGCATAATGATTGGCTCTGCCGTCGCTCTTGACATTTTCTTTTACTTAAACTTTTGTTATTTATATTGATGAATATAATGGTCGACTTTGCCGCCTTACTATCCGTAAATTTTCTTTTTATTTCATTTTTGTCTATCTATATTACAATGGTCGGCTATGCTGCCTAATTATTATTATTATTATTATTATTATTATTATTATTATTATTATTATTATTATTATTATCATCATTATCATTATTATTATAACACATTAATTACTCTTCAAACTAAACGTTATCTAAGCGCTGAAATATAATTTTAAATAGCGTGTAGATTATTAAAAATAATTATTATTAATTTAGAAATTCTGGCTTTGGAAACCAGATGTCAGTAATTGACTCGGACCGATCGAGGAGCGCTCAAGCTTTAGGAATCGAGGATTCTAGGTAGGGGGAACATTATATTTTAAATGCATAGATTATGAACTGATAGGGGTATTTGTGTTTGTTTATATTGAATGATGCTTGATGAATGTCATAATGATGTTATTTATGGTTACTGGTAATATACCCCTTAATTGTTATTGTTGCTTTGGTTAATATTATCTAAGTATGTTATGTTGATAATTAATTATTGATTGTTGCATGCTATGCTTGTTGCTCTATTGAGATGGAACCCTTGGTGATGGTAACCAAGTGGTAGCCCCTGATGATGGTAATCAGGTGGTTTATTGATGATTGATAATTATTTGGCATAGCATTTGTATTCATACACACACAGGACTGCAGGAGGCCTGTGATGCTGGCCCAGATGGGAGGATGGCCTAATGGTAAGGCATAGACCCTATGGTGGTTTCTTCGGATTCCACAGCCGCCTTCGAGTTAGACTCAAGGCCGGCTCGTAACACCGAATTGAGTTACCGCTGTCACTGAGAGTGACTGGTGTTATATTATAGGTAAGAGCAGTTTGGTACCTGTAAAATAGACAAATTAGCTAGGAGCTGAGATATAGTATTATATTGTGTAATTTTTATTATTAGAGTCGGATCCGCATGCATATACATTCACATATAATTATTGAGGTTGAGAAGCTATTGGATAGCTCATGATATATACTGTTGTGTTGTTTGCAATTGAGGTATTGCAAACTTTATTAAATGACAATAAATGATGATGTTTATATTCGTGAATGAATTATGGTAGAACTGATAGGTAATTGATATTATTATGGTTAAGTTCAGTTCAATACCTGTCATTTAATATATATATATATATATATATATATATATATACTTATCCTTAAGTTGTTGTCATTTTCAGTGAATGTGGACTGAGACGATACTTGGTGATTGCTCGGTTGGAGTCATTGTGGTCTTGGAGACCGATATATATATATATATATATATATATATATATATATATATGTATAGCTGATGGGTATAGTATCGCCTTGGCTGGCACTCTTGATATATATATGTTATTAACAGTAAATATATATTACGTTATCAAATTATATATTCAGCCTATATGCGTTTGGGCTTTCCACGCTACCGGATTGATTCGTTCAAAATCAAAAAAAGAAATTCCTTATATTTTAATTAATTGGGTGTCCCACCCAGAACTTGAACAAGTTAACGACTCTGAGAATTAGAATCACGAAAACTTCTCTCTACACTTTAAAGCTCTCTGTCTTAGCTTTCTTCTATAAAGTAAAGACTTTCTTTGTTGTTTTGTTTCTAGCAAACCTTAGTCTTTATTTTCTATACTTAGTGTATCAGCTCTTTATCTTGTATCTTTTGTATATACTAAGTTCTCAGAAACTCAAACACAAACACTCTTTTAAACCTTTATTTGTGTAAAAGTATGGTATGTTTCTAGCCTTAGTTTCTATATATAGGAAACAGTTTTTTGGCTTAAAGAGACTTTCGAAATAATACTTGGGATTGAGTCATGAGTGACTTGTTTAAACAATACTTGGGATTACGCCAGGAGTGACAGGAGTCAAAAATACTTGTGGCATGGGTGATGTTGTGATTGTAAAAGGTGTTTTTACAATAATGAATTTGTTAGGTCTGAAGGTACTTGACGTAGCTTTTACGTTGAAAGTGAACTAGTATAAATCATGTTTCAAATCTCTCTATCCCTGATCATTTAAAGTCTGGTTCAAAAGTATGCTAGTTTCCCACTTAAAAAGTTTTAAGTTCTGTGCAAAAAGAGTCTAAGACTTATTCAACCCCCCTTTCTAAGTCTAATTCTGAACCATCACAACCTTCTCTAAAATTTCCATTAATTCAAGGTACGTTTGAGAAACCCATTTTAGAAGTTTATTCCAATTCTTCTAAATTCATCTTAATTCTTCAAATTCATGGTTGTAAGACACATTCAGAACTTGTAGGTATCATGGGAAACCTTAATTTGCTTCTGAAATCTCGTTGACCTTGAATTGGTAAGTCGAAACCCTTCGAACATAACCCTTTCTATAAATTTAAGTCGATTCTTAGGTAAATAAAAGTCAAATAAATATAGTATAAGGTAAACAACCTTAGTCGTCTCTCGAGGACCTTAGTTAAATTAGTTACACTCAATTTACTTATAACAAAGGGGGGTTTGTGTTAAGATTGAAAGGAAAACTAAATAATTATATAATAATTTGAAAAGTAAATTTATGAATGGGTGAATAATCAAATTTAGAAACAACAAACCCAAGTAATTAATAAATCTTTAGTTAACTAATCATTGATCACAAACATGATTAAATATAATTAACTTCTCAACCTTGAATTATTTGGAATCCCTAAATGATTATATTCTAGAAAATCTTCTAGAATTGAATTAATGAACTAATAAAAATAATCAATCAATATATTCGTATTAATTATTAAGATAACTTTAAAACCATAGTTTGATTGAGTTAAGAAACTAAATAGAAATATCTTATTTAGTTACTTAATCTTTGTTCTCAAATTATTGATTAACCAACCAATATCATTTTAGATTGTAGATTGTTTAATTATATACCAATTGGTTATACACCTAAATAATCTACCATCATAAGTGTTTGAGAAACAAAGAAAAGCAATTATCTTCAATCAAAATATTAAGAACAAGAACTCAAAGTTAACATAAAGACAAATTAAATTCCTTGAGTTGCTTTTAAAAGATTAAGCTTCTATGATGATTTTTTAACAATGAAAGATAAATTTAAATTAACTATAACTTTGATTATAAAAGTAAATATTAAATAATAAAATTAACTTACATGATATTGAAGAGGGAAAATGAAAATCATAACTTGAGAAATGGAATATAGAGCAAAGCAAAAGAAAGAACTAAAACTTAAGAAACTAAAGCAAAGATAAAGAAATATAATGAAAACTTAAACATTTATTTATCATGTATCTCTCGTGTGTCTTCTTTACAACTTTAAGCATCTATTTATAGGTAAGGTATCATGATACTATACCTTCATTTTCTGCTCATTAATGCATTTTTTTAACATTGGTGGGCTTAAAGTTACAATAATTCAAAAGAAGATAATGGTAGGTGTTGAAATGCATCATCATCTTTATCTCCTCTACCTTGAGAGTCAAATATGACCTTCTGGATAACCTAATTTTGAAAAATCTTCAACATTAAAGTTGTAGATCCCTGTCTTGTTGAGAATTCTGCGTAAGAACGGGGTCATTTCGACATCTACAACTCTAGATATGTGTATTTTGGTGAACTATGTTAATGTTGATGGGACACATATGGGCTGATTGATTCAAGCTTTATTTCTTTATTATTTTTAGATGCAAAATAACCAAATATGATCATCATGATGTAGGCCTCTGTCTTGGCTTTCCATGGGCTCCAAGATTAGCCCATTTGGATCATAAAAGCCCAAGTTATGACCAAAATAATGCAAGACACTCAAGATATAAATAAAAAGCAAAAATTGAAACATATATACATAATACTTCAATTAAACTAAACAACATAAAACTTAATTAAAATACTATCATTAAACCTAGTAACTATATAATAAACCTTAAATGTAAAACTATAAGAAGTGTATTAAAATTGATTTATCAAATTCCACCAGACTTAAGCTTTTGCACTCCAGGGCAAAACAAAACCAAAAACTAAAATGAGAAACAACAGATTTTTTTTAAATTGATTTTTGATTTTTTTTGAAATCTAAAATAATAAGTAATACACATAATCCCTTATATCAAGAAGTCATGATAAGTATGAATAAGAAGAATTACATACTAGTTACACAAATTGAGTGATAAAATAAAGAGTGGATGAAAAGGTGATAGATGTTCTCTTCATGCTCTCTATATCTCGATTGTTTGGGTTTGTGCTTACTCTCAGAAATCACCCAAATAAATTATCACTATTCTAGGCTTGACAAATTTCTAATTTTCATATTTGAACACATGCATGCAAAGATCAAAAGGACTTTATTAGGGTTGTAATGAGGCCAAGGTCAGGATGGATAAAATGAAATAGTATGACTATACTTAGGGTTGAAAAAGAGCAATGGAATAAGTGATTCAGTGATTATGGAAGTACATTTTAAACTCAATACTCAACAAAATGAAACATGATGGAGGATAAAACATGAGAATAAATCCTCCTGGTTATTTCATATATATATTCACCATAATAACATACATAAACTTGGGTACATTTCCATAATCATCAAGAACCTTTATTTATAGCAATTCCAAAACTCCTAATCAATTCCTAAGCAAGGGTGATCATGTTTTTTTGGCTATTGGCTAATTACATGGCTAAATCAAGAAATGGTTATAGGCTCAACGTGGGTAACAATGGAAAATGTACAAGGTAAGGCATATGGCTAGTGGTTGGTTAACACAAAAATGACCTTAATCACATCAAAGCATGCACATGGAACATAATACATCAAAAAGAAGCAAGTTAAGTTCTAGAGTACTAATAAATAAGGGTCGATCAAGAAAAAGAAAGATGGCATGAGGTGGCCCATCCAATTAAGCATAAAATCTCACCGAGGGTGGTCAATCTATCACAATTCATGTACAATTTGATTTTTCACAACCAACTTATTGAATTAATATGCAAGGAAGTTATTCACAACATGTCATGGAATATTGGACAAGGGTGATGTAATTATTCATTACTAAGACAAATCCTAAAAAAAATTCAGTAAAGGGCATGCAAAATATAAAACAAAAAACTGGAAATGATGTTTTTTTGTGAACGAGAAAAAAAGAAGGAAAAATAAATCATAACCAAATATTGGTGTCAGAATCTGGTTCCTTATGCTTCTTGCTATGTATTTTTTTAAGGTCGCTTAGTAACGAAGGTACCTACAGCAAATTGATCAGTTCAACTACATGTGAAATGGTTAGTATAACTGAACAATTTGATTGCGTCATATAAGATACTTTTACGAGTCTAGTGTTACAACCAAAAAGAAAATTATCATTAACACAACCATGAGCAACATCAAGGGCAATAACATACATCTTAATTCATTTGTATGCCTATAGAAAGACTCTGCTATATCATCCATTAAGAGAAAAAGAAAATAGAGATCCTGATGATTAATTAGTGGTAAAGTCAGGCTCCAATCTAAAAGAAATGGGTGAAAGCAAAGTATGGCCGCTATAGAGTCATGAAGATGATGTTTATGGTTATAGAATGGTTGATGTCGAATGGAAATAATCATGATAAAGGTAAAGGCAAAGGATACTCAACATTAAAGCAAAGATAGTGTCGGTGTGTGTGTTTTTATTTTTATTTTTAAATAAAAAAAGGTTTTGATAAGGAAGGTGAAACAATTATGGTTATCCGAGTGTTATGTGTTGTGAGGATACGTCTCAAGAGTTTAGACTCTTTACTCAGCCCATCCCAACGTTAAACAAAAGTACCCATGACACAATTTATTTTTTTATTTTTTTAAAATTAAACAAAAGTGATACTTATACTATATAGTGAAGGATGCGTCTTAAGACTTTAGTTTTTAAAGATGCATCTTTATGACTTTAGATGCAATTCGTCCAAATTAATCTTTACTCTATCTGTCCCTCACCAAAAGAATTACAATAATAATAATAATAATAATAATAATAATAATAATAATAATAATAATAATAATAATAATAATAATAATAATAATCATATCGACTATATTAATCTGACCCCCTATACTTATTCAAGACATTGTCCTCAGTGTCTTACATGATTTCTACAATCTTTCTTTAATTTTTAATTTTTGTTATTATTTTTAATAGAGATAAAGGTGTGAAAGAAATTATAACCAAAGGGTGGTGTCTGGTTCTAGATTCTTGTGCTTGTGTGTGTGATCCTTATCTTTCTTTAAGAAGGGTTGAGGTTGGGGTAAAGAGCTCTGTAAAATATTGATCAATTGATCTGCATTTGAAGAAGCATGAATGAACAATCGATCGACTTGAGTCATAAGGCCCTGTTTCATAACTTTATCTAAAAAAATTAACAAATTGTCATAAAAACCATTAATATTTAATAATCCTAATGGCTTTTTATGAAGGTTCATGCAACACCATGATGCAATCCAAAATATTTCCTCAAAAGTACTTAAACCTCTAAGAAGTGCAATAAAGGCTTCAACACCTATAACCATACGAGCCATTCGTCGATGGATGCTTGTAACTTTTATCTCAGTTCCTACATCAATAGTTGGTGTAATTCCAACATGTTGTAGGATGATACTAAAGATGTTGCTTCCTTCAACTAATGTAGATAATGCCATAAAACCTATCAAACCATGGATCCCTCCTCTATACAAGAAATTTATTTTTCTCGCAGCCAATAGTTTCCCCAACTCAGTAGCTGCTATTGGGTACTCCTCATAATTACCATTGTTGGATCCACCAAACACAAATGGATTTATTTTTTTCATTTTTTTGTGTTTTCTATATAGAGTTATATGCCCTTATATAAATGAAAACTGAGATGAGATAATTGATGACAGATAAAAAGTTTACACAATTATTATGACATGAAAAAAAATGATAGTATTAAAGATAATTGAAAAGACGTGATTGTAGAAAATAAAAACAGGAAATTTTTAAAAGTCAAAGTGAATTCAGAAAGGTAAAGGTTTGAAAATAACAGTAAATATGTATAGTAGTTGTGATTGTGGCTCACATTTTCCTTTGGTTTTACATCCAGTAACGGTTTAAACGTCTTCTATGAGTCAAGGTTTTTGCTACCCATCTAGTTTTCTTATAAACTAGCAAACAGGGTCATTTAATGCCAGATTCTCAAGGCTATAGTTTTTTTCTGTTGAATGAATAGATCGTATAATTTTAGAAGGACTCCTTGAACAGTTCCATATGGATGCGTCTCAAGAGTTTGGATTAAGTTATCCAAGTTGCACTCTTTACTCAGTCCACCCTTTACAAATTTAATTTTATCCTCTCGATTTATAGATACCATTCCAGGGTTTCTACAACGTGCATCACAGTTCCATCTTGCACATTTATGGCAAACACCCATCCTCTTAGCTCTTCATTTTTTAGAATAAGAACTATGTCCCATACATGGCAAATGTTTTATATAAGACTTATGTAATTCACTAGAAAGATGTACCTTCGCTTTGATAAGCCAGCAAACATCCTCTGGAATGCCAAAATATATGAGTAGCTTTAACCTTTGAACTCGAGCGTTGTAGATTTTAACAATCACGTCACGAGGAAGTGTAGGGAATCTTTCCTTAAGTTTTGCAAGGATTTGTTCCATTGTCAGATTACCTTGAAGCTGTAGCTGTTTAGAAAAAAAGAATAAAAAATGAGGTTATAAAGAATAATAGAGATAAAAAATATGAAAATGTGATAGATTGACCACCCTCGGTAAGATTTTGAGCTTAATTGGATGGACCATATTATGCTATCTTTCTTCTTTCTTGATTAACCTTTATTTATTAGTACTTTAGAACTTGACTTTTTTTTTTATGTGTTATGTTCCATATGCATGCTTTGATGTGATTAAGGTCATTTTTGTTTTAACCAACCACTAACCATATGTCTTACCTTGCACATTTTCTATTGTTACCCATATTGAGCCTATATCCATTTCTTGATTTAGCCACATAATTAGCCAATAGCAAAAAAAACATGATTACCTTTGCTTAGGAATTGAATAGGAGTTTTAGAATTACTATAAATAAAGGTTCTTGATGATTGTGGAAATGTACCCAATTTTATTTATGTTATTGTTTCATTATTCAAAAAGAAAGTAAAAGGAAAAGGAAAAAAAGAAAAAAATAGAGGAAGAAGACGAAAAAGAAGTGGTGAATATATATGGAAATAATCAAGAGGACTTATTCTCATATTTTGTCCTCTGTCATGTTTCATTTTGTTGAGTATTGAGTTTCAAAAAGTACTCTACTACAAAAATGACATTTAACATATAAAATTAACATGGGATATTAAGAAATCCGGTGTTGAAAGGTGAGCGGTGGAAGTTTTGTAAATAAATAATGTTTGTGTTTGATTTATAACATCAGATTATAAAATACCTGGTGTAAAAAAGCACAATTATCACCTTTCTTTTTTTTACCTGGTATTAATTATTTAATGAGGTAATATTTATCACCTATTAAAATGTTACCCGATGTTAATTAATTTAGGTAAATTTAGAATAGCTATTGCTTAAAAACTTTCCCTCCCTCTTGTGTGACTCTTCATCTCCTCTCTTCTGAAACCCTCACCCTCTCATTCTCGCTCTCATAGAACTCTCTTCTCCCCTCACCTCACCCTCTCACGCTTGCAGCCATAGCCCACCGCGTTTCTGTTCTATATCGCGCACTAACGTCATTGGTTCACGCTTTATGAGCTCTATGGCTTATAATTGTGACTAATTCCAAAACAATTAGAGTGTTTCTACTGAACCCCTCAGAAATAAGGGGTTTTAGAACCCTTAACAAGCTGTCCACCTTTTTAAAAGACACGTGGACTATTTTTACACATTATATATTATATATTTCAATAATTCTAACTTTTTAAAATTGTAAATTAACCCATTCCTTCTTCTTTATCATTTTCTACTAACTTCCCTCACAAAGACTCCATACTACAACCTTTCCTCTTCAACCTTCAGAAGCAGATATGATCCGACCAAAAAAGCCCCAAATACTGGTCAGGGAAACAAAGAGAGAAACATCAGAGTAACCAAGGGCCAACCCGATTTGGCCCATATTGTTCAAAACAACCAAACCCGTTCCAACCCACACAAACAACACAAACAAGATCCAGAAATCCAATGTCTTTAGCGAATCCAACTCCACACTGCAACCTTTCCTCTTCAGCGAATCGACGAAGGATGAAGAGTTTACTGGCGTTGGCGCGTCTGAAGAGGAAGAGAAGATGGAGATGGTTTGTCCGGTGTGCCGTGATTTCAACGCGGCGACTTTGACGGTGATGAACGCTCACATTGACGGTTGTCTGGCGCAGACGATGAGGGAGGAGCAGAGGCTGGTCAAGAGTTCGAAATGGAAGAAGGCGACGTAGAGGCGTTCCATAGCGGAGATTTTCGAACTGAAGGAGAACGAAGAAGAGGAGGAGAAGAATCCGCCGACGGAGTTCGAGACAGTGTTGAAATTCTTGCCGTTCAACGCCGAGGAGGTTTTGGTTACGCTCACGAAGTTCCAGTGGATCTCAAGGCAGCTCGAAGTGTTGGATCCAAACGAATTTTACGCGAATCGGTGAAATCCGTCGAAGGAAACTCGAATTTCACCGAGGATGAGGAGAAATCGGAGATGCTTTTTCCTATTTGGAGGGTTTCCAACAACGCTTCGGCATTAGTGACGGCGGCGAGTGCGCACATCGACGGTTGCCTCGCAAAGGCGGTGAAGGATGAGAGGTGGAAAACGAGGAAGCCGAGTTTGAATCCTAAGCCTAAAGCGTCGAAGAAGCGTTCTATTGCGGAGATTCTCACCGTGGCGCCGTAAATCGAGAGTAAACACATAGCAGAGGCCGAGGAAGAAGATGAAGGTGAAATAAACAGAGAAAAATTTGAGAAATATCGATGCAGTGATGCCACACTACAAACCCGTTCCAACCTTTCCTCTTCAAACGACGAATGGAACTAGGGAGAGCATGACGAGGAAGGAAGCGGGGTCGTCAGCGAAGAGAACGGTGGGAGGAACGGTGAATGGAGTATTGGAAAGGGTGTAATAATCTTTCAGAGATGGCTTCTGAAGGCTGAAGAGGAAAGGTTGCAATGTGAGTATTTGTGAGAGAAGTTAGTAGAGGGAGGTACAAGAAATGATAAAGAAAGAATGGGTTAATTTACAATTTTAAAAAGTTAGAATTATTAAAATATATAATATTATGTGTAAAAATAGTCCACATGTCTTTTAAAAAAATGGACAGCTTGTTAAGGGTTCTAAAACCCCCTATTTTTGAGGGGTTCAGTAGAAACACTCTAAATTCTAGAAAAATAGATACAAAATGTAACAAAATTGGAAAAAATCTAAAAAGAAAAGAGGGTAGAGAAGAAGGTATGGGGAATAATCACTTGACTTAACCAAAAAAGTCTGAATCGAAATGATCATGACAACTATAAAGGAAAAATAAAAGACTCTAATTCAATTGCAAACCAAAATCTCTAGATGCTGCTACCTATAAGAAAATCCTGAGATCACACTTCACTAAACTTTCACTAGTTAACAAGGGACTTTTGCTCCATTCTTATAACTCCTTGGCGCGAATTCGCCATTGCTACGTCCAACATTATTGCCCCCTCTAGGCAATAATTCTCCCAGACTTTGTTAGGGCTAATTCTCTCAGACTTTTGAATAATTTTACTCTTTTTCTCACATGAAACTTTTTCATTTCTAGTTTTCTCACGTCATTTTGGTATATTATTTTTATTCTCTCAATTCTTGTATTTTAATTTTTGAAACTCAATCATTTTCACCATAGAAAAAAAGCAAGAAAAGAAACTCAGAATCGATCATTGCCGTTGAGACACATGAAACAAAAAATATAGAAAATAACAAAACCAGAGTTCTCTCTATTCGATTTAAGCAAATGAAAAGGAAGAGTAACATTACCTGATGGTCTCAAGCTTTTTCTGATGGTTTCCCATGCTTGTTTGTTTATTAGAATTGACTGTTACTTTCTTGGCAAGCATTAACGTTATTTTTTGATAAAAAATAGTTCGAGAGGTATTTAGTTTGTTTTTAATAAAATATAATAAAACAATTTTCACCATGCAGCTGAGAACCTTTATAAATGAATTTTGATTAGTGGTTTACCATTTCTGATAAATTTTCCTTGTATTTATGATACTGTTCTTATAGAGTTTTAGATTAGAAGTTGCACCCAATATAAGCACTGCATATTATACATATGTTTTGTTGATTTTATAATATACAAGAATCCATCCCTGTTTAAATTGAGTTTTTTAATGCAATGTATAAAATGAAAAATAACAAGAAAGTAAGTAGTACCTGGAGATTAAGACTTGGGATATATGAATTATGAGTATCTTCTTGATTAATTTGGTTCAGTTGAAATGAAAGAGCAACATAACATAAGCAGACATGGTTGGCAACAGGAAAAGCACAAGAAATAGGCCAACCACAATATTCTCTGAATCAAAGTATTTAATTCTAATGGGATCATGGATGATACCTTATGTTCAAATTACAAAATGTCCTTTGATGTTATCTCTTGATCCACTTGCTGACGCTGCATTACGTGCGCCAAGCCTTTTACCTTGTTATCAGATTGAAAATATTTATATATATCATCATATAATTAACTCTTTCAATGATTTTCCATATATTGAACTTGAACTTCTAAAATTTTACTTAACTAGAGTTAATGGATTGTCATTGTCATATGGTAGATCTTGATTCAATTAGTTTTACAAATTCGTATAGCTGTCATACTTATAGAGTTTTAGATCGAGGACTTAGGTAACCTTTGAATCATTCTACAGGGTGTTCAACTTGGGTCATTGCTGATTATTTGAGATTAAGGTTGGAAACATTTTAGATTTAATTAATCGTCCTCTGTTGAAATTGAAACTCAACTCCTAATTTATGGAAATGAATTAGTTGGTTGCAAAATGGAATACTACTAATTTGTTGATGATGGCTTGATTTAATTAATTAGTTGCTCTTATTTTTTTAGGAAGTAGAGGGCATCGAGATTTCTCTTGGTTGTTAGTCCCCGATCTTTATATGGTTGTGTAAATCCTCAAATTAGTATTCGTTTTTATATGGGTTGGACACTTTAGTCTTAAGATGCTGAAATCTGTAAGTCCTGGACATTTTGCTTTTGTGAGTGAGACTCCTAATTTAGTCCTTGAATGACTTTACAAAATGACATGTAATTTTTTTAGCATAAACGATAATGAAAAATAATGTTAAAATGGTTAAATTGGGATTTTTAAAATCTTAAGTACCAAAACGTCAAACAAATTACCTTCACAATATTCACATCATTCAACTTATTTGATATTATTATGTTAGGTAGCTCAGTATTCTACTATTTTACAACATTCTGTTGCTGTAGCTGACCTACTATTTTATGCAGAAAACAAGTTCACTACTAAGTAATTTACTACATATGTGGTTGAGGAGGTTGCTCAGATAAAGATTGGAAATTTGGTAGAGGCAAAGTTCTATTTGCATTCAGGTAAGCAAATTTCTTCTTTTATAATACCCTTTCTTTGCTTCACTTTTTAATTTAACTTGCTGGTCACTGCTGCACATCACATATATCATTAGGATGTCCACATTTGACGTTTCCATTTCATATACCTTCTCATCATTGGCATTTTAAGTAGCAAATCTTCGGTTTAGATCTATTTTTACTTTTATAAAATGCAGACTATTTTAAAAAGAAACCGCTAATGGTGGAGAAGGTCACATTTATAAAAGCAAAATCAGTTCTATTTTCTATATTTCTTATGATGTGACGATTTTTATTTTATTTGAAGTCAGCTTCTCATTAATCATAAATATGTAGATTGAATGGTATGATGTGAGGAGTTTATTTGAGTTGAGTCAAATAGAGGCTTAAGCCTAAATTATAATGCAGCACAGTATAATAAGAAATTTCACACAGTAGAATCTAAATCTGTAATTTGATGGCTTAGATTTTTATATATATAGGTCATCAACACCTAACAAGGCTTAGATTTTATATATATATATATATATATATAAAGTCTCAAATCTATGACCTTGTTAAGCATATTCAAGACCAATTCGTGCTGATAAAGTTGGCTAGGTTTAGAGATATTTCAACATTTAATTCAATAATAAAAAAGAGTTCTCCCTGCAGTTTTGACAAGTAGAACATGGACAATATTTGAGCTCCTAATATTGAGGTGAAGAAGGTGGAATGTTGCTTATGGTTATGATTTTTTTGTTAAGTTGCAATATGACACTATGTTGTTTAATTTTCTCTCTTGATAATTATATTATCTTTGTGGATCCTGAAGTCTATATTCATAAACCATGCATAGGTACCTCGACAAAAATTTATACAACGAGCCTTAATTATTATTAAATCATATTTTACAAATTCTAATTGCTAATAAAATAAGGAAAGGCATTGAGATAATTTAGAGAGAAATAAATAATAGTTTTGTCCATTGTAAATTAAAAGTTTTTATAAAATTAGTGTGTTATTATTGTATTGTGTTTATATATGTGAGCAATTGAATGTATTTAGATTAATTTGTTGATGATTCAACTCATGGGCTATAATGCATGAATTAATACATGTATTTATAATATATTATTATATTATAAATATATTAAATATATATGTTCAACCCAATAAGCCAACTAAATAGACTAGCTTAATGATTTTTATAGATTTTTTAAAAAATTGTGATCTAATTTTTTAATTAAATAAACTTTTTTAAAAGTTTAAATGTAACTTTTTTTTACCAGATAAATTTAATCTAAATAGACTTGAGATATATTAAGTCATAGTTTACAATATGTCTAACGTATTTCATAATAGGGGTGGGGGGTATGTAGTGTAGGGGAACAAATATCTAATCTCTAATCGTCTCAACATTCCTCGTTATGGATTAGCCTATCCAATAGTATGGCCCAAGAAAAACTTGATTAACTATATAAAACATAGAAGAGGTCAACACACAAAATAAAGGCAAACAATTTTTATATCAAAGGTTTGTTTACTCCTAAAAATGTTTTATTCTTATTTGTAATTACAAAATTGTTACTTTATTTTTTATTTTTAAAATTTTATATAAAAAACACTTAAAATAAGATACTATTTGGTTTAAATAAGATACTATATTGAGTGATTGTTCATTTCTAGCTAGTATGTTTATTTGATGTTATTGTGTTGGATAATTTAGTATTTGTAATTGTTCTATTTAGATTTGGATATAAGACAAGTTTATTATGTAATAATCTACAACGAAATAAGAATTCCAGTGAAGGGTAAGTTATTTATTTAATTATCTTTTAAAAATATGGTTCCTAAATTTTTAAAAATATTAGTTTGGTTATTATATTAGTCATTGGACCTATTTTTAATGGGTAAAATAGTTTTTTTAAATCGTTTTAGTTATTTTAAGTGATAAGAAAAAGTCTAATAATTATCATGATAAAAAAATCTATTTTTTGATAATCTGTTTAATAGCTATTATTTTTTAGTGACTTAATTGGTCACATAGTCATCCTATGTTTTATGGACCATTTGGCTTGTTAATCCATTATGCAAACTTGTTGAAGTTAGTATGAAGTTGGCAGGTTTCGGTTTTGGAAAAATATAATGTTTTTCGGTTTTGATTCTTCCATTCCATTAACTTGTTTACTTATATGTATATATAATTAGAATAATAAGAAAGAGAAAGAGATATAGGTTGAAAAGTATAGGAATTGGAAATCAAACGTAACTCTCAATATTTAAGGTTGTATCAAACATTAATTATACTTTTTTATGTTGAATCATTTTGTATTTATGATGTTGGTTTGATAACACAATATGTGTTTGCTTTCTGTTTTTTTGTTCATGGCCAAATGTATTGATGAAGGTTTGATGTTAGTTGATTGTCCATTTTCTGTATTTATGATTGTTGGTTGATTGTCCATTTCTTGTATTTTTTATGTTGGTTTGATGTTGGATCATTTCTGGTATTTTTGATGTTGGTTTGATAACACAATATACTTACTTCTTATTTTTTTGTTCATGCCCAAATGTATTGATGAAAGTTTGATGTTGGTTGATTGTCCATTTTCGGTATTTATGATTGTTGGTTGATTGTCCATTTCTTGTATTTTTGATGTTGGATCATTTGATATTTATGATGCTGGTTTGATGTTGGATTATTTCTGGTATTTTTGATGTTGGCTTGATAACACAATATGCGCTTGCTTCTTATTTTTTCGTTCATGGCCAAATGTATTTATGAAGGTTTGATGTTGGTTGATTGTCCATTTTAGGTATTTATGATTGTTGGTTGATTATCTATTTCTTGTATTTTTTATGTTGGTTTGAGTTGGATCATTTTATATTTATGATGTTGGTTTGATATTGGATTATTTCTGGTATTTTTGATGTTGGTTTGATGACATAATATGTGGTTGCTTCCTATTTTTCATTCAAGGCCAAATGTATTGATGTTGATTTGAGGTTTTGATTATTTTGAATTTGCAGACATTCACAAAACAAGAATCATTCTCTAACACGGAGGTTGAGAACATTCAAAGGCATTAGGCAGAATCTTTAACAGAGATTGCTAAATTGTAGTTTTTGTTAGATGTTTCGGATATATAATTTATGTTGGGATTAAAGACACAAAGTCTATGTTTAACTTTATGCATTTACATTTATTGATGCTTTAGATATGTGTATATATTATATAGTTAAATTCAGCATTAACATGAATATTAATGTTTAACCTTCAATGTTATTGATGCATATATATGGATGTTCATTTTTTATTAAATTGTTTTTTAATAAAAAAGAATAAACAAAGGATTCAAAGCAAGAACTTTTGACACCGGTTAAATTTTGAAATAGATGTTAAATTTGATAAAATTAACACCGGTTATAAAAAATATATAGGTGTTAGAAATATTTTTAATAAGTATAATTAACAATGGATAAAATGGTATAGGAACTATCTGGTGTGGAAAAAATATTTCACAGCGAATATTTTAAAAAAGTCTAGTGTTAAAATGAATAAACAACACTAGATATTTTATAAGTTTAGTGTTAAAAGTAGTAATTAACACTAGACAAATGGATAAAATATCCGTTGTTAATTGTCTTGATTTTTAACACCTGTGCACTTAACACCCCTTAAAAATCCAATGCTTAAAGTAAAATTTACACAGTGTTAAAAGTGTTTTTTGTAGTAGTGATACTTCCACAATCACTGAATCACTTACTTTGTTACTCTTTTTCAACCCTAAGTGTAACATCCCTGACAATTTAGGAAACATTATGTGTAGTAGAAATATTATTAATTGTTTTTGAAATGTAATCGGTATTTTATGAATTATTGGACAATTATGAATAATTAAATATTGTGAAGGTAAATAGATTTATTGGATCGGTTAATAACAAATGAGAATGATTAGTCGAAGGGGAAGGTTTAGTGTTTAAGAAAATGGAACGTGATTTAAAGGAGAAGGATTTGCTTAGCCGTTTAAATGAAACGGTAATTAGAAATGGGGGGTAACCAGCTGGGGAGGTTACCGGTTGCCCCTGGCTTAAAATAAAAGACTCCTTTTCACTTTCTCTTTCATTCAGCATTCACGCGAGCCACTGTTTCTCTCTCTTCTCCTTCAACTATTTCTCTCTTCTTCCTCCTTCGTCTTCTCTTTCCTCCATTGCTGTGAGTTGCATGCTCCAGGGGAGGACTCCGTCTGCATCAAAATCGAGTGATAAGCCCATTTCTATGACCGTGGCCTTAAGGTGAGTCCATTGATGTGTTTGCATTTGTGTTTCCCTGCCCCTTTCGTTTCCTTGGTAACTGAGCGGCCATGCATGGCTGTGTGTGGGTCTGTTCTCCACTCCTCTGGTGAGTGTGAGCTCGAAGTGGTTCTTAGAGCTGAGGGTGTAAAGCTAACGAGTTTTGCATTCCGACCCGTAGGTAGCAGTGAAGGAGCTGGTGCTGGATTTGAAAGTGAAACAGTGAACCCGGTGTTTAGAGGGCGTAACCGACACCAAGAGCAGATTGTTGAAGCTTAGAACAGAGGTAAGGGGGTGTTCGGGTTATGATTAATTAGAATAGGATATGCTTCGTGTCTGAGTCATTTAACAAATTATGAAGATGGCAAGAGGGTGGTGATGAATGAAAATTGTGTGTATGCATGCATGAGTATAGACACCGATCGGATGAAGATCGTGTGTGTGTGGCTTACGATGACTTTGAAATACTTGATGATTGTGGCAATCGGTGTTTAGTGAGAATGTTATATTGATGGGCTTGACGAGTCGGTCACCCTACGTTGTAAGAACGAGTCAGTTTCTGACAGTTGTAAATGATGTGCCTGTTTATATATAATGGAATGTGATTGTGTGGTGGAGGATGACCAACGGTATGTATTACCCTGTTTTTGGCTTCTATGGTCAAGTCGGACCCAGTTAAGCTACCCAAAGGTCTTTGACCCAGTGGTTGAGGGGGAGCCAAGTCGGGCTCGGTGATCCAAGTCGGGTTCACGGGGTGTCAAGTCGGACCCCTCGCTGAAGGTTGATCCTTTTAGTATCTAGATACTAGGCGTCAATTTTGTATGAGAGTCAGTGGTGACTATTGATGAATTTAATATATAATTATTAAGTTTGAGTTGATATGTTTACCGTGTGTAAGGTGCTGCATTTTCTGAGTGTAACTTGATATATTGCCGAGTGAAATTGGTAGATTCACTGAGTATGAATTGATGCCTTTGCAGAGTGTAATTTGATGTATATATGTGCTAAATCTGATTTGTTATATTCGCCAAGTTCAATTTGTTGTGGTTGTCGAGTGCAACCTGATGTATTTGCCGAATGCAGTTTGTCATAATTGCTGAGTGAATGGTTATATGTGCCGAATGCAAATTGTTAAATTTAACGAGTGTGGATTATTACACTTGTCGGGTGTAACTTACAGTTTGTTAATAAAGAAATGGAACGGAGTTCGCGTGCATGTAAATTATCTATTTCCGTTCTAAATTAATTATGATGCCAAACACTCACCCTTGTTGTTGTTTTCAATTTAGTAACCAGTGACAGGGAAGAGGTCGGAGCCCTGGAGGTGCGCCAAGCGGAGAATCGATGCCAAGGCCCGAGTGACTTTGAATGAATTATGTAATATAGACATATGTGTATAATGAGTTTTTCTGAGTGTGTGGTGTCACATGCTGTGTGCTGAATTGAATTGAATCTGATGTGAAATTATGTTTTATTATGATTGATATTTACTTTCATGTGTGTGCTGTAGCCAAATCGACTCCCGGGTAAATATTTCCCGAGCGAATTGAATTTATCCTTGTCCGAGTGAGGGCCAGTTGGTTTGATGTCTGTTCGTTCGTGTATATCACTCGACCCTTTCGAGTGAAGGAAGAGCAGAATAATTCCAAGTGAAGAAAGAGTGGGATGTATCCGAGTGAAAATCAGAGTGCTTCTGAATGAAGGTGAGAAGGTTCCCGAGTGAGTTATGGCCGAGAGAGTCTCTTCCGAGTGGGAGGGAGTTGGGGTGTCTTCCGAGTGATATAAAATTGAATGAGCCTTTTCTGAGTGTTGTATAGGTAAGTTGTTCCCGGGAAAGAATTGACCGAGCGGACCCCTTTGCCGAGTGTAACCCCGACTTGTGAGTCTTCCTGGTGAATTTGGTTCGCCAAGTAGCTTTCGCTCAAGCGAGTCGGGACTCGCTTGAGCGACTCCCTCGAACCTCGCCTAGGCGCATCAGGGTCTTGCTCAGGCGAAGTACCCTCCTGCCTCCGTTCCTCTTCCGATGTTTCTAACCAACTCTATTTTGTGAGTGTATTTATTCTCCGATCGGTTACTGTCGTTTCGTGTATGTCTTATTTATTTTGAATATATTTAAAAATGGTAAATATTATTTTATATTATACTATATTAAAACCGAGTGAATTTGTACTAAATGTGAAAAATTAGTGTATAAATGATTAACCGGGTGAAATAAATGGTAATTCGACTTAGGATGTCACACTAAGTTTAGCTATACTATTTCATTTTATCCACCCTATATCACCTTGGCCCCATTACAACCTTAATAAAGTCTTTTTGATCTCTGTATGCATATGTGTTCAAATATGGAAATCAGAAATTTGTCAAGCCTATGGTAGTGCTAGTTTATTTGGGTGATTTCTGAGAGTATACACAAACCCAAACAATCGAGATACAGAGAGCTTGACAAGAACATCTATCACCTTTTCATCCACTCTTTGATTTTATCACTCTTTTTGTGTAACTAGTATGTAATATTTCTTATTTACAGTTATCATGGCAGCTTGATATAAAGGATGTATTACTTATTATTTTAGATTTCAAAAAGGTCAAAATAAAAAATTGTTTTTTTCTCATTTTAGTTTTTGGTTTTGTTTTGCCCTGAAGTGCAAAAGCTTAAGTGTGAGAAAATTTGATAAATCATTTTTAATACACTTCTTATAATTTTACACTTGGAGTTTATGATATAGTTACTATGTTTAATGATAGTATTGTAATTAAGTTTTATGTTGTTTAGTTTAATTGAAGTATTATGTATATATGTTTCAATTTTTATTTTTTATTTGTATCTTAAGTGTCTTGCCATATTTTGGTCATAACTTGGGCTTTTGTGATCTAAATGGGCTAATCTTGGAGCCTATGGAAAGTTAAGATAGAGGCCTACATCATGATGATCATATTTGGTTATTTTTCATCTAAAAATAATAAAGAAATAGAGCTTGAATCAATCAGCCCATATGTGTTCCACCAGTATTGACATAGTTCACTAAAATACACATATCTAGAGTTGTAGATGTCTAAATGACCTGGTTCTTGTGCCAAAGTCTCAATAAGACAGAGATCTATAACTTTCACGTTGAAGATTTTCTAAAATTAGGTCATCCAGAAGGTCATAGTTGACTTTCAAGATAAAGGAGATAATGAGGAGGATGAATTTCAACACCTACCATTATCTTCCTTTGAATTATTGTAATTTCAAGCCCACCAATGTTGAAAAAATGAATTAGTGATCAAAACATGAATATATAGTATCATGATACTTTGCCTATAAATAGATTCTTAAAGTTGTAAGGAAGACACACAAGAGATACATAAAAATACATGCTTAAGTTTTCATTACATTTCTATATCTTTGCTTTCGTTTCTTAAGTTTTAGTTTTTTCTCTTGCTTTGCTCTATATTTCATTTCTCAAGTTATGGTTTTCATTTCCCTTCTTCAATATCAAGTAAGTTAATTTTATTATTTGTTATTTACTTTTATAATCAAAGTTATCTATAGCTAATTTAATATTATCTTTCATTGTTAAACGATCATCATGGAAGCTCAATCTTTTAAAATCAACTCAAGGAATTTAATTTTTCTTTATGTGAACTTTGAGCTTTTGCTCTTAATATTTTGATTGAAGATAATTACTTCTTTGTTTCTCAAACACTTATGATGGTAGATTATTTAAGTGTATAACCGATTGGTATATAATTAAATAATCTATAATCTAAATGATGTTTGTTGGTTAATCAATAATCAATTTGAGAACAAAGATTAAGTCACTAAATAAGAGATTTCTATTTAGTTTCTTAACTCAATCAGACTATGGTTTTAAAGTTATCTTAGTAATTAATAAGAATGTAACAATTGTTTATTCTTATTAGTTCATTAATTTAATTCTAGAAGATTTAGAATATAATCATTTAGGAATTCTAAATGATTCAAGGTGGAGAAATTAATTAGATTTAATTATATTTATGATCATTGATTAGTTAACTAAAGATTTATTAATTCCTTGGGTTGGTTGTTTCTAAATTTGATTATTCACCCATTCATAAATTTACTTTTCACATTATTATATAATTATTTAGCTTTCCTTTCAATCTCAACATAAACCCCCCTTTGTTATAAGGTCCTCGAGAGACGACTAAGGTTGTTCACCTTATACTATATATTAATTTAACTTTATTTGACCTGACAACGAAAACGTGTCATAAGGAACCAGATTCTGACACCAATATTTGGTTATGATTTATTTTTGCTTCATTGTTTCTTGTTCACAAAAAAATCATCACACTACAACAAAAAAGGAATTTAGTGGCGGTTGGGGGTTCTAAAACCGCCACTAAATGCTCCGCCACTAGGCATTTAGCGGCCATTCTTTTAAACCGCTGGAATAAGCTAATAGTTAAAATGCAGGTATAACCGACACTAATAGTTAAAGCACAGGGAAGACCACCGTAATGATGTTTTCTGTCGTTAAATCCGCCGCAAAAATTAAAAGCCATTTAAATGCTCCTTAAACCGTCGTTAAAAGTTTAAATTTTTTATTTATAAAAAAATCAGATTTGTGAATTATAACAAATTATTTTTTATATCCATTAATTTTTAAAAGTTAGATTTTGCCTTAATTGTGACATTATGTTTTATATCTGTTAATTTTTTAATGCGACAATTATATATTATATTTTATATATTAATGTCTTAAATATTTATATTTTAAAAATAAGTTTTAACTTACAAATTAAATTGATTATCAATATATAAATAAGATAAAGTAAATTTTATAAATATAATTAGAAGATCAATATATAGTCAATAATAATTATATTAATAACAAAGTTGGTATAGGTCTTAACCCAGTTACACGTCATTAATGTAATAAAGTTAAATAACAATCTACAAACTCATATATATAATCAAGTAAAACATAAAGCAACTATGGTTGATGACTAACTGAGGAAGAGGGTCTGGCTTGTGCAGGTAATCCTTCATCCTAAAATTAAAATAAATAAAATATAAATACAATATGGATAGTGATAAGCTACAAATACAATGGTTGATGAAGAGAAGACAGGAGCATATAAGAAAATGAGTGGAACTTACTTTGCTTTGTCAAAGTAATGCCATCTGTATCTACATTCAAAAGATCTGTGCATGATAGCTGGTGTTCTTCGAGAACCTTCAACAAGGATAACCATACTCTAAATTTTCATGCTGAGAGCAAAAATGCATTATATAATAGCATACCTCGAGGGTTACATGCATCACATAATTATATATGTTTGTGTGTCATCAATCATCAACAAGGTAGCAATAAATGCTTCGGAGACCACTGAATTACCTCCGTAATACATCCAAATTATTATGTGAAGTCACAATTTTCCTATCTTCCTGAAGTTGTTTCTTGAAGGTTACTAGAAGATTCTCATCCTGTAAAATGTCATACAGAATTTCAGATGAAATATGACATGAGCAAACTAAATGTGCAGGACATAAATGATTAACCTTTAGTGATTCCTCATGATTATATAAGATGGGTGCATATAAAAAAATCACCTTAGGTGGATGTATACATAAAGCGTTAAAGAAGAGCTTGCTAATTTCATCATCTTCTGATGTCTTTTCCCCTTTTAATCCTCAGTCCAACGCTTCAGTGAAAGAGGCTGTAAACAGTTAATTAAAAAATTAATATTGGAACCAAAATCAATTTGGTGATTTTCCCAATGCCCACAAGTACAACAACCTGCCCGATTAGCATTTTATTGAACATTGGTTTTTGCATTCATATTCAATTCAACAAATGATAAATCAGAACCAAGTTGGATTACAAGTGCACTGAGCATGCCTAAGATTGACTGTCAAAAATCTTACAAGAAAATTAGAGAAAAGATACCACTAATATTTACAATGGTAACATATAGCCAGTAGCCACAGAAGAATCATCATGTATCTATCTGATTTTCAAGCCTGAAGCATACATATTTTCAAAAAAGTTTAACTTGGTAAACAAGTAAGGAATAATTGTATATATATCTGTTGCATTTAGCAACATGCTATATTTCATCAGGATCTAAAGTCTGGAAGTATCATTGTCTGACAAACATCTCACGTGATCAACAATAAAAGTAAAAGAAATGTCACTATTTACAAAATGGAAGTAAATTTATTTCAGTCACAGACATAATGAAATTATTATTTCAAAATCATAACAAAAAATAACAACCAAAAGAAGCTTACAAATTTTTCTTTCTCCTTTGACCCTGACTGAACTCTGTTTTGGCCACAAATCAATACTACATGGCTAGATAATTGGTGAAGCATCTCCTCAACCTTATGGAAAAAATCATTTCAGTGTGACTTAGGAACTGATTTATGACTGTGAACTGTCTAGAAAATAGACAATAAGAGGTTGTTTGGAGCGCAAAACCTGCGAAAGAAACAGCCAGGTTGAGGTTAGCCCACGAGTGAAAGCAAGAACTTTGTTATTTCAATAATTGAAAATACCACCGCACTATACCTCACATAATGCCTCCAGTGCTATGTAGCAGTCCTGTGATTGAGCATCAAGATCATTCTCAATCTCCTTAACTATCTACAAATTAAAAAAGTCTTAGTTGGCTTACAGTCAAAAGAACTAAGATATTTTTATATCCAAATGAGGTCTCAACCAGACTTATATAAAAGTTGCTACAGCTCACAGGTATTACAAAATTTGTCCTAGAACAGAAACTATAGCATGAACCTTTCATAAAATCTTAAATCGTCCAACTCTGAGCCATTTGACAAGATAAAGGTGATCTTATGCCTTGACTAGAAAAATTAACTCATCCCAGTAAATGAACAAAATTAGGCAAAATGCCAAACTACGTTGCTAGTGTAAGAGAAATTAAATTTAAATAAATATATTCATTTATACTGAATGGATTTCCTCCTATGCATCTAGGATAAATGAAAGTTGTATCTTATTATGAAAAAAATCATACAACTTTAGAAGAAAAAGGAGATTCACTTATTACAGAGATGATACAATTATTCCATTTTGAAAATTCCAGCTGACACAGGTCCAAGCGAGTTAAATTGTTCAAAATTTCAGCTGACACATGTCCTAGCTTAAAGACTTTAGAAAATTGACATTATGAAGAAGAAAAATGTACCATGTATCCAATAAATTGGTGGTTTTGTGCTATCATGATTAATGCTATCCACCTCTCCCTCATTGGCCCTATCTTGATTAAGATCCAAGATGACAACCACCCGGTCTCCATTAACCTCATATACCTCTCCTCTCTGACCATTAGTTAAGGGCCTGCAACATATTCACATTTAGTTAAAATTGAAGAATAGCATTAAGGGAAAATCAACCTATAATTTTAAGTTTGTCATGAGAATGAGACAGCATAAAAATGAATGTTACATATCCTATATTATAAGAGTACACCTTAGTATCAGATATAAAAATCAATGAACAGAAAAGGATAATACAAAATACAAGTGGTAAAAATATATTAGACAAGCACTCTGATAACATAGAATATCATAATTTAAGAATATTACAATAATGTAAGAATATTATAATTTTGCAACATGCATATAGAAGGGAATGTAATTTTTAATGTTTTTTTGTAACCAACAACTTTATTGAGATAGAAGAGGAAGAAGCAAATCTAAGAGAATAATAAATCCTTGAGAACTGAAGACCTTGATCAAAAAATGAAAAAAAATAATCAAGAAACAAGAAAGAGCATGCCAATCTCCCAAAATTTGTTAGGCACAGAGAATCTGAAAGAAAATGCAATTGATTAAACATTGTAAAACTGAATTCATACTGAAACTGATTACATCACCAATATTTATATTTGTAACCCTTAGCCAAGAAGGCCAGTCACTAGAAAAGCTATAATGACAGTTTTACTAAGAAACTATAAAATTAAAAATAGAAACCAGTACATGAAATTGAAAGCTACTGAATTCTGTTAAGAATGCATATTTCAAAAAACCAGGTTCCATCTACCTAGTAATTACACGTCAAGGATACATCATAAAATGAAAATAAGTCGTTGAGTAAACCTTGTAAAAGTAAATTCATACTGAAATTGATTACTTCACCAATATTTATATTGGTAACCTTGAGCCAAGGAGGCCAATCACTAGAAAAGATAAAACTAAAACAGAAACCAATACATGAAATTGAAATCAGATTCTAAAAGTATATTAGAAATTTTGAACAAATCCCAAAAATAGAGGATTAATTGCTTGACGGCATAAAAAATAGTATCAAGGGATGCAGCGGCAAGTGAATAGTACCTTAGTAGTAGAGAAAGCAAGGAGACAGTGCCAAATGAAAGTGGCTCCACGGTGGTCGGGGAGGGAACAAGGCCATGCACACCGATAACAGAGGGAAAAGGGGAAGTGAAAAAGGGTTTAGGGATTTTAGATTAGGAGAAAGGGGGAACTAAAAAATCAGAAACTAAAAAGTGAATGTAAAAGAAAGGGGCTCAAGTGGGAGACACATGATATCAATTAGTGGATCTAACGGCGTTTTATGTGGTACACTGGGCCAAATGCCATTTTCACCTTTCTATCAATGGCGTTTATAGTAAACCACCACTATAACCGCCGGTCCTATGTCAACGGCGGCGGTTCCCATATAATCGCCGCTAAATGACCACTGCTAAATTCCTTCTTTGTTGTAGTGTCATTTCCAGTTTTTCATTTTATATTCTGTTTTACTAATTTTTTTTTTTGGATTTGTCTTAGTAATGAGTAATTACATCACCTTGTCCAATATTTCATGAGATGTGAATAACGTCCTTGCATATTAATTTAATAAGTTGGTTATGAAAAATCAAATTATACATGAATTGTGATAGATTGACCATCCTCGGTGAGATTTTAAGCATAATTGGATGGACCACATTATGCCATCTTTCTTCTTTCTTGATTGACCCTTATTTATTAGTACTCTAGAACATGACTTGTTTTTTTTGATGTATTATGTTCCATGTGCATGCTTTGATGTGATTAAGGCAATTTTTATTTTAACCGACCACTAGCCATATGCCTTACCTTGCATATTTTCCATTGTTACCCACGTTGAGCCTATAACCATTTCTTGATTTAGCCACATAATTAGGCAATAGCAAAAAAAAAACATGATCACCCTTACTTAGGAATTGAGTTTTAGAATTGTTATAACTAAAGGTTCTTGATGATTGTGAAAATGTACCCAAGTTTATGTATGTTATTGTTAAAAAAGGAAATGTTAAAAAAAAAGAAAAAGAAATGGTAAATAAGTATATATATATATATATATATATATATATATGAAAATAATCAAGGGGATTTATACTCATATTTTGGCCTCTATCATGTTTCATTTTGTTGAGTATTAAGTTTTAAAATGTACTTCCATAGTCACTGAATCACTTACTCCATTGCTCTTTTTCAACCCTAAGTATAGCCATACTATTTTATTGTATCCACCCTGTATCACCTAGGCCCCATTATAACACTAATAAACTTTTTTTGATCTTTGCCTGTATATGTGTTCAAATATGGAAATTAGAAATTTGTCAAGCCTATGATAGTGCTAATTTATTTGGCTGATTTCTGAGAGTAAACACAAACCCAAACAATCGAGATATAGAAAGCATGAAAAGAACATCTATCACATTTTTATCCACTCTTTGATTTGATCACTCAATTTGTGTAACTAGTATGTAATGCTTCTTCTTCACACTTACCATGACTTCTTGATATAAGAAATGATGTGTATTACTTATTATTTTAGATTTTTAAAAAAATCAAAAATCAATTTTTTTAAAAAAATTCTATTGTTTCTCATTTTAATTTTTGGTTTTGTTTTGCCCTAGAGTGCAAAAGCTCAAGTATGGGAGAATTTGATAAATCAATTTTAGTATACTTCTTATAGTTTTACACTTGAGGTTTATGATGTAGTTACTATCTTTAATGATAGTATTGTAATTAAGTTTTATGTTGTTTAGTTTAATTGAAGCATTATGTATATATGTTTCAATTTTCATTTTTTATTTGTATCTTAAGTGTCTTGCCTTGTTTTGGTCATAATTTGGGCTTTTATGATCCAAATGGGCTAATCTTTGAGCCTATAGAAAGCTAAGAGAGTTTCCTACATGATGATGATCATATTTGGTTATTTTACATCTAAAAATAATGAAGAAATAAAGCTTGAATCAAACAGCCCATATGTGTCCCACCAGCATTGACATAGTTCACTAAAATACACATATCTGAAGTTGTAGATGTCTAAATGACCTGGTTTGTACGCCAACTTCTCAATAAGACAGAGATTTATAACTTTCATGCTGAAGATTTTGCGAAATTAGATTATCCAGAAGGTCATATTTGACTCGCAAGTTAAATGAGATAAAGAGGAGGATGAATTTCAACACCTACTATTATCTTCTTTTGAATTATTGTAATTTCAAGCTCACCAATGTTGAAAAAATGTATTATTGATCAGAAAATAAATTTATAGTATCATGACACCTTGCCTATAAATAGATGCTTCAAGTTGTAAGGAAAACATACAAGAGATACATAATAAATACATGTTTAAGTTTTCATTACATTTCTATATTTTTGCTTTTGTTTCTTAAGTTTTAGTTCTTCTCTTGCTTTATTTCTTTGATCTATATTTCATTCCTCAAGTTATAGTTTTCATTTTCCCTCTTCAATATCAAGTAAGTTAATTTTATTATTTAATATTTACTTTTATAATCAAAGTTATCTATAGTTAATTTAATATTATCTTTCTTTGTTAAAAAATCATCATGGAAGCTTAATCTTTTAAAATCAACTCAAGGAATACATAAACTTTTTGCAAACCTTGACAAGTGTTCTTTTGCAATGGATAACATAGTCTTTCTTAGATTTGTTATTAGTGTAAAAGGGGTCCAAATAGATCAAGAAAAGGTAAAGGCAATTAATGCTTGGCCTACCCCACAAATATGAATGAGTTTAGAAGCTTCCATGGCTTAGAAAGCTTCTATAGAAGGTTTGTTAGAGATTTCTCTTCTTTGGCCTCCCCTCTAAATAAGTTACTTAAAAAGAATGTTCCTTTTCAATGGGGCCCAAAACAAGAAAAGGCCTTTAATGATCTTAAACATAGGCTGACACATGCTCTTATTTTGGCTTTCCAAATTTTTCTTAAACTTTTAAACTTGAGTATGATGCCTTCAATGTTGGTATAGGTGCAGTTTTATTACAAGAGGGCTACCTTATTGCTTTCTTCAGTGAAAAGTTTAATGGGCCTGCCCTCAATCATCCCCCCTATGATAAAGAATTGTATGCCCTTGTTAGAGCCCTACAAACTTAAGAATACTACTTGATCCCAAAAGAGTTTGTCATCCATAGTGACCATGAGTCACTCATGTATATAAAAGGGCAACATAAGTTAAACAAGAGACATGCAAAATGGGTAGAATATTTGGAGCAATTCCCTTATGTCATCAAGTATAAAAATGGACAGTTATATATTATAGCTGATGCCTTATATCAAGGGCATATTCTTTTAGCTTCTCCTAGAGCAAAGCTACATGGACTTGATAAGATCAAGGAATTGGATCCATTTGACTTAGACTTTTCTAGTTTCTACAACCCTAGTGGTATTTCTATTTCATCTCATAGGTTTTATAAGCTAGATGGTTATCTCTTTAAGGCCAATAGGTTAGGCATTCCTAGGGGATCTATGAGAGAACTTTTAGTGCGTTAAATTCATAAGGGAGGAATCATGGGGCATTTTGGGAGGGACAATACTCTAACCACCTTTAGTGAGTATTTTTTTTAGCCCCACATGAAAAGAGATGTGCAAATACATTGCTTTAGATGCCTAGCTTGCAATAAGGCCAAGTCTAAGGTTTCACCTTATGGCCTTTACACTCCCTTGCCTGTATCTACTACTTCTTGGATTGATATCAGTATGGATTTTGTGCTTGGATTGCCTAGGACCCAATATGGATTCTATTTTTATGGTGGTAGATAGGTTAAGTAAAGTGGCTCACTTCATCCTTTTACATAAAGTGGATAATGTAAGTCATATTGCCAAGCTGTTTTTCAGAGAAATTTTTAGATTACATGGCATCCCTAAAACTATTGTGAGTGATAGGGTCGTAATTTAAAAGAATGTCAAATCATTAGATGACTGCTTACCACATGTAGAATTTACTTATAATAGGGAAGTTCATTCCACCATTAAGCATAGTCCATTTGAGATTGTATATGGTTTCAATCCTCTTACCCCACTTGATCTTTTCCCCTTGATTATTTCTGACTCAATCATTCATTTGGGTTGAGAGGCAAAAACATCTTTTATAAAAGAACTTCATGAGAAGGTAATAAACCAAATACAAAAGAAAAATGAACACTATGCTCGATGTGCAAATAAAAATAGAAAAGAAGTAGTGTTAGATGTTGGGGACTAGGTTTGGCTTCATTTGAGGAAAGAATAATTTCCCACTCTTGAAAAGACTTAATTATTCTGCCTTTTAGTTGACTATTGGTGCAGAAAAAGGAGCGCTCAAGCCGGAAAGAAAAAGCCGAGCGAGTTTTGGAAAATCCGAGTGAGACTTCACAAATCCGACTGAAAAGAGTTCAAAAGATACCGACTCCAAAATAGAACAGGGAACCGATTGAGATAAAAAGAAGAACCTGAGCGTCAATTTCAGAATGCTGATTGAATAATCAATTCGCTCAAGCGAGAGTTAAATTCGCTCAAGCGAGGGTCAAAAATTCGCTCAAGCAAGCAAGCTTACACTCAAGCGTGACCCCAAAATATCACTCTCGCCCAAGCTTCTCCATCACGCTTAAGCGAGAAAGCAATACTGCAGTACATATCTCAAGTTCACCCAAGCGAGAACCCAGTTCGCTCAAGCGAAAAGGTTGATATTTAAAACATTGATTGTTCCCTCCAGAAGACACTCGGCACCAGTGTTATTTCTTGCTGCCTTCTTTCCTACTTCTGCACCTTAGTAATTTAAGTAGTGAGCTGTTATTAGTAGTGCTGCGCTGTGATTAGCTAATGATGAACTGGAATCTGTTAAGAGCTGAGCTGTAATTAGTTAATTATTCTGTAAATTATGTAATGAGTTAGTTAGTTTAGTCATTAACTTAAGTTTTCTAAGTTATTAGTTAAGTTAGTTAGTTAGGTAGATGCCTATATATATGTTTGTATATATTCTGTAAAAAGAAGAGAGACAGATTCACATAGAATACATCGAACACAATTCATTCAAAACTTCAAACATCTCACTACTTCATTTTCTCTCTCTAAATCCTCTCCTCCATGACGTTCCACAATCCTTCGATGGAACCGAAGTCAATGGAGTTCTAAAATCCCTAAGGTTGGGATTGTGAAGGTTAGCAATGGAATCTTGAAGCTGTGAGCAAGGAAATCAACTTCTAGATCCTGAGGCGAACAAGCTGAGGAGTGGATCTGAATTGCTGGATTGACAAATCCAGAACTGATGAAGAACTTCGCTAGTGAGGAATCATGGTTGAAGCTTAGGTAACTTCCAGCTTTCTAACTAGTTCAGGCCTAATCAATTTAGGTGAATAGTTAGATTTCAACCTCCAATTTCGCATTAGATTCTTAGGTTAATTGAGCACTTAAGGAATTAAGGTTCGATGCTTAAGGATTAGTGTTTTTCACCTAAGGAATTAGGGAATAACCACAAGCGGATTGTCCTCTGGATTGTGAAGTTTGATTCTACTTTAATTGCATGTTTCTTGATGAATTTGTGAACCGAAGCAATCCTGACCTATTTTCTATTAATCACCTTTCACATTTCATCTTAACACTATTTCTGGAAATACAAAAACAACTAGAAAACATTAAAACAATAAAAACCGAATGAACTTTCTGTGCTTGTGTTGGTTCAGCTTGTACTAGTCTGAGATTGAGGTACTTACCATAATCCCTGTGGGACGATCAAATATAATACAATTTTAACGACTGGTGCGCTTGCCAAAGCGTAAATCTTCTGAGAAATATACATCAAAATAATGACTTGGAGATTTGGCATCAAGTTAATGGCCGTTACCGGGGATTGTTGAGTAATATCAACAATCCTTGGACCGGTACTAGACTGAACTGTTTACTTTTGTTTACATTTAATACGTAGTTTGAATTTTGTTTTTATTAGTAGTAGTTTGTTATTTTCGTATAGCTGTAGTCGTAGCTGTGAATCATTCTTTTGTTTGACATTTGTTGTATGCAGTCAAGGAGCAGAGGAGAGCCTTTCTTCTTTGATCCTGATATCGATTTGTTAGAACATAAACTGAGAAAAGAGAAAAAGCAAAAAGAACAAAAAGAAATGGAACAGAGGAAAGTTACATTAGGTGACTACTCCCAACCGACTGAAGAAGGATCGCAATCTAGCATCCTTAGGCCACCGATTTCAGTAAATAATTTTGAACTTAAACCAGCTTTACTACAGTTGGTAAGAAATGAACAGTTCGGAGGAAGTGAGGTTGAGGATCCAAATTTGCATCTAGCAACCTTCCTCTAAATTTGTGATACAGTAAAATTGAACAGAGTCCCTGAAGAGGCAATCCGACTGAGATTGTTTCCATTTTCTCTAAGGGACCGAGCAAAAGCCTGGTTGCAGAGTCAACCGAGAGGTAGTATTTCCACTTGGGAGGACTTGCAAAGAAAATTTTTGATTAAATATTTTCCTCCTTCTAAATATGTGAAGTTGCGCAATGAAATCACGTGTTTCCAACAAAGAGAAGGTGAGTCTTTGATGGAAGCATGGGATCGGTATAAAGAGAGTTTGAGGAGATGTCCTCATCATCAGATTTCTTATGTGCAACAAGTCACTATTTTCTATAATGGTGTCAGGCCAGCTACCAGGGTCCTGATTGATGCCTCAGCTGAAGGCTCATTAACAACTAAAACTGTAGAAGAAGCCATAGAGCTGATTGACGTTATGGCTTCTAATGAATGTTTGATTAGTGAGAGGAGCCAAGTCCCTAAGAGAGGGATATTAGAACTAGAAGCACAAGATGCTTATCTGGCTCAGAGTAAACTGATGACTCAGGCTTTGGAGAAACTAAGCATACAGATTTCAGAACTCCAAAAGCCGAGTCAAGTTTCTATGATAAGTTGTGACTTTTGTGGTGGAGACCATGAAAATGGAATGTGTGATCTAAATGTGCCTTCCGAGCAAGTGAACTATATGGGGCAGCAACAATATCAAAGGAATTATCCTTCTAATTCCTTTAATCCTAATTACAGGAATCACCCCAATTTCTCCTGGCAGAAAGGTCCATATTTGAATCAGAACATCCCACAAAATCAACCCATAAATAGACCACAACAACCTTCTCACCCTCCTGTTAAAGAAAAGTCAAAACTTGAGAATGTACTTTCTCAGTTCATCCAGGCCACTCAGGCCAGTTTTAAAAATCAAGAAGCGTCTATAAGAAATCTAGAAAATCAAGTCCGACAGCTTTCTAAGCAATTAGCTGAGAGGCAAGCAGGCAATTTCCCTGGAGATACCGAGGTAAATCCAAGGGAACATTGCAAGGCTATAATCACTAGGAGTGGAAAAATTATTTCTCCATCTCCGAGTAAGGAAATAAGCTCAGAAAAAGATAAAGAAAAAGAAATAGTGCAAGAAACTGAGCAGGTTAATAATGAAGCTGAAAATGAAAATGAAACAGAAAAAGAAAAAGAAAATAAAGTCCACTAAAAGAAAAAGAAAAAGGTTGATCTGATTCTGGAGGAAGCTTCTAAGCTGACTCCTGAAAAACTGAGGAATGCTCCATTTCCACACAGGTTTAAAAAGCAAATAGAAGAGCAAAAGTTTGCTAGGTTCTTAGATGTATTCAAGAAACTTCACATAAATATCCCTTTTGCCGAGGCATTGCAGGAGATGCCTTCTTATGCAAAATTTTTGAAAGAGCTATTGTCTAAGAAGAGGAAGCTTAAGGGGGATGAAATGATTGCTCTCACTCAAGAGTGCAGTGCAATCATTCAAAAGAAACTTCCTCAAAAGCTAGAAGATCCTGGATCTTTTACAATACCATGTGCAATTGGGGATATTCATGTAGGAAGTGCTCTTTGTGACCTAGGAGCTAGTATAAATCTGATGCCTCTATCTTTGATGAAAAAACTAGGAATTAATGACCTGCAACCGACTCGCATGTCTTTGCAGTTGGCTGACAGGTCCATTAAATATCCCCAGGGGATGCTGGAAGACCTGTTAATTAAGGTAGACAAATTTATCTTCCCAGCAGATTTTATAGTGCTGGATATGGAGGTTGATCGAGAGATTCCTTTGATCTTAGGTAGACCCTTTCTAGCTACAGGCAGAGCATTGATTGATGTAGAAAAAGGTGAACTCATGCTGAGAGTTCAGGAGGAGTAGGTAACTTTTAATGTCTTTAATTCCATGAAACATCCGACTGAAAGGATGGATTGTTTAATGATTGAAGAAATTAAAAGTTACCAGACTCCAATGCTTTTAAAAACTGAGGAAGAGGCTTTACGAACCTTTTTGGAGGATGACTTTGACTCCGAGACTGAGGAGTTAAATGACTCTCACTCGGAAATGCTGAACCTACTGGAAGTATTGGAAGTAGGTGATTTTGAAAAAGAAAAGGAAAATGATTTGAAAATTACTGAAGTTGAGAAAGGAAAGGAAGTTTTTGAAGAAAAATATGATTTAAAACCTTTACCTTCTCATCTGAAATATGTTTTCCTGAGAGAGGATGAAACACATCCTGTCATTATTAATGCTGACTTAAAAGAAGAGGATGTTGACAAATTAATAGGGGCTTTAAAGGTACATGAATCTGTGATTGGCTGGAATATTTCTGACTTGAAGGGAATCAGTCCATCATTTTGTATGCACAAAATTCTAATGGAAGATGATTATTCCCCTGTAGTTCAGCCACAATGCAGATTGAACCCTATAATGAAAAAGGCTGTCAGGAAAGAGGTGGTCAAGCTTCTTGATGCAGGAATCATCTATCCTATCTCGGACAGTGCTTGGATCAGTCCGGTCCAAGTGGTGGACAAGAAAGGAGGGATGACAACTGTTAAAAATGAACAAGGTGAAGTCATAGCTACTAGACCAACCACAGGATGGAGAATGTGTATAGACTATAGAAGGTTGAATGACTTCACTCGGAAAGACCACTTTCCCTTACCGTTTGTTGACTAGATGCTTGAGAGACTGTCGGGTCATGAATACTACTACTTCCTTGATGGTTACTCAGGTTATAACCAAATTGTGGTTGACCCAAAAGATCAAGAGAAGACAGCATTCACCTGTCCATATGGAATTTTTGCCTATAGGCTCATGCCATTCAGTTTGTGCGACGCTCCAGCAACCTTTCAAAGGTGCATGCTGGCAATCTTTGGGGACATGGTGGAGAAATTCATTGAAGTATTCATGGACGATTTCTCTGTCTTTGGTAGTAGTTTTGATACATGCCTCAGCAACCTATCTAAGGTGCTGGTGAGATGCCAGGAGGCTAACCTTGTCCTTAACTGGGAAAAATGTCATTTTATGGTTAGGGGAGGGATAGTCCTTGGCCACAAAATCTCTGCTGAGGGCATTCAAGTGGATAGAGCCAAAATAGAAATCATTGAAAAACTTCCTCCTCCGATCAATGTGAAAGGAGTGAGGAGTTTTCTAGGATGTGCTGGCTTCTACAGAAGGTTCATAAAAGATTTTTCAAAAATAGCTAAGCCTTTGACCGACTTGCTTGTAAAAGATCATGTGTTTGTGCTTAATGAAAAATGTGTCAAGGCTTTTGAAAAATTGAAACAAAGTTTGACTTCAGCTCTGATCCTTGCAACACCCGATTGGTCTTTACCGTTTGAATTAATGTGTGATGCAAGTGACTTTGCAGTCAGAGCTGTGCTGGGTCAGAAAAAAGGAAAATTAACTCATGTAATTTATTATGCTAGTAAAGTGTTGAACGAAAATCAAATACATTACACCACTACTGAAAAAGAAATGCTTGCTGTGGTGTATGCATTTGATAAATTTCATGCTTACTTGATTGGTGCCAAGGTCATTGTATATACAGATCACTCGACAATTAAGTACTTACTAGCTAAGAAAGAATCTAAGCCGAGACTGATCAGGTGGGTTCTGTTACTCCAGGAGTTTGACTTAGAAATACGAGACAAAAAAGGAGTAGAGAACTCAGTTGCCGATCAACTGTCTTGTCTGGAAGGTGAATCGGATTCTGTTTTAATAAAAGAAGAATTTCCAGACGAGAGGTTGATGGCAATTATCACCGGGCCATGGTATGCTGATATGGCCAACTTCAAAAGTGCCTCGGTGGTACCTGACGGCTGGACATCCCAAATGAAGAAAAAATTCTTTCATGATAGTAAAACCTTCCTTTAGGATGATCCATTTCTGTATAAAATAGGAATAGATGGAGTGATCAGGCGATGTGTGCCTGAATCCGAGCAAGAAAGGCTCTTGTGGCATTGCCACGACTCCTATTATGGAGGACATCATGGTGCCTCCCGTACAGCAGCAAAGGTTTTACAGAGTGGCTTTTATTGGCCGACTATCTTTCAGGATGATAAAGTATATGTCAAAAGGTGTGATAAATGTCAAAGGAGCGGAGGTCTCTCTGCTAAAGCTGGCATGCCTTTGACAAACATTTTAGTTGTGGAATTATTTGACGTCTGGGGTATCGACTTTATGGGACCATTTCCAAAGTCGTTCTCCAACGAATATATACTTGTTGCTGTTGATTATGTCTCTAAATGGGTGGAGGCAATCCCAACCAGAACCAATGATGAACATGTGGTGCTTAGGTTCATAAAGAAGAATATTTTCTCTAGGTTTGGAGTTCCGAGAGTACTCATTAGTGATGGGGGTTCACATTTTTGTAATAAAATAATGGAAAAAGCCCTACGTCACTATGAGGTTTTACATAAGATATCCACTCCTTACCATCCATAAACTTGTGGACAAGTTGAGCAGTCAAATAGAGAAATCAAGAGAATTTTAGAGAAAGTGGTCGGGAAATCTAGGAAAGATTGGTCGGTAAAATTAGATGATGCATTATGGGCCTACAGAACAGCCTTCAAAACTTCGATTGGCATGTCCCCATATCAATTAGTTTACGGTAAGGCTTGTCATCTCCCTGTGGAGTTGGAACATAAGGCGTGGTGGGCCACAAAGCTATTAAACATGGATTGTGACTAATCCCAGGAGGAAAGAGTTTTGAAACTCCATGAACTAGAGGAGTTCCGACTCAACGCTTATCAAAGTGCCTCAATTTATAAGGAGAAAACAAAGAAGTGGCACGATAAGTGGATCAATAAGAAGGAGTTTAAAAAGGGTGATCAGGTTTTGTTATTCAATTCCCGACTGAGACTCTTCCCTGGAAAGCTTAGATCGAAGTGGTCGGGGCCTTTTACTGTAAATGAGGTTTTTCCTCATGGTGCAGTTGAGCTGAAAGACCCGACCACCGATCGGATTTTTAAGGTGAATGGCCAGCGACTCAAACTCTACTTTGGAGGAGAGTTTGATAGGTAGAAAACCTCCTTGTTACTGCAGGCATCCTCTTAAGATGCCAAAAGGTCAAGCTAGTGACCTTAAAGAAGCGCTCTAGGGAGGCAGCCCTACGTTCCGAGTGTTTTATTTTGTGCTTTGTGTCGGAATTAATAAAAAGAAAACTAAAAATTTAGTGAATAAAGTTTGAATAAAATTTGTGAAGTTTTAAAGAAGGGAGTCTGAGTCTGATTCTTCTATTTCACTCAGGCGAAGCACTTGTAGCTTAGGCGAGAAGCTGCTGCTGTTGTTTCACGCTTAACCGAAAGTTTACTGAGCTTGAGCGAGAGTGGTACACTCGGATAACTGTTACTCATTCTTAACCCTTTTCCCGACTGAACTTCACTCATCATTCTTCAATAAATTCCAAATTTTGATGTGAATAAAAAGGGGGACTTTAATAAATGATTTCTGATCGTTGATTTAATAAACGGGTCAGATGATGAAGGGTGATTTATTTCAGTCAGCCTTTTATCACTCGGATTCATCACTCATCACAGTCAATTTTGTATCAATTAGTCTCTTATTCACTCAGTATATTTTCTTGTCAGTGTTGTGTTCACTCGGTCTTCCATTTTTCTTTTTCATCCACTCGTCTTTCTCACTCAGTCTCTCATTCCCTCGCCCGATCTCTTTCACTCGTTCTCCATTCACTCGGTCACTCTTTCAATCTTCCACTTGTCACTTATTCACCCGATCTTTTTCACTCATTATTTCATGAATGCTTCGTCTTCTATTTTTTTTTCATCCACTCAGTATTTTCATTCACTCAGTTTCCCCTGTAGTTTTTCTTTTTCATCCACTCAGTATTTTCATTCGCTCAGTTTCCCCTGTAGTTGTTCTTTTATCCACTCAGTTTATCTCCTTCTTCTTCTGTCTTTCACTCATGTTTATTCGCCCGATCAGTCAGTCATTCTTTCCTGTTCTTCCACTCGTTTTTCCATTCTCCGACCACTCGTTGTTCATTCATTCATTTTTCATTCTTATACGGTATAATCCACTCGGTATTCATTTACTCGTTGTTTCGTTACACTTAAATTCTTTCGTGGTTTTCTCACATACCTCTCTGTATTTTTCTTTTTCATCCACCCTCAATCTACTCGTCTTTCTTCCACTCGGTCACTCTTTCTTTTTTGTTCCTCACCTGTCATTCAGTATTTCATTACCGCACTCTATCTTTTATCCATTCGTTCTTCAACTTATTGTTTCATTCACTCAGCTTTGCTCTCATTTTTCTGTTCGTCTTTTATTCATCGGTTCTTCTATTTACTCATTCCTTCTCTGCATTCGTTGTTTTGTTTACTCTTCCACTCGTCCTTTATCACTCGGTATCCTTCCCCATATTTACTCGGTCATTTTCTTTTCACTCTTTTCACTCTTTCACTCAGTCTCTTCCTCTGCAGTCTTCCATTCACTATCTCCCATTCGATCACTCGGTCTTCATTCATTCGTTCACTCTAATTCACTCGTCCTTTATTCACTCTGTCAATCTCTCACTCATTCAATCTCCCACTCATTCATTCTTCCACTCGTTCTTCCATACACTCTTCCAATCGTCATTTATTTCACTCTTTCTTTCTTTCACTTGGTCTTACTTTCATTGTTCTTTCTCTCACTCGCTTTTCTGTTCACTCGCATCTTAATGCAGTTGTTCACTCGTCTCTCATGCACTCTACTTCATTCATCCATTCTTTCACTCGTTCTTGTATCCATTCGTCCTTCATTTACTCAGGATCATTTCCATTCAGTTTTCATTCACTCGGGATCCTGTATTCATTCACTTGTCATTCTTCATTTGTTCTTCCACCCACTCTTTCATTTACTTATCACCTTCATTCGTTCATTCTTTTTCATCGTTTGTTCATTCATTCGTCTTCTTCATCACTGTCACTCATCTTTCGTGAATCCACTCGGCATCTCTTCCCACTCTCACTCGATCTTCCACCTATTCAGTATGTGAGCCGAGTGAGAGTGCCTATATAAATATATATATATATATAATAATAATAAAGTAATAAATAAAGCTGGAGTATACTACGCGTTTCTTGGGTAGTGACTTCTACAGTATCAAAACCTTTCAGTGTACAAACCCTAAATTCCTACGCTGAAACTTGGGTTGAAGACGAAAAGGCACCTTCTGATTCCTAAGAAAGGTACCATCTCTCCACTTATTTCACTTATTTCGTTCACTTCTAAGTACATGCTTAGTATTTTCCTGTTTCTTTGATAATATTCTTCCATTGTTCATAGCCATGCATCTCACATTTTTGGTTTGCTGTGTTTGTTTTAGATTTCTGTTTTTATTTTCATTTAGGTTATTTATCAGCATTTTTTTATCATTAATCATGAAAAGACGATCACAGAGACTCCTACAAAAACCTAGACCAAATTTTGTAGAAGGAAGTGTGAGAAAAAAGCAAACAGATAACGAAAAGGAAGTGGCAACCATAAGTATATCTGATTCTTCTGAACATGCACCCAGTCAAAGTCAAGCTGAAAGGAATGCATCTCCTTCGGTTCAGAGGAATGCATCCCCTACAGTTGAGAGGAACGAATCGCCAGAAGTTGAAAGTTTTGACAGGCCCAGGTTTAGAGATGCTAAGGCGGCTAAAGAATATGATATAAAGTTTAAAACCAGAGAGCCCGAGCGTCCCAGGCAATCTGCAGGAGCCGGTTCTTCTTCTTCTGATATTTCTATGGTGTTGCAGGAATTACAAGTCATGAAGAAGATGCAACTTGGAATTTATGATCGGGTCTTGAACCACGATCTCATGCTCAGGAAGATTGCCACCAAATTGAGGGTAGAGCACACAGCAGAAATGGGAGCCCCACCTAACAAAGATGCATGGTTGGCTTCCATTGGATTCACACTATTCCCTCTGAGGACGTATCCCGAGCAGCTGACCTCCCACCATCTTCCGAGCAGGACAAAGAGAATGCGGATCAGGATGATTGATTTTGTTGATCCGTATTTTGTTTATTATGATATTTTTATGTAATGACTTGACATTATTTTAAGTGTTTCCTGAACAATGAATTCTCTTTTATTTTAGTTGTAATGGAATTTTATTTCCTTGTTAAAATTTCATGTCATTATTCTATTTTTCGAATGTATCGGTAAATTCATGCATCCCAATCCGACCACGTGTTTCCCAGGCACTGCCAGTCAGGTAAAAAGGGAAGTTTTCTATTACTCCGATTCCTTAATTGCTAAAATATGCTAATTGCGTTTAATTTCAAATCCATCTTAATAAGTTAAAGTTTGCTGATTCTTAAGCTGTAGTCGGATAAATTAATTGATCGGCTTTGTTTAACTCATGATCTCTGCCCATAACTATATTTCATTATTAATTAATTGTTTACTCGGCATGCTAGTTAGCAATCTGAATGTATGACCTTACATTAAGTTTGGGGACATGACTGGCTGATTAACTGTTATATTCATAGCTTTTGAGCCTGTTTTATTCTTTTCCGAGTAAACTTGCATGCTAGTTAGTGAGACAGAATTTGCTTCAGTGCTTGCTAATTGATTGTATGCCACCAATCAGAAATGATGAAGGCCTTCTTTATTAATTTAGCCAGGGCCAAAAATTAGTCTTCCTAATATTTTAAATTATCCTTTGACCCAATAATTATGTTTGAGCCTGAGACCCTTTTATTCTGTTTATTCACCTAATGTTACAAGCCAATTTATCTAGAAAAAACCGACTGATTTACCCTTGGATGTTCCACTGATGAATTGCTCAGTCTTACTTATTGCTAGGGACTAGCAAGTTCTAAGTTTGGGGATGAAGAGTGTGCCTAGCATCAATTAAGGACACACTCTGACCTTGGTTATAGATGAATAAATAGAAAAATGAAGGGAGAAATAGAAAAATAGAAAAGCCGAGAAGAAAAATGAAAAAATCAGCAAGGAAAAAAGGTGCAAAGCACCTATTGAAAAGAATGTGAACGGAAAAAGATGGAAAAGAAAAAAGAAAAGGAAAAGTCCAAAGGACTGAAAGAAAAAGAAGGTACAAAGCACCGTAAGTTATTAAGTTAGCATTCACTCGGAAAATAATGGAGCTTGCTAAGTATAGGCAATTAAGTTAAAATTGAGTCAAGGCATCAGTGGACACATCTTGTAACCTGACACTCACTCGAAAAAACAATAATTGAGCCTGTAGCCCAGCCCCATTATAAGCTTAAAAAGCCCTTACTGATCCGATTGTGTTGGCATATGGCATGACATTTAGAACTGTTGCAAGCCTATGTTTATCTAACAAGTATGCAAGTGATGAGTGCATTCTATTTACCCTATACACTGAGAGAAGAGTGAAACACCGACCCAGTAAGGAAAGCATCAACAGCTTGTTTCCCAAAGGAGGTGTAAGTTATTATACTTTTAGAAATTGCGAAAAGAAAGCATGGTCGGTATTCAATAATTATAGCATGAACTAAGTTAAGGAAAGGTTGATTGTGTTAAATAACAGCTTGTTAGTTAATTAATCTGAATATTTGCTTGAGGACAAGCAAGTTTTAAGTTTGGGGATGTGATAAGTCTTGAAAAGACTTAATTATTCTGCCTTTTAGTTGACTTAATTCATTGTTTAGTGATTAGTTTAGCCTTATTATTTAATTAATTACTAATAAATTATAATTTATTTAATTATTTCAAAAGTGCTTAATTTATATAAGAAGTTGATTAAAAAGATTAATTAGTTAAGAAATTGAGTTTATTTATAATATCATTAACCCAGCATACAAATACTGGACAATCAGTGAACAAACGCTGGGCAAATTAGTTTTTTATTAGTGCAGAAAAAGGAGCGCTCAAGCCGAAAGGAAAAAGCCGAGCGAGTTTTGGAAAATCCGAGTGAGACTTCACAAATCCGACTGAAAAGAGTCCAAAAGATATCGACTCCAAAATAGAACAGGGAACCGATTGAGATAAAAAGAAGAACCCGAGCGTCAATTTCAGAATGCTGATTAAATAATCAATTCGCTCAAGCGAGAGTTAAATTTGCTCAAGCGAGGGTCAAAAATTCGCTCAAGCAAGCAAGCTTACGCTCAAGCGTGACCCCAAAATATCACTCTCGCCCAAGCTTCTCCATCACGCGTAAGCGAGAAAGCAATACTGCAGTACATATCTCAAGTTCGCCCAAGCGAGAACCCAGTTCGCTCAAGCGAAAAGGCTGATATTTAAAACATTGATTGTTCCCTCCAGAAGACACTCGGCACCAGTGTTGTTTCCTGCGGCCTTCTTTCCTACTTCTGCACCTTAGTAATTTAAGTAGTGAGCTGTTATTAGCAGTGTTGTGCTGTGATTAGCTAATGATGAACTGGAATCTGTTAAGAGCTAAGCTGTAATTAGTTAATTATTCTATAAATTATGTAATGAGTTAGTTAGTTTAGTCATTAACTTAAGTTTTCTAAGTTATTAGTTAAGTTAGTTAGTTAGGTAGATGCTTATATATATGTTTGTACATATTCTATAAAAAGAAGAGAGACAGATTCACATAGAATACATCAAACACAATTCATTCAAAACTTCGAACATCTCACTACTTCATTTTCTCTCTCTAAATCCTCTCCTCCATGACGTTCCACAATCCTTCGATGGAACCGAAGTCAATGGAGTTCTAAAATCCCTAAGGTTGGGATTGTGAAGGTTAGCAATGGAATCTTGAAGCTGTGAGCAAGGAAATCAAATTCTAGATCCTGAGGCGAACAAGCTGAGGAGTGGATTTGAATTGCTGGATTGACAAATCAAGAACTGATGAAGAACTTCGCTAGTGAGGAATCATGGTTGAAGCTTAGGTAACTTCCAGCTTTCTAACTAGTTCAGGCCTAATCAATTTAGGTGAATAGTTAGAGTTTAACCTCCAATTTCGCATTAGATTCTTAGGTTAATTGAGCACTTAAGGAATTAAGGTTCGATGCTTAAGGATTAGTGTTTTTCACCTAAGGAATTAGGGAATAACCACAAGCGGATTGTCCTCTGGATTGTGAAGTTTGATTATACTTTAATTACATGTTTCTTGATGAATTTGTGAACCGAAGCAATCCTGACCTATTTTCTATTAATCACCTTTCACATTTCATCTTAACACTGTTTCTGGAAATACAAAAACAACTAAAAAACTTTAAAACAACAAAAACTGAATGAACTTTCTGTGCTTGTGTTGGTTCAGCTTGTACTAGTTTGAGATTGAGGTACTTACCACAATCCCTATGGGACGATCAAATATAATACAATTTTAATGACTGGTGCGCTTGCCAAAGCGTAAATCTTCTGAGAAATATACATCAAAATAATGACTCGGAGATTTGGCATCAGCCATCCCGCCGATAAGACTACAAGGTACTGTACATTGATTTCACAACTGGTTATTGTTTTTGTTACTAATTGAGGTAACTTTAAAAGTAATGCTTATTAATTGAATTACTTACTTTTGGGAAGACCCACTCTAGTTTTTTCTTGGTCACTTTGCCGCATAGTCGATGGTACCCAATTAAAGCCCTATAAGAGAATAAAACACCAGTTTAGTTAATAGAATGACTTAATCAAACATGTAAAGTTGTTTTATTTTTAAAAATCAACTTACCCGTCGAGTATTTTCATGTAGTCCGCACCAGGACTCCCATGCAACGAACAGAAGCATGCAGTAATGTCGTCCTTTGGGCAAATGACCAACAGTTTCCAGTGAAGGCTGCAATGTACCATTGATTAGGAACAACGCAATCCATTATTAAATTAACAACAATAAGTAAATATTTATTAGACTCTTACTCTCTATGAAATGGCGCAAGGTACACAGTCTTGTTCGAGGCATGCATCCAATTCTGAATGTATGCCTGAATCTCCTCCTTGCTGTTCCCACGGAGTTGTATTAGAGAGGGCTCCAGGAAACCATAAATGTCATGGACACCTCTCTCTATGTAAAGTCTATCTAAAAACCTAATCAAATTTGTAGAGGTTTAGTGTTGTAAAAAATAACAATTTAAATGGCACTATCATTGAACGAAAAACATTATACTTACAGCTCCCAACACTGAATCACTAAAATGTTCAACATCGTCTTCCCTATTAGGACCTCATACAAGTCAGGTTGTGCAATGTACACTGGCAACGAACTTGGGAGGCCAAAAATGGATTCCTTCCATGGGACCGGGATAGTGCAATAGCGAAGCCCAGCCGATATGTCCCATAGTCGTTCCAGCGGATCAAAGGGGGCTCTGACTTTTTTGATGGGGCAGCACCCTGATAAAATAGTTAAAAAATTAGAAGCAATTTATGTCCTTTGAAACCATAACTTAATATATAATTGATGCTTGGGTAAAGAGCATACCTGGGGACCAGAATCTAACACAAGTCTTGTCGGCCATATAAGGAAGTGTCCTACAGCCTGGCTGACGAGTCGTACCTCAGAAGTAGGAATGTGTACAACCAAAATCCTTGACACACCATCAGGAAATTTTTGATGGTGAACTAAAGGGCCTAGGTTATACATTAAACCAATGGTAACTGGCTCTTCCACTTCATCCACAAATAGGTCACACTGACGGTAGTCTCCAAGATTTACATCGTTATCATCACCGTCAGGTGCAGCACATGACCCTTTTGTGCTGATCCGCCTAGTTTGCATAATAACACAACATTTTGAAGTTATTCAAGGAATAATGATAGCGAATCATAGGTGATTCAATTAAATAATGTACAATATAACCTGTGGGTCCACCACCGGTGGCGTAGGTTAACATTGCTGACTGAAGGACGCCATCATCTCACTTCGAAACCATGTCATCTCCTCCTGAAGCAGCCTCTGCATTTCCTCCTTTGCCTCTACCTTCACTGTGGCAACCTTGTCCTCAAAGGCCTTCTCCAAATCAGATATGGATTGGGAAAGGGTGGCGGGACGGCCGAAATAGCTTCAGAGGCCTGCGGAGAAAGAATAATTAGAAATAAAAATATTATCATACAGAATCTAAGATTATTAATGTAAACGTACCATGACCTCGACCAGCTGTACGTACTCGTCCAGGGTGCTCTGGTCGGCCGATGGCGGCAGTCAATATATCATCCCTACCATGTGACACAAATGACCCTTGGGTCGACTGCTCAACCAACGAATCCTGTAACCAAAAGTTAGTGATTAGTGTTGTTAGGGTTTGATGGACAATTAACGTTTCATAAAAGGTATTGACAAGCTTTGTACTTACAATCCTTGAGACAACCTCCTCAACATGTGATGAAGTGTACTGACCACTCTTCTTCATCCTGGCACGCTTCCATTTTTCATGTCGTGCGGGTGGGGAGGGGGGATCCACAATAGTGGCGTCAGGGTGGCTACCTTGACGTTGCCTAGCTTTCTCTTCCAAGAGCCGATCCTCCAACAATCGATAACCCCACGTGACAACCTGTGAGGGCAGTCATTTTTCCCCTGAATTTTCTGTGCTTTCATGCATCTGGCCTACATCAGAACAATTCAAAGACATTTATACGTTATAATTCTCCGATAACTATAAAAACATAATCAGTAAAAGATACATACAATAAAGTCGTCCGTGTGCCTGGATGCCACAAACGCATCCCAAGTCTGTTGATCTATGGATGTGTATTTATCTCCAGGAAACTGACCCTGCTTCTTCCCATAGACATACCTAAAATTTAAAATATTTGAATTAAGTAATTGATAACATAAAACATGATGATTTTAAACATGTATATTTTAAAATTAAAATATACGTGGAGGTTAGGTTGCTCTTGAATGTCCTCCATCGGTCAGCGATCTCAGACATGATCTTCCTACGTAGTGTAACAGCTACAGGAATATCCCAAGCGTCCTACACATGCCAAATAAACAAGTAAGAGATTATTACGCATAACAAATGACGATAGGAGTAACTAAATGTACAGATAAATGTACTTACAACAACATCAACCCAAATTGTATTTTTCACGACCTCCTCAACACTATCCCAATCAGGGATAATGATGGACACCTTCGACCGTGCCAAGACACCTAAGTAACTCTGAAACTTGGCAGCATTAGGTCCCAAAGTCCTCCCAGTGCAAATATCAATGTCAACATGGGTCCTCTGACCCTGATGGCGCCTAAGTGCAACACTGGTCATCCGGGCAACACCTCTCCTCCTAGCTGAGGAATCTGTGCCCTGGGAGTCAGATCTCGCATGTGAATCCTGGTTAGCCATAAGTATCTGTTCAAAGAAACAAAAATATAATTTATGAGTATAATAAACTAACTTTAGCAAACAAGAATATGTTTATAAACATGATAAATGATATATAACCATACCCTATGTTTCCTACAGACCCTCCTGGTGGTCATTACGAGTCACAACTATATCATCTATGAGATCTTCCACAACGTCAGTTGGTGTACGTGTTGTTAGACAAGGTATGTCTAGGACATCAAGACATAGATCCTCAATGTTGTGTCTACCTTGGAGAACAACTGACCATCGTTTATCTGATGGGTCAACAACGTAGAAAACTTGTTTTACTTGAGCTGCCATAATGAAAGGCTCCTCCTTATGACCAACCTTGTTTAAGTCCACTAACGTAAAACCAAAATCATCTATTTTGACACCATTTTTGCTATCAACCCATTTACATTTAAAAACAGGAACTTTGAAACGACCATAATCAACTTCCCATATATCTTCAATGACACCAAAATAACAGAACTCAGCCATGACAGGGTTTTTGTCCTTTGAAGTGGAAAAATGCATTGATTTGGCCACAACCATAACTCCACAATTTTGCACCGTACTCTTGTCATCTTGAATCCTTGTATAGAAAGAATAATTATTTATGTTATAGCCACAATAAGTGATTACATCAAAGTTGGGTCCTAGTGCCAGTCGATGCAATGTCTGAGAAGCAGATGTATCTTTAAGAAGGGTCGTTTTGAACCACTGCATGAACGTTTTGTTGTGTTCCTTCAACACCCACTTTTCAGCCATTCTAGGGTTGTTTCTTTCGACTATGTCTTTATGTGCAGCTAAATACGGGAGCACAGTGTCTGTGTTGTTCAAAATATAAAAGTCTGCTTGGAGTACTTCATCACATGACATGCTTTTAATTTTTTTTCCCAACGGTACCTTTCCCATCTAATCGCCCTTTGTGACGAGTCTTTGGAATACCAATGCTGGCAACCTGTGACATATAATCTGTGCAGAACTCAATTGCTTCCTCTGTAATGTACCTTTCTACTATCGATGCTTCAGGACGGCGTTGGTTCTTCATATAGCCTTTCAAAATTTTCATGTATCGCTCCACAGGATACATCTACCTCAAGAACACTGGCCCATACAAACGGACATCCCTCACTAAATGGATGATTAAATGTACCATTATGTCAAAGAATGAAGGAGGGAAATACATTTCCAACCGGGATAGTATAAGAAACCCTTCCTGTTCCAATGCTTCCAACTCATCGTGGGCGATTACTTTGGCACATATGGCATTGAAAAACAAATACACCCTTGTTATCACATGTCTGATATTTTGAGGGAGAATGCCATAAATGGCAATGGGTAGAAATTGTTACATCAGCATATGACAATCATGTGACTTCAAACCAACTAACTTTAGATCCTTCAAGGAAACATAAGTGTTGATGTTGGAACCGTACCCAGATGGAACTTTGACACCACACAACGATTCACACAAACTTTGCTTCTCTTTTCTAGACAAGGTATGACATGCTAGCAGCAAATATATTCATTTGCCCTTTACTTGTGGGTGCAACTCCTCATGTATACCCAACAACTCCAAGTCTAGACGCGAATTCAGGCCATCTTTCATTTTTCCAAGTATGTTTAACAGGGTTCCTACCAAACTATCACACATGTTTTTCTCCACATGCATCACATCAATACAGTGCCTCACATCAAGCTCTTTCCAATATGGCAGATCAAAAAATATTGACCTTCTCTTCCACGTGTTTTTTGAGATAGACTGCTTCTCAGACTTATCAAGAACCACATTGACTTCTTTCACCTTTTCATATACTTGACGACTAGACAATGGTGGGGGAGGCATTTCAAACTCTTGTGCACCATTGAACGACTTCTTCAACCTACGAAGTGGATGATTAGGTGTCAGAAACCTACGATGTCGAAGATAAACATTTTTCCTTCCATGATGTAGTCGATCAGAACTAGTTCCCTCCTCACATACAGGACACGCTTTATGTCCTTTGACGCTATAGCCCTAGAGGTTACCATACGCTGGAAAATCATTGATCGTGTAGAATAACATGGCCCTCAAATTGAATGATTGTCCTGTAAGCCCGTCAAACATATCGACCCCCTCTTCCCATAACATTTTTAGGCCTTCAACTAACGGAGATAAGTATACATCAATGTCGTTCCCTGGTTGTCGTGGACCAGAAATCATCATTGATAATATAACGTATTTCCGCTTCATGCACAGCCATGGCAGCAAGTTGTAAACAAACAACAAAACAGGCCACGAACTGTGGTTTGCGCTTAGGTTCCCATATGGGTTCATGTCGTGTGTGGCTAGTGCAAGCCTAACATTTCTTGGGTCACAAGCAAAATCCAGAAACATCATATCCATTTTCTTCCAGTGTAAGCCATATGCCAGATGCCTAATTTGTCCATCAATAACCCTTTCATCAGCATGCCATCTCATAAGCTTTGCATCATTTGCATTGGCAAATAGATGCTTTAGTCTTAGAACTATGGGGAGATACCATAACACCTTCGTAAGAGACCCTTTTTTGCATAAATCATCAGAATCAACCTCTTTCTTCTTATACCGTGACACCCCACACCTAGGACATCGATGCAGCATTTCATACTCACCACAGTATAATACACCATTATTTGGGCATGCATGTATCTTCGTATACTCCAAGCCCATAGGACACAACACCTTTTTAGCCTCATAGTTACGATTTGGTAAAGTGTTACCAACTGGGAGCATTTCTTTCAACAACTTAAGCAACTCAGTGAAGCTTTTATCTGTCCACCCATTTATCGCTTTCAACTTAGATAATCGTAAAACTGCTGACAACCTTGTGAAATTGGAGTAATTTGGATACAACGGCTTTTCTGAATCCTCACATAGACTCGAATATATGTGAGCTCTCTTAAAACTTTCTACCCCCACATCACAGATCATATCCTCAAGTCGGTCATCCATGTCCTCACCAACCTCATATGCAAAGCTTTGGTCTTTTGTTTGAAAACTAGTACTTGGCACCTCAACATGTTCACCATGCCATATCCATCGCGTATAACTCTGAAGAAATCCATCATACAACAGATGTTCTCGCACTTCTGTCAATTCTAGTCGGCGCATGTTTAAGCATTTAACACAAGGGCAAAAATACATTCCATTCACCTCTTCAACATTTTGTATCACGTACTCTATGAATGTTTCGACTCCACCCTCATATTGTGGACTCATACGTGATGCAGTTATCCAACTTCGATCCATACTCACTGTTTACAATACCAATAAATTTAACGGTGCTATGAATCTTACTTTCTTCACAAAGGTGGTGGTCCTACCCATTCAGAATGAACATTTTTCTATACATCATAACTACATACCACTTAGGAGTTATTTTAAAATTTGATAAAATTTCAGCAGCATTTTGTATTGGTCTCTAAGTACACAAAATGAAAGTGGTGACATCAAATTCAACCATAATCAAATATGCACCCAGAGAACAATATAAAATTTAACTAACCAAAACTTGATCAAATTTTAAAATCACCCCTAACTTGTACATAGCAATAATGCATAAAAATTTGTTCATCCTACACTGTCCAAACGGACAATTCAAGATTCAATACAAATGATGAAATCAATTAATTTAATTACCATTTGTGTCGAATCTCAAACGGGAAACTATGGTTCACTTATTTACAATTTAAAAAATCGCAATTCAAAGGGACTATATCAACTTATCAAAAACTAAAAAATAACAAATAAAAATTAATCTACTACTAGTACTAGTACTGGTAATAACTACATTTAAAAAACATATTAAACTACATTCCAGTTGTCTTATGTAAGAATCTTAATTTAAAAATCTAAATCTACTACTAGTACTAACTACATTCCATTTGAGACATGATAAAGTTTTTTATATTCAAAATTTAACCCAACGGCATTCAAAATTAGAAACTTTACATTATCTAAAACTAACATTACATTATGTAAAACTAACATTATTCCAATTAATAACATTACATTCCATTTCAATTAAAACCAAAATTACAATTATTCATCAAATTATCTAAAACTAACATTACATTCTATTCTAATTAATAACTCACAAGAAACATTACATTATCTAAAACTAACATTACATTATCTAAAACTAACATTATATTTCATTCCAATTAATAACATTACATTCCATTTCAATTAAAACCAAAATTATAATTATTCATCAAATTATCTAAAACTAAGTATTTAATTTTAAGCCAAAAAATGAATCTTTGAGATATAGTCGAAGAAGGAGACCAACCTAGAAATAAGCGTGCGTCAAAATGGAGAGATAGAGGAAGGAGGAGGGAAGCCGAATAGCCCCACGTCAACCGTCGTGCGTCGTTCATCAGATTGGAGAACAAACAGCCCCAAGTGAAATGGAGACACAAAGGGAGGAGGAGGAGAGGATACTAACAACGTGCACGAAGAGAAATGAAGGGAAGATGGATAGAGAAATGGAGGGAGAGAGATGTTTGTGTGAAAGAGAAAGAAGAGGGAAGATGAAAAAAGAGAGGGAAAGTGAAAAGTTGCAATGAGGAAAAGAGAGAGGCAATGCACGAAGAGAAATGGAGGGAGAGGCAGAAAACCAAAAGCCAAAAGGTGAAGTTTACATTGGAGAGCGCGTAACCTTTAAGCACGGGTGACTCATAACCGTGTTGATATCCAACATTTAAGCACGATTCATCACCAACCGTGTTTATAGATGGCCTATAAACACGGTTCCCCATCCAACCGTCTTTGTTTCTCCATTTTAAATAATTTTTTAAAAAAACTATAAAAAGCTTTAAACACGGACTTAAGATAACCGTATTTGTTTCTCAATTTAATAATTTTTTTTAAAAAAAATAAAATGCTTTAACCACGGACCTGGAATACCCGTGTTTATAGTGTCCCTATAAACACGGTTTTCATCTAACCATCCTTATATATTCGTTTTATAAATTTTATAAAATTCCTCATAATTACAAAATTACCACCGCCTAGTTTCAAACACGGATTTGCTAAAACCGTGCTTATATCCCGACATTATAGCTACTTTTTGCACTAGTATATTTCTATGAAGGTCTTAATCCAATGGATAGAACTTTGGTTGATGCAGCTAGTGGTGGTGCTTTGTAAAATAAAACTACAAATGCAGTAAAAATTTTAATTAAGAACATGCTAATGCTCAACAACATGCCACTAGAAATAATTGTGTAGTAATTAGAGGAGTCCATGAAATTGAAACTACTAATGAAGGAGATAAAAAATAGGAAAGTAAATTTGCTAAACTAGCAACACTTATGAAAAATATTATTGTGTCTCAAAAACAACAACCTGCAATCACTGCTAAGGTATGTTCTATCTGTACTTCATTAGATCATTATACCGTTTGTTGTCCTACACTGCAGGAAGCTAAAATTCCCGATGAAAATCCTTAAGTATATGCTGCCAACTTATACAATAACAGACTGCCATAACAATAACATAACAATTATGATCTCTCTTCTAATAGATATAATCCTGGTTGGAGGAATCACCCTAATTTAAGATGGGGTAATTCCTCACAACAACCTCATGCACCTTTTCAGGCAAATACTGGACCAAGTAGACTATATCAACCTCCTCATGTACAACAACAAGCTACACAAATAGCTGCACCTTCCACTGAGAAATCAAATTTGGAGAAATTAATAAAGCAAATGTCAGTAGATAATTTGAACTTCCAAAAAAGAACTGAGGCTACAATTCAGACTCTTGAAAATCAGATTGGTCAATTGGCTATATCTTTAAACCATTTGTAGTCTCAAGGTTCAGATAAGTTACCCTCTCAGACAATTGTCAATCCTAAAAATGTAAGTGCAATTACTTTAAGATCTGGTAAAACTATCCATGGACCAGAAAAACAACAACAAACTGAAAATACTATTGTCACAGAAAAACATGCAGAAGAAGTTTTGGATAGTAATAATAGTAATGATATATCTCTTACAAATCCTCCTTCTGTAGCTAATCCTGATAAACAACATATCCCTCTTCCATTTCCACAAAGATAAAAATCTATACAAAATAAGAAAATGGATGAGGAGATCTTGGAAACATCTAGAAAAGTAGAGGTAAATATACCTTTATTAGAAGCCATCAAACAAATCCTAAGATATGCCAAATTCCTTAAAGAACTATGCACTAATAAAAGAAGACTAAAAGGCAATGAAAAGATTAATATAAGTAGAAATGTGTCTGCATTAATTGAGAAACCTTTGTCATATATACCAGAATAATGTAAAGACCCTGGGACGTTTACCATTCCATGCATAATAGGTAATAACAAATTTGAAAATGCCATGCTAGACTTAGGTGCATCTATTAATGTTATGCCTATGACTGTATTTACTCCACTTTCCCTTGGACCTTTGTAAACTACAGGTGTGGTTATACAATTAGCAAATTAAAGCTCTGCACATCCTGCAGGAATTATTGAAGATGTCTTTGTTAAAGTTAACAATTGAATTTTTCCTGCAGATTTTTATGTTCTAGATATGGAAAGTGAGACTTCCACCAATAAAGCTCCAATAATTTTAGGTAGACCATTCTTAAAAACAGCTAGAACATAGATAGATGTGCATGCAGGAACACTTTCAATGGAATTTGGAGATAGTGTGGTTAAATTCAACATTTTAAATGCTATGAAGCATCCTACTGAGGACTATTCTGTTTTTCAAATTGACTTAATAACTGATTTAGTTGATGATAATATTATTAAGTTGTTTGATGATATTGATTTTCCTGTAATGTCTGACTTTTATGATTTATTTGTTTGTGATTCATGCATGGATTCTCATCAATGCAATGTGTGTACTGCAATTAAAAAATATCTATTTAATGATAATAATGATCCAAACTCCCTTAAAACAGAAAATATAGTTCCAGATGTTGTTTCAAAAGAATTAGAGTGTAATAATTTGATTCAAATAGTTACAAGTACATCTGATTATGTTGAAGTACAAGTTGCTGAGACAAATTTAACCAAATTGATTCCTTCAATAATGCAGCCTCCATGTTAGAATTAAAACCTCTTCCTAAACATTTAAAGTATGCATATTTAGAGGAAGATAAGAATCTTCCAGTGATTATTTCTAACAAATTAAATGTTGATCAAGAAACAAGGTTGTTGCAGATTTTTAGGAAGCATAAGAAAGCAATTGGCTGGACTTTGGCAGATATCCCAGGTATTAGCCCTTCCATGTGTATGCATAGAATTCTATTAGAGGAAGAAGTTAAACCAGTAAGGCAATCACAAAGAAGACTTAATCCCCAGATCCTTGATGTAGTTAAAAAAGAGGTTACAAAATTATTACAAGTTGGCATCATTTACCCTATATCAGATAGTACTTGGGTCAGCCCTGTACAAGTGGTTCCCAAGAATCTGGAATCACAGTGGTTAAAAATGAAAATGATGAACTAATTCCTACAAGAATCCAAAATAATTGGTGAGTATGCATTGATTATAGGAAACTTACAAAGCAACCCGAAAGGATCACTTTCCTTTACCTTTCATTGATCAAATGTTGGAACGACTGGCAGGTAAGTCACATTACTGCTTTCTAGATGGATTTTCAGGTTACTTCCAAATTTATATTGCACCAGAAGATCAAGAAAAAAACAACATTTAGATGTCCTTTTGGCACTTTTGCTTATAGGAGGATGTCTTTTGGCTTATGCAATGCCCCTGGTACCTTTCAACGATGCATGATTAGTATCTTTGCTGATTTTCTTGAAAATTGCATAAAAGTATTTATGGATGATTTCACAGTATATGGTTCATCATTTGATGCTTGCTTAAATAGTCTAGATAAAGTATTACATAGATGCATTGAAACTAACCTTGTTCTTAATTATGAGAAATGCCACTTCATGGTAGAAGAAGGAATAGTTTTAGGCCATGTAATATCTAAAAAAGGCATAGAAGTAGATCCTACAAAAATTGATGTAATTTCTCAATTACCTTATCCTTTTTGTGTGCGAGATATTCATTCTTTTCTTGGTCATGCAGGTTTTTATAGGAGGTTTATAAAAAACTTCAGTAAGATAGCCCTTCCGTTATCTAACTTACTACAAAAAATATAACATTTGACTTTAATGACAAATGTAAAGAGGCTTTTGATTGCTTAAAGAAAGCTTTAACTACTACTCCTATCATCCGGGCACCAGATTGGTCTCTTCAATTTGAACTTAAGTGTGATGCATCAAATTATACATTAGGAGCTGTTCTTGCTCAAAGAGTAGGTAAAGTACAACATGTTATTTACTATGCCTCACGAACTTTGGATACTGCACAAATAAATTATACTACCATAGAAAAAGAACTACTTGCTATTGTGTTTGTACTTGATAAATTTAGATCTTATTTGCTCGGTTCAAAAGTAGTTGTATTTTTAGATCATGCAGCATTAAAGTTCCTTTTAAAGAAACCAGATGCAAAACTAAGATTAATCAGGTGGATGTTGCTGCTCCAAGAATTTGACATTGAAATTAGGGATAAAATTGGAGTAGAAAATTTGGTGGTTGATCACTTAAGCAAAATTGAAAAAGAACTTGACCCAATTTCCATTAGAGATGATTTCCCTGATGAACAACTTATGGGAATACATGATTCCACTCCATGGTTTACTGATTTGGTAAACTACTTAGTTGCTTCTGTTACTCCCACACATGCATCTAAACAACAAATAATAAAACTAAAAAGTGATTCTAAATACTATGTTTGAGATGATCCTTACTTATGGAAACTTTATAGTGATCAAGTCATTAGAAGGTGTGTACCTGAAAATGAATTTCATTCCATTCTTACATTTTGTCATACATATGCATGTGGTGGACATTCTGGACCTCAACATACAGCAAGGAAAGTATTAGAATCTGGTTTGTATTGGCCAATAATTTTTCATGACGCATATACATTTTGTAAATCTTACGAACGATGTCAAAGAATAGGAAACATATCTCGTAGAAATAAGATGCCTCAACAACCCATGTTATTTGTGAAATTTTTTATGTTTAGGGCATAGATTTCATGGGACCTTTTCCTGTATCTTTTGGTTTTGTTTATATATTGCTTGCGGTCGATTACGTGTCTAAATGGGTTGAAGCCGAAGCTACTCGAACTGATGATTCTAAAGTTGTTGCAGATTTTGTTAGGTCATACATATTTTGTAGGTTTGGTGTTCCTAAGGCCATCATTAGTGATCAAGGATCATATTTTTGTAATCGTAAAATGATGTCCCTTCTTAAAAAATATGGATTTATGCATAAGGTTTCAACATCTTATCACCCCTAAACAAATGGGCAAGCTGAAGTGTCCAATAGGGAATTAAAAATTATCCTTCAAAAAATAGTACAACCAAATAGGAAAGATTAGAGCAAAAAGTTAGAAGATGCTCTTTGGGCTTATAGAACAACTTATAAAACACCTATTGGAATGTCACCATATAGAATTATTTTTGGAAAATCATGTCACTTACCTATAGAAATTTAGCACAAAGCTTATTGGGCAGTAAAACAATGTAACTTGGACTTAAATGAGGCCAATAAAGAAAGGAAACTCCAACTATAGGAACTGGAAGAAATTTGTTTGGAAGCTTATGAAAGTTCTAAAATCCATAAAGAAAAAGCCAAATCCTTTCATGACAAACAGGTCTTGAGAAAAAACTTTTTCATTGGATAAAAAGTTTTATTGTACAATTCATGTCTAAAGCTCATATCTAGTAAGCTTCGCTCTAAATGGGCAGACCCATTTAAAATAACTAATATCTTTCCTTATGGTGTGATTGAAATTTTAGATAAAGCGACAAACAAGGTTTTCAAGGTAAATTGGCACCGACTTAAACCTTTCTTTCAAGGGTTCCAAGAGCACATAGATACGGAGGTGTATTTTTGTGATGCCAAATATTTTGACTAATTTTTCCTAATAACAATATTTATAAAAAAATAAAAATAAATAAAAATAAAAAATAGATCTCAATCATTATTACTATTATTGTTTTGGCATTATTATCATTTTCTTACAGTAGTTAAAAAATCATCGTCAGACTCGTGACATTAAACAAGCGCTTGATAGAAGACAACCTATCACCTTTTCATCTTCTTCATCTCTACTATTCTCTATAACCTCATTTTTTATTCTCTCTTTTCTAAACAGCTACAACTTCAAAGTAATCTGACAATGGAACAAACCCTTGCAAAACTTAAGGAAAGATTCCCTACACTTCCACGCGACATGGTTGTAAAAATTTACAAAGCTCGAGTTCAAAGGTTAAAACTACTCATATATTTTGGCATTCCAGAGGATGTTTATTGGCTTATTGAAGTAGAGGCACGTCTTTCTGGTAAATTACATAAGTCTTATATAAAACATTTGCCAGGTATGAGACGTAGTTCTTATTCTAAAAAATGAAAAGCTAAGAGGATGGGAGTTTACCATAAGTGTGTAAGATGGAACTATGATACACGTTGTAGAAACCCTGGAATGGTGTCTATAAATCGGGAGGACAAAATTAAATTTATAAAGAATGGACTGAGTAAAGAGTGCAACTTGGATAACTTAATCCAAACTCTTGAGACGCATCCATGTGGAATTGTTCAAGGAGTCCTTCTGAAATTATATGATTTATTCATTCAACAAAAAGAAAACTATAGCCTTGGGAATCTGGCATTCAACGACCCTATTTGCCAGTTTATAAGAAAACTGGATGGGTAGCAAAAACCTCGACTCATAGAAGGCATTTAAGCCATTACTGGAAGTAAAACCAGAGGAAGATGTAAGCCACAATCACAACCACTGTACATATTTACTGTTATTTTCAATGTTTTACTTTTCTGAATTCACTTTGACTTTTAAAAATTACCTGTTTTTATTTTCTTCAATCATGTCTTTTCAATTTTCTTCAGTACCGTCATTTCTTTTTATATGATAATAATTGTGTAAACTTTTTATCTTTCATCAATTATTTCATCTCAGTTTTCATCTATATAAGGTAACTATAAGGAGTACCATGGTAATTATAAGGAGTACCTAATAGCAGCTACTAAGTTGGGAAAACTATTGGCTGCGAAAGAAATAAAGTTCTTGTATAGAGGAGGAGTACAGGGTTTGAGAGGCTCTATGGCACTATCTACACTAGTTGAAGGAAGCAACGTCTCTAGTATCATCCTACAACATGTTGGTATTACACCAGCTATTGTTGTAGGAACTGAGGTAAAAGTTACAAGCATCCAGCAATGAATGGCTTGTATGGTTATAGGTGCTGAAGGCTTTATTGCACTTCCTGGAGGTTTTGGTACTTTTGAGGAAATATTTTGCATTGCATCATGGTGTAGCATGAACCTTCATAAAAAGTCATTAGGATTGTTAAATATTAATGGTTTTTATGACAGTTTGTTAATTTTTTTAGATAAAGCTGTGGAACAGGGCCTTATAACTCAAGATAATCGATCATTCATTCATGCTTCTTCAAATGTAGATAAATTGATTGATATTTTATGGAGTTTTATACCCCAGCCTCAACCCTTCTTAAAGTAAGATAAGGGTCACACACATAAGTGCAAGAATCCAGAACCAGACACCACTCTTCGGTTATAACTTCTTTCTCACCTTTATCTATATTAAAAAAAATAAAAAATTAAAAATTAAAAAATAAAGAAAAAGAATAAAAGAGACTCTAAAAATCATATAAGACACTGAGGACAATGTCTTGAATAAGTGTGAGGGAGTCTGAGTTATATATATATATTTTATTATTTGTTTTTGTGAGGGATAGACAGAGTAAAGATTAATTTAGGAAAGTTATAGCTAAAGTCATAAAGATGCATCTTTGAGAACCAAAGTCTTGAGACGTATCCTTCACTATATAGTTTCAGTATCACTTTTGTTTAATTTTTTTGTTTTAAAGTAAAAAAATAATTTTTTTTTGTGTTATGAGTACTTTTGTTGGGATGGGCTGAGTAAAGAGTCTAAACTCTTGAGACGCATCCTCACAACAAATCTCACTCAGATAACTACAATAGTTTCACCTTCCTTATCAAAACCATTTTTATTAAAAAACAAAAAAATATCCAAAAGAAAACACACACACAACAACCACTATCTTTGCTTTAGTGTCGGGTATCCTTTGCCTTTACCTTTACTACGATCGTTTCCATCCGGCATTAACCATTCTGCAACTATAAACATCATCTTCATCATTCTCCAACTGCCATACTTTGCCTTCATCCTTTTCTTTCAGATCAGAGCCACACCTCACCACTAGTCAATCATCAAGTTCTTTATTTTCTCTTAATGGATGATATAGCAGAGTCTTTCTATAGACATATGAATGAATTAAGATGTATGTTATTGCTCTTGATGCTACTCATGGTTGTGTTGATGATATTTTTCATTTGGGTTCTAACACAAGTCCCATGAAATTGGGTTATATGACACAATCAAATTGTTTAGTTATACTAATCATTTCACATGCAATTGAACTGACCAATTTGTTGTAGGTATCTTTGTTACTAAGTGCCCTTGAAAACAAAAGTACAGAGCAAGAAGCATAAGGAACAAGATCCTGGCACCAATATTTAGTTATGATTTATTTTTCCTTCTTTGTTTCTTGTTCAAAAAAAATCATCATTTCTAGTTTTTTATTTTAAATTCTACATGCTTTTCACTGATTTTTTTAATTTGTCTAAGTAATGAGTAATTACATCACCCTTGTCCAATATTTCATGACATGTTATGAATAATTTCCTTACATATTAATTCAATAAGTTGTTTGTGAAGATCAAATTGTATATGAATTGTGATTGATTGACCACCCTCGGTGAGATTTTGAGCTTAATTAGATGGACCAGATTATGTCATCTTTCTTTTGTTTTTGATTGACACTTATTTATTAGTACTCTAGAACTTGACTTGTTTCTTTTTGATGTATTATGTTCCATATGCATGTTTTGATGTGATTAAGGCCATTTTTGTTTTAACCAAACACTAGCCATATGCCTTACCTTGCATATTTTCCGTTGTTACCCACGTTGAGCCTATATCCATTTCTTGATTCAGCCACATAATTAGCCAATAGCAAAAAAAAACATGATCACCTTTGCTTAGGAATTGATTAGGAGTTTTGGAATTATTATGAATAAAGGTTCTTGATGATTGTGGAAATGTACCCAAGATATGTATGTTGTTGTTCAAAAAGAAAGTATAAAAATAAAAAAGAAATGTTTAAAAAAAGAAGAAGAAAAAGAAGAAGTGGTGAATATATGTATGAAAATAATCAGGAGGATTTATTCTTATGTTTTATCTTCCATCATGTTTCATTTTGCTAAGTATTGAGTTTCAAAATAAACTTCTACAATCACTGAATCACTTACTCCATTGCTCTTTTTCAACCCTAAGTTTAGTCATACTATTTCATTTTATCCACCCTATATCACCTTGGCCCCATTACAATCTTAATAAAGTCCTTTTGATCCTTGCATGCATATGTGTTCAAATATGAAAATTAGAAATTTGTCAAGCCTATGGTAGTGCTAATTTATTTAGGTGATTTCTAATAGTATACACAAACCCAAACAATTGAATATAGAGAGCATGAAGAGAACATCTATCATATTTTCATCCACTCTTTGATTTGATCACTCAATTTGTGTAACTAGTATGTAATGCTTCTTATTCACACTTATCATGACTTCTTGATATAAGGGATGATGTGTATTACTTATTATTTTAGACTTCAAATAAAAAAGAAAAGAAAAAAGGACAAAAAGTCAAAAATCAATTTAAAAAAAAAACCTTTTTCTGTTGTTTCTCAGTTTAGTTTTTGGTTTGGTTTTGCCCTGGAGTGCAAAAGCTTAAGTGTGGGGGAATTTGATAAATTAATTTTAATACACTTTTTATAGTTGTACACTTGGGGTTTATTATATAATTACTATGTTTAATAATAGTATTTTAATTAAGTTTTATGTTGTTTAGTTAAATTGAAGTATTATGTATATATGTTTCAATTTTCATTTTTTGTATGTATCTTGAGTATCTTGCCTTGTTTTGGCCATAACTTGGGCTTTTGTGATCCAAATGGACTAATCTTAGAGCCCATGGAAAGCTAAGACAGAGACCTACATCATGATGATCAGATTTAGTTATTTTATATCTGAAAAAAATGAAGAAATGAAACTTGAATCAATCAGCCCTCATGAGTCCCACCGGCATTGACATAGTTCACCAAAATACACATATCTGGAGCTGTAGATGTCCTAATGACCTCATTCTTGCACCAAATTCTCAATAAGACAGATATCGACAACTTTCATGTTAAAGAGTTTGCAAACTTCAGCCATCTAGTTAGTCATATTTGACTCGTAAGATGGAGAAGATAAAAAGGAGAATGAATTTCAACACCTACCATTATCTTCTTTTAAATTATTGTAATTTCAAGCCCACCAATGTTGACAAAATGCATTAATGATCAGAAAATGAATATATAGTATCATGATATCTTGCCTATAAATAGATGCTTGAAGTTGTAAGGAAGATACACAAGAGATACATAAGAAAAACATGCTTTAGTTTTCATTACATTTCTATATCTTTCTTTTAGTTTCTTAAGTTTTAGTTCTTTCTCTTGCTTTATTTCTTTATTCTATATTCCATCCCTCGAGTTATGGTTTTCATTTCCCTACCTTAATATCAAGTAAGTTAATTTTATTATTTGTTATTTACTTTTATAATCAAAGTTATAGTTAATTTAATATTAGCTTTCATTGTTAAAAATTATCATGGAAGCTTAATCTTTTAAAATCAACTCAAGGAATTTAATTTTTCTTTATGTTAATTTTGAGTTCTTGCTCTTAATATTTTGATTGAAGATAATTACTTTTCTTTGTTGCTCAAACACTTATGATGGTAGATTATTTAAGTGTATAACCGATTACTATATAATTAAATAATCTATAATCTAAACTGATGTTGGTAGGTTAATCAATAATCAATTTGAGAACAAAGATTAAGTCACTAAATAAGATATTTCTGTTTAGTTTCTTAACTCAATCAAAGTATGGTTTTAAAGTTATTTTAGTAATTAATAAGAATATATCGATTGATTATTCTTATTAGTTCATTAATTTGATTCTAGAAGATTTTCTAGAATATAATCATTTAGGGATTCCAAATGATTCAAGATTAATAAATTAATTATATTTAATCATATTTGTGATCAATGATTAGTTAAGTAAAGATTTATTAATTCCTTGGGTTGGTTCTTTCTAATTTTGATTATTCTCACTCATAAATTTACTTTTTGCACTATTATATAATTACTTAATTTTCCTTTTAATCTCAACATAAATCCCCCTTTTGTTATAAATAAATTGAGTTTAACTAATTTAACTAAGGACCTTGAGAGACGACTAAGGTTGTTCACCTTATACTATATTAATTTAACTTTTTATTTGACCCGACAACGATAGCGTGTCACTAACCCCCTCCATACAGGTTGATGATGCATGATTTTGCCTTAATTCCTTGCTTTAAATGTGTATAATTTACCATTGCTAATTGTGTAATATTATGCATTTTAACACATTTTCATAATTCAAGCTTTATTTAATATTAACTGAATTAGGCGATAATCTTTAAATGAAATAATAAATCTTACTTAATTTCCTTGATATTGTAGTGAATAATTGAGGTTGCAATTGGGAAATCATAAAATTGAGCATCTGGTCTGACGCGTAGCGCTGGTACCACGCGTAGCGTGGAAGCAAATTTGTAACACTGACGCGCAGCGTCAAGCCCACGCGTAGCGTCAACAGTGACGAGGATCCCATTAACAGGCTGTGTGCAACTTCAGAAGTGGAGGATTTATTTATATTAAAGCACTTATTGGCCAATCCATTACAGACATACGGCACTATCTCAGTGGGGAACATGCAGCACAAGTGTCCAAGCATTATTGAAGAATTATTGGATGAAATAATGTATTCTGAGTCAGAAACACTCACGCGTAGCCTCACAACTACGCGTAGCGTGGAAGCATATTCGCAACGCTGACGCGTAGCGTCCTGCTGACACACCTCAATTCATGTTTCTCTCTTTTCTCTCTTTGTTTCTATAAGCATCAGAGGAAGGCACAAAGCCTCCTCCTCTCTTCTTCCCCCTCTTTGCTCCATTCCGGGTTAGTTTCTTTTCTTTTTAGTTGTTATTATGGAGGGCTAAAACCTTAGATTGATTTTCTTGGAGAATATTGTAATGTAATTTTGAGGTCATTATTTTTAATATAGTATGTTTTCGTTATTGTTATTTCTTCATAATCTTACTCTGCTTATTTAATTCCATTCTGTTTAATTAAATTTGTATGCTTAATCGGTTTAATTATTCAAATGGAATAAAATAAGATTTTAAATTAGAATGGATTAAGGAAATATGCATGCTTAATGAATGTTTTCATAATCACTTTTAATAATTATGGTTTGCTTAATTCCATAATTTGAGAATAGATTATGTATATAGGCGATGTTCTTATGTATGCTCAATAATTCCTAGATTTTACGATCTTGACTCCTTTTGCTTAATTAGGATGCTTGATTAAAATATTCATTTTTAAATGAAAGTAAAGGAATTGTGAATTGAAAAAGACGCTTAGTTGATTAATTCAAATTGAGCTAAGAAATTAACAGTAATGAAAGTATACAAATTATCTTTAGTGAACCAAGGATAAATTTATTTACAATACTCCAAGAAAATCAATCGCTTGTTAATTATTGTTTTAAATTCCATATTTACTTTGTTTTAATTTTAATTGTGACAACAAAAATCAATCAAACCCCCCCCCCCAATTGTATGTTAGTGAACTTATGTTTGTAAAAAAATTTTAGTTGTTTAGTTTTAATTTTTAATTGTTAAAAATTAGTTTAAGACTTGATTTTTCTTAAATTTTTGTGTTGATCCTTGAGAGAACGACCTAGGTTGACACCCTAGTACTACGTTAATTAATTTTAATGTACTAATTTGACGGAATCACGACTGTAAAAATAAAAACGTCAAATTTTGGCGCCGCAGCCGGGGATCAACGATCTTTAGGAAAAACTCTTGTTTTAAATTAATTTTTTTTTTTAAAAAAAAAATTTAAAAAAATTTTCTTTTGTTTGTTTGTTTATTTTATTTCTTTTGCATGATTTAGGATTCTTATGATTTATTGCTCATCATGATCAAATATCTTGTTGTATGCTATGTATGACTAGAAGAACTCTTGAGCATTTATATTCATTTGATCCTGAAATTGAAAGAACTTTTCATAGGTTAATTAGAGAAGCTAGATTTAATAATAATTTTGTTGATATTGATAGTGATAGTATTTTTTCTGAATCTGTTGAAAGTACTACTGCTAGTTTTTCTGATATGGCTGAACCTCGTGAAAGAACTCTTAGAGAACTAGCCGCACCTGAATTCACATACGAAAGTTTGTGTATTCAATATCCTGATGAGGATGTTCCTTTTATTCTTAAGACCAGACTTATACACCTGTTGCCTAAGTTTCATGGTCTTGCGGGTGAAGATCCGCACAAACACCTCAAAGAATTCCACATTGTGTGCTCCACAATGAAACCCCAAAACGTTCAAGAAGACCATGTCTATCTTAAAACGTTTCCTCATTCTTTAGAGGGTGTTGCTAAGGATTGGTTGTACTACCTTGCTCCAAGATCAATCACAAGTTGGAATGACTTAAAGAAAATGTTCTTGGAAAAATTCTTTCCTGCCTCTAGAACAACTGCAATCCATAAAGATATATCTGGCATTAGGCAACTCTCTGGAGAAAGTCTTTATGAGTATTGGGAGAGATTTAAGAAACTCTGTGCAAGTTGCCCTCACCACCAAATTTCTGAACAACTTCTTCTTCAGTACTTCTATGAAGGTCTGCACCACGTTGATCGCAATATGATTGATGCGGCAAGTGGAGGAGCTTTAGGAGACATGACTGTTGCTGAAACAAGAAATTTGATTGAGAAGATGGCATCCAACTCTCAACAATTTGGTATGAGAAATGATTCTTTCAAACCCATGTTTGATTCCAATTCTAGTTCATCTGGAATTAAATTGGAGAGCAAACTCGATGCTCTCACCACTCTGGTCACACAATTAGCAGTAAATCAAAAATCCATGACTGCTAAAGTGTGTGGCATCTGTACTTCACAAGAGCACCCCACTGATTGTTGTCCTTCTCTACAAGAAAAGGATAATAATAGTCCCCAAGCCTATGCAGCTAACATCTACCATGATAGACCTCCACCACCACAAAACCATGACCTTTCCACCAATAGATACAATCCAGGTTGGAGGAACCATCCAAACTTGAGATGGGGCAACCAACAACAAAATCCCCAACCCCCATTTCAAAACAATACACCAACCTTCCAAAGAACTACACCTCAACCATCCACAAATGGCCCTTCTTTGGAGGATCTGGTGAAACAAATGGCTGCACAGAACTTGGAGTATCAACAGAGGAATGATGCTACCATCCAGAGTTTAAGCAACTAAATTGGGCAATTGGCTTCATCATTAAGCCAGTTACAATCTTAAAACTCTGACAAATTACCATCTCAACCAGCTGCAAATCCAAGAAATGTGAGTGCAATTCAGTTAAGATCAGGTAAGAACCTTGAAGTACCCATATCTAAGGAACCTGAAAAACAAACAGATGTGCCCACAACAGTTGAGAATGATGTACCCTCTTTAAGCTCAAGAAAGTCTGAGATACAACCACCCCAAATTCCATCTCATATCCCTCTTCCTTTCCCACCAAAAGCAATTCCAAGTAAGAAGATGGAAGAAGTGGACAAAGAAATTTTGGATACTTTCAGGAAAGTGGAAGTGAATATACCTCTTCTCGATGCAATCAAGCAAATTCCCAAGTATGCCAAATTTCTGAAGGAGTTGTGTACTCACAAAAGGAGACTCAAGGGCAATGAAAGGATAAGCATGGGAAGAAATGTATCTGCACTGCTTGGTAAGGAAAATATCCCTGAGAAATGCAAGGATCCAGGTACGTTTTCTATACCCTGTATCATAGGCAATAATAAATTTGAAAATTGCATGTTAGATTTAGGAGCTTCAATAAATGTTATGCCTATGTCTGTTTTTAAATCATTGTCTCTTGGAAATTTACAACCTACTGGTGTAGTAATTCAGCTAGCCAATAGGAGCACTGCCTATCCTGCCGGAGTTATAGAGGATGTTTTGGTTCAGGTAGAACAACTTGTTTTCCCTGCTGACTTTTTCGTACTTGATATGGAAGAAGGTATGCCTCAAATTCCTGTTCCTATCATTTTGGGAAGACCATTTTTGAAAACAGCCAGAACCAAAATAGATGTTCATTCTGGAACTCTCTCTATGGAATTTGGTGACACAAGAGTTTAATTCAATATTCTTGATGCCATGAAATACCCATCTGAAAATCATTCTGTTTTCCAAATTGACATTATTGATGAACTAGTTTTTGAACATTTTTCTAATGTTGATTTGGAATACATGGATGATTCAAACAAATGTTTTGCATGCAATGATTCTGGAAGTTGTGATATTTGTGCTGAAATTGATAAATACATAAATTTTGATTCAGAGTCTTTAGATATACCTGTTAACCATAAGGAGCTATATGCAGGATTTCAAGAAAATTTTAACAAAATTTTTGAGGTGCAAGCAGCAGAATCAAAATCTACTTTGTTAGTTCCATCTATTTTGCAGGCACCCAAGTTAGAATTGAAACCCTTACCTGAGAACCTAAAGTATGTATACTTAGGGGATGATGAACAGCTCCCGGTGATAATTTCCACTTCTCTTGATGAAAATCAAGAAGAAAAATTGTTGTAGGTATTGAAAAGACATAAGAAGGCTATAGGATGGACATTGGCAGACATTCCTGGAATTAGTCCATCCATGTGCATGCATAGAATATTTCTGGAGGAAAATACTAAAGCAGTAAGACAGCCCCAGAGGAGACTCAACCCTGTAATCCTTGATGTGGTTAAGAAGGAGATCACCAAGCTTCTACAAGCAGGAATCATTTATCCTATCTCTGATAGCCAATGGGTGAGTCCAATTCAAGTGGTTCCTAAGAAAACAGGGATCACAGTTGTGAAAAATGAAAAGGATGAATTGATCCCAACTAGAGTGCAGAATAGTTGGAGAGTCTGTATTGACTACAGGAGACTTAACCAGGCAACAAAGAAGGACCATTTCCCTTTACCCTTCATTGACCAAATGCTTGAGCGTCTCGCAGGTAAGTCTCACTACTGTTTTCTTGATGGATTCTCTGGATATTTTCAGATTCACATTGCACCTGAGGATCAAGATAAGACCACATTCACCTGTCCCTTTGGCACATTTGCTTATAGGAGAATGCCATTTGGCCTATGCAATGCCCCTGGAACTTTCCAAAGATGCATGATAAGTATTTTTCATGACTTCATTGAAAATTGCATAGAGGTGTTTATGGATGATTTTACTGTCTATGGATCTTCATTTAATGCATGCCTTGATAGTTTGGATAAAGTTTTAAACAGATGTATTGAAACTAACCTTGTCTTGAACTATGAGAAATGTCATTTTATGGTAAAACAAGGAATAGTTTTAGGGCATGTAATCTCTGAAAAAGGAATTGAGGTAGATCCTGCTAAGGTAGAAGTTATATCACATTTGCCTTACCCCTCTTGTGTTCGAGAGGTTCGTTCTTTTCTTGGCCATGTAGGATTCTACAGAAGATTCATAAAAGATTTCAGCAAGAAGGCTAGGCCACTATCCAGTCTGCTTCAAAAGGATGTGGCATTTGAGTTTGATGAAAAGTATAAGGAGGCTTTTAATTGTCTCAAGCAAGCATTGACCACTACCCCAATAATCCAAGCACCTGTTTGGACAGCTCCATTTGAGTTGATGTGTGATGCTTCTAATTATGCATTGGGAGCTGTCCTTGGTCAAAAGATTGACAAGCAACCTAGGGTAATCTACTATGCATCTAAAACTTTAGATGCTGCCCAGGTAAATTACACCACCACTGAGAAAGAGCTCTTGGCCATTGTTTTTGCATTAGATAAGTTTAGATCTTACCTACTCGGTTCTCGAGTAGTTGTCTTTACTGACCATGCAGCTCTGAAGTACTTGTTGAAGAAAGGTGAGTCCAAGCCAAGATTGATTCGTTGGATGCTTTTGCTCCAAGAGTTTGACTTAGAAATTCGTGATAGAAGTGGAACACAAAACCTTGTGGCAGACCATTTAAGCAGAATTGAGAATGCTCCTGATTCGGCACCTATTCGGGACCATTTTCCCGATGAACACCTCATGAGTATTTCTAACTCTTTTGATTCACCTTGGTTTGCTAACATTGTAAATTATCTTGTTGCTTCTGTTTTTCCACCATGTGCATCCAGAAACCAAATTTCAAAATTAAAAAGTGATGCAAAGTATTATATTTGGGATGACCCGTATTTGTGGAAATTGTGTAATGATCAGGTGATTCGAAGATGCATTCCCGATCATGAAATAGAATCAGTTCTTCGATTCTGCCATGCTTCACCAGTTGGTGGACATTTTGGTCCACAAAGAACAGCAAGAAAAGTGTTGGATTCAGGTTTGTATTGGCCCACAATTTTTAAGGATGCATGGAGAATTTGTAACACCTGTGATAAATGCCAAAGAGGTAGTAATGCTACCACATGGAGACAACAGATGCCTCAGCAACCTATGTTGTTTTGTGAAGTATTTGATGTTTGGGGCATTGATTTTATGGGTCCATTTCCTCCATCCTTTGGTTTTACTTACATTTTATTGGCTGTTGATTATGTTTCTAAATGGGTGGAAGCTAAAGCCACCAGAACTAATGATGCTCGAGTTGTTGTGGATTTTGTTAGATTGCAAATTCTTTGCAGGTTTGGCATCCCGAGAGCAATCATCAGTGATCAAGGAACACATTTCTGCAACAGGACCATGCAAGCTATGCTCAGGAAGTATGGGGTTGTTCATAGAGTCTCTACTCCATATCACCCCTAAACTAATGGTCAAGCAGAAGTATCTAACAGAGAGATCAAAAGAATCCTAAAAAAGATAGTACAGCCTAATAAAAAGGATTGGAGCAAGAAATTGGATGATGCTCTTTGGGCACATAGAACAGCTTTTAAGGCACCTATAGGAATGTCTCCCTATAGAATTGTTTTTGGTAAAGCATGTCATCTTCCAGTGGAGATTGAGCATCGTGCTTATTGGGCTGTAAAAGCTTGCAACTTAGCACTTGATCAAGCAGGTGAGGAAAGAAAATTACAACTGAATGAGCTTGATGAGATCCGTTTGGCAGCTTATGAGAACTCGAGGTTCTATAAAGAGAAAACAAAAAAATTCCATGATAGCTTAATACCTAGAAAGGATTTTACTGCTGGACAGAAAGTGCTACTGTTTAATTCCCGGTTGAAACTGATGGCCGGAAAATTGCGCTCCAAATGGGAAGGACCTTTCATTGTTACTAATGTATTTCCCCATGGAGCTGTGGAAATAATAAGTGAAAACTCCAACAAAAGCTTCAAGGTTAATGGACAACGTTTGAAGCCATTTTATGAAAATCCTTCACTTGTGGATGTTACAATGGAGGAACATGTTTTGGGGGAACCACTTCTTGATCCCCCTTGAGGGAGTTTTTCTTACCCATCTCTTTACTTTTTCATTATATTGTCTATTCTGTATGCTCTGTCTTACATTGAGGACAATGTATGATTTAAGTGTGGGGGTGGGATCATTTATGTGTTGTTGTGTGATTAAATTTTATGTGCTTTTATTAAAAAAAAAAAAAAGATTTTGTGTGTGTTTTTGTTTTAAAAAGGCATGTTTTATTAGAATTTTAAGATATGCATGAGTAACAAGTAAATTCTTTCATGTCTGATATGAGCTTAATGATATGTTATAATTTGAACTCAAGCAATTTTGGTATGATGAGAATGACATGATAATTGATAGATGATCATATATGATAGAATTATACCTTGTGAGATTTTTGAGCCTTTAAATTTGATGGATCACTTTAAACCATCTTAATCCTTTCATGTGTGATTAATTCCTGAAAGCTTACATCTTAATTTTTGTCTTGTTTCTTGATGATACTTGAAACTCATATAAATGTATTTGAAATGATATAGGCATTTTGTTCAATTGAGCCACTAAGCCAGATAAGCCTACCATGAATAAATTATCTCTTGATAGCCATTTTGAGCCTATTTAACTATTTCCTTGTTGCAGCTCAAATAAGCCATAGATGAAAAACCAAAAATATACCTACCTTAAGGAATATATTGGAGCTTTGGAATCAAGTCAAAAACAGGCATTCAAATAAGTGTGGGGGTGTGCAAAAAGGAATTGTAACTCTGGTTCCAAGGGTTATGCAATCTCATTAAAAAAAAATAAAAAAAATATTATGATTGCGACCTAATATCGTACAATAAATGTTTTACCCTCACTGTTTGCCAGTTAAATTAATTGCTTCATCATTCTTTTTGGTATTTATTTATTTAAAAAAAAAAATTTTTTTCATCCATTTTAACCTTGGCCACATTACAACCCTACAAAGCCCTGTTGATCTATACATGCATTTAAGTTGATTGTGGAATTGAGAAACTTGCCAAATTTTTAGACTGTCTGTTTTTCAGGAAATGTTTTGAGAGTATACACAAACCTTAAACACTTGAGAGTTGAGAGTATGTCTTGTGAGGTTCTATCACTGATGATTTTCTTTTCAGTTTAATTTAACACTAGTGCAGAAAATGGATACGAGGACAGGTTTTAAGCACGGTTATATCAAAAACGTGCTAAAAAAGAGGCGGTGGCATTTTTGAAATTTTTGAAGTCACATACGAGGACGGTTGAGTTGCAACCGTGCTTAAAACTAGACCTACGAACACGGTTGACAATGAACCGTGCTTAAATACTGGAAAAAATTTTTAAATTTTTTTTCTGAAAGAGTTATAAGGACGGTTGGGAAGAAACGTGCTTAAAGGTAAGGATACGAGAACGGTTTCTAAGAACCGTGCTTAAAGGTAAGGATACGAGGACGGTTGTGGGGGAACCGTGCTAAAAAGGGATGGCTACGAAGACGGTTGGAAGGGGCCCGTCCTGAAAAGTAATTAAATAATGGGGATATTAGCACGGTTCTGAGGGGAACCGTGCTTATAGGGTCGTTTTTTGAATTTTCATTTCCCTCCTCTTCTTCCTCCTCCCTCCATTACCTTACCTCCATTTCACCGTGTTCTCTTTCTCCTCCCTCTCTCCCTCCATTTCACCTTTCATCTAAGCATTCCCCTCCTTCCATCTCCTTCTTCGTCTTCCTCCTCCCTCCCTCCCTCCATTTCACCTTTCATCTAAACATTCCCCTCCTTCCATTCTCCCTCTTCTTCATCCTCCTCCCTCCATAACCGTGTTATCTTCCTCCTCCCTCTCTCCCTCTATTTCACCTTTCCTCTAAACGTTCCCAATATCACCTTCGTCCAACACTCCACCTCCTTCTTCGTCTCCATTGAAGTTGGGCGTTCAAGAGGTATTTTTAAATATATAGTTTATTTTCATTTCTTATGATTTCTTAACACATCGTGTGACATGCATAATAGAATAATAATGTTGTATTGGTTTATCCAAACTTCCAGCCAAAGAAAGAAATGATGAAAAAGAAGGGTGGAGAGTGGAGACCTTGTCAGGATTATGCAGAAGTCAGATCTTTGAAATACAGTAAGTTATGATTCCTTAAAAATTCCACAAAATTCCACAGGATTATGGCAAGGACTACGAAATAGAAGATTGTCCGATGAAATCCAAGATTTTTGTGAAGATTGGAGGCGTCATAGACTTTGGTTGGCGAGTTGGAAAGGAGCATAAGGTGGCAATGGAAATTGCAATAGAAGAAGTAAACCGCCATAGTTGCTATCAGCTTGCTTTGAATTTCCAGCAGAAACAAGCACGGTTCAAGAGGAACCGTGCTTAAAAGTGCCACATACGAGCACGGTTCTGGAGTAACCGTGCTTAAAAGTGCCCACCTACGAGCACGATTAATATCAACCGTGCTTAAAAGCCACTTACGAGCACGGTCGCGAACCGTCCTTAAAAGCCCTTATTTACAAGCACGGTGGGAACAAGGACGATTCTGGAACCGTGCTTAAAACCCCTCCAGAACCGTGCTTAAAACCCTTTTTTCCACCAGTGTAATTTTCACATGCCTAAGTGTTTGAATGATTTTTTATATATATCTTGATGCTCTGTATCTTGCATGTTGAATAACTCTTGTTTTTCTGTATATTCCTAAAATTTCATGCCAATTCTGTGTGTTATTTTCAACTTAATGTTTTTCATAAATTGTGATACTTGTTTTTATTTTGATTTTGCCCCGGAGTGCAAAAGAATAAGTGTGGGAGTATTTGATGATGCATGATTTAGCCTTAATTCCTTGCTTTAAATGTGTATAATTTGCCATTGCTAATTGTGTAATATTATGCATTTTAACACATTTTCATAATTCAAGCTTTATTTAATATTAACTGAATTAGGCGATAATCTTTAAATGAAATAATAAATCTTACTTAATTTCCTTGATATTGTAGTGAATAATTGAGGTTGCAATTGGGAAATCATAAAATTGAGCATCAGGTCTGACGCGTAGCGCTGGTACCACACGTAGCGTGGAAGCAAATTTGTAACACTGACGCGCAGCGTCAAGCCCACGCGTAGCGTCAACAGTGACGAGGATCCCATTAACAGGCTGTGTGCAACTTCAGAAGTGGAGGATTTATTTATATTAAAGCACTTATTGGCCAATCCATTACAGACATACGGCACTATCTCAGTGGGGAACATGCAGCACAAGTGTCCAAGCATTATTGAAGAATTATTGGATGAAATAATGTATTCTGAGTCAGAAACACTCACGCGTAGCCTCACAACTACGTGTAGCGTGGAAGCATATTCGCAACGCTGACGCGTAGCGTCCTGCTGACGCACAGCGTCAGCAGGAGACCTTTACCCTTGCTTTCACTATAAATAGGACCATTGCCAAAGGCTTGAAACACACCTCAATTCACATTTCTCTCTTTTCTCTCTTTGTTTCTATAAGCATCAGAGGAAGGCACAAAGCCTCCTCCTCTCTTCTTCCCCCTCTTTGCTCCATTCCGGGTTAGTTTCTTTTCTTTTTAGTTGTTATTATGGAGGGCTAAAACCTTAGATTGATTTTCTTGGAGAATATTGTAATGTAATTTTGAGGTCATTATTTTTAATATAGTATGTTTTCGTTATTGTTATTTCTTCATAATCTTACTCTGCTTATTTAATTCCATTCTGTTTAATTAAATTTGTATGCTTAATCGGTTTAATTATTCAAATGGAATAAAATAAGATTTTAAATTAGAATGGATTAAGGAAATATGCATGCTTAATGAATGTTTTCATAATCACTTTTAATAATTATGGTTTGCTTAATTCCATAATTTGAGAATAAATTATGTATATAGGCGATGTTCTTATGTATGCTCAATAATTCCTAGATTTTACGATCTTGACTCCTTTTGCTTAATTAGGATGCTTGATTAAAATATTCATTTTTAAATGAAAGTAAAGGAATTATGAATTGAAAAAGACGCTTAGTTGATTAATTCAAATTGAGCTAAGAAATTAACAGTAATGAAAGTATACAAATTATCTTTAGTGAACCAAGGATAAATTTATTTACAATACTCCAAGAAAATCAATCGCTTGTTAATTATTGTTTTAAATTCCATATTTACTTTGTTTTAATTTTAATTGTGACAACAAAAATCAATCAACCCCCCCCCCCCAATTGTATGTTAGTGAACTTATGTTTGTAAAAAAATTTTAGTTGTTTAGTTTTAATTTTTAATTGTTAAAAATTAGTTTAAGACTTGATTTTTCCTAAATTTTTATGTTGATCCTTGAGAGAACGACCTAGGTTGACACCCTAGTACTACGTTAATTAATTTTAATGTACTAATTTGACGGAATCACGACTGTAAAAATAAAAACGTCACAGGTCATCCTACATTAATCTCTTTATTCCTCTTGGGCATGCATTAATCTCATTTCCTTTTCTCTCCCTAGCTCTGGCAGCCATGGATGGTAATGGGTGAAGCTTGAATCATTAGAAATTATATTTTGAAGCACCTAAGGTAAGACCCAAGCTTATGCCATCTTCACATTGCTTTTTCGGTAATGGAAACCATAAACCTATTCCTCCATTTTTTTAATTTTACTTTAGGTGATTGTCGAAGGGTGCTTGGAGTTGATTTCAAAGGTTGTTGAAAAGGGTTATAAGGTCGTGAAGCAGTTTCGGTGCTCCAACGCCAATTATTACAAATTTCGGTAAGTTAGAACCTTTCAAAATTAAGTCGATTAGATGTTTTAGCTTTGATTATTATGTTTAATAGCCTGTAGATTGTAAGAATAAAATTAGTTAATTTTTTGTTAAATTATTCAAATATAAGGTTTTAACATTCAATGTTGAATCAAGAATCAAAAGTAGTTTCGAAGGAAAGCCGGAATCATTATAAGGTACATTTCATATATGATGGGGTTTACCATTTGAGTAGCAAGTAGAAACTCTTATACAAGGATTAAGTTTTTAATTTAAATTTTTAAATTTGAAAGTGAATACCCGAAACTAATTGGTTTACAATGCATATATGTATGTTTCTTTTGGTTATGGAATTAGTAGAATACTTGAGCATTGTGATTAATTGGTAATCTTACTATTAGAAAGTTACTGACTGTGTCATGTGGTGATACAATATGCATTGAAGCATGATATACTAGTTTATGTGTTGTTTAACAATTGATTGTTTGTTATATGATAGTTATGATAGCAATTGTATTTAAACATGACTTAATGGCTCTATCTATGTGATTTATATATATGTGAATTAATGAATGATGAATTAAGGAATCTTGAGGTTTGTAGAGCTAGGCTATGGTGTCAAGATTGTGTAGTTGCACCTTGATTCACATCCATACATAATGCATAATTAACTCATGGCATCATATGTATTTGTGGCAATAGCGTTTTGATTTGCTCAACACTTAGATTTTCTACATGGGTCCACTGCCTATAGCACTCAAATTTACTGTGTGGTTCCCAAGGTACCACCGTTTATAGCACTCAGATTTGTTGTACGATTACCAATATATTTACTAATTTATAACACTCATTTTGCTATATGTATTATCTATATCTATATATATGGCCATCATTTCCTCGACTTAGAACTTTGATTTGCTTTGGCACTTAGATTTGCCTTTCACCTTAATCGAATCCGCATTTCATGAATTATGCATTGAAAATGACATGATTTGGAAAAGTCCATGGCATCCAAGTTTTTGCATTAAAAGTATCAGAATATAATAGATAATGGAAGATTTAGGAGTAATTGGTGGTGTTTGAATTGGAAAAAGTGATTGATATATAGTTTGATTACAATATATTGGATTGCATGGGATATGTATGACCATTATTATATGTTTCTATTTACTGCTTCAAGTGGTACTCACCCCTTCAACTTCCATTTTGGTGAGTTTTCAGGGTGATGATGTCGCTTGGTAAGCTTGGAGGTGGATGCAATGTCTTGTCAGAGAAAGAATTTATGCACTCGTATTTCTTATTCTCTTTGGCCTTCATTACCGTCTCATCTTCTCTAAACCATGTAACCTTCATCTTCGTCATCATCTCCTCTTCTCTAAATCGCGTAACCCTCATTCTAGTCGTCAGCTTAGAGCCGCCGCACCCCACCCTACCTGCACAAGCCCACCCTTCCCTCAGCCTCACTGACTCAGTCATTGACTCATTCGTGTTGGTCTCTCACATCGTTGGTCTCACACGACCACCACACCTCTCTTTTAGTGACGGTCTCAATGTATCACCGCCACTACCAGGTTGTTTTCAAATTTTAGACTCTATCTCTACTGCTCTAATTGGATTGGAATTTTTTTTCTTTTTCAACTTAGAATTGGAATTATTAATGGATTTGTTGCTTGAATGGGATTTTGTTTTTTAAATTTCAACCTCTGGCTCTACTTCTCTAGGTTTATCTTTCATTTTTTCTATTATCTCATGATTTTTCTCTTTCATTTGTTTACCTTTATTGCAAAAAAATGAAGTTTTGGTTTCCATTTTATTTATCAAAATATAATTCAATTCATTTATTTTTATTAAATAAATCAATTTATTTTCTTTTTCATTTGCTTATATGGGATGAAAATTCATTTCTAAATTTAATGCTCAACACCTCATCCTTTATCTATTATGCTTATTTTTGTTTATGTATATGTTTGTTACGTTTTTTCATTATCTCACTAATTGTTATTTGCCAACTTGGACTATTTTTCTTAAATTGTGTTGCCTAATTCAAGATTGTTACTTTATTGCCATGGCATAACACAATAAAATAGCCATGGAATTAGCCATTGAACGTTCAAATTATTAAATAAATAATTTCCTTATTGTTTATCACGAAATTAGCTATGGATTTGTTTGGTCACAAGAATAGTATTTTGAGTTGAGATGACCTGTTCTAGCCATAAATTATCTTAGTTTTTGCAACGAAAGCTTTGAATGGCTATTTAGACACGGAAGTTCAAAATCTATGGCTAATGGTTTAGCCACTGGGTTTTTGTCACGTCCAGACTTCTGTGGCTAATCCCGTGGCCAAAATGTTTAGCTATGAAATTTTATGTTTTAGCCATGAAAATTTTCAATGGCTAAATCAATTTTTCTAGTAGTGTTTATACTATAAAATGATATTCATGAAGTGATGCTTATACTCAGTGTTATTGTTATTTGATATGGTTTCTAGTGGAAAGTTATTGGTTATTCCCTATTATGACGTTATATGATTAAAGCCTAATATGCTGAGTTATATTGTTGATGGTTTATTGTTGAAAACATAATCGAGGATTACATTATTTCTGGTAATGATGTGTTGGCATGTATTATTGGCAAAAAAATTATGTTAATGTTGATGATACTATAAAATGGGATTTTTGTGCCATGAGTTAATTTTTGTAAAGGAAAACTTAGTGCTTAATATTGTTGATTATTATTTGATATTAAATCTATTGCGATGTTATTGGTTACGCCTTGTGATGGCGCCTTATGTCGTGGAAAGCCTTCTGTGCCGATTATGTATTGTTGGTGATTTTTGTGAATGATATATATATATATATATATATATATATATATATATATATTTGATGGTTGTTGAATGGATAAGTAAAGAGACTATGATGTTTATGTTATTATATGGCACTTCTATTTACCGAGCGTTACGGTTCACTCATGGTTATTTTTTATATGGCACTCCAGTTTACCAAGCGTTTCGATTCACTCATGGTTAATTGTTATATCTTACTTCAGTTTGTCGAGCGCTTCGATTCGCTTTGGGATATCTGTACGTATAGCGCTTCAGTTTATCACAAATATCTAGGATATCCACTTTATGGAGCTTCGGTTCATCATGAATATCAGGGTTATCTGTGTTATGGCACTTTGGTTTGTCTAGAGCTTCAGTTCGCTAATGGCTTCCCTTTTTTATATATGATAGTCATTATCCTCAAATAGCACTTTGACTTTCTTGGCACTTTGATTTTCCTTTGATATTGTATTATATAATGTTAAAGTTGAATTGAAGATTGATATATATGATGATGTTTGATATTGAACTAATGATCAATTATGAAGTTGAGTTGATGATTAATTTGATATTATATGTGGTAATGTCTAATATTGAACTAATGGTCAATGATGAAGTTCAGTTGATGATTAATTTGATATTATATGCCTGATATTGAACTGATGATTATTGATGATTAATATGTATTTGATGATGTTTGGAATTAAGTCGATGTGTATACATATATTCCCAGTAAGGTTTGAGGTTGAATTGATGATTTATAGGTATCTAGTAATAATTGGAAATTGAATTAATAACTAATATGGAATTGATAATATTGGGAAGTAAATTAATGATTAAGAAGAGTTATTGGTTTGTATGCCAATGTGTTGTGACTGTAACGTTTTAAATCACATAACCCAATGGGTGAATGTTATTTATATGTCAGATTATTATTTATTGCTTCAAGTGGTACTCGTTCCTCAATTTTCATTTTAGAAAATTTTTCAGGGTGATGATACCACAAGGTGAGCTCGGAGGCGGATGCAATGCAATGTTGAAGACAAATTTGGTATTTAACTATTTTGTTGTAATGTGTGTTTGATTAACATATGAAATGATGATATGTCCTCTTTGGCCTAGAGTTATTTGTTATATAAAGTCCTATATGGCCTTTGGGTTGGCTCAAACTAGCATACACATACATGTGCTGCCTAATATTAAGATATGATATATATATATATATATATGGATATATTAATTCCATGGTACGACTCTTTGGTTGGCCTAAGCAGTTAAGTATTTAGGCATGTGGAGCTTGATGCCATCACTTAGTATATATGATGATATGTAACTTATAATTGTCTGATTGTTAGAAGATAGGTAGCTGATACCTTATTGGAGGTTTAGTTTGTCATGGTTTTATATTAAGGACTTAGTCCTCCGTATGTCTAGGAATTTTGGACTAATATAAGGATGAATTGATATGTGCTTAAATTATTTAAGCAATAACTTGAGGTCGGTATTCTTTTATTCCCGACTCATACATGGAAAAGAAGAGATACCTTATGCATTGTTTGAATCTGTACGCCTATTCTAAAGCCCGCTAGGGTTGGTAGTTTAAGTCTTTCACTTTGTGTGTGCATTGTTAAGTTGTGTGTCGCTTAGATTCTTAGGGTTAGTCCACCGGGGTGTTATGTCAATTGCAAAAAATTTCTTCTAACTTTGATGACCCAGAGGATTAATTCTGAGAATTTAGATGGGACACGCAATTTTTATATTTTATTTTTACAAAAATATCATGCAAACAAACTTTTATAATTAATTAAAAATTAAAATTAAAATAAAAGGGGAAATCTTGGTTAATAAATTCAGTGATAGGCATAGCCTACTAGTGTAGGCATGACAAGAAAAAACATGTTTTAATTGAATGGTTATTTTTTTTTTTGTTTTATCAATCACGTTTCCTAATCATACTCTTCAAGTCATTGTTTAATGTCTTTCTTCCTTGACATCTACTTAATTTTTATTGAAGTGGGTTGATTTTCTATACAACCAGCAATAATAAATGTCTAAACTATAGGTTAATATCTGAAGCTATATAGGAGAGAGGAAACCATATCATCAAAAAGGCTTGAAGGACTTATGATGATTCATGTTTTGCTTGAATGACATGTTGTACTAACAGGGACCCTCAATTCCACGTGTTTGAAATGAATTAAATTAAAAAAACAAAGAAGAAACAAACAGCTATTGTAACTTGATATAATATATGACATATGATACTTCATTTTTAACTTATGAATTTGACACCTATTTTTAAATTAAGTATATAAATAGTTTGTTTACCCCAATTAAATATATAAGCATTATACGTTATAACATTTACTTTTCTAATGATTTCCCTCTTCATTATGATTAAATAATCACATGTGTAATTTTATTAACTTCGTCTTCCACGTGAGTGACTAAAATTACTCAAGCTAGAGTCAAGTGGATATTCAAATTTTTTATTAACTTCGTGATTCATTGTGAACTATAAATTTTTTAATATAAAATGTTTAATTTATCATTTTGTTTCAAATTAAACTATTTCCACTTTTTAAAGATAATGTTATTTTCTTTTTCGAGCAATAACATTAGCACCCTATTTTTGTTTATTTTTACTATTAATATAAATTTTTTTAATACACAATGTTTGATTTATCATTTTGTTTCAAATTAAACTATTTCCACTTTTTTCTTAATTAATATTTAAGTTTTGTTTTCGGTTCTTCTTCTTTACATATAATTTTTCTTCTCTGCAACGGGATGAAACCTAATAACATACGTTCCACACTTATGTTGAAATAGAAAATGTGAGAAATAGTTTAATTTTAAATAAAAGGGCTAATTAAATATTTTGTATTAAAAATTTATAGTAAGTAGTGAGGATAAACATAAGTGTGGGACTATATAATCACACCCACTACAAGAACTCATAGGTTTAATGTACGATTATATCCCACGCCAAATTCTCCTATGCAAAAGTCACTTAGAACTTTATATTCATGCTAGAACCAGACGTAGGATATCATGTCTCATGCTCAATTGGTAATCAAGCTTATCTTTTTAATAATAATAATAATAATAATAATAATAATAATAATATTATTATTATTATTATTATTATTATTATTATTATTATTATTATTATTATTATCATTATATATTGTTATAATTATTATTTAGTATTATTATTATTAACATGTGATAATTAAAAACTGCACTAAATAGCAAGAAGCAATAATAAATATATATTGTATTTAAATAAAATAAAATAAAATACAACTTAAAAAACAAGAAATCAATGTCCATAACGAGAGTGGTGGTAAAGTTGCTGTTGGGTACGGGGTGGTTACTACTTGGTCTAGGGGGTTGCAGAGGCTAAGTCTAATAGGGACGACGAGAACGCTAACCATGTGAACAATGTTGGTGTGGACATTAGTTCTCTTCCTCACACAAACTAGTCATTTAGTCTCATATTGAGGTTGATGGCTAGCTATGGACATCCTCTCTGTTGTGATTACTGAACGTTGTCCCTTTGGTTGAACTAGGCTTGTCGCTAACTATACTGTGTCATCTAACATCTGAGCTCCTCCAGTTTAGCATGAAGTTATGCTACCTCTGGATCTCTGCTGTTGATAAAGTGTCGACGGCATAGGAAGGAGGCTAAGTCATTGACAAAGACCCCTAACAAATGTTCAAGCATAAGGAAACGGTGCCATAAAGGTGACTATGGTGCCTCCGATATAGCCTGCAAGTATAAGTTTTATTGAAAAATAAAAATATCAATCACACAGGGACTGCGTCATTAAGTATTGGTGGGGTCTTTAGAATTTAGTTTGAGTATTTTGGTTTGTAGAAATAAAATAAAGACAACTAAAATATAGTATTTTAAACGTCCAAAATTTATTTATGGAAAAATAATCTTGAGAGTTTCGTTTCATTCCAATTATCAAACCAGTAACCTATGAATAGTAAGTGATTTATGTATGTTAAATTGATTAGATTCATGAGTCCTTAAGGTTCAATACCAAAATTACTTTTCTGATATCAATTAACTATTTTAATTAAGATTGTCACAACTCCTTTATAAGAAATTAACTAGATCTAGCACATAAGATAATCAAAACATGGCCTCAAAATAAGTAAATCAATAGGTTACACAGTTTTCTAATTGGGATTACTCCTACATCCTCAAGAGTCTAAAAAAGATACTCACTCATAATGATAAAGATTATAAAAAGAATTTATACCGCTCATCATCATGAATGATCAAAAGAGAAAACGGAAGTAAAACTAAGAATACCTTAAGAAAATGGTTGAGTCGTTATTGTCTCTTCAAGATTTTCTAGAGTACATCACGAATAACTCTAAAACTCAAAATTATGATTACTTTCTCAAGATATTTTTTTCCTAACTCAAGATACTTTTTTTATCTTAGACACTTCTCTTAGATCATATTAGAAGACACCTACTAACTAACGTGACTCTTCCACCTAAGTGCTTTGCACACATTGTCACTCTAGGTCACAAATTTTCCCTTAGTAACCTATCTTAAAGGGTACACTTTAGCTATAATTAGCCTAGTAACTAGGGTCTCAAAGGGTAGAGAGTCAGGCTTAAAAGTGGAGGTTGAATAAGTCTTAACTCTTTTTCATGGGGTCTTTTCACAACAGTCTAAAAGACGTTTCAGACTTAAGAATGATTCAAACTTTAAGGAGCAAAGGGTATAGAGAAGATAACATAATAGATTTACACTGGTTCACTTTCCAAAGCAGAAGCTATGTGTAGTATCTTCAAACTTAAAGGATTTTCACTATGTAAAAACACCTTTTAAACAACCAGCACAACCCATGCTTCATGTATTGTTGACTCCAGCCACTTCTGGCTTAACCTAAGTATTCTTTCATGCAAGCCACTCCTGACTCAATCCCAGGTATTCTTATTAAAGCCTCTTCAGGCCAAACAAGTATTTCCCACTTAATCTAAGGACCGGTGAACACACCAGACTTGTTACACAAAGTATGAGTAATAAATGAAGGTTGTAATACAAAGATAACTCAGCATACAAAGAATTTTAAGATTAATATAGAGAATACACAAAATTATGATAAGCAAGAAACCAAGGTCTACTAGAGGTAGAACAACAAGAAAGACTTTTGCTTATAAGACAAAACCAATGAAAAGCTCAAGAGTTTGCTAGCAAGCACTTTTGATTTTTATTCATGTTCTTAGAAGTCTAAATCTTCAAAGTTTCTGATCTTCTTATATATATAGTGTTGTTGAGATAGCCGTTGATCAGTCATTAGAGAAGATATAACTGTTGATCATATTTGACTTTGAAGAAGTACACAATGGTAGGGTCTGAATCATTTGTGTTTTAGAGCTTATGCCAAAATAGTGATCTTTGATAATCCCATATCAAAAGATACCTATTTGCTTAGCTATTTCAAGCTAAAGGGTACACCATTGTAGAGGTTGACCATAGGCTTTTATTCTTCCACAGTTTAAACTTTTTCTGATGCTTTGAGATATGTGAGGCATCTTCTTGAATAACTACACATGTAGTCTTCATCTTTTTGTCTTTTTTCTATTTTGGTGCGAGACGCAGGTTTAAGGAAAAATGTTGTGTTAGCACTTTTATAGAAATGGAAGGTTTCCTTTCAGAGAATGTTCTTTGAGAAGGATAATTCTTAAGGGTTTGATAATATGTTCAGACTTTTTATGCATTTAGAGTTCTCTTATGCGTTTGTGATAGACTGGTTTATATTGTTGAACCAGACTTGTCTTTGAAATAAATTTTGTTTGATGGTGATCCGGTCTCAATACCGGTATCCGATCTGCAAGACATATTTCAACGTCTTTGTTAAGACATCAACGTGTAACCGGTGTCATCGGTATATATCCGGACTGTAATTCCGTATCAGGCGTTCTCCCTATACCGGTCGTTCAGGATAACACCATGACACCGGACAACACACACGTCACTGTGCGAAAGACAAGGATCATTGCTACAGGGATCGATCAATAATTTCCTGCACTACGAGCCAAATTCTGCTCAGAAGGATGATCAACTTGTTCCCTAATCCTAGTCTATATTCTCCATGCTCAATATAAAATAGCCACTTGACCCAATCATGCTGGTAAGTGTGCAATAAAATAATGCTAATGGGAGTTAGTGGTTCCCCACTAACAAGTCCTCGTAAAACGAGCCAATCAGGTATATGAGCTTATTTCATTAATGAAGTGAGGGATCTTCAACTGAATTTATGAATGATTACTCTCTGAAATACATTCCTTACTTGGAATATCATCACTGACTTGAGCGTCGGAGAATCTTTGCAGGTGACACCACCATTCGCCCACTTCAACGCGTTAGGTCGGTGTGAAGGATCTCCAGGACGCCCAATCCGCTCTCCTCATTCAAGGACAACAGATATTACACCGGATACTCATACATCCGGTCTTCTGCACAGTATTTGCATACTATTTGTGATTGACTTGAGTCCGGATCTCTAGACCCCGGTTCAGGACAGATCATATGGACTCCCTCTTTTTCTTTCAACTGGTGCACTTCAAGTTTTTCTTGAAACATTTGCTGAACCATGTTAGAAAGACACGTAAGTAGACTTTTATTTAACTAAGAGTCTTGATGGGTGTTATTAACAAATCCCAGGGATTCAAACTTTTTAGTCTTTCATTAAGTCTTTGTTCTAATAATCTCCCCCTATTTGTTGATAGCAAACTTCAAGTCTTTTTGTTAAATAAAGTCTCTAGAAGATATGCACACAAAAGATATATCATAACATGTAAACTTCTTTAATTTTCAAGAGATGAAAGTTAATCATCAGAGTAATCTTTTTAGAAACTGAAATTTATTTCAAAGGAGACTGGCTCAGTACATAAGTTCAAAGCAATGATATGATTAATTCATAAAAAGAAACTTATTAAAACATTACACTCTCCAACAATAATACTTTGCCTACAGACTTTATTACTACTACTCTACTTTTATGTTACTCCCTTTTTGGACATCAACAAAAGGAGACACATCATTGAGAATTCATGGTTTGAGAAGAGCAAGAGAGACAATGATGTGGAAGCAGAAATGAGATTTGAGGTAGAGACAGACACCAAAATAATACGGCCAATCTGTATATAGAAAAACAAAAGGTGATCAGTAACAATAACAAATGGATCATAGAGGGATAGAGAGAGGAGATCTTGAGAGTCATCAAAGTAGGTGGGATAATCCTTAAAAACACAACCATAGCGAGCCCAAAAATTACGAGCATCAAATATAATATCACCAAGAGATTTGTTACAAATTTGATCTTGTTCCCATAGATGATATGTCCAAAGATGGCGATGATGCTCATCATTCTCTTTTGGAGTAGAAAAGAGAGCTTTCAAAAAAACATCATCTAACTTCTTGGCCATTTGCATGTACCATGGAACGGGAGAAAGACCAGTGTGAGGTATGACCTGCTTCAACTTGTTGGTGATGACTCTACGGTATCCAGGCATAAGACGGTCTGGGTCCATGAAGAGGCATCCTTTTTGTTTGGTGAGGGCATGGAACAAGGGTCTAGCAGGAAAGTTCCATTATTTGACAAGGGTATGGCTAGACTGTTCTATTCAAAGAGATTGGAACATGGCAAAGGCTGAGGGTATGTAAAGGTAAGGGTTGGATATGATATCTTGGGTTGGCATAATGGGAAGAAATATGGGTTAGAGGAAGAATTTTATAGGTTACTTGGTGTTAGTGAAGGTTTGGGTAATGGTAGGGAGTCCAGGACCATGATAAGGTTAAGGAAGGCCAGGGTGTAACAGCCCAATTTTTTAAGCAGTAAATTAAATAGTGAAAAAAATTAAAATTTCTCAGAGAAATAAGAAATGAAACCTAGAAAATAGGAAATTTAATTATGAATACAAGGATATTTTCAGTTTGACTTAAAACGGAAATAAACGAGAATAGAATGTAAAATAGAATAATAAAATAAAATAAAAATCTGCTACAGTAAAATGCTACAGTAACGTCACATGAAAAATGTTGTAGAATGTAGAGAATTCGTGAGAATTCTCCAATTTTCCACCGCCTCATGACAATTTCGAGCTGCTACAGCGATTTGCTATAGTGAATTGCTACAGTAATTTGCTACAGTAATTTGCTACAGTAACCGCCATTGAAAGCCTATAAATAGAGCCCCAACCTCCTACATTTCCTCAGACCAAAAACCTCACTGATCCTATAACCTTTCATCTCCCTCTTCAAGCTCTCAAAACCTTCATTCTTTAATTTTCGCATAAGAAGAGATTACGCAAACTTGAAGATTTGAAGAAATACAAAGGAGTTTAGCATAAGGAAAGTTTAACGATCTTCACTTGAGGTAAGAAAGAGGGGATAGGATATTAAATACATAGAGTTTAAGTTAGAATTGCTTGTTTAATTGTTTAGAAACTCATATAGTTATATTTTAATTTAATTTGAATTAAATTATGAAATGGATGCAAACGGTTTTGAATATGATATTAAACAATTACTATAACATGGAAAATATGTTTTCATATGTTTGAAATATGATATCAATGTTATGGAAAATGTGTTTCCATATGATTGAATTATGATATAAGTAGTATAGAAAATATGTTTCCATATTCTTTGAATTACAAATAAAGCATGCCTAATTGATTGTTATAATAATTTTATTGTTAAAATTAATTATAAAGGAATTTGATAATGTAATGCATTCATGCATCATATGCATTGGCCGTTCAAAGAATCCGCAGAGGGGTTCTTTAAGGGGGTTCCCGGTGGGGGAACGCGCTCTGTTGAGCACAGACCTCTGCGGTGGTTTTATACCACGACCGTCTTAAGGGCTAAGCAGTGTGTCCTTAAGGGGGGTCCCGCAACACTTGTTATTGATATTATGATATTGTTATCCGATGTGGTGTTGCATTATGGGGCGCGGTATCGGTTGGATATCCGTAAAAATGTTATTGTTGGAAATCACTGCAGATGTTCCCACCAGAATGGATCCATCATGCATTTTCATAAAAGAACAGAATATAATAATATCAGTATAAAACAAAATACTTGTTTGGCATTTGTATCGCATAGCATCCTACTTGTGATTGTGCTTGTTCTGATTTAATTTCTATTTATTTGATATTTTATCTCACTCTTTCTATTACTTGTGGCAACCCTTTAGTAGTTAACCAGGAGGACATGTGACAAAGTGGATGTTGCTGAATATAGATGAATTATGAAGATTTTTGATGATGATGCTTGCTTGTATGACTACTATTGTTGTATTATGTATATGTTATGTTTTGGTACTTTACGTCTTTATATTTTATAAGATCTAGGTGCCTGTTATGAAATATAATATGTATGGAACTCTAATGTTATGTATAATAATAAGAAGTTAATTATGTAAAGGTTGCGCACTCTGATATTATATCAGTAACCTCTGGAATCAGGTTGTGAATCTCTTGATAATTACCAGGCGAAAAATAAGTTATCTAAGAGATTTTATATGGTGATGGTAATTATCTTGGGATTTGCAAGTTGACTCCAGGGTGTTACACGGGGTAGGTAGAGAAAGGTCTCCTAGAGGTAGAAGGTTTGGGGTTAGGGATTTTAGAGGCTGGCTAGTCTAGTTGAAGTTGTGAGAGAGGTGGTTAATGTTTAAATTTTAGTCATGAGAAGGAGAGGGTAGTACCTAATGTGATGTAAGAGAACCGGGAGTTGGAGTATGGACAGGTGGAGAGGTCTGGCTGGTGGAGGGAGCAAACTTTTTTCTTTTCTTGCTATCATACTTCTTGGCCTTATCTTCTTCAGTCTTGTATTATAACTCAACTTTCTGGGATTCCTTTGAAGCTCTACCTGACTTGTACAAATCGTTGTGAAGGTTGTACTAATTAATCCAATCATACTTAGTTCATTTCAAGACATCCATGTCCGGAAACGTTCTACAGTAGAATCATATGAAGTTGACATAGCATTGGTTGTAGGGGATCTTGACATATTCCTTCAAGGATGGAGAGGAATAAGTATGTGTAGGCATGGAAGCTGAGGAGGTTTGAGGCGGAGAGGGACGATCAATTCTCCCAGTCTGCTTCTTTTTCAAATTATGCCTAATAGGTTATTGATTATCTAAGTTTGATGAAGACTTAATTGTAGACTCTGGAGCTGAACTAGGTTTGGAGGCAGGAGTCTAGTCATGAAGAGCAGAAACCTTTGGGGAAACCTTAGCCTTCTTGACCATTTCAGGCTTCTCAACAGGGTCAGATTAGGGCTTGCACTTCTGAAGAGCCTTCTTAGTAGACTCTGGAGTAGCAGAGACTTTAGTCTGTTCCAAGAGAGAGGAGAAGGAAGACAACTTAAACATTAAAGGGCCACAGGTAACCATGTCCTTTACAGGCTTGAAAGGAACATTTTCCAGCTTAAAGATTTTGGTGAAGGTTGCTGGATCAGGGATCTTTTTCTGCTTCTTCAATATAGAGGAGACCATGTATATCATGGTAACATTTGAAAGGTTCACCTTCTCCTTGTAGAGTATGTAGTACATGCAAAATTTGTCTAATTTGGTAGCAGTAACCTTTGTTGACTTGGGAAGGCTGAAGACATGTTTCATGAGCAAATGGAGCATCTTGACCTTAGAAAGCAGTTTTTTAAAAGTTAACTTCTCTGGATGGGTATTTCCATAGAGTATCTCATTGATGGTGAGTGTTGATACTTCAGTGGTTTCAAAATCTTCAAAGAAAACTGTACCTCCAGGATGACATTAGAGCACAGTCAAGATGGCATCCTCAGAAACCTTAATCTGCTTTGCACATAGATTCTGCAACAATGTGAAGCGAGCCTTGTCCACTATAACAGTCTTCCAGAATTCAAGAACCAGTGATGGAGAGAATGGTTCCATTTTAAGACAAAACTGAGTCCACCCAATACCATTTAGTTCTTCAGTCACATCTCTTCCTTCAAGCTTGTGTTGGACTGAGTCAAAGAATGATGACTCAATAATATCTTTCACAGTGAATAAAACAACAACCATTGATGAATAATAATGAGAATTTAGGTTGTGAGAAGAAGGGTTTTAGGGCAAACTGTGAAAAGGTGAGAGAAAAAGAATGCAAAGAGTTTAGAGAAAAGCAAAAACTTTCCAGGGTGTTTTGAAAAGACAACTGAAATGCTATTTAAATTCAACATGGCTAGAGAGGGGGAAACAGTTCAGAAACATTTGCACTACCAAGCAATAAATGAATTCCACGCGTTACTGCTTAGAAACTAAAAGCTATTTTTGGAGAGAGAATGTGAGCGAGGGAAAATGAAAAGGCCTTGAGTGACTCTTAGTTTGAAGTGAGCATATTTAAAACACATACATATATTTAATAAACACATAGACTTTTTGCATACTGACTTTTTATTTATTTAGACTCTTTATCAAGAAATATTACATAAGTTTAAGTTATACTTAATCAACACAAACCTGACTTCAGCCAATAGCTTGGTGAATATATGTGCCTATTGATGGTTTGTATCCACATACTTCAAGTCTAGGGTTCTTTCCTAAACGTAGTCTCAAATAAAGTGATATTTTACTTTAATATGTTTTATCTTTGGGTTTTAGACAAATTGATTGCACTAGTATTGTCGCAAAAGACTAGAATATCTTCCCCTTTGATTGAATAGTCCTCAAGTTGATATTTCATCCATAGAAAAGTTAAGAACAACAACTTGCTGTAGATAAATAATCTACTTCAACTGTTGACAGGGCTATAGAGTTCTACTTTTTGCTACTCCATGATATCAGACTTGTTCTTAAAAAGTGACATCCAATACTTGTTCTTTTCCTATCTGATCTATCTCCTACGAAATTTGTATCATAGAAACCATGAAGAGAAAATGAGTCTATTCTCTTATAAAACAGCCCAATGTTAGTGGTACCTACAAGATACCTCAGAATCCTCTTTATAGTAGACAAATGTCATTCCTTGGGGTCTACATAGTATCTTGCACAAACACACACTGAAAATTATATCAAGTCTACTGGATTTTAAATACAACAATGATCAAATCATTCTTCTATACAAGGTTTGATCCACTGATGTACCAGACCCATTTTTACTTATGATGCAATTTGAATGCATTGGTGTACTCATGGGTTTAACATCAGTCATTTTAAATTTTAAGAGTAACTCTTTGGTATTCTTCTGTTAATGAATGAAAATTCCTTTATTAGTTTATCTGATCTACAGACCTAGAAAGAATTTGAGTTCACCCATCATGCTTATCTTAAATTCACCCTGCATCATTTCAACAAAATTTCTACACAAACTTTCTTTAGCAGCACCAAAGATAATTTCATCAACATAAATTTACACAATAATAAAATGTCTGTCTGAGCCCTTTCTAAATAAGGTTATATCAATCTTTCCTCTAGTAAAGCCTTTTGAAATTAAAAAAGTACTGAGTCGATTATACCAAGCTCTTGGAGCTTGTTTCAAACTATAGAATGCTTTACTTAATTTGAAGACATGATTTTGATAAGATTTATCTTCAAATCTAGGAGGTTGTTTTACGAAGACTTTTTCTTCTATAAAACCATTTAGAAATGCACTTTAACATCCATATGATATAATTGTATACCTTTAAATGCAGCAAATGTAAGAAGGATCTTTATAGCCTCAAGTCTGGCTACAAGTGTAAAGGTTTTAGTAAAATCTATACCTTCTTGCTGATTGTAGTCTTGAGCCACAAGTCTAGCTTTGTTTCTAACAATTCTGCCATTTTCATCAAGCTTATTTATGAAATAATGCTTTTATCTTTGGGTTTGGGAAGAAGCTTCTAGACTTTGTTTCTTTCGAATTGATTTATTTCTTCCTGCATGGTTATAATCCAATATGGATCTTCTAGTGCTTTTACAATAGTCCTTGGTTCAAGTTCAGATACAAGTGCAATTGAGGAATGATTATGAGTCCTTGATCGAGTCTGAACACCTTCAACTTGATCTCCAATAATAAGATCTAAAGGATGGTAAGTTTTAAACTTCCATTCCCTTGGTTTCTCAGGTTCAGGCATAGTTTGGTATTGATCTGAGTCTTTTTCTTCATTATTTGTTGGGCCTGATGGTCCAGGTTCAGTCTCTGTTTGTTGAATACCTATATCATCAAGTTCTAGATCTGTCAATTTCTGGTCAGTCTTTGTAAGCTCATCAAATCTTACACGCATTGATTTCTCAATGGTTTTAGTCCTTGTGTTGAAGACTCAGTAAGATTTTGATGTGTTTGAGTACCTCATGAATATGCTTTTGTCACACTTAAAGTCAAACTTTCCAAGCTGATCTCTTGTGTTTAGGATATAGCGTGTGCATCCAAATGGATAAAAATATGAAATGTTGGGTTTCCTTCCCTTCCATAATTCATATGGAGTCTAATTCAGTATAGGTATGATAAAGATTCTATTTTGAATATAATAAGAAGTGCTCATTGCTTCAACCCAAAAATATTTTGGAAGATCATTTTCATAAAGCATTATTCTGGATATTTCTAATACACTTATATTTTTCCTTTCCACAACACCATTTTGTCGAGGTGTTCTTGGAGAAGAAAACATGTGAGATATGCCAAATTTGTAACAAAACTTTTCAAAAATTTCATTTTCAATTTCTCTACCATGATCACTTTTATTGTACTAATACAGATCCCTTTCTCACACTGGATTTTCTTGTAGAAAATCTTAAATACTTGAGCAGACTCTCTTTGATGGCTAGGAAATGGACCCATGTCATTCTTATATAGTCATAAACTGTAACGAAACCATATCTTTTACCATCAAGATTTTGAGTCTTAGATGAACCAAATAAATCCAAATGTAACAGTTCCAAAGGTTTGGTGGTGGAAACAACATCTTTGTTTTTAAAAGAGGTTTTTTGTTATTTTCCTTTTTGGCATACTTCACAGGGCTACGAGCTATTAAAAGAGATTCTTCGCAGTCACTTAACTAGCCATTTTCTGTTTAGTTTTGAAATGTGTTTCATGCTAACATGCCTAATATTTTTGTACCAGACTCATCTTTCCTCAGAGGTTGAGAAAAGACATGTTACATTTTCATTATTCAGCTCACCCAAATCAACCTTGTAGAGGTTGTTGTATCTCTTTACTGTAAAGAGAATGGTCCCATTATGGTTGATGATAGTACACTTCTCTTTGTCAAAGGATACTTTATAACTATTATCATAAAATTGACTTATTCTTAGTAAGTTATCTTTCAGACCTTCAACATAATAAACATTTTCAATAATGAGTGAAGGAATTTTACCTACTTTGCTAATACCAACTATACGTCCGGTCTGATTACCTCCAAAAGTAACTTTACTACTTTTAAAATATTCTAGGTCTAGGAACATAGACATTTTTCCTGTCATGTGATGTGAACACCCACTGTCCATATACCAATAGTGCTTATTTGCTTTTGTTCTTAAGCATATCTACAATGGGAATGATCATTGCCTTTGGAACCCAAAACTTCTTGGGTCCTAGTGGGTTAATGCTCTTTGAGTTTTACTTTTTCCTTTATAAGTAATCTTGAATCACATGACCATACTTCTTGTAGTAATTGCATTTGGCATGTTTATGTTTGTTTTAAGAAGATGAAGGAGGAGGAGAAGCTTTCTTGAAATCTATCTTTTCAACATAACCTAGACCAGATCTTTCATGGCCACTATGTGATTTTCCCAAGAGTTTGTTTAAATTTTCAGTTCCATTTACAAACTGGGCCAGGTCTGAAGTAAGCGAGCTTACTTGTTTCTGAAGAGACTTAATTTTTTTCTTGTGAAATATGACAGACTTCTGAGTTGTTTAGCCCAGTTTTCAAAATTTCATTTTTTTCTTTTGTCTGTGTAGTTCTTTAAGATGCAATTTATCTTTCTCATCCAACCCTTTTACATATTCTTTATCTATATCTTTCTTCTTTAAATCAGATATCATATTTTCATAAAAAGAAACAGTTTCAGATTATTTCTTTTTCAAAAGCTTATAATTTTTTAAGAGTGTTGAAAAATCTATAAATAATGCTTCATAGTTTTCCTTGAGTCTTAAGGGAGTTACCTTTTCATAATCAGAATCACTTGAGCTTTCTTCAGATTCTGGGTCTAATTTTTCCATCAGACAGATCTCAACAAATTGTCTCTTCTTCAGACTTACTTATACTATATAAGTCTTCATCATCCTAAGTGATGAGTCCTTTTTATTTCTTAAAAAACTTTTTTTTCTCTCTTCTGTCCTTCTTGTCTTTGTTCAAGATAGGACATTCATTCTTGATGTGTCCTGGTTTCCTACAATTGAAACACTTCAGAATAGTTTTGTCAGTTCTAAAGTTGAATTGACTTTTACCTTTAGGTTCTCTCTTGTTGAACTTTCTAAGTCCACCTTTCTTCTTTTTCAGCATCTTGTGAAAGCATTTAGTGACAAGAGCTAACTCTTCATCTATGTCCTCATCTCCATCATTAGAGTCAGGATTTGAGCTGGTTGACTCCTCAGCTTGAGGTTCTTTACCCCTTTTGGATATTTATTTAGACTTCAAAGAAATACCTTTGGAAGAAGGTTTTGAGACCTCTTTCTACTTCAACTTTAGCTCATGAACTCTTAGCACTCTTAGCACTCTAAGGAGTTCATCTAGAGTCAAAGTGCTGAGATTCTCTGTTTCTTCTAGAGCAGCACAGTTAGCGTCAAACTTTTTTAGTAAACACCCCAGACGTTTAACATTGATATCTTCAACAAAGGAAGTGAATCCCAAAGCTTTAAGCTCATTTAACAATGTCTAGAATCTGCCAAACATTTGATCAACAGACTTGTGCTCCTCCATTTTGAAGTTATCATACTTTTTAGTGACCAAGATCTTCTTGGAACATTCAACATTGGAAGTGTCTTCATAGTTACGCTTAAGGGCATCCCAGATCTCCTTCACGGACTTGTAACTATAGACCTTGTTATATTCTTATTTGCTCAAAGCACAGACTATGTATTTGATTTGCTCAAAGCACAGACTATGTATTTGATTTGCTCAAAGCACAGACCTTGTAACTCTAGCCTTTGCATTTGATTCCATTTTCTTGATCTCAAGCATAGACTATGTATCTTCAGGTGTGGGCTTCCCATCTTTATCTATATGGGCTGGATGATCACCATTAGCAATGATTCCCCACAGACCATATTGAGTAGACTTGATGAACATTTCCATCCTTTTTTTCCAATAAGTATAGTCTTCACCAAAGAAGGACGATGATCTATTTATTGAAGAATCTTCAACAACAAGCTGATCTTGATGAGAGGCAGCCATAGATCTTGATCCTTTTTACTCGTTTTAGTAATCAACCCAAAAGGACATGCTTTGATACCAATTGATGGTATAGAGTCAGACTTAAAAGGGGGAGTGAATAAGTCTTAACTCTTTTCCCGTAGACTTTTCACAATAGTCTAAAAGACATTTTAGACTTAAGAATAATTCAGAATTTAGGGAGCAAAGGATACAAAGAAGATAACACAACAGATTTACACTAGTTCACTTTCAAAACAGAAGCTACGTCTAGTACCTTTAGACTTCAAGGATGTTCACTATGTAAAAACACCTTTTACACAAGCAGCACAACTTGTGCTTCAAGTATTGTTGACTCCAGCAACTTTTGGCTTATCCCAAGTACTCTTTCATACAAGTCACTCCTAACTCAATCCCAAGTATTCTTTTTAAAGCCTCTTCATGCCAAACAAGTGTTTCCCAATTAATCTAAGGGCTGGTGAACAAACCAAACTTGTTACATAAAGTATGAGTAATAAGTGAAGGTTGTAATCTAAAGATAACTTAGTGTACAAAGAATTTAAAGATTGAAACAAAGAATATGATAAGTTATGATAAGCAAGAAGCCAAGGTCTGCTAGAGGTAAAAGAACAAGAAAAACTTTTTCTTATAAGACAAGAACAATGAAAAGCTCAAGAGCTTTCTAGCAAATACTTTTGATTTTTGTTCACGTTCTTAGAAGTCCAACTCTTCAAAGTTTCTAATCTTCTTATATATATTGTGTTGTTGAGATAGCCGTTGATTATCCATTAGAGAAGATGTAATCGTTGATCATATTTTATTTTAAAGAAGTACACAATGGCAGGGTCTGAATCATGCGTGCCTCAGAGCTTATACCAAAATAGTGATCCTTGATAATCCCATATCAAAAGATACCTATTTGCTTAGCTATTTCAAGCTAAAGGGTACACCATTATAGAGGTTGACCTTAGGCTTTTATTCTACCACAATTTCAGCTTTTTCTGCTGCTTTGAGATATGTGAGGCATCTTCCTGAATAACTACACATGTAGTCTTCAACTTTTTGTCCCTTTTCCATTTTGGAGCAAGATACAGGTTTGAGGCAAAACGTTGTGTTATCACTTTCATAGAAATGGAAGGTTTCCTTTCAGAGAACATTCTTTGAGAATGATGATTCTCAAGGGTTTGATAATATATTTAGACTTCTTTTATGCGTTTAGACTTCTCTTATACATTTCGATAGACTGGTTTATATTGTTGAACCATACTTGTCTTTGAAATGAATTTTGTTTGATGGGCTCCCCCTTTTTCTTTCAACTGGTGCACTTCAGATTTCTGCTGAAACACTTGTTGAACCATGTTAGAAAGACACGCAAGCAGACTTTTTAGTCTTTTGATTCAGGCTTGGTTCTAACAAGGTGTTAGTGATATTAGTAGAGAGATTAGAATAAGAATATTAGAAACAATGATTTTACATTGGAAAAAAGCCCACACAATAACCAGTAAAACCTACAAAGTAACCACATTTGTGTGGGAGTTGTGGCTTACATTAGAAACTCCCATGTAACGTTTACATAAGACATCATTATCCCATTTTTTAGCATAAAAAGTTGTATGGGATGGGGTGTCCCATGCAACTAGCCTTTTTTATATTTTACTCTTTTTACGTTTCTTAAATATTCGTAAACTGTTAAAACAAAATTCTAATTAACTTTGGATACCAACTAGTTGTTATCAATTCTCATAAGGATTAATCAATTTTATTCAATATATATACGATTAATATTTCAAATTTAATTAATATATACAAAATACAATTAATTCAAATACAATTATAAACATAAATTTAATCAATATTTGAGAAACCAACATGTAGTCCTTCCAATCATGATCCACCACATTTTAATTGTATAACACTTAAAGAGAAAACTTATATTAATATTATATATTAGCATTATATATAGGGTAAATAAATGTAAAAAACTAACAAATCATACATGTTTGATTAAATTACCTTACTCATCCGACGGTGACTGAATAACTAGATCAATTTGTTAAATCATCCATTAATCTTGTCAATGGTTCTGACTCCATAGTCTCATAAATGATGCTCTAAATGCCTGATAGATAAGATCTTCATCATTTGTGTCAATTTTCACATCCACTAGATTTAGTGGTTATAGCCACATGCCAACCACGCTTATTTGCACATAAATGTGAATAAGGTATACACTTGACATGCATCTTGTGTTAAACTGAAGAAATCATACCGACCATAATGTCTAGATTGTTCATACAACAATACTTAACATAAGACATCTAATACCACCATCAAATATGACAAATGATTATTGTTTAGCTTTGCCGATAAATTCATTAACCCCAATAAGAACTCAACTTATCAAACTTTTACTACCTGAATCAATTCTTTCATACATCCAAACACGATTGATTATCTACATCACCAATATATTAACCATCAAATTCCAACAAAACCATTTTATTTCTAATTAATAATAAATAAATAATTGAATCATTCCTATACATGAATATATTTAACCACTTAAAATCCAAACAATACACTTATTAACATATTAAAAATTATCTCAACTTAGTAATTCATAAAAAAATATTTAACACAACCTCACAATCATTTAAAATAAACTATTTTAAAAATTTGATTAACATAACATCTATAATATGAACATAAAAAAATATCAATAAACAACCACCAATCACTAAAAAAATACAATAATCATCTATACTAATATTTTAATCAATTTAAGTTCTACATTTCAATTAACACATTATACATAAACTAAAGATAATAAAATAATATCTAACCTCTCACTAAAATGAAATATCAATAAGTTAGAAAGGATGAAATTGGGAAGGAGGGGAGAGTGTTGCTATTTAAGAAAGGAAAGGAAATAGAAGGGGGAAATTGGGAAAAAGGTATAGGTTACATTTTACACCATACTTACGTGGGAAAAGTTCCACATAATGACTATATCCTCTTACTCAAAGTGTAATGAATATTTCTTTTGAATTCTATGCGTTGTGTGGGCTTGCTTCCCACACAACAATATTATGGATATTGTGTGGGAGCGCATATCACATACTAAAGCTAAAAGGTCCCACATAAATTTCTGTGTGGGAGCATATCACACACAAATTTCTTATGCTAAAATACCATTTTCTTGTAGTGTACTACCTGTATTAAGGGAGAAATTCTTATTTAGGCTTTATATTTATATACAAGTTTTTATAAATATATTTACTATTCATGTCTATATTAATATTATATATATATATATGTTGCTACTTAAATTTAAATCTCTTATTTTATTTGTTAATTATGTTTTGTATCGTGTATGAAAATAGTTTTACTAATTATAAAATCCTACCTTAAAATAGAGAAAATCTTTGCTCCTCCATGTAAACATTTTTACATTGGTTAAATCCTTTGACACTGGTTAAAAGAATTGACGGTTCAAAGTCAGACTTAGAAGGGGGTTGAATAAGTCATGGACTATTTTCCCGTAAAATATGAACCAAATTATACAAGTAATCAATTCAAACAGAGCGATAGAGAAAATCAACACAAGGAAATTATACTGGTTCGCTTCCAACACATAAGCTACGTCCAGTCTCTTCTAACTTAAAGGATTTCCACTATTGTAAATTCTCCTTTATAATAACAGCACCAGACCCGTGTCACAAGTATTCTAGACTCCAGTCACTTCTGACTTAACCTAAGTATTCTTTCAACAAGCCACTCTTAGATCAACCTGAGTATTCTTTCGAAAGCCTCTTCAGGCCAATAGTGTTTCCCACACTAACAAGTTCTAGCAACTCACCAGACTTTTACAAGGTGTTTTAAATGAAAGAAACATAACCCATGAAACTTAGTGTATGAGAGATATACAAATGAATTTGTACGCTAAGTTACGACACAAAACCAGAGTATGCTAGAGACAGAATAGAATAGAGAGGGTCTTTGTCTTACAATGAAAGAATAAACAAGAGAATTGAAAAACTTGAGAGAGACTGAATAAGAGCTTGTAAGTTCTCTGTGTATTAAAGTTCAATCTTGCATGGTATTTATAGAAGCTGGAGGATATGACCGTTGCTGCTTCTTGAAAGGAGATATATACGTTAGAAATCCTTTGAAGGTATTTTCCTTCAACTTCTTGTTACCAGACCTTGAGGAAGATACAGATTCAAAGGGCTGGTAGAGGACTTCTTCAATTCTTTCACGAAAAAGGTTTCTCGTCTATTTCTTGATTAAGCGTCAAGTAGGATCCCATAGCTTTCAGAAATATTCTGACATAGGCTCTGAACATGATCAGTATGCGTAGAGGTAGGTACGTGTAAATCTTAACAGATCAGCTCTCCTACAGAATAATGGCATTCCCAGGCTCAAATAGAACGTAAGTACACTCAAATAGAATATAAGTACGCTTACATAGAACGTAAGTACACTCGAAGCTTAAAGTTAAACTCCTCAGAGACAGAATTTTAGCGTGAGCACGCTAGAGGCAGGTGTAAGCATGTGCACCATCTGATACTAACCCCTGATACGGTAGAACCACAGCGTAGAGACGCTAAAATGTAGCGTATTTACACATAAACCTTAATAGCTTAGCACCGAGATCAGAATCAGAGCGTAAGAATGCTATAGTTAAATGTAGGTATGCTCAAACTCTAATGTTTGGAAAGATACCTGGCGTAAGTACTCCCTAGGTGAGCATAAACACACTCAATAACTATTAGAAGCAACAGCTTAAAATAGTGAGGTAGTGTAGGTACGCCCAAAGTGAACGTAGGTACACACACATTCTGTTTCTTATTCAATCATTAAACAACAACACAGCATAGGAACGCTGAATTTAAGCATAAATGTGCTCAACGCTTGATGTCTTCCACGCCTCTATATAGAATCACAACGTAAGTATGCTCTAGGAAGCATAAGTACATGAAACACTTTGGCATTTTATTAAGTTGAACAGGGCTTCAGTGCAAACACTCTGACAAGAGGTGTAGGTACACTCACAACTTAGGAAAGCCCCTGATTGAAATAATTGAGCAGTATAAGCACGTTGGTATTGAGCGTAAGTACGCTATTAGTATGAATAGTGCTTTTTGGCCACTATCTGCACTAAGCGTAAGCATGCTCAGGCGTAGCGTAAGTATGTGCAGGCTCTGATTCTTAAAAATTGTTTGAGCATAAGGGACTATTTTATTTGTGTAGTTATGCCCAACTCTTATTCCACTCTTCCTAATTGACCATATTACAATTATCCAAGTAGTGAATTTTTTTCTAGCCATATATTTTTTTCTTGTTTCCAGTATTTACCCTTCTTTTTGTTTCTATTTTTATATATCTTTTTTTTCAGATTGCAAAACAAAACAAAATAATAAAGAAAAAGAAAAGAATAGAAACTCAAGGGTGCCTCCTTGGATCGCTTCTTTAACGTCACTAGCTTGACGTATGACACCTAAGCAGGTGTAAGTAATTCAATTGAGGTCTTTTGACTTTCAAACTCTCCTCTAAAATAGAGTTTGAGTCTTTGACCATTAACTTTGAAAGTTCTTCCTAAATCTGGTTCCCTTACCTCAATGGCACCATGAGGAAATACTTCATTAACAATGAAAGGACCAGACCATTTTGATCTAAATTTTCCTAGAAAGAGCCTTAACCTAAAGTTGAATAATAGAACTTAGTCCCCCTCTTGAAACTCTTTCTTTTCTAGCCTCTTATCATGTCATCTCTGTTAACCAAGTGGCCTCAATTACTCAAGAGGGGGGGTGAATTGAGTATTAAAAATTTTCTTTAGAATGCTCTTGAAATTGATTCTTTTGTTACTATGTTTATTTAAGATAATAAACTAGATTGCAAGTAACAACAAATAATACACAAGACAAACTAACAACTACTTAAAGAGTTTAGATAGTGAATCAATTAAGTTACAAAACAATTTATGGGACTTTAGAAAGAATGATTCAAGAGTGTTGCTTAAGTCCAAGTACAACAATGTTATTCAAAAATAGTTTGCAATTTAATGTATCATGCACTTAGTCCAATTAATGAAGCAATGAATTAAGCAAACAAGTTAAGTGCATAAATTAAATGAGTTTAGGGAAGAGAGATTTGCAAACCGATGTATACGAGTTCCACCACGCCGGTGTACGTCTCGCCTCTAAGCAACCCACTTAGAGGATTTCCACTATTGTAGATTAGAGATACACTTTGAGCAATTACAACTTCCTAGTGTCCCACACTCAAGAATCCAATCCTCACAAGTACAAGGGCACCCCACCCAATCTCTCAATCTCATAATTACAAGGTTGAAACCCAACCCAAAATTTCTATGAAGTTTGGTATTTAAGTGTACAAGGAAACTCTCTCACTAGAGTGGATATACAATTTAAAGTTTACACAAGATAATAACTCTCAAAGAGAGGATATGCAAATATTAGCACTTCAAGAAAATATTTTCTCTCTTGAAAATAATTAATTAGCAAGTCTAGAAAATAACTTTGCTCACAAATATTTACTCTCAAATTAATAAGCCAAGAATTAGAAACAGAGAGCAATTAAGAGAGTAGAAGAGAGTAATGCAGCGAGAGAGAAGAAGAAAGCAAAGGAACTGCTTCAATGCTTGGGACATTTGATGCCTTCAACTCTTCTCTTATTTATAGTGTCAAGGCATAGCTTCTTTATGATTAAAGAATTCCCTTCGATCCATAAAACACGTAATGGAGCTTGCCTTTGTCTGCTTAATGAAGCATTACTTATGAAGTGCGATCTGAGACTCTGTTTTGCTATTCCAGGTTGTAATTCATTTAAGTGAACGTTCCAGAATCATTTGAACTAAATGAATCAATTCATTTAGTGTTTCAGTTTGTCCAAGTGCGATGCAGAGCTGTCATTTATTCAACAGAGATTCAAAATACAAATTCATATAATTCATTTGAATTAAATAAACTTATCTGACTCATGGTGACATAGCTTGATCAGCATGATGTTTGAATTTGCTTCTTTGGAACTAATTGCATCATAAACATATGCTTTTAATTAATTCTGTAGCAACCTCGCTCAGGCGAATGTAATTACGCTTAAGCGACCAGGCATATTTCCTTTGATTTTTCCTTCACGCTTGCTCACGCTTAAATCCACGCTTAAGCGTACTGTCACGCTTTGTTTCACGCTCAAGCGAGCGTTGTTGACGCTTAAGCGAGCCATGTGTATTTCGGGCTCCTGATGCTTCACGCTTGAATCCACGCTCAACCATGTTATCACGCTCAAGCGTGTTGTCATCCTCTGTTCCACGCTCAAGCGAGCCTAACTCAAGCTCAAGCGTAATTTAGTTTTTAGACTCCTGATGCATCACGCTCATACTCGCGCTTAACTTCCATTGCTTCACGCTCAAGCGTGACTTATCCAGCGCTTAAGCGCCAAGTTCCTTGACCACGCTCAAGCGTGTCTTTGCTCACGCTTAAGCGAGCGCTCCTTACGCTCAAGCGTGCTTACTTCACGCTTGGGCGTGACAAGCACCTGATTCTCATGATTCACGCTTGGTCCTTCGCTCAAGCGTGCCAGTATCATCAAGATTTTCAACCTTTGTTCCTTTGGCATTTAACAATACTATTTGTCACTTGATTTAACCACTGAACTAAATGCCTTGGTATTTTCATAATTGAATTTTGCTTTGCTTGTTTGTCATTATCAAAACCTATAACAACATATAAACACATTCTCCCCCTTTTTGATGATGACAACAAATGCTTGTCTCTTGGGGTGTTAGTATCACAATAGTTCAAATATATTTCAAGAAAGACTCCTCCTTTGACATGCAGTTTGATACCATATGTTTATGACATTATAGGCATAAGTTATCAAGAGAGGATAAAAGGTCTCTCCCCCTTAGTAAGGTCTCTCCCCCTTAATATATTCTTTCCCTCTTAATCATCTCCCCCTTTCTTATGCAATGGATACATACAATGATTTACATACTCCCCCTTTCTTATATATATCTCTCCCCCTTTGGCATCATCAAAAAGACTTAAAGGTAGATGCATACATTTTGAAATAAGATGACAATGCAACATACATCATGAAAGCATATTAGCACATAATGTCTCATGGAAGTTGATTCATCTAGGTCTTTTTACGCAAGTTTAAAGAATCATGTTACTAAGGGATTTATACAAGGATTTAGATTTTGCAAGTTGCCAATGATTTTGTTGCACAAGAGAGTCAAGAAAATCAAAGGTCATTTGCCATTTATTTTTGAGATCCATGATGTATATAGGAGATTATCTTTGTGTCAAAAAAATGTTTAAATAAATGGGGACTTTCATAGGATCTTAAATAAGACAAGTGATTTGTGAGTTGATTATTGGAAGTGTGAGTATAAATTTTCTTCAAAAATTGTATCACAAAGTAAGGTATTATGTCCAAGGAAATGAAAATTTTATGGAAAAGATTAGTTTGAAATCTTTAAAGATTTGCAAAATTTTGTTCAAAGAATAAGAAAGTGTGATAAAATAAATCAATTAGGAAATTTCCAAAATTCCTAACTCCCTTCTAATATTTATAAATTGTTCTTTTGGAAGGGGTTTTGTAAAAATGTCCGCCAATTGTTTTGAAGTTTCAACATATTCAAGTACACAATCTCCTTTCAAAACATGGTCTCTAATGAAGTGATGTCTTATTTCAATGTGTTTGGTCCTAGAATGCATGACCGGATTCTTAGAAATATTTATTGCACTAGTGTTGTCACATTTAATAGGGACTTTGTCCAAGGTAATACCAAAATCAAGAAGTTGTTGTCTCATCCAAAGAATTTGAGCATAACAACTACCGGCTGCTACATATTCTGCCTCAGCCGTCGATAATGCAACACTTGTTTGCTTCTTGCTATGCCAAGAAACAAGGGAACTACCAAGTAAATGACATGTGCCACTAGTACTTTTTCTATCAAGCTTACAACCCGCAAAGTCAGAATCAGAATATCCTAAAAGATTACATTCAACGCCTTTGGGATACCACAAACCAACATTTTGAGTACCCGCAAGATATTTCAAAATTCTTTTTACGGTAGTTAAGTGTGATTCTTTAGGACATGCTTGATATCTAGCACACATGCATACCGCAAACATAATATCGGGTCTACTAGCAGTTAAATAAAGTAAGGAACCAATCATACCTCGGTATTTAGTTATTTCAACGTTCTTACCCTTTTCATCTTTGTCTAAATAGCAAGATGTACTCATGGGTGTTGCTATTTCGTTTGCCTTGTCCATTTCAAACCTTTTGAGTAGTTCTTTACAATACTTTGTTTGACTAATGAACGTTCCTTCACTTGTTTGTGTTATTTGTAATCCAAGGAAGAAGGTGAGTTCTCCCATCATGGACATTTCAAACTCATCTTGCATAATCTTAGCAAACTCTTGACAAAGATTTTCATTTGTAGCACCAAATATTATGTCATCAACATAAACTTGTACCAAAAGAATGTCATGGTTTTTACGCTTTATAAATAGTGTAGTATCAACCTTTCCTCTTTCGAAATTATTTTCTAAAAGAAATTTGCTAAGTCTTTCATACCAAGCTCTTGGAGCTTGTTTCAAACCGTATAAGGCTTTTCTCAATTTAAAAACATGATTTGGAAATTTATGATTTTCAAAACCGGGAGGTTGATCTACATAAACTTCTTCTTGAATATAGCCATTTAAGAAAGCGCTTTTGACATCCATTTGATAAAGTTTAAAATCCATACAACAAGCAAAAGCTAATAATAATCTAATGGCTTCTAACCTAGCTACGGGAGCATACGTTTCTTCATAGTCTATTCCTTCTTCTTGATTATACCCCTTAGCAACTAGCCTAGCTTTGTTTCTAGTTATTATTCCATTTTCATCTAGTTTGTTTCTAAAAACCCATTTGGTGCCTATTATTAGATGGTCATTGGGTCTTGGCACAAGCTCCCAAACTTCATTTCTTTCAAATTGGTTTAACTCTTCTTGCATGGCCAACATCCAATGTTCATCAATAATGGCTTCATCAATGTTTTTGGGTTCAATTTGAGATACAAAAGCTAAGTGATTGCATGCATTTCTAATGGCATTTCGAGTACTTACCCCTTTGGTTATTTCTCCAATGATTTTGTCCAAGGGATGATCCTTTAAGGTTACCCAATTTTGTTGTTTATCAAGTTGAGTTGTACTTCCTTCATTGTTGGCTTCTTCTTTGTCTTCCAAGTTCATTTCTTGGAAGGTACCTACAAGATCATCAACTTCCTTTCTCGGAGGATTTTGGTTAAGTTCATCAAATTTAACATGTATGGACTCTTCAATTGTATAGGTTCGTTTGTTAAAGAGTCTATATGCTTTACTAGTAGATGAATAACCTAGAAAAATTGCTTTATCAGATTTTGCATCAAATTTGCCAAGATTTTCCTTTCCATTGTTTAAGACAAAGCATTTGCATCCAAAAATGTGAAAGTAAGAAATATTTGGTTTTCGTCCTTTATAAAGTTCATAGGGGGTTTTCTTTAATATAGGCCTTATCAAACAACGATTCATAACATGACAAGCGGTGTTCACCGCATCGGCCCAAAAATGTTTTGAAATATTAGCTTCATTCAACATAGTTCTTGCAAGCTCCGCTAAAGATCGATTTTTCCTTTCAACTACTCCATTTTGTTGTGGAGTTCTTGGAGCCGAAAAATTATGTTCAATGCCAAAATTTTCACAAAATTTCTCAAAAGATTGGTTTTCAAATTCTCCCCCATGGTCCGTTCGAATGGATGCTATTTTTAAATTTTGTTCATTTTGGATGACCTTGGCAAGTTTCTTAAATGCTTGATATGCTTCATGTTTATGAGTAAGAAACAATGTCCATGTATATCTAGAGTAATCATCCACAATCACAAGACCATAATAGTTTCCACCAAAACTTTTGATTTTTGAAGGCCCAAATAAATCCATATGTAAAAGTTGTAAAGGTCTTGTTGTTGAAACAATATTTTTTGCTTGAAAAGAAACCTTTACTTGTTTTCCTTTTTGACAAGCGTCACAAAATTTATTTTCAAATTTCAATTTTGGTAAACCAATAACTAAATCTTTTGAAACAAGTTTATTTAAATGGTCTACATGAATGTGAGCGATTCTTCTATGCCAAAGCCATGATTCATCCTCTTTGGTTATAAAGCATTGTACATCATTTGAAGCAAGGCAATCTAGATTAATCATGTAAATGTTATCTACTCTTTGACCAACAAACTTTATCTCCTTGTTTAGTTTATTTTCAATTATGCAACCATTTGATTCAAAAACAATTTTATAGCCCTTGTCACATAATTGACTAATACTAAGCAAGTTGTGTTTTAGTCCTTCAACATATAACACATCATTTATGGAGGTGGAAGAATTTTTACCAACATTTCCGATTCCAAGTATTCTTCCCTTTGTGTTATCTCCATAAGTAACAAATCCTTTGCTTCGTGGAGTAAGTGATATAAACTTACTTTTATCTCCCGTCATATGTTTAGAACACCCACTATCCAAGTACCAATGGGTGTTACTTGCCTTAAAACATACCTACAAAACAATTCAAGTTAGAGAGCTTGGTACCCATTTTATGTTGGGTCCTTGTAGGTTAGTTTGTGAAAATGTTCCCTTAGGAACCCATACTTTTCTCACTACTTTTGGTCCTAATCTTCTAACATTGCAATTATAAGAGTTATGACCTTTAAGACCACAATGATTGCATTTCAAAAAAGGTGTAGATGATTTACAAGGAGGCACAAAGAAATTTTTGTAATGTTTTTCCTTCTTGTGAGCATGTGATCCTTGATTATATCCTAGTCCCGTTTTGTTAAACATACAACGTTGTTTTCCAAGAAGTGCATTTAAGTTATCTCTACCACTTGTAAACTTTTCTAGGGTTTTATTCAAGTCCAAAACCTTAGTTTCTAGCATATCACATTTCTTTTCAAACTCACAAGGTTTGGTCCTAGAGCATATTTGAACATTTACTAACTCTTCTTTTAAAGATTCATTTTCTTTACAAACTTCCATGAGATGCATTTCTAGAGTATTACTAGTTTTTCTAGATAATTTAAGCTTATTAGAGACTTTTGTGAATTTATCATACAAATCTTCAAGAGCATCAAGTAATTCATCCTTATCTAAGTCATGAAAGTTTACCTCATTTTCTTCATCTTGGTGATTGGCCATGAGACAAAGGTTTGCTTCTTCATTATCCGATTCATCCGAGCTAGTTATCTCGTTTTCATCCCATGCAACATATGCTCTTCTTCTTTCTTTTCTTTCTTTGTTTTTCTTCTTTAGATTTGGACAATCCATTTTGAAGTGTCCTTCCTTACCACACTCAAAACAAGTAGGTGAAGTAGAATTTTCTTTAAGTTTAGATTTCTTACCTTGTGGTTTGAAGTTCCTTTGGAAGCGCTTGCTCTTCATTAGCTTTCCAAACCGTTTCACAAATAGGCTTAGTTCTTCATCCTCATCAATTTCACTCTCGGTTTCATCTTCAACCATTGAAGTAGCTTTGAGAGCTAATCCTTTCTTCTTTGATGTCTTTTCTTCTTCCTTCGCTTGTCTTAAATCTTTCAACTCTTGTTCTTGTTCTTGTAATTTACCAAACAAGGTTGCAAGAGACATCTCATTTATAGTGGGAGATTGCTTGATGGCCGTAACAAGAGGTTGCCACTCCCTAGTAAGACTTTTTAACACTTTGTGAATGAGCTCTTTGTTAGAATAAGATTTGCCAAGAGTAATGAGATGATTAATGATCAAAGTAAACCTTTTTTGAAAATCTAAAATAGCTTCATTAGGATTCATCCTAAAACTTTCATATTGGCTAGTTAAAGTGCTAATTTTTGAATCCTTAACATCACTAGTTCCTTCATGAGTTATTTGAAGGGTATCCCACATTTCTTTAGCCGTTTTACATGTTATTACTCTAAAGAACTCATCGGGACCTAAAGCTAAAGTAATAAGATTTTTTGCCTTATAATTATATTGCACTTTATTTTCTTCTTCACTAGACCAATTGTCCATAGGCTTTTCAACTTGTTTATCATCCACAATATGCATAGGTATAAAGGGACCATTTTCAATAGCATTCCACACTCTTAAATCCATTGATTGCACAAAAATTTTCATTCTTTCTTTCCAAAAAGCATAACCCTCACCATTAAAAGCGGGAGGTCGATTTGTAGCACCACCCTCGGGAAACATGTTATATGAAGTTGAGGCCATTTGTTCTCTTGAAGCCGTTAAGCTTGATTTACCAAGAGTCAAGCTCTGATACCACTTGTTAACCAAGTGGCCTCAATTACTCAAGAGGGGGGTGAATTGAGTATTAAAAATTTTCTTTGGAATGCTCTTGAAATTGATTCTTTTGTTACTATGTTTATTTAAGATAATAAACTAGATTGCAAGTAACAACAAATAATACACAAGACAAACTAACAACTACTTAAAGAGTTTAGATAGTGAATCAATTAAGTTACAAAACAATTTATGGGACTTTAGAAAGAATGATTCAAGAGTGTTGCTTAAGTCCAAGTACAACAATGTTATTCAAAAATAGTTTGCAACTTAATGTATCATGCACTTAGTCCAATTAATGAAGCAATGAATTAAGCAAACAAGTTAAGTGCATAAATTAAATGAGTTTAGGGAAGAGAGATTTGCAAACCGATGTATACGAGTTCCACCACGCCGGTGTACGTCTCGCCTCTAAGCAACCCACTTAGAGGATTTCCACTATTGTAGATTAGAGATACACTTTGAGCAATTGCAACTTCCTAGTGTCCCACACTCAAGAATCCAATCCTCACAAGTACAAGGGCACCCCACCCAATCTCTCAATCTCACAATTACAAGGTTGAAACCCAACCCAAAATTTCTATGAAGTTTGGTATTTAAGTGTACAAGGAAACTCTCTCACTAGAGTGGATATACAATTTAAAGTTTACACAAGATAATAACTCTCAAAGAGAGGATATGCAAATATTAGCACTTCAAGAAAATATTTTCTCTCTTGAAAATAATTAATTAGCAAGTCTAGAAAATAACTTTGCTCACAAATATTTACTCTCAAATTAATAAGCCAAGAATTAGAAACAGAGAGCAATTAAGAGAGTAGAAGAGAGTAATACAGCGAGAGAGAAGAAGAAAGCAAAGGAACTGCTTCAATGCTTGGGACATTTGATGCCTTCAGCTCTTCTCTTATTTATAGTGTCAAGGCATAGCTTCTTTATGATTAAAGAATTCCCTTCGATCCATAAAACACGTAATGGAGCTTGCCTTTGTCTGCTTAATGGAGCATTACTTATGAAGTGCGATCTGAGACTCTGTTTTGCTATTCCAGGTTGTAATTCATTTAAGTGAACGTTCCAGAATCATTTGAACTAAATGAATCAATTCATTTAGTGTTTCAGTTTGTCCAAGTGCGATGCAGAGCTGTCATTTATTCAACAGAGATTCAAAATACAAATTCATATAATTCATTTGAATTAAATAAACTTATCTGACTCATGGTGACATAGCTTAATCAGCATGATGTTTGAATTTGCTTCTTTGGAACTAATTGCATCATAAACATATGCTTTTAATTAATTCTGTAGCAACCTCGCTCAGGCGAATGTAATTACGCTTAAGCGACCAGGCATATTTCCTTTGATTTTTCCTTCACGCTTGCTCACGCTCAAATCCACGCTTAAGCGTACTGTCACGCTTTGTTTCACGCTCAAGTGAGCATTGTTGACGCTTAAGCGAGCCATGTGTATTTCGGGCTCTTGATGCTTCACGCTTGAATCCACGCTCAACCATGTTATCACGCTCAAGCGTGTTGTCATCCTCTGTTCCACGCTCAAGCGAGCCTAACTCAAGCTCAAGCGTAATTTAGTTTTTAGACTCCTGATGCATCACGCTCATACTCGCGCTTAACTTCCATTGCTTCACGCTCAAGCGTGACTTATCCAGCGCTTAAGCGCCAAGTTCCTTGACCACGCTCAAGCGTGTCTTTGCTCGCGCTTAAGCGAGCGCTCCTTACGCTCAAGCGTGCTTACTTCACGCTTGGGCGTGACAAGCACCTGATTCTCATGATTCACGCTTGGTCCTTCGCTCAAGCGTGCCAGTATCATCAAGATTTTCAACCTTTGTTCCTTTGGCATTTAACAATACTATTTGTCACTTGATTTAACCACTGAACTAAATGCCTTGGTATTTTCATAATTGAATTTTGCTTTGCTTGTTTGTCATTATCAAAACCTATAACAACATATAAACACAATCTCTTTGTTTTTTCTTTGTACAAAGAGGCACTGTGATAAGTCATCAACCTGAATTCATCAAGTTCATGGAGTTCAGGACTCTTTCCTCTTGAGATTAGACAAAATCCATATTCAATAGCTTTATAGCCCACCAAGCTCTATGCTCCAACTCCACTGGAAGATGGCAAGCCTTACCATACACCAGCTGATAAGGAGACATGCCAATTGGAGTCTTGAAAGTTATGCGGTAAGCCCACAAAATGTTATCTAATTTCATAGCCCAGTCCTTTCTGGATTTGCCCACAACCTTCTCAAGGATCCTTTTTATCTCCCAATTGGATAGGTCCACTTGTCCATAAGTTTATGGATGATAGGGAGTAGAAACTTTATGGAGTACCTCATAATGTTTCAGGTCTTTTTCCATCAATTTATGACAAAAGTGAGACCCTCAATCACTAATGATCACTCTTGGCACTCCATACCTCAAGAATATGTTTTTCTTAATAAACCTCAGCACCACATGTGAATCATTGGTTCTAGTGGGCATTGCTTTCACCAACTTTGACACATAATCTACTGCTACTAAAAATATTCATTGGAGAAAGACTTTGGGAAATATCCTATCAAATCAATTCCCCAAACATCAAACAGCTCCACTATCAAAATATTTGTTAAAGGCATGCTGACGTGGACTATCGTGGTCAATCAAATTGAACATTAAAATTAATGTAGAACTAGGGTGTGAACCTAGGTCGTTCTCTCGAAGATTAACACAAATTTAGGAAAATCAAGTTTTAAAATAATTTTAACAAATAGAAATTCAACAAATATACAAATACATTTGGGGGGGTTTGGTTTGGTTGTCACAGTAAAATTTAAAATAGAATAAATGTAAAACTTAGAACAAATAAATAACAAGCGATTGATTTTCTTGGAGTACTGTAATTAGATTATCCTTGGTTTATAAAACATGATTTGTACACTTTCATTACTATTGATTTCTTAGCTCAATTTGAATCAATCAACTAAGTGTCTTTTTCAATTCACAATTCCTTTACTTACATTCAACTTGAATGAATATTTTAATCGAGCATCCTAATTAAGCAAAAGGAGTCAAGATCGTAAAATCTAGGAATCATTGAGCATACATAAGAATATCGCCTACATACATAATCTCTTCTCATATTATGGAATTAAGCAAACCATAATAATTAAAACTGATTATGAAAATATTCATTAAGCATGCATACTTCCTTAATCCATTTTAATGAAAATCTTATTCTATTCCATTTGTATAATTAAACCAATTAAGCATACAAATTTAATTAAACAAAATGGAATTCAAACAAGCAGAGTAAGATTATGAAGAAATCAACAATAATAAAAGAGTACTATATTAAAATTAAAAACCTCAAAATCATATTACAATAATCTCCAAGAAAATCAATCTAGGGGTTTTAGCCCTCCATAGTTAAAGCAAACTAAAAACAAGAAAGATAGAACCCGGAAGAGAATTTCCTCGAGAGGCCTTGTGCCTCTGTTGCTCCAAATTGAACCTCTTGAGAAAGAAGTGAATGGTGTGTAAGATGCGAAGGTTTAAGGTGTGTGAAAGGCTTCAATTCTTCTTTCTTTTATAGGTGGGGGAAAGGAAACATCAAGCGTAAATCATGGAAGAAGTGGATCCCTTTCGGTTTAGTGGATTCAGAAAACTCGTAATGTTGTTTCCACTAACATGAATCAATTAATAAAAGCATATGAATCAATTCATTTAGGCCAAAACTAAATGATTTATACGCATGAATTGATTCATCTATGATAGGAATCGATTCCCAGCCTTGTGAACTCGTGTAAATTGATTCTTGAGCTGTGTGAATCGATTCCCAGGCCTGACTTTCCAATTATTGGGCAAATTAAAACACATGAATCGATTCATGCCTGTGTGAATCGATTCATGGCCTCCAATTTCATGTTTTTGGACTTTTTTTAGCATGAATCGATTCATATCTGTTGGGAATCGATTCATGGCTTATTTTTTTCACTTCCCGGGTTTGTGTGAATCGATTTATGGACCTGTTATGTTGTTTCTTCATGCTTGTTTGACATTTTATCCTTGGTCATTATTTTCCAATTACAAGCTCAATCATTCACTACAAAATAAGAGACACCAGGATTATTTCCAGTAAAAACTAATCCTTAATTCATTTTAAAATCAAATATTAAATAAAGCTCAAATTATGAAAATGTGTTAAAATGCAATATATTACACAATAAGTAGTGCCGAATTATACAATGTAAAATGAGGAATTAAGAATAAAATATGCATTATCAAATACCCCCACACTTACTCTTTTGTACTCCCAGGAAAAATCAAAATAAAAACTAATCTTTTAATTTATTGAAAACATTAGGTTGAAAAATAGTAAACACACAGAACTAACATGCTCGTAATGAAATCTTAAGAATATACAGAGAAACAGGAGTTATCTAACATGTAGAATACTGAGCATCAAGATATGTATGAAAATCATCCAAACACTTAGGCATGTGAGAATTAAATCAAACTGAAAAGAAAATCATAAGTGACAAAACCTCACAAGACATACTCTCAACTCTCAAGTGTTTTGGGTTTGTGTATACACTCAAAACATTTCCTAAAAAAAGACAATCCCATAAATTTGGCAAATTTCTCAATTCCATAATCAACATAAATTCATGTATAGATCGACAGGGCTTTTTAGGATTGTAATGTTGCCAGGGTAAAATAGTGTGATAAAAATTTGGAAATTAGTTTTATATGCCAAAAAGAATGATAGAGCAATTAATTTAATAGGAAAACAGTGAAGTAAAACATTTGTTCAATCATATTTCGTCATAAGCATTCTCAGTGATTCTTTTTTTTTAATAAGTAAAACTAAGAGTTACGACCCTTGTTAGCACACCCCCACACTTATTTGAATTGCCCATCTCTGAATTGTTTTTAGACTTCTAAGATATTCCTTAAGGCATGGACATTTTTGGTTTTTCATCAAAGGCTTATTTTGATCTGCAACAAATAGGCTCAAAGAAGCTAGTAAAGGATGATTTATTCATGGTAGACTTATATGGCTAATGGCTCAATTGAACAAAATGTCTGTGTCATTTCAAATACATGTATATGAGTTTCAAGTATCATCAAGAAATAAGACAAAGATTGGGATGTAAGCATTCAGGAATAAATCACACATGAAAGAATCAAGATGGTGTGAAATGATCCATCAAATTTTAAGGCTCAAAAATCTCACAAGGCATAATTCCATCATATATAATCATCTCTCAATTATCAAGTCATTCTCAACATACCAAAAATGTCTGAGTTCAAATCATAACATTATGAAACTTATATCAAACATGAAAGAAATTACTTATTACTCATGTAGATCCTAAAAATTCTAATAAAACATACCATTTTAAACAAAAACACACATAAAAACTTTTATTATAATTTTTTTTAGGCAGAAAAACAATCACACAAAAAATGGTCTAAAATCACACAGAGAAATCCCACCCCCACACTTATATCATACATTATCCTCAATGTAAAACAGAGCATACAAAAATAGACAAGAGAATGAACAAGTAAAGAGATGGGTAAGAAAACTCCCTCGTCAAAGGGGGTCAAGAAGTGGTTCCTCCAAAGCAAGCTCCTCTATTGCGACATCTACAAGTGAAGGATTTTCAAGAAATGGCTTTAAGCGCTGTCCATTAACTTTGAAGCTCTTGTTGGAGTTTTCACTTTTTATCTCAACAGCTCCATGGGGAAATACATTAGTGACTATGAACGGTCCTTCCCATTTGGAGCGTAATTTTCCGGCCATGACTTTTAACCAGGAATTAAATAGTAGCACTTTCTGTCCAGCAGCAAACTCCTTTCTAGCTATTGAGCTATCATGGAATTTCCTTGTTTTCCCTTATAGAATTTTGAATTTTCATAGGCCGCCAAACGAATCTCATCAAGCTCATTCAATTATAATTTCCTTTCCTCACCTGCTTGATCAAGTGTTAAGTTGCAAGCTTTTACAGCCCAGTAAGCACGATGCTCAATTTCTACTAAAAGATGACATGCCTTACCAAAAACAACTCTATAGGGAGACATTCCTATAGGTTCCTTGAAAGTTGTTCTATTTGCCCAAAGAGCATCATCCAGTTTCCTACTTCAATCCTTTCCGTTAGGCTGCACTATCTTTTCCAGGACCCTTTTGATTTCTCTATTAGAGACTTCTGCTTGTCCATTGGTTTGGGGGCGATATGGAGTGGAGACTCTATGAATAACCCCATACTTCCAGAGCATAGCTTGCATGATCCTGTTGTAGAAGTATGTTCCCCGATCACTAATGATTGCTATCGGGATGCCAAACCTACAAAAAATTTAAGATCTAACAAAATCCATAACAACCCTAGCATCATTAGTTCTGGTGGCTATAGTTTCCACCCATTAGAAACATAATCCACAGCTAATAGAATGTATGTAAAACAAAAAGATGGAGGAAATGGACTCATAAAATCAATGCCCCAAACATCAAATACTTCAAAAAATAACATAGGTTGTTGAGGCATTTGTTGACGCCATGTGATTGCATTACCAGCTCTTTGGTATTCCTCACAGGTGTTACAAGTCTTCCATGCATCCTTAAAAATGGTGGGCCAGTATAAACTAGAATCCAACACCTTCCTTATTGTTCTTTGTGGACCAAAATGTCCATCAACTGGTGAAGAATGGCAGAATCAGAGCACTGATTGTATCTCATAATCTAGAATGCATCTTTGATAACCTAATCACTGTACATCTTCCACAAATAGAGGTCATCCCATATATAATATTTTGAATCACTTTTTAATTTTAAAATTTGGTTTCTGGATGCATATGGTGGAAAAATAGAAGCAACGAGATAATTAACAATGTTAGTAAACCAGGGTGTGAGAAAAAAGTTAGAAATACTCATGAGTTGCTCATGAAGAAAATGATCTTGAATAGGAGAGGAATCATGAGTTTTCTCAATTATGCTCAAATGGTCTGCCACCAAGTTTTGTGTTCCACTTCTGTCATGAATTTCTAAGTCAAACTCTTGGAGCAAGAGTATCCAACGAATTAATCTTGGCTTGGATTCACCTTTCTTCAAGAAGTACTTCAGAGCTGCATGGTCAGTAAAGATAACTACCCGAGAATCGAGTAGGTATGATCTAAACTTATCTAATACAAAAACAACATCCAAGAGCTCTTTTTCAGTGGTGGTGTAATTTACCTAAGCAACATCTAAAGTTCTAGATGCATGGTAGATGACCCTAGGCTGTTTGTCAATCTTCTAACCAAGGACAACTCCCAATGCATAATTAGAGGCATCACACATCAACTCAAATGGGGTTGTCCAATCAGGTGCTTGGATTATAGGGGTAGTAATCAAGGTTTGCTTGAGACAATTAAAGGCCTCTTTACACTTTTCATCAAACTCAAACACCACATCCTTTTGTAGCAGATTAGTGGTTGGACCTTTTTACTAAAAATTTTAATGAATCTTCTGTAGAAACCTGCATGACAAAGAAAAGAACAAACCTCTCACACGTAAGAGGGGAAAGGTAAGTGTGATATGACTTCTATCTTGGCAGGATCTACCTCAATTCATTTCTCAAAGATTACATGCCCTAAAACTATTCCTTGTTTTACCATAAAATGACATTTTTCATAGTTCAAGACAAAGTTAGTTTCAATACATTTGTTTAAAACTTTATCCAAACTATCAAGGTATGCATCAAAAGAAGATCCATAAATAGTAAAATCATCCATAAACACCTCTATGCAATGTTTAATGAAATCATGAAAAATACTTATCATGCATCTTTGAAAAGTTCCAGGAGCATTGAATAAGCCAAAGGGCATTCTCCTATAAGCAAATGTGCCAAAGGGACAGGTGAATGTGGTCTTTTCTTGATCCTTGGGTGCAATGTGAATATGAAAATATGTAGAGAATCCATCAAGAAAACAATAGTGAGATTTACCTGCGAGACGTTCAAGCATTTGATCAATGAAGGGTAAAGGAAAATGGTCCTTCTTCGTTTCTTGGTTCAGTCTCCTGTAATCAATACAAACTCTCCAACTATTTTGCACTCTGGTAGGGATCAATTCATTCTTCTCATTTTTCACAACTGTGATCCCTGTTTTCTTAGGAACCACTTGTATCGGACTCACCCATTGGCTGTCAGAGATAAGGTAAATGATTCCGACTTGTAGAAGCTTGGTAATCTCTTTTTTAACAACATCAAGGATTACAGGGTTGAGTCTCCTCTGGGGCTGTCTTATTGGTTTAGCATTTTCTTCTAGAAATATCCTGTGCATGCACATGGATGGGCTAATTCTAGGAATGTCTGCCAATGTCCAACCTATAGCCTTCTTGTGCTTTTTCAAAACCTGCAGTAATTTTTCTTCTTGATTTTCATCAAAAGAAGTGGAAATTATCTCCAGGAGCTGTTCATCATCCCCTAAATATACATACTTAAGGTTTTCAGATAGGGGCTTTAACTGTAATTTGGGTGCCTGCAAAATAGATGGAACTAACAAAGCAGATTTGGATTCTGTTGTTTGTACCTTAACAATTTTGTTAGAGTCTTCTTGAAATCCTGCACTCAGGTTAGTGCATTCTAGCTATTTATGGTTAACAGGGATATCAAAAGAATCTGAATCAGCATGTATGTATTTATCAATTTCAGCACAAATAGCATAACTTTTAGAATCATTACGTGCAAAACAATTGTATGAATCATCCATGCATTCCAAATTAACATTTTGAGAGATGTCAGAAAAGTATTCACAAATCAATTCATCCATAATGTCAATATGAAAAACAGAATGATTTTCAGGTGGGTATTTCATAGCATCAAGAATATTGAATTGAACTCTAGTGTCACCAAATTCCATAGAGAGAGCTCCAAAATGAACATCTATTTTGGTTTGGGCTGTTTTCAAAAATGGTCTTCCCAAAATTATAGGAACAGGAATGTCAAACACACATTCTTCTATATCAAGTATAGTAAAGTTAGCTGGAAAAATAAGTTGATATACCTAAACCAACACATCCTCTATGACTCTAGCAGGGTGAGCAGTACTTCTATTTGTTAACTAAATCACTACACCAGTAGGTTGTAAAGTTCCAAGGGACAAAGATTTGAAAACTGACATAGGCATAACATTTATTGAAGCTCCTAAATCTAACATGGCATTTTCAAATTTGCTATTGCCTATGATGCAAGGTATAATGAACGTACCAGGATCTTTATATTTCTCAGGAATGTTGGGAACTTCCTTACCAAATAGTGCTGATACATTTCTCCCCATGCTTATCCTTTTATTTCCTTTGAGTCTTCTTTTGTGAGTACACAGCTCCTTTAGAAATTTGGCATACTTAGAGACTTGTTTGATTGCATCAAGAAGAGGTATATTCACTTCTACTCTCTTAAAAGTGTCCAAAATTTCTTTGTCTACCTCTTCCATCTTCTTACTTGGAATTGCTTTTGGTGGGAATGGAAGAGGGATTTGATGTGGGATTTGGGGTGGTTGCATCTCAGACTTCCTTGTGCTTGAAAAGGGTACATCATTCTCAACCATTGCAGGCTCAGTGGTTTGTTTCTCGGGTTCCTTAGGTATGGGTGCCTCAAGATTCTTACCTGATCTTAACTGAATTATGCTTATATTCCTTGGATTTGCAACAGGTTGAGATGGTAATTTGTCAGAATTCTGAGACTATAACTGGTTCAATGATGATGTCAATTGCCCAATTTGATTGCTCAAGCTTTGGATGGTAGCATCATTTCTCATTAATACTCCAAGTTCTGTGCAGCCATTTGCTTCACCAGTTCTTCCAAAGAAGGGCCACTTATGGATGGTTGAGGTGTTGGCTTTTGGAAGGTTGGTGCATGGTTTTAAAATGGGGATTGAGGATTTTGTTGTTGGTTTCCCCATCTCATATTTGGATGGTTCCTCCAACTTGGGTTGTATCTATTGGTGGAAAGGTCATGGTTTTGTTGTTGCTGTTATGGAGGTTTATTATGGTATATGTTGGCTATATAGGCTTAGGGATTATCATCACCCTTCTCTTGTTAAGAAGGACAACAATCAGTGGGATGCTTTTGTTAAGTGTAAATGCCACACACTTTGGCAGTCATGGATTTTTTATTAACTGCCAATTATGTGACCAAAGTGGTTAAAACGTCACGTTTTCTCTCCAATTTAATTTTAGATGCACTAGAATTTGACTCATTCACATTTTTAAAAGCATCATTTCTTATACTAAATTGTTGGGAATTGGATGCCATCTTCTTAATCAAGTTCCTTGCTGCAGCAGCAGTCATGTCTCCCAAAGCTCCTCCACTTGTCACATCTAACATGTTGCGATCAATGTGGTGTAGACCTTCATAAAAGTATTGAAGTAAAAGTTGCTCAGAAATTTGATGGTGAGGGCAACTTGCACAGAGTTTCTTGAATCTCTCCCAATACTCATAGAGGTTTTCTCCATAGAGTTGCCTAATTCCAAATATGTCTATCTGGATTGTAGTAGTTCTAGAGGCAGGAAAGAATTTTTCCAAGAACTTTTTCTTCAAGTCATCCCAACTTGTGATTGATCTCGGAGCAAGGTAGTAGATTCAATCCTTAGCAACGCCCTCTAGAGAATGAGGAAACGCTTTTAGATACACTTGATCCTCTGAACCATTTTGTGGCTTCATTGTGGAACACACAATGTAGAACTCTTTGAGATGTTTATGCGGATCTTCACCCGCAAGGCCATGAAATTTGGGCAACAAGTGTATAAGTCCAGTTTTAAGCACAAAAGGGACATCCTCTTCAGGATATTGAACACAAACTTTCGTAAGTGAATTCAGGTGCAGCTAATTCCCTAAGAGTTCTTTCACGAGGTACTTGTCCAGCCATATCAGAAAAATTTACAGTGATACTTTCAGCAGATTCAGATGAGATACTATCACTATCACTATCAATAAAGTTATTATTAAATCTAACTTCTCTAATTAATCTATGAAAAGTTCTATCAATTTTAGGATCAATTGAATGCAAATGCCTAGATGTTGTTCTAGTCATACATATTATGCAACAATCAAATCAAGAACAATGCATCAAAAGAATCCTAAACTATGCAAAGAAATAAAATAAATAAATAAATAAAAAAAATTTTTATTTTAAAAAATTAATTTAAAACAACAATTTTCCTAAAGATCGTTGATCCCCGGCTGCGGCGCCATAATTTGACGTGGACTGTCGCGGTCGGTCAAATTGAACTTTAAAATTAATGTAGTACTAGGGTGTGAACCTAGGTTGTTCTCTCGAATATCAACACAAAAATTTAGGAAAATCAAGTTTTAAAATAATTTTAACAAACAGAAATTCAACAAACATACAAATACATTTAGGGGGGGTTTGGTTTGGTTGTCACAGTAAAATTTAAAACAGAATAAATGTAAAACTTAGAACAAATTGGTTTACAAAAGATGATTTATACATTTTCATTACTGTTGATTTCTTAGCTCAATTTGAATCAATCAACTAAGCATCTTTTTCAATTCATAATTCCTTTACTTATATTCAACTTGAATGAATATTTTAATCAAGCATCCTATTTAAGCAAAAGGAGTCAAGATCGTAAAATCTAGCAATCATTAAGCATACATAAGAACACCTCCTACATACATAATCTATTCTCATATTATGGAATTAAGCAAACCATAATAATTAAAACTGATTATGAAAATATTCATTAAGCATGCATACTTCCTTAATGCATTTTAATGAAAATCTTATTCTATTTCATTTGTATAATTAAACCGATTAAGCATACAAATTTAATTAAACAGAATGGAATTCAAACAAGTAGAGTAAGATTATGAAGAAATCAACAATAATAAAAGAGTACTATATTAAAATTAGAAACCTCAAAATCATATTACAATAATCTCCAAGAAAATCAATCTAGGGGTTTTAGCCCTCCATAATTAAAAAAAACTAAAAACAAGAAAGATCGAACCCGGAAAAGAATTTCCACGAGAGGCCTTATGCCTCTGTTGCTCCAAATTGAACCTCTTGAGAAAGAAGTGAATGGTGTGTAAGATGCGAAGGTTTAAGGTGTGTGAAAGGCTTCAATTCTTCTTCCTTTTATAGGCGAGGGAAAGGAAACAGCAAGCGTAAATCATGAGGAAGTGGATCCTTTTTGGCTTAGTGGATTCAGAAAACCCGTAATGTTGTTTCCACTTACGTAAATCCCATAAGGTTTTTTCCACTAACATGAATTGATTAATAAAAATATATGAATCGATTCATTTAGGCCAAAACTGAATGATTTGTATGCATGAATCGATTAATCTATGATAAGAATCGATTCGCAGCCCTGTGAACTCGTGTGAATCGATTCCTAAGCAGTGTGAATCAATTCCTAGGCCTGATTTTCCAATTACTGGGCAAATTAAAATGCATGAATCGATTCATGCCTGTGTGAATCGATTTATGGCCTCCAATTTCATGTTTTTGGACATTTTTTTAGCATGAATCGATTCATGTCTGTTGGGAATCGATTCATGGCTTATTTTTTTCACTTCTTGGGTGTTTCAAAATGCATGAATCGATTCATGCTTTGTGTGAATCGATTTATGGACCTATTATGTTGTTTCTTCATGCTTTCTTGACACTTTATCTTTGGTCATTATTTTCCAATTACAAGCTTAATCATTCACTACAAAATAAGAGACACCAGGATTATTTCCAGTAAAAACTAATTCTTAATTCATTTTAAAATCAAATATTAAATAAAGCTCAAATTATGAAAATATGTTAAAATGCAATATATTACACAATAAGTAGTGGTAAATTATACATATTTAAAATGAGGAATTAAGGATAAAATATGCATTATCACATGCCAGCTTTAGTAGAGAGTCCTCCACTCTTTTGGCATTTATCACATCTCTGAACATAAGTTTTAGCATCTTGAAAGATGGTTGGCCAGTAGAAGCCACATTGTAATACCTTGGCAGCAATTCTTGAAGAACCATGGTGCCCTCCATAGTGAGAATCATGGAAGTGCCAAAGAATTCTCTCCTACTCATTTTCAGGCACACATCGCCTAATTATACCATCTACACCAATCTTATACAGAATGCATCATCCCACAAAAAGCTCTTACTATCATGAAAGAATTTTTTTCTCATTTGGGATGTCCATCCCTTAGGCAGTATTGTTGTACTCTTAAAGTTTGCCATGTCATCATACCATGGACTTTGCTCTATTCTCATCAAACTGTCATGTGGAAATTCTTCCTTAATTGGAACAATTTCAGCATCACCTTCCAGACGAGATAGGTGATCAGCCACTGAATTCTTTTTTCCTCTTTTATCTCTAATTTCCAAATCAAACTCTTGTAATAAGAGAACCCATCTAATCAGCCTTAGTTCTGATTCTTTTTTAACAAGTAGGTACTTAAGTGTTGAATGGTCTGTATAGACAATTACTTTTGCACCAATCAGATAAGATCTGAATTTGTTAAAAGCATACACCACAACAAGCATTTCTTTTTTAGTAGTGGTGTAATTAACTTGTGCCTTATTCAACTTTACTTGTATAATAAATGACATGGGTCAGCTTATCTTTCTTTTAACCCAACACAGCCCCCACAGCAAATGTCGCTTGCATCACACATATGTTCAAAAGGCAAAGACCAGTCTGGTACTACAAGGATATGAGTTGAAATCAGTTTCTCTTTCAGACTTTCAAAAGCCATAGAACAATGTTCACTAAATACAAATGGAGCATCTTTAATTAACAAATCAGTCAATGGCTTTGCAATCCTAGAGAAATCCTTAATAAACCTACGATAGAACCCTACACAACCTAGGAAACTCCTCACCCCTTTGACATTAACAAGAGGATGAAGTTTCTTTATCATTTCAATCTTGGCAATGTCTACCGCTCTGCCTTCAGCAGAGATTTTATGGCCAAGGACTATCCTTCCTTTCACCATAAAATGGCATCTCATTAACACCTTTGCCAAGTTGCCAAGGCATGTATCATAATCCACTCCAAAGACAAAGAAGTCATCCATAAAAACCTCAATGAACTTCTCAACCATATCCCCAAAAATTGCCAGCATACACCTTTGAAAGGTAGCTGGTGTGTTACACAACCCGAAAGGCATACGCCTATATGCAAAGATCCCATAAAGGAAAGTAAAAGCTATCTTTTCTTGATCTTTTGGGTCAACCACAATTTGGTTGTACCTAGAATACCCATCTAGGAAACAATCGTACTCATGGCCACATAGCCTTTCTAACATTTGGTCTACAAATTGTAAAGGGAAATGGTCTTTCCTAGTTGCGTTATTCAACCGCCTGGAATCTACACACATTCTTCAACCTGTGGTAGGCCTAGTTGAAATGACTTCTCCCTACTTATTTTTTATGATGGGCATACATCCTTTCTTGGGTACCACCTGAACTGGGCTGATCTAAGCACTATCCGAGATAGGACATATGATCCTTGCATCTAAAAGCTTAACCACTTATTTCCTGACAGCTTCTTTCATCACAGGATTCAACCTCCGCTATGGTTGGCCAACGGGGGAATAATCATCTTCCATCAAAATTTCATGAATACAAAAAGATGGACTAATCCTCTTCAAATCAGAAATTTTCTAACCTTTAGCAGATTTATGTTTTAGCAGAACCCTTATTAGTTTTCAACATCCTCATTGCTAAGTTCAACTGGATGTGACTCATTCTCCCCTAAGAAAGCATACTTTAAATGAGAAGGCAGAGGTTTCAAATCATGTTTTTCTTCTACTACCTCCTTAGGCCTTTCATTTAATTCCTCCTTCACTTCATCCTTCTTTTGCACCAATTCTTCTTTCTCAAGTGAATGCAACATCTCAACTCCTTCTTCATTTAACTCCTCACTTTTAGAGTCAGAATCATCCTCAAGAAAAGCTTTCAAAGCTTCTTCTTCAACTTTTAATAAAATAGGAGTTTTATATTTAGAGATTTCCTTAATCATGAAGCACTTTAATATCTCAGTTGGATGCTTCATAGCATTAAGCAAATTGAAGACCACTTGTTCCTCTTGAAGTCTTAGCATTAACTCAACTTTTCTACATCAATTAAAGCTTTACCTGCTGCTAAGAATGGTCTTCCTAAGATTAAAGGTATCTCCTTATCAGCTTCCATGTCTAGCACTACAAAATCTGCTGGAAATATGAACTTATCAACCTTTACTAGCAAATCTTCCAGCATGCCATGAGGATATTTGATTGATCTATCAGCCAACTACAAAGACGTTCGGGTTGGTTAAAGATCCTTTATCCTTAACTTCCTCATTAAAGACAACAACATTAAATTTATGCTAGAACCTAAGTCGCATAAGGCACTCCCTACATGCACATCACCAATTACATAAGGTATAGTGAAAGAGCCTGGATCTTAAAGTTTTTGAGGTATTTTTTATAAAAGCTCTTTCATAAACTTTGCATAAGAAGGCATCTCTTGCAATGCCTCTGCAAATGGAATATTTATGTGGAGTTTCTTAAAGACATTTTGGAACTTAGAAAACTTTTGCTCCTTTATTTGTTTCTTAATCTTTAAGGAAATGGAGCATGTTTCATCTTTTCAGGAATTATTTTTGTTACCTCTTCTAATTCAATATCAATTTTTTTCTTTTTCTTACTTTTTTTTGTTTTTCTTTTTTAGTTTCAATTGATTTTTCTATTGCTTCTTTTTCTTGACTCTCTTCTTTTTCTTCCTCACACCTGATTTGAGTTGGAGTAGGGTCAACCAAAGTTTTCCCACTCCTTGTCATGATAGCCTTACATTGTTCTTTTGGGTTTATTTCAGTGTCTGCCAAAAATTTTCTAGCTTGTTTCTCAGCTTGTCCAACCTGATTTTCTAAATTTCATATGGATGCTTCTTGGTTCTTAAAGCTTGCTTGAGTAGCCTGAATGAACTGAGAAAAGACACTCTCTAATTCAGATTTTTCTTTAGTAAGTGGGGGTTAAGGTTGTGATCTATTTAATGGTTGTTGTGAATATTAACCTTAGGCCATATTTTGATTCATATTTTGGTTTAAATCTTTGCCAAGAAAAGTTTGGGTGATTATTGATCCGGTCTGGATACCGGCCCCAAGATTATCCGGTCTGGATACCGATCTCAAGGACAAGAGGTCATCTAACTGTCCAAGAGGACAACGGATCTCACAAAGTAATGGTCCGGTCTGCAACTACATGAGGTAAGTGGTCTGAGGTGACATCCAAGACACCGATTGGCTTATCCGCTCTCCTACACCGGGTGGCTGATCCATTCTCTAACCGACTGCTTCAGTATCATAATGAGGAAGGTATTCTGCACAGTGGAATATGTCCCTTTCATTCACCGACAGGAGTGGGTACCATCACCAGCGGAATTTATGGAAAAGGTGATTTGGATCGTACACTGATAATTCACCTACCCTCTTGACACACTCTGAATACTGGGCCACTCAGAGTGTCTCTTTATACACATTATCAGAACCGGTGGGCCCACTAACACCCAATGATTCATCTTCCACGCTCAACTATAAATAACATATGACAATACATGTGTAAGGGTACGTCGTCCTTACTCTCATTCTCACTATTATACTGCTTAAGAATCATAGAGTTCATTATATACTCTTCTAACTTGAGCGTCAGAGAATCTTCGCAGGTGACACCTGTCGCCCACACCAACACGAGAGGTCGGTGTGAGGGATCTCTAGGACAACAAGACCGACCTCCACACCCTGAGAGGCCAGATCACATAGACCAGATACACACAACCGGTCTACAACCTCATTCAATCTTCAACTCTTAAGGCTGTTCCGACACTGGATCCTAGACCCCAGTCGGGGACAGATCATTGGCACGCCTAGTGGGACTCGTTAGAGTTATTCCCATTTTTCGCAGAAGTTTGGTAGTTCGGGATGGAAGGTGATGGACGCGATTTTGTTGATGGTCATGTGGAGGATGTGACCCATCAGCAAACTGGGAGGAGACTTGTCTTTTAATCTCCTATCACTAACACTAGAAGGATGGTACCAGTGGCAACCCCCGACCCTCGGGATGAAGTCATAAGGCAGCTTAGGGAGGAGTTGATGGAGCTGAAGTGGGAGAAGAGAGGAGTTGAGGACAAAGTGACGTCCCAAGCAGAAGAGGCTCATCATGCATCCGCGAGGGAAAGATCCACAACCCTCCAATACTCAAAAATCCCTACGTACGAGGAGAGGGAACAGACTCAGGACTTTGGTGATAGAGTCAGTATCAGGAGGAGGGAGCAAGCAGTGGTGACCTCTAGGGCGTATAGACTCAGTATCCCTTTCTCAAGGAGGCTCATAAGTATACTTATCCCCAAGCATTTGCAAACAACCCAACCACTTTCCATCAGAAAGTATAATGGAGAAACTGATCCCATTAAGCACCTTGATGCTTACACGTATGAAGCCATGTACTTGGGAGCTGATGAAGATGTGATGTGCATAATGTTTCCACGAACCTTGACGGAGGAAGCTCTTGGTTGGTTCAAAAGTTTACCCTCGGGGTCGATAGACTCTTAGGAAGAAATGGCGACTTCATTTAAGAGCCATTTCATTATCTCTAGAGATGTTCCAAGGACCTCTCATACCTTGGCTCACGGAGTTTTTGAAGAGATTTTACAAGGAGGCTGCTTTGGTGCCTAACCTCACGGAGGCTATTCAGCTTCACATCATTGTTGAAGCCTTACAACCTGGATCCATCTTTGCTTTGTCTTTGGCAAAGAGTCCTTTGACGACGGTGGAGGAGTTTCGAAGAAAAGCTTCGAAATATGTGGGCATAGAAATGCACTTGGAAGCAACGACGGCAAAGAGGAAATCCCCAACGCCACATCAACAACAGAGAGATAAAAATTGGCCTAGATCGAAACGCATGGAGAGGTCGTCCCGAGGCAGCGTCTTTGATAATCCTGTATCTCCGGGTCAGGAAGAACAGATACATGTATTTGGCAATTATGCTTCGTTAAATTCTAAACGCTCTCAGATTTTGAGGGAGATCGGATGGCCAACGCTTACTGCGTACGGGGTCAGGACACCACCCCAGCTTCGCAAACATGGCGACCCTCGGAAATACTACGAATTTCATGAGCAAGAGGGCCACTCAACAGATGAATGTCAGGCCCTGAAGAATACTATCGAGACCCTGATCCGAGAAGGTAAGCTCAAGCAGTATCTTTTCAAAGAAGTTACTTCTGAAAAGCAAAAAGGAATTATGGTTGAAGAGTCGGCACAGCAAGATGTTATGTCCCAACAACATCAGGGCCCCCGAGAGGTCATTGATTAGGGATCAGGCCATCAAAACTAAGAGCGTCTTCTACTGTTATAGCTAGTCGGTAAGACGGTGTGCACTCTTTTTCCTTACTTGGGTTTTTTCGATCGGGTTTTACCAAGAAGGTTTAACGAGGCATAACCCCGACTCGGCTCTCTTTCTCTCTTTTGTATTGTAATTCATAGTTAATGAAACTTTCTTTGACTCACCCATTGTCTTTATGATTTTATTTAAATGCACAACGTTGTTGTGACAAGATACTTTCAGGACGGATGATCCTAACAATGTATTTGATGTTAGCGATGAACCTCTTCGAAGGTACAAAGGGGTGAACCTCCGATTGAAGAAGGCTAGTACGATTAAACCGAACTCTATTGAAGGCTCGGATTGTAGGATTAAACCGAACTCCGAGTATGACTAGTAGGTTTGGCCGAACGTCGATGAAGACCTGGGTTGTAGGATTGAACCGAACCTTAGGAAATGGGTTATAGGATTGCACCGAACCCCATTTGAAGGCCGGTGAATGGGTAAAATCCAACACCAAGTGAAGAAGAACGGTGAATTGGTAAAATCCAACAACGATTAAAGGCTCGAATTGTAGGATTAAACCGAACTCCGAGTATGACTAGTAGGTTTGGCCGAACGTTGGTGAAGACCTGGGTTGTAGGATTGAACCGAACCTCAGGAAGTAGGTTGAAGGATTGCATCGAACCCCATTTGAAGGCCGGTGAATGGGTAAAATCCAACACCGAGTGTGAAGACCAGTGAATGGGTAAAATCCAACACCGAGTGTGAAGACCGGTGAATTGGTAAAATCCAACACCGAGTGTAAAGACCGGTGAATGGGTAAAATCCAACACCGAGTGTGAAAAATGGTGAATGGGTAAAATCCAACACCGAGTATGAAGTACAGTTAGTAGGATTAAATCCAACACCGATTGAAGGCTCGGATTGTAGGATTAAACCGAACTCTGAGTACGACTTGTAGGCTTGGCCGAACATTGTTGAAGAATCAATCGTCATTTTTATTATTGAAATCGCCTAGAAGTACTTCCCCTGGGAATTCTTCACTCGGTAACACTTCAACTTCAAAGTCAAGCCCGTGAATTCTTTAGTCGGCAATGTCTTACTGAAGTCCGACTCATGAATTCTTTAAATTGAAAATATCACTTTGAAGTCAAAGTCTTTATCTATCCAGAAGCGTTTCACCCGAAAAATGCTTCACTCGGTGCCGTACCACACGGGAATCGGAGTTATTTCACTCAGTGCTATCCCGCTCAGAAATGTTTCACTCGGGGCTATCCTATTCGGAAACGTTTTACTCGGTACAATTCCATTCGAAAAGGTCTCACGGTGTTATCCCACGCAGATGTCACACTCGGGGACACCCCGCTCAGGAAAGTCATACTCAGAAACTTCCAACCCGAATGATGACTCGGGTTGTAGACTAAACTGAACTCCGAGTATGGTTGGAATGATTAAACCAAGCACCGTCGAAGGACCATTCAGAATTTTCATGAATTATCAATCAGAAATCTTCCACTCGGAGAATCATTCGGAAATCATCCTCTCAGAAGATCAGTCTGAGAGCTTCCACTTGGAAGTATCACTCGAAATTTGTTAAAGACAAAGCACGCGTCCTCGGCATAAAAGTAAGACTCAGATAACACGTACATACTTTTACCAAACATCATGAGGTAGTTACAGGTAATGGAACGTCCCGGCTGACACGGCCAGAACCAACCTCATTCGGAGTCGCTCATTCAAAGACAATTGCCAGTTTAGAGTCTCTCACTAAGAAACGATCATCCGATTACGCTCGAGGGCAATATTCAACGGTTAAACAAGTACTGCGAAGGTAAAAACTTAACATGTATTCTTGCAGGTTATGCCGGCATACAGACCTCTCGTGAACAGCATAGCTTATATGAGCAACTTACAGTCCCTCATACAAGCTAGGGGACAAATGATCCGGTCTGGATACCGTCCCCAAGATTATCCGGTCTGGATACCGGTCTCAAGGACAAGAGGTCATCTAACTGTCCAAGAGGACAATCGATCTCACAAAGTAATGGTCCGGTCTGCAACTACATGAGACAAGTGGTCTGAGGTGACATCCGAGACACCGATTGGCTTATCCGCTCTCCTACACTGGGTGGCTGATCCGTTCTCTAACCGACTGCTTCAGTATCATAATGAGGAAGGTATTCTACACAACGGAATATGTCCCTTTCATTCACCGACAGGAGTGGGTACCATCACCAGCGGAATTTACGGAAAAGGTGATTTGGATCGTACACTGATAATTCACCTACCCTCCTGACACACTCTGAATACTGGGCCACTCAGAGTGTCTCTTTATACACGTTATCAGAATCGGTGGGCCCACTAACACCCAACGATTCATCTTCCACGCTCAACTATAAATAACATGTGACAATACATGTGCAAGGGTACGTTGTCCTTACTCTCATTCTCATTATTATACTGCTTAAGAATTATAGAGTTCATTATATACTCTTCTAACTTGAGCGTCGGAGAATCTTCACAGGTGACACCACCTGTCGCCCACACCAACGCGAGAGGTCGGTGTGAGGGATCTCCAGGACAACAAGACCGACCTCCACACCCTAAGAGGCCGGATCACAGAGACCGGATACACACAACCGGTCTACAACCTCATTCAATCTTTAACTCTTGAGGCTGTTCTGACATCGGATCCTAGACCCTGGTCAGGGATAGATCAATTACTATAGTTAGGATTAAATGAATTAGACAAATAACTCTTTTGTTGACCCGTGTAATTCACTTGTTCAGCTTGACCATTGGAATCACACAATCCATTTTCATGATGCACACTTGACTAGGCTTTTGAATCTCAGAAATTTGCATACTCAATTTTTCTAAAGCCTGAGTCATTAGCTTACTTTGTGCTAAGTAAGCATCCTGTATGTCTAATTCCATAATTCCCCTCTTAGGCACATTATTTATTTCACTTATTAAGCACTCATTGGAGGCCAACACATCTATTAATTCTATAGCCTCTTTTACTGTTTTGGTAGTTAGAGAACGTCCAGCTGAAGCATTAATTAACACTCTAGTTGCTGGTTTAACTCCATTATAAAAAAATGTTAACCTGCTGTATTTCAAGTATTTGGTGATAAGGATATTTCCTCAAACTCTTCTTATACCTATCCCATGCTTCTAATAAAGACTCACCTTCTCTTTGTTGAAAACATGTAATTTCATTACGCAGCCTAGCATACTTGGAAGGAGGAAAATATTTGATCAAAAACTTCCAGTCAAATCCTCCCAAGTAGAGATGCTACCCCTTGGTTGACTCTGTAACCAAGCCTTAGCCCTGTCCCAAAGAGAAAATGAAAACAATCTCAATCAGATTGCTTCCTTGGGAACACCATTCATTTTAACAGTCTCACAGATTTGTAGGAAACTAGCTAGATATAAATTTGGATCCTTAGCCTCACTTCCTCAAAACTGATCATTCCTTACCAATTGCAGTAGTACTGGTTTCAATTTAAAATTATTTGCTGCAATCAGTGGCTTGAGAATACTAGATTGCATCCCCTCATCAGTTGGCCTAGAGTAGTCACCTAGTGTAACTCTCCTATTTTCCATCCTAGCTTCATCTCTTAATTTCTTTTCTTTTCACAACCTTCTCTTAAGCAAATTGATATCAGGATCAAAGAAGAATGGTTCCTCTTTATCCCTTGACTGCATATACTAATTCACACAAGAAACTAGAATGACAACTACTTAACATTAAGACTAACTAACAAACAGAATTACAACTAAATTAACAACAAAAGATAAAGTCATCTAGTCTAGTATCAAGTCCAAAGATTATTGATATTACTCAACAATCCCCGGTAACAGTGCCATTAACTTGATGCATTCTCATCAGATGATGAATTTTCTGGCAAGAGCACTAATCGTTAAAAAGTAGAATATTTGTATCATTCTCATAGGGATTGCGGTAATTACCACAACCAAGGACTGATACTATTTGAACCAAATAGTAAATGTGAACAATTCATAAAATTTATTTTTATAAATTTTTATTTAATATGCTTATGCTTTTCAATATGTAGATTCAGTAACTAACATGCAACAAAAGTACTAAGGTGAAACACATAATTAAGAATAGGTTGGAATTAGCTTCAGTTTTCAATTTCCATTAAGAGTCACGTGAATGAGATGCAAACCCCTAGTTACAAGAATGTGGAAAGATGACTAATCCTTAATTCCTTAGGTGATTAATGTTAGTCTCAATGTATATAAACCCTAATCCCTTAGGTGATCATGCATATTGAAACCTAATATGAAATTAAGAAGATGAACCCTAACTATTCACCTAAATTCTTAGCCTGAAGTAATTAGGTTGCAAGGAGTATACCAGAGTTCTCAGCCATGATTTCTCTTTGGAGAGAAACTTGAAATTAGATCTGAATCTTCCAATTCAAAGTTGAAACACCACTCCTTGCTATGTTCTGACATGCTCCAACAAAGGAATTGCTTCAACCATAAAGCAAAACTTCCATTGAAGCTTCAGCAAACTCCAACCTTATAGATTTAGCAATCCATGACAGGAGAAGAGATTATAGTGGAGGTTGAAGACATAGTGAATACAGAGAGTTTAGAGAGAGAAATTTATAAAGAGAGGTTAAAAATCAGAAGAAAATCTATATCTGAAATCTTGTATATATTAATTACATCAATAAAGTTATTTATGTCAACTATAATTAACTAACAACTAACAGCTGATTAATTCTGAATCTGCCTCTAAGGGACCTACAAATAAATAGGAAAACTTAAATTAACAAAACCACAATAGAAATTCAAAGGTTATTCTAATTTCCCTCGCAAGCGCGCGTAGGCACGCCCCTAACCAGGCATGCCCCTAACCAGCGTAGGTACGCTGATTCTCTGCCTGGAGTTTTCCTCTGAATCTTTGTTTACACATAAGTACGCTTTAGGTCAACGTAGGCACGCTGACCTTCTGGTCTGATGCTGAGTCTTTGCCTTACAGTTTCGCGTAGGTACGCTGCCTTTCAGCTTAAGTACGTTGGTCTTTTGTCTAAACTCTCCCTTTAAAGCTTTATTTATGCATAACTATACTTTAGGTCAGCGTAGGCACGCTGACCTTCTAGGCCGATACCTGATGCTATTAAATCCAGCATAAAATTAAACGTAGGCGTGGTGTGAGTACACTGGATTTTTTGGACTCTCTGACTAGTTCAGCGTAGATACGCTGCTTTATGGCGAAGAACGCTACTCTTTTGATTTGGTCTTGAGTTTGAGCGTAAAAAGCAGCATCAAGTAACATTAGTATGCTGCTTCCTCACTTAGCTCAATGTAAGTATGGTTAGGGCCAGCGTAGGCACGCTCAGCTTCTGGAACCTTTAAAGTAAACAAAATTAAAAGCCTAGTGTAGGTACAGTAGCAGTGAACGTTAGTACACTCAGATAACTTAAACCCCAAGAAACAACTTTCCTAAATTTATTATTTATTTATCTTTTTTAAATAGTTTTTCTTAATAAAAGCTAACAAAATAAGTAACTAGTATAATTGCAAAAAATGAATAAATACTTTGTAATTACTTCCAATCTTGATAATTAAATGTAATCTTTTAAAACAAAATAGAGTTAGATATTTCTAAATAATTAAGTCTTTTCAAGACTTATCAAATATTCTAACATAGGCTCTGAGCATGATCAGTATGAGCAGAGGTAAGTATGCTGATAGTTGCTACTCATTTTGATCTTGTTCCTTGTGTTCTTTGATGATAAGCACGCAAATATGATAAGAGCATGAATCCCAATACATCACTTAAATAGAATTTAGGAACGTTGAGAATGGCTTCTTTGATCAGAATGCTTCTATCAGACTTTTGATTATCTCCCAGACTTTTGGAAAGCAAATAATTCCCCGTTGTTTCATAGTCTGATACTCGTATCCTGGAAATACTTAGTCGCACAAATAAGTTACAGATAGTACAGACTACACTTCCAAACGAAAATACTTGATGAGCGATATTAGCAAATACAAAGGTATAAAGTCAGGGGTCTAGTCCAATAAAACTTAAAATTTTTTTCTAACCAGACTTTTTCTCAACAAGATTGATTTGATTATCATATTGGTCTTTAAATCATTTTACACCAGTTAAAAAAATCATTATATATTTACCATTTCTTTAAATTTTGTAAAAGGGTTTAAAGACTAATAAAGTGACCAAATCAATCTTTAAAAGACTTATTTTAGATTTATCATCTTTCATGATCTAGTGAAGGATCATTATATCTTTAGAGGACCAATTTTATTTTTTAGGTAAAGTTTTCCTCTTTCTAAGGATCTTAAGGGTCAGTGCACATAAAACGGTAAAAAAACTAATCAAGTAATTTACTCTATTCACATGGATCAAATTTTAAACCTATAATCATATACTTAACAAGTTCCACAACCACCACCAACCATATATGTTGATTATATCAATTAATTTCACTATTCTCTAATAATCAAATTTATTCGAAGACACTTTTAATTCAATCAAATTAAATTGGATCTTAAAAATGTTCAAATCAATCAAACCGTAGTTGATTTTATAATTTTATTGTCGAATTACAGAAATTTTGACTAAAAATATTGTTTAAATCAGGCTGCCAATAGGTGTGGTTATATAGTTGTATTGTACAAGAGCCGAGCAGCAGATACATGAATTCTTTTATAAAATTTCAAGTTGCTGATTAAACAAGAAACCTCATACAATAATAAATTACACTAAATTATATGATGTAAGAGTATTCACCACATATCGGATAAAATTATTCTTTACACATCATTTATGTTTTTTTTAACATCAAAGTAAAAAAAACTATTTCTTTTAATTTTAATGTGTATTATATATATATATATATAAAATAAAAAATGATATATATTACATAGTCAAAATTTAATATTTAAATAATGAAAGTATATATGAAAACTGATCTTTTCTTTCATCTATAGAGGGTAATTTTTTTAAAATAAAGAAATTTAATTTTTTAATGGAAGTATCGAGAAATATCAAGGGAAATTCACTTCCAAGTCACTGTATATGAAGAATTATTTTTTAAATGCGAGTTAATGGAGCTCGTGACCAATATTGGAACGTACTCCAAATCCATTATATTACTCCTAATTAGTTGTCACATGTCCAGTCTATTATATAACATTGGGGTATTTTGACATTCATGTTTTGCTTTTAATTCTTAATTTAAGTTGTTTATACAGTCGTTATGAGACTAATATCCTTTTACGATCAGTGAAACAAGCAGTAGCAGAGTTAGTTTTAATTCTTGTTTGATATGTATTTCATCAACTAATTTTTTCTCTTTTATACTTTGCCCTTCGTATCTATTCATTTCTTTCCACCCAATGTACAGTTATATTTTATAGTGTCAAAATATTTTTTCATATCGTATAAATAATGCAACCCCCGACATCCTAATACTCTGGAATTTCTTCAAAATTATGATTCACCAAAACAATGATTTCTAAATACCAAAATAAAATTGCTGAACATAGAATTCCTGGACAAGTTCATAAGAACAATATCTCATTATTCTTGTCATTAAATTGATGGTGTGGCCTATTCCTCAACCCCAATCCAAGTGAGCTGAAAAGCGACAGTTCTGTCCATGTGCACTTCTGCAACTGCTCTCAGAACTTCACTGGTATCTCTGTTAATATCAGATCTACCCAGCTCACTATCCCAGAGAAGACAAAGTTGCTCTATCTCCTTATCACGTGCAGAATTATGAGTAAAACAAAACCTTAATACTCTCTTAAACACATAGTATAGTACATTGTTTCCCTAATATATTCCACAATTTTCTCTTCCTCTCCTTATCACGTGTAAAAATGAGAAAAACAAAAAAACCTCCAGTGACATAGAGACACGAGTACTTTCTATATCTATTTGGGATGAGTTTAACTTTTATATATATATATATATATATATATATATATAAAATATAATATAATATAAAGTCAAGCTATAGTACTTTATAATATATGTTTCAAAATAACTAATAAAAATATAATATATCCCAATGCTATGCGTAATATTATTGGTTAATTCAAGATATATTATTATTAACACTAGGTAAAATATGTGACGTCTTCGTATTTATTTATTATTATCTTTGTCATTTAATTAAAATTCTAAAGAGATTTTTCGTAAAATGATTAATTAATAGCTCATTTCAATTTAAAATATTCATTTTTCATCAACAGCTTCAAAATCATTCTCATATAACAGGTTTAAGACTCGGAATCTATTTATAATGCAAAAATAGGAGTTTTGGAAAACAGGGCATCAGGCCAAAAACGCAGCCCTGATGCCAGCATGTCAATAACAGCACCTGCTGCTGTCATGTATTTTAGGTCATTTGACTAACTTCTAAGGGTCCTAACTTGCCCGTTTCAACTCCAAACCTCATCAAACTTTATGGGCACTATATTACCCCCATTCTGGAGCTGCTGGCATAGTTTATTCACCAAAATCTCATCACATGCGCGAGTTATGCGCAGAAATGCGTTTAAGTCAATTATATATGAAACCTATGCGCCAAACTATTGGTCTCTTTCAGGGGTCCATAAGCACACCGAATCTCTAAATCACTTATTTAGTTCTTAAATTCCTTTTATTTCACTTATTTCCAATATATGCATCAATTCATCAAACCACCAATACCTTAAGCAATTATCACATTTCACATCACACATAATCCACACACACGACATAAGACCTGCCCATATTATTAATCAAGCATTAATTCATGGCTCCATGCCAATAATTTCATACTACATCAATCTAATGTCTTAAACTAGTTCAACACCCCTAATTCATCTTTTCATTGTCATTCCTTCATAAAACATTCATACCATCCTTAAATGGGTCTCAAAACATCATCGAGCAGCATGCAAATCATAAAACCATCACTGCCATCACAAATGAGCCATATATCATCACACGCTAACTATTCTAATAAATCATGTAAGCACAAAGTATTATTACATACATCCAAATACATATCATCACTAGTTTATTTCATAATATCCATAGCTTCCTTAGCATCGGCTACCTGCTTGGCGCATCCTCTAAGGCGTTAGTGTCTTCCCTGTCATTGGTTACTAATAAAGGAAAATACAAGGGTGAGTGTTTGGAAAATCATAATTAATCTAGAATGGTAAATATAATAGAAAATAATCAACTAAATAAATTCTTATTAATATTATACACTTACTGGTTCCATTATTGTCATATACATATATTCGTTGGTTTTCTTAGATTCTTACATCTCTAATTCATTACAAAATCCTTAAGAAACACATAAATTACATATATTTTCATAAATCGTCATTAACATTAAATTTCCTATCAATAATGCATTGCATCATAAACATCATATTATGTTGATTTTAGCATAACTGACTCACATGCAATAAATGACACTTAGTTTCGGGATACTAAAAGGATTGGCCTTCAGCTGGGGGTCCGACTTGACACCCCATGAACTCGACTTGGTTCACCAAGCCCGACTTGTCTCTCCACCTCAACCACTGGGTCCGACTTGACCACTGGTAGCTCAACTGGATCTCAAAGGACCACAGGAGCCAAAAATAAGAGGCGAATCATACTGTCAGCCATCCCACACCATATAATCATATATATATATATATATATATATCACATTCACAAATTATATACCATATGGTTAATCAACAACAAATCATAGTCATCAGGTGGGGCGGCCAAACATGCAAAGCCCACCAATATAATGCCACAATTCACATCAAGTCATCATAATTTCTCAAACTGTTATTTCTCGTCAATTACAACATGTCATGGTTTATCTTAAATCATTATTTATTACTCGCTTTCAATAATTATCCACAACTATATTGGCATACACATCATAAAACACAATCATTATTGATTTCAACTCATAATTCATAAAGAGTTACATATATATATATATATTTATTAACTTCCTATCAAATAATTAATCAATTCAACATACTTTCACCATATATACTCATTTAATCATACATGCATGTTTATATACATATATCCCTAATTATCAGCTAACTAATCTACAAACTTTCTATCAACCTCTAATTATTTTATAATCTTCCTGAACCTAGAACTCATACCAATTCTAATTAATTACGACTCGAACACCCCCTTACCTAGATTCCAAGCTTCTATAATTTGCTCTTGATATCGGTCGCGTCCTACGATCAATTGATTCGCTTCCCAGCTTCCAAAATCAATGCTCGCTTTGCCAATCAATCCTCCGGCACTCGTTTCGGTACCTACGAATGCTGAAATACAAAACCCGTTAGTACATTGTCATCCTTGCCATGCTAGACTCAAAACCCCAAGCTTCCCTCAGTCATAAAACATGAAATCTAAGCCTCCCCCCACTACATGCAAGATTCGGTTTTAAGAGAGGAAGGAAGAGGGAGAGAGAGAGAGAGAGAAGGCTTGAAATTGGGGTCTTTCCATAGCCTACCTTGACCCTTGAAGTCCGAATTGCGTTTAATCTCAAGTTTCCACCATAAATCCACTTGAAATTAGGTCTCCAATGCAAAGAGAAGAGAAGAGAGAAATGAGGTATTTGGTTTCTGTTTTGTATGTCCTTGTGCGTAATGTTTTAAAACTAGTCGTGACGCTGTCACAATGGCGCTACGCGTCAGGCCAAATCCACCATTTCCTTTAAAATTCATTTTTAAATCACTTTATTCACTTCATACCTTCTAATTATTATCATTTTAAACTAAAATACCCATTTACTTATTTTTCCAATTATAAAATATCCGGGATGATACAAAATATGTGTAAATTTTAATCATATGGAATAATATAATTTTTTAATCATTTAAAATAAAAGTCTGTCTAATGGATAGGAGAACGATAAATAAAAAGAACTTGATATAATAAACTATCATATCTTATGTTTGTTGTGTCAATATATGACAAACTTATCTTGTTGTTTATCATATCCTATTGGTCATTTGTAATTTATATTATAAAAAAAACTTGGTTAGAAATGAACAAGATATGATAGGATAAAGAATATGTGTATATATTTTTTAATGGAGTCTATATCATCATCATCATCGTTATTTGCTGAGTTTGATACCAATATTGATATTTGTAGACCCATACCAGTAGCTACACATAGCATTTGGTGTCAATATGTGCACCCCAATATTGCTCCTTAGTAAAACCATTGATAACAGGTATCACAAGTCGGTATTAGGTAGAGGTTGAGAAGCATATACTAAGGCCATGCCGATAGCAACACATAACATCCAATATCAAATATGACTTCCACAATATCGCTCTCTCGCAAAACCCATGATAACTAGTACTGATAACGAGCTGATATCAAATAGAGGTTGAGGCGTATACTAAAGGCATATCGGTCAACACCTACAATTATGTTAGAAATGTCTGTACTTGTTAATTTTCCTTGAATTTTACAAAAAGTAATGACACAAGATATAAGCTTAACTAGTTAAACTCTGACAAATATCAAAACTAATAACTTAATATAAGTGTGATTAGTACCTTAGCCCTTACGAGTTGTTAAACTAGTTGCCTGATATAAGCATAACTACTTAAACTCTGACCAGCAGCAAAACTAAATCACCTGGTATAAGTATCGCTAAGATCGTCTGATATGAGTACAGCAAGCAAAAACTTACTATTTGAGTTTGGCTCAAGAGCAACAACAACCATATGAGATTGTTAAATTTGTACCAAAAGAGGCGACAATTAACTATATTACCTAAATCGACTAATATTGGTACAATTAATTTCTTGTTAGGATTTATTAATTCGATATGTGATTAATAAATCCATCACACATATAGGAATTAACAATTATACAATATCATTCCCCCATTAGAAATATAAGAGATTGAGCCCCCTCTTATAGGTGAGTTTTAGGGAGCAAAAGAATGTCAAACAACCAACGCTATCATGAGGGCATGCATGTGCGCCTTTACATACTGAACGCCTGTACATAGAAATCGAAGCATTGCAACCAATCATGGAATGCAACGTGTAACTCTTAACTCATGCCACAAAAGGGAATCTTACCTCGAAATAGTAAAAGTTACATCGGTTGAATATTTTAGAAGCAAAAATTACAATACAGGTGTGCTATAAAAAGATATAGAGACTATGCATATCAGCCCATTAAAGCAATTCCAAGTCACTTTAACAGACTGAGAGGCAAATAATTTAGGCCAGATACCAGTGTCAATATCCGTAGGTCTATACTGATAGCTACACATGGTGTCTAGTAACAATATATACACTATAGTACTACTCCCCTATAGAACCCTTGATAACCCGTATCACTATTATATAAAGGTTAAGGAGCATATGGGGATATACCGGTAGCAACATACAACATCAAGTATCAAAATAAGCACCACAATATTGCTCCATCGTAGAACTCATGATAGCCGACATTGCTAATTGATAAGCCAATGCCAAAGAGAGGTTAAGGTATAGTTGACAATTCGGGTGAGCAACCCTAAACGGCCTGAGCTTTATCAGATTATAAGTTAGTTAGGGTTGTGCCAAAAAAGGCCCACATAAATTCGGGCCTAGAAATTAAGGCCCTAGCCTAGTCCTCAACGGATTACGAGCTTGATCATTTTTAAAAAAATTATTAAAAATTGACTTATAAAAAATTGAATTACAAAAAACTAAACCAACTTAGTAGAATTTGTCTAAAATTACATTTGTAAAAAATTTTGTGCTATTGAAATTAATTAGCTATTGTTAGACAAATAATGCTATAAACTCAATAACTTTTCTTGTAAAAAATGTTTGTTTTTGTGTTACAATTGAAAATTAGAATGAATAAAACATTCGCTACTAAGTTACTAGTACTAACACACAAATGCTATAAAATCAACAAAATTTCTTTAAAAAACTTATTTGTAAAAACACCAACTAATAAATAGTACTTCTCATATTGCTAGATTAACTAATAAATAGTACTAAAAAATTTAAAAAAAGGACTCGAGATGCCTGTGGGCCAGTGGGGCCGACCCATACTCAGCCTGTATTTTCAGGCTTTTTTTTGTTATCATGCTTTATTTCAATTATTAAGTTTGAATTTATTTTTAAGGCTTACGCACTACGTTTTTTTATGACGAGCTCGGGCTGGCCATGTGGTAGGCTCATTTTGCCAACTCTAGTTGAGGGGCACACTAAAGGCATACTGGTCAACACCTGTAATTGTATCAGAATTTTCTGCGCTTCTATCAACTTTACTTGAATTTTATGGAAAAGTACAGACATAAGAACAAATGCATTCAACCCACTCATTTACTATGCATGAGGTACGTTCAACCCACCTTAACAATTAAGCTCTAATATTGATATCAAACTGACTTGAGTGTCATAATGTATTTGCAGGTGACACTCTATTCTTCCCCTCAATGCGAGACACGAGTGTGCGTTGGACGGAATACCACAAGCTCCCTAGATTCCTGTTGGACTTGAGATAATATTAGACCCCCACTAGAACGGTCTAAGATATCAAGCACATAATTAAACTTTGTACCCTACCGGAAGTCTGTCTCCCTATACCAGATAGATTATTATTATTATTATTATTATTATTATTATTATTATTATTATTATTATTATTATTATTATTATTATTATTATTATTATTATTATTATTATTATTATTATTATTTTATATTATTTTGCTACTAATAATAATATCATTATTTTATTACTATAATAATATTATTATTAATAATAATAAATTTACCTAACTTTTCTCTTAATGTACAACATACACTAAACAAGAATTTATTTAACCATTATTCTATCTTCTTGTTATTCTATCTTATTCTATACGCTTGTTTTTTTTTTTTCATTTCCGGCCCACCATCAGGCCTACAGTAAATGAAAGACCGAGAGTAGTCAAGTAGTGGTGGATCTGAATTTGAATCATGTTCTTATTGTAATAGGTTTGTTTGTTTAAACTTATTTTAAGAGATAAATGTTCTTTTAATTAAAAAGCACTTATTTTAAATTTTAATGTGTTTGTTTAAAGTTTTAAAAATAAGTAAAAACTGAAAATAAGTTGATTTTAGCTTATTTTAAGAAGTAATTCTGATCTGCTTATTAAAAAAGTGATTAAAAAATATTTTTTAAAAAACACTTAAAAATAAGTTTAAACAAACCGGCTCAATATCAATTATGCTTACCTAATTACATGACATAACAAAAATATAGTGTGTTTTCCTGAAGCACGTTGGGTTTACCTTTTAAAACTCAAACTATATCCGAAAAAATTTTAAAACAAATTTTTGACATACTGTAAATATATAATTAAATACTTTAGGGATGTGTCGTATGTTTCTCGTTAAAAATATAATCAAAGTTATACGAAAGCTGTATTTAATTGACTGGTTTAGGTAAAGAAAACAAAAAAACACCATTCATTTGGCAAACGGTTCTCCATCAGTTTACCATTAAAGGTATAATCAATAAAGAACCCATTATGATCGCCTCGCATCCTGCAGCGATTTATGCAGAAGATCTGAGTACCTATGCTTAGAACTAATTCATAGGGGAGTTCTAGTTCACATTTCTTTATAATTCAGGGAGCCTGTCATCAAGTGTGTATATTTATATATGCCTAATTCATGCATACAGAAGAAGAAACAAAAATTGCGTTGTTATTTCCAATAAGTCTTGTTGGGATAATATTCTCCATGTGAATATTAAAAAGCAAGGTATAATATCATAGGCAATTTTTTAAATGGAATGATTCCGTAGTAGGTGGCAAATTTTGGAGGGATTTAGAAGAGAGAGGGTGCAAGGAGGAAGAGAAAAAGGTGAGACAGAGAGTGCAAGCAAATGGTTTTATGCGTAAGGGAACCTAACCACTGCAACAAATCTGGTGGTGATGACAACAGTACAAAGTAAAAGGGAATCAATGTTGGGATGTATCTGACTTTACGTGGCTTCGAAAAGCTCAAAGAATGTGTTTTATATTTCGGTAACTTGAGCTATCTGTCTGATAGAATGTCAGTGAGGTACTGAATAGCAAAACGAGCTCACAACATTCCATGCAGTTATTAGTAGGATCCTTCACCCCTTAAACCCCCACATGCATGCACTAATCTCAATACTTGAACTCATAATTTTACAGCAGTCTTAAATTCTTTGAATAATAAGTACATCTCATTTTTAGATGCATGAAATGCAAAATCACTGGAAATTAAATAAATAGTTTAATTTTTCTGACTGAAGAATAATTTTTTTAATACGTAAAAATTATTAAATTACTGTTACTTGTCCCAATTAAGTTTATACATACAATTTTATATATTTAAAAAACTCAATTATCTATTAATTTTCTCAGACTATTAAATAAAATTTTAGAAATATGACTTTAACCTAAATACACAGTTTGACACCAGGTTTATTTCAATATAATTCAATAAATGATGTGATTGAAGAAACAGCAAAGACCAAAAAGTTCAAGTAGAAAGTGGTAGAAATATAAGTGTGGGAATACCATTTTTCATGTCTTTTTAACGCTATATGTACTATATATGTTACATGCATGGAAGGCTTCTTTCATAAGGAAATTCCCATACATAAAACAACATCTTTCCAAGTTTCAAATTAATATTTGCATATAAAATCTCGAAGTTGATCAGAGTTCAATTTCAAGTACAGTTTCGCCGGCGAAGAACAAAGAATACTAACTGTAGCCTACAAGACCAGTTTATGTCACCTTCCAGATTCAATTAAAAATGTAAATAGAATTCATCTTTGTGATAGGATTTGTACAAGAAGGATATTTCTATAAGCTAAAAATAGAAAAGCAAAACTGAAATCAAAATGTATGGTGCAAAACTAATTATAAGTCTAAAATGTCTCATGATGACGACACCAGAATAGGTTGTACAATTTATATCTATCTTATAGATATGCCTTCACATGATCCTACTAAAAATGGATGGAACAATCTTTTACCTGATCCTAGTAAAGATCGATGGATACATCAATTGCAATGTCACTCTATGATGAGCTACTTTATCTGTGATTGCAATATTGTTATTATATCATATATCCAATCAAACATGAAAAGCTTCCTTACAAGGTATTAAAAGTAGCAAACAATTAAGGGAAGGGAAAACAAATAAAAGAGCAAAATTATATATATATTCATAAACAATGGTGTTCTACATATGCCACTATACCTTGGGTCTGTAACCAAGCCTTAGCTCTAGATCTACCTCTTCTATGGAGCTAGGACTAAACTCAAACATTTGTGACTGCACAAGATGTCTATCAACTGAACATGCTTTTGGGAAGAATTGAATGGAAGAAGCATCTGTTCTCCTCTTCTTAAAACTTGTATCTCCATCTGTAGTCTCAAACTGCACAGGTGGGAGAGCTTGACACACAAACAAGTTCAAGTTCACAGAAACATCAACTTCATCAGTTTTAGCATCATCACCACCCTCACTTCCATACCCAGACTCTAATCTCTTCAAATTTTTCTCATTCCCATGTTTAGCTTCAAACCTAGGAGAATAAAATCCGAAGTCTTCAGTTAAGTTTGACCAGGATTTGGAAGAAATTATAGGAGGGGAAGTTTCATGGAATCTTCGGAAAATAGAAGAACTATTATTACTATACAGAGGAATCTGGGGTTTCTCTCTACAACTCATGTTACTTGATGTGGCTAAAACCTTGGTAGGTGAAGCAAGAACATGATGAGAACAAGGATTAGAACTAGGGCTATTGTTTCCACTAAGAGGGTGGTTTAGGTAACCCAAAGAAGTGAAAGAATTTTGATGATGAATAGGATTTTGGGGGTGAGGGTGAGTATTTTCAAGATCATGACTCAGAGTTTCATTTTGTGGGCTACATGGCTGCTTTAGTCTTGCTCTATCTCTTCTATGGACATTCATGTGGCCACCTAAAGCCTGTGCTGACCTGAATTCCCTTCTACAAAAGCTACAAGAGTATGATCTTGGTGGCCATATGCAACCAGACCCAGATGCATCTTTTGCAAAGGCTTGTTCTTCCCATGAATCATCAAAGGAGGAAGGGTGGTTATTAGATGGTGAATCAAGACTAGAGCTCATAGAGTACTTCCTCTTGGTCCACATCCAACATTGACCCTGCTCCATTATGATGTAAAAATGAAAATTAAGTATATATGTTCACCTTAATTCAGGGAAAGGAAAAGGAATTGGAGAAGGGAAAATTATGAGATGGTGGATATATGAAGTGATTGATGCTTATATGTATGTAGGATGGATGGAAATTGAAAGCTAGGTATGTGAAGGAGCATTAGATAGGAGAGAGGGTGTGGAAGGTGTAGTGGTTGGTACTCTAACTTGAATGTCTTGGAGTGAGGCTAGCTAATTCTTTTTTTGGTTTATTCAATCAGGGATGAGTATGACTACCCTAAGTTCCCGTTTTTCATGCATTTTCTATGTGAGGGGACGCAAAAATGATTAGAAAATTACTCATTTGGGTTCCGGAATTTCTTACATAGATTTGAGGTGGCGATTTAGAGTCCAACAGACTCAAATGAATTTATATACTCTGACTGAAATATCCTTTCGTGTCAATTGGTTTTTGGTCCAGATTTAGTATATGGGTCTTCATGTGTCCATTAAAAGTATTATTAGGTTTCAGTATTTCCCTGTGTATAGCAAATATCATATCACTTTACGTGAAAATATGAAGAAAAAATATTAAAATCAAAATTTATCGTATATAATCATACTTGTAAGAGTATCTCTCTCTCGACGTTAAGTTTTAAGAAGAAAATAAAATACTGTTTAGTATTAAAAAAAGTTAGAAATTGAGATTAACCCCTCAAATAATAAATTTTAGTATTTGGTCCTTAATAGTTGTTTTTTTCTCAGTATCAAACTCCTACTCTTAAGTTGCAATGTTAAGCAACAAATTTGGGGGTGATGACCGGGCGGCTCTGAGTCTTAAAAACAACGGTAATTATTTAGAGTCCATTATTGATAAGTGCCCAAAATAAATATTTAGGTTATGTAGAGGGGAAAATCAATAACTTTAAATGAGGTAATAATAGTTTAGTGGATAAAGTTTTTGTGTTTTAAATTAATAGTTGAGGTTCAATCCCTTCTTTAAACAACAATTTTGTTTTAAAGTTTGCATAATAACATATAGAAATAGAATATTAGGATAATTTTAATGCAACTTAATTAAAAAAAATTACATGTTTATTAATTTTTGTTATATAAATTATTTTAACAATTTATTATTTTCCTTTCAAGTCTTTATTAATGTTGACATCAATATTTTGTTAATTTTTATGTTTCTAAGACCTTAATTTTTAATTTTTTATAGTCACTGATAATTTTTTAATTCATTTTATTAATGTTTTGAATTTTTGTATTCTGAATTTACAACAATTTTATTAATATTGGTTTGATTATTTAATAAATTTTTTTCTTTAATAAAAAATATATTAAGAGAACTTCATCTTTATTTTAATTAAGACTCACAAAATTTCAGAATTACCCAATGACAATTCTACAAAATAACAGGGAATCAATTTTGGGATGTATCTGACTTTACATGCCCTTGAAAAGCTCAACGAATGTGTTTTATATTTCGGTAACTTGAGTTATCTGTCTGATGGAATGTCAGTGAGGTAAACGAGCTCACAACATTCCATGCAGTTATTAGTAGGATCCTTCACACCTTAAACCCCAACATGCACGCACTAATCTCAATACTTGAATTCATGATTTTACATATACAGTCTTAAATTCTTTGAATAATTATACATCTCATTTTTAGATGCATGAGATGCAAAATCATTGGAAATTAAATGAATAGTTTAATTTTTCTGACTAAAGACTAATTTTTTTAATACGTATTGTCCCAATTAAATTTATACATATAATCTTGTATATTTAAAAAATTCAGTTATCTATGGATTTTCTCAGACTATTAAACAAAATTTTTGAAAAATGACTTTAACCTAAATACACATAATTTGACACCAGGTTCATTTCAATATAATTCAATAAATGATGTGATTGACAAAAGAGCAAAGACAAAAAAGTCAAGTAGAAAGTGGTAGAAACATAAGTGTAGGAATACCATTTTTCATGTTTTTTTTTTAACGCTATATGTACTATATATGTTACATGCATGGAAGGCTTCTTTCAGCAACATACAAGGAAATTCCCATACATAAAACAACATCTTTCCAAGTTTCAAATTAATATTTGCATATAAAATCTCGAAAGTGATCAGACTTCAATTTCAAGTACAGCTTCGCCCGCGCTGAATAAAGAAGTACTAACTATGACCAGTTAATGTCGCCTTCCAGATTCAATTAAAAATGTAAATACAATTCATCTTTGTGATCGGATTTGCAAGAAAGATATTTCTATAAGCTAAAAATACAAAAACAAAACTGAAATCAAAATGTAGGGTGCAAAACTAATTATCAAGTCTAAAATGTCTCATGATGACCACTCCAGAATAGGTTGTACAATTTATATGTATTTTAGTGGGTGTTTGTTTAAATGTTGGGGTTGTTTGATCAACTCTAAAAGAAGATCCTACGACCAAATAAAGTTTTAAGTGTTTCGAATGTAAAAGATGTTGGGAAATTGGTTGACTGGGGCGTGTGGAATCACACTGTCCTTAAGGGTTTATGCGCCTAAGGCGTGACCCCCCAAGATACAGCAGTCCTTCTGTGCAATACAGGAAGCAGAACTCAAAAAAAGTAGATTTTTCGATGTAAACCAAGAACGGAAAGTATCTCTTAAAATAGGCAAGTCAGATATTATTTTTCTAATAAAGAAAAATAAATATAGCGGAAATAAATTGGTCAATTAAATCCCGTTAATGATAAAGACGTTACAGAATAATTAATTTAAACGTGAATTAATTGACACATCTATTTATAGTAACCACATAAGATATTATTTCCCATTTAAAACATAAATCGTAACTTCTGATTTTAATAAATGATTAAAAACTTTTGAAATATAAATAAAATTTCTAACAATCCCCCACATATTTCAAAAGTTTTTTTTTAAAAAAAATAAAAATAAATTAGGTTTACATTATAGTGCAAATGCATCAGATCTGGTGTCTTCTGGACTATGAACCAGACCCTAGACAGATAAACTTAACCTACAGTGAATTGGTGAAGCAAAGCTTCTATGAACCAAAATCACTTTAATGTAAGATAGCGGTCTACCTATCACATTACACTTCCCGCTCTTTTTGCTGTTTTCGCCGTTTTGCGCGAATAGGCCTTGCGCGTGCCTGGTGATTCATGAGTGCTCTAGAAATTTCGCCATTTAATTTCATAGGAGCGGCCCCACTCCACACTCACATAGGTGTTTCCATCAAGTGTATAATGCACTTTTATATACCACCCATAAGGGATATGGAAATCATTAAAAGCTTTTAAGCTTAACCATCATTCAGTGTAGTCTAGCACTTCTCACATACACCATAGGAAGAGAAAAATAAAAGAGTGCCAGCAAGACTAACTAAGTGACTTGTTATTACCCATATGAACCTTCTTCATGGGATCTCCAATCACAAAGGTTGGGTTCCCATCACTGTTAGTTACAAATGGCTAAGTCTCATTCCCCTCGGTGTTTGACTCACTAGTTTTTCACTTTATGAGTCTCAAGATCAAAATAATCTTTGATCCATGATTTGTAGCTACATTACTTAATTATAATATACATGTACATGTCTCAATATAAATATTGTTATTTGTTTTTGCCTATTGGCAATCACAATATACGCTTATTAGCCTTAAAATTTACCAAGTAAAACAATAACTTGGTCTCCATTTTTTAATTTAGATGACTCAAGTCTACTTAAATGAATTCTAAGTGACAACTCCTCTTTTGAGGGTAAAATAAATTCACGTAGGAATTTATTCTCGAAAAAATTATTCATCATTGTGTCATTAAAATACAATGGAACACATAATATCAAAATTTATTCATGATAACTCCGTCAAGAATAAAATAAATTCATTTATGAATTTATTCTCGTTTAAATTATTGGATTCTATCAACATCATATTTTCATCACCATATCATTGGTATGGTGGAAATCATTGCATAAAAATCTCATTAAAATTAGATTCAATAATCTTCCAATAATTTAAACACTTCTATTACACAACAAAATCATTTTTTTAGAAGAACACCACTTATCATAAGGGATCTTATATAACCTTGATGAGAATTTTCTCCAAAATAATAATATATTTTTAAAATATATTATCACACTTCCTTACAATCATATTTGAGCTTAAAATCACATTTGTTTCATAACAATCATTATTTAAGCTACTTATTAAATCATATTAAATAACATAACTTATCGTAGCCTATCATGTAGGCATCAAAGTAATATTTGAAACACAAATAATATCATAATCATGTCATGTGTTACACATCATCAAGTTTAATTTCACAAATCATCATAGATAGACTCATCATCATCTTTATCCTTTTTTTTTAATTAAACACATTAAATGCATGCATATCACAAATTACAAAAACTCCCATAACAAAACATTTTTGGCTATCAATTTTCAACGGTTAAAATGCAATAATTTCATTAAATTTATATTACAAATTAATAGTAGTAAATACGAACAACACCACTATTCTTTACTTCAACAAAAATTATTATAATTTTTTATTTTCATTAACACAAGAGTTATAAAGAATATAATTAACTTGACATTTACAAATATGTGCACAACTTTATCATAAAGAATATATGACAAGACACCACCTATACATCTTGAACAAAACAGTTTCTATTCTCTTTCTTAGGAAATACACACCATAACATATACATGTAGTCCAATATATAGCATATATTATTAATCTCATTTTTTTCATGTGATATCCAAAGTCTTCTCATACTTGCAACATCATACGCAATACTATAAAATAACTCAAAGTTATGTCACCAAAATAGAATTTATTTCATTTGAATAGTCATAAATTCATGTGCTTATAAACATCCATTTAGCATTTCAAACAAATAAATACATAAATGGCAAATTAACATTCATCATCATGTTTTTTTTTTTGCTAATTGAGTGCTAAGGTAAAGAGAATTCAACACCTTAGAGACAACAAAATGAAATGGCATCCTAGACATATTTAGAATCAAACTCTATAGCAAGATGAGACTTTAAAAAAAAACAAGTCTCTTATAAATTTGAGCACAAATTTTTAGCAAAAACAATAACTCAATATTTAGCATATACATATATGTCATGGATCACACATAATATATTCAAATTAAGTTTCAACCATAGTTTCAACATCATGATATTCATATATCAAGTAGTTCACCCATTTTTTTTAACAATTAATAATACAATTATTAAATATAACAAGGAAAACAAAAATAGATTTCATCATCATCTTAAAAAGGAATAATACATTTTTTTTATATTCTGTTCATAACAATAATAATTAGTGTAAAAAACATTCATCAATATCAACATTACTATGACTAGAAAGTTACACAAATGTAACAAGTTATGCATATTAAATTGCAATAAAAAGTTATTAGGATTTTTTTTAAAAAAATGTATTCATCCCTGTTACTCATGACGACAGGCACACAAATTTAAAGAATTTTCACTAGGTATACAAATTTCAATAAGCCTTATGCAATATATCATCCTTAGTATTTAATATACCAAAGCTCAAATTTTGAGTTTAATACATTTTTTTAATTATTTCAAGACGACAAGCGCATCTTTATCTTTATCAACAAGAACACTAAGATATAAATTTTAACAAATATAATGCATCATAATTTTTCAAAATTATTTGCTTTGAATGTAATTATGTAAATCATCAAATATCATTATATAACATTTCATCCATTCAAATAGCGCAAGTATATATAACAACTAGCGGACTTTTCTATTTTTTTTTCAAATATAGCATTCTATTTTAATCATTAATATAGCTTTCACAAAATGGCATACAATTGCATAAAAATATTTTTCTACACTTTTTAATTAGATTAGGACAAGTAATAGTATGCTAAAACAAACTCAACAGACCAATTATCCATTTTTTTTAAAACCATCAAATTCCAAATCTAAATTAAATGACAAAACTTTAGATGTATTTTCACATGCTAATAAGATATCATACAAATTAAAAACTTAATTTCATAAACTCAATCAACTCAAAATAATTGTAATTATGCTAAAATATACATTAAAATATAAAGTAACATTCCATTTTACTAATACACAATCTCATGTTGAATTTTCAGTATTGATCAAAACCAATGATAAGTAAGTTTGGAAAGTTATAATATACTATTATATTAAATTTAAATGAAATCTTATAGCAACCTTTTTTTCTTTTGAAACAGGAAATTTATTTAGTTGAAACAAAATTCAATGATCTTTCTATGTATAACTCATATCAAGCACGTATATGTCTCAATTTTTTTTTTTAAAAAAATTAGTATTACATGGGAATCCATTGAATTTTCTTTTGTAGAATCATAATTTTAAGACAGGACAATGATATATTATATCACATACAGAACATAGACATACTGCATAAACTAGTACCGCACAATGAAGAATTTTTTTTTAAAGGATTAAAATAACAATGATAACATAATAAACAAAAGCACTCGAAAATCCAAATTCATGAAAAAGGTGAGAAATATTAACCTGTAGAATTTTTAAACCCTTAAGATTGTTGGGAAATTGGTTGACTGGGGCGTGTGGAATCACACTATCCTTAAGGGTTTATGCGCCTAAGGCGCGACCCCCAGGATACAACAGTCCTTCTGTGCAATACAGGAAGCAGAGCTCACAAAATGTAGATTTTTCGATGTAAACAAAGAACGGAAAGTATCTCTTAAAATAGGCAAGTCAGATATTATTTTTCTAATAAAGGAAAATAAATATAGCGGAAATAAATTGGTCAATTAAATTCCGTTAATGATAAAGAAGTTATAGAATAATTAATTTAAAAGGAAATTAATTGACACATTTATTTATAGTAACCACATAAGATATTATTTCCCATTTAAAACATAAATCGTAACTTCTGATTTTAATAAATGATTAAAAACTTTTGAAATATAAATAAAATTTCTAACAAAAGATCAATATTAACCTTTAGATTTTTCTATTTTCATAACTTTGTTTCATTAATTACATACGTAATATATCATCCTACTAAAAATGCATGGAACCATCTTTTACCTGATCCTAGTAAAGATCGATGGATACATCAATTACAATGTCACTCTATGATGAGCTACTTTATCTGTGGTTGTAATATTGTTATTATATCACATATCTAATAAAACATGAAAAGCTTCCTTACAAGGTATTAAAAATAACAAACAATTAAGGGAAGGGAAAACAAATAAAAGAGCAAAATTATATATATTCATAAACAATGGTGTTCTACATATGCCACTATACCTTGGGTTGGTAACCAAGCCTTAGCTCTAGATCTACCTCTTCTATGGAGCTAGGAATAAACTCAAACATTTGTGACGGTACAAGATGTCTATCAACTGAATATGCTTTTGGAAAGAATTAAATGGAAGAAGCATTTGTTCTCTTCTTTAAACTTGTATCTCTATTTGTAGTCTCAAATTGCATAGGTGGAAAAGCTTGACACACAAATAAGTTCAAGTTCATAGGAACATCAACTTCATCAGTTTTACCATCATCACCATCCTCAGTTCCATACTCTCCTATCTCTTTAAAATTTTCTCATTCACATGTTTAGCTTCAAACCTAGGAGAATAAAATTTGAAGTCTTCAGTTAAGTTTGACTAGGATTTGGAAGAAATTATAAGAGGAGAAGTTTCATGGAATCTTCAAAAGAATAGAAGAACTATTATTACTATACAGAGGATTTAGGGGTTTCTCTTTATGACTCATGTTACTTAGGTTGCAAAACTAGCCAAGGCCAACTATATACCTTATCCATTGCAATCAAGTTTCTGATGGGAACATCAATAGGGTTGCAAGGCTTAAAGAAAAACTAACATGATACAAAACTAGGAATTTCATGCTAGTTTCTTTCTGCTCAATATCGTGGGCCCTTATGTTCTTAATTCTAGTGTTTGTTACAATGAAGGTTTGAAGAAATGAATAGAGTTAAGTTGGGGAATGTGAAACTCAGTTTAGAGTGTAGTGTAAGGTTTATTTTAAGTTCAGGGTTGAGTTAAAGCATAAACCTTGATGAACTTAACCCTAAACTTAAAACAAACCCCAGCAACATAAGCATTTTAAGGGAATAACCAAAAATAAAGTTAACCATGATTTAAGGATTAGGGTGTCTTCAACTTAAAATGGAAAATATTACTGTTTGGTATTTGGGCACTTTTTTTAATTATAGGTATATAATCCTAGGTGAAACTTTATTTGTTACATTTTATCACTTAACATTGCAATTTAGCAGCAGGGGCTTGATACTAAAAAAATTATTAGAGGCCTATTACTAAAATTTATTATTTAAGGGAGTGAATCCTAATTTCAAACTTTTACAAGGGCTAGTTTTATACTTTAGCCTTTTTTAATTACACATATATAATCCTAAGTGGAACTCTGTTTATTACACATCTCCCTTAAACATTTATTTCCTTCTTTCTTGATCCACTTTATTGTTACTATTCAACTTCTTGGTACTATTATGTTTGTGAGAGCGAAAGTTACATTTTGAAAATTGATCAAAATTGTTTAACAAGTTTCTTTAGTCTTCTCTAAGTGTTTTTTTATTAGGTTGTTGACTTAGGGTAAATGACTTATTTTGATTAATGGAGTCCACATGGAAGGTGTTAAAGATATTATTAAAATTATAGAAGAATTGATATTATAGTCGTTAGTTGTATCTTCTTAAAGCATATAGGAAGATCATGTAGGAGTTAAATTTGATGATTTAGGATCACCTTAGGCAAGATTATCAATGTTATTTGATGTCGAATCAGCTTGGTAGCAATTAGGGACTATTAAAATTTTGGAAAAGTTGATATTATAATTGTTATGCCTTTGAATTTTTTAAAACATATAGGTAACTCATATAAGACTTAATTTGATGATTTTAAACAATCATGTGCTAGATTATTAATGTTTTGTATGCTAAATCAACTTAGTAGGTGTCAAAAATCACAAAAATTAAAAATTTGATATTATAACGTTATATTGTTAAGTTTTTTTAAAAAGTATAACTAGCTCGTATAAGATGTTTAGAAGTTTGATATGATTTTTAGGTTCTTTTAGAGTTGTGTTATGGTTTTAAAGTAGAGCTGTATTATGACATCTAAATAGGTTATTTTATTTAGGGTGTCCTATGTGGCATAGAGTTAGAAAAACTAATACAACAACGAAAAAAACACTAGTTCAAAATGTAGATATCAACACGAGATATAAGTATTTTAAAAGGTAATAAAGTTAATAAAAACACGTGGTGACATGTTTGAAATTTTTAGGAAAACAATATAAACACGGCTAACCGTGGTTAAAATATGATATAACCATGGTTAGATAGGCAACCGTGTTCATATGGTTTAGGGTTTAAGGTTTATTATATTTTGATAAATATTCAAATACGGTTGCTCCTATAACCATGTTATATATTTTAGGTACAAACATGGTTGTGGGGCAACCGTAGTTATATGATTTACGTGACAAATATTTAAACATGGTTACCATATAACTGTGTTTATATTTGTTAGATACAAACCCAATTATAGGGCAACGTGGTTATATTATTTACTTGGTAAATTTGTAACCGTGTTTATATATCTTATATAAACATAGTTATATAAGTAACCGTGTTTATAGCTTTTAACTGATGCATTTCTATTTTCATTTTTTGTAATGTTGTGTGTCATTTAAGCTATCTTTCTCTCTAAGCTTTCTTCCCTCTTTCTCTCTAAAGTTTCTCCTCTCTATTTTCTCGTTGCCATTGAGGTATTGTGTCTTTCTCTTAACACATGTGGTTTTATTCTTGTGTTCTTCTCTGTTACTTTTCTCTAATGTGGTTTTGTGTATGTTTTGCAAGTTTACTTTTGTTATTCCCGTCGTGCGCCATTGAGGTTGAGTATATTTTCCTTTAAAGTTTAGAGAAAATTGTAAATAACTCAAACTACAATAAGATCTTTGTAATTTACACAAGAATAATTCAGACTCTAATAAGCAACTTGTTTTTGCTATCTTGTTAGTTTTATGTTTTTTAAAAAAAGAACTAAAACTATTTTTGGTTGACTAAAATAAATTATAATTATTTTTCATTTAATTTGAGGCAATTTTATTCAATGTTTTTAAACTATATACTATTGTAAATTTTAAAAGTTTTATTTTGATCACTTAATCAACTTTTAAAAGTTATTTACCTAAGTCTTTTTCTATTAAATGTCATTAATTCTATTAATACTATTTTTTTCTTATTTTAATAGAAATAAAAATTAAAGTAAAGTAAATAGATTTACCTAAGTCTTCAAGAATTCATCCTCACTTTTAGCTTAGTGTTAGTAATTACTTAAACCAACTTGATATATTAATTAGTTTGATAAATTTGGTTTATGATACATAAGTATAAATTGTTTTAGGCTATATAAAATTTTTAATTTAGTCTCAAGTTGTTAAAAATATTTTTAAAAAAATTATCTATTACTTTTGCTTTCTAGTAAAAAGAAAGTAAATAATTTTTTATAAAGGTTGAGACCTTCAGCTTGCGGGGTTTGAGTTAAATCAAACAATTCATGAATATAAATTAATTACACGTTAAACTCCCAATGTGACATTTGAGGGAAAAAAATATTGATTCCTAGTTGCAAATTAATTACACGTTAAACTCCTAATAACACCATTTATACATAAACCTAAGAAATCTTCTTCCAATGCACCCTTTATGGGTGGAGTTCTACTATCGCGGAAATCACCTTCCCCACCACCCTCATAATTGCATTCTATCATTTGGTCTTTCCAATCCTACACTCAATCTCCCATCCACTGACATTCTCAAAGCTTACTAGTTGAACTTAAAAAAGTGAAGAAAAATTATAGAAAGTTGAAGCAAGAATTCAATCTTCTAAACCAAATCACGATTTAATTGATTTAATTGCTGCAAGTAGGTTAAATTTTCTTTGCTTTGCATGAGTGAACCGTACCGTTTGAGATTCAGCACAAATAGTAATTAAATTAATTAATTTCATTGTTAGTGTTGAATCTTGAATTATCTGTTTGGACAGTTTGGGATGAACAATTTTTTATACGTCATTGTTATGTACAAGTTAAGTCTTATTTTAAAATCTGATCGAGTTTCTGTTACTTGCATTCTGTATTGTTCTCTGGGTGCATATTTGATTGTGGTTGAATTTGATATCACTACTTTCATTTCGTGTACTTAGAGACCAATGCGAAATACTGTCAAAATTTTATCAAATTTTAAAAGAGTATGTACTTATACGTAGTGATGAACTATAGAAAAATGTTTATCTTGAATGGGTAGGACCATCACCTTTATAAAAAACATGAGATTCAGAGCACTGTTATATTTATGTATATTGTAAACAATTACTTTAGATCAAAGTTGGATAACTACATCATGCATTAGTGAACAGTATGAAAGTAGAGTTGAATCATTCATAGAATTCGTAGTGCAAAATGTTGAGGAGGTGAATGAAAGATATTTTTATCCTTGTGTTAAATGCTTAAACATGCGTCGACTAGAATTGGAAGTGGTGTGAGAACATCTACTGTTTGATGGTTTCTTCTGAGTTATACGCGTTGGATATGGCACGAAACATTTTCTCATGCCAAGTAGCAGTTTTCAAACTAAAAGTTGAAGGTATGCACATGACATTGATGTTGACATAGATGACCGACTTGAGGATATGATTTGTGGTATGGGGTTGAAAGTTTTATGAGAGCTCGCGTATATGCGACTCTTTATGAGGATTCTAAGAAGCCCTTATATCCTAACTGCGCCAATTTCACGAGGTTGTCAGTAGTTTTACGATTATTTAATTTGAAGATGATACATAAATGAACTAATAAAAGTATTACTGAGTTGCTTAAGTTGTTGAAAGAAATGGTTTCAGCTGGTAACACCTTGCCAAATTGTAACTACGAGGCTAAAAAGGTATTGTGTCCTATGTGTCTGGAGTATCAAAAGATACACACATGCCCAAATAATTGTGTATCATATTGCGGTGATTATGAAATATTACATCGCTGTCCTAGGTATGGGGTGTCATGATACAAAAAGAAAGAGGTTGATTTTGATGAAGTCTACACTAAAGGGTCTCCTACGAAGGTGTTATGGTATCTGTCCATAGTTCCAAGGCTAGTGTGTGTTTGCCAATGCAGATGATGTAAAACTTATAAGATGGCATGCAGATGAGAAAGTTGTTGATAGACAACTTAGGCATCTGACACATGGATTGCAATGGAAGAAACTGAATATCTTGTTTCTGGATTTTACGGATGAACAAAGAAAATGTTAGGCTTGCACTAGCCATAGACAGAATGAACCCATACGGTAACCTAAGCACAAACCATAGTTCTATTTTGGTGTTTGTTTACAACTTGTCACCATGGCTATACATGAAACGAAAATATGTTCTATCAATGATGATTTCTGGTCTACGACAATCGGGAAATGACATTGATGTATACTTAACTCCATTAGTTGAAGACCTTAAAATGTTATGGGAAGACAAGGTTAATATGTTTGATGGGTTTGTAGGATAGACATTCAAATTACGTGTCATGTTATTCTGCACGATCAATGATTTTCCAACGTATGGCAACATATCGAGGTATGACATCAAGGGTCATAAAGTGTGTCTTGTATGTGAGGAGGGAACATGTTTTGGTCGATTACATCATGGAAGAAAGTGTTTATCTTTGACACCAATGGTTTCTTAAAGCTAATCATGCATATCATAGGTTAAAGAAGTCCTTCAACAGTGTGTAAGAGTTTGAAATGCCTCATCCACTATTAACTAGTTGTCAATTATATGAAAAGCTGAAAGACGTCAATGTGGATTTTGATAAGTTTAAAAAACAGTCCATTTTAAAAAATAGTTGGAAGAAAAAGTCAATATTTTTTTATCTACCATATTGGAAGGAGCTTGATGTAAGACATTGCATTGATGTAATATATTTGGAGAAAAATGTGTGTGACAGTTTTGTTGGAACCCTCTTGAACATACCTAGAAAAACTAAGGATATCCTTAATTCATGTCTTGACTTGGAATTCATGGGTATACGTCAGGAGTAGCATCAACAATCAAAGGGCAAATGAACATATTTTCCCTCAGCATGTCATACCTTGTCTAAAAAAGCGAAGCAAAGTTTTTGTGAATTCTTACGTAGTATGAAAGTTTTGTTTGCTTACGGTTCAAACATCAACACTGATGCAATAGTTTCTACCTATCGGCATTCGTGACATTCTCCCTACAAATGTGAGACATGTCATAACAAGGATGTGTTTGTTTTTCAATGTTATATGTTGCAAAGTAATCTTCCTTAAGGAATTGGATGTGTTGGAACACGAAGGATTTCTTATACTACGTCAGATGGAAATGTATTTCCCGCCTTCATTTTTTAACATAATGGTCCACTTAATCATCCATTTGGTGAGTGAGGCCCGGTTATGTGGTCTAATGTTCTTGAGGTGGATTTATCCCATTGAACGATACATGAAAATATTGAAAGGCTATATAAAGAGAGAACACCACACCGAAGCATCAATTGTTGAAAGGTACATTTAGAGGAAGCAATTGAGTTTTCCACTGATTATATGTCACAAGCTGAAAGCATCAGAATTCCGAAGACTCACCACGATAGGTGATTAGATGGGAAAGGTTCGATTGGTAAAAAAATAAAAAGTATGCCACAGGATGAAGTCCTTCAAGAACACTTGTATTTTTTAACAACACGGATGAGGTGCTCCCTTATTTAACAACTCACAAAGAGCTAGTCAAAAGAAACAACCCTAGAATGGTTGAAAAGTAGGTGTTGAACGAACACAACAAGTTCATTCAATGGTTCAAAATGACCATTCTTAAAGATACATATGCTTCTGAGACACTATATCGACTAGTACAGGATCCCAACTTTGATGTCTTCAACTATTGTGTATATGACATAAATAACTATGATTATGACTCAATCAACGCATTTCTCAACTTCAAAGGACAACAACTCTGTCATGGATTAGTTATGCTATTTTGGTGTGCTTGAAGACATATGGGAGGTCGATTATGGTCCTTTCACCACTCCTGTGTTTAAATACAAATGAGTTGATAGTAAGACTAGTGTCAAGACAGATGAACTTGGATTTACATTAGTAGACCTTAACAAGACAAGTCACAAGGAGGATCCTTTCATCATGGTAACTCAAGTGAAGCAAGTTTTTTACGTTATTAACCTATTTGACAAAAATTGGTCAGTTGTTATCCAAGGCAGACACATTATTAGGGATCCCAGTCTTGATGTCTTGGAATTCCTTCTCTAACAACACGTAAGTTGACATCCATTATAGAACATGGCATAGATGATGTAGTTGCCACTCATCATGACCACCATGAAGGCTTGTAGGAAAATATTCCAACTTCATAGTTCTGATTGAGCATAAGGTATGGTTGTCTATGATTTATTGTATTTAATGTTTATTGATTTTGACTAAACATGTAATTTATTGTATTTAGTGTTAACTAAAGTTATTTTCTAATGTTTTTGGCACACTCACTAAGTTTTTTCCCTTGTTTGAACAGATACTTATGGCTAACCAAGATCTACCTATGAGGTCTGATTTGCAAGCTATAGATTCCTCTGCCAAGAGGAGTTGAGGTGTTACACGGATGACTGGTGTTGCACTTAAAATTCATGTCAACACCGGTATACCTTTAGGAGACTATGCCGCCAGGTTTATCAGTTACTTAGATATTCTAGCACGGTTGAAGGTTTCCATTATTATCCCTGATTGGGATAATGTTGAGGAGGTGGTCAAGAACCACGTTTAAGCTGATATTCTAGTAATAAAATATTATTTGAGTTTCTTTATTTACTGTAGACAGATTGTTTACGGTTCTAATAAACTTTATCATCTTAACTTGGTAATTGTAGGATGCTTAGGATATACTTATAGTTGACATGAGGAGGAAGGTCCTCGGAGCTGTCGTTGAGCGGTGGAGGGCATTCAAGGCATCACTCACCAACAGGTATGCATGGTTGTTAAAAATCTCGATTTAAAAAAACAAAAATCTTACAAATCCTTGTGAATTGTAGGTATGTCTTTAGGAAGTTGCAAGAATAGTTTCTTGGAGACAAGTACGCATCTGTAGATCAGCAGACTTGAGATGCATTTGTTGCATCCAGACACACTGAGGGCTTTATGGTATGCTGGTATTTAATATGATTCATTCATTTATATTTCCAATGTAACTCTAGCCCATTTTCTCTTTGTTACAGGCCAAAACACATGAAAGCATGAGCTATTTGTGTGAAAAATGAGTGCCCCCATAGGTTGTCATATGAAGGTTACTGATTACTAGAGTAGCAGATGACCCAGGAAAAGGTCAGCCAGTGTCAGGTTAGCTAACCTGACACCATTATTATGCATCTCCCTCCCCACCCGTGTGGCATGAGAAATGAAAGCAAGCCAGGATTAGGAAGAGTGGAGGCTACGCTTTAGTGCAAGCTCAGGAGGTCGCCCAATAAATTATAAGTATTTAGCTTATCAAAAGGTTTTTTTTATCTTTCCATCAATTCCTAACAACACTCACTAGGTTTTAGTTGTAGAATTCCTTGGTTGAGCAATCAACCTAAGGCTCTTTCATTACCCATGGTAGACACGAGATACTCACTACCGCCATCGGAAGATCAGAGCACCCTAAAAGGGTGCGTGCTACTAGTCGAGGTCACGGTAAGTTAAGACCATTTCATTTCATTTTGTTTTCTATTAAGCTGTTAGTTTCTAATCATTCTTTCTCTGTAGGCCTCTAGAGCTTCTACGGTTCTCCCGCCTTAATGCCATCCATGGAAAAGTTGGTGGAGCAGAGGGTTGAGTCTAGGGTATCTACAATAGAGGCAGAGTATTGAGCGGATATCAAGAAGCTACACCAAGAGATGGCAAGGTTCCAGGAGGAGATGAAGGCCAAACTCAGCCATAAGCTAAAGCCTACTACACCGGCAGTGGATCCACATGTTGTATTAGTTATAGCATTGTACATCATTTTATTTCATTAGTTGTAATTTGGTTTCATTAATTATTGAATAACTTATGTTTGTTGTGTAAATATGTAGGTTAGGCAGGTCAACACAAAAGGGGTCTTGTGTTGCACCTAACGCTGACTACGACGGGGTCGACACTAGGGAGTCCCATCCATGTGAACTGTTCATTAATGGGTTAGAGGATCCTGTTGCCACTCACTTGGTGTACCACTTAGGCCCTTTTGTTCGCCATCAATCATTGCCTGATGGTATGTCAAGGGTCTCTGTCATCAAGATCATTGAAAAGGATGTCACTGTACCAATGGTAACTAAAGAGGTGCGGGCCATCTGCCAGGCACCAAGACACTTCCTTATATGGCCCAATGAATCCTGGTAGTTTTTCCTCCCCAGGTATGCTCTTGAAACAAACATCAATTATATTATAGGTTTACGGTTTATATCATAGCACATTCAATTTAATGTTTTAACTGTTCAACAGGAAGCAGACCCAACATCGAGGATGTAAGAACCCATCATTGATCCGATCCAAATATTATGGACTGTCAGGACTAAGCTGGGTGATGACGCCGTCATATCCCCATGGCAGCCAGATGTGTTTGGCATCCCAAGTCCACTATTGCTTTACTTTATATGGAGTGACTTGTTCGAGATCATGATGGGGCAAAGGATGCTGAACAACTTTGTCATTCAGTTTTAGAAGCTGTAAGTACATCGTTCTATATTTAATTATTTCATTTAACATGTTATTTGTCACTAACCGTGTATAAATTTTCTTAGGTTTCTATGTAAACTTTGTATGGAGATGGGTATCCAGGGAACTTATGGTTTCTTATAGCCATCTTTTATACAAAAGAGCATGAACAACAGGGGGAGACCCAGGCATACATCAAGAATTGGATGTATGAGTCTAGGAAGACTGTATATTTTGCCCTATATCATAAAAAGTAAGAGTCTCTTCTATAATTATTGTCTATTAATTTAATCATCTTGGAGTCTCACTTATTAGGGTTCATTACAGCTCTCATTGGCAGCTTATGGTGATTTGTTCGAAGGATTCAATTGTTGTATGCTTTGATTCCTTGCATGGGACTACTCCTGCGAACTTCAAACCAATAGTAGAGGTGTAAGTTCATTTAAAAAATTAAATAACTTTACTTATCCAATTATGTTGTTTTTTTCTTCAACGATTTTAATTCATTGCGTGTTTTATTCTTTCACAGGGCAGTAACTAGATTCACTCGACTACAGAGAAACGTTAGTAGGGAAAAAGTCTAGTGTTATCAACCCAAAACTAAGTACTTCAAATAAGAAGCATTGTTATTTATTAACTTCTTGAAACTTGAAATAACATTATCAAATTGTTTATTTGATGTACCTTGTAGTCTTATAAGCAGCAGGGTATAAGAGTGTGAGTATTACATCATGCACGCCATGCTGACCATTGTCCAAAACCATCTAGTAGATGGATGGACAACTGTAAGTGGTCACTTGCCTACATTTTATAAATTTTTATTCATATAGTAATTAAGTATTGTTTCACTAGTGCTAATTGTTTTGTGTCTTATTTGTAGCACTTTCAAGACTAGTTATATTCCTCTAACATATAGATGATATTAGAAAGTAATGGGTCGTATTCATGAAGTGAGGAAAGGACCTTAATAGTATAGATTGTTTGCTTTATGTTGTTTATAGCATATTACTATTATTTCATTTTTTTATTAATTGGTGCATACTGTGCATGAAATGATTGACTGAGGTATACTGTGTTTGGTTGTGTAACATTACATATTTGGGAAATCACTAAAACAAAACCTACATTTAAAACACCTACATTTAAAGATGGTTATTGCCATAACTCTGTTTAAATGTCCAAGCTTTTAAACACGGTTATTGCCATAACCGTGTTTAAATGTCCAAACTTTTAAACATGGTTATGGAACTAATCATGGTTAAATGTGGAAATTTTTAAACATGTTTAAATGTCAGTTCTTTTAAACATAGTTTAAAATCGAGTTTAAAATCTTATATAAACTATTAGTTTTACATCTTAGTTAAAAGATCTCATTTATTATCACGGCGGGAACAAACACAGTTGAAGAACCATCTTTAAAAGCCCAATCTAACCGAGTTTATATCCCCTTTCTCCACGAATGATAACTGGTCCTTCCTATATGACAACTCGCAAAATATACTCTTATTGATCTAGTTATGTTCCTCACCATAACTTGTAAGCTTTTCAACCTTCTTATCTCAAATGAAAGAATATTCAGATACCATACTTATTCACTTGAGAATCTAGGCGGTGCAGATCATTAACAACCAAGTCCTTCTTAAAGAAATCAAGTTTCTACTATTGATGATTCAACAAGTATTAAATATAGCATGGCAATCTCCCTAAAAGACTATATAAAACATTGCCTTTAAAACACCATTTGCAGAACATGACAAAGTAGCTAGAAGAAATACTAAATCCCAAGCTCAAAAGAAAATACCATTGAAAATTCTAGCATTTCCTTCCAACTAAATACGTAAAAGACAGAACAACCACAAATTAAAAGCAACACCAAAGATTTCCAACACTTACAAAATGAACAGAGGTATCAATCTTGTAACACAAAAAAATAATTTTAACAAGATATATAGAATTTTTTTTGGGTCGGCACACAAATATCGTATTAATAAGAGAAGCTATAACAAACAAATAATAGGTCAAGCAGTACCTATTAGTAAATATATGTAGAACTTAAAAGAGAAAAGTATACAGTGACCCTAAACTAAACCAACAACATTAAGAAACTTATAAGTCAGCACTCCAAATGTCAGTTTCTTATCATAAACCAAAGATAAATCCCAACTTATAAAATGGACAAGAAGCCATTCAAAGGAAAAAAAGTTAGAGACCTTTAAAAGGAGCTATAAATGGTATCTAACCACATAAAAGCCTCTTTGGTCGACGTTGATATTTTTTATAGTCCATCATTCCACCAGATTTAAAGATGTCCTCATGGTCTCTGAAGTCAATGTCAGTAAGTATCCAACTTTTTGCAAAGTGCAAAACAAACACAGGAAATGATAGAGCGATAATGAAAAGGTAAGAAGATGTAACCAACATATAAGTAAACTAACTCCTCCACCACTGGTGGCCAACCCATGGCCACCACAGCCACCTCTCACTCACCCATGGCCTTCTTCTCTCCCACTTACCTACTTTTATAAAACCACCACAGCCAACACAACCCTCTTCTCTAACCTACTACCACCTCCTACAACAACTCCTCAATGCCTTTAAACCACCACAAAATAACCCACTAACCACCTATTACCAACACCATAACTCCTCAAGCTATACCCTATTGTGACCCTCCATCCCCACACGACCTCCCCCACCATCATCTCCACTTTTGGCCAACACACCACCATAACCACTATATACCACCCTCACCCAAAAAAGAACCACCGTGAACTCCATCGTCAACCACTACATCATCAAAATCGAAATCACCTACACCACCCGAAATCACCACTTCACCAAGCCACCATAACCCTATCACCTAAATCTACGACCACCACATTGTGTGTCATCGTCGTTGCTGCGCCGACAGGCTCACCGTGCCACCACCATATGAGGGTCTTGTCCGCGTCATCACCCAAATGCATCCTCCTGCCTCAGCAATTGTAGACACCAATCCTATAAAATACCCAATGTAAAGTTATTAAATATTTATAAAATTGTCATGGCGTTATTTTTTACATGGTTCCCACTACAATCGGTGTAAAACCCCTAGTGTTGAAAGTCTATTTTGCATTCGTGAATGGTTATAATTTTGTTCTATTTGACCTTTTCATTAAAGCAAGACCTACAAAGATTCCGATTGGATTATAGCTCTTGTATTGCATATATGCCGCCTATCTATTATACATAGTGCTGAAAGTTGACCCTTCGTATATGTATACATAAGAAGAATCAAATCACCGAAGAAAGTTGGAGTCTTTGCCTTTGGTCGTATGTAAATTGCTCAATTAAGTAACAAATGAGTTCGATAGTGATGTTGAGTTGACTTTCATATATTTGTTTTACTTTTCGCATGTCAAAATTAATTTTTTATCTAACCCAGGTCCTGCCATTTAGTTCTAGACCATCCATGTACAAAAATATTAGGATGCAAAGCAATAAAGATGTTGATGAATTTCTGTTAGATTTTAGCAAAGGTCTGTTGTTGTTGAGACTTCTGTTGATGTTAAGCTTGTTGCTATTGTGGCTTAGATGATTGTTGTGGTTGCTTTTATTTAAGTGAAGGCTGATCTTCAGGTTCATATTTCTTAGCCACTGACTTTTTTTGAAGCTGGGAGAGGGGAATCTCATCATTAGAATCAGAAGACTCTTTATCAGCTTCTGGTTCATATGCCATGGGCTCTATAAGATCTGAATCCTTTGCTAGAGAGGGATGAGGAATCACCTTGCATGGTTTCACATCCATAGGAGAGTCTAAATGACTTGAATCATTAGAGATTGATTCATCAGAAAAATCCAAAATCATTTTTTTGACCTTCTTAGCAGCATATTTCACTTTGTTACTTTTCCTCTTAGGGGCTGGTTTTGGTTTGACAACTTAGCCTTTGGCTTTTTAGGGGTTGCAGGAGCTGACCTTTTCTTTTGAGGAGGGGGTAGAATAGAACTCTCCATGGTCTGGTCTAACATAGGAGAGAAGATGGGTAGCTTGCTCACCAATGAAGTAGGTGTCACTAGATCACTTATAGTTTGGGTTTATATATTTTCTAGTGTAAAAACCTTCAATAACACCAGGGTATGGTATCTTCTTCTATTTCTTCCTAATTGAGGAAATTAAGTAAGTCATGATGAAATTAGGGATACTTACTTTTTCCTTCATTAGCATGTGATACATGCAAAATCTGTCCAGCTTGCTCACAGTATCCTTGGCTCCTTTACGAGGGCAAAATACTTGCTTCATCACCAGGTAAAGCATCTTGACCTTTGGTAGCAGGTTTTCAGATATAGTCTTGGTAGGTCGTTCAGTACCATAGAGCATCTCATTAATCTTCAGGCTAGAGAACACTTCAAACTAAGTCTTCTGTAAAGACTTCTCCTACAGCTGGGCAACCAGTTACTGTAGCAAGGATGTATTTAGAAATTTCCATCATTTTTCCTTTCAGCTTGCCTAAAATAAAGAACTTGGACTTATCAACAGATGTTGTCTTCCAAAACTCCAAAACCAGAGAAGGTAAATAGGGCTCTCTGTCAAAACAAAACTTGGTCTAGCCAATACCACTGATTTCCTCTATGATGTCTCTTCCATCCATCTTGTCCTGCTTAGGGTGGAAGAAAGATGATTCCATAATATCTGATACTTTGAATTCCATGACTGATGCTTAATGGAGAAAAAGGAGGGAGGTTTTAAGGTTTAAGAAAATGAAGAGTTTTTGAGAAAGAGAAAGGTGATGGGTTTTTCATAAGAGAGGGAAATGATTTATGAATGAAAAGGCTCAACTTAAAAGGCAATAACTGTCCACTAGTGGGAAGAGAGAGAGGCACGATCAGGTGGCAGTCACACAAAAGCTATTAACTACTGCCATGTTGTATGTTTCAGAATAAAAAGTAATAAAAGGTGAAACGTTTTGACAGTTATCACGAATCCCAAAAGACTTAAGCAATTTTCTCTCTTAGAAATATTTAGAAGAATATAAGTGTGGGTTAAGATATATTAAATTACATTAAATCAGATTCTTTATAAAAAAACATATCATGCATCAGACCTTTCACGCATTAGACACTTTATGCATCAGACTTTTCCTGCAATAATTCTTAAGTTTAAGTTGTGCTTAATAAAAGCAAACTTGGGCTCGCCAGAGACTTTGTAAAGATATCTGCCCACTGATGATCTGTATCCACAAACTTCATATCCAGAATCCCTTTTTGCACATAATCTCTGATGAAGTGATATTTTACTTCAATGTGCTTTGTCTTTGAATGTTGAATGAGGTTCTTTGATAAATTTATTGCACTTGTGTTATCATAGAACACGGGAATCTCTTCTTCTTGGATAGAATAATCTTCAAGTTGGTATTTTATCCAAAGAAGTTGAGAGCAACAACTTGCTGCAGACATGTATTCTGTTTCTGCTATTGAGAGAGCGATTGAGTTACTTTTTATTTCCCCATGATATCAAACTTTTTCCTAGGAAATGACATCCATCACTTATGTTTTCTCTATCCATTCTATCACTTGTAAAATCTGCATCACAAAATCTAGATGGAGAGAAAGAGTCTGTTCTCTTATAAAACAACTCAAGGTTAGTTATGCCAACAAGATATCTTAGAATCCTTTTCACTAAAAACAAATGTGATTCCTTAGGGTCTGATTGATATCCTGCACACATGCAAATACTAAACATTATGCCAGGTCTGCTGGATGTGAGGTACAGAAGTGACCCTATCATTCCTCTATACAAGATCTGATCCATGGATGTACCAAATTCATCTTTATTAACTATACAGTTTGGATGCATAGAAGTGCTCATGGATTTAGCATCAACCATTTTAAACATTTTAAGCAACTCCTTGGTGTACTTCTACTAATGGATGAAAATACCATTATTAGTCTGTCTAATCTGCAAGACTAGGAAGAATTTAAGTTCTCCAATCATACTTATTTTAAACTCTGCTTGCATCATTTTAGAAAAATCTTTACATAGATTTTCATCAATAGCACCAAAAACTATATCATCCACCTAAATCTATACAATAATAAAGTGTTTGAGAGCTTTTTTTGAATAAAGTTGTCTACTTTTCCTCTTGTAAAGCCTTTTGAAATTAGAAAAGAACTGAGTCTATCATACCAAGCCCTTGGATATTATTTTAGACCATATAATGTTTTTTCTTAATTTGAAAACATGATTTGGAAAAGACACACCTTCAAAACCAAGGGGTTGTTTTACATGGACTTATTCTTCAATTAAACCATTCAGAAAAACACTCTTCACATCCATATGATATAATGTAATACCTTTATATGCAACAAATGCAAGTATCCTGATAACCTCAAGTCTGGCTACAGGTGCAAATGTTTCAATAAAATCTATACCTTCTTGCTGGTTGTAGCCTTGAGCTACAAGTCTGGCTTTATTTCTGATAACTTTTCCATCTTCATCAAGCTTATTTCTGAAGACCCATTTTGTTCCAATAATGCTCTTATTTTTGGGTCTTGAAACAAGGTTTCATACTTTGTTTCTTTTAAACTAATTTAGCTCCTCTTGCATGACAATGATCTAATCTGTGTCATCTAATGCTTTTGTAACATTCTTTGGTTCCAATTCTGATACTAGAGTAGCTAAAGATTGGTTCTAAAGTCTGGATCTCGTTTTAACACCGGCTACCTGATCTTCAATTATGAGTTCTAAAGGATGATAAGCCTTGAACTTTTAGTCTCCTGGCTTTTCTGGTTCAAGCAATGTTTGATTCTATTCAGAAACTTTATCTTTATGTTCAGCTAGTTCAAATTGATCAGGATTTGTTCTTTGCTTTTCTTGTTCAGTTTCTTATTGTAAAATTCCTACATCATCAAAATCTAGATCTGTTAGTTTCCTGTCAGTCTTTTGAACGTCATCAAATCTTACATGCATTGATTCCTTAATAGTTTGAGTTCAAGTATTGAAGACTCTATAAGATTTTGATGAGGTTGAGTAACCCATGAATATTCTTTTGTCACACTTAGAGTCAAATTTTCCAAGATAGTCCCTATTGTTAAGAATGTGGCAGGTACATTTAAATGGATGGAAATATAAAATGTTGGGTTTCCTTCCTTTCCATAATTCGTAAGAAGTCTTATTCAATATAAGTCTGATGAGAATTCTATTATGAATATAACAAGAAGTGCTCACAGCGTCTGCCCAGAAATATTTTAGAAGATTATTTTCACAAAGCATTGTTCTGGTCATTTCTTGTAGAAACCTTTTTTCCTTTCCACCATTTTGTTGAGGTGTTCTTGGAGAAGAAAAACTATGACTTATACCAGAATCTTTATAGAATTTTTCAAAATTTTCATTTTCAAATTCTCTGCCATGAGCACGTCTTATTATACTAGAAACCTTTCTCATTTTGGATTTTCTTACAAAAATCTTGAATACCTTTACAAACTCATCCTTATGAGTTAGGAAGTATACCCATGTCATTCTTGTTTAATCATCAACAACGACAAACCCATACTTCTTTCTTGTCAGACTTTACTTGAGATGAACCAAGTAAGTCTAAACATAATAGTTCTAAAGGTCTGGCATTGGAAATAATGTTTTTGTTTTCAAATGAGGTTTTGTGTTGTTTCCCTCTTTTGCATGCTTTACAGGGAGCTGTTGAAGGAAATTTTTGGCAATCCCTTAACAAGGCCTTTTCTGTGAAGTTTTAAAATATGTTTTAAACTTACATATGCAAGCTTTTTATGCTAGATCCATCTCTCTTTAGAGTTTGAAAATAAACATGTTACATTCTAATCATTCAGCTCATTCAAGTCAACCTTGTATAGGTTGTGATGTATGTTAGTATTAAAAAGTGTGGTTCCATCATGGTTGATGACAGTACACTTATCTTTGTCAATTGAGACCTTATACCCACTATCACAAAAGTGACTAATGCTTAGTAGGTTGTGTCCTAGTCCTTCAACAAGAAATACATTTTCAATAATAGGTGAAGGAATTTTACCTACTTTACTAGACCCAATGATTCTTCTAGTCTGGTTTCCTCCAAAGGTGAGAGTTCCACCTTTAAACTGCTCTAGGTCTAGGAACATAGACATTCTTCTGGTCATATAATACGAGCATCCACTGTCTAAATACCAATGCAGAGGTTTTGTCTTTGTTTTCAAGTACATTTACAATTGGAATAATTAATGACTTTGGTACATATATCTTTTTGGGTCCTGTATTATTAGCAATTTTCTCATTTCTTCTTTTCCTTTTTCTACAATCATTGATTAAATGACCATGCTTCTTGTAGTAATTACATTTGACATGTTTCTAAGTTTTTAAAACAAATGTAGGCGGTGAAGAATGCTTGAAATCATTTTCCTCTACATATCCTAGACCTGGTCTTTTATGGTTACCGTGAGATTTTCCCAAAGGTATATTTAAGTTTTTAGTAGTGTTTAAAAACTTGCTCTGGTCTGAGGTAAGAGAGTCAACTTTCTTTTGCAACCTAATGATTTCTTCACTTTGAGAGTTGCAGCAAACTTTGGAACTTTCAAAATTTGTTTTCAAAATAGTACTTTTTTTTCTAAGTTTTCTTAACTCTTCAAGGTGCATCCTCTTATTTTCTTCCATTTCTTTCTAAGAGTTTTTGTCAATATTTTCTTCCTTTAATTTTGAAATTTGATTTTTAAAATCAGTGACCACGTCAACATGCTTTACTTTCAGCTTCTTGAAGTTTTTCAAAAGTTTAGAAAAATCACTAAATAATAAATCATAATTCAGTTTTAGTTCAGTATAACTTATATCCTCAGATTCTGACTCACTTGAGCTTGCTTCATAATCTAGTTCCTCATTTTCCATAAGACAAATTTGTGTAGATTTTGTTTCTTCTTTAGACTCTTCAGGACTTGATGACTCTTCATCATCCCAAGTTATTAATCATTTTTGTTTCTTGGAAAATTTTCTCTTTTCCTTTCTGTCCTTCTTATCTTTATTCAGAAGAGGACATTTTGCTTTCATATGTCCTGGTTTCCTGTAGTTGAAACATTCTAGAACAGATTTGTCAGTTTTAAACTTAAATTGACTTTTACCTTTGTGATCCTTCTTCTGAAACTTGTTAGGTCTGAACTTCTTCTTCTTTAAAAGCCTATGAAATCTCTTGGTTACAAGGGCCAATTCCTCATCTGTATTAGCTTCTGATTCATCAGAGTCTAGGTCAGAACTTGTGGTCTTTTCAGCTTTTAGTGCTTTGGATTTTCTGCCCGATTCATCCGACTTTAAAGCAATGCTCTTAATGGAGGAAGGTTTGCCGACTTCCTTCTGCTTTAGCTTCAACTCATGTATTCTGAGTACTCCAAGTAATTCATCTAGGGAAAATATACTCAGATCCTTAGCTTTTTCTAGAGTTGAACATTTTGCATCAAACCTTTCTGGCAAGCTTCCAAGAAGCTTCACATTAATGTCTTCTACAAAGGGAGTGGTTCCAAGAGCTTTGAGCTAATTTAACAGAGTCTGGAATCTTCCAAACATTTGATCTATAGTCTCATGTTCCTCCATCTTGAAAGTATCATATTATTTGGTTAATAGTATTTTCTTGGACCTTTTAACATTGGAGATACCTTCGTAATTACATTGAAGAGCATCCTAAACTTCTTTAACTAACTTATAATTGAATATTTTATTGTACTCAAATTTGCTAAGAGCACAAGTAAGTAGGAATCTAGCCTTGGCATTAATCTCCATCTTTTTTATTTCTTTCCATAAAAGTCCACTCATCTTCAGATTTGGGCTTTCCATCACCATCAACAGGAGTCTCACAGTCATTATTAATTAATTGTCCATAGATTGTACTGGGTAAATTTTATGAACATTTCCATTCTATCCTTCCAGTATGGGTAGTCTTCTCTAACGAAGGTAGGAGGCTTGTTTATTGAAGATCCTTCTACAATCAGTTGATTACTCTAAGAGGATGCCATAGATTTTTAACCTTTTCACTCGAAGGAGTGATCAACCCAAAGGACAAGTTCTGATACCAGTTGAAGGTTCAGAGTCTGACTTAGAAGGGGGGAGGTTGAATAAGTTAGGGACTTTTTTGTGAAATAATGAACCAATGAGAACAAATAACCAATATTTGCAAAGCAGACTTTTAAAGAGTAAGGGAAGGAAATCAACAAAGAATTTATACTGGTTCATTTCCAACACAGAAGCTACATCCAGTCCTTTCTAACTTGAAGGATTTCCACTATCGTAAATTCTCCTTTACAATAATAGCACCAGACCAGTGCCACACGTATTCTTGACTCCAGTCACTCATGGCTTAAACCCAAGTATTCTTTCAACAAGTCTCTCTTGGCTCAACCTAAGTATTCTTTCTAAAGCCTCTTCAAGCCATAAAGTGTTTCCCACACTCATAAATACTGGAAACATACCAGACTTTAAAAATTGTTTGTAAGAAATGGAAAATAACTCATAAAACTTAGTGTATGAAAGATATACAATTGGGAGATTATACACTAAGTTACAAATGACACAAGACCAGGGTCTGCTAGAGGAAGAACAAGAATGAAAGGTCTTTGTCTAAAAAGAAAGATTGAGTATCCGTTTGGTTTCCAGTTGGGAAAATGGAGTTAGGGAAATCTAGAAATTTAAGGGTTGATATTGATCTTTCACGTAGTTCGAGATAGTCAAAACTTCATTTGACCGTAGGATCTATTTTTAGGGTTGGTCAAACCGGTTTGACCAACCGAGTTAGGTTACCAAACGGACCCTGAATGAATTACAGAGAAGAATGATTTGAATTAGGAGATTTCTTAATAACTTCTTACTTGTTTATAATTCAATCTTCTTTGGTATAAATAGGTGCTGGAATATGACCGTTGCTGATCCTTAAAAGGAGATATAGACGTTTAAAATCTTATGAATCTATTTGCTTTGAGCTTTGATTACCAGACCTTTAATAATCAGAGAGGGGGTTCAAGAGTTTGGTAGTAGGGTTTGACAGGGCTTGCATGAAAATGGTTTCTTTTATTTCTTTAGTAAATAAAGTTATTTATTTGATTTATTTGATTGATATAAAGAGCAGAAGTAAATGTTATAAACTTCTGAATATGAGCTGACACATATGCTGATTTTGGTTTAGATTTTTTTGTTCAGCGTAGAGTTAGATGTGCTGAGTTTTCCTGCTGAGCTTTGTTTGTCTCTTGCCTTCTTTGATGATAAGCATACATGTTTGATAAAAGCATAGAACCAAATACAATACGTAAATGGAATTAAGAACATTATAATTGAACCCTTAGAGGCAAGATTTTCTTCTGATGCTTTGTAAGTCTGATTGGGTAAGATAAGCTTCTTTTATCAGACTCTTGGACATCTTCCAAAAGCTGGATTTTAGATTTTGAGCACATGGGTTCCTGCTTTGTTAAATAGCCTGTGCATTATTTATCCTGAAATGCTTGAATACACAAATTAGTTTCTTGATATAAAGACTTCATTTTCCAATGGATTCTTAATGAATGTTATTAACGAATTCCAGGTCTAAAGATAAAATGAAATCTGGGGTCTGGTTCAGTAAAATTCCATACTTCCTTTTTCATCCAGACTTTTCTTTAACATTACTATTAATACATAAGAAATAAGAAAGTAGATTAAACAAAAGCACATATATGAAAATTTATAGTGTTCAACAAAGAAGAAATAGACTATAAATAAATTACATATAATTATATCTATATCTAGAGAGAGTGATGACAAAAGTGCTGCACAAGGAGATTGTTGTTGGGCCTAGGGGAAGACAAGGGTGTTATTGCTAGGCTTGGGGAGCTAACGACGATGGCAACGACAATGATGTGGAGGCTGCTCTTTTTCCTTAGAGACAAACTAGTCGTCTAGGCTAGCATATACTAAGGTTGAAGACTAACCTTAGATACCTTCCTTATTATGCTTGTTGAAGCTGAGCTAATTGGGCCTCTATCTAGTTAACCTACTTTATATGTGCCTTCATCTTATCGTAATCCTCCATCCGAGCTTTCATCTTTTCTATCCCATCTTGGAAGGTGTAACCATAGGATCTGTCTACGATGATGAAACACCAGTGGAAGAGAAAAGCTGCATCATCGATGTGGACCCTCGATATTGAAGGCCAAAGAACCAAAGCCATAAAGACGACCATGGTTCCTTCCACCAAGAACGTCCATCAACAACTACATCCTTCATTATAATAAAAATGGTTTTTCATAAAGGTTGTTTTAGGGCTTTCTTAGCGGTTATGAACCGCTAAGTTTTCCTAAATAAAGAAAGGTTTCTCAGCGATTGAAGTACTTTAAAACTGCTACGAAAAGTATATCTTTCTTAGCGGTTGTAATGTTAAAACCACTAAAATATCATCCAAAGTTAGCGGTTCAGTGAAAGAATCCCTAAGGAAAGTTTTATTCTTAGACCTTTCTTAACGTGTTTTTACATAAAAACCATTAAGATAACATTCTATCTTAGCGGTTTATTAACAGAAACCGCTAAAAAAGTTTTCTATTCATGTTTTTAGTTTCATTCATGAACTGGTTTGTGTCGGAGTCAAGGATCTGTTATGAGACCAGCCATAAATATTCTCCTCTTTGAGTGTTTATACACTGGTCCAGTAGGGATCCAGTGTTGTAGCCTATTTCCAGTGGGGAAATAGAGGACTTGGAGTCCTTCAGATCCAACACACTAGGCTGTCGCATTGTGGAGGTGAAAGGTGGTGCCACCTATAAAGGCACTCTGACACTCAAGTTAGTAAGTAGATAAGAAAGCAATGATCGAGCGTAAGTTAGTGAATGAGAAAAATGTACCATTGTTGTGAAATCTTTGGTATTTATATGCATGCAAGGAACGTAAGAGTCCTATAGGGTTAGGGGACATTTCGTACCATGTGTTAATACGACTCTACAAAAAGCTGTCACACAACGTGGACGCCTCCGTATCTCTAAGGAACGTTTCCCCCAACGGCTATACCTTGTACTATTTGTTGAATGTGTAGGTTACTTTTTAGTGTGCAATGGTGATGACATGGACGTTTCGGTATAGAGAGAATAGCTTATACAGCTGTGTAAGTCTGATGTTTCACCTGAGACATCGGTATATGGCTGAAGGCAGGTGAAATTACACTCCTTACCCTTGGACTGTTATCTAGACTGGATCATATGCTCCCTAGCTTGTTTGAGGGACTGGCTCGATTGCTTGAATAAGCTACAGCTTTCTACCAGGGTTACCGTTTATAGGTGTGGATACCGACTTCAGACACTGCTTGCTTTTGCATGAAAAACTATGGTCTTTAATGAGTCTTTAAATGCTTGTAACTCTGTGACCTTGAGATGCTACAAATGATGGACATTTATTGCTAATAATGCATGAGGAGTTAATAGTTACGAACCTGGATCGTCATGTTTAACGAACATCAACCAATCATCGGTTCATATTGGGCCTTAAAACTCAATGTTACGACCTATTTTATTTAAAAGTGATGTAAACAAAGCAACTTTAACGCGCTTCAGGGTGAAACGGTCACTTGGCTGCTTTATGACTATTAAGAACATGCATTTTGCCCTTCAAAACGACATGTTTCAAACCTGAGCCGATATTTATCTTACCCCCTGCCACAACTATAAAAGGGGAACTTAGGCATTTAAGGAAGTACTTTCCTTCTTCTGCCCCAAGAAACCTCTATGCAATCATGAAGAGATTGCTGAATCTCTGTTCAAGCAAAGTTCTTCAAGCCTTATTTTCTCTTCCAATCTTACTTAGGTAACTTTGCTTTCTCTTCTTGTCAGTACATTTCTTTACACTTAGCACCACAACCATGCGCTCTAGGAAGAATCGTGCTGGTTCTAGCTCTCGAGGGGGAGGATCCCTGTAACTTCTTCTAGAAATGAGCCAAGTCATGCAGAAAGTGGTGCGGCTCCCTAGACAAGGCGGCGGGTGGTGCTACCCCCCTCCGAATCCTCCTCCAGCTCAAGGGCTAACAATGCGCCTGAGAGTGAGGTAAAAGTTGATAAGTACCTTTTTAACAATGGAGCTTTTTATAGTAGCGCTTATGCTTTCTGAAATATCATTCATACAATGGCTGTTAAAGGTAGTTTCAAGCAAGTTCAAACTATTGCCTCCCCAGCTTGGTGAACGTCATTGCACATCATATAAACTAGGTCAAACTTAATGAAAAATATCCCTACTGCTGGGTAAAGGATGAGATTAAAGAGACGGAATCCTGGCATGCCAGGGAAGATGAGAGGCGAATCACATTGGGCTTCAGGGCATACTCTGAAGAAAAGTACAAGGACAGGTTCATGGTTCTTGCACCCCAGCCTTGCGATAGAGTCTACCACTTTTGTCCTGATGACTGGTCCATCTACATGTACGACTTTCTCTTTTCATAACTCGGAGTCCGGTTCCTTCTGATGGAGTTCAAAATGGGCATGTTAAGGTTCTTGGAGTGTGCCCCCTCCCAAGTTCATCCCAATGGGTAGAGCTTGATGCAAGCCATAGAGGTGCTCGGGGAGCACTTTAACTTCACTCTTACTGTGGCGATGTTCTTCTATTATTTCCAAGTGGTATGCCAGACCAACAAGGAGGGTGGATTAAGCTTTGTCACCCTCTGATGTGACTCCAAGGTTATAAACTTTGAGGCCTTCACTAAATCTGCTAAGGTAGAGGGAAGGAGTTTCAAGAAATACTTTGTGAGGAATCGCGTCCAGCCTAACAAATCAGTTTTTTTGGAGGAATAAGGATGGCATCCTTAAATTCCCAATGGAGTGGACCTATGAACATTTCCTTCTAACTGGGAAGGCATATTTAACTGACGAGAACGAACTGTCCCTCACTCAGTAGAAGTCTTGAGTGCCCTGCATGAGTGAACTGGTCTATGCTGGGGTCAAGGATTCGGTGTGGGACCAGCCATAAATATTCTCCTCTCTGAGTGTTTATACACCGGTCCAGTGGGGATCCAATATTGTAGCCCCTATTCTAGTAGGGAAATAGAGGACTTGGAGTCCTTGAGATCCAATACATCAAGCTCTCGTATTGTGGGGGCGAAAGGTGGTGCCACCTGCAAAGGCACTCTGACGCTCAAGTTAGTAAGCATATAAGAAAGCAATTATCGAGCGTAAGTTAGAGAATGAGAAAAATGTACCATTGTTGTGAAATCTTTGGTATTTATATGCATGCAAGGAACATAAAAGTCCTTTAGGGTTAGGGGATATTCCGTACCATGTGTCAGTATGACTTTGCAAAAAGCTGACACACAACATAGGCGCCTCTGTGTCTCTAACGAATGTTTCCCCTAATGGCTGTACCTTGTACTATTTGTCAAATGTGCAGGTTACTTTTTGGTGTGAAATCATGATGACCTACATGTTCCGGTATAGAAAGAATACTTCATGCCATTGTGCGAGTCTGAGGTTTCACCTGAGACACCGGTATATGGCTAAAGGTAGGTGAAATTACACTCTTGCCCTTGGACTGGTATCTAGGCCGGATCAATTTATAAATGCTTAATTTTTGTTTTTTATTTTGCTTTTGATTATTTTCTCCATCTATTTTCCTTTTTCTTGGTTTATCTAAATATATCTACACACAAAATCTTTTCTCAAATAATTCAACCATAATCAAATATGAAAACAACTAATTTTATTAATAATCATATATATATCTCATAAATACAAATTCTAATCAACTAATTAGTGACTCAAATAAAATTTTCTCATGAATAACTATAAACCCTAATCACTATGAAGAGTGATTAAATTAAACTAACAAAATTGATCACTATTAGATTTATTAAAATTTTAAAAAAATAACCTAACAAACTAATACAAGTAATAATATATAGTTTGAAGTCCTTATTCTCTTATTCTAATCACATGCCATATAACGTTAAGGCCTTAATTTGTAACCTAAGTAGCTTGCTTTTTATATCAGACATCACAATGCAAGGAAAACCTAAAGTTTATTAATTGCAAAAGTCTATTAATAGTGTGTGAAACATCCCGACTTAATAAAGACAAGCCCGAAAACCGGGGAAAATTTTTCGCGTTCAAATTCCTGAATCGGGAAAGAAAATGGAGTCGAGAAACAGAAAATGGGGGTCAGGGTGTCACTCGCTTGACGAGATTCTGATTCAGTTAAGCAGAACTAGTAAAAGTTGCTTGAGCGAGCGCCTACTCGCTAGGGTGAGTCCCTACACTCGGTGTTTTCCTTCATTCGGAAACGGAACCTCCTTTCACTCGGGGATGGTCCCATCAGGCCATGCCTCACTCATAATTTCTCACATATAGTCGGATCCTTACTCTTCACCTGAAAGGTCTCATCTCAGGCATGGTTCAAGCGGAAGCATTTTAACCTACATTCGGAAATGATTCTCTCGGTCATACCTCACTCGGAATATTTCAACCTTCCTTCACTCGGAAGTAGTTCCCTTCGGTTATGTTTAACTCGAAAATATTTTAACCTTTCTTCACTCGAAAGAGGTTCTATCGGTTATGTCTCACTCGAAAAACACCTTGACCTCTCTTCACTCGGAAATGGTCCTCTCAATCATGTCTCACTCGGAAGTACTCTAACCTTTCTTCACTCGGAAGAGGTTTTCTAGGTTAAGTCTTACTCGGAATTATTTAAACCTTATCCACTCGGAAGAGGTTTTCTAGGATATGTCTCACTCGAAAACATCTTGACTATCCTCCCCTCAGAAGTAGTCCTCTCGGACATTTCTCACTCGGAACTATTTTAACCTTTCTTCACTCGGAAGAGGTTCTCTCGGTTATGTCTCACTCGGAAACATCTTGACCTTTGACATTTCTCATACAACAATACTCCCAGGATAATTCAAGCAACATCATAGCATTACTTATATATATTTCCACAATCTGGGATAGTTCAAACTTATATATATATGTTCAAAACAAAATGATATACATATGAGCCGGCCAAGGCTATATCAAAACTATATACAATATGTACACTACATCTGTACAAGTACTCCTCACTCGGACATGATGATCTCTCATCTTTCGCCATCCCGGCCTAAATCCACTGAAAATATAGCCACAAGTAGGGGTGAGCATTATACATGTTAAATGACAGTTATTGACTCGGATCATTCATCCAATCCTTAACTATGCAATATGATGTCTCAAACAAACAACAACATACACTGTCATTCAATATAATTACTCACATAACATCATCTAATCGGAATTTACTCAACTCAATCAAGGCTATATAATTTATGTTATTCTCAATAACATATACACACAACCATATAAGTCACTTTGCACTCGGCCACATTTATCAGCGTACATACATTTAATCAATTGGATTTAATTGTTCATTATTAAGTTTTGTATTGTAACATAGGCTCTTAGCCTTATACTCAGCTCTCAGCTGATCCAGCTATTTTACTGGTACCAAATTGTTTGCCCTCTCATGTAACACAATCACTCTCAGTGACAACGGTAGTGTTACGGGCAGCCCTGAGTCCCACTCAGTCGGCTTGCCTTGAGTCCCACTCAAGGTCTTTCATAGTATCACATGCATATACATTTGATTACCATTTCAATAATAAGCATCTCACGTTGTATACCCTCGACATTCATATTATCAAGCCCTGAGTCCCACTCAGTCGGCTTGCCTTGAGTCCCACTCAAGGTCTTTCATAGTATCACATGCATATGCATTTGATTACCATTTCAATAATAAGCGTCTCACGCTGTATGCCCTCGGCATTCTTATTATCATCAACATGCATCTCATGCAAGCACTCAACATTCTTATTATCATCAACATGCATCTCATGCAAGCACTAGACATTTTCATTATCATAAACATGCATCTCATGCAATCACTCGGTATTCTCATTACCATCAACATGCATCTCATGCAATCACTCGGCATTCTCATTACCATCAACATGCATCTCATGCAATCACTCGGCATTCTCATTACCATTAACATACATCTCATGCAAGCACTCAGCATTCTCATTATCATCAACATGCATCTCATGCAATTCAATATACAATCATGGACGGAAATCAACATAACACTCCATAACTCATAGATATCACATATCCGGGTATTTCATAAGTTATCATACAACCAGCACACACCAATCATCACATTTCAACTTATAAAACAAACAGTACAACAATTTTTACCCGGAATCCGTCCATAAACCATTCATTTGAAATGTAAAGCACCCCCTACCTACCTGGAATAAGAAATCCCAGAAGCTCCTCAAGCTAACAAACACTGACCGATCGCTCTTCGGTCACTCCTTCTCGCTTAAACGACCTTGATTCCAGTCGTCAACCTCCGAACTCAACTTCAGAGAAACCCAAGGCTGTCAGCTCTCTCTTGAATAGTCCCAACCTTACCAACAGTGGAGGATTTTGAGCCTCCAAGACACCACAATGTTGCTCACGAGGAGGGGATGAAGAAGAATAAGCCTGATTGAATTTTAGATAGAAACGGGAATGGTGTCGTTGCATGCACGAAAGGAGAAATGAGCTCAATTCTCTCTTTCTTTTTCCCAGCTCAGCGTAAGTGGCAGAGAGAGAGACGAAAATCATTTATATAGTCAAGAGGGGCACATGCGTAACTTCCTTGCCACTTTTAGTTAGTCAGCAATTAACTTTAATTTGCCCATTAATACTCTATTAGGATGTTACAGTGTGTGAGTTCCATGATGAAAGGACTAGTGCATATTGTTATAAAATTAATATTAAAAATAAAGCCGATTTCATTGTTATTAATAAAATTACTAATTCCATTTTCATTGTACATAATCAATTCAAATAGAAAGATCAAACAAAAAAGTTTTATGAAAATGGAAAGTGTGGGATAGCATAAGTAGTAAACTTTAACATGACAAATAGGAAATTTATTGAGTGACAACATGTACAACTTTCAGAAATGGAGTTAAAAATTCTTAAATTATTTTAAAGTTAACTGGGAATTTTCTGTTGTGTTAATCTATAGAATGATGGAAAAATTAAGAATTACAATTATTTATCCATGGAAGCAAATAAAGTTTAGTAAAATTCACTACTGTAAAAAGGGTCTACAACACAGGATATAAACTCAGTTGTCTGAGAAACGAGTTTAAATTAGACGCGGTGACATTTTTGAAATTATCAAACTAGATATAAAATTCAATTCTCCTAGAACTGAGTTCTTAGGTTGTTCATTTTTTTAATTTTTTGAATACACCTATGAACTTGGTTTTGGTAGGAACTGAGTTCATAGGTCCAAACAGTTCTTGTAGGAATTGAGTTCTTAGGGTACCTATAAACTTGATTCAGCCTAGAACCGGGTTTGTAAGGTCTCCTACACACTTTATTTGAAGTCATTGTGCCGCATTGCATGTTACTTCTTAAGCCATTTAAACCCTTCCTGTTATTGCTTACCCTTCCTATTGTGTGTGTCCCTAAAACCTTATTTGCTTCCATTGTGCGTGAATTCTATGCATTCTTCTTCCTTGATAGTATACGCATGGTTAGTAACTCTTCGAACACCTTAACACGTATGTATATGTTGTTACATGAATGTATCTCTGTTTCTTTACCATTGTATCCTGTTGCTTGAATTTGTGCTTTTATTGCTTACTATTGTATTGAGTGAGAGGTTTAGCATTGGGATATAGCATGGATAGGGGGTTTGCGCACACTGCACACCATGTGTTTGATAAAATGCATACTACACACACCACGTGTTTGAAAAAAGGCACACTACTCTACTAGTTTTGGAACCTTACCCTCTTTTATATGAAAGAGTTTTAGTCCCAAAGAGTTATAGTTTGCATGAGATGAAACTTTCTATCGCAACATTAATGTTAATGTAGGGGTTAAAGTTTAAATATTTTAATTTTAAATTTAAATCTCAACTTTTATTATAAATAAAAACTTTTTGTCATGTAACCATATTAAACTTATTTGTAATAGATTATGTTAAATATTATACATTATATTATAAGTAAGTCCTAAAATATAGTTTAAGAACGTAGTTACATATTTTAAAAGTATAGAATTTACTTTAAAATTAATATATATAATATGTTACTTGACTTTCCTTACATTATTTTTTAATTTTATGCTTGTTTATTCCTCCTAAATATATATTATCCCTCAAAGCTTGTCAATCTCGATTTTCATTTTAAATTTTAAAATTTGAAACTCTAAATCTAATCTAATTTACTAAAAAAAGGTAATAACTTATAAGTTTTGATTAAAATAATTTATTTTTACTTTATTTTCTATTTATAATTATAATAGTTCCTAACACTATTACCCCTTATTTTATTTTCAAAAAGAGTTAGATAGAAATTTCATAAAAATATAAATAATAATAACTTTTCCTAATTTGGACCATAAGTTTAAAGACTAATTTTTTGGACAATAATTTTAATTAGTTTACGGTATTCATTCACTAGTACATTACGATGTCTATTTCATGACTTAAGAATCATATGTTTACAATGATTTTCTTAATTCTAGTCGACTAGGTGTATTGTATGTTGAATAGTGTCACACCTCAAGTGTTGCATTGGGCCAAATTCATGGATAAAAGTTGGATTAATGCACACGTATAAGTGAAGAACATGAGAGTGGAGTTGAAACGTTAACGAAGTTTGTAATTCAAAATGCCGAAGATGTGAATGGAAGATACTTTTGCCCTTGTGTTAATTATGGGAATACGCATCTGCTAGGCTTGGAACTATTGAGGGAACATATGTTATGTGATTATTTTCTTAAGAACTATACATATTGGATATGACATGGTGAACATGTTGATACACCTAGTATGATGAATCAAAGTCAACATGAAATTTCTACACATGATGTTGATTATGATATGGATGATCGACTTAAGAAGATGATTCGTGATATAGGTGAAGAAAATTTTAAGAGAGCATATGTGTATGAAACTCTCTGTGACGATACAAAGAAACCGTTGTATCCAAATTACACTAATTTCACATGGTTGTCAATGGTTTTATAATTGTTTAATTTGAAGGCAAGAAATAGGTAGACAAATAAAAGTTTCACTAAATTGCTGTAACTATCGAAAGAAATGCTTCCAGCTAGTAATACCTTACCAAATCGTAACTACGAGGCTAAAAAGATTTTTTCCTGTGAGGTTGAAGTATAACAAGATACAAACATGTCCAAATGTTTCTGTGCTATACGAAGGCGAGTATGAAATGGTGCATGAATGTCCAAGGTGTGGGTTGTCAAGGTATAAGAAGAAAGACAATGATTACAGTGAAGAGGTATGCACTAAAGGGCCTTCTACAAAGGTGTTATGGTATCTACCTATCATTCATAGATTAAAGCGTTTGTTTGCCAATGAAGATGATGTAAATCATATAAGGTGGCATTCTAAGGAGAGGTTGATTAATGGATAACTTAAGTATCTGACAGATGGATTACAATGAAAGAAGTTTGATTCATTATTTCCAAAGTTCGCGAACGACCCAAGAAGTTTAAGACTCAGACTGGCGATAGATGGAATGAACCCCTTTGGTAACTTAAGCACAACTTATAGTTCATGGCCTGTTTTGTTGTTTATTTATAACCTACCACTGTGGTTATCAATGATGATCTCAAGTATAAGATAACCTGGCAAAGACATTGATGTGCACTTAAGTTTGTTAATTAAAGACTTAAGATTGTTGTGGGATGAGGGAGTTGATGTCTTTGATGCATTTGGGCATGGGATATTCAAGTTACATGAAATGTTATTTTGCATAATCACCGACTACTTGGTGTATGACAACTTATCTAGTTATAATACCAAGGGCCATGAAACATGTTGTATATGTGAGGATGAGACTTGTTATTAACAACTACATCACGGGAGGAAGATGGTTTATCTTCGACATTGAAGGTTTCTAGAAGTAGATTATCCATACCATTGATTAAAGAAGGTCTTTAATGATGCACAAGAGTTTGATATTTCTCCTCCAACATTAACTGGTAATGAAGTTTACAAAAGGATGAAATTCATAAATATGACCCTTAGGAAGTTTGAATAGCGACACACTACACAAAGGATATGGAAGAAAAGGTTGATATTATTTGATTTACAGTATTGGAAAGAACTTGATGTAAGACACTGTATTGATTTGATGCATATGAACAAAAACGTGTGTGACAGTGTTGTTGGGACATTGTTAAATATATAGGGTAAGACAAAGGATGACTTGAGTTCTTGTCTTGATTTATAACTTATGGACTATCCTAAAAGATTCATCGACATCTACAAGTTTGCAACGTCTAGCTCAGGGACCCAACTTTGATGTCTTCACTTTTAGTGGGTGTGACATTGTTGGCCCGGTAATAATGGTTGTTTTTGTTTAACTGTTTGTGTTTACTACCGGGTCATTAATTGGCAAGCGCACCAATCGTTTGTAGTTTTCAAAATTTAGATATCGTTCCACTGGGATTGAAAGTCCAATAACAACAGTAATTTCCTATTTACTATGATAAATGTAAAGAAAATTATAGGCAAAAGAATGATTTATATACAATTTATACAGTATTCATAGGATAGCATGGTTGAATTGTTTATGAGATAAAAAGAAAATAAAAATCTATCTAAAAACTTGAGTTTCAATCTAGAATAGGTAAGATACTTGAGATAAACATAGATAGACAAATTATGTTAGAAATTGGATCCCTAATCTAGAATAATAATGAGGAACTCAAGACATGCATATTTAATCATCAAGTTTCATGTTATTGCAGCTTAAATTCATTATAACCGATCCCTCGTGATATAAATTCTAAGAATTCACCGTAAAGTTCGATCCCTCGTGAGCTTTCTCAGTAAAAACTTGCATTAAGTCCTGGCCTTATGGCCAATGGTTAACAACCCCTATAGAATTGAGATACCAAGGGTATTCCAACTTTTACTTTCGTCAAAACAAGTTTCAATACGGCATGAATAATCATTCTCCCGTTTGACATTCACACTAATAAAACAAGTTTCAATACACATGAAAATCATTCTCCCATTTGACGTTCATATTAATAAAAGATTGAAATACTAACATGGACTTGAATCATAAACATACAGAGGTTGAATTCACAACATCATACTCAATAGATTAGTTCATCAATTCCAACATAAACAGATTAGTTACACATGGTGAAAGTAAAAACAACACTTACAGAGATTGACATTACGAAGGCGATAGAAACTTCACGATACAACGATCACAATACACCACAACACTCTCAAGTATCTAGAAAACTATTCTAGAACTACAAACTCTAAAAGAAATACTCAAAACTCGAGTATAGAAGAGAGAAAAGAACTCTGAATGTAGAGAATTGGATGCTTAGAATGGTGTTGGATGGCCCTATTTATAGGGCTGAGCAAGGGTGCTGACACTACGCGTCAGTGTGACGCTACGCGTCAATCCCCTGACTCAGACTCCATTAAACACAGCTGGTAGTGGCCACCTTGGAATATTTTATTCAATGATACATTGTCATATGTACGTGTCTCCACTTTCGGTTTGGCCATTTGTGCAGAGTGGAGTGGCCAATAATGGGTCACTAAGTGAGTGCTTGGCTAGCTTGGCTGTGGAGTCCATACAGCTCTGACGCTATGCGTGGCTATGACGCGTAGCGTCAGAATCAAAAGTACTCACGCTACGCGTGGTGTTGATGCTACACGTCAGCTTCTCCAGATCTTCAATTTTTCTCTTAAATTCTTTACTTTTTCACTGCAAAACTAGAGAAAATTGATCAAGGGCAGATTATTTCCAACAACATCTATTTATTGAATTTAAAACCTAATTTTCTAACAATTTAACCAAATTTTTATTATTTTTATAAAATTTTTATTAAAGGATTTATTGTAAATTTGAGGACTAACAAATACCCCAACTTGAGACATTGCTCGTCCTCGAGCAAGAGAGAAAAATAAAAAATAAAAATTTGAAATCAAATTTTTGAGTTAGTCTGAGAATTTACCACAAAAAGCAATTACATAATTTACCATTTTGAAATAATAAAAAATTGATATCTAATGTAACAAAGGTTTAATAATAAAATTCTTTACAATATTTTATTAACAAATCAAGCAAAATTTGAGGCTTACCTCACAAGTGTTTATCTCTATGCAAAGGGTAACATGTTTCACTCAATCAATCATAAAATCAAACGAATTTAATTTTGATTGTCATCTAATCAATGGTTAATCATACAGAGTTAATTCAGAAATCACAAGGTCTTTTCACGGGTTGTAATGAGGCTTGGCTTACAAGAATCAATGGTTTTTCTTGGAATTCAAAAACCTAAAATCATAAAAGAGCATTTTATAATTTTTAGGCTTTCTCTTGGCCCAAGTCTCAATTCCTTTATTGATGAAAAATAAATACCCCCAACTTGATTCTTTTCACTATTTTTGACTTTTCTTTTTCATATTTTATTTTTCTTTTTCTTTGAAAAGAATCAAGTTGCTTATTTTCACTCCCCATTTTTGTAAGAACACTCAAAATATTTCCTCAATTGCTCTTTTAATCAATCAAGTATAGGGAATGGTTAAAACTGTTATAGGTTAAGGGTACCAAATAATTTATTTTTCAGGCTCAACATTGGCTTTCAAGGGATAAAATAATTTTACCAAGGTAAGCTGTTTGGCCCAAGATTTTTTTTCACCAATAAATATGCCTTGATCATTTTCCTGAATTCTCTATACAATAACACAAATCAAAGATTAAAGCAAAATCAATTCAAATGAAGTTATGTCGAATAAACCCTCAAGTGTTTAAAAGATCTCTCAGTTCACCGGGTTATTAAAATTTGCTTGATAGTTAATAAACTTATTGTAATTAATTTAATCAAAATTCCTAAGTTATAAAAGAATCAATAATTGATTTTACAAAATTGGTTTTATTGTGTAAAAACTTTAAGTGAATAAATTAACTTACTTAACAAAAAATTTGATTGATTTATTTAAAAAGATAAAACTTATTTTTGGTTTTTTTGAATAGAACACGCAAAAACATAACACAATAAATTACGCAAAAAGAAGCACACCATACATAATAAAAGACAAAATATAATATAATCTAAAAAATAATATCAATGTAAATATAAAACTAACGATAAACTAAAAGTATATGTAAAAGGTGCAGAAAATGAAGAAGATAGCACCATCAGTCCTCCATCTGGTCATCACCATCCTCCTCTTCATCAGCATCACCATTAGAATCAGCCTGTGCTCCAGACGGTCCACCAGTCTCAGGGTAGGTAGGTAAATCACTAGGCTAAGCTACATGAGTTGCAAACTCAGCCGGTGTGACATATGGTGCTTCCTCACCCTGAAGTCTGTACTAATAAAATTCATCATAAAGATGAATATAAGCTCTGTGTGTGGCAGCCATCATCTGCATCATATGCTGATGCTCAAGTGTCATCAAATCCCTCTATGACAACTTCAGCAGGTGGTGGCTGAACTGGTGGTCTCCTCCTCCTCGGTCTGGGCTGAGCCTCCTGCTCCAATGGTGGAAGCTCACACTGCTGAACAAAGTAGTCCCTGTTCACCGATACCTTGGGGACTCTCCCCGAAGAACTCGTGAACTCTGGTGATGGCACAACAACTCCCTGCCTCCTCAGTAAGGCAGATATGATGAGGGGGAATGGAATAGGGCGGTTCACTTTATACCCAAGGGCATAAAAGTGAATCTGCTCAGAAATCAGCTCAGCTATATCGATGGTATGGCCCTGGAGGATAGAAAAGAGAAGGCAACAGCGGTCAACTGGGATAGATGAAAGATGGGTGACAAAGGTGATATTATGAAGCATGAGGTGAGACCACGCCTGGGCTAAAGGGGTCTGTTGGGTCTTCAGAAGGTTAGATGGACTCCGTCCAACCTTACTCAGGTTGAAAAAGATTCCATCTTTGCTCAAGAAATGAGCAACCTGTTCGAGGAAGTATCCTAGATCACCCTCAGCAACAATCTTGTTTCTGTTTTCCTTCCAAAAACAAGTATCGTCCTCGGGAGTAGGCTCCCATGGATTATCCAATAGGGTACTAATGGTATCCCGGTCATAAGTAATATGTCGACCCCTCAACTAGCTCATCCTCTAGTGTCCAATGTTTGACGCATCCTGACGAGTCCTATAGGCATTTGTAAAATTCCATCACTAAGATAGGATCCCCCTCAGTAGGCTGAGAAAATAGGGGTCCCTATCTCCTTCTTTGGATTTCATCCTGCAGCTCAGGATAGTCTCCAGCATTTAGATCAAGCACTCTCCCCCATATCAACTTTTGGCCCTTAATTTGGTGAAAGCGGGCCCATTTCACGTCAGTGTAAAATCTCGTGGGATCCCTCGATCCCAGAACCTCCTCTCCCTGAAGATCAGGATCTTCAGAGGTAGTGTCTGTAACAGTGGCCCTTCTCTGTCTCTTAATAGGACCAGTAGTAGGGATAGATTTCCTCGGTGCCATCTGTAAAAAATAAAAATTTAAAATTAAACACACATTAAAAAGTAAATCAAAAAAATTAACAAACATACACAATCAACAAAATATTTGCACAAAATTTAAACATAAATATTTTTGGATTTTCTAAAAATTTTATTACAGAAGATTTACACAAAATGCAACATTTAAATTCACACAAAATTTCACAACAACATATTTTTAAATTTTTAAGAAAAGTTAAAATGCATATTTTTCGATTTTTAAATATTTATCAAACAAAAAATCAAACACTCATAAATTTTTCAAAACATGAAAATCATACAACATACATATTATTCAAATTTATGCAAATTTATTTTTATTCTTAAGCAAGAAAGTATAACAAACATGCAAACTAAGAAATTTAATTAATTAAAAAGAAAAAGAAACAACAAACAATAACAAACGGTATACTAGACAGAATTATTAAAAACAGGAAACAAATATATACATGAAACAGCAACATCACACAAAAAATTAACAAAAATTAAAAACAGAGGCTGACGCTACGCGTGGGTGGGACGCTACGCGTCAATCCTGTTCTGCCCATGCTACGCGTCAGTGGGCCGCTACGCATGGGCTTTCAGTTCATACTCACACTACACGTCAGTGGGACGCTACGCGTAAGGTGCGCAGTTTCAAAACAGAAATAGGGGTTAATCTTTTTCAAACACACATCAAATCCATTCAATCAAAAGTAATCCTAAATCTAACAGCAATCAAATCCCAATGGTTTTCTAATCCTAATCCTAACCACATGCATTTCTAAGAATCAAAATCAAAATCAAACCAAAAAAGAGAAAAGGGAGAAGATGCTTACTTGGAATCCTTGTGCAGTTGATGAAAGAATGATGGAATGTGGGTGATTTGAAAGTTGGAATTAGGTTTCTGAGGCAAACTGAGGCAGAGAGGGAATTTTAGGTTTTTAAAACCTAAGATGGGCCTTTCTGGTTCAGTTTTAAAAACTGAACGTAGGCCCTGATGCTACGCGTGTATGAGACGCTACGCGTCAGGTTGAAAATTCAGAGTCCATGCTACGCGTCACTGTGGCGCTACACGTAGGATTCTGTTTTTGATTTTTCAAAATTTTGATTTTCAAAAAAAAAATTTATTTTACATTTAAAACCCCTTTTCTTTTCAAAATTAAATTTCTATCTAAAAATTTGAAAATCCATTTTTTTATGTTTTAATAAATTAAAAATAACAAAGAAAAGAATGGGTTGCCTCCCATTGAGCGCTAGGTTTAATGTCTCCAGCCAGATATTACCTCTGATTAATCAGGTGGTTTCTCAATTTTGGTTGAGGAATCACCTGTCTGTTTCTTCCTCCTTCTTCTTCTCCGAAGCTTGATTTCCTATTTTTCATCACTCAAGCATTTGGTTAATTTAAAACAATTTAATTGATTGGGAAGAGATATACCTGGTACGTTGAATGGTAAACTTTTTCCTCATCATTTGTCCTAAGATGTTCATGAGCACTGAAGCTTACCTCTTCTTCATAGACTTTGACTGTAACTATACTTTGATCGATATCTACTTTTATCTTTGCAGTCTTCATGAAAGGTCTTCTAAGGATCAGGGGGATCTCAGTATCCTCCTTCATATCTAGTACCACAAAGTCAATCCTGAAGTGGTACTTATCAACCTTTACCAATACATCTTCCATAATCCTCACAGGTTTCTTGACAGAGTGATCCGCAAATTGTAAGTCTGTCTTAGCTTCTTTAAGCTCGAATTCACCAATGGGCTTAATTAAATCTAGGGGTATAAGATTGATGTTAGCCCCTAAATCTAACAAAGCATTCCTGATGTTGATATTTCCAATGGTTACATGAATGGTGAAACTCCCTGGATCTTTACATTTTTCCAGAGTTATGATGGTAGTGCAGTTTGTTTCTTGCTCTTCATTCACAGGCTCTTGCATATTTTTTTCATTTTATTTTTTTCATTTTTTTCATTTTTTTACTTTCTTTTTCTTCTTCTTCTTTCTTTACAATTTTCTTTACAATCAATTTTCACAACTTTACAATTTCTAGAAGAAACAACATTACATTGTTCCCTTGGGTTTTGAGTGTTTGCAGTAAACCCAAAATTTTTCAATTCAGCTATTTCTTTTGTAAGCTGACCCATTTGCAAATCTGATGCCTTTTGGGCAGCTTCATTTGTTTCCACAACTTGCAATAACTGTTGGATAGATTCCTTAATCCTTGTCAATCTTGTATTGTCAATTTGTGATTGTTGTTGCTTAAATTGATTGTTAGGAGGTCTATTGGAAGGTCCAACATCTTGTCTCCATCCAGAATTCTGATTCTTCCAACCCTGTTGAAAATTGTTAAGAAAAGAATTACCATAATTAAAAGGGAAGTTACCCAATGGTATTCTTTGATGATTCAGAAAATTGGCTTGCTCTTGCTCATTTCTATCAGGGGCACAGTAACCACATGGTTGTTCTCCCATGCAATGCATACATTGTTTCAATTGAGCGGGGGGTGGTGATGTCACTTGAGTAATTTGAAGTTTCTCCAATTGCTTGCTCATAGCTTCAATTTGTTGGGTCAGTAATTTTTGCTGAGCCAATACTGCATCATTCACTCCCAATTCAAGTATACTTGGCTTCCTCTGTACAATACCTCTTTTATGTTTTGCTTGGCGGTCACTAATAGACATTGATTCCAATATTTCTATTGCTTCTTCCACAGTTTTGTTTATTAAAGAACCACCTGCACAAGCATCTAACATCATCTTGAACTGAGGTAATAACCCATGGTAAATGATCCTTACCTTTTCGGCATCATTCAGGTTGTGGTTTGGAAACTTTCTCAAGAATGCCTTGAATCATTCCCATGTTTCTCCTAATGATTCATCATTATTTTGAGAAAAAAAGTGTATGGCTGTCATGGCTTCAAAATATTTCGAAGGAAAATAAAATCTTTCCAAAAATTTTCTTTCAACATCGGACCAGTTTGCAAAACTACCCGGTGGGCAAGATTTAAACCATTCTTTAGCTTTACCAATCAATGAAAAAGGAAATAATCTCATGTAAACAGATTCTTCTTGATTGGGTTCAAAACCAATTGTGCTGCATAACTCATAAAAAACAGTTAAATGTTCATACGGTTCTTCATGATTTAAACCAGCAAATTAATTATTTTGAATAATATTTAAAGTAGTAGGTTTAATCTCCACTGGCACAACAGGTCCTTGAAACATTCCCGAAACTCGGGGTGGACCATTAATAGCAGCAAACTGTCCCTATGTTCTCCTTTCAGCAGCCATGTTTGAATTTTCAAGATTTTTAGAAATAGAAGAAGAATTAGTTTGTGTTTTAGATTTCAAAGACTTGATTTTCTTTACAAACTTTTCTATCTCAGGATAAAAATAAATTTTTCCTGCAGTAGATCGAGTTTGCATACACAAACTAGACAACGAAAGTTAGTGTAACAATGATAAGAAAAAGTAAACAAACAAATAACAAAATTAAAAATTTAGCTAAGGTAAAAATATTTACCACAGTAATTAAAAATTTACTGTTTTACTGAATCAATTCAATCCCTGGCGACGGCACCAAAAAACTTGTTGGCCCGGTAATAATGGTTGTTTTTGTTTAACTGTTTGTGTTTACTACCGGGTCATTAATTGGCAAGTGCACCAATCATTTGTAGTTTTCAAAATTTAGATATCGTTCCACTGGGATTGAAAGTCTAATAACAACAGTAATTTCCTATTTACTATGGTAAATGTAGAGAAAATTATAGACAAAAGAATAATTTATATACAATTTATGCAGTATTCACAGGATAGCATGGTTGAATTGTTCATGAAATAAAAAGAAAATAAAAATCTATCTAAAAAGTTGAGTTGCAATCTAGAATAGGTAAGATACTTGAGATAAACACAGATAGAAAAATGTTAACCAAGTGGCCTCAAGTACTCAAGAGGGGGGGGTGAATTGAGTATTAAAAAAATTTTACTTTGAATGCTTTTGAAGTTGATTCTTTAGTTACTATGTTTATTGAAGATGATAAACTTAATGGCAAGTAGTAACAATTTGTACACAAGACAAAATAATAAGCACTTAAAAGGTCTATGTAATATTCAAGAAATGGAATCAAATTAATCACAACACTATTTATTATTCTTAGAAAGATTTCAAATTAATTCAAGAATATTACTTAAAGCTAATTTCAACAATGTTAATTGAAATAATTTACAACTTAATATAACATGCACTTAGTCCAAATTAATTGGCAATAATACAATAAATCAAGCAAGTTAAGTGCACAAATTAAATGAGTTTAGGGAAGAGAGATTTGCAAACTGATATATACGAGTTCCACCACACCGGTGTACGTCTCGCCTCTAAGCAACCCACTTAGAGGATTTCCACTATTAGAGATTAGAGATACAACTTTGAGCAATCGCGGCTTCCTAGTGTCCCACACTCAAGAACCCAATTCTCACAAGTACAAGGGCACCCCACCCAATCTCTCAATCTCACAATTTACAAGGTTGAAACCCAACCCACAACTCTAGAAATTTTGGTGTTTAGAATACAAGAGTAACTCTCCAATAGAGTGAATATACAAATTAAAGCTCACTTAAAATATTTTCTCTCTAACTCTTAAATAAACTATCAAGAGGAATATGCCAATTAAGGAAACAAGAGAAAAATGCTTGCCAAGGAAGAATTTGTGTAGTGCGATCTGTGGCTGTCTCCATTTGAATTTAAACAGAATGAATTGGTTCATGTTTGAAGTTCCTGGGCAAAACACTCGTGTGAATCGATTCAAGGGAAGGAGGAATCGATTCCATTATGTAAAATTCCAATCCTGGGTGTAATTTCTTCGTGTGAATCGATTCAGCCATAGTGGGAATCGATTCATTCATGGCTAAATCATATCTTGGGCTATCACAATCGAGTGAATCGATTCATATGATATAGGAATCGATTCATTGCTTGAATTTTCTGTTTCCTATACCAAAATAACATAGGAATCGATTCAGGGATTGTGGGAATTGATTCATGTGTTGAATTTTGCATATTCTTGGCCTGTCACATGTATGAATCGATTCATATGGCCATTTGTTGCTGTATGAATCGATTCATGCACCTGGTACATGACTTTTGAAGCTTTGTTTCACCCTTTTAATATCTGTTCAATCTTGGCTCTAATTCTTTAATTCTTAGGCACTTTGATGATTGTATTTTACTTATTTTAGACCTCTATGAATGCTTTGACTCAAGTACTTGATTGTTCATCAAATTTAATAGCTTGACAACATCCTTAATATTTCTTCATTTGTTGTGTCATTATCAAAACCTACATCAACATATAAATACATTCTCCCCCTTTTTAATGATGACAACAAATGTTCATCTTGCGGGGTGTTAGTTTCATAACAATTTATATACATTTGATACCACATGTTATACATATAATTGAATACCACTTTGTCATTTACACACATAATTTGATATCACTTGTTGTAAAGAAATATAGTAAGGCTTCCTCTTAATCATGCATTTTCAACAAGGATAGATAGAGATATTGATTTCTATATTTTATCTCCCCCTTAATCATTTAATAGATACCATTATAACATCATGATATTCTCTCCCCCTTTGTAAGATATTTTATGCCACTTAGAATGTATATATTTATTTTCTCCCCCTTTGGCATCATCAAAAACATCTAAGAATATATATACCACTTTAAGAAGCATACATTTTGTAGAGATAGATACCATTTGCATATAAAACTCCCCCTAAAACATGCAATATATATCACATAGTAATTCGAAGCATGTAAGTAATCATAATGATGTTTTCTCCTTCTTTTGGATAAGCAAAGTTAGAGGTTATACAGGATTAAAATTTTGCAATTTGCCAATGATTTTTATTTCACAAGAGAGTCAAGAAAATCAAAGGTCATTTTCCATTTGTTTTTGAGAACCATGTGGTACATAGGAGACTATTTTTGTGTAAAGATTACTCGGAAAGTCAATAAAACATGATTATTGATAATGTGATTAGCTTTTCAATGAAAAAGATTTGACCATGTATCACAAAGTAAATCACTATGTTCAAAGAGTAAGAAAATAATAACTTAATTAAACAATTTCCAAAATTCCTAATTCCCTTCTAATATTTATAAATTGTTCTTTTAGAAGAGGTTTTGTAAAAATATCCGCCAATCGTTTTGAAGTTTCAACATATTCAAGAACACAATCTCCTTTCAAAACATGGTCTCTTATAAAATGATGTCTTATTTCAATATGTTTAGTCCTAGAATGCATGACAGGATTTTTGGAGATATTTATGGCGCTAGTGTTATCACATTGAATAGGAACTTTGTTTAAAACAACACCAAAGTCAAAAAGTTGTTGTCTCATCCAAAGAATTTGAGCACAACAACTGCCAACTACTACATATTCTGCCTCAGCTATCGATAAAGCAACACTTACTTGCTTCTTGCTATGCCAAGAAACAAGGGAACTACCAAGTAAATGACATGTGCCACTAGTACTCTTTCTATCAAGTTTACAACCAGCAAAGTCAGAATCAGAATATCCTATGAGAATACATTCAACGCCTTTGGGATACCATAAACCAACATTTTGAGTACCCACAAGATATTTCAAAATTCTTTTTACAGCAATGAGATGTGATTCTTTAGGACATGCTTGATATCTAGCACACATACATACAGAAAACATAATATCGGGTCTATTAGCTGTTAAGTAAAGTAACGATCCAATCATACCTCGATATTTAGTTATTTCAACGTCTTTACCCTTCTCATCTTTGTGTACGTAGCAAGAAGTACTCATTGGAGTTGCTATTTCATTTGCTTTGTCCATTTCAAATCTTTTGAGTAGTTCTTTGCAATATTTTGTTTGACTAATGAAAGTCCCTTCATTTGTTTGTTTGATTTGTAATCCAAGGAAGAAGGTGAGTTCTCCCATCATGGACATTTCAAATTCATCTTGCATAATCTTGGCAAACTCTTGACAAAGAATTTCGTTAGTAGCACCAAATATTATGTCTTCAACATAAACTTGTACCAAAAGAATGTCATTATTTTTACGTTTTATAAACAGCGTAGTATCAACCTTTCCTCTTTCGAAATTATTTTCTAAAAGAAATTTACTAAGTCTTTCATACCAAGCTCTTGGAGTTTGTTTCAAACCATATAAAGCTTTTCTCAATTTAAAAACATGGTTTGGAAATTTGTGGTTTTCAAAATCGGGAGGTTGATCTACATAAATTTCTTCTTGAATATAGCCATTTAGAAAAGCGCTTTTGACATCCATTTGATAAAGCTTAAAATCCATACAACAAGCAAAAGCTAACAGTAATCTTATGGCTTCTAATCTAGCTACGGGAGCATACGTTTCTTCATAGTCTATTCGCTCTTCTTGATTATATCCTTTAGCAACTAATCTAGCTTTATTTCTTGTTATAATTCCATTTTCATCTAGCTTATTTCTAAAAACCCATTTGGTGCCTATTATTAGATGGTCATTGGGTCTTGGCACAAGTTCCCAAACTTTATTTCTTTCAAATTGATTCAATTCTTCTTGCATGGCCAACATCCAATGTTCATCAATAATAGCTTCATCAATATTTTTGGGTTCTATTTGTGATACAAAAGCTAAGTGATTGCATGCATTTCTAATAGCGTTTCGAGTACTTACACCTTTTGTTATTTCACCTATGACATTATCCAAGGGGTGATTCTTTAAGGTGATCCATTCCTTTTGTTGAGGTTCTTCATTTTATGTTGTATCTCCTTCATTTTTATTTCCTTCTTCATCTTCCAAGTTCATTTCTTGGAAGGCACCTACAAGATCATCAATTTCCTTTCTCAGAGGATTTTGGTTAAGTTCATCAAATTTGACATGTATAGACTCTTCAATTGTACATGTTCGTTTGTTAAAGAGTCGATATGCTTTACTAGTAGATGAATAACCTAAGAATATTGCTTCATCAGATTTTGCATCGAATTAGCCGAGATTATCCTTTCCATTGTTTAAAACAAAACATTTGTATCCAAATATATGAAAATAAGAAATATTTGGTTTTCTTCCTTTATAAAGCTTATAGGGGGTTTTCCTTAATATAGGCCTTATCAAACATCGGTTCATAACATGACAAGCAGTATTTACCGCATCGGCCCAAAAATGTTTTGAAATGTTACCTTCATTTAATATAGTTCTTGCGAGCTCCGCTAAAGATCGATTTTTCCTTTCAACTACTCCATTTTGTTGTGGAGTTCTTGGAGCTGAAAAATTATGATCAATGCCAAATTTTTCATAAAACTTTTCAAAAGATTGGTTTTTAAATTTTCCCCCATGATTAGTTCGAATGGATGCTATTTTCAAATTTTGTTCGTTTTAGATGATCTTGGCAAGTTTCTTAAATGCATGATATGCTTCATGTTTATGAGTAAGAAACAGAGTCCATGTATACCTAGAATAATCATCCACAATCACAAGACCATAATAGTTTCCACCAAAACTTTTAATTTTTGAAGGTCCAAATAAATCCATATGTAAAAGCTGTAAAGGTCTATTTGTTGAAACAACATTTTTCGCTTGAAAAGAAACCTTTACTTGTTTTCCCTTTTGACATGCGTCACAAAATTTATTTTTGAATTTCAATTTTGGTAAACCAGTTACTAAATCTTTCGAAACAAGTTTGTTTAAATGGTCTATATGAATGTGAGCAATTCTTTTATGCCATAGCCATGATTCATCCTCTTTAGTTATGAAGCATTGCACATCATTTGAAGCAAGAAAATCAAGATTAATCATATAAATATTATCAACTCTTTGACCAATGAATTTTATTTCCTTGTTTAGCTTATTTTCAATTATGTAACCGTTTGATTCAAAAATAATTTTATAGCCTTTATCTCATAATTGACTAATGCTAAGCAAGTTATGTTTAAGTCCTTCAACATATAATACATCGTTTATAGAAGTGGAAGAGTTTTTACCAACATTTCCGATTCCTAGTATTCTTCCCTTCGTGTTATCTCCATAAGTAACGAATCTTTTATTTCGTGGAGTAAATGATATGAACTTACTTTTGTCTCCCGTCATGTGTTTTGAACACCCACTATCCAAATACCAATGGGTGCTATTTGCTTTAAAGCATACCTACAAAACATGTCAAGTTAGAGAACTTGGTACCCATTTTATGTTGGGTCCTTGTAGGTTAGTTTGAGGTAATGTTCCTTTAGGAACCCATACTTTTCTCACAACCTTTGGCCCTAGTTTTCTAACATTACAATTAGATGCATTATGACCTTTAAAACCGTAATGATTACATTTCATGAAAGGTGATGAAGTTTTACTAGGTGGTATAAAGAAGTTCTTATAATTCTTTTGTTTCTTAACGGCATTGAAACCTAAACCCGTTTTATCAAACATACACCGTTGTTTACCAAGTAAAACATTTAAGTTGTCTCTACCATTTGTAAATTTTTCTAGAGTTCTATTCAAGTCCAAAACCTTAGTTTCTAGCATGTCACATTTCTTTACAAATTCACAAGGTTTAGTCCTAGAGCATGCTTGAACATTTACTTATTCATTTTTCAAACATTCATTTTCTTTACAAACTTCCATAAGGTGCATCTCAAGAGTGTCAATGGTTTTTCTAGATAATTTATGCTTATTAGACACTTTCATAAATTTATCATACAATTCTTCAAGAGCATCAAATAGTTCTTCCTTATCTAAGTCATGAAATTTTACCTCATCTTCTTCATCTTGGGGATTGGCCATAAGACAGAGGTTCGCTTCTTCATTTTCTGAATCGTCCGAGCTACTTATCTCATTTTCATCCTATGCGATATATGCTCTTCTCCTTTCTTTTCTTTCTTTGTTTTTCTTCTTTAGGTTTGGACAATCTATCTTGAAGTGTCCTTCCTTTCCACATTCAAAGCAAGTAGGTGAAGTAGAATTTTCTTTAGGATTAGGTTTCTTACCTTGTGCTTTGAAGTTCATTTGAAAGTGTTTGCTCTTCATAAGCTTTCCAAAACATTTCACGAATAGGCTTAACTCTTCATCCTCGTCAAGATCACTCTCAGATTCATCTTCAACAATTGAGGTGGCTTTGAGAGCTAGCCCTTTCTTCTTAGAGACTTTTTCTTCTTCCTCCGCTTGTTTCAAGTCTTTCAATTCTTGTTCTTGTTCTTGGAGTTTACCAAACAAAGTGGCAAGAGACATATCATTTATATTGGGAGATTGCTTAATGGCCGTAACAAGAGGTTGTCATTCCCTAGTAAGACTTTTTAGAACTTTGTGGATAAGTTCCTTGTTAGTATAAGATTTACCAAGTGTAATAAGATGATTAATAATCAAAGTAAATCTCTTTTGAAGTTCTAAAATAGATTCATTGGAATTCATTCTAAAACTTTCATATTGACTAGTTAAAGTACTAATCTTAGAGTCCTTAACATCGCTAGTTCCTTCATGAGTTACTTGAAGGGTATCCCACATATCCTTAGCAGATTTACATGTAACTACTCTAAAGAACTCATCGAGACCTAAGGCTAAAGTGATAAGATTTTTTGCTTTGTAATTATATTGTACTTTCTTCTCTTCCTCACTAGTCCAATCATCCATAGGTTTTTCAACTTGTTTATCATTAATAGTATGCATAGGTACAAAAGGACCATTTTCAATAGCATTCCATACTTTCAAGTCAATTGATTGCACAAAAATTTTCATCCTTGCTTTCCAAAAAGCGTAGCCCTCACCATTGAAAGCGGGAGGTCTATTTGTGGCACCACCCTCGGAAAAAAGGTTTAGAGAATTTGAGGCCATTTGTTCTCTTGAAGCTGTTAAGCTTGATCTACCAAGAGTCAAGCTCTGATACCACTTGTTAACCAAGTGGCCTCAAGTACTCAAGAGGGAGGGGGTGAATTGAGTATTAAAATTTTTTTACTTTGAATGCTTTTGAAGTTGATTCTTTAGTTACTATGTTTATTGAAGATGATAAACTTAATGGCAAGTAGTAACAATTTGTACACAAGACAAAATAATAAGCACTTAAAAGGTCTAAGTAATATTCAAGAAATGGAATCAAATTAATCACAACACTATTTATGGTTCTTAGAAAGATTTCAAATTAATTCAAGAATATTACTTAAAGCTAATTTCAACAATGTTAATTGAAATAATTTACAACTTAATATAACATGCACTTAGTCCAAATTAATTGGCAATAATACAATAAATCAAACAAGCAAGTTAAGTGCACAAATTAAATGAGTTTAGGGAAGAGAGATTTGCAAACCGATATATACGAGTTCCACCACACTGGTGTACGTCTCGCCTCTAAGTAACCCACTTAGAGGATTTCCACTATTAGAGATTAGAGATACAACTTTGAGCAATCGCGGCTTTCTAGTGTCCCACACTCAAGAACCCAATTCTCACAAGTACAAGGGCACCCCACCCAATCTCTCAATCTCACAATTTACAAGGTTGAAACCCAACCCACAACTCTAGAAATTTTGGTGTTTAGAATACAAGAGTAACTCTCCAATAGAGTGGATATACAAATTAAAGCTCACTCAAAATATTTTCTCTCTAACTCTTAAATAAACTATCAAAAGGAATATACCAATTAAGGAAACAAGAGAGAAATTCTTGCCAAGGAAGAAGAGGAAAGCAGAGAAATACGTTCTGCTTTTTGTGTGTTGAATGCTTCTTCACTTCTTCTATTTATAGCCTTCAATGAGCATGATTTTTGCATTTAAAAATTCTCCAGCATGATGCCATTTTCATATTTAATTTCAACGTGAGATGGTGCAACATGGAATGTCCAATTGATTTAATCCTTTGAAGTAGTGCAGCATGGAATATGGAACTTGTGTCTACATAGTGTGTTTCATAATTTGCGTAGTGCGATCTGTGGCTGTCTCCATTTGAATTTAAACTAAATGAATCGATTCATGTTTGAAGTTCCTGGGCAAAACACTCATGTGAATCGATTCAAGGGAAGGAGGAATCGATTCCTATATGTAAAATTCCAATCCTGGGTGTAATTTCTTCATGTGAATCGATTCAGCCATAGTGGGAATCGATTCATTCATGGCTAAATCATATCTTAGGCTATCAAAACCGAGTGAATCGATTCATATGATATAGGAATCGATTCATTGCTTGAATTTTCTATTTCCTGTTCCAAAATAACATAGGAATCGATTCAGGGATTATGGGAATTGATTCATGTGTTGAATTTTGCATATTCTTGGCCTGTCACATGTATGAATCGATTCATATGGCCATTTATTGTTGTATGAATCGATTCATGCACCTAGTATATGAATTTTGAAGCTTTGTTTCACCCTTTCAATATCTGTTCAATCTTGGCTCTAATCCTTTGATTCTTAGGCACTTTGATGATTGTATTTTACTTGTTTTAGACCTCTATGAATGCTTTGACTCAAGTACTTGATTGTTCATCAAATTTAATAGCTTGACAAAATCCTTAATATTTCTTCATTTGTTGTGTCATTATCAAAACCTACATCAACATATAAATACAACAAATTATGTTGGAAATTGGATCCCTAATCTAGAATAACAATGAGGAACTCAAGACATGCATATTTAATCATCAAGTTTCATGTCATTGCAGCTTAAATTCATTATAACCGATCCCTCGTGATATAAATTCTAAGAATTCATCGTAAAGTCCGATCCCTCCTGAGCTTTCTCAGTAAAAACTTGCATTAAGTCCTGGCCTTATGGCAACAATGGTTAACAACCCCTATAGAATTGAGATACCAAGGGTATTCCAACTTTTACTTTCGTCAAAACAAGTTTCAATACGGCATGAATAATCATTCTCTTGTTTGACATTCACACTAATAAAACAAGTTTCAATACACATGAAAATCATTCTCCCGTTTGACGTTCATATTAATAAAAGATTGAAATACTAATATGGACTTGAATCATAAACATGCAGATGTCGAATTCACAACATCATACTCAATAGATTAGTTCACCAATTCCAACATAAACAGATTAGTTACACATGGTGAAAGTAAAAACAACACTTACAGAGATTGACATTACGAAGGCGATGGAAACTTCACGATACAACGATCACAATACACCACAACACTCTCAAGTATCTAGAAAACTATTCTAGAACTACAAACTCTAAAAGAAATACTCAAAACTCGAGTATAGAAGAGAGAAAAAAACTCTGAATGTAGAGAATTGGATGCTTAGAATGGTGTTGGATGGCCCTATTTATAGGGCTGAGCAAGGGTGCTGACGCTACGTGTCAGTCCCCTGACTCAGCCTCCATTAAACGCAGCTGGTAGTGGCTACCTTGGAATATTTTATTCAATCATGCATTGCCATATGGACCTGTCTCCACTTTCGGTTTGGCCATTTGTGCAGAGTGGAGTGGCCAATAATGGGTCACTAAGTGAGTGCTTGGCCAGCTTGGCTGTGGAGTCCACACATGTAACATCCTGATTTTTATTAATTACTGATTAATGGTTAATTGGGGTTTAATGGTTAATTAGATTAATTATTAAATAATAATAATAATAATAATAATAATAATAATAATAATAATTTTAGCAAATGATTCATGTGCCTTGGTGGAAAATGGGCCGGTTCTCTCTCTCTCTCCTTGTCCACGTTGGAAGGGAGTGATGATTGCTAAGAGAATTAGCATTAAATGCTAAAGGACTTGCATTAAATGAAGAAGTGATGGTTGATTGAGGAGCTGTGGCAGAGCAGCGTGATTATGGGGCTGAGTGGGAGAGTGAGATGATGAAGGTGTGTTAATAAGGCTTCAGCTTTGGTTTTCCTCCTCACTCTCTTCATTCCTCGTTGGTGCATGTTCTGAAGAGAGAAACACTTTTCCTTTTCTCTAAACTCTCTGGAGACTCTTCTTTTCCTTCGTCTCCTTCATCTTCTTTTTCCACTTACGCATCGTATAGGACCGAGTGGAACAGCGTGGTTGTGGTGGAGGAATCAGCGTATGGCTGTGCGTGGAGGCTGGGTTCAGGTCCCTTTCCTGTTCCCTGGTGCTTCCTCTTCGTCTTCCTCTTCTTCTTCCTTCATATGTTGGGCTCAGTTTGGGAGCCTGCTGCAGCGTGGGTGTGTGTGCCTCGGTGTTGTGGAAGATGATCCACTATGTGAGGCTGTGCTGTTTGTGTGAAGAAGAAGGCATGGTTGGTGCATGGAAGCTTGGTTGTCCTCCATGGTGGTGAGGACTAACTTTCGGTGATGTTCGAGTGAGGAACAGCTTTGAGACGTGCTTGGTGGTTGTTGTTCAAGTGTGGAGCAGTGTTGGAATCCTCTACAGGTCATGGGAGAAGATGATGTTGTGTTTGGGAGCTTGGTGGTCCTCCGAGCGGTGAGCGTGTTGCTGGGACGACTGGGAAGCCATGTTGGCTCTTCCCACGATTGGAATGCCGAGCAGAGAGCTGCTGTGGCTGGGCCGAGTGGCCCATGTGACTTCTGGAATGTCATTCCAGGTAAGGGGGGCTTTGCATCTCAAATGCATGGCTTATGGACGGATTTTCGGGTGACATAATTGCACTGTGTTGTGTTTGATGTGTATTGTATGCTATTGTTGAGTTGAACCCAAATGTATGTTATTTATTACTGCATGGTGTATGATTATCCATTCAAGAGCTATATGACACTATTTGTGATGATATGAGTTAAGATATGAGATGCATGATAATTGTAATATGAATGCCGAGTGAATTGTGTAGTTTGTTATTGGTCCCTATATGAGTAATGGTATGATTGTATGCAAGTGATGCATGATATTGAATTTGTGTATGCTGAGTGCATAGGATGGGGACTGGCATGATAATTCCGAGTGGAATTCTATATAAAATGGTGTATGAGGCTTAGAAATGCTAAGGCCGAGTGGATCCCATGAAATAGCATGTGAGGCTCATGGATGATGATAATCCGAGTGAATGGCATAGTGATTGCCGTGTGGATGTGATACAGGCTGAGTCATCTGATTTGCTGTGAAAATGCCGAGTGCATAGAGTGTTAAACGCAGATTTCCAAGTGGGCAATCGAATGAATATAAGTTGAATGTATATGCATACGTGTTGAGTATATCACCTTGCGGGGTGCCACGAAGGGTATAATCCCGAGTGAAGAGGACGTGGTCCTAATGTTGAATATGATGAAAGACCTCGAGTTGGACTCGGGGCAGTGCCTGGGGCACTAAGCGTGAAATGAGACGCTTGATGAAATGCCGAGTGCATTGGCGTTGGACGCCGAGTGAATGAAACCGTATGCATCCGATTCGCCTCTAGAATGCGTTGGACCTCTATTACCGATCGGCAATCAGATGACAACATATGAATATGACTAAGTCCTGGAGCTGGGCTCAGGCACACTACTTGAGCAAGGCTCAGAGTTGGGTGAAATCTGAGTGGATTATTACACTCGTTACTGAGTAAGTTGAGCTTATGACCGAGTGAAATGGGTGAATTCCCGATCGGAAGATGATTGTGATTGTTCATATTGAATGGCAGTGTTTGATGCGCCGATTGATGTTATATGTTATTGCATGTTGAGGATTCTATGATTAATCGAAGCCAATATCTGTCATTTAATATGTAAAGCTCACCCCTACACCATTTTTCATTGTATGCAGGTCGGTTTGGAATGATATGATGGCCTTAACCCGAGTGTTGGGTGTTTATGATGAGGCTGTGTACATAATGTAATGTACCGAGTGTGTTTTGATGCATTAAAGCCTTAGCCGGCTCATAACAATGTTGTATAATGAATATGAATACATATGTATAGAAATCCGAGTGCATGTATATATATGTGTATGGATTACATTGATATCATGTACTTGTATCGGATATTGGGTAGTCGGATTTATGATTTGGAGGGTATACATATACGTGTATTTTATATGGCCATGTTATCACTTGGGTTGAATATAAATGATGTTGAATGAATAATTCTAAGTTAATGAATCCTGAGTGAAATATAATTGGCTTAGATACTTTTCTGAGTGAGTCTTATGTATATGACTCCATATCCGAGTGAGACTCATGTATGGGCCTTTTCTGAGTGGTGATGGCCTTAGTGGATTCTGAGTGAAAGATATTATTTACATATCGAGTGAATTATGGTTACCTGTTCTGAATGAGTAATATATTATGTATTTTAAGTGACTAAGTGTTGTCTTGGTGAGTTTCTCCGAGTGTTGGGAAGGTTGAGTAATTCTGATCGGATTCGTGGACGAGTTTACATTTATGTGAATATGTGTATATATGAGCAAGTGTTTATGTTGATTTGATGCTTCTTACTGACTGGAATGTGTTGTTGAATTATGTAAGAAGTGTTGATGGATAAACTAATGTTAAGTTGATGATTCCGGGTGAGGCTATGGTGTGTGGCCTCTTCCGAGAGAATAGGCTTGAATGATTCTGAGTGGAAAACATGGGTAAACCCCGAATGGGGAATGATTTGAATATCCCGAGTAGAAATCCGAGTGATCCTCTTCCGAGAGAAGAGTTGTTGTAATAGATTGAGATTAGAAGATACTCTAAGTATGTGATTCATGTAAAATCTGAGTGAAAGAGATTCCATATCCTGAGTGGTTAGGATCTGAGCAAGTCCGAGTGGGACTTAATGGTTTCCCCAAGTGAGTAAGATATCATATGCCGAGTGATGAATGTGAAGTACATTCCCGATTGAATTGTGGTTAAATACACCGAGTGGTGTTTGGTTGGGAAATAACCCGAGTGAGGAAGTTTTATGGAATCCGAGTGGGATACCCCTCATTTCCAGAGTAGATCATGTGTGTGCCTTGGTGGATAAAATGTGGAACTAAGTTTGGGAAGTATGTGTGTTGGGGTCGATACCGAGTGAATGGAACCCTTGAATACTGAGTGAGACCCTTTACCGAGTGATGGGAATGCCGAGTGTGGCTCCTCGCTTCAGCGAATGAAGGATTCGCTCCAGCGAGTGTGTGTTGTTGGAAGGCTTTTGGGGTAGTTTCGCCTGAGCGATTGAGTGCTCGCCCGAGCGAGTTGGTCTGCCTCGCCCAAGCGGAGTCGGATCTCGCTTGAGCGAGTTTGCGTTTCTCTTGGGTTCGCCCAGGCGCTGTGTGTCTTCCACGGGATGGCTTTTGTTTGGCCTCTATTTTTCCTTGCCTTCCATTTTCCCCTCCTTCTCCTTGTTGTGCCTGGTTTAATTTTATTTCTTTGCCTTCCTTTCCCTTTCTTTATTTAATTGGACCCGGTTTTCATGGTCTATGGACCTGGCTCTCATATCTTCATATATGAGAGTGGCTTTTTATTGATCCAGGTATTTTTCTAAATTGGGAAAATTTCCCCTGTTTCGGGTTTATTTATTTTTTAAAATTAGGGTGTTACAACGCAGCTCTGACGCTACGCGTGGCTATGACGCGTATCGTCAGCATCAAAAGTACCCACGCTACGCGTGGTGTTGATGCTACGCGTCAAGTTCTCCAGATCTTTAATTTTCTCTTAAATTCTTTACTTTTTTACTGCAAAACTAGAGAAAATTGATCAAGGACAGATTATTTCCAACAACATCTATTTATTGAATTTAAAACCTAATTTTCTAACAATTTAACCAAATTTTTATTATTTTTATGAAATTTTTATTAAAGGATTTATTGTAAATTTGAGGACTAACAGACATAAACAAGTACTCATTTTATACAAAGGAACAAGATGACAAGAGTACAATGCAGAATAGTGGTGTTATGGTAATGACTTAGTCGATGCATTTCTCAACCGTAAAAGATAAAAATCCTGTAATGGCTGAGTTGTTATTTTGGTGTAATTGAAGAAATATAGGAGGTTAATTATGCTTTCTTCATAGTACCTGTGTTTAAATGTAAATGAGTGGATAGTAATCATGGTGTAAAAATTGACGAGTTTGGATATACTATGGTTGACCTCAGCAAGGTAGGCCATAAGGAAGAGCCTTTCATTATGGTGACTCAAGTGAAACAAGTTTTTTATGTTACCGACTTACTAACGAAAGATGGTTAATTGTTATCCAAAGTAGACCCAACAATGGAGATGCCAAGATATGAGATCTTAGTCTAGATATCTTGGATACCTCTAATTTGACAGCATGTATCCAGTAATAAACCCAAGAGACAACATAGATAAAGTCCAAGCAACTCGCAATGATCATTATGAAGGCATATGGGAGAATATATCAACTACATAGTTCATGTTATATTTTTGTCATGTTGATTGTTGTTAAAAATGTATTATTTTCTCATTTCATATATTTTATGTATCTCATATAATTGAAAAATGATTATCCTTTTACACAGGTACAAATGGCATCACAGGGCTCAGATTCCTCTTATAGGCCACGCGAGTCCATAGGTACACTGGCCCATGTTTACTCACCACATATGCAAATATGCCAAGCTCACACACCATGTGTAGGCGTGCTGTGTGATGTATGCCTATGCTAGACCCAAGTGCAACCATCAGTGCCAAGGCAGAGAGTAAGCGTGGGAACGCCACCACCCATGTTGATCATCGGTGCTACTCCAATAGTTGGGCGTGGCTATGCCTAACCTCCACATTCATCCACCCATCATGTGTGCCAACCATCAGGACCATCCAGTGTCTTCGCGTCCATACGCCATAACCAAACGTCCACACGCTCATTCTCTAGACCATGCTTTTTTACTTAGCGTACACCCACGCCTGAGTAGCGTGGGCACGCCCATGTTCTACGTCATGGCTTATGCAATTTTAGATCACTTGGCACTCATGTATTGTAGTTAATTTAAGTTTCCCTATTTGTTTGTATATATTCATTAATGTCACTATTGTAATTATTTAGTTTTGGTAGTTGGTTTAAAGTTGTATATATACTTGTAAATTAGAACTAAGTTGTAACTAAGCTAGTATAGAGTTAATTCATTTTCAAATTTTCATTCTCTCTCTAATATTTTCTCTCCATAACTTCTCTCATCTTTTGCATCTTCATTCTCCATGTTCTATTTATTTTCCCTCCATGTGTGCATAAATCCCTAGGATTGGGATTGATTAAGGTTGAAATGGATCTTGAGTTCAAGTGATTGCAAACAAAGGATTCAGTTGAAGCAAGTTCAAAACATGGCAATTTCAGAGTTTATCTACTTGGATTAGGAAATCCAATACTTATTCAGAAGCAATCACTAGCAAGGAATCATGGTGAGAGTTTCAAGTTGAAATTGCTAACCTAGTTACTTTAGGCCTAAGGAATTAGATGAATAACTAGGGTTCTCTTTTAATTTCGTAATTAGATTCAATATAAATTGATAACTAAAGGATTAGAATTAGTTTATGTTGGATTAGTGATAATAGGGATTAGGAATTATTCATTTGTGAAATTGAACATTGCTGAGACTAAATCTGATGTTACTTTCATAAGGATTTAGGTGAAATTGTATGTTGAGATTAATTCCAATCTATTGTTAAAATACTTTCCTATCCTTTCCTGTTACTTAATTGTAACATCACTATTGGAAAAAACTTAAAAATATAATATAATTTAGAAAATGTAGAAATAAAATTATGTGCTTGTGACGGTTCAGATAGTGTTCTTCCCTAGATTATGGTACTTAATATAATCCTCGTGGGAACGATATTAATTACTACTTTTTAACGATTGGTGAACTTGCTAGAAGATTTATCATATGATGAATCCACATTTAGAATATGGACCTATGTTTTTTAAGGTTGTGGATCGGTCAAGTGAGTACAAGGCCAAGCATTATCTGGAACGCTTAATATTATTTTAAGGTTGTTTGATCAATCACAGAAAGTGAACATCCTTATATTTTTTGGACTACATGTTTAATTCATACATTAAATCTTGCTTTGAAAAGTATTTGTTCTCCAAAAAATATACCAACTAATGAGGATGCTTATCAGGAGTGTCATTGGATTTCTCAAGTTTCCATTGATGCATACTTCATTAGGAATTTTATTATGAAACATTGTATAAGGATTGCTATATTTAATCAATTTGTTCAATTGAAATTGCTTTCTATTGTTGAAACTCAGCTTGATTCAACTATTATGATGCTTAAAAGGTTAAAAACCACCATGCTTGGTGTCCAATCTATGGTCATTATTGACCAATAGAGATGTTATAACATGTGCCAAGAGCTACATTTATGAAAGAAACCATTTTGAAAAATAGTCTTTGGGAACAAATTGATTGTATATTGAGCTTTATAAAACCTATATATGAGTTGCTTCATTCTTGTGATAAGATGAACCAACCCTTTATTTGGTTTATGAAAAATGGGACACAATAATTTTGGAAGTGTTTAATATATCAACATGGGGGCAAGGAGTTGTATGAACATTCATCCTTTTATGAAATGGTGTATAATATTCTAGTTGAGAGATGGAATAAAAGTTACACACCACTTCATTGCTTGGCTCATTCCTCTAATCCCAAGTAAGTTTAATTAATTTTTAACTTCCATATTCTTCTAATATTTGTTTGTTAAAATCAATTAACTTTTACTTATTGTTTATACTTTGTATTAAGGGTGAGGAAGTACGGATCAAGTAGCCCCACATAGGGACAATGAAATTTGCATTGGGAGAAACAAATGCCTTACAAGCTGCTTTTTGAATCCTAAAGAAAAATCAGAGGCAAATGATGAGTTTGTTTAATTCGCAAGTGGTGGAGAAGCCCCTAGTCACTTTGATTGCTTGCAATAACATAGATGAGACTCAAAGCCTTATAATTGGTGGGTCATGTATATGGTGCTATAGTCTCCAAACTTCAAGCTCAACCATCATCTTCTTCTTGTTGTGAGAAAAATTAGAGTACCTACTTCATTATCTACTCTATGAAAAGAAATAAGCTTCACCCAAAGAGAGCTAAAGATTTGGTTTTCATTCATACAAATTTTCATCTTTTATCAAGGAAGAGCCAGGCTTATAATGAAGGTCAAAGCAAAATATGGGACATTGTTGGACATGAATAAGTTCTATTACATAGTGTCAGTTTTCTTGAAGTTGCTTTTCTTTTCACTGATGATGGAGAAGGGAATAACATTTGGCATTATTAGAGTGTAATTACTTTTAGTTTTTAGTTATTGATTATGAAAACTTTAAGAGTTTATGTTTTTGATTGAAAACTTTAAGAATTTATCTCTTTGATTAACATGTTGAACAATATGTACTTATTTTATATATTACCAATATCCATTTTGTGTTATTTGTGATATTATTTGATTTTATTTTTTAATATATATAGAGAGATGATGGATCATATGAGAAAGGCTCTCTTATGTGAGAGTGAGAGAAGCGAATTTGTGTCATACGACCGTACAATGGATGGTTGAGATTAATCACGTGAGTTTTTAAAAAAGTCATATGACCATGTGATTTTAAAAAACTTTTAATCTCAACCATCCATTGTATATCGATCCTCCCACTCTCACATAAGAGAACATTTCTCATAAGATACATCCTCTATATATATATATATATATATATATATATATATATATAGTTGTAACCGTATCTTTGATTTTGATAAAAAAAAGTCATACCTTATACCCGTATTCATACCAAGTACCTGTACTAAACCCATATCTATGTATAGTTGTTTGTATAATTTCAATGTTTTAAAGTAAATTTCAGGGTTGCTTTTTATTCTAAATTTGAGTTCCCACTGAATAATTAAGGATGAGTTTAGTTACAGAAAATTATTTTAATTTTCTTAAAAAACTTCTTTAAACTTATCTGTTTTTTCTTAAAAAAATAAAAAACCCGGTTTTGTTTTCTATAATTTTTTTAAAATATTTTATAAACAAACACCTTTTCTATTTTTTCAACTTTTTTAAGAATAATTTTTATTTTTTTTAGAAAATTTACGAATTAAACACATGTTGATTAAGATGAAACGAAAATCTCTTAAAACGAAAATTATAACTAGAGCTAGAATACGGTAACAAAGAACTGTATTTAAGTTTCTAATATATAGTTAAGACGTAACGTAAAAATTCATTGAAATGAAAATAATTAATTAAATAACAAACCACGACGACAATTTAGATAATTGAATTAGTTTTTTTCGCCAGGAAATAATAATGTATGTTGTTCAATCTGTTTGCTTCCTGTTGCCGTTATTCTCTTCTCAAGCACATGACAAAGTAGAAAAGACGCACACCTGCTCCGCACAATATATATTTGTTTTTCTGGTTATTGAATTGCATACATTATAATTATCCTGTGCCACGACACATAGCTATTTTATCTATTAAAATATTGCCTCTAAATTGTCCATAACTGCCTCGAGTTTGTCGCTTACAATGTCTTTTCACTCTTTCTTTGTATCTTGTTCCTTTAAGATCAAGGGAGAAAAAAATATACAAGTATACAGTTGATAAATATATCTGGTCAAGGTTAAACTCTATTGTATATATAAAGAAGATTTTGTTATGCTAAAATTTGTTTTAATAATTTTTATGTCTTAAAATGAAAGGTTATATGTTTAGTTTAAAAATTATGACTCAGAATCGATTCTATCAGAAGATATTTAGGACCGCCACAGTGGTTGCGGGATTTGACACTCGATGACCCATAAATAGTAAGATTTGATTTGAATTGCCCAATTCCCGTGTAGTTTATTATTGATTGCGTATATATATTTTTTATTGTTGATTTGCCCATATATGCGTGTAATTAATATTTTTTATTGAACATTTTAAAACAAATCCTGATAAGCGAATAAAATTTATAAAAAGGATTTAATAAAAATCCTCTATAAAAAGTTAACTAATATATCATATTTAAATTTGTTCACAATGAGAATATAAGGTACAAAAAACCCTAGAAAACTTCTTTAGGAGAAAATAGGTTTGTATTACTCTCAGAATGTGGCACTTATTATAAAAGGGGGCCTTAAGCCCTTTATACAATGAGTAAAAAGGAAAGAAAATGGGGACTTCGATCCAGGTCCAAGGTGGCGTGGAGATAACCATATCTTGCCAAGATTAAGAAAATTCTGATTATCATTTATCGTTGCTCTAGGACTTAGCATAAGTAATGACGAAATTTGTCGTTACCCCCAGTGGGCGTATCGTCACTCAAGGTTTTAAGACTTAGCATAATTTGATGAAAGTTGTTGTTACCCTAAAGTAGGTGTATTCTCACTCGGGTTTTTAGTACTTAGCGTAATTTGGTGGAACGTGTCACTACCCCCGAGTGGCGTATGCCCACTCGAGTTTTTAGAACTTAGCATAGTTTGATGGAAATTTTCGTTGCCCTCGAGTGGATGTATCCTCACTCGGGTTTTTAGGATTTAGTGTAATTTGATGGAACTTGTCGTTACCCCCGAGTGGGTGTATCCTTACTCAAGTTTTTAGGACTTAGCGTAATTTGGTGGAACGTGTCGTTACCCTGGTGTGGGCGTATCCTCACTCAGGTTTTTATGACTTAGAGTAATTTGTTGAACTTTCCGTAACCCCCGAGTGAGTGTATCCTCACTCAGGTTTTTAGGACTTAACGTAATTTGATGAGAGTTATCATTTTCCCCGAGTGAGCGTATTCTCACTCGATTTTTTAGTACTTAACATAATTTGGTGGAACGTGTCGTTACCCCTAAATTGGCGTATCCTCTCTCGTGTTTCTAGAACTTAACGTAATTTGGTGAAACATGACGTTACCCCCGAGTGGGCGTATCCTTACTTGGTTTTTAGGACGACATAATTTGATGGAACTTATCGTTACCCCCGAGTAGGTGTATCCTTACTTGGGGTTTAAAACTTAACGTAATTTGGTGGAACGTGTCGTTACCCCCGATTGGGTGTATCCTTACTCAGGTTTTGGGACTTAGCATAATTTGATGGAACTTGTCATTACCCCCGGTGGGCGTATCCTCACTTGGGTTTTTAAGACGGCGTAATTTGATAGAACTTGTCGTTACCCCCGAGTAGGCACATCCTCACTTAGGTTTTTAAGACTTAACGTAATTTGATGAGAGTTACTGTTTCCCCCGAGTGCGCATAGCCTGACGCGGGTTTAGAACTTAGCGTAATTTGGTGGAACGTGCCAATATCCCTGAGTGGCCGTATCCTCATTTAGGTTTTTAGGACATAGTCTAATTTGGTGGAATGTATTGTTACCCCTGTTAACCAAGTGGCCTCAAGTACTCAAGAGGGGGGGTGAATTGAGTATTTAAAATTTTTACTTTGAATGCTTTTGAAGTTGATTCTTTAGTTACTATGTTTATTGAAGATGATAAACTTAATGGCAAGTAGTAACAATTTATATACAAGACAAAATAATAAGCACTTAAAAGGTCTAAGTAATATTCAAGAAGTGGAATCAAATTAATCACAACACTATTTATGGTTCTCAAATTAATTCAAGAATATTACTTAAGGCTAAGTTCAACAATGTTAATCAAAATAATTTACAACTTAATATAACAAGCACTTAGTCCAAATTAATTGGCAATAATACAATAAATCAAGCAAGCAAGTTAAGTGCACAAATTAAATGAGTTTAGGGAAGAGAGATTTACAAACCGATATATACGAGTTCCACCACACCGGTGTACGTCTCGCCTCTAAGTAACCCACTTAGAGGATTTCCACTATTGGAGATTAGAGATACAACTTTGAGCAATCGCGACTTCCTAGTGTCCCACACTCAAGAATCCAATTCTGACAAGTACAAGGGCACCCCACTCAATCTCTCAATCTCACAATTACAAGGTTGAAACCCAACCCACAACTTTAGAAATTTTAGTGTTTAGAATACAAGAGTAACTCTCCAATAAAGTGGATATACAAATTAAAGCTCCAACAAAATGGTAACTCTCAAAGAGAGGATATGCAAATTTTAGCACTTCAAAAATATTTTCTCTCTTAAGAAATAATTTGCAAGTTTAGAAAATAATTTTGCTCACCAAGTTTACTCTCAAATAATAAGCCAAAATGGAAACAGAGAGTAATTAAGAGAAAAGGAGAAGAGGAGCAACGTGAGGGAAGGAGAAAGCAAAGGAACTGCTTCAATGCTTGGTGTAAATGCTTCTTCAAACTCCTTCTCTATTTATAGGCACATAAGGCATGACACTTGCAATTAATTATTCCATCAGATTGTTGGTGCCTTGCTTATTAAAGTCCAGCGTGCATAGTGGAACTTGGAATAACAAGGTGGAATTCAGTGTCTGTTGGCAGCAGCTTGGACAAGCATGGTTCTTTTCCATCTGAAAATTTCCAGCGTGCAAATTGAAATTGGAACAGCAAGGTATCTTTCAGTTTTTGTCTCTGGCAGCTTGGACATGGCATGGTGCTTCATGGAGTGTTGAATTAATTTATAACTTCAAGCATAGTACAGTATGGTGAGTGGAGCATTTCAGAAATTGTTGGCACTTGAAACTTTCGAGACTTTCAAATTTCAAATTTTAGAACCATTTGAACAAAATGAATTGATTCATTTTCAAAATGAATAGGTTCATTTAGTGTATTTATGTAACAAAATTGGACTGAATAGATTCAAGCTTAAAATGAATGGATTCAATCTCCTGGAGAACGTATAAATGGATTCATTTTGGAAATGAATAGATTCATTTTGAAAATGAATAGATTCATGTAATTTGTTTTTCTTCCTGACAGACGTATGAATGGATTCATTTTAAAAATGAATAGATTCATGTAATTTGGTTTTCTTCCTGACAGACGTATGAATGGATTCATTTTGAAAATGAATAGATTCATTTTGAAAATGAATAGATTCATGGCCTTCAAAATGCATCAGAATTGATTTAATGCCATTACCAACGTATGAATCGATTCATTTACCATTTGAATCGATTCATGCATGAAATTTTCAAGTTCCTGCACATAAAAACCGTATGAATCGATTCAGGCATGGATGAATCGATTCATCCACCCGATTCTCCATTTTTGTGCATTGTTTTTGTTCCTTTTGATATGTAATTGCGTATTGGTTTAATTCCTTTGAGTCTTGGGCACTTTAATGAGTATATTCCACTGATTTTAAGCTTCTTAAAATGCCTTGAATCATTCTTTTGAATTTCATCATCAAACATAATTAATTTGCTTGATAACATCCTTAATATATCTTCATTTGTTGTCTCATTATCAAAACCTGCATCAACATAAAAATACAACCCCCAAGTGGGTATATCCTCACTCAGGTTTTAGGACTTAGTGTAATATGATGGAACTTTTCGATACCCCCGAGTGGTCGTATCCTTATTCGGGTTTTTAGAGCTTCATGTAATTTGATGGAACTTGTCGTTACCCTCAAATGTGTATCCTTACTCGGGTTTTTAGGACTTAATGTCATTTGAAGCCAAAAAGGTAAAATTGAATAATATTTTATTTTATTGAATTTTTGTTTGTGTGAGCTTTATTAAAACCTCCTAAGAGAAAAACCCAGTTGGAAAAAACCTTCTAGGTAGGAAAAAGAGTACCTATGATTACATCAGTTATAGTATGACATTCCATGTTCAAGGAATACTTCTGCCATCCAATTCTTCTAATCGGTATACGCCTTTTCCAACCACCTCTCTTACCCTGTACAGGCATTCCCAGTTAGCTATAAATTTTCCTTCTCTTGCCCTTCGATTATTATCAGTTATCCACAAGACTAAGTCCTTATTCTGGAAAGGTCGTGGTTTAAGCATGGTGTTCCATTTCTGAGCGGTTTTATGTTTGGAAGCTTGTATTTTTACGAAGTCAATATGCCACTCCCCAAGCTAAGATTGAGGTCTTTTCTTCGTCCTTCATCATTTTTACGAAGACAGGGTTCGCCAAGTTCCATTGAGATCATGGCATCTATCCCATACTGAGTTAGAATGGAGTTTTGTGTGCTTCTAAATGAGGAGTCGCGTGATAGGCCCATAGGGCCTCAAGTAACTTTTCCTCTCATCATCCTTTTGCTTGCCCCAATTTGCGCTTCAACTCTTGTAGTATCACCTTGTTAGCTGCCTCAGCTTGTCCATTTGTTTGGGGATGTTCAATTGATTAGAATTTTCTTTTTATGCCAAGATTTTTACAGAATTTGATGAGGTGCTTATCCGTGAACTACCATCCGTTATAAAAGATGATGGTGTGAGGGAGTCCGTGTCTATATATTATGTTTCTCTAGGTGAAATTTTGTACTTTGGCTGTCAAGATAGTGGTGAGGGGTTCTGCTCCAATCCACTTTGTAAAAAGCTCTCCCACTACCAAGAGGTATTTGACCTGCCATTTTTTAAGGGGAATGGGGTCAGGGATGTCCGTGCCGTAAGTGTTGAACGACCAAGGGGAAAGGACTCCATATAGTGGTTTTGGATAGTTGTGTATCCGATTGGCGTTTCTTTGACAAGACTCACATTTCTTGATGAATTCCAAGTAGTCTGTTAGCAAGGTAGGCTAGAAGTATCTTGCACTGAGGACTCGGGGTGCTAGGGGTGGACCCCTCTATAGTGGCCACATATTCCCGAGTGGAGCTCTCACATTACATATTCAGCCTGTTTTGGGTAAAGACAGTTGAGGAAGGGTAATGTAAACCCACGCTTATAGAGTTGTCTATCAATAAGAGTGTAGTTGGCAGTATGTGTTTGGATTTTCTGAGCCTCTGAAGAATCTGAGGGGAGGTCACCTTTGACAAGAAAGTTTATTATTGGGGTCATCCATGTACTCACCTCCAGAATAGTGGTAACTTCATTTATCTGCTTTGTTTCTTTGATAATAGGCTCTTCCAAAGTAACCTGAATGATTGTCTTCTAGTTTCTTTCCTTTTTCGTGTTGGTCAGTGTGGAGAGTAGGTCTCATTTCTTCTTTTTTACTCGGGGAATATGGATTATTTTGAATACCTTAAAGTCTATCATCCCTCGCCTCACCTGGGTAAGATATTTGTCCAGAATAAGATCTTTTGCCTAATGTTCCCTCTACCTGCCTTGCAATTAGCTGTGAGTCGGTCTACACCTGTATACATCGAGCTCCCAGATCCAGAGCCATATGAAAACATGCAATCAGTGTTGTTCAAGTGGCCTCAATACTCAAGAGGGGGTGAATTGAGTTTTAAAGCTTTTAGTTGGAATGCCTTTGAAATTGATTCCTTTTTCACTAAGTATATTTGTATGTAAGAAATAACAAGTGCAGAGCAAGAATCAATATGAGAAAGTGTGCAAATGTTGCTAAGGAAATTTATTAAATACTTGGTGTACAACACTTTAACTTAGCCTAGTTACTCAAGTTCAAGTAATAATATCACAATCAAATCAATATACCAATTAAGTACAATAAGTAAGTGCAAGAGAGTATGGAAGAAAAACTTGTAAACCAATTTAACGAGTTCCACCACCTGGTGTACGTCTCGCCTTCAAGCAACCCACTTGAAGGATTTCCGCTATTAAAGTTTAGAGATACAAGCTATGAGCAATTGCAGCTTCCTAGTGTCCCACACTCAAGAACTCAATCCTCACTAGCACAAGGGCAACCCACCCAATCTCTCAAACTCTCAATACCCAAAAGGTGAACCCCAACCTTTGTGACCACTCAACCTAGAGTGAATAAACTTGGTGTTTTGATGTTTGGTTTTACAATCAATAAACTCTCTCAATAGAGTAGATGAACAAATGAAGGCTCACTCAATTTCTAACTCTTACAAGAGAGGATTTACAAATATAAACTCTAAGTTTCAGAAAATGAAACTAAACAAAGAAATAGAACTCACAAGACTCAAGATTTGATTTCCTTTCGATGGATTTGATTGCTTTGAGTAGTTTGAAGGAGTCTTGCATTTATAGGCCTTGGAGAGGTGCCCTAAAGTCTTCAGAGCTGTTGCACAGCATGGGCATTGGAGTATCAATGGAGAAGTGAGTTGGTTTCCCACTTAAAAACACTTTTCCCCAAATTCTGGCACTAGTGTAATCGATTAGGCCTCAAACTGTAATCGATTACACTTTGAATTCTTCAATGTAATTGGACTTGTAATCGTTTAGCCTTTCCCATGTAATCGATTAACTAAGAGATAGAACCTTGCTAATCGATTGTTCTTTACCTTGTAGTCAATTATGTATGGCACCTGATGCATTTAATTTGGTTACGCAGCATGGTAATTGATTGTAGCTTATGTGTAATCAATTGGGTATCAAACAGAAACTCTATAATCGATTAGTTCTTAAGTTGTAATCGATTAGTGACATTACAGAACACTAGTAATCAATTGTGGCAACCTTGTAGTCGATTAGCAGATGCACCTGATGCTTTTAATTCATTTTCTCAGCTTGGTAATCGATTGGCTTCGTTGGTGCAATCGATTAGGTGACAAACAGAAGCTCTCTAATCGATTAGGAGAGATCTTATAATTGATTATGTAACAGACAGAAGCTTCATAGTCAATTAGCTCTGGTCTTGTAATCGATTTGCTTGCATGTTTTTATAGGTCTGATGTTGTTTTCTCTGTTTTCATGGTAGTTTGAGCCTTTTACTTTGAGTCTTCAATCTCTTTTGTCATTATCAAAATTAGTTAACCTGAAATGCATATTCAAACTCATTCTCCCCCTTTTTGATGATGACAAACAATGTTCATCTCATGAGGGTGTTAGTTCAAATAAAATTATCACCAATGATTATCTCTAAATTTATCTCTAAGGTTATCTCTTAATCATTGTCTTTAGAGTTATCTCAAAAATTATCTCCCCCTATCTAAAGGAGTTTATGCCATTAAAAAATAAAGATAATCATTTGTTGTTTTAACCACTTGTTTTTAGCAAATTTAGATTTTAACAGATTCAATTACTTTAGATGAACTTCAATTATTCTTCCCCTTTGTAATCATCAAAAATAAATGAGACAATAGAGACATAATTGAAAGGAAATTGCATTCATTGAAAGGAAAGGTACATGAAGGAAATTTGCAGAAAGGAAAAACATAATCAAAGATATCGTAACAAAACATGATAAACTAGGATCTAATTATCCGGATTAAAAAAGCAAAATTCAGAAATTTGGTGAGACAGCTCTTCATAATGTTGTTGTATGAGTTCATAGTGTTGTTGCTCGGTCATTTGAAACTCTTGAAGAGTGTTCTCAAGTCTATCAAAACGCTGATCTAGATGTGCATAAAGTGAAGTGAAGGGATCAGTGGGAGCAGAGGGTTCACTTTGAGGTGCTTGTGTGGCAGAAGGAGGAGGAATAGGATCATTTGTTGGAGCCTTAAAAGGGATGTTAGCATGAATACCTTCCATCTTGGAAATCCAAGCCCTATTAACAAAAATTATGCCCATCTTTGTGGGATGATGGGTGCCAATGCATGATTTTGGGGGTACCTTCTCAGCAAATTCCCCGGCAAGATCAACACCAAATACTTTGAAGATTTTGGTGAGGAGGAAAGCATAGGGAAGTTTTTGTTGGTCCTTGGGTTTGAGCATGTGTAGTTTAAAGAGTTGAATCCAGTTGATCTCTTTCTCATTGTGCATAGCCCATATTAGCAGGACGTCATCTTCCTCAACCAAGGCATAGTTGCCACCACGAGGAACAAGAAGCTTAACCAAAAAGAAGTGGAGAAGACGATTGTTAAGAGTGAGATGGCCTACAAGTTTGTGATTGCTTCGGAGGCGGTTAGCCTTCCAAAGAGATTGACGGGTGGTAATGGCATTGAATTCCCACTCATCTTCCGGATTGCCACCAACAAATTCAGCATCAGAGATTGGAAGTTGGGTTATCTCAGCCAGTTGCTCATTTGTAATCCTAAGAATCATATTTTTGACTCTTGCCTCAAGCAACCCATCAACAATCCTTAAGTTGCATAAGAAAACTCTCATAGTTCGGGGTAGTAAAATTCTTCCTTAAGAGTAAGGAAAGGAAAAAGATTATAGTGATGAAGGGATTGGGTGAAGGTAAAGCTAGGGTGGTCAAATACTTTAGCATTGATGAAATGAGGGGAGATTATGTCCTTTTCAGAGAAGTTCTTGATGAAATTTTAAAGGTCTCTTGGTATGGAGAAGAACCTTAAGAAGTCAAAGGGGTTGTTGGTTTGGGCCATGGAGGACCTATCTCTCTTCACAGTTCTAAAGGAAGACATGATTGAAGATGAAGAAGAGAGAGTGGAAGAGATTTAAGAGGTTTGAGAGATTGAAGAATAGGTAATGTAATGGTGTGAGATAGAAGTGGTGTGGGAAGGGGTATTTATAGGGTTAGGGGAGATGGATTAGGGTTTGGAGAATGGATTAGGATTAGGTGAAAAACTATCACAAGGATTAAGCATTTAATTCTGTAATCCTGGTGCTAAGCTAATCGATTAGGCTCATAGGCTAATTGATTAGTGTGTGTTTTTTGAGGAATCTGAAATGTTTTGGCACAGGGGTAATCGATTAGTGTAAGGTGTGTAATCGATTGTGTTAAAAACAGAACCTTGGAAATTGATTAGGAGGAGTGTGTAATCGATTATCAGGAAGATAAAACATCAGTAATCGATTGGACAGAGGTTCTAATTGATTTGGCATGAAACAGAGAGCTAGTAATCGATTAGCTATCAGAGTGTAATCGATTATATACGAAACAGAAGGTTACTAATCGATTAGGTATGGCTTAGTAATCGATTAGGGAAGCCCAGAAATACTCAAAACATACAGATTTCAAACAAAGGCACTTGAGATTCAATATATCATGCCTCAATCAATCACTTACTCATTAAACATACTGTAAAGCAAGGAATTATGAAAATTATTCAATATTCAAGCACAATTTGAAATATCTAGGATTCCTAATTCTCTTTTAATATATATAAATTGTTTCTTTGCAAGAGGTTTGGTGAAGATATCAGCTAGTTGTTTAGAAGTTTCAACATGTTCAAGCATGCAATCACCCTTTAACACATGATCTCTAATGAAATGATGTCTTATCTCTATATGCTTGGTCCTTGAATGCATGACAGGATTCTTTGAAATGTTAATGGCGCTAGTATTGTCACATTTAAGAGGCACATGGTCTAATATAACACCAAAGTCAAGAAGTTGTTGCCTCATCCAAAGGATTTGAGCATAGCAACTTCCAGCTGCAACATATTCTACCTTAGCTTTTAATAAAGCAACACTGACTTGTTTCTTGCTATGCCAAGAAACAAGAGAGCTACCAAGCAAATGACATGTACCACTAGTGCTTTTTCTATCAAGTTTACATCCAGCAAAATCAGCATCAGAATATCCTATTAGAGTACATTCAACACCTTTAGGATACCAAAGACCTACATTTAGAGTGCCAACAAGGTATTTCATTATTCGTTTTACAGCAGTGAGGTGTGATTCTTTTGGACATGCTTGATATCTTGATATTTGGTAATTTTAACATCTTTACCTTTCTCATCTTTGTCCAAGTAGCAAGATGTGCTCATGGGAGTGGCAATTTCATTTGCCTTGTCCATGTTGAATTTCCTAAGCAACTTCTTGCAGTATTTGGATTGACTAATGAATGTACCTTCTTTGGTTTGCTTAATTTGTAGCCCAAGCAAGAATGTAAGTTCTCCCATCATGGACATCTCAAATTCATCCTGCATTAACTTAGCAAACTCCTTGCAAAGTAATTCATTAGTAGCACCAAAAATAATATCATCCACGTATACTTGAACCAATAGTATGTCATTTTTTTGTGCTTGATGAATAATGTTGTATCAACTTTTCCTCTTTCAAAATTGTTTTTCAAAAGAAATTTGCTTAATCTTTCATACCAAGCTCTTGGGGATTGTTTTAAACCATATAATGTTTTTCTTAATTTGAAAACATGATTTGGAAATTGATGGTTTTCAAAACCAAGAGGTTGATCAACATATACTTCTTCTTAAATGTATCCATTTAAAAAAGCACTCTTGACATCCATTTGGTACAATTTAAAATCTTTACAACATGTAAAGGCTAATAATAATCTAATAGCTTCTAGCCTAGCTACGGGTGCATATGTTTCTTCATTATCTATGCCCTCTTCTTGATTGTAACCCTTAGCTACTAACCTAGCTTTGTTTCTAGTGATTATTCCATTTTCATCTAGCTTGTTCCTAAATACCTATTTAGTACCTACTATTTGGTGATCATTGGGTCTTGGCACTAATTCCCAAACTTCATTTCTTTCAAATTGATTTAGTTCCTCTTACATGGCCAATGTCCAATGTTCATCAATAATAGCTTCATCAATGGTTTTAGGTTCAATTTGAGAGACAAATGCTAAATGATTGCAAGTATTAAAAGAACGTCGGGTACTTACACCTTTTGTGATATCACCTATAATGTTGTCCAATGGATGGTCTTTTGAGGTGATCCATTCCTTTTGTTGAGTTTCCACTCTTTGTGTTGTGTCTTTTTCTTTGTTATCTTCTTCTTTGTCATCCAAGTTCAATTCTTGAAGAGTACCTACAAGATCATCAACATCTTCCTTTCTCGGAGAGTTATGGCTATTTTCATCAAATTTCACATGAATTGATTCCTCAATAGTATTTGTTTGTTTGTTAAATACTCGATAAGATTTATTTGATGATGAATATCCAAGAAAGATTGCCTCATCAGCTTTTGCATCAAACTTTCCTAGATTATCCTTTCCATTGTTAAGCACAAAGTATTTACATCCAAATATATGAAAATAAGAGATATTGGGTTTTCTTCCTTTGTAAAGTTCATAGGGGGTTTTCTTTAGAATAGACCTAATCAAACATCTATTCATAACATGACAAGCAGTATTTACCGTATCGACCCAAAAATGTTTCGCAATGTTATTTTCGTTTAACATGGTTCTTGCAAGCTCCACCAAAGATCTATTTTTCCTTTTAACTACTCCATTTTGTTGTGGAGTTCTAGGAGCTAAAAAATTATGACCAATACCATGTTTTTTGCAAAATTTCTCAAATAGTTGATTTTCAAATTCTCCCCCATGATCGGTTCTTATGGATGCAATCTTTGAATTTCACTCATTTTGGATAATCTTGGCTAGTTTCTTGAATGCATGATATGCTTCATTTTTATGAGCAAGAAACGAGGTCCATGTATATCTTGAATAGTCATCTACAATTACTAGACCATAGTAGTTACCACCAAAGCTTTTGATTTTAGAAGGTCCAAACAAATCCATGTGTAAAAGTTGTAAAGGCCTTTGAGTAGAAACAACGTTTTTAGCTTGAAAAGATGCCTTTACTTGTTTTCCCTTTTGACATGCATCATAAAATTTATTTTCAAATTTGAGCTTTGGTAAACCAATTACCAATTCTTTAGAAACAAGTTTGTTCAAATGGTCTATATGTATATGTGTTATTCTTCTATGCCATAACCATGATTCATCCTCTCTAGTCATGAAGCATTGCACATCATTTGAAGATAAACTATCAATATCAATCATGTAAATATTATCAATTCTTTTACCAACAAACTTAACTTCCTTGTTTAGCTTATTTTCAATTACGCAACAGTTAGATTCAAACAATACTCTATATCCTTTATCACATAATTGACTTATGTTAAGCAAGTTATGTTTGAGTCCTTCAACATATAATACATCACTAATTGAGGTAGAAGAATTTTTACCAATGTTTCCAATGCCAAGTATTCTTCCTTTGGTATTATCCCCATAAGTGACGCTTCCTTTTCTTTTGGGAGCGAAAGTTGTGAATTTGCTCATATCTCCCGTCGTGTGCTTTGAACACCCACTATCCAAGTACCAATGGGTGTTGCTTGCCTTGAGGCATACCTACAAAACAAAATTAGTTTAGAGAACTTGGTACCCATTTTATGTTGGGTCCTTTTTGGTTAGCTTGTGGTAATGTCCCTTTAGGAACCCACACCTTTCTTACCACTTTTGGTCCAAGTTTTCTAATATGGCAAGTTAAAGCATTATGTCCTTTAGCACCACAATGATTGCATTTAGTGAATGGTGATGAAGATTTTCTAGGTGGTACAAAGAAGTTTTTGTAATGCTTTTCTTTTTTAGTGGAGTTATATCCTAAACTAGTTTTTATCAAACATGCATCTTTGATTTCCAAGTAATACATTTAAATTATCTCTACCATTTGTAAACTTTTATAAGGTTTTATTTAAGTCTAAAACCTTAGTTTCTAGGATGTCATATTTCTTTACAAAATCACAAGGTTTATTCTTGGAGCATGCTTGAACATTTGCTAATTCTTCTTTCAAACATTCATTTTCTTTGCCAAGTTCTACAAGAAGCATTTCAAGAGTATTAATAGTTTTCCTAGATAACTTGTATTTATTTGATATTTTAACAAACTTATCATATAATTCCTCAAATGCATCAAGTAATTCATTTCTATCTAAGTCAAGGAGACTTACCTCATCATCTCCATCTTGATGATTAGCCATGAGGCATAGATTGGCTTCCTCGTTTTTGAATTCGTCTGAGCTACTTATTTCATTTTCATCCCAAGCAATGTAAGCTTTTCTTCTTCCTCTTTTCTCTTTGTTTTTCTTCTTGAGATTTGGACAATCCACCTTGAAGTGTCCTTCCTTACCACATTCAAAGAAATTTGGCGAGGAAGAATTTTCATTTGAAATTAGTTTCTTACCTTGAGGTTTGAAGCTCTTTTGGAAGCGTTTGTTTCTCATAAACTTTCCGAAGCGCTTCACAAATAGTCCAAACTCTTCTTCTTTATTAAGCTCACTAGCGGATTCTTCTTCATTGATAGAAGTGGCCTTGAGAGCTAGACCTTTCTTCTTGGAAGATTTTTCTTCCTTTTCCGCCATCCTTAATTCTTTCAACTCTTGTTTTTGTTCTTGTAACTTACCGAATAGTGTAGAAAGAGACATTTCATTGATGCTAGGAGATTGTTTGATTGCGGTGACTAGAGGTTGCCATTCCCTGGTGAGACTTTTTAACACTTTGTGAATAAGTTCTTTGTTAGTGTAAGTCTTGCCAAGAGTAATGAGATGATTTATAATAAGTGTGAACCTCTTTTGCATATCAACAATTGTTTCTCCAGAATTTAATCTAAAGCTTTCATACTGACTAGTTAAGGTACTATCTTAGAGTCTTTGACATTACTTGTACCTTCATGGGTTATTTGTAAGGTATCCCACATATCCTTGGCGGATTTACATGTAACTACTCTAAAGAATTCATCAGGGCCTAAAGCTAACGTGATTAGATTTTTGGCTTTATAGTTATATTGGACTTTCTTTTCTTCTTCGCTAGTCCAATCATCCATCAATTTTTCTACTTGTTTACCATCTACAGTATGCATAAGTATGGAAGGACCATTTTCAATTGCATTCAAAACTTTAAGATCAATAGATTGTATAAAAATTTTTATCCTTTCTTTCCAAAAAGCATAGCCTTCCCCATTGAAAGCAGGAGGTCTATTTGTGGCACCACCCTTAGGAAAAAGATTTAGAGAATTAGAGGCCATTGTTCTCTTGAAGCTGTTAAGCTTGATCTACCAAGAGTCAAGCTCTGATACCACTTGTTGTTTAAGTGGCCTCTATACTCAAGAGGGGGGTGAATTGAGTTTTAAAGCTTTTAGTTGGAATGCCTTTAAAATTGATTCCTTTTTCACTAAGTATATTTGTATGTAAGAAATAGCAAGTGTAGAGCAAGAATCAATATGAGAGAGTGTGAAAATGTTGCTAAGGCAATTTATCAAACACTTGGTGTGCAACACTTTAACTTAGCCTAGTTACTCAAGTTCAAGCAATAATATCACAATCAAATCAATATACCAATTAAGTACAATAAGTAAGTGCAAGAGAGTAGAGAAGAAAAGCTTGCAAACCAATTTAACGAGTTCCACCACCCCGATGTATGTCTCGCCTTCAAGCAACCCACTTGAAGGATTTTCACTATTGAAGTTTAGAGATACAAGCTATGAGTAATTGCAGCTTCCTAGTGTCCCACACTCAAGAACTCAATCCTCACTAGCACAAGGGCAACCCACCCAATCTCTCAAACTCTCAATACCCAAAGGTTGAACCCCAACCTTTGTGACCACTCAACCTAGAGTGAATAAACTTGGTGTTTTGATGTTTGGTTTTACAATCAATAAACTCTCTCAATAGAGTAGATGAACAAATGAAGGCTCACTCAATTTTTAACTCTCATAAGAGAGGATTTACAAATATAAGCTCTAAGTTTCAGAAAATGAAACTAAACAAAGAAATAGAACTCACAAGACTCAAGATTTGATTTCCTTTTGATGGATTTGATTGCTTTGAGTATCTTGAAGGAGTCTTGCATTTATAGGCCTTGGAGAGGTGCCCTTAAGTCTTCAGAGCTGTTGCACAGCATGGGCATTGGAGTAACAATGGAGAAGTGAGTTGGTTTCCCACTTAAAAACACTTTTCCCCAAATTCTGGCACTAGTGTAATCGATTAGGCCTCGAGCTGTAATGGATTACACTTTGAATTCTTCAGTGTAATTGGACTTGTAATCGATTAGCCTTTCCCATGTAATCGATTAGCTAAGAGACAGAACCTTGCTAATCGATTGTTTTTACCTTGTAGTCGATTATGTGTGGCACCTGATGCATTTAATTTGGTTACGCAGCATGGTAATCGATTGTAGCTTATGTGTAATCGATTGGGTATCAAATAGAAACTCTGTAATCAATTAGTTCTTAAGTTGTAATCGATTAGTGACATTACAGAACACTAGTAATCGATTGTGGCAGCCTTGTAGTCGATTAGCAGATGCACCTAATGCTTTTAATTCATTTTCTCAGCTTGGTAATCGATTGGCTTCCTTGGTGCAATCGATTAGGTGACAAACAAAAGCTCTCTAATTGATTAGGAGAGATCTTGTAATTGATTATGTAACAGACAGAAGCTTCGTAGTCGATTAGCTCTGGTCTTGTAATCAATTAGCTTGCGTGTTTTTGCAGGTCTGATGCTGTTTTCTCTGTTTTCATGGTAGTTTAAGCCTTTTGCTTTGAGTCTTCAATCTCTTTTGTCATTATCAAAATTATTCAACCTGGAATGCATATTCAAACATAATCAGCGCTTCATACTCTGCCTAGGGGATTCAAGTATGATCCCCGCTCCGCTCCCCTTTTCATTCGATGACCTATCAATAGACAGAGTCCAGAAAGCATGCTTTATATCATATTCCTCTTTATCACTTCTAGCTTAACTAGGAAATCTGGTAGAACCCACGCCTTGATGGCTCCCCAGGGTTCATAGCGGGTTCCGTACTCAGAAAGCTCTATAACCCAAGCTACTATCCTTCCCGCTAGCTGTGGTTTCTGAAGTATCTTGCTAATTGGATGATTAGTCCTAACCACGATTTGGTGGCTATGAAAGTAGGGTTGCTACTTCTGAGCGACTACCACCAAGTTGTACGTAAATTTCTCCACCCTCTGATATCTTGCTTCAGAACCCTACAAATTATTGCTTGTAAAATACACCGGTCATTGGACAGAATCTTCCTCTTGGACCAAAGCTGTACTGACAGCTTATTCCCCAATGGTCAAGTCTATTATCAACTTGGCCCCGAGAGTGGGCTTGGTTAGGATAGGGGGTGAGCCTAGATAGGTCTTCAATTCTACGAATTCTTTTTCACACTCCAAGGTCCATGCAAACGTGTCAATTTTCTTTAACACTTGATAAAAGGGCATCAACTTTTCGACGAACTTAGAAGGAACTGGGAGGGGGCTGTAATCCTCCCGGTAAGACGTTGCACCTCCTTAATGTTTTGAGGACTCATTATTTCTAGAATGGCTCAGCATTGGTCAAGGTTAGCCTCGATACCCCTATGTGTCAACATGTACCCCAAAAAATTGCTCGCCTTAGACCCCAAAGAAACATTGTCGAGGTTAAAACGCATGTTATGCGTTCTTTGCACGATGAAAATTTCTTCCAAAAAACCTCTATATTTCTGCTAATCTGCTTAGCAAAGATCTTGTCCACCAGCCTCTAATAGGTGGCGCCAACGTTTTTTAACCCAAAAGGCATTGCCCGATAACAAAAATTTGCCCATCCGGTTATAAAGGCCTTTTTTTCTTTGTCCCTTGGGTTTATCTGTATTTGGTTATATCCCGAGTATCCATCCATGAAGCTTAGAACCTAGTATCCTGAGGTTCCATCTACTAAACGGTTAATGTTAGGTAAAGGATAGAGATCTTTAGGATATATCTTATTAAGATCAATAAAGTCGACACACATCCTCTACTTCCCGCTAGCCATCTTTACAATGACTACATTGGATAGCCAAGTTGGATACTTAACCTCTTAGATAAAGTTGGCTACCAATAACTTATTTGTTTCTTCTTTAATGGTCGGTCTCCTATGAAGCCCTAACTTTCATGGTTTCTACGCTATTGGCTTGGCTTCTAGGTTGATATTTAGCAAGTGGCATATGACTTTCAGGTCAATCCTTGACATATCCGAGGGACTCCATGAAAAGAGGTTTGTGTTGGCCTTCAGTAAAGTGACTAGAGATGCTTCCAGGTGTAACACCCTAATTTCTAATTAAATAAATGAAATTAAAGAGGAATTTTTCGAAAAAAAATTAAGGTTGGCAAACTGTGCATACTCTGTCCAGATTAACAAAACCGAGCACAACAAGGAGAAGGAGGGGGAGGAAGATAAAGAAAGGAGCTCATGCATCGTGAACGAAGGGAACACTTAGGCGAATCCAATGGCACCTGGCACATTCGCTCAAGCAAAGCGAACTACGCTCAGGCGATTCTACTCAGGTTCTCCAATCCACACAACACTCGCTGAAGCGAAGCTACACTCGGTATCCAGTCACTCCACTCGGATTTTAGTGTATGGTTCACTCGGGAAGGGCCTACTCTCAGCTTACTCGGATTGAGACAATGGTTCACCCGGTATTGATTTAGCTCACACGGGATTTGCTCCTAGGATTACTCGGTTATTTCACCCATTTTACATTCTCTCGGACCTAACCTAATCCTATCCACTCGGAATATCATCCTTTGGTCACCCGGATTATATATATATATATATACGATTTACTCAAAATTTATGAAGGGGGGTTTCTCTCAGAATCCTTTTCAGGCAATCCCCACATGGAAATGCCCAGCTACGAGTCACTGATATACAACATATTCCAGTCGGAAAACCTTCACTTCGACAGCTTCTCCCTCGGAAATCATTAATCAATCTTTACTCAGGGGACCTTACAATTACCACTCACTAGATTCAACCCAACTCCTCCTCCAAACTATACGACCACAATCATTCGGCTGTTCAACTCCTCATCACTCAAAATGGCTCACTATCTCGCTTTTCCTCGATCCACAACCTAGCTATACTCCTACCCACAGTCACACTGATCTCATATCCTCGAAAGTATACCCACACATCCATACCTACCACTCGGGCATTACCTACAGCATAAAATAATCACACAGTATAAATACATAGAGGGGTACTTGAATAATTACAAAAGTATCATCATGACTTTGTTCACCCGAAAATGTTCAAGTTCTAACGTAAGGACAAAATCAAAATATGAGCCGGCCAAGGCTTGATAGGACCTTCACACAGTATATACATATACACATATATTCAATAGCACTCGGTTGCTTGTTCTGCACCCAGCGCCTTCTTCACCCTTCATTCCGAGAGATGTTCACTGAAAATGTAGCCACTGCAGGGGTGAGCTTTTGCATGTAAAATGTCAATCAAAGACTCGGTATCAGTGTCAGTACACACACTTACTTTCACTCAGTTGCATTTGGTTAAACTAAGACCATGCAAATCGGAATAATATCTATAACATACATACTACATAAAGTGCATCTTCATTCACACGTACACATGCATCCACACACTCGAAAATCATTCATAACACTCAACACGTGTTATGCGTACTATCTTAATCAACATCATATCTACATGCATGCCTACGGATCCGACTTGAGTAATGACTTTTAGTTACAGTTTCCTCCTTATTGGCCGCTCGTCCATCAGCTCTTCCCGTGTGGTACCGGTCTCCCATTGACGTCTCGAGACTCATCTCTAGCTCCTACGGCTACCACGAGCTCCCACAGGATCTAGCCAAGGTCTGTAGCTGGAAGCCATTCCCTCGAGGCTCTAGACCTTCCACGGGTCACCTCATTCTTACACATGCAGCTAATGCGTTTACCAGCAAGCATCATTACTCAACTGATACCTCCTTCGCAACCATCGTAATAGAAACAGATTCAACACAGTCTTTACGTTTACTTTGCCAGTCACACCAACATGCACAGCAATCGGACAATCAAGGTAATAACGTCTGACAAATCAACTAACAATCACACTAAGCCACTGCAGGGGTGAGCTTTTGCATGTAAAATGTCAATCAAAGACTCGGTATCAGTTTCAGTACGCACACTTACTTTCACTCAATTGTATTTGGTTAAACTAAGACCATGCAAATCAGAATAATATCTATAACATACATACTACATAAAGTGCATCTTCATTCACACGTACACATGCATCCACATACTCAGAAATCATTCATAACACTCAACACGTGCTATACGTACTATCTTAATCAACATCATATCTACATGCATGCCTACGGATCCGACTTGAGTAATGACTTTCAGTTACAGTTTCCTCCTTATTGGCCGCTCGTCCATCAGCTCTTCCCGTGTGGTACCGGTCTCCCATTGACGTCTCGAGACTCATCTCTAGCTTCTACGACTACCACGAGCTCCCACAGGATCTAGCCAAGGTCTGTAGCTGGAAGCCATTCCCTCGAGGCTCTAGACCTTCCACGGGTCACCTCATTCTTACACATGCAGCTAATGCGTTTACCAGCAAGCATCATTACTCAACTGATACCTCCTTCGCAACCATCGTAATAGAAACAGATTCAACACAGTCTTTACGTTTACTTTGCCAGCCACACTAACATGCACAGCAATCGGACAATCAAGGTAATAACGTCTGACAAATTAACTAACAATCACACTTTCATGTTCTCACAGTGTTAACAGAGATAGGACCATGCATCTCATTCGTCTATAACAAGGCTAACAGGCTACATTACCACCATCTTGATTACATGCAATTATTGTATCACTACTATCCTACACACAGGATCCAGAATCAACAATCATACATAATATTCAATCGTCACAAACACATGCACACACTTAAAGCAATACACTCATCCGGTACCGTTCGTGGACCATGCATTTGACATGCAAGCGCCCCCTACCTACAGAAGGAACTCAAGAAGCTCTCCTACTCTCAACATTTGGTCTGACGCTCTATCCGACTCGTCCAGATCCCCTTCGCACCGTCGTACTCTGCAATCAGCTCGGGGATGAGAAGTTGTTCTTCCTCTGCTTCAGGGATCGTCTTCCACCAGTTGGAGGGGACTCTGACCTTCCTTCAGCACCGTCGTTGCGATTTCCAGAAACAAAAGGCAAAACAGGGGAAGGGAAAAGAAGATGAAAACGGAGAAGAAGAAAAGAGAGGATGAAGTAGTGGGAAGAAGGATGAGTATCCACGGTGATACAGGGTATATGTGCATGCGAAGAGAAGGAAGTGGGATGGGAAAACGTGAGTCGCAGCCCACTCACGTAACTCGCCAATCACAAACAGCCATCTTTCACCAATTAAGCCTTAATTAACTTGTCATTATTCCTTAAGTTAATCCGATTATGATTGTCAATTAACCTCTCACTTTGAAATCAAACCTTAATAGTTTATTTTTCATTCGGCATTTACCTTTAAAATTGGGATGTTACACCAGGTCCTGGTCTAGAACTCCGCTCGGGTGCATTAACTCAGACTAGATCACACATGCACTAGCTTTAGGGACTCGACCGGTTGTGGTTGTTTGTACTCTCTTTCATCTCAAGGATCAAATTTTGTTTTAATATCTTCATCAACTATAAAGGTCTCTCGAGGCCAGAGACTCTCATGATAACACTCCCAAGTGACCTCGGGGTCAGCCCGGACAACTTCGATGCATCTATCTCCGAGTAGGAACTTCATGGTAATGTATGGTATTGAAACAATGGCACCGAGCGAATTAAGAGATAAATGACCTAGGATGGTGTTGTGTGAGCTAGGAACCTAATGACTAGGTATTTCACCATCACTGCCCTGCTATCGTCTCCTGAGCCGAAGATTGTCTTTGACTTGACGTAGCCCATCACCTGCATAGAGTCACCCGTGAAACTAAGTAATGCACCATCATACAATTTAAGCTAACTTGGGAGCAGCTGAAGTACGTCTTTCATTGTCGGATATCTACAGAACTTCCTTGGTCCACCAACACTCTTCTCACAATACACTTTACAATCTCCCTGGTGACTACCACCGACTCGTCCTTGTTTGAGACTCCCTTAGGAATATCCGATTTGTCAAAAGCAATTATTCTAGCATCTCAGTAGCTCTGTATCTAGGGAAACCCCCTGAGATGGTGTGGATAACTCTTTTCGCTAACCCTTACATCATCGGGTTGGTGGGATCGGGAACACTTGCATTCCTGGCGGGGTTGGTCCATTGGCTAGAGTTCTACCTGGCTCAAAAATTCTCGATCTCTTTTTCTGCCATTTTTACGTGGTGCCTCTCCCCTGTGGTCAATGAACTTCTCCAAGTACCCCTGGTAAATCAAGTGCTCAATCTGATTTTTAAGGGACCAGCAATCCCCTATGTCTTGTCCAAAGGCACGATGGAATTTGTAGAATTCAGAAAATTTAATATTATGTTAGTTGTAGGATTAGAAGCAGCTAAAGAATCCGCATTTGTTGGCTCTTTTAGAGCCCTTGAGGCCTTCTTCGGGTAGGCTTAAGCAACCTGGTGTTATGCACTTCATCCATGATCTAATCCCTGCTACTATTCAAGGGAGTGAATGTGTTGTATTTAGGATTCGAATAGGCCTCTCTCCTTCACTCCTTGCCCGACCTCAGGTTCCTCTTCCACGACTCCGTCTTGACCATGACTTGCGCAGTATTCTTAACTCAACCAGCTTCTCGCTCCTCCTTGTTAATATACCAAACGACTCTCTACAAGAAATCATCCATATCTAAAGAAGGCTTTTTAGCTAATGAATCGAAAAAATCTTACCGCGGCGTAGTCTCGTCAAGATTGCATGCAGGGTCACCTCCGAGCTGAAGTTGCGAATTTGGATGGCTTGCTCATTGAAATGAGCCATGAATTATTTAAGAGTCTTATCACAGGCCTGGCTCAAATCACCAAGCTATGCAAAGTTTGTTGCACTGCCCGGATGGATGCGAATTGGTTAAAAAACTTCTCCGTCAATTCTATAAAACTTGATAGGCTCCTCGGAGGAATATGTAAGGACCACTGTAGAGCGAACTTGGTTAGGGTGATCACGAACGTCATACAGACGAACAGAGGAGAGCATCTGACGCTCCCATGATCAACATGGTGGTGGTAAACATGGTGAAATGATTCTTTGAGTCCCCATTCTATCATACTTCTCCATCACCGATGGCTTGTAGTTCGAGGAGGGGAGGGAGTTGGTGCTGCCATGATCTCCTTCATAAATGATGGGTTACATAGGGGTGTGAGGGATCTGATTTGTCTGTTCCTTGTTTCATGGTCAGGGTATTGTTGTAACTAGAGGCTTCTCTCTCTTCCTGCCTGTGGACACGCAACACTTCATTCTTCTGACGTAATTCCTCTACTGTGTGTTGCAGTGTTTTGAGCATAGTCACCAATGCATGCACCTAGTTGTGTGTGCTGTTATTGTTGTTGTTGTTGTTGTTATTGTTGTTGTTGCTACTGTTGCTGTTGCTGTTGTTGTTCATGGTGATTGTCATCCTCTCGATGGCTGAGGTTGATAGCCTTGTCACCATTGTTCTTTTCTTCTTGTTAGGATTAGGGTTTTGTGTGGATTAGGGTTTTGTGTGTATGATCCGTTTTACTGGGCCCTAGTGGACGTCAAAATGTTCATAACAAAAATGTAAGGCACAAAAAACCCTAGAGAACATCCCTTGGAGAAAATAGGTTTGTATTAGTCTTAGAATATGACACTTAAATTACAAAAGGGGAGCCTCGAGCCCTTTATACAATGAGTAAAAATGAAAGAAAAGGGGCTTTTAATTCAAGCCAAGGTAACGTGGAGATAATCGTATCTTCCCCGAATTAAAGGGACTTTGATTATCCTTTATCCTTATCTAAAAGAGGGGGAGAGAGGGGATAGTGTGGGTCCCCTCTCGATCCGGAGAACAAAATTTAATTATAAGATAATAGTATAAAATGTTTGAAAATTTTATAATTTATTATCTGAAAGTTCTCTTTCATATTTGTTATTAACAATTCCATAGGCATTTATTTTCTTTTCGGGTATCGACTTTACACGTTCCCCCAATATATAATCAAGAAACACGCGAACGACCAAAAGGAATTCTTATATTCTCCCTTAAAATATTAACCCCTTTCCATACAATATCTTAAATGCGTTTAATTAGTATGTTTTTTTTTGAGAAATTTAAAAATATATTTATAGAATACACGAAAAAATAAAAAAAATTGTTTCAACGGTTAATTTTTTTTAAAAAATAATTAGAAAATAGAAATCAAGTATTTTAAAAAACAACTTTGATTTTAAAAAACTATTCAACATAGTATTTTAAATCACGATCTTCTATTATTTGACTACGTTTTAATGATTAGCATATATGTTTATATAGTCGCCTATTATTATTATTATAAGTTATTATAGTATAGTGCCAACAATTTCTTTGAAAAAAAAACTACGAGAAAAGAACTTATAAAAACTGGTTTTATTTGAACAAGTTAAAAAATTGAAACATATTTTAATAATATTTTATACTTTTCCCTAAATAAATTTAAAACTCATTAAAAATTGAAAAACAAATACTGTTTTAACTAAAAAAGCACCTGTAGCATTTAAAAAAAAGAAGAAGAAAACGTAGTTTGAAGAAAATATGGAGGCCCTTGGGTCATTTTCGTAGTTAATTAAATATAACAAATTAGTTGTTTTACAAAACAACACAAAGACAAACGTAGGTACAACTAGTGATTTAATTTATATCCTACGTCGCCATACGTGCGCCTTTGATAGTGGTGTATAAAAGAAACGACTAGCAAATTACATGCCATAGACCTATGCAAGTAGACAAATTTGAAGAATTGAAGAGTAAACAAGACCAAAGTATGATTAAAAATTCTAGATATTATTGTCAAGTCTCAGTCTTACCGTAAGATATCAATGTTAGTTGTTCCAAGTGATAGGAAATTTTAATAGGTATAAATAAAGTTTTGAGTTCTACGTTTTATGTATATAAAAATCTTGTTGGGTGGGATAATTTCACCAATTTGGCATATCATCAATTCCCAACTTTAGATTAATCAATCTGGATAGATCACCGAAAGATTAACTCAAAAAACTTTATCGTAACACAATTAACAAAATGATTTAATAAATGAGAGAGGAGAAATTATTATATGGTCTAAACCATAGGTAAGTTTATACTTTGATAATCATTACTTCACACATCTTAGATTTGACCTAGATGGGAATGTGCAATATATATATTTGTTAATGTTTTTATATTATTTGTTTTAATAATTGATATTAAAAATACTTTTTATACTAGTCGTTTTATTAAGCGAACTATATTTTTTACATCAATTATTAAAACAATATTTTTTATAAAAATATTTTTAGAAAATTAATATTTCATATTGGTTGTTTTAATAAATATTAACAATGTTTATTAATAAATATTTGGTGAATAAATCAAATTTGTATTTGATCCGGTCTCGATAACGGTACCAGAACAAGGACGTAATTTCACTCGTCCTCACTATGCTACCGACGTTGCAGGTAGACCTTCGGACTGTAAACCTCGTATCAGGCATTCTCCCTATACATGTATGTCCAGGTTGACACCTCGTACACCGGAAAGCATCCACGTCACCTGACAGAAAGTATAGGTTACAACTGCCAGGGGACATTCGCAGGAGATGCAGCTTCTCCCGCGTCGTGTGCCAGAATCTTATACTGTGCAGTGTATTATTTGTCCCCTGACCCTACCTGCACCTGACGGTTCATTCTCCATGCTCACCTATAAATAGTCCATTCTTACACGCAGAAAGGTAAGGTTGTTCTCATTCTCGTATACTGTTTCATTGCTCAAGTTTCTTGAATTTGAATCCATATTCTTGTTGCTGACTTGAGCGTCGGAGAATCTTTGCAGGTGGCGCCACTTTTCGCCTACTCTCAACGCAAAAGCTTGGTGTTATGGATCTCCAGGACTTCGAGATCGGTATCTCCCACTGAGATATCGGATACCCACTATACCGATGTAAAATTACACTTCATAGTTTACTCTTGTGGCTGGTCCCACTCCGGATCTTACACCCCGAATCAGACCAGTTCATTGGCACACCCAGTGGGATCCATTAGAGTTATTCACACTTTTCACAAAAGATCAGTAGTCTACCATAGAAGGCAATGGCAGGAATTTTTAGGAGGGATAGGTGGAAGATGTCACTGCCCAAGAATACCAAGTTGGAAGGCGGCTGGCCTTTGAGTCCCCTGTTGGGAGCTCAGAAAGAATAGTGCCTGTCGGAACTCTAGACCCCCGTGATGAGGTTATAAGGCAGCTCAGGGAGGAGCTTGCTGAGCTAAAAGTGGGAAGGAGACAGGTTGAAGAGAAGGTGGTGTCTCAGAATGAGGAGACTCACCACATTACTGGGAAAGAGAAGTCCATAACTCTTCAATATTCGAAGATCCTTACATATAAAGAGAGGGAGCAGACCCATGACTCTGGTGAAAGAGTCAGTGCCAGAAGGAAGAAGCCAATATTTGCAGCTCCGAGGGTGTACAGACTTAACGTCCCATTTTCGTGGAGGTTGATGAGTGTGCCTATCACTAGGAACTTGCAAACGACCCAGCCTCTCTTGATTGGAAAGTACACAGGAGAGACAGACCCCACTAAGTATTTGGATGCTTACACAGACAAGGCTATGTTCTTGGGGGCTGAAGAAAATGTTATGTATAGAATGTTCCCCCGTACGTTGGTTGGGGAGGCCCTCAGCTGGTTCAAAGGGATCCTTTCGGGCTCTATAGATTCATGGGAGAAAATGGCAACAGTGTTTGGGGATCACTTTGTCATTTCCAGGGACGTTCCCAGGACATCTCATACCCTTGCCCAGATTAGGCAGGAAGAAACAAAAATTCTTAAGGAGTTTTTAAGAAGATTTTATAAGGAAGCGACATTAGTCCCAAATCTCACTGAGGCCATCCAGCTGCACATCGTCATTGAGGCGTTACAACCCAGCTCAGCTTTCACCTTGTCTTTGGTGAAAAGCCCTCCGATGTCATTTGAAGAGTTTCGGAGGAAGGCTTCTAAGTATGTGGGTATTGAGATGCACTTAGAAGCCAAAGGGGTAAGGCCCGGGCATCCAGCTCCGGTGTCCCAGCCAATGAGGGAAAAGGAGAGGATAAGGTCGGAAAGACCTTTCTAGAGGGACAGGTTCAAAAGCCCTCAACCCCATTGTCAAGAAAGGCGCGTAGCGGCCTTCAGTAACTATGCCCCTCTAAATGCCAAAACCTCTTAGATTTTGAGGGAGGTCAGATGGCCCACATTAAGCGTATATGGCATAAGAAGACTGGCCCTGGTAAAGAGACCTGGGAATCTACGCAAGTATTGTGATTTTCATGAGCAGGTAGGCCATACGACAGATGAGTACAAAGCCTTGAGGAACGTTGTGGAAACCCTTATCCGAGAAGGAAAATTAAAGCAGTACCTCTTCAAAGAGAAGTCCTTGGACGAGCCAGACCGGATGGAGAAGCGAGGTCGAGATCTCGACCATGAGGGCGATAATAGCTGTGCTCCGGCCAAAAGATTTACCGTCATTGAGAAACAGAAGGGTGTTGTCATCAGCAAGGTTGTTCACTAGGATGAAATACCCCAGCAGTAACAGCAAGGCCGGTGCAAAATGATTGACATATTTGCCAGTGGTTTTGCTGGGGACAGAGCCTCAATCACGGTTAGTAAGAATCATCACCGCATGATTCTCTCGGTGCAAGGAAAGCCCAGGGATAATTGCCCATTCAGGGACGGTGTGTTGGCGCCGGTAATTTCCTTTTCTGATAAGGATTTTGGCCCAACTATACTTGGAGGTGACGATGCTGTCGTCGCCGTAGTTGTTATCGCTAACAAGGATGTCAAGAGGATCCATGTAGATTAGGGAAGTTCCTGCAACGTTATTTTTTATAGCTATTTTAAAAGAATGGGTTTTAATGACTTTGATTTGTAGCCTTACACGCAGGAACTAACAACTTTTAATGAAGCGAAGTAGCCTACGAAGGGGTATCTTGACACGCTGGTGTCCTTTGAGGGCTAGCCTGGAGCTAGAACAATAAAGTCCAAGGTGCTGGTGATTGATATGGAGTCACCATACAATGGCATCATAGGTCATCCCACGTTGAACGCCATGGAAGCAATTATCTCTATGCCTCACCTCCTCATCAAGTTCATCGATAAGGACAATAATGTATCCTTTCTCCAGGGTGATCAAGAGATGGCCAAGTACTGCTACAACCTGAGCTTGAACATGGTAAAATTGGAGGCGTTCAACAAGAAAAGAAAGTTAAATGACATAGGAGCCGTGGCGGGGTCTGTCAACTTGATTGATCTAGGCCCCAGGGCAGAGCTAAAGATTGATCCGCTGAACCCTACAAAGCCTACACCGGAAGGGGGCTCTAGGGACGTCGTTGTGGGGGATTCACCCGAGAAGGTCACTCATATTAATGACAAGTTAGAAGTTGTGATGGAGCAGCGTCTAAATTACGTGAATGAGCTGAAGGGAAGGTTCTTAATGTTGGAGTTCAAGCACGTGCCCAGAGAGGAGAACACCAGGATGAATATCCTCTCAAGGCTTGCAAGCATGAAATAGCTCAGAAGCACTACTACCGTTATGCAAAGTACTTTGACGTCGCCCAGCATTCCCTTAACCCTGTCACTAAACACGATAACATATCATGCCTTCAACGAGGATTCTTGGGTAGTTCCTTATATACGGTACCTGGTTGAATGACAATTGCCCACTGATGAGTTGGAGAGGAGGAGATTAAGGAGGGAGCTGCCTTACTTCACGATGGTTGATGGTATGCTTATTTGGAGAGGTTTTTTCATACCTTACCTCTGTTGTTTAAATGAAAATGAGGTACAAGGGGTCATGAAAGAGGTGCACGAGGGGCAATGTGGGCACCACTCTGGTGGCAGGAGCTTAATGAGGAAGATTCTTAGAGAAGGCTATTAGTGGCCCACAATAAAGAAGGATTCCATGAAGTTTGTCAAGAAATGTGGCCCATGCCAGAGATTCTCCAACCTCCATCACATGCCGGCTAAGGAGCTATTCACATCTGTCGTGCCTTGGCCATTTCATCAATAGGGGTTGGACATCCTGGGCTCATTCCTAACAGCGCCTGGGGGTATCAAGTACCTCATTGTTGGGGGTAAATTACTTTACAAAGTGGATAGAAGCTGAGCCTGTTTTACACATCACATCAGCCTAGACACGCCATTTTGTTTATGAGAATATCATTGTGCGGTTCAAAGTGCCAGCGCAGATCATTACTGACAACAGCACCCAATTCACTGATAGAAAGTTCATAGAGCTGCTTGAAGGACTAGGGATAGTCCAGATTTTCTTATCTATTGAACATCCGTAAATAAATGGACAAGCTGAAGTGGCCAATAGAGAAGTGTTGAAAGGACTTAAGAAGTGCCTAGGTGAAACTAAGGGCGGCTGGACAGACCAGTTGTGCCATGTATTGTGGGCGTATCACACCACGCCCCATTTCTTGACCAACGAGTTCCCATACCGCCTCACTTATGGCATCAAGGCGATGATACTGGTGGGACTTCAGACCACGTCAACAAGGGTGGAGTATTTCTCTGAAGAAAATAAAAATGCTAATCTGGTGTCAGAGTTGGATGTCCTTCAAGAACTCAGAGAAGAAGCCTTCGTCAGAGACCGGGCTATCAAAGCAAAGGCAACCCTCCAGTATAATAAGCGTGTCCAGCACAAAGTATTCAACGTGGGAAATCTTATGTTAAGAAAGGCCAGTGTGGGAAACAAGTTCGCACATCAAGGCAAGCTGGCTCCAATATGGGAAGGCCCTTACAGACTATCCGAGGTGACTAGCAAAGGTTCATACCGCCTGGAGAACCTCGATGGCACATCCATCCACAAAAAGTGGAATACTCAGAATTTACGCATTTATTACAGCTAGTTGGTAAGATGGCATGCACTCTTTTTCCTAACTTGAGTTTTTTCCCATTGGGTTTTCTCAAGAAGGTTTTAATGAGGCATGACCCTAACTACGCTTTATTTGTACATATTCAATTCAATATGAAAATTTGTCAATAACAATAATATTTTCACTTCTTTTGTGTCTGTGATTTTTAGCTTTGTGCTCGGTATGCAAAACAACCCTCTGGACGGATGATCTCAATTACCTATTCTGTAATTGATGATGTAACTCCTAGAGAGGTTAAATAGGATATAGGATTGGACCTTCCTCAAGGCCATACCGAACCCCATTGAAGACTTGGGATGTAGGATTGGACTTTTCTTAAGGCCATGCCGAACCCCATTGAAGACTTGGGTTGTAGGATTGGACCTTCTTCAAGGCTATACCGACCTCCAGTGAAAATTCACCCTCAGGATGGATGATCTCAATTACCTATTTCGAAATTGACGATGGAACTCCTAGAGCGGTTAGATTGTAGGTTTGGACCTTTTGCAAGGCCATACCGAATCCATTGAAGATCATCCTAATTGCCCACTCTAAAATGGAGCACAAGTGTCAAACCTTTGGGGTAGACAGTCTTAGTCATTCCTCTCTAAAACTAACGACATAGCCCCACGAGAAAGGTATTAATCACGATAGCAATCGACATAAATACAAGGTGATAAGTGTTTGACGATTAGCATTTTCAGATGGTATGACCATATCGGTCCGCCCTAATTATAAGATCAAAAAATGGCTAACGATTATCACGATGTACAGTTAGAAAGCTTCCTACGAAGAAGGTAAAATGCCATATTAAAAAGTAAGCAATTTTTATAGAAGAAAGTATTGAAAAGAAAAAACAATTGTTTATAATATTTGTTTAAAGCTGGAGTTAGTCCCGGAACACAGTAGTAGTGACAGATAAAAAATTCTACGAGGCCGAAGGTTGATTATCAGGATTATCGCCTCCTTTGCTCTTCTCTTCGCCTCCTTCTCCCACTTTTTCCTTATCAATTCCGTTGGCTTTATCTCCATAGGTCTCAGCTGGTGTGTCTTCTCCGCTCTGAGCCTCAATCTTCTCTTGTTTAATTTTCTTCAAAAGGGTTGGGCCGGGCTCCATGCTCTGTCCCTCAGGCAGGGGCGAAAGCTCGTACAAAGCGTTGTCAGGCTCTTTGTGTTCACCATCTTTTACCACGACAAGTTTCCCTCCGTGAAACTCCCAAAACAAATTTAAACCGTAGAGGTTAAGTGCCACGTCAGGATTGCGATAGAAGATCTGCTGGATCGCCATGCCGAAGGATTTATATGCTATATTTTTACATAGGCCCAAAGCTTTCTTCGCCCTAGCCTTAACTGTAGTAAGACTGGCCTGTAATTTTTGGTTCTCCTCTGTAAAAGCGCCAGCGTCGGTACTTCCTTGCCTGAGTTCCTCCAGCTGCTGAAGTAAGGATTTTTCCCTCTCTGCCTAGTCTTCAGCTTGTTTGGCTCACCCCGCCTCGGTTGCTTTCAGGTCATAAAAAAGCTAGACATTCTTCTGCTTCTCTACCCTGAGTTCTTCTATGAGTTGAGAAGCATCCTTCACTTCAATTTGAAGTTTGAATATTTTATCCTCAAGAGATTTGGCAGCTGCCTTTAAGGTGGATATCTCAAAGGATCATTCATCTGCCAGCTCTTTAGCCTGTTTCAGCTTATCCTCAGTTATTTACAGATTGGCTCTATCCTTAGTAGCGAAGATGGTGAGATGTTCCAGCTTAGACCTTACCTCATCAGCCTCTTTTACGCTGTCGGTAGTCTGGCTGAGAGAGTTGAGGAAGCTTGAGAGCTCAGCCAATTGCCATCTTCCAGCCTCGTACGCCTCCTTTATTTCAGACACCTCCAGAGTATGGTAGAGTTTGTACAAAGGAGGCGAAAATGCAGCAGGCATCAGACCCTCATAGGAGGTATTGGGTGGATCCGACCTCACCCGCAGATGGGCATATCGAGGGGCCGTCACAGTTGGGTCAGCATCAGGTCTCGAACCAGAATAACCCTCGAGGGTTATCACCACCTTTTTCTTCTTCGGAGCCGTGTTGGATGTATTGACCTCAAACAATGTTTTCTGTTTCTTTACAGGCGCAGCAGATGGAGATTTTTAAGCTTCAGCTTGTTTGACTAACCTCTCTCTCTTTTTCTCTTTCCTTTCCAGTTCTTTATGGTGAGAATCAGTTTCCTCTTAGGTATTAATCAGAGGAATCTTCTCACTCGCAACAGAGGTAAGGGAGATGGTTTCAACCAAAGCTTTAGTGGCATTGATTTTTGGTTGGATGTTGTTTTCCTCAAAAGAGGAGTCATCTTCAGCTAACATGGATTTCAAGGAATTCATGGCCGAGCAGGATTCTTCTATTTCCTCTACATAAGAAAGAAAGAAGGCGTTAGCATTAAACACAATAAATATCGGATTTTAACAGCAAAAGAGTAAAAAGTAGTTTATTACTCAAATATTCGTTCTTAATAAAGTTTGAACCCAGAAGGCGCTTGCAAAAGAACTCCCCAACCTCAGAGGTGTGCATCCTCAAGGCGCTTAGCACTTTGATGGAGTGAGGGGAAAGTTCACTCTTATCCGTGAAGTAAGCCTAACTGGTGAGCAAGAAGTGCTCGTGGGTCCAGTTGGTGGGGAACTTAAGGATGCCTTCTTCATTAGCCAAAACACTGGCTTGCTCGGTTGGATCTGGATCAACGTATAGTATTGTTTGAAGGATCTATCATCAATCTTGGCAGAATCGGTGAAGGACTTGAAATTGATAAGTTTGGAGTCATATCAGAGTATGATGAATCCACGGCCGCCCTTCTTGTTGGCACAACAGACCACTTAGAAATAGTAAAAAAGCATTGCCACAATAGGTTTAAAGTTGAAGTGTCCCCCAAGAACCTCCAAAGCGAGGATGAGGCTCCATCTGTTAGGGTGCACTTATGTAGGGGCGCAATCTAGGAACCGTAGGACGCCCATCTCAAAATCGGTGAGAGGGAAGCGGACTCCTAGGTATTAGAAGACAAAGTCATACATGCAGACGGACATGTCGTCTGGTACGCGGTGATAGATCCTGTCTTGAGGACGGGGCGCTAGCACTATAAATCTTTCCCTTAGCCTCTCTTCAGCAAAAACTCTGAAGCGCGGGGAGATGAGCCCACCGTTCTCCCTAGCGTATCGAGAGACTATTTCATGAAACTCTTCCTCAACCCAGCTGTAAGGGTATCTCTGGTTTAAAACTTCCCAGTTCAGCAGGTGTGCGACCACGTTCATACACCCCTCGATATTCCTCAGAACTGGGACTCTTCCAGATCCTTTGATGTCCATTTCTTCTTGAGTGTAGGGGAAGACGTCAGAGCTGTGATAAAAAGTGATGTCATCAGAAAGGTAACACTCTGCACTCACTTCACTATCAGAGGAGTCACTAGCCCTTAAACTAAAGGAAGACTCAGGGCGAGGCCTAGCCATTGGCCGCCTTGAGTTAGAGGTTTCTTCCCTTTCTAAACGACGAGGCCAGGCTTTGGAAGGACTCGTAGGAATCCTTCCACCACGGTAGCCAGAGGGCCCATAAGGGTTTCTTCTCCCCCTGTTTGAAGGACCAACGCGACCTTGCCTAGGGTACATGGTGGATAACAAAAATGTAGAAGCTGAGACGACCCCCAAAAATAGGGGTAAATTTTTCACGTTTTACAAAGAGTTATTCGATATAATAAAACATGGTGAAGTTTTAAATTCAACACCCCGGGTCTATAAAAAACCTCTTTCATATATGAAGATATGAGTGGGCAAATTAAAATGAATTTTATAAGAAATTTCCATTTGAAAATAGCAGAAGAATTAATTAAATTGATGTTGCATGATTGAATCCAAAGAAGTAAGCCTTAAAAGGTTTAATGATGTTAAAATAGGTCAATAGTATTTTTGAAATAAGGCAAAGCATAATTTACTGTAATGAAAATGAAAATAATTCAGATCATGGCAATTGGAGGATTCTGTGCTCCACTCGCTCAAGCGAGAGCCATACTCGCTTGAGTGAGTTTGCATGGTACGCTTGAGCGAGCTAGGGAAAATACTGAGCAAGGAAAAAGGATGGGTATCAAGGGTCTTCTCGCTTGAGCGAGATTCAAGAGCCACACTTGGGCGAACCAGTGAGACGCTTGTGCGAGAGGGAAGATTAGTCTCAGAGGCCAATCTCGCTTGATCGAGTTCTATCTCGCTTGAGTGAGATTGCTCCAGTAGCATTAAGGACTCACTGCCTGATTTTTGCTTGAGCGAGGCAAGGCTCTCCTGGGCGAAAATCGTCCAGTGTCCATTTCCCTTCCTCTCGCTTGAGCAAGAACTGTATTCGCTTAGGCGAATTTTGGCCAGTGACCAAACCACTGATACAAGAGGATCTCGCTTGAGCAAGATTCTCACCCGCTTGAGCGAGTTCTGCAGGGAAACGAAAAACACCAGATTTCCTTGCAACCTAACATGCCAAAACTCATCCCATCCTAAATCAATCAAATTTAACATAACATAAATATCATATTACACCTTTATAACTTGTCTCAAGTATTAATTCCCTTTGAATTCCATTCTTACCTAAGTATCACATTAAATCAAGCACATTATCTCATGTAATCACCAAAACATAAACTTTTACATGAACCTTCATTCATTCATAGAATTTATCACCAACACACATCATAATTCATCGTCTTACATCATTTGGGTCATTAATGAAAATTGGCCATGCACACCAAGGTCCAATTTTCCTATATGACCCTCAAAATCATCAATTACAATCTAGATAATAAAATAAGCATACATACACACTATATGCTATACAAAAATCCAGATTTTGCCGGCCAAGGCACTTCCTATACATCTATTTACCTTCTTCCACAAAATGTACTTCAAAAGGATTTCACTCCTCCCATGAGTGACCTGCATCACAAATCTAAAAAGTGGACAACATGGGAGAGTGAGTCATACATTCCAAAAGAATGAATATGAATACCATGTGATTATGTACATATGCATCAAAACATGTATACTTTGCATACACATATCATTTATCATCTTATTCATCATCATAACACTATCAAACGTATATCACAATCGACATTATAATTTAGGCAAGGTATACAAGCATCTACATAATCAAGTCCTTCAATATTTGGACTATTACAAAACTTATCACTTTACTCAAATTATTACTTGGTATTCATATCTTTTTATGTTGTCTTAATACATTATCTCATCCCCAATACATCCATCATCATAACTTATCTCCTTTGGCATACTTCCTTGCTATATGCAAATGCTCTTAAGTTAATGCATATGCATAATGGAATATTTCAATAATTGCAGATCTAACTGTAGGAATATAAACACCGATTGTGGGTTTCAAGTATGATCATCTAACCATACCCCAACTGCAGTAGTAAAATGTGTACACTTATTCTTAAATTGCATGCATTTCACCAATTGTTTTACTGGTACCAAATCACATCGCCCATTTTCAACACCGGTCATTTTCACCATGACCACGGTAACATATTCGACATATAGTGTTACAGGTCAACCATGAGGCATATCATGGTAGCTATGATCTGAAGGACCACCGGGGTCACCTGCTCATCAAGAGCCACCCCCCATAAGGGTCAACCACATGTGGCTCCCTGTAGCACAACATGGGCAGCTTCGTGACTTACACACCGAGTCACAGGGGAAATACGAATTGCTCGTGCACAGAGCCGCCCTCCCACTGGGCCAACCTGGGGAATCCCCTAAAATTCCAACACCGGCAGCTATGCAGTATGCCATGGATGCAAATGCAAATCATATGCATTTCTCACTCTATGCATCCTATACATGCCACTCTATACATATCAGCATCATCATCATCACCAACATCACCAGAAGGCTTTTAGTGGATTTATTATTGTTGGTTATTCTTATTAGTTTAAACTTTTGTGTGGTATTTTCGATAGTTCTCGTTCATATCATTCAATTCCATCATCAATACGATGACCTCAATTATTCACTATCAACCAAGGCATGTTATTCATTTACACCCATTCTCAATCAAACCTCATATTATCAAACAATTCATACCACCATATAACACACCATGGTTATTCTAAATGTATTAAAGCATGTTGCCAAAACACATCATCAACATCATGCACCACATTACAATTCTTTATAACATTTCAAGCAAGGCAAACATACATGTCCACACATATGGCAATCAAATACCATTCAAATTCATGTATTTAGAACATAAAGACTCCTCTCCTACCTTAAGAGAAGAATTTCGAGCGATACGATGTTCCCATCTCGTCGTTCAGATTAGACCCTACATTAACATACATACAAAACCTTAATCATTCAAATATTCCAAGATACAAATTTAATCCTAGTTATTCATAATCATTTCTACAATTTTTTAACATGTACAAGACATGCTATAGACATCATTTTCCATCATTTATTAGGCTTCAGGAATTCCTTCTCATTAAGCTACATTTATTAAATTCAAGGGCTACCATCAACAATAGCCCAACATCCACACAACTTCATTTATCAACCTTCATATCCATCAATATTATGCAGTCCTTCTTAAAACATACTCTTGATTCAACATTAATCATTTTTCCCAAATTCTCATAGTTAGTGTTTCACCAAAACCCAACCATATTCATAAATGCATCATAACTTTCATCTTTTTCCAACCATAAATGCATCTACCACATTTATCCCTCATTAAAACCTCTTATTTATGGTCACTCACCTTAGGGCTCATGCATTAAATGTCTCTAATAAATACTCATTCACATGCATTGCTCCCCCAAATCATAATAACACATACCCGTAGCCAAAAAGTCAACAAAATAGTGAGTATAACTTACCTCACACCCAAAAACAAAATAGGTCTAAGAAGGAGGGGATACTACACAAAAATGGAGAAGAAGAGGAAGAAGATTTTAGCTTCAATGGCCTCCTCCTAGGCTCCAATAAAAACGAATTAGAAGGGGAAATATGTCACCTTTGACTTAGGGTTTTGGAAGGAGAAGAAGAAGAAGAGAAGGAGTGACGGAGAAGTAGAGAGAAAGAAGAAGTAGAATGTGTTTGCCAAGGGAGTCCAAAAGCCAACGTGAATTGAAGAGGGGAATTAGGCTTTTGTGTTTTAATTTAACCTTCACATTAATGATTCATCGTTTTAAGACAAACAGGACCTCTGTTTAGGCTCAATACTTTATATGAAAATTATTCCGAGTACATATTCGGACTCCCAATATTATTCTCAATAGCCTTGACCAATATCATCCCAATTGGAAATACTTGGTCCGACACCCATATCTCAACCGGGCTTATTTTTAGCTTATCCGGTCTCAATAAATCACCAACAGTCCCCAAAAATCTTAATTTAATCATTTCCAATATTTTAGGACACCAAATAATTTACATGTAATTATTCAATATTAATTTCCTTAATTTAATCCTTTATTTCAAAATTTTGGGATGTTACAGAAGCAAGAAATGAAGAAAGGGGAGAAATGTGGTTACCTAAAAGAAGCTATGGAGTTGGTGGAAGAAGAAGTGATTACGCAGGAAAGTTGTAGCAGTAGTTCTCTCAGAAGAAAATTTTGGCAGAGTTTTATCAAGTCTAGAAGCAAGTGTAGGTTCTAGAAAATGCTGAGTCCCCCTTTTATAGGTATGGAGGGGGCACAACCAACAGTTAGAACAAGACGTCATTTTTTAGGAAATGCAGCCCTTCAAAGTTTAAACGACACCATCGTTTCAATCCTTATACGTATAAAAAATATGACACTTGGTTTAAAGGTGAAATCGAATGGGCCCAAAATTCATATTTCGGGCCCAATACCCACACCCGCGACGGTTAACAAACCACGTGATTGGAAATCATCATTGTTCACATGTTAATGGCAATAAATGCTTATCATTGATGGCATCTCAAGGCATTGAGGTTACAAAACTTAAATGTAAGGGGTAAAAATTTTAAAAACTCATGGGATTCTCTCACAGAGTGAAATGCTATCTGAATTCGACATCCACACCGTCAAAACAACTTTAGAAGCATGTGTTTCTGGTTCGATATCCATACCCATCAAATGGGGACTTCAGACTCTTAACCGGTATCAACATCCGCAAGAAGACAGCTTAGCTTATATGAGTAACTCTACCAGTCCCTCCCACAAGCTAGGGGCAAATACCAGTACCAGGACAAGAATGTAATTTCACTGGTCCTCACTATGCTATCGATGTTGCAGGTAGACCTTCAGACTGTAAACCCCGTATCAGGCATTCTCCCTATACTGGTATGTCCAGGTTGATACCTCGTACACCGGAAAGCATCCATGTCACCCGACAGAAAATACAGGGTACAACTGCCAGGAGACATTCACAGGAGACGCGGTTCCTCCCGTGTCATATGCCAGAATCGTACACTATGCAGTGTACTATTTGTCCCCTGGCCCCACCTGCACCTGACAGTTCATTCTTCATGCTCACCTATAAATAGTTCATTCTCATACACAGAAAGGTTAGGTTGTTCTTATTCTCATATATTGTTTCATTGCTTTAGTTTCTTGAACTTGAATCCATATTCTTGTTGCTGACTTGAGCGTCGGAGAATCTTTGCAGGTCGTATCACCTTTCACCCCCTCTAAACACGAAAGCTTGGTGTTGTGGATCTCCAAGACTTCGAGACTGGTATCTCCTATTGAAATATCAGATACCAATATCGGATACCCATTGTACCAGTGTAAAATTACACTTCCTAGTTGACTCTTGTGCCTGGTCCCACTCCAGATCTTACACCCTGGATCAGACCAGTTCAGTATTCTAAAAACTATCATAGAAAAGAAATACAAAATTACCAATTATATTGATCATGCTATTTTGAGAATTATTTATGCTATTATGATTTTATATAGGTTTAGTTTTTTTATTAAAAAAACACAACATTAAAGAGGGTATAAGGGATACTGGAACCCATATTCAAACATCAACATATCACAAACTTGAGACGCATAAAAGATGTTCTCTTTATGACTCAACAAAGATTCTAGTCTCTTTCATCCTAAACTTTAACTAAACTCAACTCTTATATTGAACCAACTCAAACATTTGGTCTAGACAAACAGACTCATCCTTAATGGTAATATCAATTCTTACACCCCAAATAGTCCAAACAATGACAAACCACATAACAATAAATATATGCTTGCTTCCATTATCAAAACCCAAACCTAAATTATTTTCAATATGACTCTTACAATCATTACTCATAACTAAACAAAAATCCAGCCAAGCATAACACAACTGCTACAACTCATATTTTACAAGTGAAGAAAATATGAGAACTTGTCTTCGCATATTCATTATAAAAGACATAAAGCATAAATGAGTTAATAAAAGCAATTCCATATCTAAACAAATTATCTTTGGTTTGAATTCGATTAAGTAATAGCCTCTATCCAAACTCCACCACTTTGAGTGGATTAATATTAGACTAGAAGAAACACACAAATGAGCAATCCCACAAGTCTGATTGTCAATTCACCAAGTTGTAGGTGAACTTTACTGAGCAATAACCTGAAGAAGATCCCAACCAAATCTAAGTAAAGCTTATCAAATTTTTCTTGGTTACTCTCTAATAGGTAAAGCTTATTGAATCCTAACATGAAAACTTATACAATTGAAGAGTTAATTCATGTTAAATTTGATGAGCTTAACCAAAAACTTTGAGAAAGGAATGTGTTGATGATCTTGTAGAATATTTTAAAAACAAAACCATAGAAGTCAAAGAAGAAAGAGGAGAAAATAAGACAGGAGAAGAATCCTTACAAAGAAGCAACCAGCCATCAACACTCTAATGGAATGGATCACATCTAGGCACCATCCAATTTACAATATATTAGGTGATATCTCAAAGGGAATTATGCAAAGTGAGTTTGAGATGTCAATAATAGGAGAGCTCACATTCTTCCTTGGATTACAAATTAAGCAAACTAATAAAGGTACATTCATTAGTCAAACCAAATACTGCAAAGAACTGTTAAAGAAGTTCAACATGGATAAAGCAAATGAAATAGAAACTCCTATAGTCACATCATGTTATCTGGACAAAGATGAAAAGGGTAAAGATGTGGAAATAACCAAATAAAGAGGTATGATTAGATCACTACTATATTTAACTGCTAGTCGTCCTGATATCATGTTTGTTGTGTGTACATGTGCTAGATTTTAGGTTTTTCGTAAAGAATCACACTTAACTGCCATTAAATGCATAATAAAATACTTAATAAGAACTCAAAACATTGGGTTATGGTATCCGAAAGGGGCTGATTGCACCCTTGTTAGTTATTCTAATTTTGATTTTACGGGATGTAAGTTTGATAAGAAAAAAACTAGTGGGACTTGCCACTTGCTTGAAAGTTTACTTGTCTTTTGGCATAGCAAAAAATAAGTAAGTATGGCTCTATCAACAACGGAGGTTGAATATCTCACAACAAGTAGTTGTTGTGCAAAAATTTTATAAATGAAGCAACAATTTTCAAACTTTAGTGTTAGTTTAGATCATATTCTTCTTAGATGTGACAAAACAAGTGCCATTAACATTTCCCAGAACCCTATCATGCATTCTAGGACCAAGCATATTGAAATAAGACATCATTTCATAAGAGATAATGTATTAAAAGAAGATTGTGTGCCTGAACATGTAGAAGCATCCAAACAATTAGTTGACATTTTTACTAAACCATTAGCCAAGGTATTATTCATAAACATTAAAAGTGAACTAGGCATATTAGACATGTCATATGTTTGCTAAAAGTGTTGTATGCATGCTTGGCTTAACTCAAAATGAGAAGAAATTATGAAATATTTGATGTTTTGAGTTTCTATCTCTTATTCCTAATCAATTAGGACCATTCTGTGATTGTGATTGATTAAATCAAGATGTAATTAATTTGAATCATTTTGTCCACCTTGGTAATCAACTATCCTTAATTTGTAATTGATTCGAGGTTCTTTGCCTGATTTTGTAATCGACTAATATACTTAGTAATCGATTAAGATGATTCTGTCTCAGTTAGTAATCAAGTAGTATTCTTAGTAATCGATTACGAAGATTGTCTCACTTAACAATTGATTAACATTCTTAGTAGTTGATAAGGATGATTCTGTCTTATTTAGAAATTGATTATGCTCGATACATAATGGATTACACCGATCAATTTTCAAATTCTACTTGCATCTAATCGATTAGCTTATACAATCTAATCGATTAGCACCTGCAATATAAATCAAAATCTATGAATTTTAGGTCATTTTCTGCATAGCTACTATCTCCAAAACTTTTCTCTCTTTCACCTACTTCAATCTCACTCCTTACCCTCCTAAGCTTATTTTTTCTCTATCAAATCTTTCTTCTTCCTCTTTTCAATCCCAAATCCTTCACATTATTACTTCTGACCATGTCTTACCTACCATCCTCATCTCATCCTTATAAGAAGAAAAAAACCAACATTGCTAATGCCTTTTAACCTCTTGCATCCTTTGATTTTTTAATAATTAAAAGGATATCCAAACCTTTGTGAAAAACTACTTTGAAAATGATGTTATTTCACCTCTTTGGATCGATAGAGAGTTCTTTTAAACCCTTACTTCACATTTATGGACCTTCTCTACCAACAAAGCCTTATTCTTTTTGTCACACAAAAGGAAGAAACTTTCTACCCTGAGTTGATTCTAGTTTTTCTACTCCAATCTCCGCATTAAAGTTGAGTACTTCTCTTAAAAGTCAACAATGTTGCTCTTCGCATCACATATCATGTTCTGTCCTAGATTGGTGGCCTTCCAGTAAGTACCTCTGACTTTCAAGGTCACACCCTAGCTAAATATTGGGAGTACAATCCTATTTTTACTCGTTAATCCCTATGGAGAGCCAACCCTTCAGGTACCAATGTGAAAATTATTGGTCAATTAACTCTAATAATAAATTACTTCATTTTTTGTTAGTTAAAATATTGGTACCTAGAGAAGGAAACTATGTTCTGGTTGAAGAAGATGATGTGTTAGTTCTTTAGGCCATTAATAACGACAAGGATATTAATTAGATTGATCTGGACAAGATTCACATGTTAAAAGTTTAAGAATAACATAAATTTCCTTATGCTATTTTATTGACTAAGTTGTTTAAGCATTTTCAAGTTGATTTTCTAGTGAAGTAAAGGAGCGAGTCACAACAAAGGCTACCATTGCTAGCCATAATCTAACCAAAATAGGCAGGTATCATTTTAAGGATAAGTGGTACCTTAAAAGCAATGACCCAACAAACGATGATCGTTTTGTGGTTGAACCTACACCTACTAATGGACCTCCCACTGCACCGACTGCTGCATTTGCTAGTTTATATACCTATCTTGATGAACGTTTTAATCGCATCAATAGCCACCATGATCGCCTTGATGGTCGTTATGATTAACTTGAAGCCTCTATTCAGCATCTTCAACAAACTGAGCAGAATCAATATGAGAACCTCAAACAATAATGCTTTGATTTAGCCCAGCAGATTTCTGCCATGTGCTTCTTCACCCCTCCTTTAAATGAGTGATTTTGTTTTAGTTTCAAAATAATTTAGTTATACGGTTTATAATATTTGAACATTTAGGGTTTGAATGACTTTATGACTTATATTGTGATTCCATTTTCAGACTAAAAACTATAATTTTATGTTGATCCTTTTTTTGGTTGTGTGTTTTATTATGATTCTATATTTTTGATGATGTTAAAGGGGGAGAAATATAAGATTTAAGAATGATCTTTGATATGGGAGAGACCTTTGATATGAGATGTGCTCTTATACTACCTTATTAAGAGGGAGTAATCTTAAAGAAATTAATCATTGACTTGAACTTAATATATCATTGTCAAACTAACACCTCTATAGGATGAACATAATAATTGTCATCATCAAAATAAGGGAGTATGTGTTTGCATGCAATAATAGGTTTTGATAATGACGAGGAATTCCTCCCAAATAAAAAAGAATCAAGTTCAAGATCAAATGAAAAAGTAATAGATTTTACAACATGTGCATCAAGTTCAAGATCAAATCAAGTTCTTACATTCTACATACTTATGCTTTCTTAGAAATACATATATAGGATCAATGGGGTTGATACAAATTCATCAGATCATGATTTTTATGGCAAGCGCACCAATCATTAAAAAGTAATATATTTGATCATTCCCACGGGGATTGCGTTAAGTACCACAATCTTGAAAAGTCTTTAGCTGAACCTTACAACAAAGCCATTTAAGTCTGTAAGTTTTCAGAATTTTATATTGTTTTTATGGATTTTCATATAGTAGTGTCACAAGTAGAATTAAGTCAACAACTAATGTATACTAAACACACAGATTAGAATTAATCTCAGTATACAACTTCACTTAAATCCTAATAATAGTAGTTTCAGAGTCAATTAAAGCATGGTTCAATCTCATAGATGAATAACTCCTAATTCCTTAGGTAATTATTGCTAACTCAACACAAAATAATCCTAATTCCTTAGGTATTAGTTCATGTTGAAGCCAATTGTGAAATTTAAGGCAACCCTAACTATTCACCTAATTCTTTAGGCATGAAGCAACTAGGTTAGGAAGTGTAATCTGAAGCTCTCACCTTGATTCCTCTCTAATGATTGCTTCTGAATGAGCCTTGGATTTCCTAATCCAAGAGGTATGATCCAATAATTCCAATATTCAGAACTTCTTTCAGTTGAATCCTCCACTCCAATCAATTGAATCTTAGCTTGGTTGTAGCTTTAATCAATCCCAATCCTAGGGAATTAAGCACTTATGAAGGAAAACGAAAATGGATACAGAGAGTGAAGGTTAGAGATGGAAGAATTTAGAGAGAGAAGACCTAGAGAGATGAGAGAAATCTGAGAAGTGAAATTAGATCTGAAAATTAGTGTCTGATCTCCCTTACATTACATATATATACTATTCTAAACTAACTAGTTGCCTAAGCTAAAATAATACATTTTTTTGCCATTAATACCTATGTACAAATAAATAGGCTCACTTAAATTAACTGAAATACAAAGCAAGCAACTAACTTAAAAGTTTGTTCCAATTCTCCTACAAACACGTGTAAGTACGCTAGCCACCAACGTAGGCACATTTGCTTCTTAGTGCATGGTCCAGGACATGAGCGTAAGTACATTGAATATGAGTGTAAGTACATTGAGCTCCTAGACTTGATACTAATTTATGCATGACATGGGCGTTGGTTCACTAGAAATGAGCGTAGGCACGCTGGCCTACTGGATAAGTATTTTCTAGTCCAAAATGTGCCTAGCATAAGCCTACGCCGGTTGAGCGTAAGTACGCCGAGCCTTTGTGTCTAATTTTTACCAAAAAGCTACTTCTGGGCGTACCAGGGCTAGGTTTTAGCGTAACCACGTGCAAAAATATGTGTAATAGGTGCTTCTAGGTGTATAAGCGTTGGGTCTAGCGTACCCATGCACAAATGACTAATACTCCAACTTTGATGTTGAGCGTAAGTACGCTGGTCCTAAACGTACTTACACTGGGGTTCTGACAACATACTTAATCTTCATCATTTTCCCTTTATGCTCCAATTACAATTTCCTACATAAAACATGCTTAATTTATCAATAATTCTCTATTTTTACTAATCAAAACCAATACTTTATTTTATGAATAATATCATTAGAAATATAATTATCTTACATAAATTTCCTTTAAATTGTCAATAAGTAAATATTAAATAATGTGTCTTTTAGAGACTTATCATGGGCTAAAGAAATAACAATGTATAAAGGTCTCTATCATGTAAAAGTACCAAAAATCATGGTTGCACGAGTCCTAATGATTAGAGATGAAGGCCTAATTGATTAGATAATGAAAAGATTTAAAAACAGGCATAACTTAGCAGCCTAATTGATTAGCAAATAATAGTTAATCGATTAGTTTAGCCCTAATCAATTAGAGAGCACAAAATGACAGATATCAATTCAAATACTACACGAATAAATCAAATCCCATAATAGCTTGAAACCCTAATATTCTCCAACGGCCATTCCAACTCCAAGGCTCTATAAATAGGGTTCCAATCGTAAAGATACAACATACAACACACAAGATTTGATTGGTGTTCACTCACTCTTGATTTTTAGCAATTCTAGGTTCTAAGTTTTCTATTTCTTTAAGAGTAGCATCTCTTTGAGCATTAATCTATGTCATCTATTCTATTGAGAGTCTTTTCACTTGTTGTACACCATACATTTGTGATTAAGTGTGATTTCAAAGGTTAAGGGTTAACCTTTGGGTGTGATATTGAGAGATTGTGAGATTAGGTGGGGTGCCTAATTTTTTTGTGAGAATTAAGTTCTTAGTGTAGGACATTGTGTAATATTCGTCTTTTTTGGAAAATCATGAGGGACAATTTGTTGTGTGATATAGTTATATAAGGGTAATCATTTATATTTATGGCCTCGTCCAGTGATGTAGTGCTTAATAATTGATGATTTTATAGGCTTCAGTAAATTTATTTATGATAATTGTGAGGGCAGAGAGGCCCAATTATGTGATGAGATGTGATGAGTCAATGATCATTTGGTGAATAATTAGAAATTAAATGGTTAAGTGGAATATAGTAAGAAGAAATGATTAATTTTATAATTATTTAGGGTGATTCATTAAATAAAATAAGAATAATAATGGTGAATTATGAGATGTTCATAAGATGATTATTGATAATTAAATAATTAACTAAACTAGAAAGAAATAATTAATTATTTGTTAGTGAAGAAATGACTTTGTGTATGCGTCTGCCTTGCCACTTTTAGCCAAGTAAATACCACAAGTGCTTGATGTAACACCCTCGGTTAACTAGGACAATCCCTTCCACTGATTATCTTACTTAATCGAGAGGTTACGAATTTTAGGAAAATATGGTATTTTTTTGTATAATAAAATTTGGTGGAATAGATACATTATATATATACAACATAGTTTTGTATAACACATAGTCATAGACAACAAACTGTACATACTGGAAAAAAAACAGGAGCACACAGGCTCCCATACAAAACATGGAATGAAAATCATTTATCCTAATCGTCCTTGATCCAAGGAGAGTCCGACTGATCCTCGATGCGAAGTCTGCACTGATCTCTATGGTGTCGAGAGTATGGTCGAGAGTATGCTCTTTATTAAATTATTGTTTCTCTTTATTAAATTATGGTTTGCTCATTGTTAAATCTTAATGAACATTATCAGAGCAATGGTTACTTATTGTTGAATTATTAAAACCTTATTATTCATTATCAAAGCAATAGTTATTCATTGTTAAATCTTTATGAATTATTAATAAAGTGTGATTTCTTCTTATTGAATTGATGTTTTTTTTACATTGAGATGTGTTTATTCATCATTGAAGTTTGTTACACCTTACTAGAGTATGGTTGCTCATTACTAAAGCCTTGTTGCTCAGTATTCAAATGATGCGGTTGAATATATGTGAATGAATTCTTTTAGTGAGATTGATATACTTGTTTGAGCTAAGTCTGACCAAGTTCCTTACACTATTTACCTTCAGTGAAGAATACCTTATGATTATGCATTGATGTTGATATATTGATTATGAATTCACCTTATGGTAAACCATGAGATGTTGAAACCTTAAATATGGATTAAAATTGATTAAATGTTCTAGTTTACTTATGTGTGAGCCATATCTTAATTTATAGTCATAAAACATGGCTAGTAGACATAATCGTGATGCGTTCGCTTTGGCTAGCGCTTTGAATCGATTTACTAATCTCTTGGAAAGGCAAGGCTAACAACTTATGGGATAAGGTGCCCAAGATCTTGATTGTTTTCTTAAGAGGAAACTTTTTGAGTTCCATGAAGGGTATAAGCTTGAAGAAGCTCATATATAGATTAATGATTTAGAAAGAATTTTTGCAAGTTTCAAATGTTCTAAAGCTCAAAAGGCTGAATATGCGGTCTTTATGATTTGTGATGAAGTTGAATCGTGATGGCGTTGCTGTCAATCCATCAAAGGTTGAAGCTGTTATGGCATGGGAAAGGCCAAAATCTATTTTTGAGGTTTAAATTTTTCTTGGTCTAGCCGGGTATTACCGGACATTTATTGAGGGACTTCACCATATCACTTTACCTATGACCAAATTGACTTGTAAGAACCAACTTTTTACTTGGACACCTGAATATGAGAAAAATTTTCAAGAGTTGAAGTTACGGTTTACTTCTATACATGTATTGGCTTTACCCAATTCACAAGAAGACTTCATTGTCTATTGTGATGCTTCAAGTTTGGACTTGGATGCGTGTTGATGCAAAATGAATGTATGATAGCTTATGCGTCAAGACAGTTATGACCGCATGAAGCTAATTATCCGACTCATGATCTTGAATTGGCGGTAGTGGTTTTTGTTTTGAGATTATGGTGACATTATTTGTATGGTTCTAAATTTTGGTTTATAGTGACCATAAGAGCCTTAAATATTAGTTTGATCAGAAGAAATTGAATATGCGTCAAAGTCGATGGATAGAATTCTTGAAAGATTATAACTTCGAATCCAAGTACCATCCTAGAAAGGCGAATGTTGTAGTCGATGGTTTGAGTTACAAATCCTTACATGTTTCAGCCATGATGGTGAAAGAAATGGAATTGATTGAATAATTTCGTAATTTGAATGTTGGTGTAGAGGTACATACCTCGAATAAGATTTCTTTGGCTATTTTGAAAATTTGTAATGAGTTCTTTGAGACGGTGAAAGAGAAACAGTTGACTGATGAGTATTTTATTGAGTTGAAAGAGACGTAAGTTGATGGAAAGGATTTGATATTTTTAGAAGGTCCTGATGGTATTTGGCGTGTTAAAAGCCAAATTTATATTCCCTTTAGCGGTGATTTGAGAAAATTTGTGCTTGAGGAGCTCACAAAAGTGTGTTGAGCATTCATCCTAGTTTCACTAAAATGTATCAAGACTTGAAGAAAAATTTTTGGTGGCCTAGTATGAAGCATAACGTGGCAAATCTTATTGTATCTTGCCTTGTTTGTTAGAAGGCTTAGGTTGAACATCAGAAACCATCTAGTTTCTTAAGACCTCTGGAGATCCTTGTTTGGAAGTGGGGTGATATTGCTATGGACTTTATTTCTTGATTACCCAAAACCAGTGCTGGAAATAATGCTATATGGGTGATAGTCGATCGATTGACAAAGTGTGCTCATTTTTTACCCATGAGTATGAAGAGTTCAATGGAGAAATTAGCCGAGTTATATATAAAGGAGATTGTTAGATTGGATGGTGTGCCATCTAGCATTGTATCTAATCATGATCCTTGGTTTACTTCCCAGTTTTAGGGAAGCTTGCATAAAGAGTTAGGCTCTAAACTAAAGCTTAGTTTTTCTTATCATCCTCAAACTAATGGACAATCCGATAGAACTATTCAAAGCCTTAAAGATTTATTGAGGGCTTGTGTTGACTATGGTGATTGTTGGGAGAGATTTCTTCTACTGATTGAATTTACATACAATAATAATTACCACAGTAGTATCTGTATGGCTCTTTATGAGGTACTTTATGGTAGAACATATAGAACGCCTCTATGTTAGTTGGAAACTGGTTAGAATTTGGCTTTAGGCCCAGAGATTGTTCAAGAGATTACTGAGTAGATTGGAAAGATATAAAAGAATATAAAGATTACTCAAGACCAACAGAAAAGTTACTATGACAAAAGACAGAAACCACATGAATTTTAAGTTGGTGATCATGTGTTTCTGAAGGTCTCACGTGATAAAGGAATTGGTAGAGCTTTTAAGAGAAAGAAATTAAGTCCTAAGTTTATTAGATTATATAAAATTCTTGAGAGAATTAGTGATGTTGCTTATCAGATTGCACTTCCTCCGCATCTTGTGAATATGCATAACGTATTTCATGTGTTGTAGTTGAGGAAGTATGTTCCTGATACTTTACATGTGATTCCCGTTGATATTGATGTGTGGGAAAACTTTCCTGTTTCACCTGTTTCTATTCATATTGTTGAGTATTTCATTAAGAGGTTGCAGAACAAGTTGGTACAATTGGTGAAGGTAGCTTCGAAACATGGAAATATGAAGACTCTCACTTAGAAACATGAAGACTATATATGAAAGTGACATCCGAATGTGTTCAAATCAGGTATGTTAATTCTAGACTGAAGTTATTCCCTAGGAAGCTCAAATTAAGATGGCCGATTCCATTCCAAGTGGTCAAAGCATATCCCTATAGGGCTGTGGACATTTAGAGTAAGAAGTCTGGCACTTTTAAAGTGAATGGTCAAAGGCTAAGACACTATATAGTCGGAGACCTCCTTCAACAAGCAAGTACCCAAAGCTTGCTTGAACCTTGCTAAATAAGAACATTAGAAGGGTCTAGCTATAGACCATAAATTTAGCACTTATGGGGAGCCAGTGTAACATCCTAAAATTTTAAAATAGAGGATTAATTAAGGGAATAAATATTGGATAATGGAATGTGAATTATTTGATGTCCTAAAATATTAAAAATAATTAAATTAAGATTTTTGGGGACTGTTGGTATTTTATAGGGACCGGATAAGCTAAAAATAAGCCTGGTTGAGATATGGGTGTCAGACTAAGTATCTCCAATTGGGATGATATTGGTCAGGGCTATTGAGAATATTATTGGGAGTCCGAATATGTATTCGGAATAATTTTTAGATAAAGTATTGAGCCTAAATAGAGGTCCTGTTGGTCATAAAATGATGAACTTTAATAAGAAGGATTAAAAAGGAAAAGAAAACCTAATTTTCTACTCTTAATTCATGTTGGCTTGTTGAGACCTTGTGGAAATGCACTCTTTTTCTTCTCCTCTTCATTTCTCCTTCATCTCCTATCTCCTTCTTCCCATAACCCTAGCCATAGGTAGTGCCACCTTCATCCTCCTCCTATTTCGTTTTGTGGGAGCTTGGAAGGAGGCCATTGGAGCTGAAATCTTTTTCCTCTTCTTCTCCATTTTCGTGTGGTCTCTCCCCCCTTCTTGAACCCATTTCATTTTGGGTGTGAGGTAAGATATACTCATAATTTTGTTGAGTTTTTACAAAGAATATGTGTTATTATAAGTTGGGGCAGCAATGCATGTACATGGGTATTTGAGGAGAGCATTTAATGCATAAACCCTCGTGTAGATTGTCATAAATGCAAGGTTTAAGTAAAATGAATGTGGTAGATGAACTTGTCATTGGAAGGAGATGGAAGATTGATGGTCATTTATGAATATGGTTAGGTTTGGTGAAAACCCTAACTATGAGAAATTAGGGAAAATGAATAATGTTGATTCAAGAGTATGTTTTAAGAAGGAATACATGTCATTGATAGGTGTAGGTGTTGATAAATGAAATTGTATGAATGTTGGAGTTCAAAGTGTGTGTTGGTAACCCTAGACATAATGAATGTGGCTTGAGGGGAAGGAATTCCTGAAGCCTAACAAATGATTAAATGATGTTTATGACATGTTCTAGACATGTTATGAATTATAGATGTAATAATGGTCAATTAGAATTGAATTTGTGTTTTGAATAGTTGATTGATTGGGGTTTTACATGTATGTTAATGTAGGACCTATTCTGAACGAAGAGGCGGGTACGTCGTATCAATCGAAATTCTTCTCTTGAGGTAGGAGAGGAGTATTTATATTCTAAATGCATGAATTGAGTAATGTTTGATTGTCATATGTGACAATATGCATGTTTGCCTTGTTTGAATAGTAGTGATGATTTGTGGTTGTTAAACATGATGATGATGAATATGCTTGACAACATGCGATGTGCATTTGGAATGTTTATGGTATGCTAAATGGTGATGTTGAATTGTTTGGCTAGTATATTGCCTTGATGATGATGTGATTATGCTAGATTCACCATAAATGTGACATGAATGTCGTTGGCGTTTAATTGAGAATGGGTGCGATGAATAACATACTTTAATTGATGGTGAAAGATTGGTGTTATTGTATTAATAATGAAATTGAATGATGTGAATAAAAATCAAGGAGAATGCCACAATAAAACTTGAGAAATAAAGATTAAAGCCAACAATAATAAAATCCACTAAGAATGGTGAAGTGGTGTTGGTAATGATGATGATGATGATATTTGATGAATGGCATGTATAGGATGTATAGAGTGAGAAATGCATATGATTGGCATTTGCATCCATGGCAATACTATATAGCCGCCGATGTTGGAACGTTAGGGGAGTTCCCTCGGCCGACCTAGTGGGAGGGTGGCTCGGTGCACGAGCAATTTTATTTTCCCCTGTGACTCGGTATGTAAGTCACGAAGCCGCCCATGTATTGCTACGGGGAGCTACATGTGGCCGACCCTTGTGGAGGGTGGCTCTTGATGAACAGGTGATCCCGCTGGTCCATGGGATCACAGCCGCCATGAAATGAGTCGTGGCCAGCTCGCAACACCATATGTCGAATATGTTGTATACCGTGGTCATGGTGAAAATGACCAGGTGTTGCAAAATGGGTGATGCGGTTTGGTACCAGTAAAATAATTTGTGAAATATATGCAAATTTAAGAATAAGTGTACACATTTTACTACTGCAGTAGGGGTATGATTAGATGATCATACTTGAGTTCTACAATTGGTGTTTATATTCCCATAGTCAGATCTGCAATTGTTAAAATATTCCATTATGCATATGCATTAGCTTAAGAGCATTTGCATATAGTAAGGAAGTATGCCAAAGGTGATGATACATGGTGATGGTTATGTTGAGAATGGAGAGATGTAATTAAGACAACATCAATCATGTGAATACCAAATAATAATATGAGAAAGATGATGAAACGTATGATGGTCTAATTATCGAAGGACTAGATCAAGTGTGTGGTTTTATACTTGCTTGTTTTACAAAGATGATTGTAATTGTGATGACAGTTAATGATGAGTTATGTGTGAATGCAAGTATACATGTTGTGGTACATATGCACATGATCATGTGGTATTCACATTCATTCTTTTGGAATGTATGACTTACTCTCCCATGTTGTCTAATTTTTAGACTTGTGATGTAGGGTACTTATGGGAAGAGTGGACATTTTAGAGTACATTTTATGGGATGAGGCACCTTGGCCGGTAAAATCTAGATTTTTGTATAGCATATAATGTATATGTATGCTCGTTTTCTTATCTTGGTTGTAGATAATGATTTTGAGGGTCATGTAGGAAAATTAAACCTTGGCATGTATGGCCAATTTTCATTAATGACCTAAATGATATAAGATGATGAATTATGATGTTTGTTGATGATAAATTTTCATGAATGAATGATACGTTTTTATATCTTGTAGTATTTTATGAAGTTTATGAGAGAATGATTTCAAATTCCATGCATCGAATGAATGGGAGTTGAACTTAATATGTATGAATGATTGGATGGACCCTCAAATGCATAATAGAATATGAGTAATGCATTAGAGTAGGCTAAAATAGCAAGAAATGGAATTTGGCCTGTTAAGTTGCATGAAAATTTCATGTTTGCTCATTTTCCGCATAACTCGCTCAAGTGAGTGGTAGTCTCGCTCGAGCGAGACCTTGTGAAACATGGGTGTGGCCACTGACCAAAATTCGCTCAAGCGAATGGCATTCTCGCCCAAGCGAGATTTTCTTGGAATCTTACTTTGGTTTCTGGACTATTTTCGCTCAAGCGAAATGGTCTTGGCCTGGGACTCGCTCAAGCGAGAGGTAGGGAAAATGGGTACTGGATGATTTTCGCCCAGGCGAGCCTTGCCTCGCTTAAGTAAAAATCAGGCAGTGAGTCCCTGATGCTACTGGAGCAATCTCGCTCAAGCGAGATGGAACTCGCTCAAGCGAGATGGAACTCGCTCAAGCGAAATTGGCCCCTGAGGCTAATCTTCGCTCTCGCTCAAGCGTTTCATTGGCTCACCCAAGTGTGGTCTTTGAATCTCACTTAAGCGAGAGGACCCCCCTGATGCTCAATCTTTTTCCTTGCTCATCATTTTTCTGGTTTCGCTCAAGCGTCTCCACGTGAGCTCGCTCAAGCGAGTATGACTCTCGCTTGAGCGAGTAGATCTCCGATGCTCCCATTTTCTTTGTTTCAAATAAATTTCATTTCTCTTGCATTAAATCATTTACTTGCATCATCTTAAAGGTATTTTGGACATATTATGAATATGGAACCTCATGAAATCCTTTCTTTTAAATTCAATCATGTAACATCAATTTCATTAATCCTTTCGCTGTTTTTAACTTAGAATCTCTCATGAAATCATTTTAATTTGCCTTCTCATATCTTCATATATGAGAGTGGCTTTTCACAGATCCAGGGTTTGAATTGAAAGCTTCACCACTCTAATTATTTGATTAATTAATGATTTATAAAACGTGAAAAATTTACCTGTATTTTTTCAGGTCGTCTCAACCTGGTATCAGGGCAATGGTTGCTTTTGATACGATTATGATTGATGTTGTTCATGTAGTTGTTGCTTATGATTGAGTCATCTGAGCTATAATTGATTGAGTTGTGGATTATTTGATTGAATTATGATTGCTGTCTAGAGTTGTTGAGTCCGGCCAAGAGTCCTTACACGATTTACCTCTAATGATGAATATGTTATGATCATGTGCTGAAAATGATATGATTATGTGATGTGGTACATGATAGGCTTATGAGTGCTAAGACCTTTAAAATTATACATTGAAAGGTTATTGTTTGGTCTAGTTTACTCATGTGTAAACGATGTTTTGATGTATAGGCTTAAAATATGGCTGGTAGACCGAATCGTGAAGCTGCTGCTATGGCAAATGCCTTAAATCGCTTTGTCGATCTCTTGGAAAGACAAGGCCAACTGAATGTGGGACAAGGCTCCCAAGGTCTTAATCTATTTCTCAAGAGGAAACCTTCAGAATTTCATGGAGGGCATAAACTGGAGGATGCTTATGCGTGGATGAACGACTTAGAAAGAATTTATGATAGCTTCAAGTGTTCTGAAGCCCAAAAGGTGGAGTATGTAGTCTTTATGATCCGTGATGAAGTCGAAGCTTGGTGGCATCTTACTAGGAGAAGCATGATATCTGCTGATGTTCCCTTGGTTTGGGAAAACTTCAAGGTGGAATTCTTGAAGAAGTACTTCCCGGACAGCAACAGAAGTAAGAAAGAGCTTGAGTTTATGGAACTTAAGTAAGGTGGTATGACAGTAGAGGAGTATGCCTCCAAGTTTGAAGAACTTTGTGTATTTTATCCGCCCTATCAACAATAGGGTACTGAAGCTTCCAAATGTGTAAAGTTTGAAAATGGGTTGAGACCCGAGATCAAGCGGGCTATTCGGTATCAAGAGATTAGAAGCTTCCCTACACTTGTGAACAAGTATCGCATATATGAAGAAGATGATGTGGCTCCATCGAGTCATAGCTAGCATGAGCCTAAGTTAAAAGGCCAATTTTCTAGCTTTAAAAAGCAAGGTCATTTTAAGAAGAAGTTTCTTCATGGTGGATCCTCCAATGCAAGAGGACGTGGTGCTTTTAGAGGTGGTTATGGTGGTGGTAACCAAGGTCGTGGAAATGTCTAAGGCCTAACTTGCTTCAAATATGGTGCTAACCATTTGGCGCATGATTGTCCTCGAGATGATGTGGTGTGCTACCAATGCAACCAACCCGGACATATTCGCCCTAATTGCCCATTAAATGCTATGTTAACACTCCTATTCCCATGAATTATAATGCTAATTGTGGAGGCCGTGGTAGCTTTGGAGGCCGTGGTCGTGGAAACGGTAATGGTCAAAATGGTGGCCGTAATGGTGGCCGTGGTGGAAACTATAACGGTGGAAGAAATGGAAATGGTCGAGGCAATGGCCATGGTGGAAGAAACGGTAACCGCAATGGTGGTGATCAACTACAAGCTGCTGGTAGGGTATTTGTAGTTACTAGTGAAGAAGCCACTCAAGCTGAAGATCTTATCTGTGATGAGTGTGAAATCTTTGGTAATTCAGTACATGTCATATTTGATTCTGGTACTACGTACGCATTTATTTCTGAGGATTGTGTAAGGCGCTTGAGAGTGCCTGTGTGTATAATGAAAGGTTCTATATTGGTGACTACACCGACCGGTACTTGTTTAAGATGGGTGACTCGATGTGAGAATGTCAAGATGAACCTTGAGGATAGGAAGTTTGTTGTGTCTCTCGTATGTCTGCCTATGAAGGACCTGGACATTATTCTAGGCATGGACTGGTTGTCTGCTAACAAAGTCTTGGTGGATTGTCAAAACAAGACGGTGATCTTCCTGACTTTGAATGCTGAAGGCTTCAATGTGCAAAGTATCTCCTAGCTTCTTATGATGTTCTGCATGGTTGAAGGGAATAGCGCTTCCAACCTTATGAAATTCCTATTGTTTCAGAGTTTCCCGATGTGTTTCTGGATGAGATTCCTGGATTGCCTCCTCCATGAGAAGTAGAATTTTCTATTGACCTTGTTCCCGGCGCTGAGCCTATTTCTAGAGCTCCTTATAGGATGTCTCCTATGGAGTTGACCGAGTTGAAGAAGCAAGTAGAGGAATTGCTTGAACGGGAGTTTATTCGCCCAAGTGTGTCTCCTTGGGGTGCTCCTGTATTGTTGGTGAAAAAGAAGGATAGAAGCATGAGATTATACGTTGACTATAGCCAACTCAATAAACTAACTATCAAGAATAAATATCCTCTACCTCACATTGATGATCTTTTGGATCAATTGAAGGGCTCCGTGGTGTTTTCGAAGATTGACTTGCATTCTGGATATCACCAAATTCGGGTGAAGACCGAAGATATCCCAAAAACCGCCTTCCAAACGCGATATGGGCACTATGAGTACGTAGTGATGCCATTTGGAGTGACAAATGCTTCTGCGATTTTCATGGATTACATGAATCGCATCTTCCACGAGTATCTTGACCAATTCATCGTGGTGTTTATTGATGATATTTTGGTGTACTCTAAGAGTCATGAAGAGCATGAAAGACATCTTCGTCTTGTATTGACCATTCTTCGAGAGAAAGAATTGTATGCTAAGCTCTCTAAATGTGAATTCTAGAAGAGTGAGATTTCTTTTCTTGGTCATGTGATTTCCGGTGAAGGGGTTGCCATTGATAGATCGAAAGTTGAAACCATTATGGCTTGGGAAAGACCGACGTCCGTGATGGAGGCGGTGGTGTTTGCTTTGAAGTTATGGCGACATTACTTGTATAGTTCTAAGTTTATGGTCTTTAGTGACCATAAGAGCCTTAAGTACTTGTTTGACCAAAAGGAACTGAATATGCGCCAAAGGCGATGGATGGAGTTTCTAAAGGATTATGAGTTCAAGTTGAGGTATTATCTCAGAAAAGCAAATGTAGTTGCCGATACTTTGAGCCGAAAGTTGTTGCATATTTCTATGATGATGGCGAAAGAGATGGAGTTGATTAAACAGTTTAGAAATTTGAATGTGGGCGTGGAGACTTATACTCCTAAGAAAATGTCGCTTGAGATGTTGAAAGTCACAAATGAGTTTCTTGAATGTGTGAAAGTACAACAACCAAATGATGAATATCTGATTGAGATGAAGAAAACCTAAGAAAAAGGGAAAAATTTGTTTCTAGTGGAAGGTTGGATGGCATTTGGCGTGTGAAGGGCCGAATTTATGTTCCCTCAAGTGGTGATGTGAGAAAATATGTACTTGAGGAAGCTCACAAAAGCGTATTAAGCATTCATCCTGGTTCTACCAAAATGTACAAAGATTTGAAAAAGAATTGTTTGTGGCCTGGCATGAAGCGTGATGTGGCAAACTTTGTAGCATCTTGCCTTGTTTGTCAAAAGGCTAAGGTTGAGCATCAAAGACCATCTGGTTATTTGAGACCACTGGATATCCCCGTTTAGAAGTGGGATGCTATTGCTATGGACTTTGTGTCTGGTCTACCTAGGACAAGGTCCAATTATGACGGAATTTGGGTGATTGTAGATCGTTTGACGAAGAGTGCTTATTTTCTACCCATTAGTATGAAGAGTTCTTTAGAGGATCTGACGCAGTTGTACATTAAGGAGATAGTGAGGTTACATGGGGTTCCCTCTAGTATTGTTTCTGATAGAGACCCATGCTTTACCTCTCAATTTTGGGGAAGCCTACATGAGGCCATGGGCTCTAAATTGAGGTTGAGCTTAGCTTATCACCCTCAGACGAACGGATAATCTGAGAGCACTATTCAGAGTCTTGAGGATTTGTTACGTGCATGTACTTGCCTTTGATTGAGTTTACCTACAACAACAGCTTCCATTCTAGTATTGGCATGGCACCATATGAGGCGTTGTATGGAAGGAAGTGTAGGACCTCTTTGTGTTGGCTTGAGGTTGGTGAGAACTTGGCTTTAGGGCCGGATATTGTTCAGGATACTACTGAGCAGATTAAGAAGATACAAGAGAATATGAAGATAGCTCAGGACCGACAGAAAAGTTATTATAACAAGAGACATAAACCACTTGAATTCCAAGTTGGTGACCACGTATTCTTGAAGGTCTCGCGTGATAAGGGGATTGGAAGGGCGTTGAAAAGTGGAAAGTTGAGCCCTAGATTTATTAGACCTTACGAGGTATTGGAGCGGATTGGCGATGTTGCTTATCGGATAGCACTACCCCCACATCTCGCTAATCTACACAATGTATTCCATGTATTCCAGTTAAGGAAGTATGTCCACGATCCTCTACATGTGATTCCTATGGACGATGTCAGTGTACGTGATGATCTATCTATTCCTCCTGTTTCTGTTCGCATTGTCGAGTATTCCGTGAGGAGACTACGAAACAAGTTGGTGCCTTTGGTCGCTTGGAAACGTGGACATGTGGAGACGTTCACGTGGGAACGTGAGGACGACATCAGAGAATGATACCCTGACGTGTTCAAATCCGGTATGTTAAATTTCGAGGATGAAATTTTCTTTTGGTGGGGTGTATTGTAACATCCCAAAATTTTAAAATGGAGGATTAATTAAGGGAATAAATATTGGATAATGGAATGTGAACTATTTGATATCCCAAAATATTAGAAATAATTAAATTAAGATTTTTGGGGACTGTTGGTATTTTATAGGGACCGAGTAAGCTAAAAATAAGCCCAGTTGAGATATGGGTGTCGGACCAAGTATCTCCGATTGGGATGATATTGGTCAGGGCTATTAAGAATATTATTGGGAGTCCGAATATGTATTTGGAATAATTTTTAGATAAAGTATTGAGCCCGAATAGAGGTCCTGTTGGTCATAAAATGATGAACTTTAATGAGAAGGATTAAAAAGAAATGGAAAACCCAATTTTCTACTCTTAATTCATGTTGGCTTGCTGAGACCTTGTGGAAATGCACTCTTCTTCTTATCCTCTTCATTTCTCCTTCATCTCCTATCTCCTTCTTCCCAAAACCCTAGCCATAGGTAGTGCTATCTTCATCCTCCTCCTACTTTGTTTTGTGGGAGCTTGGAAGGAGGCCATTGGAGCTGAAATCTTCTTCCTCTTCTTCTTTATTTTCATGTGGTCTCTCCCCCCTTCTTGAACCCATTTCGTTTTGAGTGTGAGGTAAGATATACTCACCATTTTGTTGAGTTTTTACAAAGGATATGTGTTATTATGAGTTGGGGGAGTAATGCATGTACATGGGTATTTAAGGAGAGAATTTAATGCATAAACCTTAGTGTGGATTGTCATAAATGCAAGGTTTAAGTGAAATGAATGTGGTAGATGAACTTGTGGTTGGAAGGAGATAGAAGATTGATGGTCATTTATGAATGTGGTTGGGTTTGGTGAAAACCCTAACTATGAGAAATTGGGAAAAATGAATAATGTTGATTCAAGAGTGTGTTTTAAGAAGGAATACATGTCATTGATGGGTGTAGGTGTTGATAAATGAAATTGTGTTAATGTTGGAGTTCAAAGTGTGTGTTGGTAACCCTAAACATAATGAATGTGGCTTGAGGGGAAGGAATTCCCGAAGCCTAACAAATGATTAAATGATGTTTATGACATGTTCTATACATGTTATGAATTATAGATGTAATAATGGTCAATTAGAATTGAATTTGTGTTTCGAATAGTTGATTGATTGGGGTTTTACATGTATGTTAATGTAGGACCTATTTCGAACGACGAGGCGGGTACGTCGTATCAATCGGAATTCTTCTCTTGAGGTAGGAGAGGAGTCTTTATATTCTAAATGCATGAATTGAGTAGTGTTTGATTGTCATATATGATAATATGCATGTTTGCCTTGTTTGAATAGTAGTGATGATTTGTGGTTGTTAAACATAATGATGATAATGAATATGCTTGACAACATGCGATGTGCATTTGGAATGTTTATGGTATGCTAAATGGTGATGTTAAATTGTTTGGCTAGTATATTGCCTTGATGATGATGTGATTGTGCTAGATTCACCATAAATGTGACATGAATGTCCTTGGCGTTTAATTAAAAATGGGTGTGATGAATAGCATACTTTAATTGATGGTGAAAGATTGGTGTTATTGTATTAATAATGAAATTGAATGATGTGAATAAAAATCAAGGAGAATGCCACAATAAAACTTGAGAAATAAAGATTAAAGCCAACAATAATAAAATCCACTAAGAATGGTGAAGTGGTGTTGGTAATGATGATGATGATGATATTTGATGAATGGAATGTATAGGATGTATAGAGTAAGAAATGCATATGATTGGCATTTGCATCCATGGCATACTATATAGCCGCCGATGTTGGAACGTTAGGGGAGTTCCCTCGGCCGACCTAGTGGGAGGGTGGCTCGGTGCACGAGCAATTTTATTTTCCCTTGTGACTCGGTGTGTAAGTCACGAAGCCACCCATGTATTGCTACGTGGAGCTAAATGTGGCCAACTCTTGTGGGGGGTGGCTCTTGATGAGCAGGTGACCCCGGTAGTCCATGGGATCACAGCCGCCATGAAATAAGTCGTGGCCGGCCCACAACACCATATGTCGAATATGTTGTATACCGCGGTCATGGTGAAAATGACCAGGTGTTGCAAGATGGGCGAAGTGGTTTGGTACCAGTAAAATAATTGGTGAAATTCATGCAAATTTAAGAATAAATGTACACAATTTACTACTGCAGTAAGGGTATGATTAGATGATCATACTTGAGTTCCACAATCGGTGTTTATATTCCCACAGTCAGATCTGTAATTGTTGAAATATTCCATTGTGCATATGTATTAGCCTAAGAGCATTTGCATATAGCAAGGAACTATGCCAAAGGTGATGATACATGGTGATGGTTGTGTTGAGAATAGACAGATGTAATTAAGACAACATAAATAATTTGAATACCAAATAATAATATGAGAAAGATGATGAAATGTATGATGGTCTAATTATCGAAGGACTAGATCATGTGTGTGGTTTTATACTTGCTTGTCTTACAAAGATGATTGTAATTGTGATGATAGTTAATGGTGAGTTGTGTGTGAATGCAAGTATACATGTTGTGGTACATATGCACATGATCATGTGGTATTCATATTCATTCTTTTGGAATGTATGACTTGTATTTTTATGTTGATGTAGGTTTTGATAATGACACAACAAATGAAGGATCAAACATAAATGATTAAGGACGAATTAATTATGTTTGATGTGGCATTTAAAATGGTTGATGTCTAAATTTGATAAAGGCATTTTAAGAAGCTCAAATTCGGTGAAATAAATTTATCAAAGTGCCTAAGGATCAAAGAATTGGAGCCATGATTGAACAAATATCAAAGAGGGCTAAAACGAGTCAAATATATTCATACGTTCCAAATTGCCCAGAATCTTCAAATTTTCATAAATAAATCAATTCATATTTCACATGAATAGATTTATTTAGTTCAAAATTTGAATTTCGAATTTTGAATGCTGACAAAGTTGCAAGAAACATGGAAACATGTATTCATTGAATCAAGGAGCATTGGAGACATAAATAGCAAGAATCAAGGTCAGGAAAGTTGTACATGGAAACAAGGAACACAAAACATGGAATGTTTTGTGGATTTATGTTTCTGAGGAATTAAAAATTGGACAAATTACATGTGCCCTTGCCTATAAATAGAGAAGGAGTTGAAGGCAAAACTTGCACCAAGCATTTGAAGCATTTCCATTTGCTTTCTTCCTCCTCCATTCTCTTGCTCTTCTACTTACTCTCTTTATTCTTGATTGGCATATTTCTTGAGATTATTTTTGAGAGTTAATTTGTGGGAAGATTATATTTGTGTACTTAACTTGCATATCCTCTCTTTGAGAGTTACTATCTTGTGTAAGCTTTAAACTTGTATATCCACTCTAGTGAGAGAGTTTCCTTGTACACTTAAACACTAAACTTCATAGAAGCTTTGGGTTGGGTTTCAACCTTGTAATTGTGAGATTGAGAGATTGGGTGGGGTGCCCTTGTACTTGTGAGGATTGATTTCTTGAGTGTGGGACACTAGGAAGTTGCAATTGCTCAAAGTGTATCTCTAATCTACAATAGTGGAAATCCTCTAAGTGGGTTGCTTAGAGGCGAGACGTACACCGGCGTGGTGGAACTCGTATACATCGGTTTGCAAATCTTTCTTCCCTTAACTCATTTAATTTGTGCACTTAATTTGTTTGCTTAAATTCCTTTCTTTATTAATTTGACTAAGTGCATGATACATTAAGTTGAAACCTTTTTTTTTTTTTTAATAACTTTGTTAAACTTGGACTTAAGCATTTCTTTTGAATCAATCTTTCTAAAGTCCCATAAATTGCTTTGTAACTTAATTGATTCATTGTTCAAACTCTTTAAAGTTGTTATTAGTTTGTCTTGTGTATAACTTGTTGCTTCTTGTTATCTAATTTATTATCTTAAGTATACATAGTGACAAAAGAATCAATTTCAAGAGCATTCCAAAGAAAATTTTTAATACTCAATTCACCCCCCCTCTTGAGTAATTGAGGCCACTTGGTTAACAAGTGGTATCAGAGCTTGACTCTTGGAAAATCAAGCTTAACGGCTTCAAGAGAACAAATGGCCTCAACCTCATATAACATGTTTCCCGAGGGTGGTGCTACAAACCGACCTCCCGCTTTTAATGGTGAGGGTTATGCTTTTTGGAAAGCAAGAATGAAAATTTTTGTACAATCAATAGATTTAAGAGTGTGGAATGCTATTGAAAATGGTCCCTTTATACCTATGCATATTGTGGATAATAAACAAGTTGAAAAGCCTATGGACATTTGGTCTAGTGAAGAAGAAAAGAAAGTGCAATATGGTTATAAGGCAAAAAATCTTATTACTTCGGCCTTAGGTCCCGATGAATTCTTTAGAGTAATAACATGTGAAACGGCTAAAGAGATGTGGGATACTTTACAAGTAACCCATGAAGGTACAAATGATGTTAAAGACTCTAAGATTAGTACATTAACTAGTCAATATGAGTGCTTTAGGCTAAATACCAATGAATCTATTGTTGATATGCAAAAACGTTTTACACTCATTATAAATCAACTCATTACACTTGGAAAGACTTATACTAATAAAGAGCTTATTCACAAAGTCTTGAAAAGTCTTAATAGGGAATGGCAACCATTAGTCACGGCCATCAAACAATCACCTACTATCAATGAAATGTCTCTTGCTACACTATTTGGTAAGTTGCAAGAACAAGAACAAGAGCTAAAAGAATTAAAGATGGCGGAAGAAGAAGAGAAAGTCTCCAAAAAGAAAGGACTAGCTCTCAAAGCTACTTCAATTGTTGAAGATGAAACCGAGAGTGATCTTGACGAAGATGAAGAGTTAAGCCTATTTGTAAAAAGGTTTGGAAAGCTCATGAAGAACAAACGCTTTCAAAGGAACTTCAAATCACAAGGTAAGAAATCTATACCTAAAGAAAATTCTACTTCACCAACTTGTTTTGAATGTGGAAAGGAAGGACATTTCAAAGTGGATTGTCCAAATCTAAAAAAGAAGAACAAAGAAAGAAAGGAAAGAAGAAGAGCATACATAGCATGGGATGAAAATGAGGTGAGTAGTTCGGATGAATCCGAAAATGAAGAAGCAAATCTTTGCCTCATGGCCAATCACCAAGATGAAGAAAATGAGGTAAACTTTCATGACTTAGGAAAGGATGAATTACTTGATATTCTTGATGATTTGTATGATAACTTCACCAAAGTCTCTAATAAGCTTAAGTTATCAAGAAAAACTAGTAATACTCTAGAAATGCATCTCATGGAAGTGTGCAAAGAAAATGAATCCTTAAAAGAAGAGTTAGCAAATGTTCAATCATGTTCTAGGACCAAACCTTGTGAGTTTTCAAAGAAATGTGATATGCTAGAAACTAAGGTTTTGGACTTGAATAAAACTCTTGAAAAACTTACAAATGATAGAAACAATCAAGCATGCTCTAAGGTTAAACCATGTGATTTTGCAAGAAGATGCATTATATTAGAAACCAAGGTTGTAGACCTAAATAGGACACTAGAAAAGTTCACTAATGGAAGAGATAATTTGAATATCCTACTTGGGCAACAAAAATGCATGTTTAGTAAAACCGGCTTGGGATATGATCAAGAACATAGCAATCACAAAATGGAAAAACACTACAAAAATTTCTTTGTACCTCCAAGCAAATTCTCCTCACCTTTTATAAAATGTAATCATTGTGGTCTTAAAGGTCATAACTCTTATAATTGCAAAGTTAGAAGATTAGGACCAAAAGTGGTGAGAAAAGTATGGGTTCCTAAAGGAACTTTTTCACAAACTAACCTACAAGGACCCAACATAAAATGGGTACCAAGCTCTCTAACTTAAATTGTTTTGTAGGTATGCTTTAAGGCAAGTAACACCCATTGGTACTTGGATAGTGGGTGTTCCAAACATATGACGGGAGATAAGAGTAAGTTTATATCACTTACTCCACGAAATAAAGGATTTGTTACTTATGGAGATAACACAAAGGGAAGAATACTCGGAATCGGAAATGTTGGTAAAAATTCTTCCACCTCCATAAATGATGTGTTATATGTTGAAGGTCTAAAACACAACTTGCTTAGTATTAGTCAATTATGTGATAAGGGCTACAAAATTGTTTTTGAATCAAATGGTTGCATAATTGAAAATAAACTAAACAAGGAGATAAAGTTTGTTGGTCAAAGAGTAGATAACATTTACATGATTAATCTAGATTGCCTTGCTTCAAATGATGTACAATGTTTCATAACTAAAGAGGATGAATCATGGCTATGGCATAGAAGAATCGCTCACATTCATGTAGACCATTTAAATAAACTTGTTTCAAAAGATTTAGTTATTGGTTTACCAAAATTAAAATTTGAAAATAAATTTTGTGACGCTTGTCAAAAAGGAAAACAAGTAAAGGCTTCTTTTCAAGCAAAAAATATTGTTTCAACAACAAGGCCTTTACAACTTTTTCATATGGATTTATTTGGACCTTCGAAAATCAAAAGTTTTGGTGGAAACCATTATGGTCTTGTGATTGTGGATGATTACTCTAGATATACATGGACATTGTTTCTTACTCATAAACATGAAGCATATCAAGCATTTAAGAAACTTGCCAAGGTCATCCAAAATGAACAAAATTTAAAAATAGCATCCATTCGAACGGATCATGGGGGAGAATTTGAAAACCAATCTTTTGAAAAATTTTGTGAAAAGTTTGGCATTGAACATAATTTTTCGGCTCCAAGAACTCCACAACAAAATGGAGTAGTTGAAAGGAAAAATCGATCTTTAGCGGAGCTTGCAAGAACTATGTTGAATGAAGCAAATATTTCAAAACATTTTTGGGCCGATGCGGTGAACACCGCTTGTCATGTTATGAATCGTTGCTTAATAAGGCCTATACTAAAGAAAACCCCCTATGAACTTTACAAAGGACGTAAACCAAATATTTCTTACTTTCACATTTTTGGATGCAAATGCTTTGTCTTAAACAATGGAAAGGAAAATCTTGGCAAATTTGATGCAAAATCTGATGAAGCAATTTTTCTAGGTTATTCATCTACTAGTAAAGCATATAGACTCTTTAACAAACGAACCTTTACAATTGAAGAGTCCATACATGTTAAATTTGATGAACTTAACCAAAATCCTCCGAGAAAGGAAGTTGATGATCTTGTAGGTACCTTCCAAGAAATGAACTTGGAAGACAAAGAAGAAGCCAATAATGAAGAAGGTGCAACACAACTTGACAATCAACAAGATTGGATAACCTTAAAGGACCATCCCTTGGACAAAATTATTGGAGAAATCACTAAAGGGGTAAGCACTCGAAATGCTATTAGGAATGCATGCAATCACTTAGCCTTTGTATCTCAAATTGAACCCAAAAATATTGATGAAGCCATTATTGATGAACATTGGATGTTGGCCATGCAAGAAGAATTAAACCAATTTGAAAGAAATGAAGTTTGGGAACTTGTGCCAAGACCCAATGACCATCAAATAATAGGCACCAAATGGGTTTTTAGGAACAAACTAGATGAAAATGGAATAATAACTAGAAACAAAGCTAGGCTAGTTGCTAAGGGGTATAATCAAGAAGAAGGAATAGACTATGAAGAAACGTATGCTCCCGTAGCTAGGTTAGAAGCCATTAGATTATTATTAGCTTTTGCTTATTGTATGGATTTTAAACTTTATCAAATGGATGTCAAAAGCGCTTTTTTAAATGGCTATATTCAAGAAGAAGTTTATGTAGATCAACCTCCCGGTTTTGAAAATCATAAATTTCCAAAACATGTTTTTAAATTGAGAAAAGCCTTATACGGTTTGAAACAAGCTCCAAGAGCTTGGTATGAAAGACTCAGTAAATTTCTTTTAGAAAATAATTTCGAAAGAGGAAAGGTTGACACTACACTATTTATAAGGCGTAAAAATCATGACATTCTTTTGGTACAAGTTTATGTTGATGACATAATTTTTGGTGCTACAAATGAAAGCCTTTGTCAAGAGTTTGCTAAATTCATGCAAAAAGAATTTGAAATGTCCATGATGGGAGAACTTACCTTTTTCTTAGGATTACAAATCAAACAAACAAATGAAGGAACTTTTATTAGTCAAACAAAATATTGTAAAGAATTACTTAAACGTTTTGAAATGGATAAGGCAAATGAAATAGCAACACCAATGAGCACATCTTGCTATCTAGATAAAGATGAAAAGGGTAAGGACGTTGAAATAACTAAGTATCGAGGAATGATAGGATCCTTACTTTATTTAACTTCTAGTAGACCCGATATTATGTTTGCCGTATGCATGTGTGCTAGATATCAAGCTTGTCCTAAAGAATCACATCTCACCGCTGTAAAAAGAATTTTGAAATATCTTGTGGGTACTCAAAATGTTGGTTTATGGTATCCCAAAGGCGTTGAATGTAATCTTTTAGGATATTCCGATTCCGACTTTGCGGGTTGTAAGCTTGATAGAAAAAGTACTAGTGGCACATGTCATCTACTTGGTAGTTCCCTTGTTTCTTGGCATAGCAAGAAACAAGCAAGTGTTGCATTGTCAACGGCTGAGGCAGAATATGTAGCAGCCGGTAGTTGTTGTGCTCAAATTCTTTGGATGAGACAACAACTTCTTGATTTTGGTATTTCCTTGGAAAAAGTCCCCATTAAATGTGATAACACTAGTGCAATAAATATATCTAAGAATCCGGTCATGCATTCTAGGACCAAACACATTGAAATAAGACATCACTTCATAAGAGACCATGTTTTGAAAGGAGATTGTGTACTTGAATATGTTGAAACTTCAAAACAATTGGCGGACATTTTTACAAAACCCCTTCCAAAAGACCAATTTATAAATATTAGAAGGGAGTTAGGAATTTTGGAAATTTCCTAATTGATTTATTTTATCACACTTTCTTACTCTTTGAACAAAATTTTGCAAATCTTTAACTTGAAGATTTCCAACTCATCTTTTTCATAAAATTTTCATTTCCTTGAACATAATACCTTACTTTGTGATATACATACAAATTTGTAAAGAAAATTTATACTCACACTTCCAATAATCAACTTAATGCTCTACAAATCTCTTGTGTTATTTAAAGACCCCGTGGAGTCCCCATATATTTTAAACATATTTTGACACAAAGATAATCTCCTATATACAACGTGGTTCTCAAAAATAAATGGCAAATGACCTTTGATTTTCTTGACCTTCTTGTGCAACAAAATCATTGGCAACTTGCTAAATCCAAATCCTTGTATGAATCCCTCACTTCACAACCATCTAGTAACATGATTCTTCAAAATCGCGTAAAAATAGCTAGATGAATCGATTCCCATGAGACATTATGTGCCTATATGCTTTGAATGATTTCATAATGTATGTTGCATTGTCATCTTACTTCAAAATGTATGCATCTACCTTTAAGTTGTATATGTTTATAAGGAAATCTTTTTGATGATGCCAAAGGGGGAGAGAAATACATATTTCTTAAGGGGGAGAGATATATATAAGAAAGGGGGAGAAGATATACACTATCTAAATGGCATAAAAATATCTTGTAAAAGGTGAGAGATCTTTAAAGTGTTGAATGATTAAGGGGGAGATGATTAAGAGGGAGAGACTGTATTAAGGGGGAGAGACCGTATTAAGGGGGAGAGACCTTTTATATTAAATATTCTCTTGATAACTTGTGCCTCTAAATTCATAAACATAATGGTATCAAATTGTATGTGATAGGGCAAGTCATTCTTGCAATATATTTGAATTATTGTGATACTAACATCCCAAGAGATAAACATTTGTTGTCATCATCAAAAAGGGGGAGAATGTATTTTTATGTTGATGTAGGTTTTGATAATGACACAACAAATGAAGGATCAAACATAAATGATTAAGGACGAATTAATTATGTTTGATGTGGCATTTAAAATGGTTGATGTCTAAATTTGATAAAGGCATTTTAAGAAGCTCAAATTCGGTGAAATAAATTTATCAAAGTGCCTAAGGATCAAAGAATTGGAGCCATGATTGAACAAATATCAAAGAGGGCTAAAACGAGTCAAATATATTCATACGTTCCAAATTGCCCAGAATCTTCAAATTTTCATAAATAAATCAATTCATATTTCACATGAATAGATTTATTTAGTTCAAAATTTGAATTTCGAATTTTGAATGCTGACAAAGTTGCAAGAAACATGGAAACATGTATTCATTGAATCAAGGAGCATTGGAGACATAAATAGCAAGAATCAAGGTCAGGAAAGTTGTACATGGAAACAAGGAACACAAAACATGGAATGTTTTGTGGATTTATGTTTCTGAGGAATTAAAAATTGGACAAATTACATGTGCCCTTGCCTATAAATAGAGAAGGAGTTGAAGGCAAAACTTGCACCAAGCATTTGAAGCATTTCCATTTGCTTTCTTCCTCCTCCATTCTCTTGCTCTTCTACTTACTCTCTTTATTCTTGATTGGCATATTTCTTGAGATTATTTTTGAGAGTTAATTTGTGGGAAGATTATATTTGTGTACTTAACTTGCATATCCTCTCTTTGAGAGTTACTATCTTGTGTAAGCTTTAAACTTGTATATCCACTCTAGTGAGAGAGTTTCCTTGTACACTTAAACACTAAACTTCATAGAAGCTTTGGGTTGGGTTTCAACCTTGTAATTGTGAGATTGAGAGATTGGGTGGGGTGCCCTTGTACTTGTGAGGATTGATTTCTTGAGTGTGGGACACTAGGAAGTTGCAATTGCTCAAAGTGTATCTCTAATCTACAATAGTGGAAATCCTCTAAGTGGGTTGCTTAGAGGCGAGACGTACACCGGCGTGGTGGAACTCGTATACATCGGTTTGCAAATCTTTCTTCCCTTAACTCATTTAATTTGTGCACTTAATTTGTTTGCTTAAATTCCTTTCTTTATTAATTTGACTAAGTGCATGATACATTAAGTTGAAACCTTTTTTTTTTTTTTAATAACTTTGTTAAACTTGGACTTAAGCATTTCTTTTGAATCAATCTTTCTAAAGTCCCATAAATTGCTTTGTAACTTAATTGATTCATTGTTCAAACTCTTTAAAGTTGTTATTAGTTTGTCTTGTGTATAACTTGTTGCTTCTTGTTATCTAATTTATTATCTTAAGTATACATAGTGACAAAAGAATCAATTTCAAGAGCATTCCAAAGAAAATTTTTAATACTCAATTCACCCCCCCTCTTGAGTAATTGAGGCCACTTGGTTAACATGACTCACTCTCCCATGTTGTCCAATTTTTAGACTTGTGATGCAGGATACTTATGGGAAGAGTGGACATTTTGGAGTACATTTTGTGGGAGGAGGTAAATAGATGTATAAAAAGCGCCTTGGCCGGTAAAAGCTAGATTTTTGTATAGCATATAGTGTATATGTATGCTCATTTTGTTATCTAGGTTGTAGATAATGATTTTGAGGGTCATGTAGGAAAATTGGACCTTGGCATGTATAGCCAATTTTCATTAATGACCCAAATGATGTAAGATGATGAATTATGATGTTTGTTGATGATAAATTTTCATGAATAAATGATGTGTTTTTATAGCTTATAGTATTTTATGAAGTTTATGAGAGAATGATTTCAAATGCCATGCATCGAATGAATGGGAATTGAACTTAATATGTATGAATGATTGGATGGACCCCCAAATGCACAATAGAATATGAGTAATTCATTAGAGTAGACTAAAATAGCAAGAAATGGAATTTGGCATGTTAAGTTGCATGAAAATTTCATGTTTGCTCATTTTTCGCATAACTCGCTCAAGCGAGTGGTAGTCTCGCTCGAGCGAGACCTTGTGAAACAAGGGTATGGCCAGTGACCGAAATTCGCCTAAGCGAGATTTGCCTGGAATCTGACTTTGGTTGTTGGACCATTTTCGCTCAAGCGAGATGGTCTTGGCCTGGGACTCGCTCAAGCGAGAGGTAGGGAAAATGGGTACTGGACTATTTTCTCCCAGGCGAGCCTTGCCTCGCTCAAGCGAAAATCGGGCTTTTTCTCATATAATTGATTTGATTTCTAATATAATAAACTTCTACTTTCCATTTAATTTAAATTTTCCCCAATGCACCTAGCGATTAGAAATAACCTAGGTGATTTTATACAATTAGGAATGATTAAGAGATAACCCAATATTTGAAAGCTGTTTTTGAATTGAACCTAAGGTTAAGATAATGAAAGAAATCAAAGCCTTTTAAGGATCTAATCCAAAAGGGGATTTTCATAACTATGGCCTTAGCTTAAGGATCGAATGTAGTTTTCCATAAGTTAAATACATTGACATAAGCTTGAAAGGAAAGTATCAACTAGCTTAGGAAAATTCTCCTTGGAAAAATTAATTTGATATTTGTTAAATGGAAAATCAATGAATTTTATATAAGCTTTCATAACTCTAGATAATGGCTTTAGCTTAAGGATCAAACGTAGTTTTCCATATGTTAAATACGTTAATATAAGTCTAAAAGGAAAATGTCAACTAGCTTAGGAAAATTTGCCTTGGAAAAATTAATTTGATATTTGTTAAATAGAAAATCAACGAATTCTGTATGAATTGCATCTAAATCCTCTACAATCCTAAGATATTCTAATCCTTGTAAAAAGTCGCTAGTTCAAAAGTTGGTTGTTTACTTAAATTCCTTCAAAAAATTTTGCATACCAAATACCTAATATTATCGTTTGGATAATTGAAATTTCAATATATCGGTACTTGGAACATGATCCTTATGGATACGAATTTAATTTATTACGTGATATAATCTAGACACTTGCAGATTGTTATCACTATGTTAACATCTTTATAGTGAAAGAAGATGGTTCACATGAGGGTTTTAAGGAAAAAATGGGTCAGAGGATGTTCCATTTCTTATGATAGGGATACCATTAATACTTGTGAACTCCTAGGACATCCTTAGCAATTAAAAATAGATGATGATACTTGTTATTGGTGTGAGCATAAGCGTAAGACCTTTACTAATTCTACAGATGTTGGATTCAATTTGAAGGAGGTGGTATGGTTCTTTCATAATAAAGGCGATACTTTGTAACTTAGCAATGTCAATAACAAGCCTACTGCCCTTCTTAAGACTCAAATGATTCTCATTGCACAAGCATAGATGTACCTTCTTGTTAATAACATTTGTTAGAGGTGTTCACAATGCGGTTTGGTTTGAATTTGAAGGAAAAAAATAAGTTGAACCATATGTCAAAAATAGTTGCGATTTGGTTTGGTTTAGTTAATAAAGAAAACTAAACCAAACCAAACTGCATCATTGCAGTTTGATTTGGTTTGGTTTGTTTGATGTAGTTTTTATTATTATTTTTTCTAAAATAAAAATTACAATTCAATTAATTTTGTCCAAAAAAATTATCAAATAATGCCACAACCATATTGAATCAACACAACTCTATAACAAATTGTAGTTATAAATAAATAAAAATAACAATTATATAAAATTGTAGTATTAAAAATATTACTTGTTCTAAATTTTCACTTAATTGACTCTAAATAAATTTGACTTTCAATACTCTCATTGGTTAAAAGATTACACGTTGATTTCACTTAATTGACTCTAAACAAAATTGATTCGAAAAGCTACAATGGTAAATAACATGTGTGAAGATGCGATTTGGTTTGGTTCAGTTCTAGGAGAGAGAACCACAGGCCAATAGCTTCATTTTAGTCCAACTAAAGTAAAAAATATCCTCGGTAGGCTTACTTTATATGTGTAACCCTATAAGTAAAATATCCAATCATATTAATAATAAACTATTTTATTATTAATATAAAATAAGAGTGACATCTAACAATGCATCATTCACAAATATTATTTATCATCGATATAACCTATAAGTGATAATTATTTTAAACATTCATTTCTTTTATCATGACATCCAATTAGGCCCCTTCATCCTTGTATGGTCCAATTCATTTTACATGATACTAAAGTAGACTTTACTGAATAAATATCCAATATTTATTCTTCCTAGCATCGTCATGTATTTCTTTAGTCTCACTCTATCAAGTTGCCAATAGATATCACTCCTATCACATAAGAGAGATAAATCTCATATACATCACTTATATCCCTTTACATAATTTGTTCATTGCCTAACCACATCCTTTAAGGTCATCTTACTATAAATGATGTTTGATTGTATTAAAATAACAAACTCCTCATGTAGAAATCGTAGTGACTTCAAGTCAAAGGGCTACACATACCATTATCACATTGAGAACCATTTATGACACTCTTGTAACGATCCATATGCAACATTCTCGCGGTTGGACTGTCTAGTAGAACATTACTCTTAATGTGTACCCATGTGAAAACTTGATATCTTCTATATCCATGATCCGTAAGATCATATCACCAATACATCCATACACTATTCTTAATTTATTTACATGTCCCTATGTAAATACTTGACTAGGGACATTTTAAGAATAGTTCTTATATGACCTACTATTCTGAGGATAAACTAATTTAAACAATTTAAAACTAAGAAGACTTATTTTATTGATAAGTTCAAAATGATATATTAATAGCTCATAGTGCATACATGAACAACACCACCACCCAATCCAGACAAAGCTCTTATTCTACCACCATGTAGAGAGCTTACTATTTAAGAACAACTGACTCATATGTACCTTAGGCAAGCTAGGTACTTTGATCATCAAGTTCAGATGACGGCTTCTACTCACCGTGTTTAATTTCACTCCACCAATAGCTTCATCATCTTTCTCTTCAACTGGTCTTGAGTTTACAGTCGCCACTCTAGATGTATATGCTGAGGTAGTTGCATGGCCAGGGACCAAGCCCTATTTCCTTAAAGAGGATGGGAAATCTTTTGCTACTACAAATACTAGACATGTTGGAGATGACGATGATGGTTTTGATAGTGGTCATGATGATCAATTACATTTAATTATAATCAATTACACTAATGAGGTAATCATTTACATTCCATCAGAATGTATGAAATTTTAAAACCTTTTTATATTAATGGCCGTACTTTCTTTTTATAGAGTCTTACTTTAATTATGCCTTGGTCTTGGATCTTTATTCTTGATCTCTGGCATTGGCCTTGTCATTATCAAAATCCTTCATGGTCTTCATTCTCCCCCTTTTTGATGATGACAATATTTCATTGATTTCATGACTTTTTTTGTGCTTGACATGGTATACTGAATCTTCAAGTCTTGCGTCCATGTTGTTAATCATGTCTTGTATATATGTTGTTGATATCAAAACCTTAGTTCTTCATACTCCCCTTTTTTGATATTGACAACATTTCCTGAGAAGAAAAATAAACAGCATGCAAGATACAAGATTTTCTCCCCCTTAATTTTGGTTTAGTTAACAAGGTTTGATTTATTTTTCTCTTATTTTGCTTCTCATATATTACTCCCCCTTTGTCAATGGCAAAAAGAATATAAGAGCATAAAGTTTTAGTAGAGAGTGATGCACCTTGTTGTTTGATGTCACTCGTTATTTTGATATTGCTCTTTGTTACTTGTTGATTGATAGATGCTTCAAGAAATGTGTTGACTTTTCTTGTGGGTCAGACTTAATCCTTAAGTGCCTCCTATCAATGATAATTCCTGCACCATTATAAACATTTGATCTTGGTACCCAAATTTTCTTGGGTCCTTGTGGGTTAGACGTGGATAATATATTCTTAGGAACCCAAATCATTTTTGTCTCAGTATAACCTTTGTTCCTTATATGACATGTTGATGCACTGTGACCTTTTCTCACATAATGAGAGAATTTAACAAATGGGCTAGTTGAGGTCTTTTGTGAAATAAAGAAATTTTTCTGCAACTTTTGCTTTTTGGAAGGATCAGATCCTAGTTCTGCTTTAAAATGACATTTTTGTTTTCCAAGGAGTATATCTAGGTTGTTTTTTCCCATAGTAAATTTAGCTAATTTATTTTTTAAGTCATTTATCTCTAGAATATGCTTTTGACATGTTGAGCATGTATGACTATTAGTAGTTTCAGTCTTATACTTAGTTTCTAAGTTTTCCTTTTCTATTTTAACCTGTCCTAGTTCTTGATCGAGTTTTGATAAGTTTTCTTTTAAGCTCAGGTTAGTGCTTTTGATGTTAAAAAAATTTTTAGCTAACTTTTGATACTCATTATGAAGATCTTCAAATGCATCTTGCAATTCATCAAAAGTAGGGTTTGAATCTATTACCTCTTTAGTATTTGCCATCAGGCAAAGATTCGTTTCTTCATGGTCTGATTCGAATGAGCTTAGATCATTTTCATCCCAGGCAATATATGCTCTTCTTTTATTTTTGGGATACTTTTTCTCTTGCTTGTCAGACTTCTTATTTAGTGTCGGACACTCCATTTTCATATGTCCATATTTTCCGCATTCAAAGCATTTTGTACCTTGGTTAGATTCATCATTTTTGAAGGAATTCCTGAAGTTTGGCTTCCTTTGCCCTTCCTTTTTCTTTAGAAACCTGTTAAATTGTTTAACAAATAATTTAAGGTCATTATAATCATTTATACCTTCTTCATCATTTTCTTCTTCATCATCTTCTTCATCACTTTCTTCAATGGTTGATGATGATGCTTTTAGAGCAATACTTTTCTTCTTTTTGTTGCTTTCCTCATGTTGATTCAATCTTTCAAGCTCGAGTTCATGCTCTTGTAATTTTCCAAAGAGTGTTGCAAGGGACATGCTTGACAAATCTTTTGATTCTGATATAGCAGTTACTTTTGGTTGCCATTCCCTGTTCAAACATCTTAATACTTTATTAATCAAATCTTCATTTGAAAAGGTTTTTCCTAAGCATGCAAGATGATTGATTATATGAGTGAATCTCTTTTGCATGTCTTATATGCTTTTATTGTTGTTCATTCTAAACAACTCATACTCCCTAGTCAGGGTGTTTATTCTAGACCTTTTCACTTCACTCGTTCCTTCATGAGTTACTTCTAGAGTATCCCACATTTCTTTTGCTGTTTTGCATGTGGATATTCTAAAGTACTCGTCCATTCCTAAGGCAGAAGTTATTATATTTTTGGCCTTTAGGTTATATTGGACTTTTGTTTTATCCGCATCAGTCCATTCACTTCTTGGTTTAATCATGGTTACTTCTCCAACTACTTTGGTTGGTATGAATGGACCATTTTCAATGGAGTCCCATATGTCTATATCATTAGCTTCTATGAATATTTGCATACGGGTTTTCCAATATTGATATCCTTCTCCGTTAAATACAAGAGGTCTATGTATGGAGTTTCCCTCAGGAAAGATGGGATTGAAAGAGGCCATGGATCTTCTTGAAGTTTCTAAACCTTATACAAGAAGCTAGCTCTGATACCACTTGTTAACCCAGGTGGCCTCTAGGAAACTCAAGAGGGGGGGTGAATTGAGTAGTTAGGAACTTTTTCACTAATAAATTTCTCCTCTAAAAACTCAATATGCAATGATATGTGATTTGAATAATAATGCTTAAAACATAAAGAGTTTAAGGGTTAGAGAAGTGCAAACAGAGATTTATACTGGTTCGGCCAACCACTGCCTACGTCCAGTCTTCTCAAGACACCCTTGAGGAAATTCACTATAATCAAATCCCTTGATTACACCACAATGGGGACTCACACCCCAACCACAAATGCCTTGGATGCTACACCACACCCAAGCACATCACCCTTGGATACTTCACCACATCCAAGAACATCACCCTTGGATGCTACACCATATCCAAGAAGAACACCCTCAGAGATACACCACTCTGAGTATCAGTCTCAATTTAGAGATAAAAAACTCTACAAGAAAACTCTCTTAAAGAGTATGATGAACAAATTGAGGAATAAGAAAGAGTAATAACTCTATTAAGAGAATATGGCCATTATTGCTCTTAAGAAAAGATTGGAAGTATTTGGTGTGTTTTTGCAAATGATGGGCATCCCTATTTATAGGAGTAGAAATGCCTTCAAGAGGTGTGAAATTATTGATTAAAATAATTGGAAAGGTATCTCTTGGATAAAATAATATTTTATGAAAAGTTATAATGTTTCAACATGATTTTTCATGAAAGGATGCAATGTTCCATGCTTTTTGATCATGTTGTAATCGATTACATAAAAGAGGTAATCAATTACTTCCTTTTAAAATCTATTTTAAAACATAACGTTCATATTGTAATCGATTATGTAATGAAGGTAATCGATTACTTAAACATGGTAATCGATTACATTGCTGAGGTAATCGATTACATTTATTTGAAATTATGTAATTAATTTAAAATTCATTTAATTGTAATCGATTACACTAATGAGGTAATCGATTACATTCCATCAGAATGTATGAAATTTTAAAACCTTTTTATATTAATGGTCGTACTTTCTTTTTATAGAGTCTTACTTTAATTATGCCTTGGTCTTGGATCTTCATTCTTGATTTCTGGCATTGGCCTTGTCATTATCAAAATCCTTCATGGTCTTCATTCTCCCCCTTTTTGATGATGACAATATGTCATTGATTTCATGACTCTTTTTGTGCTTGACATGGTATACTGAATCTTCAAGTCTTGCGTCCATGTTGTTAATCATGTCTTGTATATATGTTGTAGATATCAAAACCTTAGTTCTTCACTTTTAATAATATGTATGAAAAAGAATTCGAAAAGTCAAAAATATAATAAATGGAGGATGAAGAAAAGAACTAAGATAAGGGTTGAATGAAAGGTAGTTAGTTTGGTTAAAAAAACCACTTAATCATGATATTTTTTATGATATCAAGTGTTTTTTATGCCTAGAAAAACCATTAATTCTTGTAACCAAACCTCAATACAACCGTTCAAAGTCCTTGTGATCTATATAAATTATGTGTTATTGATAATTCATAAGAAGAAAATAAAAATTAATTTAGCTTGATTCAATGTTTGATTGAGTGAAACAATTACCATTGTTGTGTAAATATAAGTGATACACTTATGAGACATAACTTGTGAAACTTTCTTGATTATTTGACACTTGCTAGTGGGGATTCTTGATTCAAACATTTTCATGCACTAATTTTAATGTTTATCATTTTGGATTGCAATTTGTAAAATACATTTGTTAAAAATTTCCACATTTGATGAATATATGTTACATTTTAAAAGCTTGTGAATCTTGTGCATCACTTGTTGCGTGATTAAGTGTTTTGATTTGGATTTGTTGTTTGGTTGCTTTCAATTTTATTAGTTGTTGTAAGTGTTTGATGTTTGCTTAACAACAAGAAAATTTCTAAGTTATTTAATTACTAATTTTATATTAGTTTTTGCATAAAAATCACCTTAAAGTTTGTGTTTAATAACCTAATTTGTGTAAATATAGTCCTTAATGTGTTATAAATAATGTAAAATATCAAATTGACAACTATCAAAGAGATTTGTGATGTTCAACGGTAAGTTTTGATGATAAAGATAGGGTTTTGAAGTAATTAAGGAATGTTGCTACAAGGGAGTTGATGTCTCAAAGTATATGCTGAAGCTGAGGCATCAGCCTTGAAAAAAATGACCTGGTGCCTCTATGTTAGGCTTTTACCTAACTTTTTCATGACCTTTTTAGGCCAAAAGAAAGCAATAACTTACATTCTTATCTTTGAAATAGCACGACAACACTTGGAGGGGAGAACTTCCATTTTTATCTTTTTTATTTTCTTCATCAAATTCTTCAAGTTGGGATTGGATGAACTCATCTCTTTTGATGACTTTGTAATGAAATATTAATGTATGTTTATGGATTTAAATCATGTCAGTATTTCATTTCTTAATTTCAAATGTATATTTCAAACAAGAGAATGATTTATGCATTTGTTAATTAATTTTAACAAAGGTTAAAAGTGAAGTACCCTAAATTAACATCTTCTAGGAATAGAGTTAGTGATTATTGTTGTTAAATCCTTCCTTTAAGCAAATAACCTGATAAATATTTGAGGAATTAATATTTACTATAGTTATTTAGAATTTATTCACTAAGGAATTGACTTTAATGAATTTTATGCTACAATAACTTGATTTGATGTATAAAAATACACTATGAATTCAAAGTTATAACTTGAGTAAGTGAAATCCAATTCCATCAATCTTTGATTATTGACTTTTTACTATGGTAACTTTCTATTCTTGGAATTATTTAGTGTAACTTTCAATTTAATTATTGCAATTGATAATTTTTATCAAAATCAACAAAAATATGATCATTGTGAATATTGTATAAATTGTATTTATATATTTCTATATTTTACAAGAAATTATTGAATATTTTGAAAAATATCATAAGTTCCTATGAATACAAACTTTAATTTTGGAACCGCAATGATAATTTGGTACACTTGCCAAAGGACCAATTAGACCATATGATGTGACATAAGTGCTTTTTGTTGACTATAAATGGTATATTATTCTCTTGCGCTTCACTAGATTAAGGAATTGATAACTATTTAATCTAATAGACTAGGATTAAACTTTCCTGGGTTGGTCTAGGAATAATATCGAGTGTAGTCATAGGACAATACGTATTTGATGTATCGTAACTAACACTTTCAATAACTAATTAAGTTTATAAGCCTTGTTAAAATCTAATGTGCTCTAGGACTTAATGATACTATTCTTTAAGGCCATTAGTAGTTAAAAGTAGTATAGGCATATGGATGAAAAACTTAAAATTAATGAAACAACAGAAGGGAATAATTACAAGAAATCATAGTAGGATCTAAAGCCCATAGCTTGCAAATCGTATCATCACTGCTATTATTTCGTCTTCTTTCCTTCTTTCTTTATTCTTATTCACTTCCACAGAATAAAATTTATTATACACATTGTGATATTACTCTTAACAAAAAAACACAATAATAGACTAAGAACCGCAATAATAGGGAGAAATAACCACAGTAGTACACAATTAGAACCATAGTAATATGGTTATTACAACATTTCTTGTAAGTGCAGTTAGAACCATAGTAAAATGAAAAAAATTGTAGTAATAGCCATTTATGTAGTAGTGATTGCTTCCTAATTGTTTGCATTCATAACCCTTTTCTGACTCTCCTAACATTAAAAAGCATTAGTAGTGAGTGCTTACAATTATACTTTCCATGAGTTCAATATTTGGAATCTAAAATACCCTTGTACTACATTGGCACTTACCCATAGGTGTGAAAACTTGTCACGGTTAAAATCTCTTTTGAAAATTTATACTTTTTTCACACCAAAAAAAATACAAGTGTACCCCAACCAAAATTTAAAAATGGTATTGTGAGAGCTTTGTCCAATGCCAAAACCAAATATTACATGCCTCTACTATTATTTTGAAGTCTGAAGAAGCAATCCCATTCAATGAATCGAAGCATAAAGCAACTCAATCCTTCAGACAAATCACCATGAGCTACTAATGGAGTTGCAATGAACATTAAGTGAGATTGAAAGATGATTAAATTAATAGACAATAACTATAAAAGAGACTCTTACTCTCTATGATACGGGGGCCAAGTATACAATCTTCCTAGACTCATAAATCCAATTATGGATGTATGCCTAGGTCTTCTCCCTATTGTTCCTGCTCCTTCGTATGAAAAAAGGCTCTAAGAAACCATAAGTTCCTTGGACACCCAACTCCATATAAAGTTTATGTAGAAACCTAAGAAATTTATAGACGGTTAGTGTTAAATGAAATAATTAAATATAGAATGATATACTTACAGCTCCCAAAACTGAATAACGGAGTTGTTCAGCATCGTCTACCCTATCATGATCTCACACAAGTCATTCTGCATGATGTAAAGTGGTAATGGACTTCAACAGCGTCATCGCCCAACTTAACCTCGACAGTTCATAGCATCTAGATCAGATCAATGACGAGCTTTGGCTTCGTCAACATTGGGCTTGCTTCCTGTTGCACAATTAAAACATTAAACAAAATGTGCTATGATAAGAACCTAAACTTATAATATAACTAATGTTCATTTCGGGAGCATTCCTAGGGAGTAGCAATTGAAAGGAGTCTATCAGACCACATGAGGAAGTATCTTAGCGTCTAGCCAACGGTCCGCACCTCCGCAGTTAACATTGGCACAACGACATACTTCTCAATGATCATGACAATAGAGACCCTTTACATACCATTAGGCAATGACTAATGGTGAGCCAAAGGACTTAAGTGTTACATTATGCTAGTGGCAATAGGTTTCTCCGACCTATCAATGAATAAGTCACATTGATGGATATCACAAGTGTTGACTCTGTCATCGTCAGTGTCAGTGCAGCACAGGACCCCTTTATGCTGACCCGCCTAACCTATATATTTACACAACAAACATAAGTTACTCAACAATTAATCAAACCAAATTACAACTAATGAAATAAAATAATGTATAATACTATAACTAATCTAACTTATGGGTCCAACACCAATGTAGTAGGCTCCGACTAATGGTTGAGTAAGGCCTTCATCTCATCCTGGAACCATGTCATTACCTGGTGCAACTTCTTAATCTTCACCTGATACTTTTCCTTGATGGCAGCTACCCAAGACTCAACCCTATGCTCCACCAACTCTTCTGCAGATAGCGTCAAGGCGAAAGCACCATAAAAGCTCTAAAGGCCTACAAAATATGAATGATTAGAAACTAATAGCTTAATAGAAAATAAAATGAAAGAAATAGTGTTAAGCTTATGGTGACCTCGACCAGCAACACGCATCCTTCCAAGGTGCTTTAGTTTTCCAATGGCGGTAGTTAATATGTCCTACTTACCATGGGCAATGAAAGAGCCTTGGGTTGATTGCTCAACCAACGAATCCTACAACCAAACAAGAGTTAGTGTTATTAGGAATGGATAAGAAGATAAAAATTCTTCAAACCTTTAAGAAGCTGTATACTTACTATTTGTTGGGTGAGTAGTCTCCACTCTTTCATTTTTCATGACATGCGGGTGGGGAGGTGGGGATCCATAACAGTGGTGTCAGGTTGGCTAACTTGACACTGGCTCGCCTTCTCCTGGGCCATCTGCTGGTCCATCAATCGATAATCCCTACGTGACAACCTGTGGGGCATTCATTTTTTGCACGAATAGCCTATGCTTTCGTGTGTTTGGCCTGCAACAAAAATGAAAATGGGTTAGAGTTACATTTGAATATTTAATTAACTGAATCATATTAAATACCAATGTACCATAAAGTCCTTAGTGTGCCTAGATGCAACAAACACATCCCTAGTCTGCTAATCGATGGATGTGTACTTGTCTCCTGGAAACTATTCCTGTAGCTTCCTAAAGACATACATGTAAATCACAATAGGCCAAGTAAGGATTTGTACGAAATTGGTTACTCTAAATCGAGATTACTACAACCATGCATACCTATTTGTGAAAGAGGCCTTGAATGCCCTCCAACGCTCAATGACAGCTCTGAGGACCTTCCTCCTCAGTGTGTTAACAACAAGGATGTCCCAAGCATCCTATAATTACCAAGTTAAGATGATAGAATTTATTATGTACAAGAAAAAAGCTAGTGAAAAAACAAAGTCAAATGATATTATATTACCATAATATCAGCCCAAGTGTGGTTCTTGACCACCTTCTTACCACTATCTCAATCAAGGATGATGACGGAAACCTTTGACCATGCCAGAACACCCAGATAACTGATAAACCAGGCAGCATGGTCTCCTAAAGGTGCCTTGGTGTTGACATCAATGTAAGCATGACATATTTCTCATTGATGGCGCCTATGTGCAACATTGGTCATCCGTGTCACACTTTTACTCCTTTTGACAGAGGAATCTGTAGCCTGCAAGTCGGACCTCATAGGTGGATCCTGGTCAATCATAAGTATCTAAACAAACAAGAAAAAACCCCCAGTTAATATGACAAAAACATTAGAAAAATAACTTCAGTTAATATAAGTAAACATTAAATACAATGAATTACATGTTTAGTTAATATCAGTAAACATTAAATACAATGAATTACATGTTTAGTTAATATCAATAAACATTAAATATAATGAATCACAGACGACCATACCCTATGTTCAATCAAAACTATGAAGATGGAATATTTTCCCACAAGCCTTTATGGTAGTCTCGACGACTGGCAACTACATCATCCATGTCATATTCCACAAAGGATGTAAGCATACGTGTTGTTAGAGAAGGAATTTCCAAGACATCAAGATTCAAATCTCCAATGTTATGTCTATCTGGGATAACAACTGACCACCTTTTGTCAGATAAGTCAATAACGTATAAAACTTACTTCACTTGAGTTACCATGATGAAAGGCTCCTCCTTGTGATCTATCTTGTTAAGGTCCACCAATGTAACCATGTTTAAATATTTGCCATGTAAACAATACAACTACAGTTAACCCACAACTGTGTTTGTATCTGAGACATATAAACACGATTACAATGGTAATCGTGTTTTAATATTTGTCACATAAACAATATAACCACAGTTAACCCACAACTCTGTATCTGAGATATAAACACGGTTATAATGGTAACTATGTTTAAATATTTGTTACGTAAACAATATAACAACGATTGACTCTCAATCGTGTTTGTGTCTAAGAGATATAAACACAGTTATATGCAAACCATGTTTAAATATTTTACCAAAATAAATAAACGATAAACTCTAAACCATATAAACACGGTTACCCTGTAACCGTGGTTATATCATATTTTAACCACAGTTACCATGTATCCGTTTTTATAGTGTTTTGCTAAAATTTTCAAAAATGTTATCGGGAGTTTTATTAAGTCTGCTACCTTTTAACCGTGCTTATATTTAATGTTTATATCTACACTTTGCACTAATGATCCACAAAACCTAAGATTATAAAATCACATGTTATACTCCATATTAAAAATGAAAATTTCTTGATGTGACACACACCTAGCTATATCTCGAAACTTTGTCACGAATAAATATGAACCTGGTTGTAACAAGAAGCAACCATATACGCAAGTAGTATAGCTATATATTGCAACATCAACGGATTTTTTATTTTACTTTGTTAAAGAAGTCCCATATTAAATAAAATATTTAGAATAACATAAAAATATAAGTATCAGAAACGTTATTTATAATAATTTAAAATTTTATGATTAACTATCTTTTATATAATATAATTCACTTTAACTTTAATATAATGCCTCCATAGACTACTTAAATTGAAATATTCTTCAAACATAATCTTCAAATCATATTTAGTCTTTGTTTGGTTAAAAGTTGGGGTTGGTTAAACCTTAGTTTGACTAATTCAAAAATAAGTATCTTAAAATTAAATAGAGTTTTAACTGTCTCGAACGATATAAATGATCAATATTAATTTTTAATTTTTTTTATTTTCATAATTCGTTTTTCTAACTAGATACCAAACCAGGAGTTTGTTACTTCCATTCAAAACATTCAGCATTCATGCATCCACAAGTTATATTTTGTTCGCAAAGCACAATCAATTTGTATTTTAAAACGGGTAAGAGGAAACATCAATAATATAATATGATAAGGTATATTGAACAAGATTGAATAAGACCTTCCCCTTTGGAATTATCCTTCGGATTCAAATTGGGGAATAAATAAGAGGAAGGAGTCTATTCTACAACTGACCAATTTCTAACAAACACGGTAATAACAACAAACCGATATTATTCTTTACAGTCCAAAGATATCTTTTGGGTTATTACGTGTTGTTTGCGAAATCTGTCTGATACAACTTGACATTTATGCGCGATATAGAAAAATGGGGATGCTGGCCAGAAAAGAAAATTAGAGACGATATTGGATTTTGATTTAACCACGGCATCTTCTACGGGAAATAATATGCTTCAAGCTTAAAAATATTCACAACATTATGAAGTTAACTCCAACTCTAAATTTTAAAGAAAATTAACTATATATCATTCAAATCATCTTTTTTAAAAGAAACTCATCATAAATTTTATTATTTTAAGATGTCCATCAACTTAATTCATCTCATCTGTTAAAGGCTCCATCCCAGGCCCAACAAGTATTTAAACCAAAAGCCTGCCAGACCGGCCCATAAGAACCGAAAAGAATGCTCTAGCTCTGATACCATATTAAAGGTTCCATCCTAAAACCAATTGGTAATGGTTGGAGTAGCCCAATAGATATTTAAACCATGCGAAATAGTATTAGGCAGGCGATGTGGGACTTCCAACATCATCAATCACATCCCTATATATATAACTTAATGAATGTGTTACATGACACGTTAAACGAATGTATTATATATATATATATATATATATATATATATATATATATATATTTGTTTTTCACCTGATTGAATTTTTGTTAGTGTCCATGTAATTAATAAATACATTAATTTGGTCTCTCTAAATGGATCAAATTCTTTACTATAAAAAAAATTATAATAGTCCTTAATTCTTAAAGAATATTGATTGATTGCAATGTTTAAAACCTAGTATTTGTAATTTGTATGCTTTCATCTAACTTGATGAAAACATCTTCGAAGCAATTATATATATAAGTGTCAAACGTGGATTCAAAATTTGTAGGTGGTTAATTTTTAAGAATTGAAACATCTAATACTCTACCAACCACGGTTATGATACTAAATCTATATTTATGGAATGCTATTCTTATTATATTTCTGATAGGAATATATGAATGTTATTGTCGATTGCAATTATTTAACAGGGAAATGCTTGTTTCTGTTGTTAAAATCGATCCTCTCAGATTATTACATGCTGGGCGGGCGTGCCCGAGTCTCATAATTAAATGGTTCAATCTTAAAAGTTGTTATAAGAATTTTAAAAAATAAATTAGAACTTTTACTAAATTAAGAGTTTTGGGGTGTTCATAAAATATTATTAATTATAATGCTTATTAAAGGTGAGAACACGTTAAATAATCTGTTGGGTCTTAAGATGACCTAACTTATTTAAGATCTAGTTTTAATAATAAAATATATATATAATTTTTAAAATTTTATTTAATTAAACAAGTTGTGTTTGGGCTGTTGAAAGAATATTTTCAACCTGTCAAAGTAACTTTTTTTTAACTCACGATTTTATAAAATAAATCATAATTTTACATTTTATAATTTATAATTACATATAATATTATATATATTAAAATTTATAAGATTTAAAATGTTAAATTAAGTTTAATATAAAAATATATATATTTTATATAGATTGTTTACTTTTAGAGGCTTATTTATTTATTTAAGATGAATTTATTAATATTTAATATTTATTTTATTGATATTTTTATTAATTTTACTATAAATCAAGTTTTTATACAAACTCACATTATGATTATTCAAACTTTTGAATAGGACACACAAGACATAAAACTACAATTTATATCAATTAATAGACTCATGATTTACTACAAGTTAGAACCCTATAAAGTTAAAAGTCTGTAGAATGGAATGGGTCCATGTTGATTTTATATTTGTCCGTAGAATCATATACACTATGCTCATGCAAGAATTAGTAGCATAAGTAGTAAATTAGTTTGCTTTTGCTTCTTTTCATATTTTTACGGTTGGTAGAGCTTAAAAAAAATTCAATGCCTAAAACTCGTTATGTCTTGTTTGTTTTTTTTTATCAGCGAAATAAATTGTTATTAATTAGATGCAAGAGTATAAGAGGTACATAAAATCCATTACATCAAGATATTGTGTAAATAATATTGGAACTGCATAACATATGTCCCTAGTAATTTAGCAGCACCAATCTTGCTACAAAGCAGGACAATACCAAATTATTCCAATTAGCACCACAGCCAAAGACTAAAGGCATTTTCAATTATATTCAATAGTGAAGTGTCTTTCGATTAGTCCTCACCACCATCAAAATTCCTATGAAAGTTCCACCATGATAGTGAATATGGTTCCTTGCTTCCCCTGGCAGAGGTCCCATTAATTGACCGAATTATACGTCATTAGCCACAACTTATAAGCCACTTTACACGTAAAAAATGTTTGAATCCATATATAAGACCTATGATTGTTTCAAATATGTTTTCATCAAGTTAGGTGGCAATATACGAGTTACAAATGCTAGTTTTTTAACAGATCAACATTCTTTAAGAACCAATGAACAACTTGATATTTTTTGCGAAGACCATTTTGATGTAATTAGAGGACTCAAATTGATGTATTTATTGTGTGGATATTGACAGGAATCTAACTAGGTAAAAAACGAACATGTTACATGTTTATGTGGAGTTTAATATGCCATGTGACACATCCATTAAATTACTCAATGATGGTGCTAATGGAGAGACCAAGTTTATGGACATCTTAAAACGACGAGAGTTATAATGAGTTTCTCTTAGTATAAAGACCAAGTTGATTGATCATGAATATCATAGGGACTAAAATGAAAACAACTTTTATATATTTTCATAAACTTATGTATAACCTTTAAAAGTACAACAAATCAATGTGAATCAAATTGGTAGACCAGATCATTTAAAACAGGGAATGCAAAAGTCGATGCTACAAATAAATATTAAATAATAATATTAAAATCAAATATTTTATTTGTAACATTTATAAATAAATAAAATACTATGATGCTTAGGTTTCAACTTTTGAATCATACTTTTTGTTACGACTAGGGTTTAGCTCTTAAAACTTCTAAACACAATCTCACATGAACAATTCATATTAGAAAGAGAAAGCATATAACATAGATTGCATACAACCTTTGTTTTCGATTTAATTAAACGAACATAAAAGTATGCTTTATAATTAGAACACATACAAAATGTGACACCCTAGATTAACTATGACTAATTCCTACACTAGGACGCCCTACTTAATTAAGGAGTCACTAATTATTTGAAAAATAAAAGAGTTTTTTATTGGTGATCATCAACACATAGTTCAAATAAAGATTATAACATAGATCAATTCTTTACATCAATAGTGTACTCAAAAGGTACGGGGCTCGCAGGCTTTCAATAACAACTAGTGCAACAAAGACAAAACATAATTAAACGTCGAGACCTATAATAGTCTCGACACTAACATCGGATATAAACAGTCGACGTCCGTGATCCTACTTCCCCTACTATAGGTAGTCCAGGTCCTGCTCGCGTTCTCCTTGACCCTCAGCTGATGATCACAAAAAGAAAAGAAGACATAACCCAAAAGGGGTAAGTATAAGCTCTCAACCTATATATACTTCACATGCAAAAGTGGCCCTGAATATTTATACAAACATAATAGATATAAGGAAATCTCCAGAACACCCGACAACCATAAACGGGATAAGCATTAACCGAGTTAGTCACACAATGGTTCATTGTTTCTCATCTTGATTAGGTGCTAGTATGCAATGGCCCCCAACTTCTGTTCATCAGTCTCACATATTTATTTTCAAGTGCACAACAATCCCACCTTATCCACCTGCCCAACTAAAGCGACCAGAGCTCGCCTCATTCTAGTTCCACAAAAGGTAAGGACTCACAGTCCCATCAAAAATGGATTCTATACTTATCTCATTAGAACGGGCACTCCACGGTCATAGAAACCCTCGTCCAAAGTCAAAGTATATCAGGGTTGCCACGGGCTGTCCAGCCTCAGGCGCGAATTCGAGCCATCGGAGGTCCGCCCCCGATATACTCTCAATAGCGCCCTTAGGGGATCGAGATGCCTACTGTTTCTTCAGTGTACCCATCATTGTATGCTCTAGGGGAACACTCTCTAACATCCCTTCTCAACTCCAAAAGCATCATGCAATTTACTTGTCTTACCATAAGGGTTCCCAAGTACTAGACGGAACCTTACTCACCCGATGTATTTGTCCTTAAAGCATATAACTTCTTATCATAAACCCTTCTTAATGATGAAAACATTAGGAACCAAGGCCTAAGTGCTACCTGATAGTCCTTTTTAGGAGTACTAAGGTTTGGTCTCGAAGTTAATTTCAAAGGTAAAGGACTTCTAAGATCTTGATGCCTAAATTTGTAAGTTTTTATTTTGAAGAAATATTGCAAACTATTCATTCAATAAAATTTCTAATTTCCTTTGCTTTTACTTCTAATAATGTGAATTTGTATAGAAATATTTAATTTTTGAAAGAAACTAATGACAAGGTATATTAATATTTCAAACCTTTTATCGATGTCGTACCTTTGTATTAATCTACGATGAAACTGACTAGATTGGCCTTGACTCTAAAATTTTCTAAAATTTAAGTAAATATACTTATTATGATCTCTAAAAGTCCCTTCCAAGTGTATGCATAAAATGAAATTTTCTTGGACGATTGAGACTTAGTGAAATTATTAACTCCTTTTTGTTGTCGAAAACTTTGTTTTTGTCGTACTTTGTCTAGAAAATTCTAAATTGAGTGATTCCAAAGCCAAAAGTGTTTAACTTTTAAAATACTAATTCATTATAAAAAATTAAATATTAAATCCTCCCAAAAATAGGTCCTATACAAAAAATGCACTAAGGTGCCTAAGTTCGTCATTTTAGCTTTCGTAAAAACGCATTTAAGGATAAATAACGCGTCAGAATTTCTTCAAACCAATTTTCATCATTTAGGTAATTTTACACTACTTCAAAATTCATATCATACCTTATAAAATACACATCCAAAACTGTTTGTTCATTTTCTTCCGTTTGCTCATGAAAATACGTTTTATTCCATTTCTAACTTATCGTTCGCGCCTATACTCTGGTCCCTTCTTATTCCTTTTCAATTTCAATATTTTATCTATACTTTCACCATCATTTTTCATAAGTTTAATCATCCCAAACAGCCACCATTTCATATTACTCAAAGACTCAAAATTTATCCATATGTTCCCAAGTTAATTTTATAAATTCAATGTACAAAACAATTATCATAAATATAAGTATTAAATTCCAAAACTTACAAAATTTTTAGAATTTAATTCACATCTAAAAATTCATTGTTATAAATGAAATTTCAAAGATCAAGCCATGCATGTTAATTTTAAGTACTAGGCCACTTAAAATAAGATTTTCACACAAATTCTATAAACTTTGAGTCATTTATTTTAATGAAATTTTTCCAACAGCAACACAACCTCTAATTTACACATCCAAGAACTCATTCTTCAATCTCATTTAGCTCATCTAAATTGTTTAGAAAATTAAGAGGATGGCACGTGAAGATTAAAAAGTAAAAAAAAATCCATTTCTTTAATATTTTAACAACATGCAAATGGTGTTTCAACATTTTATTAATTCTGTCCAAAAATTTAAATTAGTTAATACTTATCAAAACTTATTTTGTTAGCATCAATTTTTGCATCAATTCTTGGAGATGTGACATGTTAATACATGGCTTAAAGGGATCATAGTTTTATGCTCTTCCTCTTAGCAAAAACGGACATGCATGTACTTTTCAAGAAATTAGAATTTTTCTACAACAGCAAGGACATTAAAATAGTAACTCACATATCAAAATTCTATAGAAATCATAGATCTGACAATAATTATGATGCAGTCATGGTACCCTAAAAGTAAACATAAATTTTAACAAGAGATTTTCATGATCATAAAAATTTCTTTAAAATGGATACTTTCAAGGGGTATCAAGGTGTAAACTCTTAGGGAAATTTACACCTCACCATGCATGTGAAAATAAAGGATTAAAATAAGCCAATAATCCCCCTACCTTAGAGTAGGTTCGGTCAAGAGAAGAAAATACACCAAGAGCTTTAAGGCTTATCTTTGAGGTCACCACAAGTTGTAACACCAAAAGAAAAGTAGATGGAGGCTTGGTGGATGGAAATGACGTGAGGATGATGAGAAGGAGTAGGAAATGTTGCTATTTTTGGAAGATTTAATAAGATGATGAAGTGTTTGATGAGTCTTATCATATGTATGAAAACTAAGAGGGGTGAGGAGTGGTTTAAGCTTGTTGTTGTTGGGAAAATGGTGATAGTTAACGTGAATGAAGAAGATGGAGGAGGGGAAGAAGGTTGTTGGAATTTTTTTCTTGGTAACTTAGAGAAAGAAAACTAAGAGAGCAAGGTATAGTCTAGAAAGGATGGAAAATTTGCATGCATCCCTTGTTGGCTAAGGGAGCTTCCACGGCCAAGAGAGAAGAGATGAGAGGTGTCAAGCTCTTCTTATGCATGGCTAGTGCAAGTGCAGCTGATGGAGTGTGGAGGAAGGAGTTCTCAAGAGCTAGGAAAGTGTCCAAGACTTGGTGTCATGCAATTGGTCCATTTTCATGCATGGCTGATGTGTCAACAACAGGTTTAGCAACTTGTTCAAGTTTATAAAGGGTGTTATATGTTGAATTAGAAAATATTTTAAACATAAAAATTATAGATCTTTGTATTATCTTTAAAACAATGTATGGAACGCAAAAATCTATCATCGGACGAGGGAGATATGGCTGTTTTACGAAAACTGTTCAATGTTGTTATGGGATTTATGTTTCTTACAAGAAATAATTTTCTTAGCCAAATTGGTAAGGAATTGGCCTTTGTGCCCATCATTAAAGTTGTAGGGAATTGAGTCTAGAAAATTTTGGTGAATAAATTGTTCGATTTCATGGTCATATGAATAAGAAACACAGAAAACACTTGACATAATGCAGGCTGTCACAGGAAAACATGAATCAGTGTAGTATTTTAAATTCTGGGATTTATTGAGTAAGAATGGGCTTTCGTGATCAACATCAAAGTTGTAGATAATTTTGATACAAAAATTTTGGGATAAGAACAACTCAATTCCAATAATAGGAGAAGAAATTTTGCCCAAAATACGTACAAGTGCGTAAATTGGCTCATACGATGTACTTAAAATAAGTCTTTTAGGTTAGACGACAAGAAACAGGCATCGAACTCTTCATGAAAAACTCTTAGACACTGTATGAGAAGTGTACCGGGATAAAATTACTTAGCTCAAATGCTCCGGACAACCTCTTGGCCAGAACCGGGGGATTATGCATAAAAATTAAAAATGATATAATTTAAATATTCTTAATAAACCATTAAGTTCTCTTAACTAATTAATTATCATTACTATTATTATTATTATTCACATAATTCATATTGAAAATAATCTTCTTTAATTTTCTAAATTCCTCCACAATTTTATTCATTTGTTATACAAGCAAGATGGTCGTAGCCTAATCACCATTGCACACAAAATTTAACACGAAAGCAATGCACTTGGTCTCAGGGACCTATCACACAAAATGAGAGTTGTTACATAAAACAATCATCATTGTATACAACCTTTGAATCATATCTCATAAAAAGATGTAACCCTTGCAAAAAGATATAACCTTTGAATTTTTTTTTTTTGTAAAAAGATTCAATCTTTATAAATTTTTTACACAAAAGAAAATAAATTTCATATGTTAAACAAACATTTACCAAAAACATGATTTTTGTAACCTAGCTCTGATACCATTGTTAGGAAATCCTTAGTAGATAGGCAATGGAAATACAAGGATTCCCATTGGTCTTGCAAATCATGTATTTCAGAGCAATAACAAACAATTAAAATGATTAATTAATTTCCTCTTACCAGGGCATAAGGTGTCATTTTATCTGTTTTCCACATGTTACCGAAGCTGTAGGTAGGTCACTGGGACTACTAGACTGTATAGGCATTCTTCCTATACCGGTATGTCCAAGACAACACCTCACACACCGGATATGATCCGTTCTGCTTGGTAAAAGGTATATGGTGTGGTCACAGGGGCATTGGCAAAGACACCATTCTTCCCATACCATATGTTAGAAGCATGCTCTACGCAACGCACTTTCTATCTCCTGACCCAACACTCACACTCCCCCTATTTTATTATATATAACCATTCACCCATACTCTAAGAGGAGAAGTGGCTGCTCCACTACCCCAATCCTCGTTACTTGAGGTGGGTCAGGTGCTCAAGCCGGAGTGCATATATTGATACCTTGCATACTGGAAAGTATGCACGTCACTCGATAAAGGGTACAAGGTACAGCCACAAGAATGATATATGAGAAATGCGACTCCCCCCGCGTCGTGTGTCAGAATCGTACACTGAGCATTGTACTATTTGTCTCCTAGCCCTACCTGTGCCTAACGCTTCGTTCTCCACGCTCATCTATAAATAGTCAATTTTCACACTCACAAAAGGATACGTTGTTCTGACTCTTGATATACTATTATATTGCTCAAGTTTCCTTGGATTTCTCATTCTCTTCACTGACTTGAGCGTTAAAGAATCTTCGCAGGTGACACCACTTTTCGCCCCCATCAACGCGAAAGCTTGGTGTGAAGGATCTCCAGGACAACAAGACTCGATTCTCCCACTGAGAGTTTAGATTACAATATCAGATACCCACTATACTGGTGTATAAACACTTAAATCATTGACTATTGTGGCTGGTCCCCACTTTGGATCCTTGACCCCGGATTAGACCAGTTCAGATTCCCATTGGTCTTGCAAATCACATGTTTCAGAGCAATAACAAACAATTAAAATGATTAATTAATTTCCTCTTAATGCACAAAATCAAGACTTCAAAGCAGTAGTAGCTTCGTCCTTAAGTATTCCACGCGAGCACTTCTAGTTCATCGGAGCGCGGAATGTTTATGTATCACAAGAGTGCAATTGATGAGCATTTCATGCTTAATTTATAAGCTTAGGTCTGACCTAATTGGAACTCTTTAGTGAATGGGTTCTTTTCCTCATTTCAAACTAAAATAAAACTATCCTCTGGTGGGCTTACTCTATGCGTGTGACCCTATAAGAAATATATTTGGTTGATATTAAATATAAATATTTTATATTTAATATTTAATATAATATAATGAACGACATCTAGCAATACATTATTATCCAAATATAATTATCAAAATAACCTATAAGTCATAAAATTTATATGTTAAGTTTATTTGTCAAGATATCTAATTGGGCCCAATGCATGGTTGTCGTCATCCTTGCATGGCCTAATTTATTTTACTTGATATTAGAGTAAACTTTAATTAAATAAATATCAAATATTTATTTTCCTAGCATGACCATTTTCTTAAGCTTCACTTCATCAAGTGGCCAATGGATACCACTCTTGTCACATAAGAGAGACAAATCCTATCTACATCACTCACATCCCTTTGCATGATTTGTTCACGGCCTAATTACAACTTTTATAATCACCTTGTCATAGATGACATTTGATTGTATTAAAACAACAAACTCCTCATGTAGCAATCGTAGTGACTTCAGGTCGAAGGATCACATATACCAATTTTATATGGAGAGTTATTTATGACATTCATGTAACGATCCATGTAATGTTCTCATGGTGGGTCCGTCCAATACATCATTTCTCTTAATGTGTACCCGTGTGAAGACTTTATATCATCCATATCCATGATTTGTGAGATCAAATCATCAGTACACTCACACACCAGTCTTAATGTATTTACATCCCCATATAAATACTTGACTTGGATCATTTTAGGAATAATTATCATATGACCTACTATTCCAAGGACTAATAGAGGTTGTTAAACTATTTAACAAATTTTCCTTATTCAAAATAATGCATCCTATATAGACTCATAGTGCATATTTCCAACATGAGGATGATAAGCAGAACTAAGCTTAACCTTAGAGTCTAACTATTGATGTAAGATTCCACAAAACCAGAAAGTAAATCGAGGATTACAATTGCATAAAATGCTAGATGGCATATTATGTAATCTAACGATCTTCTTTATGCACAACTAGGCCAATTTCTCCAATGAACTTTTCATACTTATTGGTAAGAAATGAGCACACTTCAATCAATCAACAATCACCCATATAGTATCATTTTCAGCACGAGTTCTGGGAAAACCAGAAATAAAGTCCATAGAAATATTATCCCACTTCAAGACTAGGATCTCGAGAGGTCTCAATAAAACAAATGGTTTTTGATGTTCAACCTTAGCCTTCTGACAATCAAGGCAAGATACAAAAGGTTGGCAACATCACACTTCATACCAGGCCACCAAAAATTCTTTCTCAAGTCTTAGTACATTTTCGTCGAATTAGGATAAATGCTCAACACACTTCGATAAGCTTCCTCAAGTACAAATTTCCTTAAATCACCGCTAGATGGAATATAAATTTGGCCTTAAATACACCAAATACCATCAGGACCTTTTGATAGCATCAAATCCTTTTTACCAGCTTGAGCTTCCTTCAACTCAATCAAATAGTCATTAGACTTCTGTTTCTCTTTCACCACCTTAAAGAACTCATTACAAATTTTCAAAATAGCCAAAGAAATTTTATTCGAGGTACGCACCTCCACACTAACATTCAAGTTATAAAATTGCTCAATCAATTCCATTTCCTTCACCATCATGGCTGAAACATGCAAAGAATTTTGACTCAATGCATCGGCTATAACATTCGCTTTTCAAGGATGGTACTTCAATTCAAAGTCAAAGTCTTTCAAGAACTCTATCCACCGCCTTTGACGCATACTCAATTCCTTATGATCAAACAAATATTTAAGGCTCTTATGGTTACTATACACCATAAATTTAGAACCATGCAAATAATGTCGCCACAACCTCAAAGCAAAGACCACCGCCGCCAATTTAAGATCATGGGTCAGATAATTAGCTTCATGCGGTCGTAACTGTCTTGACGCATAAGCTATCACACGTTCATTTTGCATCAACAACATCCAATTCCAAGCTTGGAAGCATCACAATAGACAACAAATTCCTCTTGTAAACTAGGCAAGGCCAATATAGGTGCAAAAGTAAGCCATAGCTTCAACTCTTGAAAACTTTTCTCACATCAAGTGTCCAAACAAAAGGTTGGTTCTTACGAATCAATTTGGTCATAGGCAAAGTGATACGGGAAAATCCCTCAATAAACCTCTAATAATATCCAACTTGACCAAGAAATCTTTAAACCTTAAAAACAGATTTCGACCTTTCACATGCAATAACAACTTCAACCTTTAACGGATCAACAATGATATAGGAAATCACATGACTAAGAAAGGAAATTTCATTCAACCAGAATTCATATTTAGAGAGCTTAGCATACAACTGCTTCTCTAGGAAAACAGATAACATAAGGCGAAAATACATCTTATGCTCTTCATGGCTCTCAGAGTATACCAAAATATAATCAATGAATACCACAACAAATTAGTCAAGATACTCATGCCATGAAAATCGTAGGAGCATTTGTCATACCAAATGGCATCACCACATACTCGTAGTGGCCATAACGTGTTCAGAAAGTTGTTTTAGGAATATCATCGGTCTTCACCCTGATTTGGTGATATCCGGAAGGTAAATCAGTTTTGGAAAATACAACAGCACCCTTCAATTGATCCAAGAGATCATCAATGCAAGGAAGAGGATATTTGTTCTTAATAGTCAATTTATTGAGTTAGCAATATTCGATGCACAATCTCATGCTTCCATCTTTCTTTTTCACAATAAAATAGGTATGCCCCAAAGAGAAACACTTGGGAGAATAAACTCCTGTTCCAATAATTCCTCAACTTACTTTTTAAGCTCAGATAACTCCATAGGAGACATCCTATAAGGAGCTCTAGAAATAGGTTCAGTGCCAAGAATCAAGTCAATAGAAAATTCTACCTCGGGTGGAGGAGGCAAACCAGGAACATCATCGGGAAAGACATCTAGAAATTTGGAAACAATAGGAATTTAACAAGATTGGGATGTAAAACTCCCATAAACTATATAGAACATCATAAGAAGCTAAGAAATACCTTGTAGGTCATAACGTTCAACATTCGAAGTCGAAAAATCACTACTTTATTATGACAATCCACCAAAACTTTATTGGCAGACAACCAATCCATGCCTAGAATAATCTCTAGATCTTTCATAGGAAAAGACACAAGGGAAACAACAAATTTTCTACCCTCAAGATTCATTTCAACATTTTCATATTGAGTTACCAATCTCAAACAAGCATCGGTCAGTGTAGTCACCATCAACAAACCTTTCATCATACAAACAAGAATTTTCAAGCGCCTAACATAGTCTTTAGAAATAAAAGAGTGGGTAGCACTAGAATCAAAGATAACACAAACAAAAGTGCCAAGAATTTCATACTCACTTTGAACAAGGTCTTCCAATTGTGTAGCTTCTTCACCTGTGACAACAAAGACTCTACCGGCAGATTATGGTTGATTACTACCATTATGGTTGCCATTATGCCCACTATTTCCATAACTATTACCTCGGCCATTACAATTTCGGCCACCATTATGACCATTGTTGTTTCCACGACCATGACCTTCAAATCCACCATGGTCTCCATGGTTAGCATCATGATTCACATAAATCATAGCATCAACATTCGTATTTCTTGCATTCAAAGGACAATTGGGATGGATATTCCCTGGTTAGTTGCATTGATAGCAAACAACATTATCTTGTAAACAATCGTTTACCTGATGATTAGCATAACATTTGAAACATGCAAGGCCTTGGGCATTGCCCCGACCTTGGTTACCATTACCATTCTTATATCCACCCGTCCTTTCGCATTAAAGGATCCATAATGAAAGAACTTCCTCTTATTGAAGTGGTCATGTTTCTTGAAGCTAAAAGATAGACCCTTCAACTTGGGTTCATGTTTTGCTTGACTCAAATGAGCTACATCATCTTCCTTGAAGATTTGACACTTGTTCACAAGTGTAGGGAAGCTTTTAATCTCTTGATGTCGAATAGCCAGCTTGATCTTGGGCCTCAAGCCACTTTCAAATTTGATATATTTTGAAGCCTTGGTTCCCTCTAGTTAATGCAAGAGATAAGATGCACACAACTCTTCAAAATTAGAGGCATACTCCTCCACAGTGATGTCACCTTGCTTAAGTTCCATGAACTAAAGCTCCTTCTTGCTTTTATATCCATCCGGGAAATACTTTCTCAAAAACTCAATCTTGAAATTTTCCTACATTAACATAACATTAGCAGGTATCATACGTCCTCTAGTAAGACACCACTAAGACTTGGCTTCATCACGAATCATAAAAACAAGATATTCTATATTTTGAGCTTTAGAACACTCAAAGCTTGCAAAGATTCTTTCCAAGTCATTTATCCATCCATAAGCTTTTTCAAGCTTATACCCTCCATGGAACTTAGACGATTTCCTCTTGAGAAAATGATCAAGGCCTTAGACACCTTGTCCTACATGTTGTTGGCCTTGTCTTTCTAAGAGATCAGCAAATTGATTCAAAGCAAAAGTCGTAGTAGCAGCTTCATGATTTTGTCTACCAGCCATGTTTCACGCCTATAGATTAAGACATGGCTCACACATAAGTAAACTAGACCATATATATAATTTTTAACCATTAACTAAGGTTCCAATATCTCATGGTTCACCAACACATCAATTCATAGCTAAATATTAAATAACAAAACATAATCACATATATTCATCATTTAAGGTAAATAGTGTAAGGAACTTGGCCGGTCTTAATCATAAATAATCACATTATACAAGCAATGAACAACAGGCCTTTATCAGTAAGTAACCACGTTATAGGAATAATTATCAAGATTCAACAATGAGCAACCAATGCTCTGATAATACACCAACAATCATCAACCATGAATAGTCACATATCAATGACAAATAACCTCACTACAATAAAGGGCAACCATGCTTTAATCATATTTCATAAAGATTTAACAATGAGCAACAAGTGCTCTCTTACCACCCATTCTGGCGCCCCGATTCCCCAGATTCAAATCTCGATGTAAGCACAACTAATCAATAAAAATACGAATAAATTTTTCATGATTTAAAACCCCGCAACATCCATTTTACATTGAGACTCAAACCACGGAAAACCAAAGCCATGATTTTAAAGAAATAAAAGAAGTGGATCGAAGAAAAGATCCCTTACATGTATACGAGAAAAATAGTTTATACAACGGAAGGAAAAAAATATGTATACAGGGCATCACCTCTTCCTATATATAAAGATATGAGAAGAGATTCAAAATAGTGAGGAAAAATGAAGAATTCTAATCCTGATAGTCTCACTTAAGCAAGAATTTTCTCTCTTGAGTGAGACCCTGCCTCTCGCTTGAGTGAGCATATACTCGCTTGAGCGAGCAAGATCTAGAATCAGACCCTCACATTTTTGCTGGAGCGAGATAACTCACGCTTAAGTGAAAATATCACAAAATCATACATTTAATTTTCTCTTAAGTGAGACACTTCTCGCTTGAGCAAAAATCTCATAGAATCTAAGCCTTTCATCCTCGCTTGAGTGGGACACTTCTCGCTTAAGTGAAAATATCACAAAATCTCACCTCGGCTTTACACTCAAGCCTCGCTTGCGCAAGCAGTGACCAAAATCAAAACCTTCGACTCTCGCTTGAGCGAGGACACCCTCGCCTAAGCAAAAATAGTCTAGAGAGCACAACTTTGATACATTACCCTCTTGCTTGAGCGAGATTTTCAGATTTCAGAATCCGAACTCCATTCACAAAATGCAAATGTTTCCAAATCTTATTGTCATCAAAATTAATGCATGTCCAAAACTCATACCAATACATTATCAACCAACTCACATAGTTAAACACTATTGGACATTAAAATAATCATTCATCATTCACTCTATATTCAAGTTCAATAAAACCATACCATCAAAATGGAAATGCAATCCTCATGCTTATATCATGCATCATTGTTTACAAAATAAATGGCCATAATCCAATCCTCTTTAAATAGGGTATTATTTACAAAATGAATGAACTATGTACATAAGGTTATAAAAGAAACTTTAATCATATAGATCATTCAAAAGGTCATCATCTGTCAGCCAAGGCGTTCGCTTACATCTATTTTACCTTCGTTCAAAACAGTTCACTTTTCAAAAGGTCATCACATCCCATGGTAGATCTACATCAAGTTGCTTAAAAAGTTACAACATGGGAGAGTGAGTCATCATATTCAAAATGATGAAAATGAAACATTTTTAATCATGTGTATATGCATACAAACCATCATGTGCTTTGCAACATAAGCACTAAAACATAATTGAATTCATCATTCCATGACCATAATCATATACAGTCAACATATACACAACTCACAATCAATTCCTATATACCACCCATTCTGGGCTATTGCCATTCATAAATGGATTTATCATATAGCTATCATAATTAATAATCTTGTCTTTGCACAAGGTTTCACCTTTTCATCAATCATCACCATTTCAATATCTCATTCTCATTCTGACATATCTCTAGGCTATATGCAAATGCTCTTAGGCTAATGCATATATGTACAAAAGATATATTCAACAAATATGTAACTATTGCACTACAGATCCAATTGTGGGACTATAAGACGTCAATGTGGGTTCAACATAGGTATACAACCATGCCCCAACTACAATAGTAAAATGTGTACTCATACGTATAATTCTCAATTTTATTGGTACCAAACTGCGTCGCCCATCACACAACACCTATTATTTTCACCATGATAACGATAAATAACATCAACATCAAAATGGTGTTGCGGGTCAACAATGAACGTTGCCATGGCAATTGCGATCCAACAGGACCACCAGGGACACCTGCTCCTCAAAGAGCCTCCACCCACAAGGTCAACCACATGTAATCCCCTGTGATTAAGCATGCACAGCTTCATCATTTCACCATTGAATCACTAGGGTAAACAAATGCTTGTGCATAGAGCTGCCCACCTACTCGGCCAACTGGAGGAACCCTTAACATTCAAGACCCCTATCATTCACTACAAAAAAACATGTACTTAATGGGGGTTATGTTTGGCATTAACGGGGGTTAAAACCCTAGGGAATTTCATTTCCAGGGGTGACGCAAACCCCTGGTAAAGCATCTGCGACAAACACTTTAACAGGGGTTTTATCTAACCCTCAGAAACGTAAAACTTACCTACGGTGACAACCCTCGTTAATGCGAAAGACATGAACGATGATTCTTTAACCCCCGTAGTTTACCAGCGCTTTTGAGCCCACGTTAATGCGTAAACATTCCCTAAACTCTCATGATTTACCGGGGGTTTTAACCCCAATTAATGTATGAACATAAATGGAGCTTATGAAACCTCTATATTTTAGCTGCAGTTAATAACCCCCGTTAATGTCATTAACATTAGCCTTGTATTTTTTATCTATGGTTTTAAACCCTCGCTAACTCTGTAATTTATGTTCTTTTACCCACTGATTTGTTCTAGTAATTTTAAACCTCATTAAATTTCATATTGAATATAATTTTGTTACCTCCTTTAATTTCTAGCAACTTTTAAGTCTTACCAATATATTATCCATCTATCAAATATATTCATGAATAATATTATTGCATTTGACAATTTCTGTCCTAATTAAAACAAAATTCCTTTCTTTAAATATGAAAATGTGTAAGTTCAATAAATATTAAAAAATTAAAATACAAGAATACATGTAATCTACAAAATTAATAAGTAAACCAATGTACCAAAAGTAAGTCATCCAATAGAATCCCGTGCTAGAAGTGGTAAAAATAATATACCTAACAAGTAACAACATATATATTTGTCCTCAAATGAAAAAGTCAAACATTTCTAACACATTTTTCAAAAAAAAAGCATTTCTAGAATTCAAATGTAATTCTATTCTTGGTTGTGTTCAGAATCATTTGGAGAATGATTTGGTACATTGGTTGGTTGTGCACTTTCTTGATCAGATTCCTAAAATATAATGTAAAATATAGTTAGCAATAAAAATTATATATTGAAATATTTATAAATTTAATTTAAATTTAAAATATTACCGGTGAAGCTTGAAATATAGCCATGTTAGGAAAGCCTTCACCTTGATAATTTTGTGCCACAAAACTCATAATTGCTTCTAATCTTTTATTGTATTCCTCTATTTTCTTATCTTGTTCCTGCATGTGCTTATGTTGTTCCTCCATGTGCTTATGTTGTTCACCTATTCGTGATTTCAATTCGGTAACCTGTTTCAAAACACACATGTGATTTAAATTTTTTATTAGATGAAACAATTAATATAACCAAAATTAATAATCAATTTAGACATTATAAAGTGTATAAATACTTTGAATAATGGGACACTAGATTCTAAATTAAATGTACTCAAAGAAAGCCAAAATTAACCAATATGGGGTCTTTGTTAAATAGTTTATTTTTACAAGTTTTCCATGCATAAATTTAAGTAAACTTTTATCTTAAAGTAATTCAGATTAAGGTAAACAAATTCCATATTGTACTTTTTTACCTAAAATTTACAGCCACCCAATAGATTCCATACTATACTTTTCCACCTAAAATACGTAGTTAGACGTAAATACATAGGCAACAAACACAAGTATTAAGTGTTGAACCTAAACCAACATTTATCTCACACTATCCACTACCCCTAAGAGGGCAATCCTCAAGCTATAAATCCCAAACTAAACTAAAATTCCAAATTTTTACAACAGATCTCATCAACTAATGGATATGATACTCAATACAATACCTTCCCTATAAAGTAAAGCAAAATAATATGAACCAATCAGCATCACTAAAGAGCAAAACCCAAGCAAAAACACCAACAACATAAGAGTATTAAATTTTGGAATAAGTGTAGAAAACAGGAACCAACCAAAGCTAATAGCAACAAATTAATAATATGAGGTTTGATTTGAATAACCTTTAGAAAACAAACCAACAACAAGAAACCAGCATAAAATCTCTACATTTCACATTTTTGCATGGTTTTTCTTTCTAACTTTACCTTCAAAGTCTTTGTGAATTATATCCCGAATACTTTATCCATACCACATATTAAATTCTAGGGTGGTTTGCACAACATACAAGTGGACAGCCAATGTCCTTTTGTTTACAAAAATTCACTAACTTCAAACACACTATAAAAATACTAACCTCGTTTTGTAACTGCCTATATGAAGTGGAAGATGATGATATCCCATTATAGGAACGTGTAGTGTGTCCAAACACCCTAGTCGGGCAAGAACCTAATCCTAACCCCTGAACACATCCTCAATGTTCTTCAATTCCTAGAGTCTTAGCTAAAGAATCTTGACTTGATATATCTTTTGAAATACTTTCACTTGATTCATATGCTTTAATTTTTTTCCTATAAAGAACATAAAAAGAAATATATCAAGCTAAACTCAAATAAAAAATAAAAATTATCATCATTAATAGTATTGAACTTACTCCAATTTCTTTAGCCTTGTTATTCACAAATTCTCCATTAGCATGCTTATGTGTAGCTATCCATACTTCTCCCTACTAACTTTTCGACCACACTCAAATTCCAACAAATTCAAAAAAATTACATATTACATTTAAGTGCTTACGATATAATTTCATTATTAAAATATAACAAGACAAGTTACCATCTTTTGCTTCTTGCGTGCAATGCTCATGGATCCACCTGTGTGAGGAATCGTTTGCTTCTTTCTATTTTCTTTTTTTTTTGGGCCTTTTCCTAATAATTGACATAGATGAAATTTGTAAATTTAAGTAAATAAAAAGATAATGATGAATAAAAATTTAACTACCTTTGTTTTAGAATCGAGGCGATAGTCAACAAAAGATGCCCATTGATCCTTGTTTAATCCTTCTGGGACCATCGTAATCAACTGATCTCTATTACGAGTTCCATCATCCCTTTGCTCCCATAATTCTTGACGATGTTCTCTCCATTTAATGTTAAGTGATTTGAAGACATAAGGTATTTGAAAAGGATGTTTAACTTCAAACCTAGGCTTCAAATTATTCAAAAATATTCAAATTTTAATGTTAGCAACTCTGTAGTATAATTGAAATTTATAGTGTAAGGAAAACAAATTATCACTTACTTGAATAATGTTCATAAGTACATTTTCCTTATAATCTTTAGGAATCTTCTTCCAACTAGTATAACTAATAGGAAACACATCATAATCTCTAGCAAGGTGACCTAAGAATCTATTTAATAATCCTCAACTATCTATAATTGCTTGGTCTTCATCATTCCATTCCACAAGAATTCTTTCACTAGAAGATAAAGACCAAACATCGTTTACTGTAAGTGGCTTTGTATTCTTTGTGCCTTGGTTATCTGTCAAATTATTACATATATAAGAAAAATAATTATTTTATTATATAAAAGTAATGTATGACAACATAGAATTGTAAGTGCTCACCAATTATATCTACAATCCAAGCTCTCTTACGAGTTACATATTGTGATTGCTGAATTTCATTTTGTTCAAGTTCTTCCTCTTCACTGTCAAAATTCAATTCTGGTTCAACAATATTTGTTGGTTGAGAATGAGATTGATATCCATGTGAAAATTGAGAATGGGACTGAGTTTCATGTGAAGACTGAGAATTTGACTGAGGTGGTTGAGAATAGGATTGAGATCCATGTGAAGGATGAGAATTGGACAAAGATGTGGAGTTGTTATTCTTGGTAGAAACTACCCTTATCTTTAGTATTCCTAGAACCAATAAAACTATTGTAAGCTAATGCTAATTAATGTATATGATGCTCACAATTTATACAGTTTAATGCTAATTAATACCAAATTAAAGTGTTTAAAAATTTCTTACCATTAGGAGTAGTTGGATCTTGGCTTAAAGTGCCTGTCATAGTCCTATTTGGTACTACATTAGTCTTCTTGGTGGACAATTTCTTCATCTTCAAAGATCCTAAGAAACAATAACATTAATATAAGACAAACATAAATTAGAAAAGAACAAAATACATACATAAGTAATATAGATAAAAAATCAAAGTTAGTAAAGAAAATGAAAACTAAAAGAAGACCTTGTTAAATTAATATTTTTTTCCCCATGTGGAAATAATATTTCCAAATTTTGATGTTCAAATGGATCACATTCATGAAAAATGACATCATCATCTTCACTCATGTCGTATAAGTCTTGCAGCTTTATATGCATGGGTATATGCCAGTTTTTACGAAGCTCATCTTCCACATAATAAACCATTTGAGCTTCTGAAGCTTGTATGTATGGCTCATCATCTTCATTATCACCGGTGTGTATCAAATGTTGAAAACTTACTGATGTAAAACCTAGATCATCCATTATAATCCCTCTACGAGTAGTTGTATTTGCCCATATACATTTGAACAAAGTTACTGAGAATCGACCATGGTAGTTTATCTCAATTATATCCACCAATTTTCCATAATAAGGAACACCACCAAACCTCATTTGGTTGTCACTACTACTTGCGTAACTCCTTGTCCTAAATGTTCCAAATACTCCACTATTTTGTTTTTTAAGCCCTTGGTCTCTCTCTAATGTATGAAACTTTAGTCCATTAATTTTGTATACTTTATAAATGTGAAACTTTACTTCTAATTAAAAAAATAGCATAAGAACATGTAAGGAAGTACATTTAATTAAGAGTAATTACTACAAGAAAGAATGAGGGTAGTGGCCACTAGAAGAAGAATCATAAAAAGGCATATTTTCATGTCTAAATTCTTTATTTTTACTCTAGCTAAATAAAAGAAAATGCAATAACATTTTTTATCTTCTCCGTTTTTGTCCTCCCCCAGTAACTAATCATATCCAAACATACCACTGTGATAATAATCCTAAACATCTTTAACAATCTTAAAAATCAAAAGTTGAAAGCAAAAATGAGTACAAACTTACTTGGAGCCAGTGTTCTTGTCAACTAGGTCAAAATAATCATGAATATATAACAAGGCTTCAGAAATCACACATATACATAAGTGATTCGGTAAAAGTAGATATAATGAAACAGAAAGTTAACTTTAGAAATATAAAATTTAAGATATTTTCTTTAGTTTAAATTTTAAATTTCTTTTCTTCTCTATTTGTTTTCCCCCTGTTCTCTAGGATAGTGGCAAAATCTAGCCTGTAGAGTCAAAATTCTATCACATCATTCAATTTAAATCTAAAATTCCTATTCATCCTTTCATAATTTGCTACTCATAATCAATACAAAAAATCCTACCTGATCCTATATACAAAATTAATAACATATGCAATTCAAAATTAATGTGTTAGGCCAAAATCCACATGAGATGGAAAAGAAACTTACGCCACCATTATTGATAGATTGTGTCAAATCATTATATCCTAATTGTGCAGTTTATAGTTTGTTCTTTATAGATGCATAGGTAACGGTCGTGCTTACAGAGATTCATGTGCAATGTTACATAGGTGACGATGACTTAACGATTATTTGACAACCAATTTCTATTTAATCATTTATCCAAGGAACTCTTATTTCTCAAAAACATTACTTTTAAAATCTTTCTCTCTACAAACTACCAAGGTGTAAGGTAGGTTCTAGATTGTTGATTCTACTTAATGTACATAACTATTTTCATGTAGTATCTTTTTCCAACTGGAATTCAAGTTTTTTGAACACAAATTAAAAGGAGCCATAAAAACCAAAGGCAATGAGAAACAAAAAAGAAAATAAGAAAGGTTAAGGAAAGAGACATTTAAAATGGTTAAAGTGGTTTACCTTTGGAGGAGCTTTCCTCTTTGTGAGTGTGAAGTGAGGAGGACCGAAAGTAGTGATGCAAACTGGAGAAGAAGCAATAACGTGAGGAAGATAGGAAGAATATGACAAGAAGGGTTTCAAACATAAAAGAAAAGATAAAGGGTTTATTTTCTACGATTCCAATTTTAGGGTGAAACCAAAATAGTTTAGGGAAAAGGGGGAAATTTTAAAAAATTAATGTATTTCCTACGGTTCTAAAAATAAACGTTGGTAAGTAGCTGGGGTTTTTAAAACCCCTGTTACATAAATATATTAACCACAGTTCACATAACCCTCGTTAAAACCCCCCCGTAAAAAGCATATTTTTTGTAGTGATTAGTGGTGAAATACAAAGTTTCACATATCATTTCGTAGGCATACACATTGTCAAACATGGCAACACATGTACAATTTCACCACAACATCATACCACAGATATATTCCAAATGCATCAACATATTTGACAACACAACAAACATCAAGTCATTCATTGCACCCTAACACCACAATCAAAGTAAGGCATACATGATCCATATTACAATACAATAATCATCAACATTTTTAATTCATGCATTTAGAATATATAACTCATTTCCTACCTCAAGAGAAGAAATTAGAGTAATTTGATGGTCCCACCTCTTCGTTTAGAATTGACCCTGTATTTAACATACACATAGTGTAATCAATTTCTCATTCAAGCGTCATTTCTTTCTCTTAATATGAAATAAATCTACTTTCATGATTTTCATCATGCTCTAGGAATTTAATAAACATAAAGCTTTCATTTTATTAGGTTTCAAAAATTCCTTCCCATTAGCCAAGACTTTCTATACTCTAATGGCTTACTACCACATCAAATACCTCACTCATCGTCCATAATGGCTTTCCAATGTTCTCAACACCAATAATCACCATTCATTCCAAACTCTATGTCCATACCAATTAGTTATTTCCATGTCAAATGAACATATTTTTTTAGCCTTTTCCAAAACCCCAAAGGTACCTAACCTAGGGTTTTCCCCTAAACATTATAAACCATAACTTTCAACCATATCCATGCATCATTCCAAGCCTAAACAAGCCCATAATTTTGTGTAACACCATTCATGCCATAAAAAACAAAGTGTCAAGTTTTCTAACCTAAGGTTTCATAATTCCACATGATTATCTTATAATAATATCACCCAAACCACCACTACCAAGGTCTTACAATCCCAAAATATCAAATAAAAGTCACAAAAGATAATAGGTCCTTACCTCGTACCTGAGTTCCAAGGGAAAACAAAAATGAAGAAGCGAGAAGGAGAAGTGACGGAAGATATGCTATAATGTCCTATAAATGTTTTACAAATTAAGTGTTTGTGTTTTATTTTCATAAGAAATGGCCATGCGGAAGTGGTGCACGGTTATGAGCCAAGAAAAAAAAAGAAGAGGAAACAAATGCAATGGAAGGAGAAAGGGGAAAAGAGTGATGGAAATGGGAGAAGAGAAGGAGGGGAAAAGTGTTGTATTTGGGTCATTACCCAATGGTTAACACATACACTCCCATAAGCCTTTGTCCAATGGTCAAGTGAAAGTAAGGAAAAATGAGAGGGATGCATGACACATAGAGGAGGAAAACGAAAGGATTTGTAATTTTGTTAATTTCACTATTGCTCATTATTTCATCGTTTGATAACATACGCAGTGTCCGTAAAATATCTTTTCAGTTCCTGAAATTATTTTAATCGTACTGCTTAATCACAATAAATTCCTCATAATTCAAAACTTGTCAAATGTCTAATTTGATCTAATGGGTCCCACACCTCTATTAAAGTCATCTACTCTCAATAAATTCTAGTTCATTGATAGTTCATAGCTAATATCAAATAATTAATCTTTATTACCTAGATAATTCATTTCTTAAAATTTGGGATGTTATAGTGTTGGTTGGGTATCATTAATACGAGTGATAATGATTTGTGCATGAAACGATATGTTGCATATATGTTGGTGTATCTTCTAAATAGAATAGTCATTATTATATCAGTGATCCATGCAATGATAATGATGTTACCTGACTGTGTCATCTATAATAATATGATGAGTAGAGCAAGATTATATGAGACATGATGAGAATAAATAAAACTAGGGTATGGTTTTAAAATGGATAGGCATACCTCTTAATTGTAGATGTGAATTTGACATATATGATAGTGGTAGAGTACGACCTGATAATAAAAATATAATATGAGTTGCTTGGTAGTGATCTATGTTTGTGATGTTGAATTTGGGGAAAATTTATATCCCTGAGTTTACATAACGTATAATGACATGGTAAGGGGAAACGTTAGTAATGACGGACTTCCCATTTAAAGGTGGACAAGTAGGACTAATGTCTCACCTGTACTTTTTTATTTTAGCATGTTAAGCGGGCTATCGAAGAGACGTCGTACACGAGACTGATTTCCTTTAATTCCCGAGGATCTTCCAATTGAGCTTGATGCACAAGCTATAAGGCCAACCCTTCCTGACATGGACATGGCAGCGATTGAGGGCATGGTTTAGAGGAAAGAAGAGTTACCTCATCCTCATGGCTCAACCTCCTTCCAACAAGGTATGGACGATGAGCGTGCGGAGTATTATGGAGTATTCTCGTCTCCTCTACGATCTCCTCCACTGAAGTGCGCACCCTTGCCCAAGGCTACCTAGAGAGATTAGGATTGTTGTGGGTGACAAAATCGTCTAAAAGGAATGATTGTAGTGGGATCTATCCTCTGGGTGGACCTTAACTAGGGTTAGGTTCTAAGACTATCAATAGGACAAATAGATTGTCTTTTTGTATTAGATATGTAAGTTGTTTTTTGTTTTATTTTTGGGAGCCTATGTGCCCCTGATTTCATTTGAGTATGTAAAGTAATGTTGAATCGTGTATGAGTTGATTTTCTTTATGAGATGATAATCCACCATGTTTTGTGTTTCTTATGTACAAAAAAACCTTCCTCATTTTTACAACTTTACGTGACATTAAATCAAATAAGGTAACTATTTGTAAGGATTGTCTTAGTCGACCGAGAGAGGTCACTCTCCAAGTACTTTTATGAGACTCATGAATCATGTTTTAATGGAATTTATTGGGCACTTTGTTGTGGTATACTTTGATGATATTTTTGATTAACTCAGAGACCATGAGGCCTTATCTTAATCATCTAAAACAAGTTATGCTTGCTTTAAGAACAAATAAACTTTATGCTAATTTGGAAAAATGTTCTTTTGGCACTGATAGTGTTTTATCCTTGGATTTGTTGTAAGTTCAAAAGGGATAGAGGTAGATAGTGCAAAAGTGAAAGCTATAAATGAATGGTCAACCCCTAAATATGTCCATTAAGTTAGAAGCTTCCATGGTTTAGCTAGTTTCTACAGGAAATTTGTTGAAGATTTCTCTACCTTAGCCTCACCTCTTAATGAGGTGGTCACAAAAAATGTTTATTTTATTTGGGGACCAAGGCAAGAGAAAGCCTTTAATGAATTAAAGGATAAACTCACACATGCTACTATTTTAGCTCTTCCAAATTTTTCAAAAACTTTTGAGCTAGAGTATGTTACATCCAATGTAGGAATAAGTAATGTGTTATTACAAGAAGGACACCCTATTGCATTTTTAGTGAAAAACTCAATGAGGCAGGATCCTCCTGGGTAATGTCCTCATTATTTTAGGTCAACTTAAAACATTTCGTGCATATATATATGTCTCATAATTGTTTAATTAAATTACTTTAAGTGGGTGTTAAGTGTTGGTTAGACACTCTTAAAGCAAGGAGTAGGTGTTGTTCAAGTTTACATACCTTCTTATATCGTCATATATAAGATAGGTCTTTAAATAGATTTAGGGTTGATAGTTAAAATTTTAATTGTGGTGTTCTTGTCCAATAAAATTATTAAATGCAAAAAATTTATCCTAATTTTTTTATCTAGTTATTAATATTATTGATATTATTTATTGGATTAAGGGCACTACATTATTATTTGAACTTGTGTGGATTAATTGTGATTAATATGTAATTTTGATAAGTTTGGCCAAGCTTGCTTCACACTATTATCTTTCAATGATGAATCATTATACTTATATATATATGTGATATTGGAGTGTGCTGATATACCTCTAACAAGTATGGCTATATATCGATTGATGTTAAATCTCATGGTAGGAAACCAGGATATGTTTATGAAATTTATTACTATAGTAGGAGACTATAGGCATGTTTATGGACTAATATGCTAATGTTAGTTAATCTTGGTGTTGTGATTATAGATTTTGAAATGGCTCGTCGTCGCCATGATAGTGATAACGCTATAAAACCTGAAATTTCGGTATTAAGAAGAAAAAGAGGAACCAGAAAATTGAGAACACCCATGAACTCACCTTGTTCTCTTGATTCTAAAAATATGATCAATTTTGGATTTTAGTGCAAAGTTAGACATCAATTAGCATCACCACCTCACGTCCATGGAAGCTCCTCTGTTTCTTTTTCTCTTCTATTTTCACGTGATGAAGGAAAGGAATGAAAGTGAAAAATGTTTTTTTTACACTTAAGGGCGAAATGGTAATTTTCTTGTTTCCCTTTTTCCTTTCTCTTTTATTTCTATTTCTAAAATTAATTTCTCTTTTCTTTTGTTTCTTTTAAATAAATATATTTCACTTTTACCTAATGGTAATTAATATTCTACTATCATAATTTAATTTATATAATTTCCTAATCAACCATCTTTAATTAATTAATTTAATTCATACTACTACTCAAAAATTTTATTTATTAATTCTATATAATACAGATAAGTAATTTTAATAGTTGAGATGTTACATAGAAGTCCAAATAAATAGTTGGTTCTTGTAAGTCAATTTGGTCAAAGGTAAGGCGGTGCGGGAAAATCCTTCAATGAACCTTCTATAATAGCCTGCTAGACTAAGAAAACTTTGAATTTCAGTAGTGAACTTTAGCCTTTCCCATGCCACAACAACTTGAAATTTAGATGGATTAATATTTACTCCATCTCTAGAAATTACATGTCCAAGAAATTAAACCTCACTCAGTTAGAATTCGCATTTAGAGAGTTTAACATTCAACTGTTTCTCTCGAAGTATATTCAGCACAAGGCAAAGTTGCCTTCCGTGCTCCTCGTGACTTTTAGAGTATACAAGAATGTCATCAATAAACACCATCACAAATTAATCAAGATAATCATAAAAGATGTGATTCATGTAATTCATGAAAATCGTAGGAGCATTTATTACACCAAATAACATCATCACATACTCGTAGTGACCATATCTGGTTTGAAAAGCTATTTTCAGTATGTCATCGGTCTTCACCGTAATTTGGTGATATCCGGAATGCAAATCGATCTTTGAGAATGCAACAACACTTCTTAACTGATTAAGAAGGTCATCAATTTAGGTAAATACTTATTCTTAATGGTTAATTTATTGAGTTGGCGATAATCCATGCATAACCTCACACTTCCATCCTTCTTTTTTACCAGTAAGACAAGAGCTCCCCAAAGAGAAACACTTGGGCTAATAAATTCATTCTTTAACAATTCTTCTACTTGTTTCTTCAATTCAGCTAGCTTATAGGGGACATCCTATAGGGAATTCTAGAAATAGGCTCAGCTCCAGAAATTAGATTGATTGAAAATTTTACCTTACAAAAAGGGGATAGTCTGGAACATCATTAGAGAAGACATCCAAAAACTCAAACAACTATAATGTCACAGGTTTGGGTTACACTACTCTCTCCTACCATACAGAACATTACAAAGAGTTGAAAAATACCTTGCAGATCAAACTACTCAACATTTAGAGTAGGGAGGATTGCCGTCACCATTTTGGCCTCCATTACGGCTACCATTTCCATAACCACCACAACCTCCAAGGTTTATATTTTGATTCGCATCGGTGAGAGTTTTATCATTCCTTGCATTCAAAGGGCATTCAGGGTAAGTATGTCCCACTTGATTGCATCTAGCAAATCACGTCATTCCTCACATTGCAATCACAAATAAGGTGATCACCACTACATTCATAACACTTTGGTTCTTTTTTATTGTTCTGACCTTAGTAACCATGACCATTTCTACCACATCCCCTTGTGTTTGAGGATCCACCATGAAAGAAGTTTTAGTTTCTTGAACCACTATGCTTCTTGAAATAAGAAGTTTGACCTTTCAACTTTGAGTTATGTTTAGATTGACTTGTGGGAGACAAATCATCCTTTTCAAATATATAACACTTCTTGACAAGTGTTGGAAAACTTTGGATTTTTTGGTGTCAAATCACCCGCTTGATTTTGGGCCTTAATTCATTCTTAAACTTTACACACTTAGAAGCTTTAAAACCTTCTTGTTGGAAAAGAGGGTAAAAAACAAATATAATTCTTTAAACTTAGAGGCATAATCCTTTACAAATAGATTTTCTTGTTTTAAATCCATGAATTCTAACTCCTTCTTACTCTTATAGCTATCAGAAAAGTATTTCCTCAAGAATTCTACCTCTAAATTCTCCCAAATCAGTAGGATATTCGTAGAAATCATGCGTCCCCTTATAAAACGCCACCAAGTTTCTACCTCATCGTGGATAATGAAGATCGCGTATTCAACCTTCTTAGCTTTTAAGCATTCAAAGCTCGCAAAGATTCTCCTTAGGTCTCTTATCCAAACATAAGCCTCTTCAGGTTTATATCCCCCATGAAACTCTAAAGGTTTCCATTTAAGAAAATGGTCTAGGCCTTGGGTACCCTGACCCACTTGTTGTTAACTTTGCCTCTCAAGAATGTCAGCAAAGCGATCAAATACTTCTACCATAGGATTGGCGTTCATATTCTATCTACTTGCAATATCAAATCTATCACAATAAGCAAGGTTCGGGTAAGTCTTCTAGACTATATGCCATATCTAGTTCTTAATCTAGGATTTCAGCACCTTATAGTCTAGTATTTATCAAATCATAATTCATAACATCAAACATCAACACACAATCTTAATGTAATCCATCATTAAAGGTAAATAAGGTAAGGAACTTGGTCGGACTCAATCATAACACAAGCATAATAATCATACATGACCATAAGTAATCACAAATATTTATGCATATTCATGCTAAGTTAGATTAATTTACAACCACGCTCTGATATAGAAAAACTACTTTGATACCACCCGGTGTGGCACCCCAAATTACTAATTAAGATTTTTGTGAATAACTTTTTTGCAATATATATATATCACCTCATGTAACTCCACAAGCATCATAAATGATAACAGTAACATATCGATAATCAAAACATATTTCTCATATATAACAATATGAGAAAGTGCACACACAAGTCGCATATATTGTATATATCAAAGTTATACAAACAAACAATGGCAAGGAATAGTTCATGCTTGTATAATAGCATCAAAACCACATGTTTATAGAGTTACCGGCCAAGGCATTCCTACCATTATTTTACCTGCAAACCCACAAAAGTGCCACTCTTAAAAGAAGGCCATTTGCCTACCACAGAACCTACATCACAAGCCTAGAATGGTCCATATGAGAGAGTGAGTCATACATTCCAAATGATGGATACATTACAACTATGATAACATATACATGTGCATATATAATCCATATGTTCCCAAAAGGGAATCAATTCAACAATTACACAATACAACAATATATTCATTATGTCACAAGCATATGTATAAACATATAATCATGATAATAACATTCTCATAAACATCAACTTATAAATAATGAATATATGTATCAATCAACAATCATAAATGTTAGACTATTTCTCTCACTTTCTTATCAATTTTTATTTGCCACTCATGGACATCTTTTCTCAATGGCATCACTGAACTATATGTCAAACGCATATGTTCATCACAACAATATCAATAGCAATAATGCTAGTACGGATCCGGCTGTGGGAATATAATAAGGTGTGGTAATTATACGTAAGTGTAATTATTCCTCTAGCAGTTACTAAGAAAGTTCACAAAACATACATAAACTAACGAGGTCTAGACAGTATCTAAAATATCAGTTGAATTAACGGTATCAGGTTAGAGCTTGTTACCAAAAATAAGAGGTGTTACACTTTAAAAAAAAAATTTAAATTATTGTTTAAAACACAAATTTTTTAGTAATTAGAACGTAAATTCTATACACTTACATATTTTATACACTTACATATATTGTTGAAGAAAATATAAATAATTTTTAAAAAAGGTAAATAAATTATTATTAACATTGGATTATTTTGCAGTTATTAATATGATAAATAAATAATGCATTATAGTTTTTTAAAATAAAAATTGAAAGTCACTTTAATGTGTCTTACCTATATAACTCACAACAGCCCAATACACCCCTTGATTTGAAACAATATAATATTAATTAGATTACCGTTAACAAAAATAACCAGGGTCATAAATGTATTATTACATAATGTATTGGGACACGTAAATACTTATACTATATTCCTTACCCGTTACCAACACCAACTGAGAAAAAATTATTGTATTGTGTTTCCCCATTTCGAAGTCCTCCGTGATTAACAAGAGAAATTAATGTCTCAAACAAAGTTGGCTTTCAAAGACAAAAGATGGTCACTCAACGGCATGACAGCATTAGTGACCGGAGGAACCCGAGGCATAGGGTTGATTCTTTAATTATCATGTCTAATTGGTTCATTTTTCTTCCTTTTTAATTACTTTGTTCTATAAATTTCTAAGTTCTTCTTTTCTTTCTTTACTTATCCCTGTGATTCAGGCATGCCATAGTAGAAGAATTAGCAGAATTTGGGGCAGCTGTGCATATTTGTGCACGTAATCAACAATATATTGACAATTGTTTGGAAGAGTGGAAAAGCAAAGGGTTTAGAGTAACAGGGTCAGCATGTGACCTAATATCACGAGAACAACGTCAACACTTAATGGAAACAGTTGCCACAGTCTTTGACGGAAAGCTCAACATTCTAGTATGTTAATTCTATCTCTCGTTTCATTATAACTGAAATCGTGAACCATTGAACTTATACAATGATTTTACCACAGTTCCTGAAGTAGATGAGTTAGTACATGCAACTAGTCATCGAACCACAAGAAGTACCTCTTCCTAAAACAACTTCTAGGATCTTGATCTTGATAGTGTCGTTTTCGAGATCTAGATCTAGATCTGTTGGATGTGATAGCATATAATATAATTTTAACAAGATAATTTAACTTTTTCATTTATTTTGGTATAAACACATGCATTTTTAATAGAGGCAACTCTAATCGAATAAAAATATAAAGTTATATTGTAAATATGATTTAAATAGGGTTATTTCTTTTATGTATAAATAAATCATGAGATGTTTAAAAGTGATTGACTAATAATTCCGAACAGTAAATCTTATTTTTTGAAATACTTTCTAGGGTTTGACGTGAAAATATTTATTCTATATTAAGTAATATTTCGAATTAACAAAGTGTAGTAACTAAGACTACAAAGATAAAACAATAAATCATATAATCAAGTTATGTATTTGAAAAATATTTAATAATATTTTAATCTGTAAAATCAAACTACGTTAAAAAGTAATGGAAGGAGGGAAGGAGTATCTTATATTGGATGATATGAGATGTGAAATACATATTTATGCTGTAGAATTCAGGAATGGGATGATATGCGAGTGTAAGACAAGAACCAAGTTTAAATATTTGTAGTGACTTTTCATAGAATCAACGATTTGCTTCACTTTTCTTTCGCGTAAGTTATTCCTTCAATAAATCTTATATCAATTAATATATGTAATAGTATTATGAAAGCAAGAAAGCATGAACATTTTAAAAAAGTTAAACATGTAACATTTGAATAAATTACTCTATAAAATTGATTCAACAATATCGTAATCACATAAATGTTCACTATATTTTTATAAGGAAATAACAATAGCCTTTCCTGTTATGTATGTTTCTGCTGTTTTTCTTTCTCCAAATTGATTTACTATGTATGAGTTCGTGTGAATGGTTTTCTGTTCTATTAGATAAACAATGCTGGAACAGGGACACCAAAAGATATCATAGATATTACTGCTGAAGATATAACAACTGTAATGGGTACCAATTTTGAGTCTGGTTATCACCTTAGTCAACTTGCATACCCTCTTCTAAAGGCATCTGGAAACGGGAGCATTGTATTCATTTCCTCTGTTGCGGGTTTGGTACCCATGCCTCTTAGCTCTGTGTATGCATCCTCAAAAGGTACATTTTCTTGTCTTCATATCCATTAAAGGGAATGTGTTTAGGTCCCTGAAGCTAAAAATATGCAAATGATAAATTTTTTTATTCAGGAGCTGTGAATTTATTAACCAAGAACATAGCATTCGAATGGGCAAAGGATAATATTCGTGCAAATGCTGTGGCACCAGGACCTATAAAGACCTTTCTTTTGGAGTCAACTTCCAAGGTATGTAGCTAGTTTTAAAAGCTTACTTCCTGCAATTGCAAGATGTATCAATTTTGATTCGCATGATACCTCGCTACGTTTGGCCATCTCTTCGTTTTTCATCCCCGTCGATCTAAATAATTTTCTAGAGAAGCTTAAGAAAATTTAAATAAAATAAATTAGTGAAGTTTAATAAAATAAATAATTTAGCAATACGTTTTAAATCACTTAGCAACACTGGTTTGAATTATAGAAAAAACTTTCAATCTCACTGAAAATTTCTTTCGAGAGGAGAAAAAGCCTTCTACCATTAATTAATAAACCTTAAGCATGATTGGCTTCAGTTAAACATATTTTACATTATCACGATGAACACAGACATAAAAGGTTGAATTGGGTGTTTTTATACAAATTTTTAGAATAGAAATTAAGTGATAAATATGCAACTAAAAGTCAAAATAAAAATAGAAAATATTTTTCTCTAACTATAAGTTATATTGTCTAGACTTGTTACTTTGTTACTAATTTGTTTAGTTTGTTATTGATTAGTTAAGATTGTTTTGATTAGTTGCTTTCCTCTTCTCTCATTAAGATTCTACAAATAGTGTAATCATCTCCTGTGTTTTTCATATTTTTTAATCAATACAATAAGTTACTTCTATGATATTTCATTCTTTTTCTACTTTGAGTTCCATGATCTTTGGTGATATCAAGTCAGTATAACATGTGTATTCTTTTCACCATCTCAAAATTTTAAGGGTAGTTTAAATTCAAAAACATTTACTGTTTTTATTTCTTATTTTTTCAGTTATATATTTTTCTTGTATTTTAAATTTTGTACCGGAAACATTGAAAACGACTTATTATTATTATTTTGGTTTCTTGTTTCATTTCTTATTTCCAATTCTATACAAAATTATTTTAGAATGGTAGTTTTATAATTAAAACTGTAAAATAAAAATAAAAAACAAATTTGAATTCAATCTACCCCTAATATGTAGTTAAAAAAACCACATGGTAGTGATCAATTTAGATCATGATGTGATTTTGGAACACAATTATATTTCATTGCCTTGTTTTACATTTCCAATTGATATATGCGTATCGTGTTTCCTTTTTATAGAAATCTACTAAAGTGGATAAGTTGTTGGATGATGTGGTGTCTAAAACACTTGTTGGTCGTATGGGAGAACCCAAAGAAATTTCTGCACTTGTTGCATTTCTTTGCCTTCCAGCTGCTTCATACATTACTGGACAGATTATCTCTGCGGATGGGGGTTTTGTAAACTTTGATGTATAAATTATTCAGAATTCTTAGTTTAAATTAATAAGAATGGTTACATCCATTAACCTCCATCCGTGTTTTATAGTTTATATATCTTGAAATTCTTGAAGATCTTTGCAAGAAAAATATAAGCTCTTAAACTCTTTTCTATCTCTTTCGTTTTTTTTCTTATGCACTTATGTTCGTTATGATAAAAGACTGAAATAGAGTGACAAGAAAATGGATGAAAAAAATTTGAATGAAAATTAAAAGAAAAGGAAATAATTTTTATTAGATTGTTTGGATGGAACAAAAAGCACACACTATAAATTATCATTGACAATAATATTCTTATCTTTATTCTTTCTAAACTTTCCAAATCTTTGCGTCCCTCTGATAGTGATAGCGTTGCTTTGATATTCTACAAAATAGTAAGCTTTGATGGTTATACCGTTGCTTCCTTTCTATCCACCACAAATTAGTAAGCAACCACCAGAATCTAAAAAATAAAAATTCTCGATCGATTAAATTTTCTTTACCCAAATATAAATTCTTGATATTTTAAGATCACGTTTGAGGTGTTTTTCAGTTTTTAATTTTAAAATTCTAGACATGCATTCGGTTTTTGGTTTCATATTTTAGTTTTTATGGTTTTAAATTTTAAAATTGTTATAAAATTTCAAAATTTTAATCTTAACTTATATATTTACACATAAACAACAATAATAAAATGATATTGGTGACGATAAGGGTATTGGCATTGGTAGGGGTGGTATAGTAGTGGTGGAGATGATAGTGACTACAATGGTAGTGGTGGTGATGACCGGTATGTTGATAATGGTTGTGACAATGAGTAGACAAGTTTAGGGTTTTGGGTGATGCACTACAAGAATTAGGATGGGAAAAGTCACGTTAAAGCCCTTATATCCAGAGCATATCCTACCATGTTAATTCCTTATATGCAAAAGTCATATGGGACACTCACTCCCACGTTCTTATAACTAGCTTATGACTTAATGTCCTACGCCATTTCTCACGCAAAATGGGGCATGAGATAGTATGTCCCATATGCCAAAAACTATTTTTTTATAATTTCCTTTTTTGAATTTATAAAATAATTTTAAATATGTAAAAATTAAAAATGATTCTAACAAACATATATTGTCATTTAATTATCAATTGTTATCAAGATAAATAAAATGTGATCAATATAAATATAAAATTAATATTTAATATAAAACATACAAGTAATTAATATAAATAATAATTAAAATACAATACAATGAACTACTAATTATAAATACTAATTTAATCAATGATGTTTAACAACCAACATATACGTAGTCCATCCAATCATAATATAGGACCTATTAATTGTATAACACAAGGAAAGGAAACTAAAATTATTATTACATATATACATAAATATACAAATTAAGAGTAATAAATTATATTAAGTATACAAGTTTGAATAATATAATTACCTTATTCATCTTGTTTCACCTCTTCACAAGCATGATTCTCATTACCATTGTTTTTATCATCATCATCACTTTTATCTTCTAAACCGTTTTGGGATTCAACCTCATGCTTTTCATAAAAAATATGATTGAATTAAATACGAGGAAGTCCTTCATTTCAATAACTGAGTAACTAGACTAAACCTTTGATAATTATCCGTTCATCTCGTCAATTGTTCCGACTTTATTAACGGTCTCATCGGTGACATTGTAGATGTCTAACAAGAAAAATCTTCATTAGATGTATCAATTTCCAAATGACCTATAAACTTAGTTGTTATGGTCACATCACCACACTTATTTACATAAAAGGCAAATAAGATACATAATATACTTAATGTGCATTTTGTACTAAAATGAATGGGTCCTAGTGACTATAATGTCTAATATGATTGATTTTGACTTACCTAAAAAAATTATTTTTCAATATATTTTTCACATTAATTCATCATTCATCCAACTACAATCCATTTTCCTTATTATAATAGATTTGACTAGCTACTTAGAATAAAAAAATACAATTAGTAACGTTGAATTTAATTTCAACACACAACATAACATTTTTTAAAAAATTGGATAACATAACTTCTATAATATAGACATCCAAAAATAAAATTTATCATCAACAAAGAACCATCAACAACTCAAAGATACGAAGATTTTTCTAAAACTAACTTGTCAGACATGCAATAATCACCTACCTTAATGTTTTAATCAATTTTAGAGGTTATGTTGTTCAATTTTAGGCATAGATTCTCTAAACACAATATACATAAACTAAAGGGGAGTAAAAATACAATTAACCTCTCACCAAAACGCAAAATCAATTAGTTTGAAATGCTCTATCTTTTTCATCATAAACATAATGGTACCTAGGCCTCTTGAAATACAACACCAAACGTGATGATTTGAGTGATAGAAATATGGAAGAGAAAATGGGCTATTGTGTTGAGGGTTTAAAAGAAAATGAGGGGGAGAAATAAGGGAGAAGGGAATTTCTGCCTAGTTTAAGTTGTTTTAGGTATAAGTCATTATCCTACATCATTCCACTATAGCACCCTGATTCCTCAGACCCAAATCCCAATGCAAGCACATATAATTAATAGAAATACGAATAAACTTTTCATGGTTATAACTCCACAAGTCACCATCTTGCACCAAGACTCGAACCATGGAAACCAAAGGCCACATTTTAAAAGAAATGAAAAGGAAGTGGATCAAAAAGCAAAAGCCCACAACGTATACACAACGGTATATAAAACAACAGAAAAGAGATAAGTGTATACCGAATAATCCATCTTTTCCTATATATGAAGATATGAGAGAAGATCCAAAGAAAACATAAGATGAATACCAAGGTTTGATGAAAACGTGCTTATTAGGTTATGTATTTAAGCCGGAAAGCAAAAGGGTTAAATATGATACCTAAAAGAATGAAAAGGGTGAAGCCAAAGCATGAAAACATAAAATTTTTTATGCTCCAAGAAATATGATCCATAACCAGGCCCTGGTTCTATCCATGGTCGTGGTTCCCACTAGTGTCAGGAGAAAAACATATATGGGTTTATACTACATTATCAACAACAATGTGTACACATATGAACATCAATCAATATTTTACAGGTACCAAAATGCATCACCCATAATGCAACACCGATCATATCACAATGACAGCGATAACAACATTAAAGATATCGTAAAATGGTGTTGCGGACCAACCATGATTCCTCACCATGGCAACCGTTATTCAATAGAACCACCAGGGAAACCTGCTCCTCAAGAGCCACCCCCATCGGGTCAACCACATGCAATCCCCTGTGATTAAGCATAGGCAGCTTTGTGATTCAACCATGGAATCATTAGGGTAACAAGGATGCTCGTGCATTGGGCCGCCCTCCCACTAGGCCAACTCGAGGAACCCCTAACATTTCATACCGGACAACTATATAGATATGTCATGGATGCAATGCAAATGCAAATCATATGCAATCTCACACTATGCATCCTACCATGTCACTCATTAATCATTCATCATCATTCGTATCATTATCACCACTTTCTTTAGTGAGTTTTAATTACACATAATTTGACCATTGTTTTTATATTTAATTATGGCATTTAGGCCTTTATTTATCATTGTAATTTCCATCAATCATTACAAGCTCACAATGGCTTGATAAACATTTCATTCAATCCATTAACAATTATCATAGTCAAACACCAAAGGTGAAACATACACGTTTTTCACATTATATCATAGAGACAAATTTGCCTAATGTCATAGCATTGTCATTCACCACAAAAGACACACTACACACATACACACACACACACACACACACACACACACACACACACACATATATATATACATATATATATTCCAAATGTATTACACATATTTGCCAAGCAAGGTACCATAACAATATCAATCATCACAACAATTCAAGACAACCATAGCAAGGTAAACATGATTTACTATCATATACAACAATCATCAATTTATTTCAATCCATGCATTTAGAATATAAAATCCTCTCCTACCTTAAGGGAAGAAATTCAGATGGCTTGATGATCCTGCCGCATCCATCGGATTTTGTCTTACATTTCAATGTACATAAATACAATTAATTCACCTATTAAGGTATCATTCTAAATTTTAAATACACATCCATCATGTTCTAAAAATTTAATAGACATTAATTTCTTACTTTATTAGGTTTTGGGAATTCCTTTCCCTTAATCGATATTTTCTATCCTTTAAATGGGTTACAACCAAACTTCAAGATACCACCCCATATCAATCCTTCACCCGTTATCCAATATGGTTTCTCAAAGTTCCAAAGATACATTATCTCAAATTATTATGCCAACACCACCAAAACACAATAACTACAATTTTTAATAACTTAGGGCATCAAAATATCTTGATTTCTTAAGTCTCTATCACCAATAATTGATACCAAGTGTTCTAAAATTAATTTCCATACACTAAAATCATTCTCATGGCATTGGGGTTTTCAACAAAACACACTAACAATAATTCCATTAATTTTCATGTACCATTTCAAGCATCACCTAGCTTATAATTTCATGTTCCACTATCCAACTACTAAAAATCAAATTTTCATGTTACCTAGCCTAGGGTTCAATATATCCACATGCATATCTCAACATAACAACATCAAAACCATTATTTCCAAGCTCCAACAACTCTTAAAACAAGAAATTAAGCAATAATGGGTCATGGTGTAACATCCTCAGTTAACCAAGACGATCCCTTCCACTAGATCATTTTGGTTAATTGAGAGGTTACTAATTTTTAAAAAAATGTAGAAGTTTTTTTGTATAAGATAACACATGGTGGAATAGAAGCATAATATATATAATTGAGTCATACATACAAAAGGTGGTCTTAACAGGCTCCCTATAAAAGATACATAAAGTAAATAAACAAATCAAATAAATCTACCTAACTAGTCGCCTCCACTCATGAAGTCATCATCGGACCATGGCGACTCTGGAACCTCAAAAGTAGTTGCTAACTGCGTCAAGTTTGGAGGGTAGAATAATCCAGAAGGAATTGTGCTCATAGATGGCTGATCACTAACCTGCTGGACTGGCTCATGTACTCTTCTACTATAGACCTCGTACGCCTTTGCTAGGAGAGCCTGAGTTACCGAGGACATGACTGCATAACCTCAGTCTCTCCATACATATTGTCGCGACCTGGATCACGACGGCGCGGTGAGAGAGAAAAACCTGCTTTGATGGAACAGGGAGTCGCCACCAACGTTTTTATTCATAGGAAAAACATTGGAAAAAACTAGGCTCAGTAAAGCACTGGTTAAAAATTGAGATTCAAGTTCGGGAGTCTGTTACGAGTAAGGAAGGTATTAGCACCCTACATCGCCTGTCAGAAACAGTACCAAGATTGAAAGCGAAACATAAACAGCCTTAAACAAAACATGGTTTCTTCCTCTTTTATTTTTATTTTGAAAATGATAGAATGGAGTAGAGAACTATACAGACATAGAATGTTGAAGCGAGGTCAATGGGACGTTTCATCCGAATTAAACTCGACTTCGATACGAGAAGAGAGGATGAGAGAATGCCAATAAGACGTCACGTCTAAATTAAACATCCTCAGGTAGAAAGGATAGGGATAGGAAAGAGATAAGCGGGACGTCTTGTCCTAAGTATCCCTTCCCTATAAATTGTAGCGAGGCTTGAACAAAAACTAGGGGGAAATCAACAAGACGTCACGTCTAAATTGATTTTTCACGGAAACGACAAAAAGGAACATCTCATGAAAGAAACACGAAAGCAAAGAAAATAAATCAGTAAAAAGAAATAAGAAAGGTGGGCCCGACAGGAGTTAAAGTCCTGCTCCTACGTATTCTTGGATTATCAAGAAATCAGGGTTACGTAGTTCTGAGTGATTTTCTTTTAAGAAAAGATTAGGAAAATGTTGGTGGGTATCACTTTGGGGAGGAACCATACAAGACGAAGTTCTTTGCACGTATACGGGTTCTATAGAGGTTGTGTAGACGGAAGTATTCCCGTACGACACAGTTAAAAAAAGGGAATTTTTAGGCTAGAAAGTACAACATATGCAAAATTTATTACTTATTATTTTTATTATTTTTCTTAGGGGTAAAGGGTAAATATTAACAGCACAAGCTATACTACACAGAAAATTATAACCAATAGACAGAGATCTGGCAGGAAAATAAATAATGAAAACAAAAGAAATAAGGGACAGAAAGGAACCGGTGTGGAGGCTTAGGAACCGGTGTTGGGGTCGGATGTAGCGACGGTGTCGAACCGGTATTGGACTTGCACGGTGGCAGACGCACTGAGCTGGTGTTGGACTCAAATGCTGGAAACTGAGGGATGTGACCGATATTGGTGGGGAACGATCCGAAGTGAGGAGATGACTGAATCCTATGCAGGGACGGTGTTGAGGATTGATAAAGGCAGTGGCTAGGTAAGGTACGGTATGGAAGTTTGGTGAAGGGCAACAACTTTGTACTGGGACGGTGTAGGTACGATGTAGGAACGGTGTAGATTCGGTGTGAGGGACAGTAACTTTGAGCACTGGGGAACTTCAAGCTTCCTAAGGCTAGAGGTCCTTTGTGATGATCTAGACAGATTATTGGAAGATCCTTTGAAGGTTAGGAGGAATCGGAGAGAATTTAGGCAGGGTTTTCTTCAGGGAGAGGAAAATCAACCCCTTGAGCTTCTCTGGTTGTGGCATTTATAGGGCTTGAGGACATGGGCTGAGTGTTTTTGGGACAACAAGAGTTCCCACTCACCCATATGCGCAGTGGTGCTACCCTGGCCACTATCTGTTTGTGGGGAACAATGGTTCAGTGGGGGTATTTTTAATTGTCCACTTCCGCCCCCTGTTTGCCACTTTTAGGGGGTGCGATTCCAGGTCAGCGCACATAAAACCTCCGAGCTCATCCTTCCGTTGTCAAGTTTGTGACATCGGCCATTAAGGACATCGGTTGGATGGAATTCCAACTGGTCCGATGTGGCCTCTTTAGAACCTGGACCTGTATCACCTTCATACCGGTCGAACCTTTTCAATGTGGTACATAGGGGGTGGTGTTCTTCCTCGTAGCCCAGACCTACCGTCTCAGCCGGTGTGTACATGTTTCGATCTGAGTCACCCCACTAGATCGAGAAATTTTACTTGGGCCGGACTGACCAGTCCTTCCGTTGTTAGGTGCATGACATCGGCCCTCCAGGAGCTAATATCTGGTCCGTTATTACCCCTGGAACTTGGACCGGTGTCATATTTACAACAGTCGAAACTTTAGTACCCTGGGACCGGTGTTCTTTCCATCTGGGCCGGACCAAAAGAGGTGTTCACAGATGCCCCTCTTTACTCCTTTTTCATGAGAAATATGGAATCTTCGTATTTCTGAGGTGAAAAGGGAGTAAAGACATGAACACCGATGTAGGGGCTAAGCGGGACCCTCATACCGGTGTGGGACTTGATGATGTGGCTAGTTAACCAATCGACGTGTCCTCCACGTGGTCCACGTCAGGAGATGACTGGAATATCCTACGTGTCGACATCTAATTAGTCTTTTCAAAATTCAAAATTTCGCGCCTTTAGACCGGAATGCCAAAAGTCAGGGCGAACGGCCCCTTTTTAATGGGCCTTGGGCCGGAATGTGGAAAGTTCTGGATCCTCGCTTCTTCACTCTATAAAAGCAACTTCGGGGATCTCTCATTTTCACTCCTTTCTTGATACCAAAGTGCTGCCTCTCCGACGTTCAAATCCTCCGGTGTTAAATTTCTGCTCTGGTGTTACAACCCTGGCCCGTACTATAAGAATTGCACACATCGCTTCAGCAGGTAGCCATCATCTCCTTCATTTTAATTCATAGATAGGTCATGGGGGACACCGGTTCGAGCAGTGACTCCATTGAGGTCCTATCAGATCCTCCTTCGATTACATCCCGGCGTCAGCCGGGTGGAGTCTCGAGCCGAGGGCTGAGTCACCATAGTGAGGCAACCTCAGGGGCTTCACATCGGCTCGTCTCATCAGGACACCGTTTCTCCATATTGCCTTTGTGGGAAACAGAGGGGTTTGACACATCATCAGACTCATCATCTTTTAACTTTGGCACTGCTAGTGAGAGGGGCAGCAGTGCCGACCTCTATCTTACTGAAGATGTGGCTTTTTACAGCTGTATCCCCTTCCTTCGCCACACCGTCCGAATGGCTTCTGAAAACTCTTCTACCAGCGCCGCTGTGGTCACTGATCCCATTGAGACGAATGTTCTGGCACACCGGATTAACTGGCTAGCTGAGAAGGCCAGGGATCCCTACTTCTGGGTCCACGAAGACCCAAAGACTATCGTCTCCCGGTATGCTGAAGATGCTGCCGATGTCACTATTGAAGATGTCGTTGTTCACACCGATGTGGAGTATGAAAACGACTTTACCGTATTCTGCCCTTTAACCTCGGATAGGATCTGCCATCAACCGGGGTCGAGAAATCTCTTTATGTACGAGATGGTCTTCTCCAAGATAGGCGTCCGCTTTCCTCTGACGGAGTTCGAGATGGGGGTACTCCATTTTTTAGACTGCTCTCCCAGCCAGCTTCATCCCAATGGCTGGGGCTTGGTAAGGGCTTTGGAATTACTTGGGGAATACTTTCACTTCGTCCCCACAGTGGCTCTCTTTTTTACCTACTGCAAGGTGATGCGCCGGGGTAATGCTGGAGGGGGTCTGGGCTTCATCAACCTTCGCTGTGACTCCAAGGTGGTTAACTTCGAAAGTTACACCAAATCGGCCAAGACGGACGAGGTCAGCTTCAAACACTCCTACGTCAAAGTCGAGGTCAATGCAGGGAGGCCGGTGTTCTGGGAGAATTCTGATTTTTCCAGAAGGTTTTACACCGGTTGGACTCATGAGCATTTTCTCCTGACAAGCAAAGCCTACATTGTCAGCGAGAGTGTTCTGTCAACCGAGTCTAAGAAAGTCCTGGACACTCTGAAGGGTTATTCCGTCCTTGCCAGGATCTCCTGCAAGAAACTTTTGGGGACGAAGTCGGGCCGGGATGCTTACCTGGGTAGATACTATTGAACCTTCCCCCTTTTTTTTTTGATATATTCACACCGGTACTAACATCATCCTTTTTCAGGTGAGATGGCTCGGATAGACATTCTCAGGAAACTGAGGGAGGCTGCCGAAGCCCGGAACGCTGCTGCTGTCGAACAGGAGAACAGGGTGACTCCTCGTCGCACCCCAGCCAAGGTTGTGAGCATCCCGGCTGAGAATGTTGGGGGCATGGCTCTGGGGCCAGTGGAAAGGGCCCCAGTCAAAAGGAAAGTCCACCCCGGCGCAACCTCCAAGCAGAAAAAACACAAGGCTTCAAGGGTTATGGCTGAGGTTGAGGCGCCTTGGGAGGAGCAGGCCGGTCCTGTAAATACTTCTTTGGACCGATCTCAACCAGACGACATTGTCGTCAACTCCCGTCTCTCAGACTTTCTGGAATACGTTGGAGGGACACCGGCTCGGTTTGACATCCCTTTCAAGCTCAGAACCGATCTTCCTGCTTCTGAGGCTCAATCCGCTGCCAAAGCGGCTATCTTTAACCTGGTCGAGGCAGCCGGGGTCCTCAGCTCTTTGGGACACTCTTATTACTCCGGTATCGAGGCTAAGGAATGCCTAGACCGGATGAAGAAAGCTGAAGCCTTGAGAGTTGAGGCCCAGACCGCCTTGACCCAGAAGGAGGAGGAGCTGGTCAAGAGCCAACAAGACCTGTCCGAACTCACAGCGACTTATACATCGGCTGCCAAGAGGGCAAATGATGCTGAGGCTAAGGGCAAAGCTTCAGAGGACGCTCTCCAAGCTCTTCGGACCGAACTAGAACAGGCCAAGGCTGCAAAGGCCGAGGTTGATAAAAAGAACAAGGAGCTGGTCGAGAAGCTTACCGATGTGCAGGAAGAGCGGGTGAGGGAGCGGAAAGAAACTGAGGAGCAGTTGGCTGAATTTTCGGATTTGGCCGATGTCGCTTTCAGCTCCGCCGTTCGTCAGGTTGTACATTGAAATTCCGCTGTACAACTTAACCTGAACGGTATAGGTGTCTACTATGAATTTCATGGTGGTCACTTATATGCTATGGACCAGGGTCAGGCTTCAGAACCTGAGGATGTTCCTTATGAGCCAATGCCTCTCCCCGAGGGCCAGAGTATGGAGCTGAGGACGGTGTCGGAGGAATCCGAGAGGACAGCCTCTGTTAGATCGGACTCTCCAGCATCTAATTCTTAGGATCCTTTTTCTTAGCCTTGTTCCGGGATGGGCTCCGGAGTCTAACTTTTTGTAATGGCCTTAGTGCCCTTTATTAATACAATGCAATCCGCTTGTCTTTTTAGTTCTTTTCCAAATAATACCAAGTTTATCCCACCTATGACCGATGTAAGATAACAACTTGAAGTAACACCGTCTAATCATTAATTTGTACTTGGAATTGAGACCTTGTTTTTGCCTGTTATTTGCCAGTTTAATCCGAACATCGTCCCTGCAAAGCATAGAACCTCGGATTAATGCACCATGATCACCCCGTCCTCAACTTTATTGCCTTTAAATGACCGGTGTAATATGCATGACATCGGCCTTAGCAATGCTCGAATCAATTCTATCCGAGGTGGGTTTCATGACACCGTTCATTATGGCTCAAAATAGTAACCGGTGTAACCACTGGGACACCGTCTCTTGTGACCTGATTCGCATGGGGGCCGACTTCATTCGATTTGAGGGACATGACACTATTTTATTTTATTTTTTGAAAAATTGTCTTTCAATTACCAGGAGGTGAGGAAAAATTGGGTTTGACCCCCGGTAGACCAGAAGGTAAAGGTTGCCTTGTTAGGCGAATGGGAAAGTAAAAAGGTGCCTTCATAAGCAACTGGAGAGTAAAAGGTGCCTGAATAGGCATATGGAAAGTAAAGGGGTGCCTGAATAGGCGAGTGGAAAGTAAAGGGTGCCTGAATAGGCGAATGGAAAGTAAAGGGTGTCTGAATAGGCGACTGGAAAGTAAAGGATGCCTGAATAGGTGGACAGAAAGTAAAGGATGCCTGAATAGGCGGACAGGAAGTAAAGGGTGCTTGAATAGGCGAATGGAAAGTAAAGGACGCCTGAATAAGCGGACAGGAAATAAATGGTGCCTGAATAGGCGGACAGAAAGTAAAGGGTGCCTGAATAGGCGAAAGGGAAGTAAAGGGTGCTTGAATAGGCGACTGGGAAATAAAGAATGCCTGAATAGGCGGACGGAAATAAATGGTGCCTGAATAGGCGGACGGAAATAAATAGTGCCTGAATAGGCGGACGGGAATTAAAGGATTCCTGAATAGGCGGACGGAAATTAAAGGATCCCTGAATAGGCGGACAGAAAGTAAAGGATGCCTGAATAGGCGGATGGAAAGTAAAGGATGCCTGAGTAGGCGACTGGAAAGGAAAGGAATGTCTGAATAGGCGAATGGGAAATAAAGAATGCCTGAATAGGCGGACGAAAATAAATGGTGCCTGAATAGGCGGACGGGAATTAAAGGATGCCTGAATAGGCGGACGAAAATTAAAGGATGCCTGAATAGGCGGACAGAAAGGAAAGGAATGCTTGAGTAGGCGAATGAAAAGTAAAGGGATGCCTGAGTAGGCGACTGGAAAGGAAAGGAATGCCTGAATAGGCGAATGAAAAGTAAAGGGATGCCTGAATAGGCAAACTGGAGAGTAAAGGATGCCTGAATAGGCGAACGGAAAGTAAAGGATGCCTGAATAAGCGACTGGAGAGTAAAAGGTGCCTGAATAGGCGCATGGAAAGTAAAGGGGTGCCTGAATAGGCGAGTGGAAAGTAAAGGGTGTCTGAATAGGCGATTGGAAAGTAAAGGATGCTTGAATAGGCGGACAGGAAGTAAAGGATGCCTGAATAGGCGGACAGGAAGTAAAGGGTGCTTGAATAGACGAATGGAAAGTAAAGGACGCCTGAATAAGCGGACAGGAAATAAATGGTGCCTGAATAGGCGGACAGAAAGTAAAGGGTGCCTGAATAGGCGAATGGGAAGTAAAGGGTGCCTGAATAGGCGACTGGGAAATAAAGAATGCCTGAATAGGCGGACGGAAATAAATGGTGCCTGAATAGGCGGACGGAAATAAATGGTGCCTGAATAGGCGGACGGGAATTAAAGGATGCCTAAATAGGCGGACGGAAATTAAAGGATGCCTGAATAGGCGGACAGAAAGTAAAGGATGCCTGAATAGGCGGATGGAAAGTAAAGGATGCCTGAGTAGGCGACTGGAAAGGAAAGGAATGCCTGAATAGGCGAATGGGAAATAAAGAATGCCTGAATAGGCGGACGAAAATAAATGGTGCCTGAATAGGCGGACGGGAATTAAAGGATGCCTAAATAGGCGGACGAAAATTAAAGGATGCCTGAATAGGTGGACAGAAAGGAAAGGAATGCCTGAGTAGGCGAATGAAAAGTAAAGGGATGCCTGAGTAGGCGACTGGAAAGGAAAGGAATGCCTGAATAGGCGAATGAAAAGTAAAGGGATGCCTGAATAGGCGAACTGGAGAGTAAAGGATGCCTGAATAGGCGAACGGAAAGTAAAGGATGCCTGAATAGGCGACTGGAGAGTAAAAGGTGCCTGAATAGGCGCATGGAAAGTAAAGGGGTGCCTGAATAGGCGAGTGGAAAGTAAAGGGTGTCTGAATAGGCGACTGGAAAGTAAAGGATGCCTGAATAGGCAGACAGGAAGTAAAGGATGCCTGAATTGGCGAACAGGAAGTAAAGGGTGCTTGAATAGGCGAATGGAAAGTAAAGGACACCTGAATAAGCGGACAGGAAATAAATGGTGCCTGAATAGGCGGACAGAAAGTAAAGGGTGCCTGAATAGGCGAATGGGAAGTAAAAGGTGCCTGAATAGGCGACTGGGAAATAAAGAATACTTGAATAGGCGGACGGAAATAAATGGTGCCTGAATAGGCGGACGGGAATTAAAGGATGCCTGAATAGGCGGACGGAAATTAAAGGATGCCTGAATAGGCGGACAGAAAGTAAAGGATGCCTGAATAGGCGGATGGAAAGTAAAGGATGCCTGAGTAGGCGACTGGAAAGGAAAGGAATGCCTGAATAGGCGAATGGGAAATAAAGAATGCCTGAATAGGCGGACGGAAATAAATGGTGCCTGAATAGGCGGGCGGGAATTAAAGGATGCCTGAATAGGCGGACGGAAATTAAAGGATGCCTAAATAGGCAGACAGAAAGGAAAGGAATGCCTGAGTAGGCGAATGAAAAGTAAAGGGATGCCTGAGTAGGCGACTGGAAAGGAAAGGAATGCCTGAATAGGCGAATGAAAAGTAAAGGGATGCCTGAATAGGCGAACTGGAGAGTAAAGGATGCCTGAATAGGCAAACGGAAAGTAAAGGATGCCTGAATAGGCGAACAGAAAGTAAAGTATGGGGTTAACCCTTAGTTTGACAGGATATGTAGAGATTGGGGGGAGCTAGCAAGACGTCTCGTCCAAATTAACTCACTGTTGGCAGGAAATGTAAAGGTTGGGGAGGAGCTAACAGGACGTCTCATCCAAATTAACTCACTGGACCTAAAGGCTTGGTGTGATGCCTCAATTTGACATGATCAGAAGGAGGCTTAGAGAGTCGTCTCCTGTGATTGTAAGAGGAGAAACACGGGGAATCGTCCCCTTGATTGAGAAAGGAGAAACATGGGGTGATGCCCCAGTTTGACATGATTGAAAGAATTGCTCTTTGACTGAAAGAGAGAGATCCTGGGGTGATGCCCCAGTTTGACATAATTTGAGGGAACCTTGGGGAACTACTTCTTGACCGGAATAGAAGAAATCTGGGGAGACGCCCCAGTTTGAGATGGTTTGAAGAAAGTGTAGTTCCATTGGGGAGGAATTTGGTGATTCGGGGTACTGCTCCTTGACTGGGAATGTAAAGTTTGGGATTTATTGGGGAAGAGATCCCGAGAAGCACCGACTTTGGCGATTGATTCTACTGGGGATGAGAATTTGAGAGATGCTGATTTTGGAGCTGAGTGGGAGACTTTGAAGATTGCCAACTTTGGCGATTAAGGAGAAAGAGGCTTAGAACGGTGCCAGCTTTAGAGATTGAAGAGGAGACTTTGAGAAGTGCCAACTTTGGCAATCTAAGGAAGGAGTTCTGAGAAGTGCCAACTCTGGCGAGTGAGGTTCCATTGAAAAGAGAACTTGGGAAGTGCCAGCTTTGGCGATTGTGGCTCTACTGGGGAAGAGATGACGAGACTCCAAATGACTGCTTGTTATAACAACCTGCAGAAAAAGGATAAGTATAGCAATGGCAAAGTAAATAGAAATCTGAGGAGACTCCCCATGGAGCCATGAACTCTTGAGGTGACTCATGACCGAACAGAACAAACGAAGTAACTCTAACTTCAAAGAGTGTGTCTGGGCTCAAGTCTTCATAACGATCACCTGAGGTGAGATTGAGCAATAGGATCATCTTGCCCCCACAACTTTAAATAATTATATTTTTTATTTTATTTGATAAAGAAAAACACATGTCTTATCATATTCGTGAACTTCACAATATAAACACGCATCGAAAAAGGGTGAAATTTATTTACGAGTTGAGTAAGTACATGGGGAGGGAAGTAGGGAAAACAAAAGAAGTCTAATACACAGGTTGATAATAGATGAAACAGGGAAAGCTTGCTGATCTTTTGGTGAACCCCTGAGGATAACGCGCATCTTAAACCCCATATCATGACTTCAAGCTCACCCTTCGACTCTGCTTCTAAGAAAGCGATTCAGTCATGATCTATGTGCCCCAGTTTGGACTCGCACTTTTTGCATGGGAAGTCTCAGTCATACCGTCAGGATTTTGACCCTAATTTTTGCCTGAGCCGCCTTTTAGGTTTTCGACTCACCGGGTCGCTCTAATTTTTGCCTAGGCCGCCCTTTCCAGGTTTTCAACCTAGCGAGCTTTTTTTTCTTTACATTCTTTTTTCTTTTCTTTTTGTTTTGATATTCTTTTTCTAGGAAAAGTATTTCTTGACTGCATCCGCATTTATGGGCATTGGTAAGTCCTTACCGTCCATGGTCGCGAGTATCAAGGCTCCCCCAGAAAAGGCTTTCTTCACAACATACGGACCTTCATAGTTAGGTATCCATTTCCCCCGGTTGTCTTTTCGGATTGGCAAAATTTTCTTGAGGACTAAGTCTCCTTCCTGAAATTGTCGAGGTCGTACTTTCTTTTCAAACGCTCGTTTTATACGCTTATGATACAACTGACCATGGCAGAGGGCATTCAGTCTCTTCCTATCTATCAAGTTCAATTGGTCATATCGAGCTTGGACCCATTCAGCCTCTTCTAGTTTCACCTCCATTATCACCCTAAGGGATGGAATCTCTACCTTAAAAGGTACAACCGCTTCCATACCGTATACCAGTGAAAAAGGGGTTGCCCCTGTTGAAGTTTGAACCGAGGTGCGATATCCATGTAGAGCAAAAGGGAGCATGTCGCTCCAATCTTTGTAAGTTACGACCATTTTCTGTACGATCTTCTTAATGTTCTTGTTGGCCACCTCGACTGTCCCATTCATTTTTGGTCGATAAGGATAGGAATTGTGATGTCAAATCTTAAAGCTTTCACACAATTCTTTCATCATCTTGTTGTTTAAATTCATGCCATTGTCAGTAATGATCTGATTTGGCAAGCCATATCGACATATCAATTCTCGCTTGACAAATTTGACCACAACTTTCCTTGTCACATTGGCGTATGAAGCTGCCTCCACCCACTTGGTGAAATAATCAATGGCAACTAAGATGAAACAATGACCGTTTGAGGCTTTTGGTTCAATGGGTCCAATAACATCCATGCCCCACATTGAGAAGGGCCACGGCGCCGATAAGACATTCAGGGATGATGGGGGTGCATGAAGATGGTCAGCGTATACCTGACACTTGTGACACTTTCGAACATAAGTGAAACAGTCAGCTTCCATGGTTATCCAATAATATCCGGCCCTCAAGATCTTTCTTGCCATGGCATGTCCATTGGTATGAGTTCCAAAGGATCCTTCATGAATATCTACCATGATTTTGCTTACTTCAACAGTATCGACACAACGAAGGAGGATAAAGTCATGATTTCTCTTGTAAAGCACATCACCATTCAAGAAGAAACCCATTGCAAGTCGTCTCAGGGTCTTTTTGTCATTCTCTGTGGCACCCTCAGGGTATTCTTGACTCTGGATATATCTCTTGATATCATAGTACCATGGTTTCCCATCTGACTCTTCTTCTATTACTTGGCAGTACGCGGGCTTGTTGTGTCTTTCTACCTCAATAAGGGGCATATCACAGTCATTGCTTAATTTAAACATTGATGCAAGGGTGGCCAAAGCGTCAGCCATTTGATTGTCATCTCGGGAGACATGGTGAAAAGAGATATCATCAAATTCCTTGATTAGCTCCTTGATATGAGCTTGATAAGGGACTAACTTGCTGTCCCTAGTCTCCCATTCACCTTTTAGTTGGTGAATGACCAAGGCGGAATCCCTATAGACTTCTAACTTCTTCACTTTTGCATCTAATGCTGCTTGGATCCCCAGAGAGCATGCCTCATATTCGGCAATGTTATTAGTACAGTCAAAACAAAGTCTAGCGCATACAGGGATGTATTCTTGATCTGGTGAAATTAGGACAGCACCAATCCCATGCCCTAGTGCATTAGAAGCTCCATCAAATCTCAAAATCCATTTGTCTTTCTGAGTATCTTCTTCATTAAACAATGCCAAGATATCCTCGTCCGGGAACTCAAAGTGCATGGGTTGGTAGTCACTTATAGGTTGATGGGCTAAGTAGTCTGCCAAAGCGCTCCCTTTTATGGCTTTCTGAGTGACATAGATTATGTCGTATTCAGTTAATAGGACCTGCCATCGAGCGATTCTTCCTGTTAAGGCGGGTTTTTCAAAGATATACTTGACAGGATCCATTTTGGAAACAAGCCAAGTAGTGTGACTTAACATATATTGCCTTAAACGTCGGGCTGCCCATGCTAATGCACAACAAGTTCTTTCTAAAGCCGAATACCTCATTTCACAGTCAGTGAACTTTTTGCTCAAGTAGTAAATGGCATATTCTTTCTTTCCGGTCTCATCATGTTGCCCCAGTACACAACCCATAGATTCATCTAACACTGTCAGATACAAGATCAGTGGCCTCCCAGGAGTCGGCGGTACCAAGATCGGTGGCTCCCGTAAATACTGTTTTATCTTCTCAAAAGCCATTTGACAATCTTCATTCCATTGCGTCAGTTGATTCTTACGGAGTAACTTAAAGATCAGCTCACAAGTTGCTGTTAGTTGTGAGATAAACCGAGCAATATAGTTCAACCTTCCTAAGAATCCTCTGACTTCTTTTTCTGTACAGGGAGGAGGCATTTCGAGAATCGCTTTGACCTTGTCAGGATCTACTTCTATTTCTCTCTTGCTTACAATGAACCCTAACAGTTTTCCTGATCTTGCACCAAAAGTACACTTGGCCGGATTCAACCTGAGCTTATACTTCCTTAACCTTTCAAAAAGCTTTCTCAGATCAACAATATGCTCTTCATCAGTTTTAGATTTAGCAATGATATCATCCACATAAACCTCTATCTCCTTATGCATCATGTCATGGAAAAGGGTCACCATTTCCCTTTGGTAGGTTGCCCCAGCGTTTTTCAAACCGAAAGACATCACTTTGTAACAGAAGATGCCCCACAAGGTGATAAATGTAGTCTTTTCCATGTCTTCGGGTGCCATCTTAATCTATTATACCCGGAGAAACCGTCCATGAACGAGAAGATTGTATATTGGGCTGTGTTATCAACTAAGACATCAATCTGTGACAGAGGAAAATCGTCTTTGGGACTAGCCCTATTTAAGTCCCGATAGTCTACGCACATTCGTACCTTTCCATCTTTCTTCGGGACAGGGATGATATTTGCTACCCATTGAGGATACTTTGCCACTGCTAAGAATCCGGCATCAAACTGCTTTTTAACTTCTTCTTTGATTTTCAAGAGCATTTCGGGCTTCATTCGGCGCAATTTTTGTTTTATCGGGGGACAGTCCGGCTTTAGTGGTAATTTATGCTCAACAATGCTAGTATCAAGGCCGGGCATGTCTTGGTAAGACCAAGCGAAGATGTCACGGAACTCTATTAATAGCTTAATTAGTTCTTGCCTCCACTCCTTACTCAAGAAGGTACCAATCTTGACTTCCTTCTTATCCTCCTCATTCCCCAAATTAATAATCTCAACTATCTCCAAATGAGGCTAAATTTCCCTGTCCTCTTGTTCCAATAACCTTGTTAACTCAGGTGAAGGATCACAAACTTCCTCATATTCCTCATCAGCATAGTCAACCGGGTGGTCAAAGTCATGAAATGGGATTGCAAGTTCATTATTCTCAAGAAGATCATCTTTAGATCTGCGTTTATTCAGGTTATTATGGTGAATAATAAAAATGAATAAGTAAAGGATAAGGGAATCAATGCAAAGATAGGGAAAGCAAGAAGAAATGGAATTCAATACATATTTATTTGTGAAAACTGAAAATGATAAAACATGTATTTGCCCTTATTACAGAAAAATGCCCCAAAGCCTTAGGCATAGCAATGAGGCCAACAAGTCATTAAAGTTTTGTCAATTACTTTGGTAGAACATTTAAAGTTGTGGGTAGCTCGATGGCTTCCCAGTTACAAAGATTTCTGTCTGATGAGCAAGGGATCACAAAGCTTCCATCTTCATAGGGATCATCTTCAATAGCAGCTACTTGATCAGGGGGTACCAAACTAGCACTTCGGAAGCTCTGGTAGAGGTCACATAGGGGGACTCTAGCAACACAGGGTTCTTGACCCTCTAAACGGGCAATCCTCCTCTCTTTCTTTTCTTTTACTACTCTTCTTCTATCAGCTACTGAAGGTTGGTATCCCAAACCATACCTGTCTTTATTGTCTGAAAGATGCACCAGTTCTATTCTTCCTTTTAAGCCACACCCCAAGCCTTTCCCGGGTTGATATCCCCCTTGTAACATCGTTTTGGCCATCATCAGGGATGCGTTTGGCATATGGGCCTTTATTTCTACACTTCCTTCTCCAAAATACGTGGTATTTGCAATCTCCAAAGCTTGAAAGAAAGTTTCAAGTGCTTCTTCTGCAGCTTCGATGTAGGGGGTAGACAGGGGCTTACTAACCAGAAAATCTTCTTCACCAGAAACGATAATTAGTTTATTATCGATGATAAACTTTAGTTTTTGGTGCAAAGTAGAGGGAACCACTCCAGCTGAGTGGATCCAGGGCCGACCCAACAAGCAGCTATAGGCAGGCATAATATCCATCACTTGGAAGAGAACCTGGAAAGTACATGGCCCTACTTGAATTGGAAGCTCAATTTCACCTATCACCTCCCTTCTAGTGCCATCGAATGCTCTCACCACCATAGAACTGGGTTTCATATAGGTTCCATCAAAAGGGAGTTTGGCCAATGTAGATTTTGGCATGACATTTAATGACGACCCATTATCGACAAGCACCTTCGCCAATATGTGATCTTGACACTTAACTGAGATGTGGAGGGCTTTATTATGCCCCATTCCCTCCACAGGTATCTCATCATCTGTAAATGATAGATAATTATCAGCAGCGATGTGCCCCACTATTCCTTGAAATGTATCAACGGTGATGTCATGAGTTACGTGAGCCTCATTAAGCACCTTAATTAGAATTTTCCGGTGGGGCTCAGAATTCAGCAAAAGTGATAAAAGGGAAATCTTTGCAGGGGTATTGTTTAACTGGTCTATCACCTGGTATTCACTCTGGCGAATAAATTTCAAAAACTCTTGAGCTTCTTCATCAGTCACAGCTCTTTTGATTTCTCCATCAATGTCCCCTTTGACCAACTTGGCTTTTCCACTACTACCAGCTCCGCTCACTGTACTTGGTTCCTTCCTTAATTCCGGTGGATAGTAAACTCGACCACTCCGGGTCACCCCTCCTATCCCTGATATGTTTGACAAAAATGGGTCATTCATTTTGGAGCTTTCAGCTATTACCTCCACATTATATTTCCATGGAACAACATGAGAATCCTTGAACGTAAAAGGAACGGGTGTCTGGATTGTGACAGGCTGATGCGTAGGGCTTATACTCATTGAGGGGTTCTTGGTGTAGTAAATTACCAGTGGTTTAGGAACTGACATTCCTGTTTCCCCATGAACCATGTTCACATCACTGTCATGACGCCTATATACTTGGAAGACATGACCATCCATGAGTCCCTGGAGTACTTTACAAAAATTTTGGTGACTGATAGTCTGCTCCTTATCATTTTCACAGTCCCAAGGTTTTCTTATTAAACCCCTCCTGAATAATTGGGCATGAATCTCCTTCAATGGTGTCTTGACATCAGAGACATTCATCACATGCTCCTCATCTCCTTCCACAGCATTAATCTCAGGACCCTGATGGTTGGGCAAGGGATTTGTGGTCACATTTGGCATTCCTTCTTTAAAATTTAACCAATTGGCTTTGATTAAATCTCGTACTCTATATTTCAAGGCCATACAATTTTCTGTGGAGTGCCCGGGTACCCCGGCATGATAATCACATCGGGCATTTGGATCATACCCCCTAGGGTAGGGAGGTTCCACGGGTTTCGCAGGACAAGGGACTGCAAGGGAATATCGGATAAGGTGAGGTAGAAGTTCAGTGTATGTCATAGGAATCGGGTCAAATTGGACCGGTGTTCGTTCATTATTTGGTCTTCTTTGGTTTTGGTTGGGATTAGGTGGTTGAGGCCATTGTTGCAGAGGATTGTACTGGGTTGGCTGTGGATTCGGTGCCCTGATGATGGGTGGACGGATGTGGGATTGTGGTGACGCGGGATAAGGGATCTAGTTATGGGTAGCGGCTGCCATATGTGGGTATGGAGCATGAGGAAAGTGATTGGTATGTTGAAAAGTGGTAGGGCCGAATGGTCTGGGTTGAGCTCTCCTTTGGTCATAAGAGACAGAGTTAGTTTATCCATCTCTCTTTCTCCCCTCACCTAGTGCTGATCATTTTGCAGCGGGTACCCCAAATGGGCCTTTGGAAATCTTCCCCGTCCTTAGACCACTCTCTATTCTTTCTCCAATAATTACGATATCAGAGAAATTGGATGAAATACTGCCGATCATCTTATCGTAGAAAGGTGATTAGAGTGTGTCAATAAACATGGCCACTACCTCTCTTTCAGAGAATGGAGGATCTACTTGCGCGGCTATCTCACGCCAGCGTTGTGCATACTCCTTGAATATCTCACTATCCTTCTTTGTCATGTTTTGGAGTTGAATTCTATCAGGCGCCATGTCTAAGTTATACTTGTACTGCTTCAAAAAGGCATCCGCCAGGTCTTTCCAACAGCGAATACGAGCTCGCTCCAAATGAGTGTACCAAGTGAGTGCAGCCCCAACTAGGCTGTCTTGAAAGCAATGTATCAATAACTTGTCATCGGAGGCATGAGAGGCCATTTTTCGGCAAAACATTGTAAGATGATTTCGAGGGCACGTCACCCCTCGGTATTTGTCAAAGTCTGGCATTTTGAACTTTGGTGGAATAATGACATCTGGGACTAAACAGAGTTCAGAAGCATTTGTCAAGACAAGGCCTTCCACACCTTCCATAATCTGTAATCGCTCCTCCAGGATCTCTATCTTCCCTCTTTGCTGGGACTCTGTGGCTGTGCCATGATCAACAACCGGATTCATCGTTTGAGTCGCGTCTCGCGGGTTGGCAGTGTAAGAATTCATGTATCCATACGGGTAACCGTAATATGGGTAGAAAGGCATTGTCGAATGAGCTTGGCTCATCAGGTTAGTGTTTTGTGCCAGACCCTGTGGTTGGGCTGTTGCTTGGGTGATGGGAATTAGCTGAGCTGTTTGGGTGGTTTGAGCTGGGATGGTTTGAGTTTGGGTGGTCTGAGCTTGGGTTTGGTTGATTGGCGGAATGGTTGTTTGGGTAGGGTTTGGAACTTAGGGGTTTGTCCACTGTAAGGTATTGCCATCTTGGGAATTGATTAATAGAGGAGGGAAATATCCTGGAGGTAAGCTGTATGGTGGAAAGGGTACAGGGTTACCGTCCGAGCCAATGAAAATGTGTGGTGGCGTATAACCATGAGGCCTGGTGTGGGAATCAGCAGGTTGGTTGGGACTCCCAACATTAATAGTGAGGGGGACTACCGTGGGATTTACAGCCTGGCCCGACGTTGGATCCTCATTTCCCGCAGAAGGGCCCCCTTCAGTGATCCCCTTTTCCAAGAGCTTCGTCAGTTCTACAATTTATTCCCTTAGCTGATTATTCTCATTCTTGAGGTTCTCATTCATTTGTTCTGTTTCAGCCATGAGCTTCCTTTGTAGTCGGGTTCCGTAAGGGTGCCCGTGCTGCCTTTAGAAAGGAATACAAAATTTAGAAAAAATGAGCAAATAATAAAAATCAAGTAAAATGAGATTATGCGGGAAGCGATGTCGGAACTTGACGAATCCTTCGACCGTTCCTCAGAACGTCACGTTTAAAAGTACTAAGTAAAGCATTAAATGGAAATTAACATGAGATAGTTGTGAAGACAAAATAATCCATCATCTCGAAAAAAGTACATTACTGCCACAAAGTGCTGGGTTACAAAGCAGGAAAATAAATCAGTCATTCCTTGCTCGGGCAATCATTTCCCTCATTTTACAAATTCGTCCTCTGTAGTAATCTAAAAACGTTGCAATTTCTTTAGGAGTATTGATAGGGTTGGTAATTCCTTCAGCTTGTTTGAGCAAAAACGGGAGGTCTTCTAGAGCCCCGTTAGCCAGGTAAGCCAGTTTAGCGAAATGATCCATCCACAAGTGAACAGTTTCATCTCGTTGTGTTAACTCGGCTTCCAAGAGGCGTATGGTCTCTTGACAGTCTTGTTCAATGTTTATGGCGCGTTGCCGCTCCCCATTTATCTCTTGCTCGCAAGTCTTTACCACTTCATTGAGCTGTTGTTCTAACTTGTAGACTTGTGACTGTAGAAGCTCTTTTTGCACCATGATACTCCGCTCATTTCCTTTTGATTGCGTCAACATATCCTTCAGAAGATGTTTCTCAGCCAAGACGATATCACTTTGTTTGCTCTTTATTTTTAGCTGAGAATTGGCCGCTTGAAGACATTGGTCTTGTTTCATCATGTGGTCTTCATCAATCTTTCGTTTTTTCCTAATCTCTTCAATGGCTTGCTTGTTCTCCGAGTTCTCCCTTTTCTGAAGGGTGTATTCTTGCTGACATCTCAATAAGTCTTCCTCTAACTTCTTGTTCTTGGCAGCTAACTCCTCTATCTTGGTCTTTAGTGCCTTGGTTGCCTTATCTTCCACAACAAGTGATGGAGCAGGAGTGTTTCCTTGGAGATAAGAGGGACTTCTGAAGGGTAATTTAACAATAGAGACCCTATTCAGGATCCATTCATGATATTCTTCTCTGACAGCATGGCTCCGGGGCCCTAATTTCTTTCCTTTTCGGTGGACTTTCTTCCACGCATTTGCTATATCCCGAATGACAGAGACATAGCTTCCCTTCGAGTAATACAAGATGAAAGGAGTGAGAGACTCTTCATCAGGTGGTCCAAGCAAAGGATAAGCTAGCTGACGCTTGGCTATGATGGGATTATAGTTGATACACCCTTGCGTACCAATAAGGGGAACATTTGGGTAATCTCCACAGTGATGGACGATGGATTCAACTTCTAACCATTGGGGATACCATCTGACTTTCTCAGCCGTGAGCCCTACAAGCTGATTGGCCCACTCACGCCCACTTTTCACTGCTAGTTGGCATAGTTTTAGATCAAAAACCGGACATTCCTCCTTACAGACTTGGTGGAAAACATGAGATGTGAGCCATACATACAAAGCAGGTAAACAACAAATAACCCTCTTTCCACCTTATGTGTGGCAGAAATCCATAGTGTAGTACACATTTGCCAATACAGCCGTGACGGGATTCTCAAGCATGTGCTTGCGAGCTAGGAATACAGCGATAGCATCATAATCCACATAGTTATCAATGTTGGGGAACAAGACAACACCATAGATGGTAATAGCTAGAGTATCCATGAAGGCCTCCCAATCTTCCCTTTCCGCCAGGACCTGCATATGTTTCTCAAGAAATTCTCGAGTGAATCCGGGGATCTGATTTCTATTCAGTTGTACACTCCTTAAAGTTCCGGGATGGATCTTTAGTACACGGGCGATGGACGTAACAGTTGCATGATGATCAAGGTGATAGTAAGGTATCTGTCCTTCCAAAGGCATCCCCAAGATTTGTTCAAATTCCTCAATAGACGGGGCCAACTAAAAGTCTCTAAATGTGAAGCATCTGAGAGGTGGGTCATAGAACTGTGTTAAGGCAGTGATCGCCTCAGTCTGCACTTCCACTTCTAAGAGCTTTAGAATCTTCCCATACTTTCTTGTAAAAGCCATTTTCTGTGTCAGGTTTAATTTTCTCCCCATTGTTTGCAGACTACCCATGTCAATCCTCTTGGCCTTAACGTGTAATACTTTTCTCAATTCGGTTACATTTGTGTCACAACTATCGGATCTCATGTCAATTTCCATATTGCTCAAAGGTATTTGCTAAGTTCCAAACAGCCTCCTGCAAGGACAAAGAGAAAGGAAGAAAATCAGCTACTGTCATGTTTTGTAAACCACTACTTCCTTATTACTTTATTGGAAAACATTTTCACTTTGAGAAGTAGCGGTCGGAAAAACTCGTGTGAAACTAAAGTCGCGTGGGTCATGGATCTTCCAAACATCGTCAATATCTGCTTGAAGAGAATTTTTGTTTTCATTTTTGTTTTGACGATTGGGAAGATTTATAACCCAGGACTCATAAGTACACGAAAAGAGAGAGAGCCGCTTACTTGTTAAAGGATTACTAGTTTTTTTTTTTTTAAAAAAAAGAAAATGAGTCATTTTTTTGAATAAAGTAACCCTTTGAACATGTAAGCGGTTCATCAATTTGGATTTAAAGGGAAAGCGAGAATAAGATAAGGTATAGTAAAGTCCGCCCCTTTGTGCCTTAAGTCAGGTTTTTCTGAAAGTCTTTTCTGGGACCTATAGCTTATCTAACAGTGGATTTCTCACATTGGGTGGCTTCCGCTAGACATCTAGAAGGTCACCAGAGCCAAGATCCTAACCATGACAGGGACGCAAACAGTGAGGAATTCACTAGGTGCATATATCATGAGAGGTCGAACTCTGGTTGAGGTTCTCACGAACACCGGATAGGAAGTACATCCCATACGATTCTGTTACCAACCTCTCCTAACTTAAGCTTCATTTGGGGCCCGGGTATAGGGCGCCACTCATATGTGTGTGCAAATAATTATGAGTGTAGTGTGTGGAAGGGCAGTCCATACCTTTTACCTTACCCTATTCTGCACAAAGAACAAACACAGAACAATTATACAAAGTCGTTTACCCTAGGGTTCAATGATTGTAGAAAAGTAACATGGTCTTCTACCCTAGGGTTCAACAAACATGCAAAACATAGACAACGAAACAAATAACAAGATACGATTAAAACAAGAACAAACATTCACCATAATCAACAGAAAATAAAACAAGGGGAAGAAATCCGAGATAACAAAGGCTATATAAAAAGAACTTGCGCTTTCAACCAAACTGGCCTGACTCTCAAATTGCCCCCAGTGGAGTCGCCATCTGTCGCGACCTGGATCGCGACGGCGCGGCGAGAGAGAAAAACCTGCTTTGATGGAACAGGGAGTCGCCACCAACGTTTTTATTCATAGGAAAAACATTGGAAAAAACTAGGTTCAGTAAAGCACTGGTTAAAAATTGAGATTCAAGTTCGGGAGTCGGTTACAAGTAAGGAAGGTATTAGCACCCTACATTGCCTGTCAGAAACAGTACCAAGATTGAAAGCGAAACATAAACAGCCTTAAACAAAACATGGTTTCTTCCTCTTTTATTTTTATTTTGAAAATGATAGAATTGAGTAGAGAACTGTACAGACATAGAATGTTGAAGCGAGGTCAATGGGACGTTTCATCCGAATTAAACTCGACTTCGATACGAGAAGAGAGGATGAGAGAATGCCAATAAGACGTCACGTCTAAATTAAACATCCTCGGGTAGAAAGGATAGGGATAGGAAAGAGATAAGCGGGACGTCTTGTCCTAAGTATCCCTTCCCTATAAATTGTAGCGAGGCTTGAACAAAAACTAGGGGGAAATCAACAAGACGTCACGTCTAAATTGATTTTTCACGGAAACGATAAAAAGGAACATCATGAAAGAAACACGAAAGCAAAGAAAATAAATCAGTAAAAAGAAATAAGAAAGGTGGGCCCGACAGGAGTTAAAGTCCTGCTCCTACGTATTCTTGGATTATCAAGAAATCAGGGTTACGTAGTTCTGAGTGATTTTCTTTTAAGACAAGATTAGGAAAATGTTGGTGGGTATCACTTTGGGGAGGAACCCATACAAGACGAAGTTCTTCGCACGTATACGGGTTCTATAGAGGTTGTGTAGACGGAAGTATTCCCGTACGACACAGTTAGAAAAAGGGAATTTTTAGGCTAGAAAGTACAACATATGCAAAATTTATTACTTATTATTTTTATTATTTTTCTTAGGGGTAAAGGGTAAATATTAACAGCACAAGCTATACTACACAGAAAATTATAACCAATAGACAGAGATCTGGCAGGAAAATAAATAATGAAAACAAAAGAAATAAGGGACAGAAAGGAACCGATGTGGAGGCTTAGGAACCGGTGTTGGGGTCGGATGCAGCGATGGTGTCGAACCGGTATTGGACTTGCACGGTAGCAGACGCACTGAGTTGGTGTTGGACTCAAATGCTGGAAACTGAGGGGTGTGACTGATATTAGTGGGGAACGATCCGAAGTGAGGAGATGACTGAATGCTATGCAGGGACGGTGTTGAGGATTGATAAAGGCAGTGGGTAGGTAAGGTACGGTATGGAAGTTTGGTGAAGGGCAACAACTTTGTACTGGGACGGTGTAGGTACGATGTAGGAATGGTGTAGATTCGGTGTGAGGGACAGTAACTTTGAGCACTGGGGAACTTCAAGCTTCCTAAGGCTAGAGGTCCTTTGTGATGATCTAGACAGATTATTGGAAGATCCTTTGAAGGTTAGGAGGAATCGGGGAGAATTTAAGCAGGGTTTTCTTCAGGGAGAGGGAAATCAACCCCTTGAGGTTCTCTGGTTGTGGTATTTATAGGGCTTGTGGACATGGGCTGAGTGTTTTTGGGACAACAAGAGTTCCCACTCACCCATATGCGCAGTGGTGCTACCCTGGCCACTATCTGTTTGTGGGGAACAGTGGTTCAGTGGGGGTATTTTTAATTGTCCACTTCCGCCCCCTGTCTGCCACTTTTAGGGGGTGCGATTCCAGGTCAGCGCACATAAAACCTCCGAGCTCATCCTTCCGTTGTCAAGTTTGTAACATCGGCCATTAAGGACATCGGTTGGATGGAATTCCAACTGGTCCGATGTGGCCTCTTTAGAACCTGGACCTGTATCACCTTCATACCGGTCGAACCTTTTCAATGTGGTACGTAGGGGGTGGTGTTCTTCCTCGTATCCCAGACCTACCGTCTCAGCCGGTGTGTACATGTTTCGATCTAAGTCACCCCACTAGATCGAGAAATTTTACTTGGGCCGGACTGACCAGTCCTTCCATTGTCAGGTGCATGACATCGGCCCTCCAGGAGCCAATATCTGGTCCGTTATTACCCCTGGAACTTGGACCGGTGTTATATTTACAACAGTCGAAACTTTAGTACCCTGGGACCGGTGTTCTTTCCATCTGGGCTGGACCAAAAAAGGTGTTCACACATATAGCTCTGAAATATGTGTTGGAGGAATCCTTAAGATTGGTCCCACTGACGTCTGGCCAGGTATCGCTTCATCGGTGTCATCACTAGTACTCCCTGCTGCACTAGGACGAACCAGTCCTTCTGGCTCATAAACTACGAGGGGCTCTGTCAGGGAAAGTTGTTAAGGGTAAGGATGGAAGGGCAACCAGGTCCTCATAATGCATGTGGTCTTATCTTCTCCTGATCTATCACCTCATGTCATATACCTTAATCCCACCTTATCCCCTTGTCCACTAAAGCGGCCAGAGCTCGCCTTGTCTAGTTTTCACAAAAGGGTAAGGACACGCAGCCCTATCATCAATAATGGATCCAAAACATATCTCATTAGAACAGGCACTCCATGGTCACTGTAACACTCGCTCGGAGTCAAAGTATACCAGAGTTGCCACTGGCTATCAAGTCTCAGGCACGACTCCGAACCTTTGGACGTTCACTCTGACATACTCCTAAGACCTCTTACAGAGTCAGAACGTCGTTGTTCCCCAGTCTACCCCATCACTGTGTGCTCTAGGGAGTACTCTTCCATCCACCCTTATCCTCCATGTATGATGCATGCAACACATAAACTTATTTCCTATCAGTACTGGATAACGACTCTATTTCATTTTTAATATCGGGTCCATTTCATCAGATCATCTCAGATATTTCTCTTTATTTGTCTTTCTTTTCACATTTTCTTAATTCACAACACGTCCCACCTAATAAATAGAAATGAAATGAATTCCACATTTTTAGAAAACCTCGGGGTATACTGGCACCGCAATGCCCATCAATCATATTGGATCCCTTCTCAACATTTTTCATAATTCTGTCATCTGAAGACCCTTACCGATACCCATCCTTATTTATTCTTTTCTTACAATTTTCTTTAACAAATCTTTCATTCACTAACGCATTATACAATTCATTATTCATCTTATTCAGTATTGTATCCATTCATAACTCAACCCTTTTACCATAACATGTACCATACATAAGTCATCAATTTACATTCATCAGATATCTCATTTCATATCTACCACACAATTTATATATACACGTCCATATTCACTAATTTAGAATAGTCATCATACAATGATTTCTAGGCAAACACTGTTAACCAAGTGGCCTCAATTACTCAAGAGGGGGGTGAATTGAGTATTAAAAAATTTACTTGGAATGCTTCGAAATTAATTCTTTAATAAATATGCTTAATGAAAATGTTAAATTTAATCACAAGTAATAACAATTTATACACAAGACAAAATAATAAGCACTTAATATATGACAAGTAAATTCACTTAAAGAGTTTAAGTAATATTCGAGATAACAATTAAGAATATCAAATTAATCATTACACTATTTTTGAATACTTAGAAAGTAATAATTAATTTTAACAAAATTGATTCAAGAATATTACTTAAATAACTTTAACAATTTTAATCTAAGAGATTTACAAATTTTATCAAGCTAAAAGAACATGCACTTTAATTTTAACAAGTAAATTAATAAATTTACTTAATTAATATAAACACAAATATTAGCAACCAATTTTAAGGGCACAAATTTAAATGAGTGTAGAGAAGAGAGATTTGCAAACCGATATATACGAGTTCCACCACACAGGTGTACGTCTCGCCTCTAAGCAAGCCACTTAGAGAATTTCCACTATTGGAGATTAGAGATACAACTTTGAGCAATCGCGGCTTCCTAGTGTCCCACACTCAAGAACCCAATTCTCACAAGTACAAGGGCACCCCACCCAATCTCTTAATCTCACAATTTTACAGGGTTAAATCTCAACCCACAACTCTAGGATTTTTGGTGTTTAAGTGTACAAGGATAACTCTCCAAAAGAGTGGATATACAAATTGAAGATTTCATAAAATAATAACTCTCAAAGAGAGGATATGCAAATTTTAGCACTCAAAAATAATTTTACTCACTAAATAACTCTCAAAATAATTTCAAAGAAAGGAGACAGAGAGCTTAAACTTAGAGAGAATAAGAGAGCAGCGTGAGAGAGGAAAGAAAGAATTGCTTGCTGTTGGTGTGTTTCTGCCTTCAGTTCCTTCTCTATTTATAGGCAAAGGAGCATGATTTCTTTCAACCTCCGATCCTCAATTTAGGCAATTAATTTGAACTTTGTCTGCCTCCATGTTTCCTGCGTGCTTCATTTCTGGCTTGGAGAAAGAGATTGTCTACCTCAATTAATGCAGCGCCGTTTCAATTTGAGTCTTGAGAGAAATCAGCGTAGTTTGAGTTTCTAAAAATGCGTACTGATATTTTCCATGATTCAACGCATGATTCAAGTGATGAATCAATTCCTCCAATGTATTTTTGCATCAGAAATAGCGAGTGAATCGATTCCTGGCAAGGGGAATTGATTCCTAGTATCATGAATCGATTCCTTGCTTGTGTGAATCGATTCCTGGGTCCAAAATACATGATGAATTGATTCCTACAGGGGGAATTGATTCCTAGCTTCATGAATCGATTCCCAATGGCCTTGAATCGATTCCTTGTTCCTTTTTCACGTGGGAATCGATTCCCATAGGGGTGAATCGATTCCTAGGCTTCTCCTACACCTGCTTCCTTAATTTTTGATACATTTTGATACTTTTTTTATCATATAGCTCATGGTTCTTGATTTATTTGATTCTTTGGCACTTGAATGATTATTTTACTTGTTTTAAACTTCTATGAATACCTTGAATCATTTCTTTGGACTTCATCAATTCTTATGCATTTAATTCTTGATTTCTTGACCCAAACCAACTTGATCTTCATGAATTAATTAATTGCTTGTACAATACCCTTTGTATTTATCAATTAAATTTCTTGATCCTTCAATTGTTTGTCATTCATCAAAACCTGTTTCAACATGCAAACACATTCTCTCCCTTTTTGAGGATGACAACAATTGTTCATCTCCTGGGGTGTTAGTACCATAACAGTTCAAATACATGGCATAGATGACTCCCCCTTTCATATATACCTTGATACCATATTTATTTTGCAAGGTATTTGCATATAATGCTTCCCCTTAATTATGTAATATATGCCCAAAAAATGATTCATATATTTAAGGTAAATAATCATATAATGATAGTCATTCAAGATACCAAGAGAAGTGATAAAAGTAAACACAAATGAGATTTCTCTCCTCCTTAGGCATCATAAAAAAAATTAAGAATATATACCATTTTAAAACAGATACATTGAAGCAAGATACCATTTGTATATCAAACTCCCCCTAAAACATGCAACATATATCACAGAGTAATTCAAAGCATGTAGGCAAGCTTAATGATATTCTCTCCTCCTTTTGGCTAAGCGATGTCTTATGGGAATCAATTCACCTATATATGAATCGTTTCATCTAGCTGTTTTTACGCAGGTTTAAAGAATAATGTCACTAGAAGGGTCTTTTGTGAGGGGTTGTACAAGGATTTTAGAATTTTGCAATTGCCAATGATCTTGTTGCACAAGAAAGTCAAGCAAATCAAAGGTCATTTGGCATTTGTTTTTGAGATCTATGTGGTGCATAAGAGATTATTTTTGTTCAAAAATATGTTTAATTAAGTGATGCTACCTGGGAACTCAATAAAACAAGAGATTTGTGGAGCATTAACATGATTATTGAAAATGTGATTGGCTTTTTAATGAAAAGTTTTGACCATATATCACAAAGTAAATTACTATGTTCAAAGAAATGAGAATTTTGTGAAAGGGATAAGTTAAAATCTTGAAGTTAAAGATTTGCAAAACTATCTTCAAAGAGTAAGAAAATGTGATAAAAATAAATCAATTAAACAATTTCTAAAATTCCTAATTCCCTTCTAATATTTATAAATTATTCTTTCAAAAAGGGTTTAGTAAAAATATCCGCCAATTGTTTTAAAGTTTCAACATATTCAAGAACATAATCTCCTTTCAAAACATGGTCTCTTATAAAATGATGCCTTATTTCAATATGTTTAGTCTTAGAGTGCATGACAGGATTTTTGGATATATTTATGGCGCTAGTGTTGTCACATTTAATAGGCACTTTATTTAAAACAACACCAAAGTCAAGAAGTTGTTGTCTCATCTAAAGAATTTGAGCATAACAACTGCCAGCTGCTACATATTCTGCCTCAGCTGTCGATAAAGCAATACTTACTTGTTTCTTGCTATGCCAAGAAATAAGGGAACTACCAAATAAATGACATGTGCCACTAGTACTCTTTCTATCAAGTTTACAACCAGCAAAGTCAGAATCAGAATATCCTACAAGACTATATTCAACGCCTTTAGGATACCATAAACCAATATTTTGAGTACCCACTAGATATTTCAAAATCCTTTTTACGGCAATGAGATATGATTCTTTGGGACATGCTTGATATCTAGCACATATACATACAACAAACATAATATCGGGTTTACTAGTTGTTAAGTAAAGTAAGGAGCCTATCATACCTCGGTATTTAGCTATTTCAACGTCCTTACCCTTCTCATCTTTGTCTAAGTAGCAAGATGTACTCATGGGTGTAGCTATTTTGTTTGCCTTGTCCATTTGAAATCTTTTGAGTAGTTCTTTGTAATATTTTGTTTGACTAATGAAAGTCCCTTCATTTGTTTGTTTGATTTGTAATCCAAAGAAGAAGATGGGTTCTCCCATCATTGACATTTTGAATTCATCTTGCAGGATTTTGGCAAACTCTTGACAAAGAATTTTGTTAGTAGCACCAAATATTATGTCATCAACATAAACTTATACCAAAAGAATGACATTGTTTTTGCGTTTTATAAACAATGTAGTATCAACCTTTCCTCTTTCAAAATTATTTTCTAAGAAAAATTTACTAAGTCTTTCGTACCAAGCTCTTGGAGCTTGTTTTAAACCATATAAAGCTTTTCTCAATTTAAAAAAATGGTTTGGAAATTTGTGATTTTCAAAACCAGGAGGTTAATCAACATAAATTTCTTCTTGAATATATCCATTTAGAAAAGCACCTTTGACATCCATTTGATAAAGCTTAAAATCCATGCAACAAGCGAAAGCTAGTAATAATCTTATGGCTTCTAACCTAGCTACGGGAGCATACATTTCTTCATAGTCTATTCCCTCTTCTTGATTATATCCCTTAACAACTAATCTAGCTTTATTTCTTGTTATTATTCCATTTTCATCTAACTTGTTTCTAAAAACCCATTTAGTACCTATTATTTTATGATCATTAGGTTTTGGCACGAGTTCCCAAACTTCATTTCCTTCAAATTGATTTAATTCCTCTTGTATGGCCAACATTCAATGTTCATCAATAATAGCCTCATTAATGTTTTTGGGTTCAATTTATGATACAAAGGCTAAGTGATTGCATGCATTTCTAATAGTGTTACGAGTACTTACACCTTTGGTTAGTTCACCTATGACATTGTCCAAGGGGTAGTCCTTTAGGGTGATCCACTCTTGTTGAGGTTCCTCATTTTGTGTTGTATCTCCTTCATTGTTGACTTCTTCTTTATCATCCAAGTTCATCTCTTGGAAGGTACCTACAAGATCATCAATTTCTTTTCTCAGAGGATTTTGGTTAAGTTCATCAAATTTGACGTGTATAGACATTTCAATTGTACAAGTTCGTTTGTTAAAGAGTCGATATGCTTTACTAGTAGATGAATAACCTAAGAATATTGCTTCATCAGATTTTGTATCGAATTTGCCGATATTATCCTTTCCATTGTTTAAAACAAAGCATTTTCATCCAAATACATAAAAATAAGAAATATTTAGTTTTCTTCCTTTATAAAGCTCATAGGGGATTTTCTTTAATATAGGCCTTATCAAACATTGATTCATAACATGGCAAGCAGTATTTACTGCATCGGCCCAAAAATGTTTCGCAATATTACTTTCATTCAACATAGTTCTTACGAGCTCCGCTAAAGATCGATTTTTCCTTTCAGCTACTCCATTTTGTTATGGAGTTCTTGGAGCCAAAAAATTATGTTCAATGCCAAATTTTTCATAAAATTTTTCAAATGATTGGTTTTTAAATTCTGCCCCCATGATCCATTCGAATGGATGCTATTTTCAAATTTTGTTCGTTTTAGATGATCTTGGCAAGTTTCTTAAATGCATGATATGCTTCATTTTTATGAGTAAGAAGCAAAGTCCATGTATACCTAGAATAATCATCCACAATCACAAGACCATAATAATTTCCACTAAAACTTTTAATCTTTGAAGGTCCAAATAAATCCATGTGTAAAAGATGTAAAGGTTTATTTGTTGAAACAACATTTTTTACTTGAAAAGAAATCTTTACTTTTTTCCCTTTTGACATGCGTCACAAAATTTGTTTTCAAATTTTCAGTTTTGGTAAACCAATTACTAAATCTTTCGAAACAAGTTTGTTTAAATGATCTATATGAATGTGAGTGATTCTTCTATGCCATAGCTATGATTCATTCTCTTTAGTTATGAAGCATTGCACATCATTTGAAGCAAGACAATCAAGATTAATCATGTAAATATTATCGATTCTTTGACCAATGAACTTTACTTCCTTGTTTGGCTTATTTTTAATTATGCAACAATTTGATTCAAAAACAATTTTATATCCTTTATCACATAATTGACTAATACTAAGCAAGTTATGTTTAAGTCCTTCAACATATAATACATCATTTATCGAAGTAGAAGAGTTTTTACCAATGTTACAGATTCCAAGTATTCTTCCTCTTGTGTTGTCTCCATAAGTAACAAAACCTTTGTTTCAAGGAGTAAATGATATAAACTTACTTTTGTCTCCTGTTATATGTTTTGAACACCCACTATCCAAGTACCAATGGGTGTTACTTGCTTTAAAGCATACCTATAAAATAAGTCAAGTTAGAGAACTTGGTACCTATTTTATGTTGGGTCCTTGTAGGTTAGTTTATGAAATGTTCCCTTAGGAACCCATACATTTCTCACAACTTTTGGTCCTAATCTTTTAACATTGCAATTGTAAGAATTATGACCTTTAAAACCACAGTGATTACATTTCATGAAAGGTGTAGAAGATTTACTAGGTGGTACGAAGAAATTTTTGTAATGTTCTTCCTTCTTGTAAGCATGTGATCCTTGATTATAACCTAATCCGGTTTTATTGAACATGCAACGTTCTTTTCCAAGAAGTGCATTTAAATTATCTCTACCGTTGGTAAATTTCTCAAGTATCTTGTTTAAATCTAACACTTTCTTTTCAAGTATGTCACATTTCTTACCAAATTCACAAGGATTAGTCCTAGAGCATGCTTGTACTTTTACTACTTCCATTTTTAAAAGTTCATTTTCTTTACAAACCTCCATAAGATGCATCTAAAGAGTATCAATGGTTTTTTTGATAACTTATGCTTATTAGAAAATTTTATAAATTTATCATACAATTCTTCAAGAGCATCAAGTAGTTCTTCTTTATCTAAGTCATGAAAATTTACCTCATCATCTTCATCTTGGTGGTTGGCCATGAGGCAAAGGTTTGCTTCTTCCTTTTCCGATTTGTCCGAGCTACTTATCTCATTTTCATCCCATGTGATATATGCTTTTCTTTTCCTTCTCTTTCTTTGTTTTTCTTCTTAAGGTTTAGGCAATCTATCTTGAAGTGTCCTTTCTTTCCACATTCAAAGCAAGTAGGTGAGGAAAAGAGTAGGTTTCTTACCTTGAGATTTGAAACTTCTTTGGAAGCGTTTGTTCTTCATAAGCTTTCCAAAGCGTTTTACGAATAGACCTAACTCTTCATCCTCATCAAGATCACTCTCGGATTCATCTTCAACAATTGAGGTGGCCTTGAGAACTAGACCTTTCTTCTTTGAGGATTTTTCTTCTTCCTCCGCATGTTTCAAATCTTTCAGCTCTTGATCTTGTTCTTGTAGCTTACCAAACAATGTGGCAAGGGATATATCATTTATATCGGGAGATTGCTTGATGGTAGTAACAAGAGGTTGCCATTCCCTAGTAAGACTTTTTAGAACTTTGTGGATAAGTTCCTTGTTAGTGTAAGATTTATCAAGAGTAATAATATGATTAATAATCAAAGTAAATCTCTTTTGAAGTTCTAAAATAGATTCATTGGAATTCATTCTAAAACTTTCATATTGGCTAGTTAAAGTACTAATCTTAGAATCCTTAACATCGTTAGTTCCTTCATGAGTTATTTGAAGGGTATCCCACATATCCTTAGCAGATTTACATGTAACTACTCTAAAGAATTCATCGGGACCTAAGGCTAAAGTGATAAGATTTTTTGCTTTGTAATTATATTGCACTTTCTTTTCTTCCTCACTAGTCCAATCATCCATAGATTTTTTAACTTGTTTATCATTAACGATATGCATAGGTATAAAAGGACCATTTTCAATAGCATTCCATATTTTCAAATCAATTGATTGTACAACAATTTTCATCCTTTTTTTCCAAAATGCATAACCTTCCCCATTGAAAGCAGGAGGTCAATTTGTAGCACCGCCCTCGAGAAACATGTTATATGAGGTTGAGGCCATCTTTATCTCTTAAAGCTATTAAGCTTGATCTATCAAGAGTCAAGTTCTGATACCACTTGTTAACCAAATGGCCTCAATTACTCAAGAGGGGGGTGAATTAAGTATTAAAAATTTTACTTGGAATGCTTTGAAATTAATTCTTTAATAAATATGCTTGATGAAAATGATAAATTTAATCACAAGTAATAACAATTTATACATAAGACAAAATAATAAGCACTTAATATATGGCAAGTAAATTCACCTAAAGAGTTTAAGTAATATTCGAGATAACAATTAAGAATATCAAACTAATCGTTACATTATTTTTGAATACTTAGAAAGTAATAATTAATTTTAACACAATTGATTCAAGAATATTACTTAAATAACTTTAACAATTTTAATCTAAATGATTTACAAATTTTATCAAGCTAAAAGAACATGCACTTTAATTTTAACAAGTAAATTAATAAAGTTACTTAATTAATATAAACACAAATATTAGCAACAAATTTTAAGTGCACAAATTTAAATGAGTGTAGGAAAGAGAGATTTACAAACCGATATATACAAGTTCTACCACACCGGTGTACGTCTCACCACTAAGCAAGCCACTTAGAGGATTTCCACTATTGGAGATTAGAGATACAACTTTGAGCAATCGCGGCTTCCTAGTGTCCCACACTCAAGAACCCAATTCTTACAATTTCAAGGGTACCCCACCCAATCTCTCAATCTCACAATTTTACAAGGTTAAATCTCAACCCACAACTCTAGGATTTTTGGTGTTTAAGTGTACAAGGATAACTCTCCAAAAGAGTGGATATACAAATTAAAGCTTTTATAAAATAATAACTCTCAAAGAGAGGATATGTAAATTTTAGCACTCAAAAATAATTTTGCTCACTAAATAACTCTCAAAATAATTTTAAAGAAAGGAGACAGAGAGCTTAAACTTAGAGAGAATAAGAGAGCAGCTTGAGAGAGGAAAGAAAGAATTGCTTGCTGTTGGTGTGTTTCTGCCTTCAGTTCCTTCTCTATTTATAGGCAAAGCAGCATGGTTTCTTTCAACCTCCGATCCTCAATTTAGGCAATTAATTTGAACTTTGTCTGCCTCCATGTTTCCTGCGTGCTTCATTTCTGGCTTGGAGAAAGAGATTGTCTACCTCAATTAATGCAACGCCGTTTCAATTTGAGTCTCGAGAGAAATCAGCGCAGTTTGAGTTTCTAAAAATGCGTACTAATATTTTCCATGATTCAACGCATGATTCAAGTGATGAATCGATTCCTCTAATGTATTTTTGCATCAGAAATAGCAAGTGAATCGATTCCTGGCAAGGGGAATTGATTCCTAGTATCATGAATCGATTCCTTGCTTGTGTGAATCAATTCCTGGGTCCAAAATACATGATGAATTGATTCCTGCAGGGGGAATCGATTCCTAGCTTCATGAATCGATTCCTAGCTTCATGAATCGATTCCCAATGGCCTTGAATCGATTCCTTGTTCCTTTTTCATGTGAGAATCGATTCCCATAGGGGTGAATCGATTCCTAGGCTTCTTCTACATCTGTTTTCTTAATTTTTGATGTATTTTTATACGTTTTTGATCATATAGCTCATGGTTCTTGATTCCTTTAATTCTTTGGCACTTGAATGGTTATTTTACTTGTTTTAAACTTCTATGAATACCTTGAATCTTTTCTTTAGACTTCATCAATTCTTATGCATTTAATTCTTGATTTCTTGACCCGAATCAACTTGATCTTCATGAATTAATTAATTGCTTGTACAACGTCCTTTGTATTTATCAATAAAATTTCTTGATCCTTCAATTGTTTGTCATTCATCAAAACCTATTTCAACATGCAAACACAAACACCACATCATATTCCTTGCCTATAACATCCTAGTAGATGAATCTCATGTACAAACACACATATAATCATAATTATATGGACAATTAAACACAAGCACTTGTATTAAAATCATATAATCGTCCGTCCTTTTTAATCTTTAATTAATATTGTCATTAAAATGTATCATATGTCATCCTTAACTCGATCTAGTATTATTATTAAACATATCACCCTGACAATTTTATCTAAATGTATCTCTCTATTACTTATATCCCAACCACACAATATGAACACATATATCGTTTATATATTAAATTTCCTCAGAGTATTGTATCTTCAACGTGTACTAGCATTATTAGGTAAGTTCGCATAATTCTTTTTCTTCATTTTTTAACTAGATTAGCATTACCATTGAATAATTTGTCATAATCCTTTTTATACCAATTCATTACCAATATCATGTTAAATTTTATTCACTTATTTCTAGTATACTTCCTTCTAATATTTCATTCATGACATTCTCCTTTAACTCTTTAAAACTCCTATTAGTCCATATTGATTATTAGCCATATGATATTTTTACCTTCCCTTTCCTATGTGTGTTCCAATTTCTTCATTTTATAGTTAATTCAATAGCCCATTTAAACTTTTTAATACTATTCCTTAAAATACCATTTCTCCTAATGTCTTATTAAAGCATATCATTTAATCTTTTTCAAACTACTAGTTTATTTCCTTAGTAACTACTTCTTCTCTTTTTACTCCTTTAATATAAAAGTACTATTTTCTACTAAGTAAAAACCCTTTCTCTTTTTCTAAGAAAATATCTTTTTCTTTTAATACCCAAAATGTCATTTTTAATCTAGTAACTTCTTTAATAATTATCCTTTTAAAACTTCATTACTTCCAATGTGTGATTTGAGAAAGATTACTACATCTATACCTTTTCTCTATTGTTAAAATTTTTTTTATCACAAAAAAAGACTTTCTTAATATTTCTCAAGTTATCTATAATATCATAAAATCTCGATATAAAGCGTAATGGTACTTCAATGAAAAAGCGTTTTATGATGCGTGATTTTAGCCTAATTTACTCGTTAAATACTAGTCGGTAATTTAATTTAATCTAGTGGGACTTACCAAACAAATCATATAAATTACATAAGATCATAAAAGAAAATTTATAATATTTACAACCATATCGAATATTTCAACCATGCCTACATCATGTCCTAACCAAATAAGGTGCTCTCAGGACCAAATAAATTTGTAAATATTATTAACGTAATCACACATAATTACACAAAAATATCAACGTAAATTGCAGTGGCATAAAAAACTACATAACTCCTAATCTAATCGTTGGATGGCAACAAAACTTGAAATAATCGCTCTTGAACATTTAAGAAATATTATAGCGAAGTTAAAATCGAAACAAGTCGAGGAAAAACTCCCCTTACCTCATTACTTGCTCACGGTTTTAGGAGAGAAAAAAAGGACCGGATGCCATAAAAATTCCTGATCGTAATTGCACTCGCCGTTGTAGCTCTTGACCGCTCCCGGGTCACTTAAAACCTGACATGCAAAATTTTCAACCCATTAAGGGGGTCATGGCCAGAAACAAGAAAGCCATAACAACCATACATTGTTCAAATAAAAATACTTAGTTATCGATAGCTTGCTGTTAGCTCTAAATCCTTCACCGTTTCGTTGTTGATTATCACTTATCGCTCTACAGAACCTAGGAACAAACCATGCAACCCAAACAGCCAAAGAAAGCATGGTTTTGGGACCCAAAAACAAAGAAAAAAGATTATCAAGAAGCATGCATGTTGCTCGAAAATTAAATGTAAAAAATAAAGCAAGGTTTTAAGAACAACTTTTAAGAACTCCACCTTACCTTGTCAAAGAAAGCTCACGGCCAAGGTGATGAAGCTTGGAGGATGCAACTATTGAATTCTTATTTTTTAGATGGTAAAAATGAGTGAGATAAGGTCTAGGTAAGGGGACGGGTTCACGGGTTCAACAGGGAAAAAGGAAAAGCTTGAATTTTTTGAAGAGTTAATGGTGGATGCTTTGGTTAGTTTGTTGCCGAAAAGAGAAAAGAGGGAGGGAGGCTAGGGTGGCGTAAGGAATAAATGCATGCAAGAGGATTGGTTACTAGAATAGTGAAGGGAGATGAAGTGCAGGTGTAATGATTCATTGGCAAGAGAGAAAAATCTAGAGGAGATTTGTTAAGTAGAGTGGTTTAATTATGCTTTGACAAGTAGTTTATGAGATCTTGGGAGGATCTTGGGGTAGCTGGAGAGATGCAAAGGTGACACCTCACCTCTGGATCGTCAAGTAGGGGTGGTGCCAAAAATCGAGGATCGAAAAATTACCTTACCGCGTAAGAAACTGAAAGCGTTCATGATTTTTAAGGTCCTGAAATTAAGGCGATTAAAATAAAGAGGTGATAATTTGTGGAGCAAGAATCTGGAAAAATGATCAACATAAAACTTTTAGAGCTTTGTTTCCCTTTCGATTTGATACATCATACGCAAAATACTAAGATTGATAGCCCAGGTTATGCCTAAACCAAATAAGGTGCTCTCGGGACTCCCAAATTAAGAATAACTATGAAAATAAATTTGTAATTATTTTTCCTTTGAGATTCAGCCTTCATTCCCTATATGAAACTTGTAGATCTTCTTGATATAAATCCATAGAGAAAAGAATAGAGTGATTCTAGTACCTTATGAGGGAGATACAGATTTTTTTCTAAAAGGGTACACTGTTGATGTGAAAATGGATTAGGTCTAGAAAGATCATAAAAAATGTAACAAATGGGGCAAATTTGGCCTTCGGGGTCTACACAAAAATCGTATAGAATTTTGTTACAGAAATTTTAAGACTGAGTTTATGCGAATCAGAGGTCGCATAAGAAAGTTATGATTTTTTGAAGGAACCATGCATAGATAAAAGGAATTACATAATAGGTTCTCAGAGCACAAATACTTAGCTCTCAATTTTGAGGGTGACAAAGTGTGAGTCGAGTTCGGGGTAAGAAATGAAGATTATAGATCTTTTCATATCAAAGAATTTGGGATCGAAATTGTTCGATTCTTGGGTCCAAAACACTTAAGGTGTTTACATCGAAATTATGTATTCGGCTTGAATTAATTGTTTCTCTGAGAAACAAGGTTGATAAGGCCTAAATTAGGATTTGGTCTAGGTTGAGACATAGGGTGTATTGGAGGTTTTGACCGAGTCGGTCGAGCTAGGTCTGCCATCCTCGATTTACCGCAAGAGAGTCCTAATAGGACTAGTCTCCCTACTAGATTACTAGTCTTAGGCTGAGATATCAGAGTCAAATCGTTCACTAGATCCCACGGTCCAATCCTGGGAACTTGATAATATTTTAATATTAAATTTCATCTGTTAATAAACTATTTTCAAATAAATAGGACATTGAAAATTAAATATTAAGAGATTAATTAATAGATATTTATCAAATCGTCATTGATTAATCAATAATTTATTAAATAGGTGATTACAAAATAATCGTCAATTAAGTAGTTAAGGACTAAATAATTATTTACCATAGTTAATAAACAAATAATTATCAATCATAATCAGATAATCAATCAAATAATTTTAATTGTCAAATAACTAAATTATTTTATGTTAGAGTAAATTCTGAAGTCATGATTGAGCAGTCTGAACCTCATATGATTTGTTAGTAATACACATCAAGACTCTTAGCTAAAATGAATTATGTACTGCTTGTTTGTTTAACAATTTTGTTTAAGTGTGTCACGAGTCTATAGAACTTTAGTTGCAAAAGAAAGGGGGAGTCCGTAGAAATCAATTCGCTAAGTCTGTACTTATTCAAGCTTCAATGGATCAAGTCTTTTGGTTCCTTAAGGCCTTCAGAAGATTGTTCTTAAGACCTTTAGAAGATTGATCTTCACACCTCTAGAAGATCTATGTCTTTTCGAGTTCTTGACAAAGGATCTTTCCTTACTCAATATGAAGATACATGAACTTTCTTTGAACTCTCTAGAGCTATCATAAAAGAGGCAATCAATGAAAAAGTTGAAGACTTCTTCTCGCTAATCAAGAAAACTGCCTCACATATCTCAAGATGTTAAAAAAGTTGTATTTGGTCAGAACGGATAGCCCAAGGTCAACTGCTATAGAGTGTATGTGCTTTCCCAAAGTACATGAACACAAAGGATCTTTTGTTAAAAACTTTTAAAGTTGCCCAGTTAAGGAAACTTTTCTAAAGCATGTGCCTACACTCGCTAACAACACAATCCTCACGAGACCAACATCCTTCAAAGCTAAACTAACAGATATCTTTTAGAAGGACTATAAATACAAGAAGCCTTTGAAAACAAGACAGAGATGCTGACTAACTCAATACTTAAACTTTCTCTTGCTTTCTCTCTAGAAACCAAAAGTCTGTAAGACTTTCCTTGAAAGTTTCTAAGTTCTTGTAGTTACTATTTAAGTCCTCTTTGTAGTTCTGATTAGTGCAAACCGTGACTTATAGTAGTCTGTAGCTCAGTGGACCTTGTAATCCTCTCAAATCCTTGTACGTTGAGTTATTTGGTTGTAACCTTAAACATTTTCTCTACCATCACTGTGTATTTTCTAGTGTGTTGCAGGATTTGTTAGTGTTGGAAAACACTGTGGCCTGAAGAGGCTTTCGTAAGAATACTTAGGATTTTACCCAAGAGTGGCTAGTATCAAGAATACTTGGGTATAAGCCAGAAGTGGCTGGAGTCAAGAATACTTGCGCATTGGGTTGGTGTAGATTGTAAAGGCATTTTACAATAGTGAAAATACTTCAGGCTGAAGGAACTAGCTAGCTTCTGAGTTGGAAGTCAACCAGGATAAATTTCTGTTGTGTATTTTCCTTATCCCTCATCTCTGGTCTGTTCAAACTGTTTTTCACTTAAGCGGTCTGTACGTGAATTATTGTGAAAAAGAGTTAAGACTTATTCAACCCCCTTCTAAGTCTAACTCTGTACCATCAATTGGTATCAAAGCTTGTCCTTTTAGGTTGATTACTCTCAGCAATAAAAAGGTACAAGATCCATGGCCTCATCTTCTCAAGATCAGCTCATTCCTAAAGGAGCATCATCAAATAGACCACCTGCTTTCTTTGGTAAGGATTATCTGTATTTATATGTTAATGTAGGTTTTGATAATGACACAACAAATGAAGATATATTAAGGATATTGTACAAAGCGATTAATTAGAAGTACTTCAAGCTTATACGGATCAAGAGAGTTCAAAGAATTAATTTGAGGCATTTACAAAGGTCTAAAACAAATGAAAAATATTCATCAAAGTGCCTGAGAACCAAAAGAATCAAACCATATGCAATTACACATCAAAAGAGTGAAAACACATAAAAAATGAAGCATCAGGAGTAGGAATCGATTCATGGTTGAAGAAAAGTGTTTTTTGGGCAAAAAACAAGCTAGGAATTGATTCACCAAAGGTAGGAATCGATTCATGCATGTAGGAATTGATTCCCCACCTATAGGAATCGATTCATGTGTATGATTCGCTAGAGGAATCGATTCATGAAGGGAAGAATCGATTCATGTAGTTAAGGAATCGATTCATGCATAATTTTGGGCCAGAAATTCAACTAAATGAATCGATTCATCACTGGAATCATGCACTGAATCATGGAAAATATTAGTACGCGTTTTCAGAAACTTAAACTCCGCTGATTCCTCTCTCGAAACTCAAATTGAAACGGCGTTGCATTTATTAAGGTAGACAATCTCCTTCTCCAAGCCAGAAATCAAGCACGCAGGAAACATGGAGGCAGACAAAATTCAAATTAATTGCACAAATCATGGAACCAGGAGTGGAAAACCTTGCCATTGAAACTCTATAAATAGAGAAGAAGCTGAAGGCAAAAACACACACCAACAGCAAGCATTTCTTCTTCCTTCTCTCACCCTGTTCTTTTTATTTCTCTCATTGCTCTCTGTTTCTCAATTGCTCTCTCTTTTTATTATTTGGCAAATTATTTTGAGAGTGAGTTTTGTGAGCAAAATAATTTTTAAGAGCTAAACTTGAATATTATTTCTTGAGAAAGAAAAATCATTTTGAGTGCTAAAATTTGCATATTATTTTTTAAGAAAGGAAAATAATTTTTGTATGCTAAATTTGTATATTCTTTCTTAGAAAGGAAAATATTCTCAAGTGCTTTAATTTGTATATCCACTCTTTTGGAGAGTTATCTTTGTACACCTAAACACCAAAAATTCTAGAGGTTTGGGTTGGGGTTTCAACCTTGTAATTGTGAGATTGAGAGATTGGGTGGGGTGCCCTCGTATTTGTGAGAATTGGGTTCTTGAGTGTGGGACACTAGGAAGCCGCGATTGCTCAAAGTTGTATCTCTAATAGCGGAAATCCTTTAAGTGGGTTACTTAGAGGCGAGACGTACACCGGTGTGGTGGAACGCGTATATATCGGTTTGCAAATCTCTCTTCCCTAAACTCATTTAAATTTATGCACTTAACTTGCTTGCTCATTTTATTATATTCATAACTTGATTAATTAACTCCTTCATTATTGCTAATTAATTTGTTTATTAAAATTAAGTTCATATTCTATTAAGTTGTTAATTACTTAGAATAATTATTTTAAGTAATATTCTTGAACTATCCTTTAAATATTTCTAGGTACCAAAAATAGTGTTATGATTAATTTGTTACTTGAATATTACTTTATCTCTTAAGTGAACTTATTTGCAATATACTTAGTGCCTATCAATTTGCCTTGTGTATAAGTTGTTATCATATGTAATTAGATTTACCATCTTCATTAAGCATAATTATTAAAGAATCAATTTCAAAAAGCATTCCAAGTAAAATTTTTAATACTCACTTCACCCCCCCCCCTCTTGAGTAATTGAGGCCACTTGGTTAACAAGTGGTATCAGAGATTGACTCTTGGTAGATCAAGCTTAACAACTTCAAGAGAAAAATGGCCTCAAATTCTTTAAACCTATTTCCTAAGGGTGGTACTACAAATTGACCTCCTGTTTTTAATGGGGAAGGTTATGCTTTTTGGAAAGAAAGAAAAAAAATTTTTGTTTAATCAATTGACTTAAGAGTTTGGAATGCCATTGAAAATGGTCCTTTTATACCCATGCATACTATTGATGGTAAACATATTAAAAAACCCATGGATGATTGGACTAGTGATGACGAAAAGAAAGTACAGTATAATTATAAGGCTAAAAATCTCATTACTCTTGCATTAGGTCCTGATGAATTTATTAGAGTAGTAACATGTAAATCTGCCAAAGAAATGTGGGATACTCTACAAATAACTCATGAGGGAACTAGCGATGTTAAGGATTCTAAAATTAGTACTTTAACTAGCCAATATGAAAGTTTTAGAATGAATTCAGGTGAAATCATTTTAGAACTTCAAAAGAGGTTTACCTTGATTATTAATCATCTTATTACTCTTGGAAAATCTTACACTAACAAGGAGCTTATCCATAAAGTTCTAAAAAGTCTCACTAGGGAATGGCAACCTCTTTTCACCGCTATCAAACAATCGCCAAACATAAATGATATGTCTCTTGCCACATTATTCGGTAAGCTTCAAGAGCAAGAACAAGAATTAAAAGACTTGAAAATGGCGGAGGAAGAAGAAATGTCTTCCAAGAAGAAGGGGCTAGCTCTTAAGGCCACGTCTATTGAAGAAGACAAATCTGAAAGTGATCAAGAAGACGATGATGATGAGTTAGGCCTATTTGTGAGGCGGTTTGGAAGGCTCATGAGAAAGAAAAGATTCCAAAAGGGCTTCACTTCTAAAGGTAACAAATTCATTCCCAAAGATAATAATTCCTTACCAACTTGTTTTGAATACGGAAATGAAGGACATTTCAAGGCGGATTGTCCAAATCTCAAAAAGAAAAACAAGGATCAGAAAGGAAAAAGGAGAGCATACATAGCATGAGATGACAATGAAGTGAGCAGTTCGAATGAATCCAAGAATAAAGAAGAAAACCTCTGTCTCATGGCCAACCATCATGACGAAGACGATGAGGTAAACCTCCATGATTTAGATAAAGATGAATTGCTTGATGCGTTTGATGAATTGTATGACAAGTTTTTTAAACTTTCTAGTAAGTATAAATTATCTAGAAAAACCATAGAAACTCTTGAAACGCATCTTATTGAACAAGTAAAAGAAAATGAGATTTTGAAAAAGGAAGTAGTAAATGTTTTAGCATGCTCTAAGACTAAACCTTGTGAATTTGCAAAGAAATGTGACATACTTGAAAAGAAAGTGTTAGACTTAAACAAGTCACTTGAGAAATTTACAAACGGTGGAGATAATTTAAATGCACTTCTTGGAAAACAATGTTGTATGTTTGATAAAACTGGATTAAGATTCAACTCAGGATCTAGCATTTACAAGAAAGAGAAACACTATAAGAATTTCTTTGTACCACCTAGTAAATCATCTTCACCCTTTATAAAGTGCAATTATTATGGTTTAAAAGGACATAGTGCTTTTAATTACAATGTTAGAAAACTAGGGCCAAAAGTTATGAGAAAAGTATGGGTTCCTAAAGGAACATTACCTCAAACTAACCTACAAGGACCCAACATAAAATAGGTACCAAGTTCTCTAACTTGACATGTTTTGTAGGTATGCTTTAAAGCAAATAACACCCATTGGTATTTGGATAGTGGACGTTCAAAACATATGACGGGAGATAAAAGTAAGTTCCTTTCATTTACTCCATGAAATAAAGGATTCGTTACATATGGAGACAACACGAAGGGAAGAATTCTAGGAATCGGGAATGTTGGTAAAAACTCTTCCACCTCTATAAATGATGTTTTATATGTTGAAGGACTCAAACATAACTTGCTTAGCATTAGTCAATTATGTGATAAGGGCTATAAAATTGTCTTTGAATCAAACTGTTGCATAATTGAGAATAAGCTAGACAAGGAAACAAAATTCGTTGGTCAAAGAGTTGATAATATTTATATGATTAATCTTGATTGTCTTGCTTCAAATGATGTACAATGCTTTATAACTAAAGAGGGTGAATCATGGCTATGGCATAGAAGAATTGCTCACATTCATGTACACCATTTAAAAAAACTTGTTTCAAAAGATTTAGTAATTGGTTTACCAAAATTAAAATTCGAAAATAAATTCTGTGATGCATGTCAAAAGGGAAAATAAGTAAAGGTTTCTTTTCAAGTGAAAAATATTGTTTCAACAAATAGACCTTTACAGCTTTTACATATGGATTTGTTTGGACCTTTAAAAATCAAAAGTTTTGGCGGAAATTATTATGGTCTTGTGATTGTGGATGATTATTCTAGGTATACATGGACATTGTTTCTTACTCATAAACATGAAGCATATCATGCATTTAAGAAACTTGCCAAGATCATCCAAAATGAACAAAATTTGAAAATAGCATCCATTCGAACGGATCACGGGGGAGAATTTGAAAACCAATCTTTTGAAAAATTTTGTGAAAAATTTGGCATTGAACATAATTTTTTGGCTCCAAGAACTCCACAACAAAATGGAGTAGTTGAAAGGAAAAATCGATCCTTAGCGGAGCTCGCAAGAACTATGTTAAATGAAAGTAATATTTCAAAACATTTTTGAGCCGATGTGATAAATACCACTTGCCATATTATGAACTGATGTTTGATAAGGCCTATATTAAAGAAAACCCCCTATGAGCTTTATAAAGGAAGAAAACCAAATATTTCTTATTTTCATATATTTGGATGCAAATGCTTTGTTTTAAATAATGGAAAGGATAATCTTGGGAAATTCGATGCAAAATCTGATGAAGCAATATTCTTAGGTTATTCATCTACTAGTAAAGCATATCAACTCTTTAACAAACAAACTTGTACAATTGAAGAGTCTATACACGTCAAATTTGATGAACTTAACCAAAATCCTCCGAGAAAGGAAATTGATGATCTTGTAGGTACCTTCCAAGAAATGAACTTGGAAGATGAAGAAGAAAACAAAAATAAAGGAGATATAACACAAAATGACGAACCTCAACAAAAGGAGTGGATCATCGTAAAGAATCACCCATTGGACAATATCATAGGTGAAATAACAAAAGGTGTAAGTACTCGAAACGCTATTAGAAATACATGCAATCACTTAGCCTTTGTATCATAAATAGAACCCAACGATATAAATGAGGCTATTATTGATGAACATTGGATGTTGGCCATGCAAGAGGAATTGAATCAATTTGAAAGAAATAAAGTTTGGGAACTTGTGCCAAAACCCAATGATCATCAAATAATAGGTACTAAATGGGTTTTTAGAAACAAGCTAGATGAAAATGGAATAATAACAAGAAATAAAGCTAGATTAGTTGCTAAAGGATACAATCAAGAAGAGGGAATAGACTGTGAAGAAACGTATGCTCCCATAGCTAGGTTAGAAGCCATAAGATTACTATTAGCTTTTTCTTGTTGTATGGATTTTAAGCTTTATCAAATGGATGTCAAAAGCGCTTTTCTAAACGGCTATATTCAAGAAGAGATTTATGTAGATCAACCTCCCGGTTTTGAAAATCATAAATTTCCAAACCATGTTTTTAAATTGAGAAAAGCTTTATATAGTTTGAAACAAGCTCCAAGTGCTTGGTATGAAAGACTTAGTAAATTTCTTTTAGAAAATAATTTTGAAAGAGGAAAGGTTGATACTACACTGTTTATAAAATGCAAAAATTATGACATTCTTTTGGTACAAGTTTATGTTGTTGACATAATATTTGGTGCTACTAACAAAATTCTTTGTCAAGAGTTTGTTAAGATTATGCAAGATGAATTCGAAATGTCAATGATGGGAGAACTTACCTTCTTCCTTGGACTGCAAATTAAGAAAACTCAAGAAGGGACTTTCATTAGTCAAACGAAATACTGCAAAGAATTACTCAAAAGATTCAAAATGGATAAAGCAAATGAAATAGCCACGCCCATGAGTACATCTTGCTACTTAGACAAAGATGAGAAGGGTAAGGATATTGAAATAACTAAATACCGAGGTATGATAGGTTCCTTACTCTACTTAACAGCTAGTAGACCCGATATTATGTTTGCTATATGTATGTGTGCCAGATATCAAGCATGTCCTAAAGAATCACATCTCACTGCCGTAAAAATAATTTTGAAATATCTTGTGGGTACTCAAAATGTTGGTTTATGGTATCCCAAAGGTGTTGAATGTAATCTTTTAGGATATTCTGATTCTAACTTTGCTGGTTGTAAACTTGATAGAAAGAGTACTAGTGGCACATGTCATTTACTTGGTAGTTCCCTTGTTTCTTGGCATAGCAAGAAGCAAGTAAGTGTTGCTCTATCAACAGCTGAGGCAGAATATGTTGCAGCTGGCAGTTGTTGTACTCAAATTCTTTGATGAGACAACAACTTCTTGATTTTGGTGTTGTTTTAAATAAAGTGCCTATTAAATGTGATAACACTAGCGCCATAAACATCTCTAAAAATCCTGTCATGAACTCTAGGACTAAACATATTGAGATAAGACATCATTTTATAAGAGACCATGTTTTGAAAGGAGATTGTGTTCTTGAATATGTTGAAACTTCAAAACAATTGGCGGATATTTTTACAAAACCCCTTCCGAAAGAACAATTCATAAATATTAGAAGGGAATTAGGAATTTTGGAAATTGTTTAATTGATTTATTTTTTATCACATTTTCTTACTCTTTGAACATAGTTTTGCAAATCTTTAACTTAAAGATTTTAACTTATCTCTTTTATAAAATTCTCATTTCTTTGAACATAGTAATTTACTTTGTGATATATGGTCAAATCTTTTCATTAAAAAGCCAATTACATTTTCAATAATCATGTTAATGCTTCACAAATCTCTTGTCTCATTGAGTTCCCGGGTAGTCCCTACTTAATTAAACATATTTTTGACACCAAATAATCTCCTATACACCACATGGATCTCAAATACAAAATGTCAAATAACCTTTGGTTTTCTTGACTTTCTTGTGCAACAAGATCATTCGCAAAATTGCAAAATTTTAATCCTTGTATAACCCCTCACAAAACACCCTTCCAGTGACATGATTCTTCAAAGCTGCGTAAAAATAGCTAGATGAATCGATTCCCATGAGACATCGCTTAGCTAAAAGGAGAAGAAAATATCATTATGCTTGCTTACATACTTTGAATTACTTTGTGATATATGTTGCATGTTTTAGGGGGAGCTTTATATGCAAATAGTATCTATCTCTATAAAATGTATCTATTTTTAAAGTGATATATATTCTTAAGGTTGTTTTTTGATGATGTCAAAGAGGGAGAGAATGTCATGATGTTATAATGGTATCTATTGAATGATTAAGCGGGATATAAAATCTAGAATCAACATCTATATCTATCCTTGTTGAAATTGCAGGATTAAGGGGGAGCTCTACAAGCTTTACAATAATTTCTTTACAACAAGCGATATCCAATTACATGTATAAATGACAAAGTGGTATTCAATTATATGTATGACATATGTATAACATGTGGTATCAAATTATATGTGTAAGGGGGAGTCATTTATGTCGTATATTTGAATTGTTATGAAACTAACAGCTCGCGAGATGAACATTTGTTGTCATCATCAAAAAAAGGGAGAATGTATTTATATGTTGATGTAGGTTTTGATAATGACATAACAAATGAAGATATATTAAGGATATTGTACAAAGTGATTAATTAGAAGTACTTCAAGCTTATACGGATCAAGAAAGTTCAAAGAATTAATTCGAGGCATTTACAGAGGTCTAAAACAAGTGAAAAATATTCATCAAAGTGCCTGAGAACCAAAATAATCAAACCATATGCAATTACACATCAAAAGAGTGAAAAACGCATGAAAAATGAAGCATCAGGAGCAGGTATCGATTCACCAAAGCTGGGAATCAATTCATGGTTGAAGAAAAGCATTTTCTGGGCAAAAATCAAGCTAGGAATCGATTCACCAAAGGTAGGAATCGATTCATGCATGTAGGAATCGATCACCTATAGGAATCGATTCATGAGTATGATTTGCTAGAAGAATCGATTCATGAAGGGAAGAATCGATTCATGCAGTTAAGGAATCTATTCATGCGCAATTTTGGGCCAGAAATTCAACTAAATGAATCGATTCATCACTGGAATCATGCGCTGAATCATGGAAAATATCAGTACGCGTTTTTAGAAACTTGAACTCCGCTGATTCCTCTCTCGAAACTCAAATTGAAATGGCGTTGCATTTATTGAGGCAGACAATCTCCTTCTCCAAGCCAGAAATCAAGCATGCAGGAAACATGGAGGCAGACAAAATTCAACTTAATTGCACAAATCATGGAACCGGGAGTGGAAAACCTTGCCATTGAAACTCTATAAATAGAGAAGAAGCTGAAGGCAAAAACACACACCAACAACAAGCATTTCTTCTTCCCCCTCTCACGCTGTTCTCTTTATTTCTCTCATTGCTCTCTGTTTCTCAATTGCTCTCTCTTTTTATTATTTGGCAAATTATTTTGAGAGTGAGTTTTGTGAGCAAAATTATTTTTAAGAGCTAAACTTGAATATTATTTCTTAAGAAAGAAAAATCATTTTGAGTGCTAAAATTTACATATTATTTTCTAAGAGAGGAAAATAATTTTTGTGTGCTAAATTTGCATATTCTTTCTTAGAAAGGAAAATATTCTCAAGTGCTTTAATTTGTATATCCACTCTTTTGGAGAGTTATCTTTGTACACCTAAACACCAAAAATTCTAGAGGTTTGGGTTGGGGTTTCAACCTTGTAATTGTGAGATTGAGAGATTGGGTGGGGTGCCCTTGTACTTGTGAGAATTGGGTTCTTGAGTGTGGGACACTAGGAAGCCGTGGTTGTTCAAAGTTGTATCTCTAATAGTGGAAATCCTCTAAGTGGGTTGCTTAGAGGCGAGACGTACACCGGTGTGGTGGAACTCGTATATATCGGTTTGCAAATCTCTCTTCCCTAAACTCATTTAAATTTATGCACTTAACTTGCTTGCTCATTTTATTGTATTCATAACTTGATTAATTAACTCCTTCATTATTGCTAATTAATTTGGTTATTAAAATTAAGTTCATATTCTATTAAGTTGTTAATTACTTAGAATAATTATTTTAAGTAATATTCTTGAACTATCCTTTAAATCTTTCTAAGTACCAAAAATAATGTTGTGATTAATTTCTTACTTGAATATTACTTTATCTCTTAAGTGAACTTATTTGCCATATACTTAGTGCCTATCAATTTGCCTTGTGTATAAGTTGTTATCATTTGTAATTAAATTTACTATCTTCATTAAGCATAATTATTAAAGAATCAATTTCAAAAAGCATTCCAAGTAAAATTTTTAATACTCAATTCATCCCCCTCTTGAGTAATTGAGGCCACTTGGTTAACATTATCCTTCATGGAAAGACAAGATGGAAATGTTCATCAATTCCACTCAATATTTCTTATGGGGAATAATCACTAAAGATGATAAACCAACTCCAACTGATGATGAAGGAAAGCCTATCCCTGAAGATAAATGGGCTACAGGTGACACTAAAAAGATGGAATCTAATGCCAAAGCTAGATTTCTCTTATATGTGCTTTGAGTAAATCATAGTATAATAAAGTGTAGAGCTACAAAACAGCAAAAGAAATTTGGGATGCCTTACAGCGCAACTATGAAGGTACTTCAAATATCAAAAGGTTCAAAAAGATTCTTGTGACCAAGTATAACAGCTTCAAGATGGAAGACCATGAGTTTGTAGACCAAATATTTGGGAGGTTCCAGACTCTCCTCAATGAGCTTAAAGCTCTTGGATCCATGCCTTCCATTGAGGATATCAACGTAAAGCTTCTGGGTTGCTTACTAGAAAAGTTTGATGCCAAGTGTGCCACTCTGGAAGAAGCCAAAGATCTAAGCACTCTCACTTTGGATGAACTTCTTAGTGTTCTAAGAGTTCATGAACTAAAGCTCAACCAGAAAAGTGTCAAAGCCCACGTCCTTGAAGAACATTACCCTGAAGTCGGAAGAGACTTCCAGGAGAAGCAAGGAGCTAAGGGTTAAAGAACCAACTAGCTCAGAACTTGTAACTAATAAAGAGGAGGAGGACAGTGATGATGAACTGGCTCTCGTAACTAAGAGATTTCACAGACTCCTAAAGAAGAAAAGTGGAGGAGGAACATTCAATAAGAGAGAACCTAAATGTAAAAGTTCCTTTAAGTTTAAAACTGATAAATCTGCCATAGACAATTTCAATTATAGGAAACCAGGACATATGAAGGCTGACTGTCCTCTTCTGGACAAAGATAGAAAAGATAGAAAAGAGAAGAATAAATTCTTCAAGAAACAAAAAGGACTCATCACATAGGATGATGAAGATTTAACTAGCTCTAGTGAGTTAGAAGAAAAGGCAGAGACTGCTCATATATGTCTCATGGCCAACACTGATTCAAAATTTGAATCATGTTCAGATGACTCTAAAATAGAAGAGGTAAATCAATCTGAACTCCAGGAAAACTATAAAGCTCTTTTCAATGACTTTTCAACTATTTAAAAAAATTATTAACTTTTGAAAAAGAAACAGTCTGAAACTATTTCTTCATACAAAGATAAAATATCTGACTTGAAGAAAAAAGATTCAGACCAAAAGTCTTTGAAGGAACTTGATGAGAAAGGAAGGATAAATCTTAAAGAGATACACAAACTTAATAAAGAACATGATTTTCTAAAAACTAAACTCAACAATTCAGACTCATGTTGTATCTTACAAGGGAAAGAGATCAAGTCTCTTCAACAGGAAGTAAGTTCGCTTACTGCATACCTAGCAAAGTTTGTAAATGGAACTGAAAATCTTTATAAACTTATGGGAAAACCAAAAGAAAGTTCCAAAAAGGCTGGTCTAGGTTTTGTTGAAGAAACTAATTTGAGAGTAAAGAATGCTTTCTCTCCATCCTTTCAATCTAAATGTAAGCATGTTAAATGCAAGTATTGTAAGAAGCTTAGTCTTGTTATTAAGGATTGTTTGAAATCGCACTTTGTTCCTGAATATAGACATGCTAAATGCAATTACTGCAAAAGACATGGTCATGTGATTCAAGATTTTTCTAAGAGAAAAAGGAAAAGTGTTGAGACAACTAACTCTACAAGACCTAAAAAGTTTTGGGTACCAAAGACAATGATTATTCCTGTTTCAGATGTGCTTAAGCACAAAAGCAAAGCAACACTTTTGGTATCTGGACAGTAGGTGCTCGCATCACATGACAGGCAAAAGGTGTATGTTCCTAAACTTGGAACAATTTGAAGGAGAAAAAGTTACTTTTAGAGGAAAATAGTTCGAACGTATCACTAGGATTGGTAAAGTTAGTAAAATTCCTTCTCCTGTAATTGAAAATGTCTATTTTGTTGAAGGTTTGAAACGTAACCTATTGAGAATAAGTCAATTTTATGATAGTGGTTATAAAGTTTCTTTTTTTAAGGAAAAGTACATAATCATCAATGCCAATGGAACCATTCTCTTTTCAGCTAATAGACATAATAACCTTTACAAGGTTGATTTAGGTGAGGTAGACAATCAAAATGTAACATGTCTCTTTTCTTCATTTGAGAATGCAATGAATTTCTGAACATGATAAGGCAAAGAAAGTGGTTGAGAATTGCTAATCCAAGAGTTAAATATGATCCAGAGGTGGTGAAGGAATTTTATGCAAATGCCTGGTGGGTTGAAGGCACTATGAATAGAAGAGCTTGGGTTAGAGGCAAATGGGATTCTTATACCAGGGACATAATTAATGATCACCTCGAAGAGATTTTACATTTAGAGGAAGGTGAACTGTGTACCTATGGAAGATTGAAGAAGGAAAGATATGTATATGCTACTCATGAGTTGGAGTCCGTCCTATGTCTTCCAGATCACCATTTACAGAGAGGAACTAATCAACATCCAACCAGGTTGCTTCGGAAAGACATGACAATGCTGATGAGAGTTTAGACAGCGTTTCTCTTAGCAAATGTTGTTCCAAATGCTCACGTTTCAGACCTACCTATGCTAAGTATGAGCTTCTCTTATGCATCTTGGATCCAAGGATATCAATAGACATAGCGTAAATTATTTTTGATGAGATCTTCCGATTTGCTCAACAAAATCCCAAGACCACTATAGCTGATGCAAAGCCAAAAAGAACTCTTGGTTTTCCTACTTTTATAACTAGACTATGTGCAGCTTAGGGCATCGATGTTGAGCCTACCATCCCCATTCGACCTCTAATTGATAAAAGATTCATTGATCAAAACTGTCGGGTTGAGACAACACCACCAGTAGGAGAGCTATTATCAATACCACCCCCAGTATCATCTCCACCATGACTTGGAGCCCCTTTTTCTTCAACTATCCTGCCAACACCACCCCCGCCTCCCACTACCGACCCGATCCTCCTTGCTCATCTTACCCACATTCAGCAACAGCAGGTAGCTCTTAATAGGGCTCTGACATATCTCTACCATGCTACCTACTAGAGCCATCCTACAAGACCCTTTATGCATCCAAATGAGTTCATCACTCGAGTTGCTTTTCCTGGGGACAGTCCTGTCTTCCCAGAGGAGGAAAGGCCAGCAGCTACAGCTGAGCCGGTAGAACCTACATCATCAATACCACCCCCAACACCATCATCTGAACCAGAAGAAATACCAGTTACAACATCTTCTTCCGCACCAGAGTCACAGCCAGCTGTCACACAGACTCAGGAGCAGCATGATGCTGAGGATAGAGAGTTTAAGGGGCAGCTTGATCGAGTAGTCACCAACATCTTAATGTCGCGTGATTGATTAGCCTCTGTGGTTCTATTTATTTTGTTACTGTTTATCTTTCTTTAGTTTACATATCTTTTACATTCAGTAATTTACTTTAGTTACTTTTACTCCGTGGTTTACTTCAGTTTGGTTTATAGTTTGACTTGCATATTTTGGACGAAGTTGGATTGCATATGCTAGTGATTATGATTAGGCGCAATTTTCTGTTTAATGTATGTAATGTTTTGAAAAAGTGAAGAAAGATATGGATTAATCTTAGGTTGCATAAAAGGAAGGACAACTATTTTTGAAAATATGATAGTTCCTGATGAATGTTGAATACAATCTTTCTAAATTGTGAGTTAAGAACTAGCTCACAATGTTTGAACCTTTTTCTGTGAAGATAAAGAAATCAAGACGATTAAACCAGTAAGCGAGTGTAACCTTAAACACTGAGAGTTCATTGATTCGTGTGTAATCTTCCATTGCATGAGTTTCTAACAAGGATCATTACTTAGCCAAACATGAATAGGATAGAGGCAAAATTTGTGTATAATAGGAAACTAGAGCCAAAAAGCCATCCCATGATGAAATCTAACCCATCTTTTTTTCATAACCCCATTGAGCTAAAAAGTTATTCTATAACCATTGTGACATGCTTATATTTAAAGTCCCACCTTGATGCATGCTAGGGACTAGGAAAAGTTGTAAGCAGGTTATGTTGGGTAAAGTTGGTTCTACAAAAGGAAGATTGAAAAAAAATGGAAAAAGAGCAAAGGTGTAAAGAAAATAAAGTCCTCAAAATGAAAATTAGGTAACAAAGAAATTTTTTTTGAGGAGTAACAATTCAAAGTGCTAAAAAGGAAAAGAAAGGAATAATGTAATAAAGGCAGTTGAGACAAGTATGAATGACATAAATAATTGTCCTTAGTATGTCCTTTGAATTCCATAGAAAAACCATAAGTCCCTTGTTAGCCTGGCCAAATTACAACCTATCAAGACCTCTTAATCTATGCTTGTATGAGTAGTTATCTTATGCAATAAAATGAAATGCAATGGTTGAATAACACTTGATCAGTGATTGAATGAGTAAACACTCACCTGTAAGGTATGAATAGAGAGGATCTCTTGTTTTAACAACAAAGTGGTTGCTTACAATTGTGTAGTACATTTCAAACTTGGGATTTAGGTAGATGAATTGAGGCATGATACAGGAACTGTCAATTATAAATAGTAAGAAGTTGTCCTTCATCCTATATACAGTTATGATTAATTAGGATCTTTGTTTCACTTTGTTGTTTCTGACCATTTGCTTGAGGGCAAGCAAAGTTCTAGGTCGGGGAGAGTTGATAGATGTCCAATTTACATAGATTTTATGATGTAAATTGATCAAAAGTTGGACATAAAGTGCAATTTGTTATTTTGTAAGCTAAATATGACACAAATTAGGATCCAAGCATTGTACATGTTTGATTGGTTAACAAGTATTGCCAAATCCTAAATTTTGATGCAATTTCAGGTAAAATAAAGAAGAAAGAAGAAGGGAAAAGGAAAAGAACAAAACTTCACCAAGATTTCCTAAGTTAAAGGCAAATAATGAGCAATTCGCTCAAGTGAGGGACTATTTCGCCTGAGCGAGTCATGTAGCTGTAGCCAATTAGAGGCTCGCTTGAACGGGTGGTGCATTAAGATAATTCAAGTAACAGGTGTACCATTCGCTAGAACGAATCACCAATTTGCCCAAGCGAATACTGACCAGTAAAGGCTAATGACGAAGTCGCTCAAGCGACTTTATTTCGCCCAAGTGAAATTAATCCAGAAAGCAAAGGCACTGGCTTCGCTCAAGCGTGGCAGGAAATAAACCCAATGAAATTCATCCAGTGAACCCAAAAATGAAGTTGCTTGAGCGAGTTAGATTCGCTCAAGCGAAAGTACTCGCTTGAGATAACTAAGCATGCAAGTGAAACAGGACGTTGGAATTCCTTCAGGCTGAAGCATTCGTCTCGCTTGAGCGAAACTTAAATTCGCTTAAGCGAGTTAACCTGTATATAAGGAAACACCAACTCGTTTGAAAGGAGGTTGGAAAATCTCAAAGGCGGCAACAAGCTATTGACACAGTGCTTAGCTTAGGCTTTTTCTTCTTCACATTTTTGTATGGACATGGCTACCATGAGTAGCTAAATCTCTCATTGGGATTAAAGGCAACCAATCAATCCGGATGAACATGTGTTGGATATTCTTGTAATCGATGATTTTGTTTTATGATTCTTGGTTCTTCATTTCATGTTTAGTGCTTGAATCTGTCTGATCAACATTTTCTTGATTTAATTTTACGTTTGTTATTAGAAAATACTTTCAAAAACAGATCTAAATGAAAAACTCATTACGTCAACTGATTAGGAATAATAGTTGACGGAATGAACGTCGATACAATCGTACTTAATGCTGGAGTGGATTTAAAATGATCAAGAGATTGACGTCTTCAAAACTATTCTTATGAATTTCATAGTCGAGGAATCAATATGAATGATTTAGATTGTGACGTAAAGAATCATACTTCAAAATCTCATTTACATGAATATATACCTTGTATCGGAAGGTGAGAGAGGTGAATCCAAATCCCAGCTTTTAACCTCTGTTATTCTATTTATTCACATTGTTCTTTATGTATTTCTATATTGGGTTTCAAAAATCAACAACATGCAAACAATTTCTCAAATCTTCCATAATGGTTTGAAGTCAATTTAATACGATCCGCAGTGGGAACGACATTTGTTCTTTTAAGCATATACCACACCGACAGTGGTCCACTTGCCACAAATCATATTAAAACTGACCATCTGAGTATTTTGTGCATCATTCCATGAAAATACCAGTAGCAGACCGTGACTTATAGTAGTCTGTAGCTTAGTGTAACTTGTAATCCTCTTATATTCTTGTATGTTGAGTTATTTGGTTGTAAACTTAAACCTTTTCTCTACCATCACTGTGTATTTTCTGGTGTAATGCCAGGATTTGTTAGTGTTGGGAAACACTGTGGCCTGAAGAGGGTTTCGTAAGAATACTTGAATTTTTAGTTAGGAGTGGCTAGTGTTAAGAATACTTGGGTATATGCCAGAAGTGGCTAAAGTCAAGAATACTTGTGCGTTGGGCTGGTGCAGATTGTAAAGGCATTTTAAAATAGTGAAAATCTTCTAGGCTGAAAGGACTGGACTAGCTTCTGAGTTGGAAGTGAGCCAGGATAAATTTCCGCTATGTATTTTCTTTATCCCTCATCTTTGGTTTGTTCAAACTATTTTTCTCTTGAGCGATTTGTATGTGAATTATTGTGAAAAAGAGTTTAAGACTTATTCAGTCCCTTCTAAGTCTAACTCTGTACCATCATTATATATATATATATTTTATAATCATTTCGAATATATATATATATATATATTAAGTTAACATTAATATTAGTTATTAAACATTAAACAAATTATTAGCCAATTCATGTCTTCATCATCATGAATTATTACTACTAATACTTGATCACAATTATCAAGGGTAAAGAACACTATTAGTTATTCACACTGAATCAAACAAAAATTAGATAATTCTCTTACTATCATATACTCATCTCAATCCTTTTTTTTAATTACTGATGCATTTCCTATCCTTCTCTCTAGTTCTCAACACTCCTTCTAGTTTATCCTTCTTACTCACAATTATATTTACTACTAAGGAGTGGCCAAAAAGCCTTAAGCCTTCCATGTAAAGCCCAACAGGTATCCTTAGGGGCTCTGAGGATCCGGTATCCTACTCTTAAAACCAAGGCTGTTACACATGGGTCCTACACCTTTAATTAAATCATTCCATTCCAGTAAACTTTAATTCACTAGTAAATCATTATTTACTTTGGACGTTCTGGACATCAAATAATTAATCATTATCACATTATAATTTATTTTTTAAAAATTTAGGGTGTTACATCCACCACTTCCACTTGTGGTGTATGTCTAGTTCCTAAGAAAAACACTTAGAGAATTTTCCACTATTGAGGATATAAGATACACTTTACAGCAATTACAATCTCTTAATGTCCCAAACTAAGAACTCAATTCTCATAAAAATGGGCACCCTACCCAATCTCACAATCTCTTAATATCACACCTAAAGGTTAAACCCTAACCTTGAAATCACTCTTAATCATAAATTCATGATGTGCAGGAAATCAATAGACTCTCAATAGAGTATATGGCATAAAGTGACGCTTAAAAAGATGCAACTCTACAAAAAATGGAAACTTAGAAGTTAGAATTACAAAAACTTGAGAATGAATAAATATTGATCAAGTCTTATGTAATGTATGGTTTTACCCTACCATTGAAACCCTATTTATAAAGCCTTGTAGGTAGAATAGCCGTTGGAGAAGATTAGGGTTTTGAGTAAAATTAGGAGTGGAATATTTTGCACAGTCTAAATTTGTTATCTGCCACTTCCTACATTGTCTAATCAATTAGGCCATCCTAGCTAATCGATTAGGCCTGAGCTAATCGATTAGCCATCCTTGCTAATTGATTAGGCCATTAAGTCATGCATGTTTTTGAATTTCCCCATCATCTAATTGATTAGGCCTTCATTGCTAATCGATTAGAACTCATGCAACCATGATATACAATGTTGTTGTAACATCTTTCATTTTTGTATGATTTGTCCCTGGACCCAAATATATTATTTTCTATGTTGATTATATATGCGATAATACTTGGGCTGCAGCTGACTTGTTTGTATGATAATGATTAATATTTTAGGAAGGGTTTAAGGAACTAGATAATTATTTTAGATTTAATTAGGTGAAAAAGAATGATTAATTAGTTAAGAAAACTTAGTATTAAATAGTAATATATAAATCATATAATTTTAGTTGAGTAACTTATATGTATTTTTACCGATTCTGGCCAAAAGAATATTGGAGAATCTGAGTTGAGCTATTCTTCTCCCAGTGTGTTCCTAATACCATACCCTATGATTTTCATGAAGGGTCCGAGGCCCATTTTCTGTCGCTTGACCCTTTGAGATTTTATTTTAATAAAATTAAGTTATTCGCTAAAGCTATTCTAAGCACCTGTTCGTATTTTAAGCATAACTCCCTCTCCTGTTAATGGAATCGAGTCGTTCTTGTCTCAAAATTTCCTATAACTTTGATGTTTACCATAAAATCCCATTCTTGCCCATTTGGTCCCCGAATTTAAAATACCACACTACTCCACATGTTCACTGTTACAGCTTGCACTATGTCCAATAATTTTCACTTTTCTCACTCATATGACCATGAAATTGAATAATTCTTTCACCAAAATTTTCTAAACTTATTTCTCTACAACTTTGATGAAAGGAACGAAAGTAAATTCCCTACCCATTTGTCCTAGAAAATTATTTTTGTTCACAAATTTAATTCCCATCACAGCATGGATTAGTTTTAATATTTTTGGAATATCTCCCTTGTTCGATGTTAGATTTCATGTACCATACCTAGTTATAAAGAGATAGATAAATCTACAACTTTTATGGTTTGTGTTTTTCTAAATAACCATTTTAACCCCTTTGAAAATGCCATGTAAGTTACTACCTCTAGATGTGCCTCATCAACCCATGCAAAAAGGTGGTCCAATCATATTGCACCACCCCAAGGACACTTGGTTCCTCTTTGCAAACTCCTTGTCTTACAAGTTGAGCAGCTGAAGGACACATGGAGATCATGCCAAAAATCTTGATCTCTCCATTCTCTCCTCCATGCATCGTGAGATTGCCATGCTTCCTAAGGCATTATGCAAAATTCCATTAACACTAATACATTGCAACAACTTTTCTAATTTTCCAAAAAATAGAATCAGCCCCATTTCTTCTCCTCCATCTCAACTTAATTATCTCTAAGTTAAGCCATAAAATCACTTGCTCTCTTGTCCCTTTTCTTTTCCTCTTAAACACTTTACAAATATTTGCCCAACATCACAAAGAAAGACAGCAACAACCCACATCTCTTTTTCCATCATCTCAGGCCCTTAACCATCACTAAAAGCCTCCATTTTCTTGATTATTAGTGTTGCACTTGTGGTGGTCTTGGAGCAAGAAGTTGGACTCTTGCTCCCTCCTCTCTTAGTCGTGACTCTTTCTAAGGTATAGGGTATGCTTTCATTTTGACCCTTGATTTTTACATGCATGTGTAGTGTGAATCACATAAGGATTCACATCTTGGTACCACTCCCAAAATCTGAATTTTTGAACCCTTGATCATTAAAATAACTTGTTAAAAAATAGTTTTAAATTGGGAGTTACCATGGCTACACTACATTTAATTTTTCTTGATTTTGTTGAGTTTTAAGTTATGAAATGTTATCTTCTAACATTCTTGGTGCTACAAAATTTTCATGCGCCATCGAGGAATGCATGCATGTGAATTATGTTGGCAAATACTTGATTAGTCCTTGCTTGCTTGTGGCCAAAAATTAGTACCATGGTTTCTTTCATTTTGATACAAGACTTAATCACTTGAAAACATAATGTTTGCTGAAAAATAATTAATTTTAAAATCTGGGCAGAATTGATATTCCATAAAAATATTTCATGTATGTTGTTAAAAATGTTAAAGAAAGAAGTTCTTCCTCTTAAGATTAATGGCTTCATGTTATGTCATTGATTCTTTAAATTTAGAAGCATTGATATGCCAAGAGAATGATTTTTGGAAGGTATAGCTTTAAGAATATGTTGTTGTTTGCAAAATTTGTCTCTAGAATTAACGACTTAGAATTTTTAGATTTTATGTGAAGATGTGATTTTGTAGCCTAGTGACTATGAATGATAAGCATGACTAAATTCTCAAAATTTTGTTGATAAAAAAGAATTTTTGATATAATTATTAATTCTGAAATTTTTATTAAATTAAAGTAATTTAGTGTTTATTTGTGAAATAATCACTTACATGCTTGATTTAGTAGAGATAGCTAATATAAATGCACAAGTTATGGACCTTAAAGTAACGTGATATAGCTGCTGGATTTTGCACTTTATAATTCTGAATTTTGTGATGAGAATATGCATAAAGTAAGACTTTTTTAAGAATTGAAAGGAGTCTCGAGTGTAGGCGCGAAGGATAGTTGGAAATAGTTAAAAATCCTTAAACATAATTTTTACGAACAATAAAATGACAAAATAAGGCTTGTAGTCCATTTTCATGCAAAACTGCTTTATGGGTGAAATTGGCATCAAATTTTATTTCATCTAGTTATTATTTAAAAAGTTAAGCATTTTTGCCTTTGGAATCACTCAATTTGGAGTTTTCTAGATAAAATACGACAAAAACAAAGTTTTCAACAAAACGATGAAAAATAGCGATTTTATGACTTCATTGGCTTGAAGAAAATATCTTTCTTTAATAAAGTTTAGAAGGGATTTTACTAGTTATAATAAAATATTTAGAGGTTTTAGTAATTCAAAAATTAAAGGCCAATATATTAAGCTTTGTCGTAATTTAATACGATAGAATAATCTCATTAAATGGCCCGAGATGTCGTAAGGAACACTAGATACCTTGTTTATACTTTCTTTAAAGGGGAATATAACATCTTCAATGTAAAAACACATTTTAGAAGTAAAAATAAAAGAATTTAGAGATTTATTTCATCACTTTATTAAACGAATATTTTGCAACATTTCCTTAAAAGGGTCTTAGAGATAATCACACAATTAAGATTTAGAGGTTCATTTTTAAGCCAAACCTCAATGCTTCTAAGGGAGATTATTAGGTGGCACCTAGGCCTTGGCTCATGATTTTTTCTCACTAAAAAGATTTATAACGATTGGTTTTAAGTGCTTTAAGGACAAGTACATCGAATATGTCAAGTTTCATCTAACACTTGAGTACTCTTATGATAAGACGAGTAGATTGTATATTGCATTTGAAGTATATCGAAGGATGATAGAGTGATCCCCTAGAGCATACAGTAATTAGTACACTGGGGAAACCTCGGCGTTCCGACCCTACATGAGGTCTCGGGAGTATACTAGAGCGGATGTCCAATGGTTCAAAGTCGCGCTCAAGACTGGATAGCCCATGGAACCTCTAGTATACTTTGACTCAGAGCGAAGGTTACCGGGACCGTCGAGTACCCGTTTTGTAAGGATGTGATTAACCATTATGATAAGGCTGTGTGTCCTTGCCTATATGTGAAAACTAGAACGAGGTGAGCTTCGGTCGCTCTAGTTGGGCAAAGGGATAAGGCGAGATTGATATGCACAACGGAGATCGATATGTGTGATATTGATGAGCGAGAGTTAGGCCTCATTACATATAGGTATTTAATCAAGATAAATTATAATGAACCTAATACATGCATAACATGTCATAGTTGTGTGACTAATAAAGTGGACAGATAAAAGATGGAGAGAGTAGTGTTTAATATAGTGTAATGAAGTGGTGCTCTCTATTGGTGAATAATGTCACGAGAATCATTGGGAAGAAACTAATGTACCATTCGACAGATGATGTATCCACTATAATGGGCACCAATTTAAGTCTTGACATCATTTGTGTCAACTTGCACACCCACTTCTTAAGCAATACAGATGCGGGAGCATAGTATTTAATTCATCTATTTTAGATTGGAAAGTGCTTCATAATCTCTCTACTTATGTAGCCTCCAAAGGTATATGCTTTCCTCCCCATCATCATCAATCTAATTAACTTCCAAAGATAACCTATCTGAATAAAACACTAATTTGTATAATGCATCCTCGTAGCAATAAGGTATAATAAAATTAGCAAATATGATTAGGGATAGGGAAAGTGCACCGGTGGAGTTAAAATCTCATTCTTTGTCTTTATCTCATTTACAACATGACGAGCTCTTCCTAAACCTTCCTCTCTCCTCTTTTTCCTATTCTCTCTCTTTTATCTTTGTCTCTCTTCTTCCCTTCCTTCTCTTTGTCTCTACCTCTATGATCTTTCTCTTTGTCTCTTTCCTCCTTCTCCTTATCCTTGTCTCTAGATCTAATACTTCTTTCACCATTTTGTTCTTTGTCATTCTTACTCTTATTGTGGTCATCACGTTTCTTATTGTAACATCTTGTTTCAGAAATTTGATAATATGTATGTGCATGGCCTTGTAACATCCCTGATGTTGGACAATTTGGAAATAAAATTAAAATATGAATGAGGCTTAAAATAATAATAAGGATTTTGGAAAGAAAATAAGATTTAAAATGAATTTTCAAAGGAAGTGGCATCAGGGGCACTAACGCGTAGCGTGGCTGTGGTGTGTAGCGTCAGGTACGAATTAATGAGTCGATGCGTAGCATCAGTGTGACATGTAGCATCAACATCGCGAATCAGAATTAAAAGTTAAAACTAAGACAGACTCGTGTGCATGCAAAAGATATTTCTTCTCCTTCTCCTTCCCTCTCAAGCTACAAAAGCCCAATTAAAGTGGATTGTTGGTAAATTCTTGAAATGAATCACGTTCTAACCCTTGGAGAAGCAAGGTTTATCCAATGGAACCACTAATCTCATGTTCTTTCCTTTTCCTTTCTCTTTCTCTTTTTAAACCACAGGTGCATATTGGTAGGAATAGATGATCTTACATTTTGTGATCATGGGAAGTTAGATCATTGTTCTTAGGATGATGGGTATGGAGAAAATCTAACAGATTCCATATTTCAATGCTTGTAGATTCAGATTTAGGGATTAAAAGGCTGTTTAATGTTGTGGGTCTTGGAAACGGAGGTCAAAAATGGAAAGGGCAAGCTTCAATAACCTTGGATTGGGATTTAGAATTATTTTGGGGTTATGGATGGGTAATTGTAATATTTCTTGAATTTTCTTTAAATTTAACCCAAGGGTTTTGATGGACTTCGGAGGAACCCGACAATTGATTGGAAGCTTTGGAAAGCCTGGAATCAAGGTAAGAGGGTGTGTTGGGTTAAGGTTACTATAGAAATGTGATTACACATTTGGTGTATAGGAAAAGAGGCGTATTATAGCCGCTTCTAATTATTCTATATTAATTCAGATGATCTAACACATAAAAGGTAAGTATAAAAAGTTATTAAGGTAAAGAGGGCGGACTAACTAATAAATAGATAAGTGATTAAATAGTGTAATAGTCTTATGATAAGGAGAGATTTGAAAATAAGGGAGTAAAGGTAAACTAGGAATCTTGAAGATGATAGATAAGAAATAAATGAATAAGTAAATGAGAAATTAGATACGTCGGTATGGGTTGATCATGAATGTTTTGGAATAGTTTATATAGAATAAGTATAATTTATGAAGTGACATGATGTAGGGCAAAACATGCACGTGGAAGATTATATAACATGGAATGGGAGGTAGGTGACCTAGGTACATTCATAAAATATATAAATGAGAGGTAAGAGAATGCAAAAGCCATAATGAGAAATAAGACTAATTGTAATTGATGAAACGTATATGGATAACATTAGTATGATAAAGAAATTATGTGAGAGAGTGTAATGTTATAAGTTATAAGGGGTGGCGATGGTAAGGAAGAAATGTGGAAGGAGTTTATAATAAGATAGTGTAATTGTAAATTATGAATAAAAACCATGAGTTAATAATAAAATTAAAATAACGATGGATTGCGAGTTAATAAGCAAAGGGAAAGCAAATGGCATATTACTAATAATGATAGTAATATTATATGTAGATGTGTAGATATATGAATATCATGAACATTGTCATGATTGATGATAATGTATGATGATAAATGCATGAATGAATTCCTAACTGGATGTGATATGGTATGTTGATTTTATTATTAATGTTCACATGGTATGATAGATAATTGAGATAATATCTATTGGTATATGTGATTCTAATTATGCATAACTTGATAAGAACTATGAAGTGATGATGGTGAAATATGGGAACATAGCTTGTGAGGGCTAGGTTGTGAGGCTGCCCTATGAGGTGAGTATATATCAGTTTCTGATATTATACCTGATATTGATGATGTTTAGCCATATGATGACGATGAGACACCATGGACACTGTTGAGGGCGGGGAGTGGTCGCCGATGCATTGGCACGGTCAAGGAGCGGCTCCTGACAGGCTTCTAGTGGAGGGATTGTACGGCCGTGCTTACATATAAGATTGATTATGTGATTATATGGTGGTGGAGGACGACCGATGATATATGTTACCCTTGTTTTTGGCCCCCATGGGTTTTGTGCCCAGTTGAGCTACCTAGTGGTCAAGTAGGACCTAATGGTTGAGGGGGACTCAAGTAGGACTCGGTGAACCAAGTCAGGTTCACGGGGTGTCAAGTCAGACCCCCAACTAAAGGTCGATCCTTTTAATATCCGGATACTAGGAGTCTGATATACATGTGAGTCAGTTATGCATATGTAATATGATCTTGATGTATGTCTTATGATGATGGTAAATTAATGTTATGATGTCTACATTATGTGTGATGATCGAGTTACAGAGATCTATGTGATGCATATGGTTGACTTGACTTGATAGTGATATAATTAAATGACGAATTAGAGGATAAGTGGCTAGGCACGTATGCTTGGATTTAATTGATCGTGATATATTAATGATGGTGTTGGTTTAGGATAACCAATGTAATTATGTAAGTAAAATAACTGATAATGGTAACTAGGAATGTAGCTATGTTATACCTTTTCTAACTTTGATATTTATTTCTGTATTAATTCTTAATTTCAATCACTCACCCCCTATATTGTGGTTTTAGTGACTGTTAGCAGGTAAGGATGCACACCGCAAAGGCAAGTGCTAAATGAGGCCAGGTGAAGAAGAAGTCAATGTAATAAGGGTTACATATGCTTTTGTATATATATATATATATATATTGATTCTATAGGATGTGTAACTGCATTACTCTATGGTTGTGGTGTGTGATTCAAATTAATGTGTATTGATGCGATGGTACAAAGTAGCATGGAGCTTCTTGAGTATTTAATTGATTATGTGTGTGTGTGATCCTGATGTTTGTGCATGAGTATATGTAAGTCATGGAGCCATTATGTGAGTGTATGAGATTGGCAGGTTCTCTAGAGTGTGTATGTGATTTATTAATGCTTTAGTATTTAATACCGGATTGTAGGATTATTAATTGATGCATGACTGTTGATGGTTATTATGATTAGGCTTTAATGAATAAGTTATATGTATGAATTATCTAAATATTGGCACAGAGCCAATATGGAATGAATGATCATTGATATGGGTAGGTGTTGATGCGTGTATGATTGGAATATTGTGTATGTATGTGTGATGTAAATAGGAGAGGTATTGTTGAATTGATTGATTTTAGGAATTATGCATATAGTGAGTTTTGTGAGTTTAAGGAACTGAATAGGTGATTTTACAATCTGGCAGGATTTAGGATCCCTGGAAGGGATCTGTAAGGTCCCTAGATCATTTAGAAATGGTATGTATTGGCCTTAGGCCAGTTGGTGTCCATTTTAGTAATTTGGTGCAAGGGTTTTGTACTAAAAAAGGTTAAACGACATTTTGCATATAACTTACGCATATGTTGGAATTTTGGCGAACGGGCAGCGCCAACAGTTGTAGAATGAAGAAAACATATGGGCCGTGAAGTTTCATGGCAATCAGACCTAAAACGAGCCAATTGGGTAAGTTAGAAGTTGGCCGGTTAGCCTAAAATGTGTAGCAGCATCAAGTGCTGTTTGTGGTATGCTGACGCGCAGCGTCAGGGCTGCGCAGGGTTGTTCACGCATAGCATGGGGCTGACACGTAGCGTCAGACCCCTGTTCCAGCTTTTATGTTTTCTTGGGTTTTAAAGGTCTTTTAGGGGGTTTTAATTTATGATAAATTTCATAATTTCAACCTTTTTACTAAGAAAAACAAACATTTTAGTGATTGTGGAATAACTAAATATTTTAATCGTGAAAAATTATTGTAAAATCAATAAAATAGGTAGAAATAAATGTAAAAAGACCTAGGACGTCACAAGTGGTATCACAGCGGTTCCTTCCAGAACCGAGTAGGTGGGTAGAAATAGTAAAATGTGTGAGTCCTGTAACGGACTATTTTTGCATTTTATTGCATTGGTGATTGTTTGCATGCCATGAATAAAGTTGCAATTGTGATATGAGCTAGAAAATTTTCTAACTTAATATGAGTAAGGTAATAAATCGTGTTGAAGGTTATTTGAAATAGAATAGTGAATTGAATTGAAAGTTGTGGTGTTTGTATAAAGGTGTGAATGTAGATAATTAATAGGGTATAATGGACTAATGCATAATTGAGAATGAAATTGATTGAGCCTTACAGCTACTCTTGCATAGTGATTTATCATTGTGATGTAGGAGTGGGGTGTATGTTGGTTGTATTGTATTGTGTGTGAAAAATTTCACAGATTCCCGAGCATTGAACTCATTTAGTGACTCCATCGGTTATGTCACCCTTACTCAAGGTAAATTTTCAAAACTGTTAATTCAGAATTTACTTGACAACTTTATTTAAAGGATGAATATTTAAACGCGAGTGTAAACCATAAAAAAATAAATTATGTAAAGGATTGGGAAGGGTAAGTGTTTCGGTAACCCTAGTGAATTAGAAACTCGTATAAATGGTGGAGTGTATTACTCGATGGAATACGGCCTTAAGAGCAGTAATAATACATGCGGATATAAGTGAATAGAAATAATTTAGTGAGTAGTGACACTTATAATTAATTGTACTAATTTAATAATGAGGGAGAATTAAGAATCGAGTGGACGAATGATAAGTAAGGCAAGTTGACAACGTTCTGATATGGTTATTCTCTAGGAGGGGTGAATCCCTTATACGCCCTGCTTAGTTGGAATCACGGGAGATGTTAGGTGTTTATTTCTAGGTATTGAACATGTTTAATGGATCTTGAGGACATCTCTGGAATGAATACATAGATGGTAGTGATCGATTACTTAGCAATGAGTTTGAAGTCGATGAGCAAGTGGTGACATACTAGTAATGTTGAGTAAAGCAACTAAGGTTGTGGATGCATTAATGGTATGAATAAATGGAAAGGGTAGCATATGGATGGTGACCAGATGGACTAATGTGTCTACGGGACCATTGTAGCAGTAATGATAAAGAATGACGGTGAGTATTGGGCACCAATCAGAATAATTGAGAAAGTATCAAGTGGAACAGATGATGAGAGGGTAAAGGTTCATGCCTGGCAGTTTGGAATCCATAATGATATTAATGTTAGAATGGGATTACAGTGGCTGGCCACCCTGGGTTCCTTCTAATATTAATTCATTGTGGGATTACCAATAGGCTGAGGTAAATGTACTACAGTATAGTCAGCTTGTAGATGAGTTGGGGAGGTGAATAATTAGGTTGTACACCAGGTTTCTACATAGCCTAACTACTGAGTGTTTAACTCTTGAGACTGATCACCTCCAGTAGTTGCACTAGTAGTTGAGGCCATGTTGAAATTGGGGAGGTAAGTATATCCTAGTATACTTTAGGTGAGTGAGAGGTAGAGCAAAGGAGTATAAAGTGTGTAACTAGATGATTGGTAGATGATAATAAATAAGCTATGGAGGTCGTAATATAAGGATTACTACAAGGAATGGATTATTTGGAAACTGTGATGAAAGGTCAACGAGACGGTAAATGTTAAAGTCGTGTAAGGAATCAGTGGGACTATTTGTATAATACAAATTAAGCTAGGCTACTGATGAACTTTTGGATGACAAATAGGATGACGTATCCGCGATGGACAAATTAAATTGTTGAGTTAGAACCTTTTGGCAGTGGCTATTGAGTTGACAAGATTAGAATATAAAATGAATAGATAAGGCAGATAATGGCAATTGGGGCCAATATGATGTTCTCATGACTATCAGGGGTGATGTAGGCAAAGTTAAGACTGGAGAAGATGTAAGCTTTGATTTTAGTTCCTGGAAACTTTCTCACATTCTGGCGTCCAAGCAAAAGGTTGATTCTTCCGGGTCAGACGAGTCATCGGTAAGGCAATTCGAGAAAACCCCTCAATGAATCTCCGATAATAACCAGCTAATCCTAGGAAGCTTCGTATCTCAGTAACTGAATTAGGTCTCTCCCAGTTTGTTACAGCTTTTATTTTAGAAGGATCCACAGACACTCCTTCGCTTGAGATCACATGGCCTAGGAACTTTACCTCTTTCAACCAGAACTCACATTTAGATAACTTAGCATACAACTGCTTCTCTTTTAGAATCTGCAATACCACTCGAAGATGCTTTTCATGCTCCTCCCAAGTCTTAGAATAAATCAAAATGTCATCAATGAAGATAATAACAAATTGATCTAAGTATGGATGAAACACTCGATTCATGTAATCCATGAATACAGCTGGGGCGTTGGTCACTTCGAAAGGCATCACCAGATACTCGTAATGACCATAGCGTGTTCTAAAGGCTGTCTTTGGAACATCCCCAAACTTGACACGAATCTGATGATAACCTGATCGTAGATCAATCTTGGAAAATACTATAGCACCTCTCAATTGGTCTATTAGATCATCAATTCTTGACAAAGGATATTTATTCTTCACTGTCAATTTATTCAACTGACGATAATCTACACATAATCTCATGCTTCCATCTTTCTTCTTGATGAGCAATACCAGCGCTCCCCATGGCGACACACTGGGCCTGATGAAATGCTTCTCCAACAACTCTTTAATTTGCTTTTTAAGTTCTGCCAGTTCAATAGGTGACATACGATATGGAGCCTTAGATATTGGTTCTGCTCCTGGAATTAAGCCAATTGAGAATTCTATTTCACGTACTGGAGGTAAACTTGAGACATTTTCTGGAAATACTTCAGGGAATTTAGAGACAACTGGCATCTCAATTGCTTCAGCTTCACCATCTTCTTTGGAAAGAGTAACCAAGGTAAACAATTGAATTTCTCCTTTTAAAACAAAGATCTTGGTATTGGCAGAAATAATGTTTCCTTCTGATGGAAATATCACGGTCTTGTTATGACAGTCCACCAAGACTTGATTCATCGATAACCAGTTCATCCCTAGAATTACTTCCAGATCCTTCAAAGGTAAACAAACAAGATTGATAAGAAAGTTTCTACCTTCTACGAGCACAGAACAATCGTTACACACCTTAGTAGTCCTAAGTTGTGTATCGGTGGGAGTGGAAATAATCAAGTCATACATCATAGACTTTACAGGTAATTGAAGACGTCTAACACACTCCTCAGAAATAAAAGAATGTGTAGCACCAGAATCAAACAATACAGATAAAATGGTACCATTGATCTCACACTTACTTTGCACAAGGTTGTCTGCTTGGTCTGCCTCTGAACCACTGATGGCAAAGACTCTTCCTGTTGCTGGTTGTAATCTCTTGTCTGTTGACTCCCCATTCTGTCTTAGAGGTTGAACAGCACGCGTGTTTCCTCCACGGCCTCCCTAATAACTAGAACCTCTTTGATTATTCATGGTGTTATTGTTGTTATTGTTGTTGTTGATTTGACAATTCTATGGACAATTTGGGTTGATGTGACCTTTCTGATTACATCGAAAGCAAGTGACATTTTCTAGGCGTCTGTTGCAGTCATGTATATGGTGATTACCTCCACACTTATGACACTTTATATTCACATGATTGTTGTGTCTCTCAAAAGATGATGATAATCCTCCCTTGAAATGATTTGGATAGAATAATCCTTTCCTTTTGAAGGTAACTGGTTGAGGTCTCAGTTGTCTATTGATCTTCTCTTGACCCAATCTGGCTTGGTGGTTTTCTTCAAAAATTTGGCATTTATTGATCAGGATTGAGAAGCTCTGAATTTCTTGATAAAAGATAGCCTCTTTGACTTCAAGATTCAAACCATTCTCGAACTTGACGCACTTTGAGGCTTCAGCACCTGCCTGTTGGAAAGGAGGGTAAAAGAGGGATAACTCTTCAAATTTAGCAGCATACTCACCAACAGACATTGAGCCTTGTTTTAGCTCCATGAATTCCAGCTCTTTTCGGCTCTTCACACTTGCTGGAAAATATTTCTCCAGAAAATAGTCTCTGAAGTTAACCCAGTCCAATGGTCTGTCAGTCTCAGTCATACGAATCCTGGCATGGATCCACCAGTTCTCTGCTTCCTCAATCATCATGTAGGTGACATACTCCACCTTTTCAAATTCTGTGCAGGGTAAGGATCAAAAAATGCGTTCCATTTCCTTAATCCATAGGTATGCTACCTCTGGATTATAGCCCTTTTTAAACTGTGATGGCTTCCTTTTCAAGAAGTGATCCAATTCGTAAAGTCCTCCAGTAATTCTTTTTTGATTTTGCCTCTCCAAGATCTCAGCCAAGCGGTTGAAAGCGGCTGTCATAGCGTCGTTATTGTTTCTTGCCATCCTACATTCATAGTTTGGTTTATACTAAATCTAACGGAAAGTATATCGTATACAATTACAAGATTATAACATAACTATAAGTATTTTATAATTTATCAGTTAGGCAACAAGTCATACAGTACATGCTTAACATATTATCAAGCAAGTAATCAAACAATTCACGTAGTATATCAAAGAAACAATACATGTCATAGCAATTGGCCCTGAATTTTTGAAAATGCTCTGATACCACCATTGTGACACCCAAAACCCAAATTACAAATTCCAATTAATTAACCCAAATTTTTGAAATAAATTTTTCACGTTTAAAGAATCATTTTGAAATTTGTAATTTAAATTCTGAGGTCACGTAAAAATTAATAAATGCGGAATATTATCATGCATACTAGTCGTGAACGAATAAAACATAATACATTTATATAGCGGAAATGATAGAGAAGATTACAGTACAAGGTACATAATAATATTATTACAACACATTAAATCTTAAATGAAATCAAAGTCCAAGCAATAAAACATAAAAACTTCATTAATTGCACCACTCGTCATTCTGTGAAGCATGCACTGTAAAAATAATGTAAGAGTGAGATAAAATATAGAATAAATATAAAATAAGTAAAATTGCACAAACACAATCAACAAACAATTATGATGTGATGAATATGCCAAACAAGGTCATTTGTATTTAATAATCTTTAATTTAGTCAAATGATGTCATGCTGGATCCATTTTGATTTAGTGGGAATACTGCAGTAAAAAGTCTCATAGAGACACAAGTAGGACTTAGCATAATGCCACGAATCCCTACCCTTCGTAGCGCTCAAGTACCAAAGTACACAAGTAGGACTTAGCATATACCATGAATCTCTACCCTTCATGGCGCTCAAGTACCGAAGTACACAAGTAGGACTTAGCATAAACCATGAATCCCTACACTTCATGGCGCTCAACGAAAATAAGGCTTTAACTCATCATAGAGTAACCCCCCACCAGGGCCGGCAATCATGGAACCCTTAAATTCCATGGTGCGTCCAAATGCTTATGATGCATGAATGCCTTTAATTCTCTTTATCAATTTAACATACAATGGTATCAATACTTCCATAATCACTTGAAAGCCATAAGTCCTCAAAGGACACATCACATATATCAATTCTCAAAATCATGGATTTACAGTTCAATAACATATCTCAATAAACCACAAGGCATTCATGTATACATTAATGTAGTCATTCATAATTATTCATCACAAAAATATACATACTATATGACATTCATAAGACACTCAATAACATCAATAATAATCAATCATCCTTAAATAATTCATAAATAAATCAATATTCACATGGAAAATATCATTTTCATCCATAATAATCATCATAGGTAAATTTTAGAAATTTAAAACAGCAACATACATTAGTAACAAGACCATAACATGAGCAAATCAAATCCTTTTTAATTAATTCTACTTTCTGTAGTTCCATAACAAATTTATCTACAACATTCATGAAGACCATAATTTTAAATTCCAAACAGAAACATCACATAATCACATAATAGTCAATAGGTTATCATTTTTCATTATCACCAATTGCTGGAAAATTTACTGGTTTGACAATCTTTAGTAAATTAGCTATAACTCATGGTATAAATACTTTTTGAATGAGACCAAGTTCTATGTTTCAATAATTTCATTATCTATAATTTTTATGAAGACCAAAAATTCCAAATCCAAACAGAAATATCACAAATTCATAGTATACTAAACTATCTCAAAGAAAGTAACAAAACGTACATATGTTAGTAAATTCAACGTTTCTGGAGCTACAAAAATAATTTTGGTATGAGACTAGTTCTAAATTACTCATAACACAAAAATATAAAACCTTTATGAAGACACTTAACACTAATTTTCATCACAAAATTCCCAGTTTTAAAAATACAAATAGTGATTCACGTCAGTAGATTTTCAGCATAAACATACTTCTGTATTTTAGGTATAACTAGAGCTAAAAATATCCTTTTAACTTGAAACCACTTTCTATAGATCCATAACATAAATATCTACAACTTTTATAAAAACATCAGAGTCTAAATATGTATGTATAATTCCCAGAATATTAATATTTACACAAAATAGAAGGTATATATTCCAGAACAGACATACTGTAGTATTTTGACTATAACCCATGCTATACATATCCAAATCAGTTGGTTCAAGTCTCAAAATTCATATAACAAAAAGAGCTACAACTTGTATGAAGAAGTCAAAGTCAAATTCATACATATTCAGCTTCAAAATTAAGTAACAATTTACGAAAATAAATCTGGAAATCCTATAATAGCATACAATTATACCCATTCCATATTTATTCATAACCCTATCCCCTCTTACCTTAATGGAGGTTCCTAAAGTGGTTGAAAGTATTGTATTATTATCCTAGCTTCAGATCAAGAGTGAACTTGATGGAGAAAATGAAAGAAAATAAGAGAGAGACTTCACTAACTTTCGCTTGTTCTAAGAATTCAGACTTGGGAACAAGATGTAGTGTTAATTTAATAATGCAAATGATAAGTGGGAGACAAGCTTTTTATAATGGGATTGTAGTGGGATGTTAGGTGCATTAATTGTGGTGATAATGGAGGTTTTAGGTGAGAAAAATGGGTTGGATTGTTGACCATTTCCGCGGCCTACATAATGTAGCTTGTTTGATTGAAGTAAATATCAATTCTAACACTATTTCGGTATTATAGGCATATCTCTCTCATATCTTAATGGATTTTAACAGATTTGGTCTTGCTGGAAAGCTAAGACAACGAGGAACAACTTTGTAGTTTACCACTTTTTCAAATTTCGGATCTAACTAGGCATTACAATATGTACAAGATGATATGATTGAAGTAAAATATCAATTCTGACACTATTTTGGTATTTTGGGCATATCTCTCTCATATCTTAATAGATTTTAACAAATTTGGTCTTGTTGGAAATCTAAGACAAAGAGGCACAACTTTATAGTTGACCACATGTCCAAATTCGGAATTTAACTAACAATTAAAATGTGTACAAAATGAAGCATTTTGAGTGGAGTATGTGGTAATTTGATGAGAGTAATTGGAAAAGCCAAAGAAATTAATAACTAAGGAAATAGGAAATAAGTTATTTGATTAACTTTTACCTAAGGTATAAAGTTAAAATTATTTACCATGGTAAAAGATTAAATTAAAGATGTTTTCCTAACTAAATTTATATAGAAAGTTGAGATAAAATGGATAATATCATTAACGGTCTAACTCAAAATGATTATACATGAGAATGAAATTTTTGGGATGTTACAGACTTTGGAGGAACCCGACAATTGATTGGAAGCTTTGGAAAGCTTGGAATCGAGGTAAGGGGGTGTGCTGGGTTAAGGTTAATATAGAAATGTGAATACATATTTGGTGTATAGGAAAAGAGGTGTATTGTAGCCGCTTTTAATTATTCTAAATTAATTAAGATGATCTAGCACGTGAAAAGGAGGTATAAAAAGTTATTAAGGTAAAGAGGGGGGACTAACTAATAATAGATAAGTGATTAAATGGTGCAATAGTCTTATGATGAGGAGAGATTTGAAAATAAAGGAGTAAAGGTAAACTAGGAATCTTGAAGATGATAGATAAAAAATAAATGAATAAGTAAGTGAGTAATTACATACGTCGGTATGGGTTGATCATGAAAGTTTTCGAATAGTTCATATAGAATAAGTATAATTTATGAAGTTACATGATGTAGAGCGAAACATGCACGTGGAAGATTATATAACATGGAATGGGAGGTAGGTGACCTAGGTAAGGGGCCTAGGTACATTCATAAAATATATAAATGAGAGGTAAGAGAATGCAAAAGCCATAATGAGAAATAAGACTAATTGTAATTGATGAAACGTATATGGGTAACATTAGTATGATAGAGAAATTATGTGAGAGAGTGTAATGTTATAAATTATAAGGGATGGCGATGATAAGGAAGAAATGTGGAAGGAGTTTATAATAAGATAGTGTAATTATAAATTATGAATAAAAACCATGAGTTAATAATAAAATTAAAATAACGATGGATTGTGAGTTAATAAGCAAAGGGAAAGCAAATGGCATGTTACTAATAATGATAGTAATGTTGTATGTAGATATGTAGATATATGGATATCATGAACATTGTCTCGATTGATGATAATGTATGATGATAAATGCATGAATGAATTACTAACTGGATGTGATATGTAACACCCTCGGTTAACTAGGACAATCCCTTCCACTAGATTATCTTGGTCAACTAAGAGGTTACGAGTTTTTGAAAATATGGAAGTTTTTTTTTATACATAAAACTTGGTGGAACAAATACATCACATATATATAACATAGACATATACAACACATGGTCGTTATAACAACTGTACAACTAAAAGGAAAAGGGGCACACAGGCTCCGATGAATGAAAATAAAATTTAACCTATTCTATCCGTCCATGGTCCGAGAAGAATCTAGCTGCTCCTTATTCTGAAGTCTGTCTTCATTCCCACGATGTCTGGAAAAATAGCATAAGGGTGAGTCTTCACCTCCACAACAGTCAAAAAGGTATCTTATAAACACCTGCACACATACAACATAAACAATCCAGGATCGAATCCTACCCACTCTTTTTGGGGTTCCTAAGATACATTCTAAGTTATCTCACCACTTTTGATCTCAGCTAACCATCCCCATTTTCCCATTCATCCCTCAGGGTTACTAAGTTCTACAAGTCATACTTAAGTAATAAACAGTCACAATCACAGTACAATGATGCAATGCATGAGTTCATTTCATTATTTCCATTCTCTTCATTAGTCATCATGATACATCTGGGCCCATCTCTCAACATCATATCATATCAGAACCCGTCCTACCCAGGCTACCCCTGGACACAACATTTCCGCACTAGAGCGACCAGAGTACACCAAGTCCCCACATTATAACATAGGGTACTTATGGACTCACAGTCCCAATATCATGGATCCAACACACATCATCATACCATAATAGGACTTGGCTCTCCATGGTCCTAGTGATACTTGTCTGGGTCGAAGTGCACCAGGATTGCATGGTTTTTCCTGGCATCGGGGCGCTACCGCCGAGCCATTGGGGGTCCCCTCCTGTTACACTCCCAAGATCCAACCTCAGGGATCGAACCCGCATATCCTTCAGCGTACCCTTCACTGCTGGCTCTAGTCCACATCAAGTCATATGCACATGAAGCATCTACCATACATTTCTTCCATTAACTCATTAGTCATTGGTAGGGTCCTTTCAGAGATTCCATTTCATTCCTAACATCAGATTTGTTCCATAAAATCCTCAATTAAATATTTTTCTTTAGTCATTACTATTTTCGTATTTTACTCAATTCACAACACAACTCGTCCGATGGTTAGGAATGAAATAAGTTTTGATTATCCATAAAACGTTGGGGTAATATTGGCACTACAACGCCTATCATCACATCGGATCCGATCTAATCTCATCACATTATTTTCACAATTCACTCATCTCAGGATCCCTACCAAGACATTTCTTTATTCACTTTTTTCTTATTCATTCCAACATATTCATCCAATACACCATACAAGTGTCTTTCATCACACAATTCATTTTGTTAACTCATGATATTCTTTAAGTATTTCTATCACATCACACTCCATATGCTCATCACATATTTTATCACATATGTACCTTACACAACTAACACACATAATCCATGTACACAATCATTTACAGTCACACATCTCATCATATCACATAGTCAGTCAACCAAAAAGTATTATATTACATGCAATATTAAGAAGTCATTACACACGCACATAGTATATATTTAAATCTTCATCATTACCACGGCTTAGAAAGTAATCACGTACTTAACGTCACTAAAAGTTTACTTATATAGCCAACTAGACATAAGCGTTTATATTATATCCTAACCATTTATACAGTTTACGTCATTGATATTTCCTTAAGTTATTACTAAGAGTATACTATTTAGTTCAGTGCTCTTTGTGTTTTTCATTCATCCACTTTTTAGGATTCCCCACTCACTTGCGTATGATTATTTCCTTACTTAATTCAACTTCATGAGATCCAACTATAAACTCCTTGGTTATTGTCGGGCAACCTCATTAGCATTCTTTTACTTTAGTTTGTTATTTAGGCATATTATCACTTAATTTAATTCTTTATGTAACTTTCAATTTAGTGATGTTCTTTCTAAGTTCATGACTATTTATCTTTGTGTACCTTTTTCTTTATTCCCCCTGATTAACTAATTTGCTTCCTTAGTTACATTTTCTTAATCGACTAAATTTTATTTCTTATGGTGTTGATTTATTGCTTAAGAACTTAGATACAACTCTAACCTTTATATTATGAACTTGTTCATTTTATTCCTTAGTCACTAAAAGTTGTTATCTATTTTGTCCTACTTCTTAGTTTAAGTCCAAATTTGGATTCTACATCTATAGCTTAAATATTTATTTCACGTGTATCATGTCCTGAAATTACGTCTCCTTGACAATTATTCTTAATTACTAAGAGTTACCATTTAATTAATAGGTCGTCTCTCCATTTCTTTTATCATTATTAATCTAATGTCCAAAACTCTTTTCTTATTTAGCTAATTAATACTTCTAGGTATAAAAACTCCTTTATTTCCTTTCTCATGCTTTTTAATTGTTACCTAGGTTTCTAACTCTTAACATCATTTTCTTTTATTAGAATTTCAAATTTTAGATCTATTTATTTAGGTGCATGACCCTTTCCCCTAATTAATTTATTAAGATCCTTTCCTATAACTTACTTCGAGTTAGACTCTAGTTATCTATTTCTTTTTATCCTTAGCCTATTTAAGCTATTAAAATATTTAACCCAAAATATTCATTCCCTGCTTAAATTTCTTTTGCCACATTCATTTCATTTAATCTAGTTCTTAAAGTCACTTTTATTCTACTACAAGTGGTCACTAATTTTTCTAAATTTAAATATCCATTTCTTTATCACACATCAAAATCTCTTTTATTTCTTTTTCTTTTTCTTGGCATATAAAAATTATTAAAATACTATCTTTAGGATTCACCTCAATTGATCACTAAATTTGGTCACTAAAATTAGTCACAAATATTTTCTAAGTCCTAGCATATTATCTTCCAAAAATGTTTGCCTATTCTTAGTCTACCAAATGTATCGAGCATAACTTGGTCATTTGTCGATAAAACCCCTTTTTTTATGTAAAATTTTCCACTTTCCAAAAATCAATTTATCTAACCATCTTTCATAAAACTTTATAATATTAAGAATAATTTTACCTTTTAAAACTTAGTAAAATGAAATGTCGAAACCGTCCGGTCGGTAAATTTTCTTTGAAAGCGTAATATCGTCAAAATACTCTCGGCGATACGTGACAATAATTTAACTCCTAATAGCGGGGCTTACCGGAACAAATTACAAATTACATAATAACATCAAAAATTTAAAATAAATAATACATCCATATCGAATGAAATCGAGCCCGCCTAAATGCTAAATTTCCTAATTTTTTTATTTTCTTGGTCGATCGCAATAAAATCCTCCCGAGCACGTGAACGTCAAATTATGCCACTTTAATTTCTAAAGTACTTACTAAATTACAAACGTAATAATTTTAACGGTCAGTTAGGAAATTCTTCGCGGTTTGAGATTTTACCGTTGGATCGCGATGAAAATTAAAACGGTGGTTCCCGAATACTCATGCAATATTATAGGACGATGAAAAATAGAATCAAAACAAGGTAAGACCCCCCTTACCACACAAATGCTCTCTGTCCGAAGGAGGAGAGTAATCCGTTCGTCAAAAATTTGTCGGGTACTCTGAAACGTCTGTCGATCGTCGTTGTTCGTCCTTACGTTTTGCTAAAACGTGACATGCAAAAATTTTAGGCACCTAAAGGGATATGGATAGCCACCAAACAACAAAGATATTTACCAAAATAAGGGGAAAACCTCACCATTTAATTTAACATCGTCGTCCGAATTCCTTGCCGTTTCAATGTCGATTTCCACCGATGGCTTTGCGGGATCTAAATTCAAGCATGCAAGCATCAAAAGGAATGATGCATGTCACGGCCAGCAAGGGAGTCAAAGGAATCAACCATGCAAAATTAAAGAAGGCTAAGGAACCGGTTGTCAAAAATTTACCGATTACTTGGTACGTCGCACCGATTACTTTTGATCGTCCCCGAAGCCTTAGGAATCAAACATGCAAGAGTAAAAAGAGGGAGGGCTGGTAACGAACAGCAAGGAACAAAAGAAAACAGTCATGAAAATTCTAAGAGAAAAAGAAGCGGAAAGAGAATTGAAATCGGAACGAAAAAGGTCACCGGTCGCTTACCGATCAAAGGACGGTGGCCATAGATCGAAGAACGGAGGGGCGTGGTGGCTTTGTGGAGGTGGAGGCAGCATGTGGAGGGGCTCACGGTGGCTGGAAAGTGGTGGAAGAGGGTTGTCTAGGGTGGTGGCAGCCGCGAGTTAGAGAAGAAAAATGGAGAAGAAGATATCATGGTGGTTGGTGGTGGTGTAGTGACGTGAGGCCATGAGGAGAATTGTGGTGGCTGATTTGGGTGGTCAAGGAGGAGGTGTGGTGGCTAGAATAGAGAGGAGGTAGCTGCTGGAATTTTTTGAGAAGAGAGTAAGTGATGGATTATGATGAGATAATGGTAGATTAGAGTGTAGGATCCATTGCATGAAACTTGATTGGATGGAGTGGGAGGTGGTGGCTGAATAAACAAAGAGGTGACACCTCTTATGGCAGGTGTCAAGGGCTGGTGATGCATGAAGATGGAGTTTTTAGAGCTAGACAAGTGTCTAGTGGGTGGGAGAAAGTGATTGGCTTAAGTTGCATGAAGGGGCTGATGTGTCATAACCAGGGGCGTCACATTGTGCGAATTGTTAAGGGATGATACAGACCGAATTTGAAAATGGGCTGAACATAAAAGTTGTAGAAATCTTTGTTCTATTTAAATCCATATAAAGCACAAAAACATCCATCAAGAATTCAGTGAGATATGGCCCAAATACGGAACACGTGCAGGGCTGTGACAAGATTTTTGTCCCTTGCACAAATAATTTTTATGGGCCAAATGGGCTGCGAATTGGACTTTGGTTTCTTCATCAAAGTTGTAGAGAAATGTGTTAGAAAACTTTTGGTGAAGGACTTATTCAATTTCATGCCATATGAGAGAGATATGTGGAAAATACTACACCTAGTTCAAGCTATTGCTGGGGAAACATGAATTGGTGTAGTGTTTTAAATTCTGGGATTTATGGAGTGGGAATTTTATTTCTAGCTCTTCATGAAGGTTTTATACATTCCTTTCCTCTTTAATTTGATATATTATTTACAAAGATCCAAGTTTTGTAGCCCGAGATATACCCGATTTACGACGGGATGCTCTAGAAGCTTTCTGGATCAGCTAGGGCCTTCGAAATAAATTCACCATTAATTCTCCCTTAGGAATTTGATTTTGTGTCCTTCATAAAAATTATAGATATCTATAATAAGGATCCATAAAAAAATAATGGAGTGATTCAAGCATTGAAAGAGGGACATACGCAAATTGTTTTGAAGGTTGCCAACATTGAAACGAAACAGCCAAGAAGTCATAAAGATTTACTAAACTGTACCAATCTAGAAGGATTTAGCTTTTGATGTCTTCACGAAAAACGTATATAATTTTGTTACGGAGATTTTAACACTAAGCTTACATAAATCGAAGGTCGTATGAGAAAGTTATGAATTTTGTTCTGAACCATGCGCAGAGAAAAAGGTCCAAACGTTGGAATTTTGAGATGAATATACTTAATCTTCGATTTTGGGGTTGACAGAGTAAGAATTGGAGTTTGAGGCTAGAAACGAAGGTTAAAGATATCTTTGAAACAAAGTGAACAAAACTAGAATTACCTCAATCGAACATCGTTTGAGAAAGTTACGTAGGAATCAGAAACGCGCAGATTAAACTTCTGACGGAATAGAATAGCTCATGGATGAGGTTGGTAGAGTCCAAATCAAGTTCCGGGCTCTTCAGGAACCTTCCTAAAATGTCGAAACGGGTTATTAGGGATTGACTGTGTCACCATCGGGCACCCCGAGGTATATGAACGGTCAAACGTAGGAAACATCAAAGGTTCTGATTGAGCTTATCAGATCAAGTCAGATACCCTTGATTCTTCATAGAACGATTCTAACAGGACTAATATCCCTACTGGATCACTAGTCTTGGTTCAAACGGTCAGAGTCTGACCTCAAGCTGGGTCCCATAGTTCAAATCTGAGGAACCCGACAATATATTATTATTAAATATAATTATCAAATAAATGAATAAATAATTTAAAATAGATATAATTTCAAAATAAATTATTATAATTATTTACGTATTAATTATTGTCAACAAAAAATAATTATCGAATAAATATAATGATAAAATAATTTATACTCAAAATAATCATCGTTAACGTATTATTTTTTATTAGACAGTATTGTCGAATATAATTTATTATTTTCTTATCTCTACTTCTCTCACTCGTTACGTTCTCTCAGTATCCTTATCTTTCACATTAAGCTGCTTTTCACTATTTTCCTCATTCTAAACCGCTCAGGGAACAGGCCAAAAGCCTTGAGCTTCTTACCAGAAGCTTAAAAGAGTATCCTCAGACTCCTGAGGGTTTGGTTTCCTATTCTCAAAAATCAGGGCTGTTACATGATATGGTATGTTGATTGTATTATTAACGTTCACATGGTATGATAGATAATTGAGATAATATCTATTTGTATATGTGATTCTAATTCTGCATAACTTGATAAGAACTATAAAGTGATGATGGTGAAATATGGGAACATAGCTTGTGAAGGCTGGGTTGTGAGGCTGCCCTACGAGGTGAGTATATATCAGTTTCTGATATTATACCTGATATTGATGATGTTTAGCCATATGATGTTTAGGGCGGGGAGTGGTCGCTGATGCGTTGGCACGGTCAAGGAGCGGCTCTTGACAGGCTTCTAGTGGAGGGATTGTACGGCCGTGCTTACATATAAGATTGATTATGTGATTATATGGTGGTGGAGGACGACCGACGATATATGTTACCCTTGTTTTTGGCTCCCGTGGTTTTTGTACCCAGTTGAGCTACCTAGTGGTCAAGTAGGACCCAGTGGTTGAGAGGGACTCAAGTAGGACTTGGTGAACCAAGTCAGGTTCACGGGGTGTCAAGTCGGACCCCCAGCTAAAGGTCGATCCTTTTAGTATCCAGATACTAGGAGTCTGATATACATGTGAGTCAGTTGTGCATATGTAATATGATCTTGATGTATGTCTTATGATGATGGTAAATTAATGTTATGATGTCTACATTATGTATGATGATCGAGTTATAGAGATCTATGTGATGCATATGGTTGACTTCACTTGATAATGATAGAATCAAATGACGAATTAGAGGATAAGTGGCTAGGCACGTGTGCTTGGATTTAATTGATCATGATATATTAATAATGGTGCTGGTTTAGGATAACCAATGTAATTATGTAAGTAAAATAACTGATAATGGTAACTAGGAATGTAGCTATGTTATACCTTTTCTAACTTTGATATTTATTTCTGTATTAATTCTTAATTTCAATCACTCACCCCCTGTATTTTGGTTTTAGTGACTGTTGGCAGGTAAGGATGCACACCGCAGAGGCAAGTGCTAAATGAGGCCAGGCGAAGAAGAAGTCAATGTAATAAGGGTTACATATGCATTTGTATATATATATATATTTATTGATTCTGTAGGATGTGTAACTACATTACTCTATGGTTGTGGTGTGTAATTCAAATTAATGTATATTGATGCGATGGTACAAAGTAGCATGGAGCTTCTTGAGTATTTAATTGATTATGTGTGTGTGAGATCCTGATGTTTGTGCATGAGTATATGTAAGTCATGGAGCCATTATATGAGTGCATAAGATTGGCAGGTTCTCTAGAGTGTGTATGTGATTTATTAATGCTTTAGTGTTTAATACCGGATTATGGGATTATGAATTGATGCATGACTGTTGATGGTTGTTATGATTAGGCTTTAATGAATAAGTTATATGTATTAATTATCTAAATATTGGCACAGAGCCAATATGGAATGAATGATCAGTGATATGGGTAGGTGTTGATGCGTGTATGATTGGTATATGGTGTGTGTGTGTGTGATGTAAATAGGAGAGGTATTACTGAATTGATTGATTTTAGGAATTAATGTATATAGTGAGTTTTATGAGTTTAAGGAACTAGATAGGTGATTTTACGATCCGGTAGGATTTGGGATTCCTGGAAGGGATCCGTAGGGTCCCTAGATCATTTAGAAATGGTGTATATTGGCTTTGGGCCAATTGGTGTCCATTTTGGTAGTTTAGTGTAAGGGTTTTGCACTTAAAGAGGTTAAACTACATTTTGTGCATAACTTTCCTATATGTTGGAATTTTGGCAAACAGACAACACCAACAGTTGTGGAATAGGGAAAACATGTGGCCAGTGAAATTTCATGGAAATCAGACCTAAAACGGGTCAATTGGGTAGGTTAGAAGTTGGCCGGTTGGCCTAAAATGTGTAACAGCATCAGGTGGTGTTTCTGGTATGTTGACGGGTAGGGTCAGCCTGACGTGCAGCGTCAGGGCTACACAGGGGTGCTCAGCGTAGCGTGAGGGTGTTTTCTTGGGTTTTAAAGGTCTTTTGGGGGGTTTTAATTTATGATAAATTTCATAATTTCAACCTTTTTACTAAAAAAAACAAACATTTTGGTGATTGTGGAATAATTAAATATTTTAATCATGAAAAATTTATTATAAAATCAATAAAAACGGGTAGAAATAAATGTAAAAAGACCTAGGGCGTCACAGGTCTAGTGTCGACCAGTTTAGGATATAGTTTGGTTTTACAATTTATTTTGAAATGGATAAGAAAAATACAGTTTTAAATTATGGTTAGAGAAATATAGCCAGAAATTAGTTTTGATCCTTTCATGAATTCAACCATGCCCTAAAGGTACCTATTACCTATCTTAGTTTGAATAGAAACTTAAAATACCATTTTTCTACTCATTCCCACTCTCACATTCTTGTCACTCACTCTCCTCTTCAACAAATACACACTTTGCTCTCTTCTCATCATAAACACACTTCATTCTCTCTTTCCTCTCTCACACTAAAATCACGGAACCCTATCTTCGTATCATCTTCATCTTTGTCTCACTCAAGCTAAGGAGGAGCTCTCTTTACCCTCTTATCTCCTTCTCCATATACACGGGTGCTAGGGGTACAAGCTCTTGGTTCTTCATTCATTGATCTAGGTAAGAATCAAGAACCCAATTGGGTATTCTTTTTTAATTTCTTAAACCCAACTTCTATCTCCTTAAAGTCATGCTTGTAGGTATGTTTTTGTCGTGTGGGTACTATAGAAAAACCCTAACCCTCTTCATTCAATTTTCCATCGGTAAGTCAAGACTTATGAAGCCATGGTTTCCTTTAATTTGTTGTATTTCTTATGTTCTTAGGTTTTTAGGTAATTAGGAGTTTGTTAATTGATACGGTTGTGACTTGGTTTGCCAATTTATGTGAATTTTGGGTGTGCACTATGTGTAGGTTTAGAGCTAGAACCAATAAGAGTTTATAACACTTGTTGGATATCTTCTTTGAGGTACCGAATAAGTAAGGAATGAGTAAGACTGTGTGTTGATTGCAGAAGTATGATGATTCTCACTAGTTAAGTGTTGGTTATGCTTATGTGATGAAATGTTAGCATGTAAGGTGTTTGTGAAAATGGGTGAATGAAATGGAAAAAGGTATTGGATAGTTGGAATGCATTTAGTATCTTGATTGTGAATTGAATGACTTATATGTTGAGTTATTAGAATGTAGATTAGTTGCATTGAAGTAGTAGGATGTTGTTTAGTTATATAATTGATGATTTAAATGCATGTATAGGTCAAATTGTTACGATGTGGTTTAGTTATGAAATTGATAGCCTAAAACATATACATGCTAAAATGGTATAATGTTAAATTGTGAAGATTGGCAATTAAATTGGTTGAAATGATTATTGAATTGGAGGACTTGAAAGGAAATATATAGAGAGGTGTATATTGGATAATTCATGAAATGGGAGGAATTGGAAATAGTGCATGCATGTGTATATGTTGAGGGCATATTACTAGTGATCAAAATGCATAAGAGATACTTCAAAATGGTTCTATTTTGGTAGTCCAATAGTTCTGCTAGTTATGCCATTTTCTATGCAAAAAAAATCAAAGTTTGATACAGAGAGCTTGATCCATAATCATGGATCATACTGTGTGCCTTTAAAATTTTTTGGGTCCCCTGGAAAAGGGCTCCATGACAGGATGTGGTTCCAAGAATGCAATAGTACCCTGTTTTTTAGTAGGAAAATCAATTACCCTACTTGGAGTAATCGATTATCACCCTATTTAAGTCATGTAATCAATTAACTAACCCTGGTACTTGATTACTTGTTCCTTTTTTGCATAAATGAACTTTCATATACTAATAATCGATCGTACTAGGCTTAGTAAACAACTACTGAACTTTTAATTATATGAAAACTCATTTTCAACTATGGGGAACCTTCTTATATAGTCTAATGGATATATGTATGCCGAATATGCAAATCAAGGTATAAATTGATGCCATATATATGGCATGATAGTACTTGTGAAATTGAAAGAATTATGATTCAATACCTTGTTGATGAAAAATGGTATGTTAAGTTGGTATGTACCTTATCTTATGGTTGAGGATAATTATATGGTTAGGAAAGATTGTTGATTTGAGAATGGGAATATGTAATAACATGTACTAATAACTAATGCATCATACATCATATGCACTTAAGTTTCTCAAAGGATATAAGGGCCCTTTGAGGAGGCCCAGTAAGGGTAGCTCTGAGTGAGCAAAAAACCTTGTATATGTGGTTACTATTGGGGACCCAGACTCCTCTAGAGTTTTGTAGTGTGTTCTAGAAGAGGCCTATAATACTAGACTATATATATATATATATACATATATATATCTGAGTGAAGTGTTGCATAGAGGTGTTTCGGTTCGGTAAACCCATCGGTTTAAGGGATCTATTATGACATCATTGGATAACATGAAAGATTGATTAAATGAATCAACATTGTAGGCATATGCATAGCATACATTTTCCTTATGATTATGTTTTAATGTAGTTCTATATTTTTTTTGTATTTATTCTAGATATAATCTTACTCTTCCCCTACTTATAGTTTAATGGATTTTGAACAGGGAAACACTTGATGATGTTTTTAGAGGTGTTTATTGGCGGTTCAAGGAAGCTTAAGAAATATTTTAATGTTCATGTGTATGTGTGTGTAACTATATGGCTTTTGGTAGCCTTTCTTGGCTAATGTTAGATTGTCTTCTTAGTTTGTAAATACATTTGAAAGTGGTTTAAATTTGTTATGTTGGTATATTAATTTGATAACTAGAGATGTGTCTCTAGAGTATATGTTATGGTATGTATTTGACATTTTAGTTTTGAAACATGGTATGGGTAATCAATTGACGCTTTGGAAAGTGGATCCAATGGCTTAGATATGCTTAGACATGGTGGAGTGAAAATGAAGTTAAAGATGAAAATGATAATTTGAACCTTAAACCATGTTAGATACATCGGTCTTATTGAAATCCTTATACAAGTGATTATAGTCAATTTAGGGTCATTAGTTCAATCTTGTAAGGGACCAATGGATGCAAACTAACTTAAGAAAGGATTAAAAAGCATTAGTTACTTCTGATTTGAGTTTTAGTAATTAGATCCAAGTGTACCCACTAAAATCATCCACCATAGTAAGAAAACATTAATACGTATAGCTAGTGGTTATGGAAAAAAAGGCCCTAAATATTTGCATCAAGGAAATCAAATGGCTTTTTGGCCCTTTTAATGCTAAAAGGAAAAGGTAGTCTTCTTTGTCTAGAACCATGACATGTATCACAAACTAGGGATTTATCAATGCTGATGAAGCGATAGTCCTTTACCAAAGATTGTACATGATTGAGGAACAGATGTCCTAATCTATAGTACCAAAAGGTAAAAGCAGGAATAACAAAACCATACAAGAATCAACAAAATTACAATTCTTACTAGACTTAGCTTCCTTAGAATGAAGTTGATACCATTATAGGCTTCAAGTAAACTAATCTTCCTCAAAGTATTCAATTCCTAAATAGTGTAAGCATTCTTATGAAACACTAATTCATAACCAAAACAAGCCACCAATTTATGTAAGGATATCAAGTTGAATGAAAATTTTGGTAGATATAGCACATTTCTAAGTAACCAATTTAGCATGACTCTCACAGATCTTGATTGATTGGAAGTTATTTTGTTTCCATTAGGCAAATGAACAGTTAAAGGTGAAATCATATTTAAGGATTCAAAAGCATCCTTGTGAGCACAGATATCATTTATGGCTCTAGAATCCAAGATCCAAGTCTGTGTAGCGTGTGTTACAGGAAAGTCCATAAACTATACTTGTAAATCGACCCTCTATGCTTACAACTGAAGTAACTTGATTTACAATAGTGTTGGATTGACCAAAAACATTGTCTTATTAGATCATCTGCATTATACTCTTGAGTTGTTCTAGAGAAAAAGGATTTGAATAAGTATTCTCTTTTTTCAAAGAACTTCTATCACCATGCTCAACTTCCATCATTGTAACTTGCGTTAACTTGATTCTTTATATTGTAACTAAAGGAAAACATGTTTTTGTTAGCATGTTTCTATTGAGTGACCATTCTTTCCATAGAATGTGCACACCTTAGGATTCTAATTTCCAAAAGAATTGAATCTAGTACCACCTCTACCTCTGCCATAAGGCTTTCTACCATTCACAGCATTAATCAATGCATAGGCATCAGAATCATCAAAATTATTAAATCCTCCTTGTCTTTCATGCTAAAACACCATGGAAAGAAACTCTATTTATAATTGGCAAGGGTTCCATCAACAATATTTGAGAAGTCACTATTCCATAGTTCTTATTCAATCTCGTTAGAAACCTAATCACATTATCTTACACCTGGTATAGTTTTGCATTATGAATCATATCATAGCCACATCTCATATTACAGGAACAATAAGGTAGAGGCCTATAATTTTCTAATTCCTCCCACGGCATTTTCAATTCAGTGAAATAATTTGTAACAAGCATAGTTCCTTAATTAAAATTGTAAATTTCTTGTTGAATTTCTGAAATTTTCACTAGATCACCTTGTGTGAATCACTCTTTGAGTTCAATCCATGCAACACCTGTATTTTTAACATATATTATGCTTTGCCTAATTGTTGTTTTTACTAAACTCATAATCCAAGCATGCACCAAATTGTTGCATATCTTTCAAGCTTCATAACTAGGATAAAGGAAACAGGTTTTGAAAACTCTCTGATCAAAAACTTGTACTTGTTCTTCAAAATCAACACACGTTTTATTGGTCCCGCCAATGCATGATAGTTTTATTGCAAAGTGGCCTCAGACTTAAAAGGGAAGGTGAATTAAATCTTGGATTTTTCTCACAAGGAAGCAAATACTAAAAGTATTATTTTAAATAACTCTTTTAATAAAAACAAGTTTAAAAGAATCTTAAAGAACTTATGAATAGAAAGTTTTAGTAAATAATTTAAAGAGAAACAAAGATGCTAAAGAGATAGGAGAAGGGATAAGAAAGAACACCTCATGATGTATCTTGGTTCAATCACTGCCATTATGATCTAGTCTAGTCTCCCAAACCAAAGGCTTAGAATTTTGCATTATAATATGAAACGGTTACAAGGTTGGTTGTTTATAACTCTTAGACTACCTATCCAATGTAAATCTACCTCATAACTTATTTCCCAAATCCAATAGGATCAAAGAGTCTTAAGGTATCTTAGAGATCATTATCTCTTACCTTAAACCCAACCACTCTAGTCCAAGAGCACAAAAACAAAAAATAAAGATTACTCTTGAATCCTATGACAGAGAAAGAACTTAAAAGAGAGTAAGAAGAAGAAGAAATCGTGTGAGAATGTACACGATAGTGGTTCTAAGCAATGGCTACTCAATTTATAGCAAAACATTTCCCAAAAAATAGAAACAGAATATTCCTAGTTACCAAAAATAAGACACCTACCAGAAATAAGTCAATAAGCTAAAAAAATAGGTTAGATTCACTCATGATGGTTTGAACCAAAACCATCATTAGTTTGAACCACCTAGTTTGAACCATGTTCAAACCAGCTAGGTCATTTTTCTCCCAAAATGTGTTCCTCGTCCTAGTGCACGCATTTTTTGGTCCATTAACCATTTTTTATCTTTTCTAAAAAAACTTTTTAAGGCTTTTGTTATTTTCCCACTAGTGCAGAAAAGGGATTTAATCACGGTTAAAAAGAGCTTTTAATTATGGTTCATGGACCGTGGTTGTTCCAGCCGTGGTAATAGACAAGGGCATTTAATCACAGTTCACAACCATGGTTATAGAACCCTTTTAATCACGGTTACCAGAAACCGTGATTATATAAGACCCTATTTAATCACGGTTGTTGCCCGTATTTAATCACGGTTGTCACCTCAACCGTGATTACATGTGGTCATCAACGTACACTATAATGTTGCTTATAATCACAGTTATGGTAACAATCATGATTAAATACTGTCTATAACCATGGTTATTGTAATAACCGTGATTAAATATTAGGTTTTTTTAATGTGGCCTCTGTTTTATTATTTTCCCAAACCTACAATAAAATAGCCAGCAGAATATAGTATATCCCAGCATATCCAGCACCAATATATAAAAACAAATGGTATCTATATATAACATTAATTTGCTATCAATTCATAACAACCTAGAAAATGAAACTATATACAATTGACATGAATGTAACCTAATAAAATGTACACCCTAAATCCTACAATAGGTACATATATAAGAGAATAAAAATCCTATATCTATCTAAGTCCTTGCCTCACTTCAATGAAGTATGTGGCCCATTGCTTTCTAAGATTATCTACTAGTGCCTTAGGAAAGTAAGAGCGGTCCTGAAAGTACTGCAAACAATACACAAAACAATTAGAACAAAAACTGTATTTTTGATATGAATTTGATCAAATTGGTAGAAAACTAGGCAAGTGAGACTTACATCTGTCCATCCATCTACTAAATGTTCTTGGACTATGGTCAGCATGGTGCGCATGACGTAATAGCATCACTCAAAGCCACCCTCCTGCCTATAAGACTACAATGGACATAAAATGAATTAAAGTTTTTAAAAATATAATATAAAGATTTGAATGCGGTTGATTGACTTACTTTAGGGTGCACCCACATGAGTTTTTTCCCATTTGATTTACTTCCATGCAGGCAACTATATCCAACCACAGCCCTAGGTCAGAATAAAACACAAGATACGTTAGAATCATAGAAGAACAAAAATGACATAATCAAATTTATAGAAATTTAATTTAATTTTTAGGGTTTAACTTACGCGTCCACCATTGTTTTGAGGTCTTGTGGAACAGTCCCGTGCACAGAATCGAAGTATAAAGCTAAGTATGCCCGGGGATAAATCACCATGAGCGTCCAATGAGTGCTGCAGTTACCAGTGATAAGTGGGGACTTCAAAATACAAAAGTTAATTGACAATAGTATATATTATAGAATTTTACCGTCTATGATACAGTGCCAGGTATACCGTCTTCCTAGACTCATACATCCAATTATGGATGTATGCCTGGGTGTCCTCCTTGCTATTCCTACTCCTCTGTATAAAGGAGGGCTCTAAAAAACCATAAGTTCCATCGAAGCCTAACTCCACATAAAGTTTATTCAGAAACCTAAACAAGTTTAGACATGGTTAGCGACAAATAACTTGTATAATAAAATAATTGAACCTAAAATGATATACTTACAACTCCCAGATCTGAATGATGGATATGTTCAGCATCGTCAACCCCATCACAATCTCACATAAGTCACTCCGTGTAACATAAAGCGATAGTGAACTTGGACGGCCGAACACCCGTGGCTGCCATGGTACGCCAAAAGCGTCCTCGCCTAGCTCAGCCCCGACCTTCCATAGCATTTGGATCAGATCGTCGACAGGGTTTGTCTTCTTCAATGTCGGGCCTACCTCCTGTTGAACAGTTAAAACATTAAGGGTTTATACCATAAGTGACAATATAACAAAATCAGTTAGTGTTTGAGGTTTATACATACGGAGGAGCAACTGACAGGAGTCTGTTGGGCCACATGAAGAAGTGTCCCACCGCTTGACCAACGGTCTACACCTCTGTAGTTTCCACTAGCATAACAACATCCTCCTCAATGACGAGTACAACAGAGACCCTAGACATACCATCAGGTAATGATTGATGGTGACCACAAGGCTTAAGTTGTACACCATGCCAGTGGAAACTAGCTCCTCTGACCCATCAATGAACAAGTCACATTGATGGGTATCTGCAGCATCAACCCCATCATCGTCAGGGTCAGCTGCAGCGCACGACCCCTTAGTGCTTACCCTTTGTACCTATATATTTACACATCAAGCAAAAGTTATTCAACAATTAAATAAAAAAATTACAAACAACAAATAGTTAAATACTATAAAGAATCAAACCTGTAGGTCAACAGCTGGTGTAGTAGGATCCTAGTGATGGTTGAGTGGGGCCTTCATCTCCTCCCTGAATCAGGCCATCTCTTCTTGTAGCTTCATCATCTCTTCCTGGTACTCAGCCTTCACAGTAGCCACCCTTGACTCAACCCCTTGCTCCACCAACTCCTTGACGAATGGGGCTAGGTAGGGAGCACCGTAATAGCTCCAGAGGCCTATGAAATATGAATGATTAAACCATAATTGATTAATAGAAAACAAAATGAAAGGATAGTGTCATTTACAACTTACCGTGACCTCAACCAACATCACGTACACTTCCTGGGTGCTCTGGCCTGCCGATGGCGGTAGTCAAGATGTCTTACTTACCATGGGCTACGAAAGAGCCTTGGGTTGATTGCTCAACCAAGGAATCCTGAAACCAAACAAGTTAGTGTTCAAGGTTTCGTGTAAACCAAAAATATAAAAACTTATGAAGGCGGATACTTATTATTTGTGAGGAGACTTCCTGAGCTTGTGAGGAAGTGTATTGCCCACTCTTTCTCACCCTGACCCGTTTCCATTTCTCATGGCGTGGAGGTGGGGAAGGGGGATCCACAACACCAGTGTCAGGTTGGCTAGCCTGACACTAACTAACCTTTTCCTGGGCCATTTGCTCCTCTAATAGTTTGTAACCCCCACGTGAGAATCTGTGGGGATAGTCATTCTTCTTCCTGATGCTCTGTGCTTTTGTTCTGACAGCCTACAACAAGAAAGAAAATAGGTTAGAGTTACGTTTAAATTATAAATAATTTAATCATGTTAAATACCAAAGTACCATCCACTGGCTGGTTTTCCTAGATGCAATAAAAGCATCCCAAGTCTCCTGGTCGATGAAGGTATATTTGTCTCTGTGGAACTGTCCTCGCTCCTCCCCGAATATATACCTACAATTCATAGTTAAAATAAGGTGAGTTAAAAATTGATAATACAATTAGGGTAAACTGTATCGACCTAATTTAAAGTCCTTACATACCTCGTGGTAAGTGAGGACTTGAATGACCTCCATCTGTCAGCAATAATACTAAGGATCTTCTTCCTCAGTGTGTCATGTGCTGGTATATCCCAAGAATCCTACAAAGGGGAATTAGTCAGTATATGAATTACATGAAACAATAATTAAAATAATTAATATAACATATTTATCTTACCAGAATATCACTCCAAATATGGTTCTTCAAGACCTCCTCCACATTATCCCAGTCGGGGATAATAATAGACACCTTCGACCGAGCAACTACTCCCAGGTAACTGCTAAACTTCACGGAATATGGTCCATGAAGTGCACTAGTGTTGACATCGACATCAACATGCAACCTCTCTCCCTGATGACGCCTGAGTGCGACATCCTACAATCGGGTAACACCTTCCAAGTAGAGGAATCTATGGCCTGTGAATCGGACCTAGAATATGGATCCTACTCAGCCATAAGTATCTGTCCAAACAAGGAAAAACTAGATGTCAATATATAGTACTTGTAACTTGAATAATTAATATAACATTTAATACAATGATTCATTGACATAACATTCAATACAGTTAATCATACCTATGAAGATGGAATATTTTCCCACAAGCCTTTGTGGTGGTCATGACGACTGGCAACTACATCATCTATGTCATGTTCTATGACATATGTCAGAATACGTGTTGTTACAAAAGGAATTTCTACAACATCAAGATTGGGGTCTCCAATGTTGTGTCTACCTTGGATAACAATTGACTACATTTTGTCAGTTGGATCAGGAACATAAAAAACTTGCTTCACTTGCATTGCCATAATGAATGGTTCCTTCTTATGACCTATCTTGTTGAGATCCACCAATGTAAATCCATTGTCATCGGTTTTGACACCGTTCTTATTGTCAACACATTTGCATTTAAACACGGGAATAGTTAAAGGACCGTAATCGACCTCCCATATATCTTCAATCACACTAAAGTAGCATAACTCGACCATGGTAGGGTTGTTATCCTTTGAAGTTGAGAAATCCATTGACTCAGCCACAATCATAACCCCACTATTTTGATTTGTACTTTTATCATCCTGTGTCCTTGTATAGAGTGAATAGTTATTTATGTCATACCCACAAAAGTTGAAGACATCGAAGTTGGGGCCCTATGCTAGTCGATGTAATGTCGCAAAAGCAGATGCATCTTTTATAACTGTTATTTGGAACCACTGTATAAATGCCTTGTTGTGTTTATTCAACACCCACTTTTCAGTCATTCTTGGTTTGTTTCTCTTCACTAGCTCTTTATGGGTGGTTAGATACGGTTACACGTCGTCCGTGTTGTTCAAAATATACAAGTGCGCTTGTAGGACATCATCACATGGCATGTTCTTCATTTTTTTTACCAATCATACCTTTCCCACCTAATCGCCTATCATGACGAGTCTTCGGAATACCAATGCTTTCAGTACAAAACTCAATTGCTTCTTATACGATATACCTTTCCATAATCAAAGCTTCAGGACGACGTTGATTCTTTATAGACCCTTTCAATATCTTCATATATCACTGGATCATACAAACAAACCTCTCTCACTAAATGGATGATTAAGTGGACCATTATGTAAATAAAAGAAGGCGGGAAATGCATTTCAAGCTGACATAGTATAAGTGATGCTTCCTGTTCCAACACATCCAATTCGTCGGGGACGATTACTTTGCAACATATGGCATTGAAAAAGAAACAGTCTTGTTATGACATTTCTCACATTTTTAGGAAGAACGTCACGAATGGCGATAGGTAGAAACTGTTGCATCAATATATGACAATTGTCAGACTTCAACCCAGATAACTTCAAATCTTTCATGGAAACACAAGTGTTGATGTTTGAACCATAACCAGACGGAACTTTCACACTACACAACGATTCACACAAACTTTGCTTTTCTTTTCTGGACAACGTATGACAAGCCGGGGTAAATATGTTTGTTTTCCCTTTGATTGTGGATGCAAATTTTGACATATACCCATCAACTCCAAGTCCATACGTGAATTTAGGTCATCCTTAGTCTTCCCAGGTAAGTTTAAGAGTGTTCCAACCAAACTGTCGCACACATTTTTCTCCACATGCATTACATCAATGCAGTGTCTTACATCAAGCTCCCTCCAATATGGTAGGATAATAAAAGTTGACTTTTTCTTCCAGTTGTTTTATGCAGTAGGCTGTTTTTCACACTTACCAAACACCACATTGATGTCTTTCACCTTTTCATATCTCTAGCGACCAGATAGTTGTGAAGGAGCCATTTTAAAATCTTACGCACCGTTGAACAACTTCTTTAACCTACGAAATGGATGATTAGCTTTAAGAAACCTTCAAAGTCGAAGATAAACATTTTTCCTACCATGATGCTGCCGTACAAAACTAGTTCCATCCTCACATACAGGACAAGCTTTATGACCATTCATGTTGTACCCGGATAAGTTACCATGTGCTGGAAAGTCATTGACCGTGCAGAACAGCATGACACGTAATTTGAATGATTGCCTTGCAAACCCTTCAACACATCAACCCCGTCTTCCCATAATATTTTGAGGTCTTCAACTAATGGAGTTAGATATACATCAATGTCGTTCCCCGGTTGTCGTAGACCAGAAATCATCATTGATAACATAACATATTTCCGCTTCATGCATAGCCATGGCAGCTAAGTTGTAAATAAACAACAAAAGAGGCCACGAACTATGGTTTGTGCTTAGGTTCCCATACAGGTTCATTCTATCTGTGGCTAGTTCAAGCCTAACATTTCTTGGTTCATGGGCAAAATCTAGAAACATTGAATCCACTTTCTTCCATTGTGATCCATCTGTTGGATGCCTAAGTAGTCCGTCAACAACCTTTTTATCAGCATGCCATCTCATAAGTTTTGCATCATCTACATTGGCAAACAGACGTTTTAGTCTTAGAACTATGGGCAAATACCATAACACCTTTGCAGGAGACCCTTTAGTACAGACTTCATCAGAATCGGCCTCTTTCTTCTTATACCATGACACCCCACACCTAGGATATTGATGCAGCATTCCATACTCACCCCGGAATAATACATAATCATTTGGGCATGCATGTATCTTCGTATATTCTTAACCCATAAAACACAACATCTTTTTGGCCTCATAGTTACGATTCGACAAGGTGTTTCCAGCTGGGAGCATTTCTTTCAACAACTTCAGTAAGTCAGTGAAACTTTTATCCATCTATCCGTTTATGGCCTTCAAATTAAATAATCGTAAAATTGTTGATAACCTTATGAAATTGACACAGTTTAGATACAACGGCTTCTCAGAATCCTCACACAGAGTCGTATATACACGAGCTCTCTTAAAACCTTCTACACCCACATCACAGATTATATCCTCAAGTCGGCCATCCATGTCGACATCGGTGTCATGCATCAAGCTTTGATTTTCAGTTTGAGAGCTGGTACTTGGCACCACCACATCTTCACCGTGCCATGCCCAACAGGTATAACTATGAAGAAAACCATCACATAGTAGATATTCTCACACCTCTTCCAAGTCTAGCCGACGCAGGTTCAAGCATTTAACACAAGGGCAAAAATACCTTCCATTCACCTCCTCAGCATTCCTCGCTACGAATTCTATAAATGATTCAACTCCACTCTCGTACTCTAGACTTATGCGTGATGTAGTTATCCAACTCCGATCCATACCAACTGTTTACCAGGTGCGATGATCAATCTCACTTTTTTTACAAAGGTGGTGGTCCTACCCATTCAGGAAGAAAATTATTATTATACGTCATTGATATATACAGGTTAGGAGTTATTTTAAAATTTGATCAAATTTTGACAGCATTTCACATTGGTCTCTAAGTACACAAAATGAGAGTGGTCAAATCAAATTCAACCATAACCAAATATACACCCAGAGAATAACACAAAATGCAAGTTACTGAAACTTTATCAAATTTTAAAATAACTCCTAACTTGTACATACCAACGGCGTATAAAAACAATTGTTCATCCTAAACTTCCAAACGGACAATTCAAGATTCAACACAAATAATGAAATTAATTAATTTAATGATCATTTGTGTCGAATCTTAAACGAGGAACTACGGTTCACTCATGCAAAGCAACTTTCATACTAATTAACTAGTATGAGCCTATGAGTTTGCAAGATTGACAACCACACATATACAACAACAATAGAAATAACATTATATGAGAGCAACAAACAACCACAAAAATAACATTATATACTGTACAATGAAATGTATATTTTATTTAAAAATAATACTTAAAATGAGCAAAGATTCTACATGAGAGAGCTTAGGCCTATATTTAGGTAGCTAAGACTTGCTAACCAAGCCAATCTAATCCTAACTCCTAAACCACTGGAGAATTTCATCTTTCATAGGATAAGGCTTAAATAAAGGTCTACAACTACATTAATCTCCTAAAAAATCTAAATGAGATTCTAAGTGGATATATAATGGAAATGACTAATTTAGGATAGGCTCAACACTATACTTGAGGAAATAAACCCAAAACAAGGTGTAAAATACAAAGAAGCCTATGATTCTATAATGATACAAACAACACATGAAATAGATCTTCCAACTAATGTTAATTAAGCTTCCCTCCAATGTGCTTATTATACTAATCCATCCTTAATCCTCTTCATGACTTGGGTGAGTTCCTCATTACTTTACCTAAATGGGGCATCATATCCTCTTCTAAAATTTTCCACACAAAACTACTAAAACTAGGCCTGGTTGCAACATAAGCAAGACATGCCCAAAAACAAAATTTATATAAATAAAGGTGAGTATACCATCTGAAGTCCTTTATAAAAGGATTTAAGTGCTACTAATAACAATATATACAACAAAAAAACCAATAGTAGTATATGTTTTATTTACATCAGCTAGTAATGTTAAGATATAACAGACTCTATACTTTATTTACAACGTTGATTTCAAATCCATAACTCAATGTGGAATGGGTATCTGAAGCATTAAATCCAAACAAGTGAACAATCCCATAGTAAAGCATACATATTGTTTATGAAAACACACACACAGACAGGGATCCACAATACTGATATTATCAGAAAACTAATGGAGTTAAATTAATGGAGGCACACACATAGACAGAGACACAAATACAAGCTTCGACTAATGGAGTTAAACTAAACGGAGATAGAGACACAAATACAAGATACACAATTTAATATAAGCAGATGGGGTACGTACCAGACAATGCTGCGAAGAAGACGACTCAAAACCAAAGAAGGAAGGAAGGAAACAATGAATGACGTAGACAACAACAAGCAAAGTACACAAGCTGGAGAAAATAGCAAAAGACGAGCGCGAGAGGAGAAGGAGAAAGTGAAAGAGTATTAGGCGCGGCTTTTGAAGTTTCTAAAAACAGATATAATCATGGATCCTCCTTGCAACTGTGATTATATTATACATATAATCACAGTTCCACAATAACCCTGGTTAAATATTAACCTTATCACCACGGTTACAACAACAACCGTGATTGTATCCATCAATATATAATCACGGTTGTGGAGTCAACTGTGGTTATATACCCCCCTACGAATAAACCCTACAATCTTAAACTATATATCCACGGTTGGAATAACAACCGTGATTATATATCATGGATACAATCACGGTTATGATGTTATCCATGATTATAGCATTTTCCCTGAACCTACAATCACGGTTACCAACCGTGATTATATAATTATCTTGTAATTTCAAAAATACCACCGTACATTCTTTTATTACTGATCCACTCTAACTTGTGATTATATCCTATTGTTATATCCACTTTTTGTACTAATGTCCTTTCCTCAATTCATGGTTATTAAACCATATTAACAAATATAAATAAAATTCTAAGGTCCAAATAAAAAGATCAACAACACTAAGGCGCAAAGGTACGACTTGTTCTTGAAAGCTTAAAGCTCTACGCATGGACTTCACTTCATAGGGTGTATCTTAGATTTTCCTTTTTCATTAATGTTTAACCACGTCTTAGTTCCATTTTGTCTTAGGTTTCATTTGGTTTGCCATTATCAAAATACCTACTTACACACACAGACATTATAAGTTTTACCTTTAAGAATCATATTCACCAAAGGAATCAAACTGTTCTCATTTGGATGCACATAATAAAGAGATGATTGATTCTAACTTGGATCATTATTTCCTTGTGAAGAAAAAGGAGTTTCATGATTGTTATTTCTGACTATGGATGATTATAGATGATAGAGCCTTATAGCTTAAGGCTCTAATACCATTATACAAAGAATATGGACCTATTGAGAGAGAAATGCACAAAATTGAATACTAATAAATTGAATTGCATTAAAAAAGAAAAATAAGAAAGGAAATGGAAACATATATATACATTAGTGAGGATTAAGAGGGAAAGAAAAAAACTAAAAACAAATTAGTTATTTGATTAGCAACTAACTAAAACAATGAAACTAATTAATTTGAATTAACATGCTTTGATAGGTGTCGTGGTGCACAGGTGTCAAAGGCGCAACTATGATGACATCACGGTGGCTTATGAAGACAGTGTTGGGGTAGAAGCGCGGTGTTCTAGGTTCACCATGATACTAGTGGTTATAGATTTCATTATAGATAGGCTTTATAGTTTGCGGGGGATCGTGGTGGTCTGTGAGTCGTACCTTTAAGGAAAAAGAGAGCCATAGTGGCTAATCGGGTGAAGAATAGCGACAGATCTATATTTTTTTATGGTAATATAGTTGTGTTTTGGTTTTGTTGTTTTGTTTTGGGTGATAAAGAAGGAACTATTGTTGTTGTGGATGGTTTGAGATTGTGGCCACTAGAGGTGATAAAGATAATGTTTATTATGATGAGCGAAGTATTAAGGAGGGAGAGAACAAGGATCCCTTTGTCTTTTTTTTGGTATTTTCTTGTATTTAGAGATGTATCAATATATCTTTTTATAAAATCTTATCAAATCATTGGTTTTTAATCATTTTTATTTAAAAAATAAGTTCCAAAAGATGAAATTAAGAGGCTAAGTGAATTATCATAAAAATTCAAACTATATAAACAAAGAATAGAGAGTGTCCTAAAATAAAATTTTAAGAAATTATTTTTGTTGATGATGAGTGAAAAATGAAAGTAGGGTCTCAACAGCTAAAATACAATAACAAACACTTTTTGTGTAATGAGAAAGAATGGCATTTTAGTATTTATAGTGAGAGTAAAATTTCTTGTGATGTAAATATAATTACTCTTAATTGCCCCAGTGAAGCCCATATAACTTCATTAATTCACTTACATGAGAAAGAAACCCATTTTGATCAAACCAAAGACTAGCTAGCACCAATCGTTCTAAAGACAAGACAACTTACAGAAGAAACTCTACAAATTGTGGTCAGTGACTCAATGCATCCTAAGGGCTCTCTTTGCACTTTAAAAAAATTAATTTACTATCATTACAACAAAATTACATTTTAATGTGGAGGCATATATATTGGTTTTATTATAAGATTTAATGACTTTAGTATGGGAAAGATTCAAAAAGGAATACATATTATTATTTGAGCATGGGACTTGGCTCCCATGTTATTTTCAAATTTTGAAATGGGTGTGAGTTTAGTCCCACACCATTTTTGAAACCTGTGAAATTTGTTTGGTTAGACATGCGAAGGGTTAGGATTTTAAAATCCTAGCATAAGAGCCATTTTGAAACTTTAATGTGCGTAACCACCCACTAGTGTAAAATGTAGATATAAGCACAGGATATTAACTTGGTTAAAAGAAAATAGAGTTAATATACGTGTGATGGCATTTTTGAAATTTTAAGTAAAAAAATATAAACTCGCTTATAAACATTGTTTTATAAGTAACCGAGTTTATATCTTTATAACTTAAAACCCTATTCCTTTCAAATTTTTATTATGTCGCATCTCATCATTCAAACTCTCTATCTCTCACAGGTTTCCTCCTTTCGTGTTTCTCAGGTTCTGTCTCCCATTCTCAGGTTCTCTTTCCTATGAGGATGGCGACTGCCTCACATCGGTTTGCCATTGAGGTATTTCTCTTCTCCGTTCTCAACCTCATATATGCTCTCCTCTGTCCTAATCTCTTCTCAGTGCTTGTCTGTCTCTCCATTCTTAGGTTTGTCTCTTCAGTTCCTGTTGCACACACCATTGGTTCAGTTTGAACGTAATTATTGGTCACTTTCACTTTCGTGTACTGTTATAGGTACTCACACATACCTTTGTTTGAAATTATCAATAGGGTCCTATTTCTTCATTTCATTTCTATCATATGTAAAGGGCTTCTATACTTGTTTAGTAACCTATACCTGTTAGAGTAACTATAAAAATTTGGATCCTATAGAAAAAATAAAAGAAGAAAAATATGATAAGGTGCTTACTAATATATAGCATGTTGACAAAGCTAAAGTAGCTCCCTATAACTGAGATATATAGAGGGAAATAATGAACTGGAAATGTGTTGAGAATGATGAGATATTAGATTATTAGGTTCATTTATTGGTTAACATGTATGACAGAATGATATTTTGGCAGAAAAAGCAACTTAGGCACTCTGAAAACCAAAACTAGGTGTTATTTAGAAATTTATTTGATACTAAAAGACTGATCTTAGAGAAGTCCATTTAAAGCCATAAGTTTGATGTTACACAAATTAGATAGTGTTAAGGGAAACTTGATTGAGTAAGTGTGAGTTGTTATGAACTATATGACACGTATTTTATTCCTGTCAAAAGAAAATTATAAAAGCAAGAGATTGGGTACCATTTGAATATATCAGTAACAATGTTATCACTCAAGTTTAGCCTAAGTTACTTTTTTTCCCTTATTAAATAAGTATTCTTTAAAAAGCTTTGATTTTTTAAATAAATTCAGGTTTTAAATATTAAAAAAAACTCTTTTAAATTCATACTATGCTTATAAGTGTATATAAACCAACTTTTACGTTTCTTGGTGTATCATTTACTGACATATAAGCTCTTAGGTTGATTAACTTTTTTAAAAAAATGACTATAAATTTACATATAATTTACAATATATTTATTATACTACGAATTAAAAATATACATTTAACAGAAAATATTTTTAAAATTTTTTAAAAATAATTAATTTAACTTATAAGTAGTTGAAAATTGAAATTTAAGAAAAATAAAACAGAAAAATAAACAAAAGAAAAGAAAAAATTTAAGGACAATCAATCCATTATATAAAATTTTTAAAAATAAAATACATATTGAATATTGTAACACCCTGATCTTCTGGACTCGAATCCCGATATAATCTAAATAATAATTAATAAAAATATGAATAAATTTTTCACGTTTGAAATAATTCCAAAACACCACCACGACTACATCAAGACTCGAAACACATAAAACCAAAGGGTGAGATTTGATAATCTATAATTGGATCGCTAAATAGTTTGCCCATAACGGTATACAAAATAACAGAGTTTTACAGCAAAAAAAGAATGTGTATACTGGGCATACGCCTAGTCCCATATATGAAGATATGAGAAAAGGCTCGGCAAGGCATGCAAAGGCATATCATAAGCCTAATAGATAACCATCATCATTTCATCCAATATCATGAATATGCAATGCCTAAGATATATGTATATACATATCTATATGGTCATGCATCATACATCTCCAATACTCATAATCTATAAATGACCATATTCAAATTCATCATCAAAGTCATATATCATTAACACCTATGCATTCCCAAAATGATTACATAATCAACATCTTTATATTCATCAAATGGGTATGAAATCCAATACCCCAATTATCAATATATAACCACTTATAATATCATTCACAATATATCCATCGATATCAAGAATTAATAACATCACAATATCTATTTTATACACAACTTAATAAGATACAAACATTGTCGGCCAAGGCATTCCATTGTCACTATTTTACCTTCACAAAAGCTTTAGTTTAAAAATATCCTCATCCCACGATATTCCTGCATCAATACTAAAAAGTAGACCACATGGGAGAGTGAGTTATACATTTCAAATGACGATATGAATACAATTGAAATTATGTGCATATGCATATCAACATCATGTATGCTTTGCTAAACACATTAACAATCATCATAATCTATTCATTTCACGATATATATATATATATATATATATATATATATCATGTATTCACCTATCATATCATAGCAAAGCAAGCATATACACATCTACCACAATGCCATAATGGGCCAACAACATCAACATTGACCATTCAGGTATTTTCTCAAAGCCACTATGGGCTATCATCATTATCATCAATCATAATAATTATGCCCTTCATTATAATGGGCCATAACATACACATCGTCATATTCAATATTATTTTGTGGTAATTTTATCATTTATCAATTTTATGTGGTCTTTTAGGTAATCAATTACCTATCTCATCAACACTATACTACAATCTCAATCATCATCAATCATCATCATCATCTGGCATATCTCCATGCTATATGTAAATACTCTTATGGCTAATGCATATGCACAATGGAATAGACAACAAATACGGATCCGACTGTGGGAATAACACCAAGTGTGGGTCGAGCATAGGTGTGCTACTATGCCCCTACTGTAGTAAAAAAATGTGTACACATATATCTCAAAGCATGCATGCATATCAACAACATCTTTTACTGGTACCAAACCGCTATCGCCCATCTGTAGCACTAGTCACCCCGTGACTTGCGGATCAACAACATGGCCTCCACTACTAAAAGTGCTACGGGCTTTCCCTGAACACACATCAAGGGAGCCGTGCCCCGTCGGACACCGAGGTACTACTCATCACAAAGCCGCCCGCCCACTGGGCCTGCCACATATGGTGCCTCATCACCAAACTAAGGGTAGCTTCGTGACTCACACAACGAGTCACAGGGGAAACAACAAGAATGCTCGTGCACTGAGCCGCCCTCCCACTGGGCCAACCAGGGGAACCCCCTAATATTCCTTACCGGTAGTGTATGATATGCCATGGATGCAATGCAATGAAAATCAAATGCATTTCTCACACTGTGCATCCTAAATGCCACTCATCAATCATCATAATCATAATCACCACCATACACACCTTAGTGGATTTTATCATTGTTGGTTTTAGCCATTGTTTTCAAGTTTTATATGTGGAATTTTCATCTCAACATATTTCACATATATTTCATATCATACATGCAAGTCAATACTTGCAATCAACCACAATGGCATCACAAACATCACAAATCATCATTAACATTCATTTATCTCTCATCAATACCACCACATAATCATTTAGTGGATTTTCATATCATTATTCACTACCATTATTTCATCTATATATATATTGGTGTGGCGTTCACAACATTTCATTATTATATATCAAACCACACATACAAGATCACACTTGTATTACTCACAATGGTACACAACAATTCATCAATAATAACAATCAACCTCAATGACAATCATCCTTTATGTAAGAAAATGATGAACATCATCATCCATTTATTACTCATTGCCCTTCATTCATATCCCACTCTTGGTGGACAACAATCATGTTTTTCGTTACACATTATGGGTATAAACGAATTATCCTAATATTTTAATCAACATCAAACACCACCATATTATATCATGCTTATATATCAATCATACATTCCTTTAATCATCTCATAACACAAAGGAAGGGGTCCATCATAAGCCCAAAATAAAGAAAATGAAATAAATTTCCATTATGGGTAACTCGCTTAAGCGAGATTCACCTTCGCTTGAGTGAGATCAACATAGCTTGCTTGGGTGAGCCCTCTCGCGTGAGCGAAATGCCTCCAGTAGCGTTTCCACGTTCACTCACTTGAGCAAGACTCCTTACACCAGGTCACTCGCTTGAGCGAGACAACATGAAGCATCAGACCTCTCACACGCTCAAGCGACCCATGCTCGCTTGGGCGGAAATCGTCCAGTATCATATCTTGGGCTCGCTCGCTTGAGCAAGATTCAACTAGCCTCTTTACTCACTTAAGCGAGATCTACCCAGAACCATTTCCTCTCTCGCTCGCTCAAGCACGGCCATGCCCGCTTGAGCGAGATTCGTCCAGTATCTCTTCCACCTATTCCACACACGTCTCGCTTGAGCGAGACCACTTCTCACCTGAGCGAGATTAGGCCAGAGGCCACTCCTCTGATGTAGGGGACTCTCGCTTGAGCGAGATCCCAACTTGCTTGAGTGATATCTCCATTATACGCTCAAAAACTCTGGTTTTTCACTCCTTACACATGCCACCACTCATCATAATGAAAAATTTGCCTAAGTTAACAATTTTCATCCATTGTAATCATACATATGGGCTTAATCCAATAAGTTATACCTATCAATTTAGGTTCAATTCATCAATTACATAAGGGAGGCTTTAAAACACTTCCCATCACTACCTCACTCATCTTTTTACACAAACATCACACACAATACTTTACACCTAAAATAATTTGTCTATTCATATATTTTTATCAATAATTAATTCATGTCCAACCAAGGGGCAACCAAGCACTCATCTTCATTTCACAAATACATATACATATATAAATCCTTAATATTCAACCAAAGCCAAGCCATCATCCATCATATTATCAATTCAACATTTAGCACATTCATGGCAAGGCAATGCATGAGTTCACAAAAATACATAATTAACAATTATCCACTAATGCAATTTAAAATGTAAACTCCTCTCCTACCTTGAGAGAAGAACCGCAATCCAAATACTCCGATTGCCCCGCATCATCATCCGGAACACAATCCTATCAACTACACATATATACACATGAAATTAATAAGCCATCGTAAGGCATCATTTCTTAAAACTCATCATCAAGTCCTAGACTTTTCTAAACTCCAATTCACACGCTTATGTTGGGCTTCGGGAATTCCTTTCCTAAAACCAAGATTCTCTAGGTTTCAAAAGGGCTATCCATACCCAAAAACAACAAGATCATATCCCCTTATCCACAATGCATCCGATTTCAACTTAAGCCACCATGGACTCTTTTAAGCCATCATCAATCAATAAACCCAAATGACATATATCATGGTCCTAAACCTCATTGTATCAATTTTTCCACTCTATTGGTCTATCACTCATAGTCATCTTCCACTATGATCATCATCTTTTCTAAACCCCAAAAGTCACTCTTATGACAACAAAATCATCAATCTCTTAATCTATGCCAAAAGCCTTAATTTTATCAATTCTTAATAATTTCACACAAATTAACAACCATCAATTCCAACTATTCTCACATATCATCATAAACATGTTACCATCATCAAAGTACCAACCAATGTAAACAGCACACAATGTTTCCAATGGTCATCTATCCTATGGTTTGGGTTTCACATGCATAAACCATTATTCAAATAACATCAACTTAGCTCAAAATTCATCAACATCGATAATCAACCCCAATGCTTCTAAAATTTATTTCTCCTCATATAAATTACCCTAAGGCATCGGAACCTTCAAAATCATCATTTGGGCCAAAACCCCCAAATTACCACACTTAGGGTTTCTCTAAAATTTTCCAACAATACTCAACATCCACCATTTTTCCAAGATTCATTATAAACACATTAATCTTTATCCATATTTAACACAAACTATAATCAAGAGTTATTCCCTAACATTCAAGCCTAGGGTTTCTATTTCCATCAACATCCATAAAACCCAACACCAACATTTCAAGCTTAACAACATCAAAACTATAAATAGGACATTAAAGAGACAAGAAACCTTACCTCACATCCATGCTGATGACAAACGAAAATAGGGAGGGAGGAAGAAGAAGATGGTCCAAGCAAGCTCCCAAGCTCCATAAATGCTTCACATTTCCATGCTCAAGTTTTAATTTTTGGCAAGAATGGAGGTGGAGAAGGTAGGGTTCGATTTTGAGAAGAGAATGGTGAAGAAGAAGAAAGAAATGAAGATTGAATGGAAAAGAAGAAGACTTCACGGTGATAGAGAGAAAGAGAGAGGAAATATGCAAAAATTGGACATTACACAATGGATAAAAGGGTGCATCATGTTACTTTTTCTAATGGGTAATAATTCCCCATTACATAATGGATAAAAGGGTCAAGTGAGAAAGAGAAAAAGAGGCTACGGTCATGACAACAGAAGAAATGGGAATTTGGATTTTCTTTTAATTCTATTTGGCTCATATTTTTCCCATTTCATATCCTACGTCGTGTCCAAATAATTATCTTCTCAACAACAAAAATTATTTCAATTATAGCACCTAACCACAATAATTTTCTAAATATTCTAGACCCATTAAATATCTAATTTGACCAGGTGGGTCCCACATCATCTATTAAATCATCCAACTCTGGTGAATCTTAACTCACCGATAATTCACCTCTAATGTCAAATTAATTCTTCCACAATTGTTGGACCACACATAATTAATTACCATTATTCTATAAATTGTTTTCTTTAAAATTTAGGGTGTTACAAATATTTCTAGAAACAAGTATATTAGTCAAGTCATAAACTAGTTGATGAGACCATAGTAGTGAGGATTTTTTTAACATTTGTTTGGGGATTTTTTAACATTGCTTCAAGCTTCTCCCACATGAATATATGTTGTATTATATCTACTAAGTGCCACAAGTAGTTTAAAATTTTTCTACTTTAAATGAGTGAACTGTAGTTTCCCATTTGAGATTAAATAAAAATGCTAATTAAATTAATTAATTTCATCATTTGTGTTGAATCTTGAATTATCCATTGGGACATTTTAGGATGAGTGATATTTTTATACGTCATTGCTATGTACAAGTTAGGACTTATTTTAAAATTTGATTAAGTTTTGGTTACCTGCATTTTGTATTATTCTTTGGGTGCACATTTTGATTGTGGTTGAATTTGATGTCACCACTTTCATGTTGTGTACTTAGAGACCAATACAAAATGCTGCCAAAATTTTGTCAAATTTAAAAGAGTCTGTACTTGTGCGTAGTGATGAAGTATAAAAAAATGTTCATCATGAATTGGTAGGACCACCACCTTTGTAAAAAAGTGAAACTTACTTAGCATTATATTTATGTGTATTGTAAACAGTTAGTATAGATCGAAGTTAGATAAATGCATCATGCATAAGTGAAGAGTATGAGAGTACAGTTGATTCATTCATAGAATTCATAATATGAAATGCTGAGGAGGTGAATGGAAGATGTTTTTATCCTTGTGTTAAATGCTTGAATATGTGGCGTATAGAATTGGAAGTGGTGCAAGAACTTCTACTGTGTGATGGTTTTCTTATGAGTTATACACATTGGATATGGCACGGTGATGATGTTGTCGTGCCAAGTAGCACTTGTCAAATAAAAAGTTAAAGGTCTGCACATGACGTTGATGTGGACACGGATGACAGACTTGAGGATATGATTCAGGATATGGGGCTAGAAAGTTTTAAGAGAGCTCACATATACGCAACTTTGAGTGAGGATTTTGAGAATCCCTTGTATTTGAAGTGTGGTAATTTCACAAGATTGTCATCAGTTTTATAATTGTTTAATCTGAAGGGGATAAATAGGTGGACTAATAAAATTTTCAATAAGTTGCTTAAATTGTTGAAAGAAATGCTCCCAGCAGGTAACACATTGCCAAATCAAGTACGAGACTAAAAAGGTTTTATGTCCTATAGGTCTGGAGTATAAGAAGATACACGTATGCCCCACTGATTGTGTATTATACTACGATAAGTATGAAATGTTGCATCACTGTCCTAGGTGTGGGGTATCACAATACAAGGAGAAAGAGATGGATTCTGATGAAGTCTGCACTAAAAGGTCTCCTAGAAAGGTGTTAAGGTATATAGTTCCAAGACTAAAGCATTTGTTTACCAATGCAAATGATGCAAAGTTTATAAGATGGCATATAGATGAGAGGGTTATTGATGGACAATTTAGGCATCCAACAGATGGATTGCAATGGAAGAAACTGGATACCTTGTTTCCATATTTTGCCAATGACCTAAAAACATGTTAAGCTTGCACTAGCCACAGATGAAATGAACCCATATGGTAACCTAAGCACAAACCATAGTTTGTGGCCGATTTTGTTGTTTGTTTACAACTTGCCACTATGGTTCTGCATGAAGCGGAAATATCTTATGCTATCAATGATGATTTTTGTAACACCCTCTGTTACACCTTAATAAATACTAGAAAAATTCGTAAATTTTTTTTTACTAAAAAAATTATTGTTAAAAGGAAACTATCGGAATAAATTACATACACCATTTCTAAAATACCTCATAAATATTATTAAAACTTTATAAAGTAATTTTACATTCATCCAAAGAAAATATATATTAAACATTATAAGAAAGAGATGAAACTCCATGGCCCAGAAGTAGTTACTTAATAACTTTATTTATTCATTGGACCATAGTATTCATACCGAGCTCCCTTTCTAAAACGTGCTATATTCACTGTCGAGATTCTTCGATCCTTCCCTCTGAACCATCAATTTAAAACATATCAAACAAAAACATGGAGAAATAAGTGAGAAACAGAATATAATATTCCCAAATGGGGCATAAGCAATAAAGGGTTTTCACAAACTAATATATAATAATATCAGTCATAATCACATACACAATCAATTATGAATACATGAATGTTATGCAATATCTTCATCATAAATTACCTATATATGTGGGCCCTTAAATTTTAATTTGTATTGGGCCATCCAGGAGTTTACATTGTTCCATAAGTCTGGATAATAATAATATGAACAGCTCAACTGGCATGGAAACACTTAGAGACTAGTCAGATTGAGAAAGTTTTTATTGTGAAAGTACCCGACACTAGGGAGCTACCCCAGGTCCCCTGAAGCACCCTTTCACACCCTCTCATCCCAAGGCTCGTAATTAAGCCTCCTCTAATGTATCCTCGGTTTCTGTAATCCGTCCCCAGACAATATCATTTTGTTTCACTTTAATGATTTATGATGCATGAACTACTAGCATCTTTAGTTGGTTAAGGCTTTTAGAAACTCAATTATTAAATACCTTAAAGGTTTACAACATCATTTCAATAAATTGTACATTTTCTCAATTCTCTGAATTTCTATCCCACAGAAATAAATTTGGTACAGTTTTCAATTTTCATCAAAATTGAGTTTCCAAGCCTTAAATATCTCAAAGCTTCTCATAGAAAACTTTACATATTTTTTCTCAAATTGAATCTTAACAATATCGAATTTAGAAATCTCAATTATTTCCAAATATCTTTAGTTATTAGGTTTGAACAAAATAATTTACTTTTAAAAATTTTATTTTACTTAAAGAGAAGAATTCTTAATTTATTTTAAAAAAATACTTAAAATTATAAAATTTTTCTTTAAATCAAGATTTAATTATCTCAATTTGTTATAAATTAATTTTCATAAAATGTCTTCTTTCTAAAATAAATACTAATTTTTAAAAAAATGTTAAAAGTAAAGTTAATAAAAATAATTTCTAAGAAGAAAAGATTTAAAGTAATAAAAATTTAAAGAGTAAGGTAAGAAAATTCTTACTGAGTTTTAGTTTTCCGTCATGCTCGCTATATGCTCAAACTCCACATCACAAAATCATCAATCAAAATCAAACATTATCAATCATAACTAAATATCATCAATCACATCAAATATTATTAATCACAATTAAATATCAATCAAAATCAAATATTATCAATTATAAATAATTCAAATAAATTAAATATCACTCATAAATATAATTCAAACCTTAATGGTTATTTAGATTAATAAGATTGATTTTGAGTCTTTATAGTCCATTCCTCGCATGGGTCTATGTAGGTCCATATAGTCAAATCCTTGCATAGGTTTAGTTCAGCCCATATAGGTCAAACTTGTCCAAGTCCTTGCGTAGGTTCAGTTCAGGTCGTATAGGTTATGAAAGTTCACGTCCTTGCATAGGTATGTCAGAATTAGTTAAATCAGATATTTAATTTAAAATTTATAAAAAAATTTAAGTTAAAAATGTAAATATTTTAAAATAATAATAATATCAAATTTAAAAGTAGTAGGGGACTCCTCCCATTATTCTTATGTCTTTTCATATTATATTCTTATCTCACTCCCCCTTACCTCTTGTATCCTGATTCGTTATTGAAGATCCATACGCGTCTCGTCTTCGAGTTCTAAAACATACCAATTTTATTTTAATATAGTTACAAGATGAAAATTAAGATTTATACTTAAAACAGAAATGGTAAATTTTGAATAGTGAATAGTAATAGTAATAGTAAATAGTAAATTGTAAATAGTAACAGTAAATAGTAAATTATGAATAGTAACGGTAAATAATAAAATGTGAATAGTAACGGTAAATAGTAAAACGTGAATAGTAAAGATAAATAGTAACAGTAAATAGTAATTTACTATTTGAATAGTAATTTACTATTGAAATAGTATTTTACCATTTAGAATAGTAACTTAAAATAATATTATTTTTAGTATAATAATAGATTTCTAAAAATGATATAAAAATAACCCTAAAAAATATAAAAGAAAGGTATTCTTACCTTAGAATTTTAGCAGAACCTCCTTCCAAAAAAATTATTTCTCCCTCTTACTTTCACCACTATCTCTCTAGCATTACTATATTAAGAAAATTTAATAAGAAAACTATGATTTCCTTCGTTCCTTCGCTCGGTATTTATTGGAAAAAACTTACTGTGCGTTTGAATGTTTTATTATAAAAGTACTGTGCAAAACTTGAAATTTTCATATAGGTTATTGTGCAAAGTTTGAAAATTTTAGAAACGCACGGTGAATTTCACGTGAAGGAATCTGATGAATTATAGGGGGTGCGAATAGCAATTTTGGAGGTGCGAATAGCAATTTAGGGGGTGGTGTAAATAGTAATTTAAGGGGTGCAAATAGTAATTTTTCATTTTTTTAATAAGTTCTTTTAAAAATAAATTCTGAAAAATATACTGATCAAAAACTTCTAAAGGTCTATGGTTAAATTCCATCTAGATTTTAATATGAAATTTTTTGAATTAATAAAATTAAAATAGGGGTGTTACAATTTTTGGTCCACAAAAACCGGGAAACGACATTGATGTATACTTAACTCCATTAGTTGAATAGTTAAAAAATGTTATGGGATGGCGGGTTAATGTGTTTGACAAGTTTGCAGGACAGTCATTCAATTTGCATGCTATGTTATTCTGTATGATCAATGATTTTCCAACGTATGGAAACTTATTGGGGTATAGCATGAAGGGGCATAAAGCATGCCCTTTATGTGAGGAGGGAACTTATTCTAATCAACTGCATGATTGAAGGAAAATTGTTTATCTTTGACACCGAAGGTTTCTTAAAGCTAATCATGTGTATTGTAGGTTAAAAAAGTCCTTCAACGGTTATAAGCCTAACCGAGTTTAAATAGTTAATTGTTTTATGTCTTATTTGTAGAACTTTCACGCCGATCATACTTCCCTCTAATAGATATAGATGATGTTAGAAAGCAATATGGGTCATATACTTTCATGAAGTGAGGGAAGGATTATGATAGACATTTATTATTTTACCTTCGTTGTACCTAGTGTAGGATTTTATTTTTTTTATTCATTGTACCTAGTGTAGGATTGTACCTAGCGTTTAGGATTTATTTTATTTCATTCATGTACATAATATTCATTGTATATAGATTATTTTCTTTATTATGTTGTTTATAGCCTATTAATCTTATTTCATTTGCTTTCATTAATTGGTGAATATTGTGTATGAAATGAACTATCTGGGATATACTATGTTTGGTTATGTAAAATTACAGGTTTGGAAAATTAATAAAACGGAACGTGCATTAAAAAAACATTTCATTTATATTTGATCCGATCTGGACACCGGCCCTTAAGACAGTACGTCATTTTGGTGGTCCCAGAGGGCCCACCGTCGTCACGGCCCAACATCCGTACTACAAAGACATGATAAAGGAAAGGTCCCTATATCAGTCATCTGGGGCCTCATCTGATATATTGAATCCCTTATCTGTTCTCAGTTTTCCATTACATACAACTGTTTGCCTCAACGTCATGATAAGATAAGTAAGGGTTACTACTTATCAACGTAGACACCCTGCATAGCGGAATGTGCCTATATCATTCACTAAAGGAAGTAAGTACGATTACAAGCGTGATATACGGAAAAAGTTGATTATCCTCATCCCTATGTCAGAATCGTACATTGATCATTGACCTACCCACTGTCACACTCTGAACACTGAGCCATTCTGATTGATACGCAACACAAGGTATCAGAACCCTTGGGCCCACTTGTGCCCAACGATTCATTTTCTACGCTCAACTATAAATAGCACATTCACAAACACGTGCAAGGTTACGTTGTTCTTACTCTCACTTTTAGTATGGCATTGCTTAAGTGTTCATTGAGTTCCATACACTCTTCTAACTTGAGCATCGGAGAATCTTCACAGGTGACACCACCTTTCGCCCTCTAACAATGTGAAACTCTGGTGTGAAGGATCTCCAGGACAACAAGACCGATTTCTCCCACTGAGAGGTCAGATTATAATACCGGATACCCATTGTACCGGTGTATAAACAATCAAAGCATAAATATTTTATGGCTAGACTCTACACCAAATCGTAGACCCTGGTTCAGACCAGTTCATTGGCACGCCCGATGGGACGCAATAGAGTTATTCCCACTTTTCGTAGAAGTTTAGTAGTTCACTATAGAAGGAGATGGACGCGATTTTGTTGATGGTCACGTGGAGGATGTGACCCATCAGCAGGCTAGTAGGAGACTCATTTTTGAATCCCCTGTAACCAATACGAGGAGGATGGTACCTGTGGCAACCCCTGACTCTCGAGACGAAGTCATAAGGCAGCTCAGGGAGGAGTTGATGGAGCTGAGAAGGGAAAAGAGGGGAACTAGGGAAAGAGTGACGTCTCAGGCAGAGAATACTCACCATGCATCAACAAGGGAAAAGTCCACAACTCTTCAGTATTCTAAGATCCCTACTTATGAGGAGAGGGAACAAACCCAAGATTCTGGGGACAGAGTCAGTGCAAGGAGGAAAGAGCAGGTAGTGGTAACTTCTGGGGCGTACAGACTCAATCTTCCTTTCTCAAGGAGACTCATGAGTATCCTTATCCCCAAACACCTGTAAACAACCCAGCCACTTTCAATCGGAAAGTATAATGGGGAGACTGATCCCACTAAGCATCTTGATGCTTATGTGTATGAGGCCATGTATTTGGGAGCTGATGAGGACGTTATGTGTTCCTGAGAACATTGACGGAGGAGGCACTTAGTTGGTTCAAGAGTTTACCCTCAGGATCGATAGATTCCTGGGAAGAAATGGCGGCTGTATTTGAAAGTCATTTTGTTATCTCTAGAGATGTTCCAAGGACTTCTCATACCTTGGCCCAAATAAGGCAGGGTGAAAACGAGACTCTTAAGGAGTTTTTGAAGAGATTTTATAAGGAGGCTGCTTTAGTGCCTAACCTCACAGAGGCCATTCAGCTTCATATTGTCGTTGAAGCTTTACAACCTGGATCCGCATTTGCTTTGTCGTTGGCAAAAAGTCCTCCGACAACATTTGAGGAGTTTCGGAGAAAAACCTCAAAATATGTGGGCATAGAAATGCACTTGGAGGCCACTGCAGCTAGAATGAAGCCATTAGCACCCTCACCGTAACCAAGGAGAGATAAGGATAGGGTAAAGCCAGAAAAGCATGCCCAAAGGGAATATTTCATGAGCACTTGACACCAACAGTGAGATAGATGTGTTGCTTCTTTCAGTAATTACGCCCCTTTGAACTCCAGGCATTCTCAAATCCTGAGGGAGGTTGGTTGGCCCACACTCAGTGTTTATGGGATAAGGAAGCCCCCTCCAATGAAAAGACCTATGAACTCCCGAAAATATTGTATCTTTCACGAGCAGGTTGGCCATACCACAGACGAGTGCAAGGTGTTGAAGAACGCGGTGGAGACTCTGATTAGAGAAGGGAAACTAAAACAGTACTTATTTAAGGATAAGTCCCTAGATGAGCCCGACAGGATAGAAAAAAGAGGCAGGGAACGTGATGATGAAGGTGACAATAGTCGCAATCCGGTCAGGAGGTTCACAGCCATTGAGAAACAGAAGGGAGTGGCAATCAGTGAAGGAGTTCAGCAGGACGGCATGCCTCAGCATCAAAGGCAAGGCCGGCGCGAGGTGATTGATATGATAGCTGGAGGATTTGCTGGAGGAGGAGCATCAATCACAGCTCGTAAGAATCACCACCGAATAATCCTATCAGTACAGGGAAAGCCCAAGGACAACCGCCCCTTCAGGGATGGCATGATAGCACCGGCGGTGTCGTTTACAGATGATGATTTTGGCCCAACGATTCCAGGAGGTGATGATGCAGTGGTTATCATCGCTGTCATAGCCAACAAGGATGTCAAAAGGATCCTCGTCGATCAGGGAAGTTCTTGTGATGTTATTTTTTATAACTCTTTCAAAAGAATGGGCTTTAATGATATAGATTTATGACCTTATACACAAGAGCTTACGGCATTCAATGGAGCGAAGCAACCCACTAAGGGGTATCTTGATACCCTCATTTCTTTTGAGGGAGAACCTGGAGCATGAACAGTGAAGTCTAGAATACTAGTGATTGATGTGGAGTCCCCTTACAACAGGATCATTGGCCGCCCTACTCTAAACGCTATGGAAGCAATCGTGTCTACACCGTACCTCCTTATCAAATTTATTGACAAGGACAATGATGTATCATCCATTTGAGGTGATCAAGAGATGGCTAGGTATTGTTACAACTTGAGCTTGAATATGGTGAAGATGGAGGCACTTAATAAGAAAAGAAAGTTGAATGACGGAGGAACAGCGGCTGGGTCGGTTAGTCTGATTGATTTGGACCCTAGAGAGGAGTTGAAGATTGATCCTTTCAATCCCTCAAAGCCCACGCCGGAAGGAGGTTTCAGGGATGTCGTCTTGGGGGATTCCCTAGAGAAGGTCACGCATATTAATGATAAGCTGGAGTCTATTGTGGAGTAGTGCCTGTTAGCACTCCTCCAAGAATTCAAAGACCTTTTTGCATGGACTGCTGCAGACATGCCAGGGATGGACCCTAATTTCTGCTGCCACAAATTATCTGTCTACCCAAAAACGAGGTCGGTTTCCCAGAAGAAGAGAAGATTGGGACCGGAAAAGTAGAAGGCAACTTGTGAATAAATGGAGGAACTGTTGAAGGCTAGATTTATTAAAGAAGTTTGTTATTCTTCTTGGCTTTCCAATGTGGTGATGGTGCAGAAGGCCAACGGCAAGTGGAGAATGTGCACTGATTATGTAGACCTCAATCAATGTTGCCCGAAGGATTCGTATCCACTCCCAAATATTGATCGTATGGTTGATGATTCGTCTGGTTACCAATACCTCAGTTTCATGGATGCTTATTCGGGGTATAACCAAATTCCGATGTGGAAGGAGGATCAGGAAAAAATAGCTTTCATTAATGACCGTGATGTCTTTTGCTACACCGTTATGCCCTTCGGTTTGAAAAACGCTGGAGCTACATATCAGCGTATGATTAATAAGGTATTCGAAGGCATGCACACTAAGCTGGTGGAGGTATACATTGATGATATTATTGCCAAGACTCCCATTGGAGGTGATCACGTTGAATATTTACGCCAAGTGTTCACTCGGTTGCAACAATACAACATGAGATTGAACTCGTTGAAGTGTACCTTTGCAGTCCCAGCTGGGAAATTTTTGGGTTTCATGTTAACCCAGCACGGTATTGAGGCTAATCCAGGTAAATGTCAGGCTATATTGGACATGTAGAGTCTGAAGAATTTGAGGGAAGTACAATCGTTGAATGGGAAAGTGGCCGCTCTGGCTCGATTCATGCCCAAAATGGCACATAGGTCCCTTCCTCTATATAAGGTGTTGAAAAAATCTAAGACGTTCGAATAGGGACAGGAGCAAGAGCAAGCATTCCAGCAACTCAAGGAAGTGCTATCCAGCCCACCAATCTTGGTAAAGCCAAACCCTGGTGAATCCCTCATCTTATACTTGGCAATTTCTGATGAAGCCTTGGGCGTAGCATTGGTCAAAGAAACTCCAGAGGGACAGAGGCCAGTGTATTTCACTAGCAAGACATTACAAGGAGCAGAAAGCAGATACCAGAAGATAGAAAAGGCTGCTCTTGCAGTTGTATGGGCCTCACGACGATTGAGGCCGTACTTTCACGCACATCCAGTTTTGGTAAGAACAGATCTACCGCTCCGTTCCGTGCTCAGTAAGCCAGACCTCGCTGAGAGAATGATCAAATGGTCTATCGAGCTTTCTGAGTTCGAGATTTCTTATGAACCTTGAAGAGCCATCAAAGCCCAAGTCCTGGATGATTTTGTTGTAGAGATGACAGGAGTAGACCCAACCACACCTCGCGCTCATTGGACCGTATATGTGGATGGGTCATCGAATAGTAAAGGTTGTGGAGCTGGTGTGGTTGTTGAGAGCGATGACGATGTACACCTGGAGATTTCTCTTCAGTTCAACTTCAAAACTTCCAACAACCAGGCTGAATATGAGGCATGTCCGGCTGGACTTCGAGCAGCAATCGATATCGGCACAACAGAGGTGACATTGTGCGGTGATTCACAGCTAGTGATATCGCAGATCCAAGGTGAATACCAGGTTCGTGAGCCCCAACTCCAACTGTATTTAAATTGTGTGAACGAGTTGAAAGGGAGGTTCGATGTGTTAGAGTTTAAACATGTACCAAGAGAAGAAAATACTAGAGCGGACATCTTATCAAGACTTGAAAGTACGAAGCAGCCTAGCAGTACAACGACAGTGGTTCAAAGTATGTTGACATCGCCCAGCATTCCTTTGTTCCCTTCTCTGAGCGCTATAATAATTAGCTCTTCATATGAGAATTCTTGGGTTACCCCATATATCCGCTACTTGGCTGACGGACAGTTGCCTACCGATGAGAAAGAAAGAAGGAGGGTAAAAAGGGAGTTACCATATTTCACCATGGTCGATGGTGTTTTCTACAGAAGAGGATTCTCAGTGCCATATCTCCTTTGTTTAAAAGAGAGTGAAATACAAGGAGTAATGGAGGAGGTACATGAGGGACAATGCGGGCACCACGCCGAAGGAAGAAGCTTAATGAGAAAGATCCTCAGGGCTGGATATTGGTGGCCTACGATGAAGCAGGATTCCATTGATTTTATGAAAAGGTGCGATGCTTGCCAGAAATTTTCTAATCTCCATCACACACCGGCTCAAGAACTCTCCTCATCTGCGGTGCCATGGCCCTTCTACCAATGGGGCCTCGACATCTTGGGTCCATTTCCAATCGCACCTGGCGGCATTAAGTATCTCATTATGGGAGTTGATTATTTCACCAAATGGATCGAAGTGGAGCCAGTAGTGCATATCACATCAGCACGAACATGACGTTTTATGTATGAAAACATCATAGCTCGATTTGGCATTCCAGGGCGGATTGTAACTGACAACGGCACCCAGTTCACTAATAGGAAGTTCACAGAATTGCTTGAAGGACTAGGGATAGTCCAAATCTTTTCATCTATGGAACACCCTCAGACGAATGGCCAAGCTGAAGTGGCTAATAGAGAGGTGCTGAAGGGACTGAAGAAGCATCTTGGTGAAGCAAAGGGGGGATGGACTGATCAACTATGTCATGTTTTATGGGCATATCGTACTACGCCCCATTCTTCTACCAATGAGTCTCCATACCGTCTCACTTATGGGGTTAAAGCGATGATTCCTGTGGAGCTTCAGACAAGATCGGTGAGAGTGGAATATTTCTCTACGGAGGATAATAGTGCTAATTTGGCATCAGAACTAGATGTTCTCTCTGAATTAAGAGAAGAGGCTTTTGTCAGGGACCAGGCGATAAAGGCGAAGGCCGCCCTCCGGTACAATAAACGTGTGCAGTACAGAGCCTTTAACACTGGGGACTTAGTTTTGAGGAAGGCAAGTGTGGGAAATAAGTTCGCCCATCAAGGAAAATTGGCGCCGACATGGGAAGGCCCTTACAGAGTATCTGAGGTGACTGGAAAGGGATCATACCGGCTAGAAGAGCTCGATGGAACATCGATCTGCAATAAATGGAACACACAAAACTTACGTATTTATTACAGCTAGTTGGTAAGACGACATGTACTCTTTTTCCTTACTTGAGTTTTTCCCACTGGGTTTTCTCAAGAAGGTTTTAACGAGGCATGACCCCAACTACGCTCCCTCTGTAATCTACCTTCAATTTAATGAGAATGCAATTCATAGACTTATTGTCTTTACCTTTTCTTTTTTATGTGATGATCTATAGCCTTAAGCTGCTGCGCATAAAGATCCTTAGGACGGATGATCCCAATCACCTATTTCTGTGAATTGGCGATGTAACTCCTCGAGGGGTGAAACGGGTTGTAGGATCAAACCTTTATCAAGGTTGTACCGAACCCCGTCTGAAGACTCAGATTGTAGGAATAAACTGAACTCTGAGTACGGTTAGTAGGATTAAACCGAACACCATCGAAGGCTTGAGTTGTAGGATTAAACCAAACCTCAAGAAATGGGTTGTAGGATCAAACCTTTCGCAAGGTTGCACCGAACCCCACATGAAGGCTTGGATTATAGGATTGAACCGAACTCCAAGTACAACTAGTAGGTTTGGCCGAACGTTGTGGCAGAGTCAATCACCGTCCTTATTTTTAAAGTATTTTCCCCAGAACGGATGATCGCAACCACTTACTTTGTGAGTTGACGATGTAACTCCTGGCGTAGCCAATTCCCATCCTCATCTTTATGATGGAAGATTCAATCATCATCCTTACGATTGGAGTATTTCGCTTACAGATTCTTAAACACGAAACGCAGTTCTTAGTATTTGATTAAAGGTTATTACCCGTTCTGCGGTATTGCATTCCAGAGGCCAAACGTACCCTCTCACCCTCAAAGGAGTTAAAGGTAACATCTCACGGTAGAAGCTTGCTTCCCAAGATACTCATGCTTAGGGACAGTACACGTATGAATGATTCTACGCCTATAACTTATTTGTTATGATGCTAATCACTTTCTCTGTGGTGCATATTACATTTCAAGGTCAAGATAGTTACACAGAACGGTCTTACGAATAATGCAAAGGTAAAAGCGTAGCATGTATGCCTAAGTTATTTATAACGATATGCTTCTTGTGAATGTTAAAGGAAAACTTAGGGAAAATCTTATTCATTCAATGGCAATTTTGTACAAACTGAAATAAAACTGGAGCTGATCCTAGTACACAGCAATGAAGTTAAAAGTGCAAAAAATTAGGAAGCAGGTGCTTGATTCTCCGCTGTGGGCACGTCCTTTCCGCCCTCTTCGGTTCTTCGATCTGGGCCTGCAACTCCTTCTTGAGGGCCTCCCATTCTCCCAAGCTTTTGTTATGGCCGGCCTCTGCTGTTGTAAGATCTTCACTCAGCTTGGCAGATTTCTTCTTCTCAAGCTGGAGTTCTTCCTCTAGGAGGGGAATGAACCTATTTTGCTGCTGACGTTTAGAAACTTACCGCTCCAAAGATTTATTTTCTAAATGAAGACGGCTTATTTCTTCAATCTTCTTCTCCAGCAGCTCTTTAACCTTCTTCAGGTCCGATTCCACTCCCCTCGCAGCTTCTGTTTGCTTAGCTGCCCAGGCCTCCTTTACAGCGATTTCGGCTTCAAGTTTTTCAACTTGCTCAATGTAATCCGCTTTCTCACTTAAGAAGTCCAACAGCCCAGAGAGTTCATCCAGTTGCCAGCGGCCGGCCTTGCAAGCACTCCGTACGTCGGCAGCTTCAAGAGAAGGACGGAGGCATTACCTTGCTTTGGGAAGTGTGGGAGGCATGGAGCCTTGGAACCAGAGGAAGGGAGAGAGGAAGAAGTCTTTAGGAGGTGAGCTGATCATGGGGAGCCCACTCTCCGACCTTGTCTCTGAGTCAATATGAGGAGGGGGAGCAGGAGAGGATTTGACCGGTTTTTTCCCTTTGTCTTTTTTCATGCCCGTCTCTTCCAAGGTCCTTTGGCGCTTCTGAGAAGACCCCCCAGCGGAGGGCTTCTTCTTCTCCAAGGCCTTAACAAGCACTCTCCTCCTTTTCTTCTTATTAGGAGCAGGCTGCTCCTGCTCCTACTCCTGAGTTGGCTCTTCACCGCTCTTCTCTTCCAAGAGGGGCACGTTGTCCCCCACGACAGAGGTTAAGGAGATCAGCGGAGCCTCAGCCTTGAAGGAGTTCCTCTTAGCTTGGATATTGTTCTCGTCTGAGAAAGAATCATCATCCGCCAGCATGGACTTCAAAGAGAGGATTTCGGAGGAAACTTTTTCGATTTGCGCTGTAAAAATAGAAAAGTTAGACATTAGTATGATGGATATAATGAAAGTATATCATAACATAAAAGTAAGAGAACGGATATTTACTAAGGTATTCATCCCTGACTTCGGCGTCCCCACGGAGGAGTCTGTAAGAAAACCCCTTTAGGACCACAGAGCAGGACCTCATAGCGCTCAACACCTCTACGGAATGAGAGGAGAGTTCGTGGTGTCCAGCTGATAGGGAACTTGGTGATTCCCTATTTATTCAGCCAAAAGACTGGCTTATTGTCTTTCACCCGAATCCGCGTGTAGTACTGCTTAAACAAATGACCATCAATCTTCACAGATTCGGTGAAGGATTTGAAATTTACCACCCTCAAGTCAGCCCAGAGTGTGATGAACCCGAGACCGCCCTTCTTATTCGTACGACGGACCACTTGGAAGTAGTAAAAGAGTTTTGCCACCGTGGCTTTGAAATTGAAGTGCTTTCCAAGAACTTCCAGGGCACGCACCAAGCCCCAACCCTTCGGGTGTAATTGTGTGGGGGCACAGTCTAGGAAGCGGAGGATGGCCATTTGGAATTCTGTTAAGGGGAAGCGTACCCCCAAATTCTGGAAGACGAAGTCGTACATATACACCAACCTCTCGTCTGGAACCGCATGGCATATCTTTTCCATCGGCCGGGGTGCGAGGATCAGGAAACGCCCCTTATATTTCTCATCGGAATAAACCTGAAAGCGCGGCTTCACTGGGCCCTCATCTTCTTGGGCATGACATGAGGCTATTTCTTTGAATTCTCCTTCGACCCAACGATATGGACGTTCTCTGTTTAGCTTTTCCCAGTTCAGTCGGTGTGCAACCACGTTGACACACCCTTCAGCAGTACGAAGGATGAGTATCTTCCCGGATCCTGGAACCTCCATTTTATCTAATGCCCTCCGAAATATTTTAGCGCTGTGGTAAAAGGCAACATCGTCAGAGAGGTATCCTTCTGCACTCGATTCACTGTCAGAGAGACTGATAGCCCTCGAGCCGAGGGAATCCTCAGGGCGGTGCTGAACCACTGGCAACCGCGAAGAAGGAGTTCCAACCCTCTTTGAACGGTGATACCTGGCCACAGGAAGATTCACAGGAATCATCCCACCACGTGGCCTGAGGGAGCGCAAGAGCTATGTTTCCCCCTGTTCGAAGTACCAACGCTGTTTTGCCTAGGGCGCATGGCTGAAGTTTGAAGAAAATTATAGAAATGCGAGTTTAGGGATGAAAGAGGTTACCTAAGAGAGGAAGTTAAGGGTGAGGAAGCCTTCACAAGAATGACAGCAACAGGGTCTTCGAAATTCTTACAGAGTTTCACTAGCTTGAAGGCAGTAGTGAATTTCGAAACTTGTTAAGTTACCCTTTTATAGGTAACGAAGAAGTGCAACAATCGTCCAAGGATCGTGTCGTATACCCCGAGACACAACTTTTCGAACATAAACGACCCTGTCATTTCACAGTCAAAGGCGCAAAATGGTGACGATTCGTAAAAGGTTTCGAGTAAAACGTGTTAAAAGACATTTATGGTCTAATCATTTCAGACGCATTAAATGTATTCCAATAACTATTTGAATACCAAGAGTTACGATTTTTGAAAACTCTTGGGATCTCCCTCGTTGTAAATCTTTGTCCAAATCCGTTATAAGGGCAGCATGAGAGCGGATATTTTACTTGTAGAGCGGCTACACAGACAGAGTACCAGCACATAGCTGACATGCGTTTTCCATGGACATCTATGGTGTACCTTTCGGGCATCCAAACTTCTCGAAGACTGTGTAGCTTATACGAGCAACTTAACAGTCCCTCACACAAGCTAGGGGACAAAAACATCTGTACTACAAAGACATAATAAAGGAAAGGTCCCTATATCGGTCATCCGGGGTCTCATCTGATATATTGAATCCTTTATCCGTTCTCAGTTTTCCGTTACATACAACCGTTTGCCTCAACATCATGATAAGATAAGTAAGGGTTACTACTTATCAACGTAGATACCTTGCACAACGGAATGTGTCTATATCTTTCACTGAAGGAAGTAAGTACGATTACAGGCGTGATATACGGAAAAAGTTGATTATCCCCATCCCTATGTCAGAATCGTACACTGATCATTGACCTACCCACTGTCACGCTCTGAACACTGAGCCATTCTGATTGATACGCAACACACGGTATCAGAACACTTGGGCCCACTTGTGCCCAATGATTTATTTTCTACGCTCAACTATAAATAGCACATTCACAAACACATGCAAGGTTACATTGTTCTTACTCTCACTTTTACTATGGCATTGCTTAAGTGTTCATTGAGTTCCATACACTCTTCTAACTTGAGCGTCGGAGAATCTTCGCAGGTGACACCACATTTCACCCTCTAACAACGTGAAACTCTGGTGTGAAGGATCTCCAGGACAACAAGACCGGTTTCTCCCACTAAGAGGTCGGATTATAATACCAGATACCCATTGTACCGGTGTATAAACAATCAAAGCATAAATATTTTGTGGCTGGACTCTACACCGGATCGTAGACCCCGGTTCAGACCAGTTCAATATTTAAACTCGATTATGGCAATAACTCAGTTTAAATGTGCAAACTTGTAAACTCGATTATGACCATAATCAAGTTTAAATGTTAGTACTTTTAAACTCGCTTCAAGACCAAGGTTAAAGAACACCTACGAACTCAGTTGGAAACCAAATTTAAAAGTCTATACCTATTACCACGGCGGGAAAAAACTCGATTGTAGAGTCAAGTTTAAAAGCTCAATTGAACCGAATTTATATCCCTTTTCTTCACTAGTGACCTCTTTCATCCTCTATTTCTTCATAACTTTAAAATTTTCTATCAAATCCTCTCAAGATCTTAAATTTTCTTTTGTGTGGTTTTTTATGTAAAGGAATTCATTTTGTTTCCCACCGGTCTCATGTTTGTGATGCAAAAAAGAATGTTTTAAATCTGATTAAAATTTCAAACAACTCAAAGGCTAACCTATTTAGTTCCTTTAGTTTAATGTTTTAAGATTCTTTAGAGTAGTTATATAGGGATTCTATAGATATATGCTAGAGTATATTATACATTTTAATCTTAAGATAGATGACATGTTAATTTTAAGTTTATGTATTATAGTATATTATAAGCATTAGGATGATTGAAATTTACACCTATTTACTAGAAATCATAAAATACTAAATTTTAATTATAAATTACAAAATAAAAAATAGAAATTTAGCAATTAAATATATACTCAATTTTAACATAATTAATTTAGGCTTGTTTCACTAAATCATAAATTTCTAATTATAAATTAAAAATTTATTAAAAATCCCTATTTAGAGTTTAGGAAAATAAAAATTAATTTCTAATTATAAATTACAAAATAAAAAAAATAGAAAGTTACAAAATTAAATATGTACTCTTTTTTTACATAATTAATTTAGGTTTGTTAATCATTAACAACTGTCATGAGGCCCAGCATCAGCGGTAGAGACTGTCTAGGATGCACCCGCTTTCATCATGGACAATGATGTTCGATTTTTTGGTTTTAGTTATATTTTATTTTATTCAAACATTATATATTATTTTTGTTTAGTATATTTTATTTTATGTATTTCTCATGTATTAATAATAATATTATTAAAAAGAATAATAATAGATTAAAATTATAATAATATATTATAATCATATGTAATAATAATAATAAATAATTAAAAATAGACAAGAGAATGTGTTCCACACCATATTTTAGGGTGCGACATAATGTCTCACGTGACTTTTGCATGAAGAAAAATAGCGTGGGAGGTAATATCTCATACAATTTGATTTTAGTACGAGACATTTCTATCTAGGTGTGAAACTATATACTAGTTTTGCATTTATTGTGGTAGTTGTTATGATAATCTTTGTTAACAAAACCTTTAACTAATAACAATAGAACCTAATTATAGGTAGTTTGGATATATATACACTAACAATACAATGTGAACTGGTCTGTACCGGGGTCAACGATCCGGTGTGGGACCAACCACAATAGTTAACAGATGATTAAGATAGGATACCGGCAATATAAGTATCCGGTATGTCTGTCCGGTATCTCAGTAAGAGAAGGACGGTCTTGACGTCCTGGACATCTTTCACACCGACCTCACACGTTGATGTGGGAGAAAGGTGGTGCCACCTGCGAAGATTCTCCGACGCTCAAGTTAGTGAATGTATTCTAGAGAAAAGGAATAGCGTATAGAGATTCCTCAGACAGAATGGGTCTGACCCCTTGAGAGAATGCTTGAGAGAGATTAAATACCTGATTGGCTCGTTTTACGAGGATGTGATAGTGATATAACCACCAACTTCCACTATGTGGATAAATTATTATTTAATACGCACTCACAGGCATGATTAAGGCAAGTGGCAATTTTATAAGTGAGCGTGGAGAATGTGGGGCTAGATTAGGGGACAAGATACTCATTTCCAGGAGCAGATCTTGGCTCGTAGTATGGGAAATGGAATCTTAGTCGTTATCCCTATAACAGTGCCCATTATCTTCTATCAAGTGGCATGTGTGCATCCGCCTTCTGCCATCCGCAAGTTAAACAGCCTCCTCATCAAATGAACTTTGTTTGAAGCCGACGGCTTTTCATACATGCTGGAAAGAGCCGCCATAAGACCTGCCGTGGTTTTTTCTGTTGCAATGTTGAAAGCAACATTACGGGATAATGACAATCGGATAACCCCAAGGGCTTGTCTATCGAGAAGATTCCATTCATCATCCTTCATGCCATCTGGTTTCTTTTCTTGGAGAGGTTGGTACAACTTCTTCTGATACAGATAATCTTCAATCTGCATTTTCCAAAAGCCAAAGTCTGCACCATCGAACTTTTCAATTTTCACCTTTCCTTCATCTGCTGCCATTGCTCCCACTCAAATGTGACTTCCTCTAGATCGTTTCTGACAATTTCAGTGAACCACCGTGTATTAGAACACTGCTGTGGATGAATTTGGTATTACTGACCAAAATTCACTATTCACGAAATTTACTATTCATGAAATTACTATTCACGTGAATAGTACCCGTTGCGAAAATTTGACAGAAATAAGCACCTAAGCTCTGATGCCAGTTGTTAGGGAATTTTGCAACATCACGCCTTGATTAGATTCGAGAACGAGCAAAAATGCGGAATAATAAAACACAAAATTTGATAACGGAGTTCGGCCAATTATGCCTACGTCTCCGGACTGCTGCAGATATTTTACTAATAGAAAGGGAAGATACACAAAGTGTTTACAAACACTCACAAACTCTCAAAACCCACAACCCAATTACACCCAATTTTCACTCACTAAAAAACTTATCTCTCTAAGTTTTTCTCTCTTGAAAGCTTAGAACTTCTTAAGCTTGGAATGATTTTCCTCTTCCATGGATGCATCTATTTATAGCAAGTTTTGGGCAATGTGAATGCATTAAAAATGGTTGGCCACCAACCATTCACATTTTTCTCATTTGCAAGGTTGGTGGCCTAACAAATTAGGCCAATTTTGACTAACAGTGAGGACCATGTCGGTGTTGGAAATACCAAGTACTATCGTAGAAGATAGGTGTGCGTGTTGTATTACTGTACTTGGCGATAAGGTTAAGTAATAATTTAGAACCACACACTCTATGGAAACAAGTACTGTACGAATTTAGGAGGCAATTAGTCTTTCTCCTTCACAACAAAAACCAACTAATGGCTGACACAAAGTTGAGCAATAAGGATATAAGATGGTCACTCCATGGGATGAATGCCCTAGGAGGTACCCGAGGCATAGGGTTAGTGATCTTACTTCAACCTTAGTTACCTCTAATATTGTTAAGTGATGTATGGCTTTACTTTTACTTTTCTTAAGATTTTGTTTTTCATTATGAATTAGGCATGCTATTGTAGAAGAATTAACGGAATTTGGGGCAGCTGTGCATATCTGTGCACGTAATGAACAAGATATTAACAAATGTTTGGAAGAGTGGAAAAGCAAGGGATTTAACGTGACAGGTTCAGTATGTGATATTCTACACTCTGATCAGCGTGAAAGATTAATGGAAATTGTTGCCTCCATCTTTGAAGGAAAGCTCAACATTCTAGTAAGTCTGAAACTTCCCCCCCCCCCCCCCCCCCCCTGTAAAGAGAAGTATAGGAAAAATTACAAAATTATAAAATTGGCTAGTTCATATATCAAAAACCCTTCATATTGTGGCTGCAATTATTATTGTGGACAGTTATTTATAACAGTGGGAATGATACCAGTATCAAAAAGAAAAAACAGTGGGATAATGTATATGTGTTAGCTAGCAGCGGAGGTATAGTGACCAAGGCATGAGCCAGAGAGGTCTTAAACTTTGTGGCTATAAAGTTCCAAACTACCTTGGCGGTTTCGAGAGTAGCAAACAATACATAATTTATAGGCATATGTTGAAAATTATATTATCTAACCTCAACTAATTATAAAATGACATGTTCTGTATCATTGCTTTTAGCAGTCGACACATACGTCTACTTAGGTTTTATTATTGTTGTACTCTGGTTTGATTTCTCAAGAGGTTTTCTTAGGTGAATAATGCTGCGATGAGTATAACCAAGAAAATCATAGATTTCACAGCGGATGATATTTCAACTATATTGGGTACTAATTACGAGTCTTGTTATCATTTGTGTCAACTTGCACACCCCCTTCTAAAACAATCTGGATACGGGAGCATAATAAATATTTCATCCATTGCTAGCTCAAAAGCAATACCTGGTTTATCTGTTTATGCAGCATCTAAAGGTATGCATGTTTCCTTTTCTTCATTTCTTATCCTTTGTGAAACAAACATGAAATAAATTTTTAGTGAAATGACCCGCAGAAGATAAATAATTTAATTTTTTCAGCGGCTATGAATCAATTGACCAAGAACATAGCATTGGAATGGGCAAAGGATCATATTCGTGCTAATGCCGTAGCTTCTGGACCTGTTTTGACACCCCTTTTAGAGGCCCTAATGGTATGCATTTGTTCAACTTTTACCCAGAGTTAAAACACATAAAGATTAATTGATTTATGCAAATTGAAAATTTTATTTTCATTAATTTCCCATGTTCTCTTATGAGAAACAGAGGACTGGATATGTATGCAACATTACATTATATTATATATTTTATAACATATTTCCTGTAAGAAAAAAACAACAAAATGTTTGGACTGTTACTTGATGTTTATGGAAGGAAATGAATTATAGGTGCTTTAGAAATTAAGTTATCTATGTTGAAAATTTACTTGACTTGATTAAAATCAAAACTTAGTCTTGGTTAAAAACACTTTTACAGGTTTCCATGTTCCTTTTTCAATGAATAGCCGTGTGAACCTATGCCCTTCTATTTTTTTTTATTTTTTTTTTGTGATATGGATGTACTTTGTTTGTGTATCCTTTGTGCCTTATAAATAAACTTTTTTTACTAATAAAAAAATATGTTATTTTGATTTTAAATATAAATAAATTTTAATAGAATTTTTTATCTCATAATATAAGGAAAATTATATTTTTTAAGTTAAATATTTATCTATTAAATATGTCTTCCTTATATATATTCTAAAGACAATTAATAATTTGTGTTATCTATGATATTAGAGGTATTTTAGGATATTACATTAAACATTTAATAACAATAATATAAATAACTATTTTTAACTATTATTTTTAATATGTACTACTTTTACTATATTTAAAACTAAAAATGGTACTTTCCGTAGCTAATTAATTGTCTGACAGCACTAAGTTCATTGTATGTTGTTAAATATATCTTGGGCAGGTTTTAGTTAATTATGTTTGTATTTATACCGTTGGGGTATAGGAGGAAAGCAAGATAAATCAATATAGCAACTTGTAAGCTAATTAAGAATATTAAGAAGATCCATAAAGTGAATTTCTGTTAGAGTGTGAATGTTTCTACATACCTTCTGTTTCATAATATATTGGTGAAGCAGGAAACTTAGGCATTATAATGAGATTTTTTGGTACAAGCATGTTTGTCCTTCATGATATATATATATACACACACACACACATGCGCGCTTCAACGGTAAAAGTATGCCTTGTTGTGTGGTTTTTTTTTTTACTAATAATGTAATTTGAAAATATATTTACACAAATAAGGTTGTTTTTGGTTAATTTTTATGTTTGGATTCCTTTTTTTTATTGTATTACATACGACACACAAATCATATGATACCGTGAGCATCACACGTGGTTATAATATATCAATGTCAGATGACACCATCATCATTAGTGGTTACAAGTCATAAATGCAAACAATATCTAGGATGTGTCATATGATAGTTGTAACATTATTAACGGTTATAATTTTTAACCGCAAAAAATGCTAAATTTAAATAAGAATGAATATTGTACTTTTTAAGAAAATTAACAATATATATAAGTAAATTTAACATACAATGCATTAAATACCACAACTATTTAAATCAATACTATAGTTATCTAAATCAAATCTACTATATTTAATACCTAAAATTTGAAATTAATTAAAAATTCAACTTAAAAATAAAATACATATTATCTTAATATCTTTAGTTACTATAATTATAAATTGTAATTTTTCAAAAATCAACAAACTATATAAAAATTAACTACATCAATTAATTATTTTAATATTTTATTAAAATTAAAACTAAAACTAATATACATATATACACACACTATATTAAATATCTTTCATTAATATTTTAAAATAAACAAATCATATATATATAAGTAAAATTAACCATGTAATTCATTAAATAATACAACTATTTAAATCAAATACTATAACTATTTAAATCAAATATACTATATTTAATACCTAAATGAGAAATTAATTAAAAATTAAAATTAAAATTAAAATATACATTTTAACCATATTTATTTAAATATATTTTTACAATATATTATATAATAATATATTTTTACTCATCTACTTTATTATAAAATACATATGATAAAATATATTTGTTTCATGTTTAGTTTTATTTAGTAATGTATGATATTTAAATTTATATTTAATAAATATTAAGTCAATCCAATTTTCACCTTAGTGTTTTTTAGTATTGTTTGTGGTTAAAATATGTAACCGTTGACAATGTTAAAACTACCACACGTAATGGGTAGGAGAAGAATTATCTACGGTTATGAATTTTTAATCGCTAATAATGGTGGTATAATCGTTCGGGATTAATACGACATAGCCACATGTCGTGTTCACGTCGTGTCGCACTATATGCATACAATTGATGTGTCGTATGGATCCAATACAATACACAAAAAATTTCATATATGAAAATTGACGAGAAACAACCTCATTTATGTAAATATCTTTTCAAATTGTACTATTGGTAAAAAAGAAAAAACTATAGGTGTTACTATTGAGCTCCCTACCAATGTGGAGAAAAGTCCAAGCTAGTAAATCAATTGAGTCTGATTTATTCAAGTAGAAATAGAGAATGTGTTACTTATGGTTACAAGAGAACAACTAGAGTTGGATAATCTCATAGTAGTCTTCGTGAAATTATGATTACAAAGTTATTCATCGTTAGATTGGGATGAAGCAATGATAACAGGTCCAGGATGTGTGGTTTTTGGTTTTGAACGGTCTATCGTGGAATTGAGGTCCATGGTGTGAGAAATCCAGTTCACATAATAGTTCTGTTTTTGGAGTATTTCTTCATCTTTGATTATGATCTTGTAAGCTGTGTTGTTTTATTGTTTAGATGGTTGTAACTACTTATGTGTAGTTCTTTAAATCTCTCTTGTCAATTTGCTTGATCAAAATAGATTGATTCTTTTAGTCTAGATGACTCGTGATTTTTACCCCTTATATTAAATGGATTTTTCACGTTAAAAATCTTCATGTCTTTGATTATTATTTATATTTGTTGTTACTCCTAATATATTCTTACAAGTTTAGGAAAAATTATTTCTTTTGCGTTTGGACACATTGTTGTGCTCTTGTATTATTGTGTTGTTTCCCATCATTATGTATATTTTGTTTGTCATGAATTTCATGACATAATTAACATACGACTTTATAATTGCTCTTCTTACAGAAATCTCCTGGAGGGACCGAGGTTGTGAACGAGGTGGTGTCTCAATCACCCATTAGCCGCTTCGGAGAGCCTAAAGAGATATCATCGTTAGTTGCTTTTCTTTGCCTCCCAGCTGCATCATACATCACTGGACAAGTTTTATACGCTGATGGAGGTTACACAAGTTGAATACTATAGATGAATATGATTTTGCAACCAAGAATTATAAGCTTTCCTTCGTTGAATAAACTCTTGCATAGTATTTCCTTGTCAATTGTGTTTCTATAAATATTTGTTCCGAATACGTAAAATATAAAATCCTAGAGAATTGAGAGAATTAGGGTTAATATTCAAAAATGTCACTTCAATTATAGAGTGGACTCTGAGACCATATTTATACATCAAAGAAGACTCATGATCTCAGTTCGATATCTAATAGATAGGGATAATTTCCTAATATAGAGGATAAAGATAACTTTCTAGAATTGAGGAGATAAAGATGGTTTCCTAAAATATGAGGATAATGGAGACCTTAACAAATCCAGAGGGAGCAAGAGCCCCTAGTCATGAGTTCTCGACCATCAAGCGAGTCGAGTGACTATGTACCGAGTGGTTGTATGTTGAGTGTTTGTACATTGAGTGATTTGCAGGCCATGTGTTTTCTAGTCGTGAGCTTTATTGTTCTTCCTATCATGATTCCAAGACTTATCGTAATTTGATGAATTGAGTAGTACTTGTCTTATTGTTATTCTGGTAGGCCTCGTTAAAACCTCTTGGGAAAAAACCTACTGGGAGAAAACCCCTTGAGTAGGAGAAAGAATGCCCTTATTACATTTAACTGCAATACACCTTTAAATGTGTAGCGTTTCACGTCATAAAAAATGTTCTTCTTTTTAACTCTTCAAGTTAGTATGTTTCTGTTTAAGTCTCGCAAACGTAAAAGATAAAAAAAATGCAGAGAGAATAAATTGCATTACACACCTTTTAATCATAAATCTGGCTAATATATAGCCTTACATAAGGATAGAAAAAAAAGCTACAAAACTACCTAAGCGCATATGACGCACTAGTTCCTAATAATAAGATGGACTTTATTTGAAAACATAATTGTTCCTATAAATATGGAATCACATCACCTACTAACAAGTCCCCCCTTAAACTGAATGTTCTATAAGTTTATATGAGATTCTGCACACACTCCTAGTGACTTACGTAACTTTAAGAAGGTATCCAGCTTGAGTGGTTTGGTCATAATATCAGCCACTTGTTCTTGTGTCCCACAATGCATCATCTTGACAGTTCCAATATTGGTAAGATTTCAAAGAAAGTGAAATTGGACATCAATATGTTTACAACGACCATGCATTACTGGATTCTTCGAAAGCTTAATAGCAGAACTATTATCACAATGAACTACAGTAGCATCCTGGCTTTGCATTCTACACAATTTTCCCAACACCCTTTTCAACCATATGGCTTGACACGCACATGATGCTGCACCTATAAACTCTACCTCTGTAGTTGATAAACTCACAATTGGTTGTTTCTTTGATAACCAAGAAACAGCAGCTGAACACAATAAGAAAACATAACCCGAAGTACTTTTCCTATCATCCAAATCGCCTATATAATCACTGTCAGTGTAAGCAAGAAGTTCATTGTTTCCTCTTTTTTTGTGGAAAATGTCAAACTCAGGTGTTCCCTTTAAATATCTCAGCATTCTTTCGGTTGCCATTAAATGCAACTCAGTAGGACTCTCCATGTACCTGTTAATTAAGTTCACCACAAACATCATATCGGGTCGAGTAGATGTTAGATACATAAGACTTCCAATTTGTTTATAGTAAGTCTTATCCACTTTTACACTAGTATCGTCCTTTGTGAGTTTAACACCAAGAATAATTGGGGTTTGCACCGGATTGCTTTTATCCATTCCAAACTGTTGCAACATTTCTAATACATATTTCTTTTGACATAAGAAAATGTCATATGTTCGTTGCATTACTTCAAGACCCAAGAAATACCTCATTTTACCAAGTTCTGTCATAGCAAATTCATGTTGCATGGAGCTTTTGAATTTTGCAAACATCAACTCATCATTTCCAGTAAAAATAAGGTCATCAACATACAAACTAACAATTAATATTGTACCTTCCTTTTCTTTCTTCACAAAGAAAGTATACTCGTAGTCACATTTCTCAAATCCTTCCTTCAAAAAATATGCTTTTATGCGGCTATACCAAGCACAAGGTGCTTGCTTAAGCCAGTAAAGGGCTTTCTTCAGCTTATGTACACTTTATGCTCAGCCCCTTTTTGTTCATAACCACAAGGCTAGTCTACATACACTGTTTCATCTAGTTCTCCATGTAAAAATGTTGACTTTACATCTAGCTGATAGAGTATCCATCCCTTTTGAGCTGCAAGTGCTACGACCAATCAAGTAGTTCTCATGCGGTCTACAGGTGCAAATACTTCAGTGTAATCTACCCCGTACTCTTATGCATACCCCTTCACTACAAGCCTTTTGTACTTGTCCACTTCTCCATTCTCTTTGAATTTGGTCTTATAAATCCACTTCACTCCAACTTTCTTTGCTCCATCAGGTAATTCCACCAATTCCCATGTGCCATTTTTGTTTATTGCTACCATTTCCTTATCCATGGTTTTCCTCCATTTTGGAATTTGTACAACAGCAACGTGTGTCAGATCACTTTCACCAGCTGTAAACATAGCCAAATTAGCTTCTAGACTATCTTTAAAAAATCCTTCTCCAGATTCATAATCTGTCATCCAAAGGGGTGGTCTTCTACACCTTTGAATAGGACTAGTAGTATTTTCTATTGTCATAGGATCTGAAGAAATAGTATCCTCTTATGGGGTATCCGGATCATGTTTTGGAGTAACAGCGTCATGGCATACCTGATGTTCCGCATCTACAACCTTGTGTTCTTCATCTGCATCAGCATTCACATCCTAATCACCCTAATCTAAATCACATAAGATGGCCTCTGCATACTTATTATCCCAATCCCAGCTTTTATCTTCATCAAAGACAACATCCCTGCTGATGATGATGTTTTATGAAATCAGATCATAAAGTTTGTAAGCTTTTGACACTTCACTAACCCCTAACAAAACACAAAATTGACTTTTATCATCTAGCTTGGTACATGTAGCATCAGGCACATGAACATGAGATAGACGTCCAAAGATTCTAAAATACTTAACTAAAGGCTTGACTCCCTTCCAGGCTTCTTCTGATGTTTTATTTTTCACTATTAATGTAGGACTCCGATTCAAAATATGTACAGACTAGGTGGCAGCTTCAGCCCAAAAAGTTTTAGGCATCTTCTCTGAGAGCATGCTTCGGACCATGTTTATAATGGTTCTGTTCTTTCATTCTGCAATCTTGTTTTGCTGTAGAGTATATGCAATTGTTAGTTACCTACGAATACCATTTTCAAAGTAAAAATTGGTTAAGTCCTAAGAGGTAAACTCTCCCCCATGATCAGTACGCAGACATCCGATTAAAGAGTCAACTTCTTTTTCAACATGAATTTTAAAATTCTTAAAAACAAAAAAAGCTTCCGACTTTTCAGTCAATAAATAAATCCAAGTTTTCCTACTAAAATCATCAATGAAGGTGAGCATATACCTCTTTTTGCTATTGGATATAGGTGTGATTGGTCCATAAATATCCGCATTAATTAGTTGCAGAACCTGTATAGCCCTCCAAGTACTTTACCTTGGAAATAAATCTCATGATTGCTTCCCAACCAAACAATCTTTGCATAGTTTTATAGGTGCTTTCATCATTGGTAAACCATATACCATACCCTACTAGTAAAGTGTATTTAAACCTCGAAAACACAAATGTATGTATCTACAATGCCAAAGATGCATTTTATCCTCTGTAACTGTGTGAAAACAAGTGGATTTGGTAGGAGGGGAGATGGCATGCAGTAGAAACATACAATTGGAAGATATTCTGGTTTCCATAATTAAGCCATTTTCAGGATGAAACACCTTGCACTTGCCATGTTTGAAAAGAATACTAAGTCCCTTTTCTTGTAATTGCCCAATACTCAGTAAGTTGTTCCTTAAATCTGACACAAAGAAGACGTTAGTAACAGTATAAGTGTTGCCATTCATGTGTAACCGAACATTTCCTTTGCTAGTTACAGCCATACTGGAATTATTGCCCACATGTGAATATTGCATCTAGAGTCAAGAAACCACACAATGTCTTCATTTACCTTGGTTAGATCAGTGCGAACCATCAATAACATTTCTTCATCATTCTCGACATAGTTGGCTTTTCTCTTTTGGTTTGAACATTCCAAGTTGAAATGTCCAAGTTGATGACACGTGTAGCACTCAACAATGGATTTGCCAAAGCCTTGTCTACCACGCGTCCTTGGCCTCGTCCTCTTCCTCATCATTTAAAACCTCCACGACTGCCATGACCGCGTCCCTCTTCTATGTAGTAATCTGCATGTGCAATCTGCAGGGCCTGCTCTTCTATCACCTGAGATGTCATGCGGAGTTTATGTATAAGGAGACTACTTTGTAATTCATCAATGGTCAGCGTTTTGGTATCCTTAGACTCCTAAATGGAACACATAACATAATCAAACTTGGAAGTCATAGATCTCTTAGAATTTTCTCAACAACTGCAACATCACATTTATTTTCACCATTAGCCTTCATCTTGTTGGCGATGGTAAGTGTCCAAGCAAAATAATCGTTAACAGATTCTCCCTACTTCATGTGGAGAATTTCAAATTCTCTTCTGAGAGCTTGCCATTATGCATGCTTAACCCGTGAAGTGTCGTGGTACTTCTATTTCAAAGAATCCCATATATCCTTTGTTGTATCCTTGTTAAAAATTGTCTCCAAGGCTGAACAATCTAAGGCTTAAAATAGATAGTTCTTTACTTTTAAATCCTTTAATTATTGCTCATTAATGTGCTTCTTCTGTGCGACAGTAAGAGGTGTTCCTTCTGCTGATTTAGGAATGCCATTTTGCACCAGCCTCCAATACTCTTTTGAATGCAAAAATTCTCCATGAGCATCGCCCAGTGATCGTAATGCCTGTCAAACTTTGGTATAGCTAGCTGCACAAACAAACTTCCCAATGCCATTACGTGTTACACTTAGAAGACTACTACTTCTACGTTGGATCAGGCCCCGTGATGGAGCTCTTATATCACAATCTTGGAGTCTCATGAACGTAAAAGATAGAAAAATGTAGAAAGAATAAATTGCATTACGCACCTTTTAATCATAAATCTGGCTAATATATAGTCTTACATAAGGATAGAAAAAAACTACAAAACTACCTAAGCGCATATGACACACTGGTTCCTAATAATAAGATTGACTTTATTCGAAAACATATTCCTAAAAATATGGAATCACATCACCTACTAATAGTTTCTTTGTTGATGACTTCTTTTACCTGTTGTGGGCCTTCCTATTTGGCTACTAGCTTTTCGTCGTCTCTGATTTATTTTATTGTTGTCAACTACATTTGGGAGGGATTAGATATCCAGTGTGTTTATTTGTCGTTACCCCTAAGCTGTCAAAAATGTCACTTAGAATTACAGAGAGGGTTTTGAGATCAAATTTATATATCAAAAAAGGACGATAATCTCAGCTTGATGTCTAATAGATAGGGATAATTTCCTAAGATCGGGGTCGCTAGTGGAAAAAGGCTTTTTACGCCGGTTGTAGTATGACCGGTGTAAAAAATAAGGCGGTGGCAGTTTTATAAATAATATGAAACTTTACACCGGTTTATGTTTTGGACCAGTGAGAAATAGTTTAGTTTGTACTGGTCCTAATTTTGGACCGATGAAAAATGGTTAAGTGTGTACTGATCTTAATTTTAGACCGGTGAGAAATGATAAAGTTTGTACCAGTCTTATTTTTTTAAACCGGTGAGAAATCTTTTTCCATTACCCACCCCTTTTCAGTAGTGGTATCATTTTCAATTTCCCTCTCGAAGCTCTTCCCTTGTCTCCCTCTCAACGCCTCCCTCTTGACGCCTCTTCTCCCTTCGTCTCTCTTAAGTGAAACTACATTCATAAATCCCTCTCTTCGTGATGTATAAACTTTCTGGTAAGGCGACAGTGCCATCGTCATCTACGCCTGCGTTGGCGATGAGTGGTCACTTGTGAATGACGAGACCGCTGTGAAAGTCGATGACTCACACGACTTCTTCTCCTTCCGCGTCCTAAGGGTTCTGATCCCGATGAGGAGGAAAAGGATCTGCTCAACTATGGGTTGACGATTACGTCGAAGGGGAATGAGGCTCTGTTGAAGGAGCTGGATGAGTTTCTGCAACTTAACAATGCCAAGGACAAGTCTCAGGTTTTGAATTCATTCTTGGATTTTTTTTGTTAGGGTTTTGGTGCAATGTTAGGTAAATTGCTCTGAATGATTTAAATTCATAAAAACCTAATCTGTTAACAATTAATCTTTTGGTAGTTATCAAACAATATGTTTTCCCAATTGTGGAACCTTAAAATTAGTGTTGTGTTTTTGTTATCTTCTTATAGTATTATTGCCATGCAGCTTCTGTGTTGGGTTTATTTTGTTTTCTGAATTTTATTATGTGATTGTTCAGATATGTGACATGGTGGCCATTGCAAGGTATTTGAATGTCACACTTATAGTTCCTGAATTGGATAAGGCTTTGTTCTGGGATGATCCTAGGTGAGTTTTTTCATTTTATTCTTATGTGCCTTTTGACACTGCACCTTATTAATGGGGTTAGTGTTGGATATTTTTGTCCCTTGTTTTTAGATGGGCATTTTTGTCATTTCAATGAGCGTTTTATTACTTTTATGTTCTAGTGATTTCGCAGACATATTTGATGTGGATCATTTTATTATATCCTTGAGAGATAAGGTGCAAATATTGAAAAAGTTGCCTCCTAGGCTCAGCTGAAAGTGGAATGTGGGTTTATTTACACTATGCCACCAATTAGCTGGTATGATAAATCATACTATAAGAATCAGGTCAGCTTGTTTGTAGTGGGATTGAGGCAATTTAGGAGATTAAAAACTTGATTTGAGCTAAATAACTATTAGGTTACCTTGTGATTGTAAATTGAGTCCTTTGTGACTTAATTATACTATTTCCAGTTTCTCCTGTACTAACTGAAAGCAAATGACATTTTTGTTCTTACAAATTCTACCATTGATTCAAAAGTACAAGGTTATCCATTTCTATGTGAAACCTCCACCAATATATGACGGGGACTTCAAATAAAGAATTAGGTGTTTATTTTGAAAACCTAATAATTTAAATGTATGACCTTATAGAAGTTTATTATTAAAATTCCAGTTTACTTGTAAAAAAATCAATCAACAAGTTCCTTCTTGAACTTATAATCTTAATAGTTTCCCCTAATTTACCTAAATTTTCCTTCTCATATTTTCTTGGTTCCTATGTGTCATTTTCAGTTGTTCTTTGAGGATAATGTCTGCAACACACAAGCTGGAAAACGTATGGGTCTTCACATTATGTTGGTAGGTCACTAGTAATTTTGTTCTGTAGTGAATATTGTCAAACTATTTAAGCTGAATGACAATGAACATCAATATTTGTGGGGGCAACACACAGATTATGTGTGCATAATACATGTAATAATTAGTGTTAAGAAAAAATAAATAAAATTATAGGGGTTGGCCTCACTTAGCAATAAATGGGTCCATCTTTGATTGTGTGCCAAATTAATATAAGCCTCAAATTATTTTAATTACTACATCCAAGTTAGAACATCTCAAAGAATTAAAGGAGCAGATTATGCATTAGAAAGCATCCACAACCTGAGGGAAGCAGTGCCACAACTATGGGAAGATGACATGAAATCAAAAGTTACTTATCCTAGCAAACTTGTTGTGGAGACTTCTATGACTGCTTAATTAGATCATTGTAAGTGTTTTTTTGCCCCTCTTTAGGATTATGTTGTTGTCTGCAATTGATGAAATTCCAAGTTTCTTGGTTTTTATTTAGGGTCCTGGTGCTGGAACTAGTTTTGGATTGCCACCAGCTATTACCAATGTTGATAGAAACACAGGTAGTCTATTCAAGTTCTCTTGTAGAAGGATAGCCTTCTAAAATTTTTATCTGTATGCTATCGCATTGTAGTTCAATAAGTTTATTTCTAAAGTGTATGATTTCCTTTATATTCATGTACCTATGCTTTTCTAGCATACTATCAGAATTTGATCAATCTTGCCTTTCTGATATTTTGTTAGTGTAATATTCTTTTTATTTATTTTACCAAAACTACTGTTATTTTAGCTATTTCCTATTCCTCACTGTTGCTATATTGTTACTTTCAGTATGTTTTCCTACTATCCATTGATGTAGGTTTTGCAATTGCCAAAGTATCTCCTGGAATTTTTTTTGAGTTTGATCTCTTTGGTGGTTGTTAAAATATTAGTATGTGAGTTAGGTCAGATCTGATTAGATATGCATTATTTACTTTTTATTTTTTGTTTTCCTTGTTTCCTGTAGTGTTGTCTCCCTTTTCCTGAGTGTTGTTTCATTTTCTCTGTGTATTTAATAGCTGTTGTACTTAATGAAATTGGAATGTACATAATTTCAAATCAGTCCAGAATCTCAAGTTGGTATCAAAGATGGTTCAGTCAAGCTCTGCAGTAAGTCATCCTCTGCCATCAGCCACTGTCCGCCACTGTCTGCATTTCCCTCCGGTGACCAGAATTCAATTAGACCTGGCCCAGCTGACTCGGTTTTCCCTCCTGAGTCTCTTCCCAGCCTCAGTTTCAAGTTTTGACAGACTTGAACTGTGCCTCTTTCCTTCTTCATCTATTAGGATTTTCCATTTTTGTCTCTATCTTCTTTTTTTTGCCAAAAATGGCTTCTACAGGTCCTGTATCCTTATTTTCTGGAACCCCTACTATTACCACTACAAAACTTAATTGGAAAAATTATTTATCTTGGTCTAGCTCAGTGGAGTTATGGTTCCTTGGAAAACGGTATCATGACCACTTGGAGAAGCATTCTACAGGTGTTCCAGTGGATAAGAAATCTGAGTGGGAGAAGCTTGACTTTCAATTATGTGCTGTATTATTGCAATCTGTTGAGCTGGATGTTTTGGAAATTCTTAGGACATTCAAAACTTGTTGTTCCTTTTGGAAGAAAGCCCAAGATATTTTTGCCAATGATATTCAACGTCTGTTTGATGCAACTCAGAAGGTGACTGCCCTGAAACAGACCAACCATGATATGATTGCACATGTAGCTAAGGCTTGGGCTGCTGTGGAAGAATTGAAACGATCCCTTGTGGCAAATTCATTGGAAGAAATTAATAAAAAGTTAGACAAACTTTATATGGTACTTATTTTGAGAAGTTTGCATTCAGATTTTGATCATGTGCGTGATCAAATCCTTGCTGGTGATAAAATCCCATCAATGGACAGTCTTATTACTAGGCTTCTCCGTGTGCCCAACCTGCTGAAAAATGAAAATTTTGCTGAAGCCATGGATATTTCAGCCTTGGCTGTCCCGCACACTAATTTAGGGGGTCACAGCAATAGAGGAGGTCGTGGTGGAAGAAGTGGACGTCCTCAATGTACTTATTACAAAAGGATGGGTCATACTCAAGAGAATTGCTACTCTTTACATGGTTTTCCTGACAAAGTGGCACATGTATCTAAGAAAGTAGAATCCAAATTTGTTGATGAGGAGTACCAAGAATACTTGAAACGTAAGTATGAAAAATCCAGCAACCTTGTCCAATCTCCTTCAGGTCCAAGTGTTTCAACAGCATGCATTTCTTAATTATTCATATTACGGATTGTGTTTATATATACACATTGTAGTACAATTATAATCCTATAATAAAGCTAGCAGTAATTACAATAAACAAATATATGGTAGGAATTGATCATGACAACTACTGGTTACACACCCAGTCATGGCATAATATCAGGGATATTAAAAACAAAAATATCAACATCTAATTATTAGGATCATAACTTTCTCCAACTCTAAGTACTAACCAGCCCGTCTTGTTTAAAAAAAAACTTATTAAGAAGATTCATTATGTGCCCATATTATATGAAAAAGAGAACTCAAACAATCCAAACCTTTTCAATTCATTAGGAAATTTTTTCTTTTTATAATTACCAGATTTGGCTCAGCTGGAAATATTATTGTGTTGGTTCTATTAGGATAATCTTATCATAAGAAATACAAAGAAACCCATAAGAACAAAAGTATGACCAGAGAAAGAAAACTAGAACATAAAACAGAGTACTCAAACATCAATGCAGAATTAACAATGTAACATAAAAGATAAAGAGAGAAGAAGCAGAACACAAACAGGTTACATGGTTCAGCCACAATGAGCCTACATCCATGGAAAGAGTAGCAAAACTGATTTATGATGAAGAGATTACAAAGGTTACAACGCTAACCAATCTTTTAGACTTAGAGAATTTTTCAGTCACTTATACAAGCACCCAAAGACCATATTTATAGGAAACAATGCCTAACAACCTCTATGAACCAATGTAGTTACCTAGAAATTAAAACGTAATTGAATCAAGCTAAGTCTTCTAGAAGACTTTAGAGTCATAGATCTTCACATATTGGAACTATAATGTTGTGTTCATTTTCATCTTCCTTAAATGGTTGATAGAAATCTACAGAAGAGAATGGCAGTCACTAAAAACGCTAACACAATTAGAACATTAACACTAAAAAACCATTATGCATTAAACTAGATAAAGAACCAATAATTGATCAACCAAAAAATAGCACTATTTGCAGTCCTCAAGTCTTTGACATTCTAACTTTTTTATTTGATCAAATTTCATTATTTTCTTTCCTCTTTTTAATATAACTAGTATTGACATACATACACATGAGAGCTAGCTAACAACTTACAAGGAAAACAGTAATTTCTTTAATCTATCCTAAAACATCCTAACTTAATAAAGACAAACCCAAAAATTTCAAGAAAATTTTTCACGATTAAATCCAAATTTGGAATATGAATTCAAAAGCACTTAATTTAATTATCAAATTATGGTAATCATAAGCTCATGACACAATTCAACATTAAAACATAAGAAAAATTCATTTTTAGTCTTAAAAATAATGGGACATGTCACAAATATCACCTATTAGTCTCAATTTGAAAATCATAAAAAGTTGGGTTCAAAACCCTCTTAAACTTGAATTTTACCATGCAGTGGGTCCGGTATTTCATGCCTCATGAGAGTTAGAAAACTCCAATTGAGGTGAGACAAATTTTTATACCTCCGTAACATAATTATCTACAACTTTCATGAAGAAGTCGGAGGCCAAAAATGTCATTAAGATGCCCAAACGGGCCAAAAATAGCAAGAAAAATAGAGCAGTTGGGAAAACAGCACCACAGTGGCCATAACAGGGCTCTGAATCGATTCAAGCATGTATGAATGGATTCAAGCACTTCCAGAGAGCCTTGAATCGATTCAAAACTCATGTGAATCGATTCAAACTCATCCAGGGACCCTTGAATCGATTCAAGACTATTCTGAATCGATTCAAGACAGTAATTATGCAGATTTTGCTCAAATTTTCAAATTCTAAGCACCCTAACTCTTTCATATCAACTTCAAACTCTACCAAATTTTAATACCAACTTATATACATCATTTATGATATGTGACCACTAGCTGCACTCAAAAATTCCCAAAAATGAGGGACTTATGCGTATAAACGCATTTTACCCATTAAAAGTCATTTTAATGCAATTCAAGGCTCATTTCTCAATGGAATTGACCTATTCCAGTTTCTACAAGTCAAAAATCTTGCATAGATGCTATTCAAACTATTATATGTCATTCAATCCTTATAATTTTCTATTTGACTATCTCAGTTGTTGAATTATGCATGAAAAACCATATAAATATCACACTTTCATGGCTAAAACACATAGCCTTTGTTATTTCTCATACAACAACAATTCCTGGACATTTCATGCATTAACATAGCATCATATACATGTCCACAATTCCTGGTCATCAACCACATATGCAAATGGTAAGACCATCCATGGTTTTCACTCTCCATAACCTCAAATATGCTTTATTATTCATCATAATTCATCACAAACCAAACCATATACCTCAAAATAGGTTCTAAGCTTCTAATCAAAGCTATCAACTATCTATTCTATCTAGCAATTTTATATATGCTTACATATACATACATAATCAAAATGGTATTCACAGGAGCTGGCCAAGGCAACTACAAAACAACTATGTGCATCATGTACCATATGTATATACATAATGCTCCATGCACGCTGAGTGATTTCTCATCATTCTCCACTGCGTCCTAAGTCCACTGAAAATATATCCATAAATAGGGGTGAGCATAATACATGTTAAATGACAGTTATTGAATTGGATCAAATTTCTAATTCATTAACACGTATAAATTATAATCATATCATCAAATATACATATCATATCAATGCATTCACATGCCCAATCAAATGCATCCATTATTAAGTTTTAATTTTTGTGTTGCAACACTGGCTCTCAGCCATAACTCAGCTCTCAGCTGATCCGGCCATTTTACTGATACCAAACCATTTGCCCTCTCACGTGACACAATCACTCCCAGCGACAACGGTAGTGTCACAGACTAAACCCCGAGCCCCGCTCAAGAGGTTTGTCTTGAGTCCCACCCAAGGTCTTTTGTGGAATCCTCGAAACCACATAATATTTCTTGTTTGTTCATCACATAAGCATCCCATGCTTTATCATTTGCATCTCATGCATTCATATATCATGTAAATTTCATGAATATCATTCATATATAAGTATAGCATCTCATGCATATACACATATCATCATCACATATCCTATTGCATCTCATGCATAGGAATCACAACCAATTCATTACATCACATACAATTCATATTCCATACCAATTCAATATCTTAATATCAATAGTTTATGAATAGAAAACAACATCACACAAATGTCATACATAGTATATATATTCGGGATTTTTCACTAATATAACAATACTATCCCGAATCCGTTCATAAACCATGCATTTAAAATGTAAACTCTCCCCTTACCTAGAATAAATGATTCCAGAAGCTCCTCGAGCTATCGAATATAATCCGTTCGCCGTTCGTAAATTCCAAACCGAACTCCTAGCTCTGAAATCTTTCGAAGCTACCTAGTTTATTGAAATATCATTCATCAAACTTCAATTCTCTAGGATTAACCATCAAAAAGCTATCTCTATCCTTTTTTCTCATGGAAAGCTCATGATTTCTAGAAACCTAAGCTCTTCCTCCATTTCAATGGATTCCAAGTCCTATAAAAATTAAGGAATTGAAAGATTTATGGATCAAATCATGTTTCTATATAAAAGTTCTTCATCTTACCTTGAATTAGAGAGTTCAAACTCTCTTTTTGATCCAAGCTACCTCTTGAAGAGAAGAAGTGAAGAAAATGAATGATTTCCTTTTCAATTTAGTGATTTGCACAAGAAATTGGAAAGAAATGGATTAGAGATGATGATTTAGGGTGGAAAGAAGAAGAAGATGAAGGAGAATAACACTCTCTCTTTTCTCACGAAAGTTTGAGAAGAATAGAGAAGAAATTCAGCTTTTAAAACATCTAGGGACGCATCTGTCATTACGGTAAATGTTAGGGACGTATCCATCATTTTCGTAATTGTTCAAATTAACTTCCCATTTGCCTTTAAATCCCTCTTTAAACCTCATTTTAATAATAAATCCTATTTTAGGATGTTACATATCCAACTTCAAGTGTTTAAACGCGGACCTATAGAACAGATTACAAAGTAGATAAGATGAGTCAAATCTATAAATGGGAGACATCATGGTCAACCAATGGCGGATGACTGTTGTTCATGGCAAGGAGTCCAAAAAATCCCATAAAGGTTATGGGGGGGTTATGGTGGATGTCTAATCATGATAAAAATATGTATATATGCATAAAAATACATAAAAACCTACAAAATTTAGTAACTATGCAAATTTAACAAAATAAGTCAGTTAAACTAACAAACATGAACTCTTTGTTTTGACTTATTTCTGGTAAATGTCTTATTTTGAGTAATTAAGTATATTCTGTTTCCATTTTGGAGGAATTATTTTGCTATAAATTGAGTGCCCAGTGTTCAGAAAAAAGACATATCATTACTATGTATTTTTTTTGTACGAATTCTTCTTCTTGCTCTCTTCTGAGCTCTTTCTCTATCATAAGATTCAAGGTGTAATCCTTATTTTCATTTTTATGTTCTTGGACTAGAATGGTTGGGTCTAATGTGAGAGATAGTGATCTCGGGGATATCTTAAGGCTAATTTAATCCTATTAAATATGGGAAAAGGGTTGTAAGATAAATTTACATTGTACAATTAGTCCAAGAGTTGTAAATAGACAACCTTATAATTGTTTCATATTATACTACAAAATTCTAAGCCTTTGAGATAAGAAACTAGACTAGATGGTAGTGATCAAACCAAGATATATTGTGGTATACTTTTTCTAATCCCTTATCCTTTCTCTTTATCATCTTTTTTACTTTTCAATTGTTTACTCTTTAAATCATATTTGTTAAAACTTTTCTATTCATAAGATCTTTAATATACTTTTAAACTTGTTTTTATAAAGAGTTATTTAAAACAATACTTCTTTAATATTTGCTTCTACTTTTTGCGAGAAAAATTCAATACTTAATTCACTTTCCCTCTTAAGTATGAGACCACTTTCTAACAACAGCTACCTCCACCAACTCTTTAGTTTACTCTCATCTTCCAGAGGAATTCCCTTATTTAGAACTCCTCATTTTGTTTTTGAAGTTGGTCTAATGTGTCTTGCAATCATCTAATGGTGTCTATATTTGCATCACCTATGGCTCCACGACCTCTCCTCAAATTGTTTGGATCTTCGATGGTGACTAAACTACCACTCATTCCTCCTAGGTCCTATATGTTACTTGGATCCTTACTCGTGCTTCATGCTCCTATGGTATTGTATAGTTATCAACAGTTTATGTGGTTACCATATGGGATGAAAACCAGTCTGACAATTACGTTTTACCGTGACCTCGGTGAGCACCAAAATGTAAAATAAAAAATTAAGCTAGGTAGGTCCCAAAAATCTCTCTAGATAGAAAACTCTCAACTTAATATTTATCCTTTAATGTAACTTTTCACTTTTTTGTCCTCTTCCTTTAGTATTCAGTCCTTCCATTTTACTGTTGGATGTATTTAAGAATGTAAACGGGGTAGAGTGAAGGGTAGTATATTACTCATATTTATACCTGTTAAAATACACAAGTACACATACCTATAGGCAGTTGTAGCAGGTACTCGCGGATATCCATCCATTAATATTTTAAAAATATTACAATGAAAATATAATGTATAATATACTAAATAAAATATTATTTTAATATGAAATAATATACATTAGTATTGTATAATATAATTACAGCTCAATACATTAAAATTATTATCATGAATCAATATTAAATAAATTTTGTCTCATTACAAAATAAAAAATCTTAAAATTTAGATATATTTAATAAAAGACAAATATTTATAAGTATACATGTAACATCCTAGATTATTTTACCTTTTTCTTTTCACACGGCAGATTATTTCCACAATAAATTTTTCGCGTTTAATAAAAATTTAGATCTTAATATAAAATGATGTTTACTTTCCTTAATAAATAACCCACTCGGACATGGTGTAAAATAATACTCACTTCTTTTAGTTACCTTCTAAATAATAGAGTCATACTCAGTGTAAGCAAAACCGATCGAAAATAAATCTTTTAGTAAAGGTATGTTAAAAGTAATAACCGATCGGAATTGATTCAGCTCGGTCTTGATATAAAATAGTATTTCTTAAATATATTCAAATAATGATAAGAGCGTACACAAAATAATGTTCAATCGAGAACACCTCTCTTAATAAAGTGGAGTTAAAACAGCAGGAGAAGAAGAAGAAGAAGAAGAAGAAGAAGAATAAGACAGGGGTCACTCGCCTGAGCGAGACCCCAAGGTGTTGAGGCGAAGTTCGAGAGTCGCTTAAGCGAGTATCGACTCGCTTGAGCGAATACCGCACATTAAATCTGAGCGAGCAAGACGTACGCGGGAGACTCACATCAGGGTTCACTCGGTAAAAGGGTCTACTCGGGAAAAGAGTTTCACTCGGAAAACACTCAACTTCCATTCACTCGGCCATACCACACTTGACTCATTACTACCCTTCACTCAAAAAGGTTCGCTCGGTCACAGCTCCTCGGGATAATCCAACATCCTACACTCGGAAAATACCTTACCCTTGCTTCACACAGCAGAAACTCTCTCGGCCACATTTTACTCAGAACATTCTCACCTCTCCTCAGAAGCACTCAAATTTTCACTCGGTACATTCTACTTTTCTTTACTCAGAATCATAATACACCTTCTTCACTCTGAATCATTATACTCCTTCTTCACTCGGAACATTCCCCCAGCCAACCTCACTCGGGACAATCTAACCTTCCACCCAGAAGGGGATCTCTCAGTTATTCTTTACTCGGGAATGAATCCGTTAGTTAATAGGTTGTCACAACAAACATGAGAAAATATATATACACCAAGCATCATATAATATAATTTCGCATCCGATCCCATTTTAGTAAGCACACAGATAATATCACACATTCGGGAAACTCTTACACACACATATACATTTCAATCATTCAAAATCACTCGGGCCTTGACATCGATCTCCCCCTTGGCGCGACTCCATGGCTCCGGCCTCCTCCCTGTCACTGGTTACTAAATTGAAACAACAGCAAGGGTGAGTGTTTGACATCATAATTAATATAGAACGGAATTTAACAAGTTATATATATATATAAGTTCCGTCCGGTTGTATTTTTGTCCTTTTGCAAGTCACACTTGGCAATTATAAAACATCATATTTGGTAATTAATTCACACCCGGTAAACACAGCACATCATACTCGGCAAACATAATAATCCATACTTGGCCAATGTAACAAATTTCATTCGGCATATATAACAAATTTCACTCGATAAATATAACGAATTTCACTCAGCGAATACAACAAATTTCACTCGGCAAATATACACAGCACAATTAATACTTCATCAATTATCACAACTGACTCTCAGATAAAATTTGACGCCTAGTATCCGGATACTAAATGGATCGACCTTCAGCTAGGAGTCCGACTTGACATCCTGTGAACCCGACTTGGTTCATTGAGCCCGACTTGGCTCCCCCTCAACCACTGGGTCAAAGACCTCTGGGTAGCTTAACTGGGTCCGACTTGACCACTGAAGCCAAAAATAGGGTAGTTCATATCGTTGGTCGTCCTCCACCACATAATCATATTCCATTATATAAACATGAACATATCATTCCGATTACCACTTGCAACTATCAGAAACTGACCTGTGCTCACAGCGTAAGGCGACCGACTCGTCAAGCCCCTCAACATAACATACTGATTACCACAATCATCACATATTTCATACCATTGTAAGCCATACACACACACGATCGGTGTCCACACACACATGCATTCACATACAACTCATCCAACATCATCTCTCTATTATCACAGCATCAGGTATTTCTTATACACACACACAGGATCTTCATTCATTATCCTCTTCACGATTTGTTGAATGATTCGAATTTATGGCACATCCTATTCTAATTAATCATAACCCGAACACCCCCTTACCTCGGTTCCACGCTTCGATGATCTGCTCCTAGTGTCGATCTCGTCCTCTGAGCACTGGATTCACAGTCTCAGCTCCGTCACTCAGCCTTTCGTTGTTTAATCTACTACCTACGGGTCAGAATGTAAAAACCCGTTAACTCAACACCCTCGGCTCTAGGGGCCACATCTGAGCTCACACTCACCAAAGGAGTAGAGAACAGACTTGAATACAGCCATGCATGGTCCTTGGCTACCAGAGAAACGAGAGGGATAAAGAGCCACAAATAAAACGGATCAGTGGACTCACCTCAAGGCCACGATCACAGGAATGGGGTTCGATTGAAGTTTTAACACAAACAGAGCCCTCCTCCGGAGCATGCAACTCAGCAACGAGAGAGGAGAAAACGAAGAAGAAGGAGAAACAGACCAAGAAGAAGAAGTAGTTCTCGTGAATAATGAAGAGGGAGAGAGAGAGAGAGAGAATTTCCTTTTATATAAGGCTCAGGGGCAAGACAGCCTTTTCCCCTATTTCATTTACACTCTCATTAAAAGTTTTAATTAATTTCACCACATTGGACTCTTTTTATAATTAACCAACCAACTACGTTTATTTACTTTCGCAACGTTTAATTATTCATAATTGTCTAATACTTCATAAGAGTATTGACCCGATCTGGATACCGGCCAACCGGTATCCTGGCGTAGTGTCCACACCTCGGAAATCCGAGCTAACGTTTGAGAGATCGGATACTTCATCCGTTCTCACATCCTGGTTACGTATATCTGTTTGCCTCAGCCATTATAAGAGGTTGATCCGGACTATAATTCCGAGTTAGGCATTCTCCTCACACCGGTTAGTCCAAGACCACACCAGTCACACCGGATAAGCATCAGTTACAAGACAGTACGTCTTTGACCGTCCTCCATGTACAACCGATCTTCAACACCGTTCTGTCCTCCCATCTGAGACCGGCCTGATATCGGATTTCTTGACCCCGGTTTAGGCAGCTCAAATATTAAATAATTCTTTAAAACATTTATTAATATTTTCCACTTATCATAATTTTTATTAAAATATCAGGAATGTTACAATACAAGTTTTTTTAGGATTGGTAATGCAATACTCACTCATTCATTTAATGGATATGTGAGTACCTATTATGAGTATATCTATAAGTATGGATTTTTATTTTAGAAATCTAATCTTCATCAGAGGTGTTTTGTTCTTAGCCTCATATCTAAGTATGATACTGGCTATCTCGTGACACATATAATCTAAATAACCGTCATTCACCAAAGACAGCACACCTCGTCCAGAACACTCTAAAAAACATTTGTTTTTATATAACCCTATATTAATAATTAACTGTTTCTTTCAAACATATATTAATAATTAAATAATAATCAAAATGACATTATTTTTTAAAAAGAAAAAGCAGTGCATCATTCTATTTTATATTCTTTGACTAAAAAAATTATTCCATTTTTCATATATATTGCAGTTAGTTTGCCAATTTTCTTCCGACTTAACTCTTTCATTCTTCACCAACGAAGAAGCCTCTAAATCATAAGACACCACATGCATTGACTTGAGTTTATGGTGCGTAAACTTAAATTCAAAATTATATTAAACTATAATAGTTTTTAATAGCTAATTTATGTGTATGTGGTAAAAGTACGTTGTCTATCTTCCAAGAGACACAACACACAATCTATCATATTTCAGTTTCGAAATTTTATTTTCCATCACCTACAATCCTCACACGATACATGGGTGATATTCAAACCCACGTCTCAGTCCCGTCCCGAAAATATACTTATTTTTAATTTTTTATACATTTATATATATATATATATATATATATATATATATATATATATACACCTGATTTTAAATTTTATATTTTATATAATTTAAGCAATTTATTATTAATTTGAACCTGAACAAATAAAGTGTTTTGAAATAGATATTGTTCACACAAAGACACGAAATCCTAGAGAATTTCTCTAGGAATTAGATTTATTAATTTTAAATATGTGTTACTTAAATTACAATATGAGCTTATAGGCCGTATTTATACACTAGTAATACTTATACCTAGGTTACAAGACGGATTTAACCCATTAAACTATAACCTAAGCCAACTGACTTCCCGATAACGCGGAGAGACTGGATCGCATGGTGGGGACCACCTATCAATCATCTGGGTAATTATACTATCCTAGCCAAACCCATGTGATTCCCAACCCAACCACCACACAATTACTTAGAGCGAGAAATCCCCCATTGGTTCGTGGGAGATTTTTTATCCTACAGGTCAACGGAGTTTTAAACGGCATGAAGAATTAATATCAACCTTTAAATTTTTCACTTCAACTTAACTCTATTTTTCCAACTGCAAACCAAACACCCCCTTAGTTTGTATAGAAAACAAAAATCAGGAACGGAGTTGATTTTGCATCCGATGATATGGAAAAAATTCTTCTGATCCCTAAGCCACAAATTTTCTTTGATATTTGAGAACCACTAAAAACCTGTTATTGTGGATTATTTTCGAAAAAAGGAAAACGGAAAATATATATATATCTTTCAAGTTCACAACCAAATATATTGTATTTTGCTTTCCTGTTTCAAGGATCCCATAGAAAAATGGCAGCAACGAAGTTAAGCTTCAAAGACAAAAGATGGTCACTGCAAGGCATGACAGCTCTAGTAACGGGCGGAAGCAGAGGCATAGGGTTGCTTCTCTAATTTGAATCTCTTTGTTGCCTTTTACTTTTATATGATAACTAATTAATTCCTCGCTTTCATATGAATTAGGCACGCAATAGCACAAGAGTTAGCAGAATTTGGGGCAGCCGTGCATATATGTGCACGTACGCAAGAAGATATTGATAAATGTTTGCAAGACTGGAAAACCAAAGGATTTTCCATGACAGGCTCAGCATGTGATTTGCTATACGGTGACCAACGCCAAAATTTAATGGAACTTGTTGCCTCTGTCTTCCACGGAAAGCTCAACATTCTAGTAAGATTTTCTCACTCTAATTTCATTTTCTATATTTTTATCCCTTAATTATAGCAATTTATTTAAAGGAAATAACTTTTTTCCCAAAATAGAAAACAACGTTCATGTAGTTTGCATATATCGACAAAAAGATGAGCTGTATATCACTATTTTAATTGTCAGTTATACAAGTATAACCCACAAATTTGTTCATGCGTAATTGCCAAAGAGAAGAGTGTCATCATTGACATTGAATTTTTTTTTTTTTGATCAAGCATTGACATTGAATTCGAACCCTGTTTATCACACTTCTCAATTTCCAATTTATTAGATTATTTCAAAGAATAAAAAAAAAACGACCATCGGCGTGAAACTGTCGAACATGGCTAATATTTTAATTTTCTGGTCAGTTTGATTTCAGTTTGATATGTAGTTTGAAAAATGAGATTTAGAAAAATGAGCAATCTAAAAGTTAGTTTTATATTGTTCGAGACAACTAAAACTTTATTTGACCATAAAATATATTACCCATTCCTTTATTTCTATCTTCTAATTTTTATACAAACAGGGCTCTTAAGATATGCACGCACAATTTTCAGATTTGTACTGAATTCTGTGTTCAAAGTTCAACTCATAAGTTGCAAGAAGATTAAAAGGAGTGTGTGATTGCCGAAGGAGTTTTAGATTATTAATAGTGTGGATATAAAAAGTATTTTTTATATCAATTATTTTTTATATCAATTATTTTTATAAATGATGTAATTATTAATTTTTTATAATTAGTTTAAAAATATATTTTACACTAAATATTTTTATAATTGATATAAAAAAATTATTTTTCATATCAGTTATAAAAATAACGGATGTATTTTACATCAAATCCAAATCAGTGACTTCTCGAGATTATAAGGCATCAATCATAAAAAAAGGTAAGGGTTGTACCGAAAACAAACATAAGAGTAAAATACAAACAAATTAACATAACGCCGATAGTAAGACAAGACGTGGTTTCTAGTGGAATCTGCCACACATGGTCTAAAAAAGTTTGGACCGTTTCTCATCCTTTATACTCATTGATTTAATATTAAAAAAAATGTCATTATCAATTATCAATAACATGTTAAACAGCTAATCAAAATTACACTGTTGTCTTCTTTATTAAATTTGTCTTCTTCTCTTAACCGGAACTTCTTTTAAAAAAACAATAAAGAAACAAACTGGAATTGTATAGCACCACCGTCGTGGGAGCTGAAAGAGGAATTGGGCAACCTCGGTTTCTTGAGTCGTGGTGGTTGCAATGCCAATGGTAGCAATGGTTTTGTAATGGTGGTAATGATTGGGGGACAATGGTAACGGTTTTAGGTTTAAGGTCAAATGTTTATACAATTGAAAACAAAAATCAAGAATTTTTTTTATTTTTAAATATGATTAAAAATTATTTTAAAAATGACTTAAAATGTAACATCCTTTTTAATGATCATGTTTTATTTTTAAATTTATTTAAAATAAAAAACTAAAAATTCGCAACCACGCCAAATGAGACCTAAACTTTTTAAAATGGGTCCGGTTAAAAAAAACCTATTATAAAATTGGTTTTAAAATAAAAGGGTTGGTTAAATTAAGGTGTGGTGGATAGTATTATTAGGTTTTTTTCTACCAGGCTTAATGCACAACGTCATTTGTGAACCAAATTGCTTACAAGCGGTTAATATCAAAAATAAGGGTGGTTTGTGTGTGTCCATGAGGATTGGAATACCATGCTTTGTTGGGCAAATAGAGAAGCCAATGAACTCACAGATTGGCTACCAAACAAGGGGTTTACCTTTTATGATGGACTTCACGTATGGCAGCATATGCCTGTTGGAACACGTGAGTTTTCTTCTTCTTTTTTTAATGGATGTACTCCTTTAGTTGTAAGTTTTTCTTTTTGTTTTATCTTCCCCAATCACAAAAAATAAGAAACCTTTTAAAAATCACAAACCCTAAACATACAATATAAGTAGGTAATTTAACCTTTTTTATTGTTATTATAAGTGGATAAAGTGATTAAAAATACTTAAGTGTGTTAGAATAAAAAGTTTTTAAAAGTGTTAAACTAATACTGAAGAATGATTATAAAAAAAAGTCTAATATAAAAATAATAATAGATTGATAATATAAAATAAAAAAAAGAGAAAAAATGATTTTCTCTCAACATATACCATATGAGATTCCTCCTATTTCTACTAAATATTATTATTATAGTAATCTTAAAATTCCTCGGAAAGATCCGTTTAGATATCAACCCAAAAAATAAATCCTACGGTCAAACAAAGTTTTGATTGTCTCGAATGGTGTGAATGATTAATATCAATCTTTAAATTTTTTTATTTTTTCAACTCTGTTTCCCCAACAGAAAACCAAAAAGAGTCTTACTCACATGGTAAAAAGCACAAGAATATTATCTCAAAATTCCATTACTTTGTTCGAGTCATCATCTCCTTAAACATACATGACGTGTGGTTGAGTCATCTTTTAGTTTTCTTTCCCTAAAAATTGTTGTTTATATTTGATTTGACTCTGTGAATGGATTTCTCTGGTAGGTCAACAACGCTGGAATATGTATATGTAAGAACATGGGGGATTACACTGCAGAGGATATAGCAACAACAATGGGTACTAATTTTGAGTCTGGTTACCATCTGTCTCAACTTGCATACCCACTTCTAAAAGCATCTGGATATGGGAGCATTGTATTCATTTCCTCTATTTCTGGTTTGAAAGCTCTGCCTCTTTGCTCTGCCTATGCTGCCTCTAAAGGCACGCTTTCTTATCTTCATATCCTTAATTTAACTGGCAATGTAGCATGATATATAATAATTGGTGAACTCACAAAAGATAAGTAAGGTGCATATATATATTTTTTTAATATTCAGGAGCTATGAATCAATTGGCCAAGAACATAGCCTTGGAATGGGCAAAGGATAATATTCGTGCAAATGTGGTGGCACCAGGACCTGTTAGGACCTTAATGTTGGAGACAATAACCAAGGTATGTATTGGTTAGTTAAAGTTTATTTAAATTATATAGATATATTCTAATCACAAAGTGTGATATACTACTAACTCATTTAGTCTCTTAATCATATGCGAGTTTGATTTCACTAGTAGGAATTGAGTGGCATTTCATGATCAGATCACCCGATAACTATTTTGTGTAAGTTGAGGAATTAGTCATTACATCTAGAAGTGGATTCGGTGAAAAGTATGAGTTTTTATCAAACAATTCAATCAAATGCAAAATGAAAAAAATTATCCACATGAATGGAAAACTATTAAAACCGATTTTGTTTGTATTGGATTAGATCTATGTTTAAAAACAGAATCAATTTACTCCAAACTGAACTTTTATATATATATATATATATATATATATATATATATATATAAAATAAAGATATTACTCATATTTATATAATTATATATTTATGAAGATGTATTTTTTAATTATTTTTTAAATTTACTTTTTAGATTATTAATTTTTATGTCACATATATTTTTATATTTTAGTGTCCTTACAAGATTATTAGTTTTAACATCAATTTAATTTAAATATGATTTTATGATTTATTTTTTTATTATTTAGGTTTATATTTTGTATAAAAAAGTTTATTAATAAAACAAAATTTACTACTATTTTTTTAATTAAATAACATAAAATATAAAAGCTAAATAATTCAATTCAATTTAAATTATTTTTAATCAGATCAAATTGAATTAATTTTAAAAAATTATTTTCTCTGATGCATTTAATTTTATAATTAGATATTATAACCTTTTGTTTCAAAACTGATGTTATTCAATGACGATAATACCTCTGCTCGAGGATCAAAAGAATCTGATTAAACTTGTTGGCTTATCCATTTTCTAATAACATTCTCCTAGTGGCTCATGGATTAATACGTTAAATGTTTTTTTTTTTCCTTGGTCGAATAGAATTTACCTTAATTACGTACTGTTCTTGCTATAGGATTCAGCAGTAAGTAAGAATCTGGATGCTCTGACTTCTCAAACAGCACTTAGCGTTGCAGAACCTGAAGACATATCAGGAGTGGTTGCTTTTCTTTGCCTTCCAGCAGCGTCATACATTACTGGACAGACTATAGCTGCAGTTGGGGGTGCCATATAATTTAAATTGTTTGTTGAGGTTTATATCATAAAATAAAGTAAATAAATGCCCAAAAACAAATCTCTCAATTAACTTGCTCTGTCAGAAGCTCTACCACTAAAATTAGTTTCAAGGGATTACATTTTCAAATTATTTGTAGTACTTTTAAGTACGTAGTTAATTCCCATTATCCTTCTATTATTTTTACTTCAATTTTAAACTAATATATTGTTTTAGTTTGTTAACAAATTTCTTTTACACGGTTCTGAGATTTAACTTGAAACTATTAATTAAGATATAATAGTTTTTATTTACTGACATATATATTAACATCATGTGTTTAGTTTGTTTATTACTACCAACAAAATTCTTTTACTAAGATTTAACTTGAGACTTAACTTGAGACCAATAATATACAAAATACTTCAACCCAATAATTTTAACTTATTTAGGGTTAAATATAATTTTGGTATTTATATTATTATCAATTTTTGGTTTTGGTAACTCGGTTTTTTTTATTGGTTTTGATTTTTATATTATTAAATATAATGAAATTGGTTTTTAATATGTTAAAATTAGTTCCTAAAATATAACATTGTAAATAGAAATATTATGTCATATATCCCTTTGTATCTTTAACTAATAGACTATATCTTCTTCTCCGTCAACGCTTTTAGAAAGTAATTTTAATATATTCAATAACATAAGCACCAAAACAAAAAATAAATAAATGAGAGACCAAAACAAAAAATTGATAAAAACATAAGGACCAATAACATATTTAAGCTTTTTTTAAATTCAATCTCAAAAGTTACCTTTGTTTTTTTAACTAATCTCACAACTTACAATAATTTTTAAATTTTTTATTCAATCGGACAACTTACCATATATTTCTTATATTCCTTATTCATTACACAATGATCTAGACATACATCGATCATGGTTGGGATACTTATTTCTCCACCTCACCATACCTTATTGAAGAGTCACGTGTAGACATCAAAATTGACATCGGTATCTCGACACCTACATGAATTCTGGCTCTACCAAGTCATATCACTAACGTCTGCAAAAATATTCAACATACTCATCATTACTTTCATGCACCTTTCCCTATAAATATCAGTCTCATAATGCCAACACATATTTCTAACCATATCCTTACTTTTCACTATATATTAACTCTTTTGCTCTGATTTTCACTAACTTGAGCCTTAGAGATATCTGAAGGACACACCTTTTCTAACAATTTTGCATATACCTTAGGTAGAGTCAACCTTGGTCTAAGAAGCTTTTTGAATCTGATTTACATGCACCATGAGATATACCTCATGTATCTTATTCCTACACTTAGATAAATCATTTGGCACCCTTGGTCAGACTTGATAAAGGCATTCCCATATTTTACGCATTACAAGAACAAATGATTTTAACTTGGGATAGTCCCATGTTAAAACAAAAAAAAAAACTCATGCTAAAACCATATGGTGTGGGACACTGCCTCTCACGCCATGTAAACACCACATGGGACATTATGTTCCACACTAAAACTTAGCATGAGACATAATTGTTCCACGCCAAATCCCACCTCAAACTTGATATTTTTTAAATTATTTGTATTACTACTTATTATTATTATTATTAACACATGAGAAATAAGAAAATACACTAAATAACAAAAAATATATATTGTTTAAATTAAAAAATACAACTAAAACAAAAAACAAGAAATCAGTCTAAAGTCATGCCACCTTTAGATCTGAGCAGCTACAATGTTCATCTAAAAAGCTAGCCGAGCAGCTACTCACGAGGCTCTACTTCAACCTCAAGCTCAACCAAACGCATATTGTACTCATCCTACTCATTAAAACATTAAAAAACATTAATGTTTACTATAACTTACCACCTTTTGATGCAAGCATTCATCAATGTAACCCCTTCCCCAACTCAGTAGGGCTGAAAAGGTGCCCATATAAACAAACAAATAAACTTATAATTATTAAATTCTTAATATAAAATAGATAAACAAATCAATTAAATATTTCTTACTAACTAGCTGTTAGGCAATATCAGCATGTGGTCAACTACCCATGGTTTGCAGTACATCACCTGTGGCGGCACTCCGGATGCATCTATTACGCTCCAGACCGGCTCATACTTGGACTTAGCGCACTCGCTATTAGGCCAGCCCATGCCTTCTCCCCGATCCATATAGGAGGGGTAGGGGTTCGACGATTTTGGCCCTTTTAACGAGCCTTCCCCATGATGTCGTTGAGGTGTGTCCTCCTTACCCTCACAAATGCAAACTTCATCGCATCTTTATACTCAAATGAGAAAGTCATTGATTTCTATAACTAACAAACAATATGTAAAAATTAAAAGACAATATAAACATTAACAATGACAATTAAAAGAAACTCACTGATTGTGCTTGTCTTTTTGATGGTTCTAAGTTGAATCTTCAACTGCTTTACTCTTGTCATGGTTTGTGAGGCAAAATATGTTTGAGAGTGTCCCAGATTTGGTAGGACCATTCACAGCTTACCATGCGTATCTTAAATTGAGAATCCATTGATTCTAGCAGCCATAACTTTAGAAGATTATCCTATTGCTAGTAATTTTTAAACTCGGGATCCAAGGTTCCTAATTTTTCATCATCTTGATTCTTGAATTTCTTTGGAATTGCTTCAAGACCTGAAATGTATTTCTTCAATTTAAATCCCTTGATTGTTGCCTCTACATGTTGAATCCATGTGAGATAATTGTCTTCTGAAAGTTTGGCAGAAATGGAGGATGAGAAAGTTTGAGGTGCAAATAATGATGTGGAAGCCATGGCTGGATCTGGTGAGGCGATAATACCATATGAGGTACTAGAACAAAGAAGAGATGAAGAAGGTAACTGAGTTATTGAATTGATTTTTTGTTGTTGCACTACAAGGTAGAGAAAATATATATATAAAAGTTATCATAACAAACTAACAGATTTAGTTAGAGACTAACTAAACAACTCTAACTAAGTAGGTTTCCTAACAACTTCTTTAATATTTTTTAATTAATAATTTTTTCAAACAAATTATATTTGTAATTGTTAGTTGGAACTCGATTGGACCATCCTAACAAAAGCTCAATTACGGCAATGGATTTTTATTGGGTGATTTTAATTGACCCAATTTCAATTCAGGCTTATTTTTAACTGTCTATACATCCATTTTATAGGCCTTTCCCATTCAAAAGGTTAAGCCTGTTTTGATACCTCTAATCACAATTATAACATAATATTGTAAGATATTTTATGATATTTTAAAAGAATTATTTGAGAATTTAAAAAATAAATTTGTTTTAGATGATCATTAAAATATATTAATCTTTTTTCATTATTTTTAATAATCATTTAATTGATATTTAATAAATAAATTTGATTACAAACTAAATTTAAATTATATAATTTTATTTTCTATAATTACTGTTTTCTTTTAATTAAAATAATTCATTATAAATATTTTCTTATTTAAGTCAGTTTTTTAATGACACTTAAATTGATATTTGCTAATTTTGATTTTTGTTTATAAGAAAAAAAATCTATTTGATGGTTTGAAGAACAGACTTAGAAGGGGTTGAATAACTATGTTTACTTTTTCAAACCAAAAAATGATATTTAAACATTATTATATTATGCGTAGCGGACCAGACTTTCGAGAGGCAGAGAACGTGATACTTTGATCGAGCTAGAGTAATTTTGCCAGACTACTATCGTAGATTATGAACTTAAGTGCACCAAACTTTTGATAGTAAAGAGTAAGAGAGAAATAGACAATACATAAGCGATTTATACTGGTTCACCTCCAACTCAGAGACTACATCCAGTATCTTCAAATCTGAAGGATTTCCACTATGTAAAAACATTTTACATCAGAGTATTATTGACTCCAGCCACTCCTGGCTTAAGCACAACTTATGCTTCAAGTATTCCTGACTACGGCCACTCCTGGCCTAAGCACACCCCGTGCTTCTGAGTATTCTTTTGCACGCACCCACTCTTGGGGCTGACTCAAGTATTCTTGACTCCGGCCACTCCTGGCCTAAACAAAACTCGTGCTTTAACATACCAGACCCCTCTGGATTCCTATGAGTATTATTTTACAGCACTCATTCCTGGGGCAGACCCAAGTATTCTTTCATGAGCCACTCCTGGCTTGAACCCCGAATATTCTTTCAAAAGCCTCTCTAGGCCAACAGTGTTTCCCACACTAACAGAGTCTGGTTGTTAGCCAAGGCCTCAATACTCAAAAAAGGGGGTGAATTGAGTATTTCAAATTTTCACACGGAATCCCTTTGAAAATAGTTCTTAGTACACAAATGATACAATATAAAAGAGGTAATAATTATGAAGCACATATCATACTAAAATTCTTTGAGGTGAAGAGACAATATTCAAGAATTGATTTTGATAAACAAGGCAATTTATTAGTTTAGGCAATTCTTGAAACACTTAGTATGCAATAATTAATTCCAATACAAATTTAAGTCAATTTAACTTAAACAGTTTCTAACAAATTAATTAAGCATAATTAATTTAACAGGTTATTAACAATAATATTCTACTCACCTCTACAATAATTAAATCCAACAAGATTTAAGTCAATTAATTCAAGGATTTAATTTAAGCAATTTTAACAAACCAGTTAGATATAAATATTTTAGCACGCAATTTAAATTCACAATAATAAAGGAGTTTAAGGGAAGAGAGAATTTGCAAACCGATATAACGAGTTCCACCACCCTAGTGTACGTCTCGCCTTCAAGCAACCCACTTGAAGGATTTCCACTATTGAGAATTCAAGATTACAAGCTTTGAGCAATTGCAGCTTTCTAGTGTCCCACACTCAAGAACCCAATCCTCACAAGCAAAGGGCAACCCACCTAATCTCATAATCTCTCAATAACCCAAGGTTGAAACCCAACCTTAGAACTCTCAGAATTTTGGTGTTTGATTTACAAGACCTTTCTCTCTCAATAGAGTAGATATACAACTTGAAGCTCTCACAAAATAATAACTTTTATATAGAGGATGTGCAAATATAAGCTTCTCAAAATAATTTTCACTCTCTAACTCTCAAATAGCTCTTAAAGAGGAATATGCAAATTTAAGAACCAAAGAATAATGCAATATAAATAGAAGGAAATAAGAATCAGAGGAAATGCTTCTCTGAGGTGTGTCTTCCTTCTTCAATTCATCTCCTATTTATAGGAATTCAAAAGGTAAAGCTTCCATTAAAAAATTGTCCACTGAGTCCATGAATCATGTAATGGTTGTTTCCTTGTCTGCTTAATGGTCCATTAATTAAAGTATAATGCGATGCAAGGCTGTCCAATTGAGCTTTTGAAGATTCAAATTTGAAATTCAAATTTGAACAAGATGAATAGATTCATTTCCCAAATGAATAGATTCATTTAGTGTAATTTTGCATCAAAATTGAAATGAATAGATTCAAGGAGAAAACGAATGGATTCAGGCCCTTAAAATTGGTGTTTTTAAGCTCCCGGGCACGCATGAATCAATTCATGCATATGTGAATCGATTTAGACCCTTCAAAATCACATCCTGGGCCTTTTGTATTCGTATGAATCGATTCAGGCATGGATGAATCGATTCATCCACTTCATTCTTCAAGTTTTGCTTACTTTTTCACCCATTTTAATATCCTTTTGCATGTATCTTGATTCCTTTTATCCTTGGGCACTTTGATGATCATTTTTCACTTGTTTTCAACCTTTTTAAATGCCTTAACATGTATCCTTGATGTTCATTAATCCTTATGCATTTAACTCTTGAATTCTTGACCCGTTTTTGCTTGAACTTCATGATTCGCTTCTAATTTCTCATTAATTGTTTTGCACTTCATCCTTTGATATCCATTAACTTTCATGTCATCAAACATAATTAATTTGTCTATGTTTGATCTTGAATCTTTAATTATTTTTCATTATCAGAATATGTGTCAGCATATAAACACACTAGTAACACACCAAACCTGTACTACCAGAGGATTGGAGGGATTTTCTCAAATGAAACAAGCCCCTTGACTTAGCAAAGCTAAGTGACAACCCACAAAAATGGGTTTGTAAAGAAGGAGAAGACTTAATTTTCCCATAGGGCTTAGTAGATTCAGAAAGTGAAAGATGATTGGAAAATGTACTAAGCCAGAAAGCATGACTTGAGATATTATGCATTTAAGTGCACGGGGCATATCCTAAGTTACTATGACATCTAAGTCGAAAGATAAGTGCACATAGCGAGCTTTCTTTGTCTTCATGGCAGATCTTCTAAGTAGAGTTACTCGATGTTGAGTAAACTATCATTTCTTCATTTCATATGAGCTTGAGTGCATGAACATTTGATGGTCGTTCATGATTTTTCTTCTTCTTCCGTTACACTTTTATGGTGTATTCTAGCTTATCCCTTTCTTTTTACAAGCTCTCTCTCTTTCATTTTTCTCTCTAGTATTTCTTTTCATCCTTAATTCTTGATAAATGATTTTTCTCTCCTCATATTTTTTTATATTTTTCAAGAGGCTCACCCTTTAAAGAGGAGATTAATTCTGTTATATAGAAATAGTTTGTTGAGTTTAGGTAGAGGCTTTCAATTATATAGTCGTTGAGAGAGTTGTTATGCAAGGGACAAAAACCTTTCTCAATGGAATTATACAAGGGATAAAAGCTTTTGTTGTCAGAGAGAGAGAGATGTTCTACATAAGTAATGTAGATGTAGGAGCTTTCAGGATTTATGCAGTCATAGGTGGAGTAGATGTAGCATAGGTTTCACTAAGAAGGAAAGCTTAGATTCACAGAATCTCTAAATGTGTAAGATAGAAGTGAAACTTAGTTGCTTTTCAGACTAGATTAAAATCCACATTGTTTAGTCAATCTTTCTTTTTGAGAATCTTTTCAATAAGCTTTTGATGGAGATGACTTATGATCGTTGATGCTTCATGTATCAGACCACTTCTAAAGGTTTAAAGAGGGATGACAGAGTCTGATGCTTTCATGTTTTCTGAAGCTTGAAGTGATGTTGTCTGAGTCTAGGTCTGGTAAGTTATTCTAATGCGAGAGAATTTCTTTTGAAGCAAGTTACCAAACTTCTGATTCTTCCCTTTTGTCTTAGAATGTAGAGTCTATGTTGCGACTAAACTACTCAGACTTTTGATGCAAAAGCTTTCTATATGTAGGCTCCCCCTTTCTTTTGTAGCTTAGGCCTTTTCCTAAAACACTTAAATACCCACATCAAGTAATAACAAACGTCTTCATTTAAGTTAGAATTTATAATGTTAGTTATCAATAAATCTCGTGAGTTTTGGTTTAAATGATTCAACATTTTCTAGACTTTTCTTCAACACTATTGAATATGGGGAGTTACTGTCTCAACTTACAAGAATTCCTAAAACCCTACCAATATTTTTAGCCAATATTAAGGGTTAATGGTCATGGATGGAAGTGGCTCATCGGTGGAGATATTGACAGTAAGGCAGTTGGTTCTTAGGAGGCACAAGGTGTTAAAGGTTAAAGAGTGGGAGGAGTTTCAAAGGTTCGTATGGAAGAAGACTTAAGAATGATCAGAGATCACTGGTCCAAAATGGAAGATGGTGTTTGGTGCGAGTAAGAAGAATGACAACGGCTCCGGAAATGGATGATAAAAGCAACAATGTTGGTATATAGGTGGTTCTCGTGTCTTTTGAGATCGACAACTTCCTCGCCAGGTAATAAATCCATTACCATGTTATAATCTATCATACATCCTCAATTGGTAATTTAAAGAAGTTTGATTTTTCCTCGATAATCTATAAGGGAGAAGATGGTACAAACAATGTAGTTGCTATCTTTCAATTCCAAGTTTAATTCTGAGTATAAGGCATATTTGCTCATGTAGGAGAAAGATCAAGTAGAGATATGATATTTGACAATGGAGACAGTTTTTTTTACCAATGCATAAGGTGTTTATCACAATATGTTTTAGTGATGGTTTCTTTATTAATAATAATTTATTATTATTATTATTATTATAAATAGGTCTTTTCTTTCTTTCTTGTTGTAACATGTTCATATAAAAATTTAATTTTCATAGGTGCATGCTTGAAGGTTTATGAAATTTGAAGATTATTTTTAATGCATACATGTGATTTGATGTCAAGATGTAACATCCTTGATGTTTTAATATTAGAAAATAAATGGGAAATAAATAAAAGTTTAGGGTTTTAATAAATAAATAAATGGTTCACCGTTTGTGTGGACGGAAAATGTAAACTAAGTTTCCAGACATTGAAACAATGCTTGACTTCGGTGCCGGTACTAGCATTACCTGATGTGAAAAAGGAATTTGTGGTGTATTGTGACGCTTCCAAGTATGGTTTGGGATGTGTATTGATGTAAGATGATCGAGTGATTGCCTATGCCTCTAGGCAGTTGAGGCCGCATGAGCAGAATTATCCCACTCATGATTTGGAACTTGTTGTTGTGGTATTTGCATTGAAGATTTGGCGGCATTACTTGTATGGATCTCGTTTTGTGGTATTCAGTGACCACAAGAGTTTGAAGTATCTGTTTGATCAGAAGGAATTGAATATGAGGGAAAGGCGATGGGTGGAATACCTAAAGGATTATGATTTTGATTTGAGGTACCATCCTGGTAAAGCGAATGTTGTGGCTGATGCCTTAAGCAGAAAAGTATTACATGCAACCTTCTTAATGGGTAAAGAACAAGAGTTGTTAGAGGACTTTCATGATATGAATATTGGGGTTGTTGTTCAGACCCCAAATCAGATGGTAATTGGGATACTGAAGATCTCCAATGAATTTTTAGAATCTTTAGCTGTGACTCAAGAGGATGATGAAGAGTTGTTGGAATTACTTGACAGTCAAGCAAGAGGAAAAGATATGGGATTAACCAGAGGCAATGATGGAATTTGGTGGTTCAGAAATCATGTTGTTGTACCTGCAAAAGGTGATTTCAGACAAGTTGTGTTAGCTGAAGCACATAAAAGTCCTTTAAGTATTCATCCTGGTATCACTAAGATGTACCATGATTTGAAGAAAGAATTCTAGTGGCCAGGAATAAAGAAAGCAATTATTGAGTATGTGAGATCTTGTGTGATATGTCAGAAGTGTAAGGTCAAACACCAGAGACCTCCTGGTTTGCTTTAACCTCCGGAGATTCCAATTTGGAAATGGGAAAGTACCACTATAGATTTTGTATCCGGGTTACCTCAGACTCGTTCGAGATGTAATAAAATTTAGGTGATTATGGATATGTTGACTAAAAGTACTCATTTTCTAGACATGAATATGAATTGGTCATTGGACAGACTAGCCAGATTGTATATAACTGAGATTATGAGATTGCATGGTGTGCCTTCGAGTATTATTTCAGATCGTGATCCCTGATTCACTTCTAGATTTTAGGGAAGTCTACAGCAGGAGTTGGGTACCAAACTGAGGTTGAGTTCAGCTTATCATTCTCAGACTGATGGTCAGCCGAAATGAACTATACAGACATTAGAGGACATGCTCAGAGCTTGTGTATTGGATCAAGGTGGCTCATGGGAGAGGTATCTACCATTGGTGGAATTTGCTTATAACAACAGCTATCATAGCAGCATTGGGATGGCTCCTTATGAAGCATTGTAGGTAGGTGGTGTTATACACCTTTATGTTGGAATGAAAATAGAGATGCGGTTCATTTGGGACCCGAATTAGTCCAAGAAATGAATGATCAGGTAGCATTGATTAATGAAAAGATGAAGATTGCTCAGGATTGTCAGAAGAGTTACTATGACAATCGTCATAGGCCATTTGAGTTTCAGGTGAGAGATTGGGTATTTCTGAGGGTTTCACCTACTAAAGGTGTGGGTCGGATATTGAAGAGTCATAAGCTTAATCCGAGATACATTGGACCATACTAGATTTTGGAGCGGATTGGTGATGTCGCTTATCGATTGGATCTTCTCCAATCGTTAACTAATATCCACAATGTGTTTCATGTGTCACAACTTCGGGTGTACATTCCTTGTAATTCGATGATTGTGCCTAAAGATTCTATCGAGCTAAAAGAGGATTTGACTATGGAGGTGACGCCTATTTGTATTGAAGAATATCATACCAAACGGTTAAGAAGCAAGGAAGTTTCTTTGGTAAAAGTGAAGTGGCAGAACTTGAACGGAGTAGCTTATACTTAGGAGTTAGAGTCTGATATGAGGCAGTTGTATCCAAATCTTTTCCAATAAGGTACGTTGATTTCGGGGACGAAATCTCTTTTTAGGGGGAATGGATGTAACATTCTTGATGTTTTAATATTAAAAAATAAATGGCAAATAAATAAAAGTATTATTTGGATTAAAATTATAACAATATATGATAAATTAAGTGGAAAATGGAATTTTAAGGAAAAAGGCATCAGGACCCTGACGTATAGCGTGGCTAGGACGCGTAGCATCAGGTGTGAATTAATGAGCTGACGCGTAGCGCCAGTGGGACGCATAGCGTCAGCGTCGCGATCAGCTTAAAATAGAGGCATGCAAAACAATTCGAGCAGGTGATTCTGCTTGGATTTCGTTTGGAGATTCAATTCCTTGCATTTTTGGGCATTGGGAGGCAAGGTATGGCAATTGGGACCTTTAATCTCTAGTTTCTTCCCCTTCCTCTCATGAATCTAAATTTGCATGTGGTAGATGGGACCTTGATTTTGTGTTTTATGGAATTGGGAAGCTTAAATTGTGAGTTTGGAAGTGTGAGGAAGGAAGTGTAGTAATTGGTTTGGTGTTTCGGTAACCGTAGGTGCCAGAACAAGCGTTGGTCGAACTAACGGCGAAGCGGGCGTCGAATTTGAAAGAGGAGCAGCGAATTAAGTACCTAAAGGATGCAATCGACACCTTGAGCAAATTGTGGAAGCTTAGAATCGAGGTAAGGGGGTGTTCGGGTCGTAATTAATTAGGATTCGGATACTGTGGCTTTGGAAGGCTTAGAAATATTTATAAAAATATTATGAATGATGTAGAATAATCAAATATAATTATTATAATTTTTACAAGTATGTTGAACATGATTTAGTCATTGTTTGATAGGAAAGTAAGTTAAATTAAATAAGTACGAGCAAGAGGGTAAAGAAGGAAATATGTAAAGTTATGTAAATGTATAACATCTAATAAATTATAAATTCTGCTGATGTTAGTGATGTGTGGTATGATATTTGATGATGTTGTTGTATATGATTTGATAAAAAGTGTTGTGAATAAATGAGATGATGAGTATATAATTGTATAACATGGCTTATGATGATGGGCTTGACAAGTAGGTCGCCTGAAAGATGATACATGTCAGCTTCTGACATTGTTATATATGTTGTATATTGATGATGTGATTTGCTAGGTGATTATGTGGTGTGGGACGGCCGACGGTATGCGTAGCCCCTCGCTTCTGGCTCCCGTGGTCTTTGTGCCCAGTTGAGCTACCCAGTGGTCAAGTAGGACCCAGTGGTTGAGGTGGAAAGTCAAGCAGGACTCGGTGGACCAAGTAGGGTCCACGGGGTGTTAAGTAGGACCCCCAACTGAAGGTCGATCCTTAGGTATCCGGATACTAGAGAGTCTGATACATGTGAGTCAGTTGTGAACTATGTGAATTAATGATTCATGTATGATGGTGGAATGTGAATCGATGATGTGTGTTGATGTTTATATGAACTAAATGATATATGATAAACCATTTGTGTGATGGATTAGAGTGTGATTGTATGTGACTTGAGTTTAGGAAGAAAAGATAAAAAGGCTGAGATAGATGCATATGTATTTGTATCCGCGAATGTGTAAAAGTGCAGGAAGGTGGAAGTTAATTAGCGATGCAAGTTGTAGGTATTGTTAGATTTATTATTCTGTCTTAGATTAATTATGATATTCCAAACACTCACCCTTGCTGTTGTTTCATTTAAGTGGCCAGTGACAGGGATGATGCTAATACCGCGGAGGTGCGACAAGCAGAAGATTGATGCCAAGGATGAATGGATAAATGTAATATATGTAATGTATAAGTATATGTGTAGTAAATAGTAAACCATGTGTGGTGGAGTAATAGATTGCTAGTTATGTGTGATGAGTTGATTATGTTATGCATGTGGAAGTGTTAAATTAATATGGTTTGATGATGATTGATTGAAAATTATGAAAGTTAGTTGTATGATGTATGATTTGATGAACTATGGCATGAAGCCAACTTGTCTGAATGCTGAATGATATGGGCAGGTTCTGTTATATACATGATTGATGTGTGTGTGTGTTATATGATTGATGTTTGATTGATGATTTGATTAAATTAGGAAGTTGTGCAGATAGTGAATAATTAGGGGATTTAAGGAACCGAATAGGTGATTTGGAGATCCGGCGGGTTTCGGACCCCCGGAAAGTACCAATAGGTTCCCTAGGGCGTTTAGGATCCGTGTGTATTGGCCTTGGGCTAATTGGAACCCATTTAGGGTATTTGGTGCAAAGGTTTTGCACATAAATGGTTTAAACTACAAACCGCTCATAACTTGTGCATACAGTGGAATTTTGGCAAACGGATAACGCTAGTAGTTCCGAAATGGGGAAAACATGTGGCTTGTGAAGTTTCGTGGCAATCAGACCTAAAACGGGCTAATTGGGTAGGTTAGAAGTTGACCATTTGACCTAAAATATGTATCAGCACATGTTGCTACTACTGTCATGCCTACGCTACGTGTGAGGCTGACGCGTAGCGTGAGGTGCGCAGCTTGGGTTGATGCTGCACCAACCCCCTATTTCAGCTTTTGATTTCCTTTGAGATTACTTGGGCTTTAAAGTTTTAAGATGCCATATAATTATTATTTTAAACCTGCTTAGGAAAAAAATAAATATTATTTGAAATTAAGGTATAATTAAATTAATTAATTCAGAAAAAGTTTATTATGAAATTCAATTAAACGGGTAGAAATAAATATAAATTGATGCAAGATGTCATAAAAATAACACCAGATCAAGATGTACATGGGTATTAATGAATTTGTTTTAAATTGTAAATATTGTCCATACTTAAATGCCTACTAAATCAAATATTGTAAATATTGTCATTGTGATATCCTATCAATTATATTTTACATTGTGAAAGTTATGCTTTAATGTGATTTCCAAATATATGTTTCCTTCTTTAGTATAATATGCAAAATGTGAAGATTGACCTATTATGTATAGTGTTATATATTGTAGTACATCCTCAGTAGGGCATATATGATGAATAAAAAATAGGTGAACTAATAATGAATTTTATATATGATAGTGCTCAAAGTGTGTTTGGTAACTTTTTTGAATATATTATGAGTGTTAAGATATGGAACATATATCTATGTGCTAAGAATTAGTTGCCACTGTGTGCTTTTTAACACTAGATTTCAAAATAACCGGTGTTAATTACAGGTGTTAAATCCTTTTTTTGTAGTAGCGTTCTCTTCCTTGTTTACCTTATCACGAATGAAATGGTATCTTCTCTCAATGTGTTTGGTTCTCCCATGATTAACAGGATGTTTGGCCAAACTTATCACAGACTTATTATCAACATATAACTTCAGAACTTTTGAACCTTCAGACTTTAGTTCCTTCGACAATTTCTTCAACTAGATTTCTTGACAAGAACCAAGTGAAGAAACTATGTATTTTGCCTCACAAGTAGACATTGCTACTCTATCTTCTTTCTTTGAATACCAAGATCCATGTGCTCCCTCATAATAGAAAATGTTGCCTATTGTACTATTCCCATCATCATAATCACCTCTCTAGTCTGAGTCTATATAACCAAATAAGTGTATCTCTACACTACTACATTTTGAAAGTAACACAACGTAGCTGGTAGTTTCCTTCATATATCTCAGTATCTTTTTTGTGGCAATCATGTGTGAACTCAGTGGATTCTGCATAAATCTATTGATTATTCCAACACTTTGAGCTAAGTCTGGTATGGTATTGCACGAGTATCTTAACAATCCTATAATCTGTCTATATAAGGTTGCATCTACAGGCTTTCTTTCTCCTTTTGCTCTTAGACTCAAACCACTTTGAGCTGGTGTATTTGCCAAGTTACATTTAGACATATTAAATTTCTTTAACATATCTAATGTATACTTGTCCGGGTACATCAGAATCCCCTGCTTTATCTTCCTGAATTCTATCCCCAAGAAATAGGATAGTTGTCCCAAGTCTTTCATCTCAAAATACTTTTGCATCACAACAATGTGACTAAGTCTGTGTCTGTAACATAGTCCAAGTTTGTTATGCGTGGATAAGGAATGAAAGGAAGAAGAGTTGAATTGGATAATACTTTTCACTTATTGTATTTGTCATAGATCAATGCTCTCTATTTATGTATACAAAGTCCTAACAAACTTTCAGCAAACTCTTAACAAACTAAACAAGCAAAACAGAATTAACAAACTGATAAGTGTCAATTATAATGAAATTTATATAAGGAATTTAGACACTTTTAGCACAATTATGTTTATTTGGATATTAACTGTGAAAACCTATTTCGGTCCGGCCAGTTTTTGAATTGAAATTGACCCCGTCTGCAAGAAATAACATCGGTTAGAGGCCAAGAAAAGAACACCGGTCCTGTCTTTTGAAAGGGAACATCGTCCGATGTCCATCTGGGGTACACCGGCTCAGAACTATCAAATTGGTGACACTGGTCTGGTCATTTAAGATACCGTATGTCGATCTGGTGTGCCCCAATAGTCCGATGTCTTTGCTCTTATGTACTTGACATCGGGTTGGTAAGTTTGGTTGCCCATGATGTGACTTGGAATCGCACCTCCAATCAGACCCTCGAATCCTGGGAGTGGCAGATAGGGAACGAAAGTGGAAATAATTAAAAATTCCCCACCATCCGCTGCTCCCCATAACCTGTTAGTGGCCAGGCTGGCTCCACTGTGCACGTGGGTGAGTGGAGGCTTGAGCTGTCCAAGCACTCAGCCAGCACCTTGGACCTCTATAAATGCCTTAGCTGAAGAGGCACAAGGGTCGACTCTCTGCATACAGAAACCCCCTAGAAACTTGCTCCGATGTTCAAAGAGACCCTAAGCAGTTAGTCTAATTCCTAGTACCTCAAACCTCAGAGAATTGCCCCCCCCAGAATCCTAAACTGCAGCTAGGACACCGGTCCCAAACCCGTTTTGCAACGAATTTCACCAGAACCTCTGAATCCAAGAACTTGTGCTCATCAAGTTCACACCGGCTCTTCCACCAAACCCTCATACCGTCCCTTCGCTGAACCCTACACCGGCGCCATACTGTCCGCTCTACAGCTACACCAGCATCACTTTGGCTGTTGCTGTTCAGGCCCACACCAGTCCACATCTGAACTCCAGTCCCCAGTATCAGTACTACACCGGTTCTGTTCTGTCTGTTTTCTCTCGTTTTTCATTGTTTATTTTTCTACTAAATTTATAATTTTTGATTCTATTCTCCTGCTTAAGTTTAGTCTGTTAAACTTCTTTTATTTTGCTTTATAACCAGTACTAACAAAAAGAAATAAATATTTTTTGTATGTTCTTTTAAACCTAAAATGTAAAAGCTGTTTTTAGCCAGTGTCGTGCGGAAGTACTTCTGCCTACACTATCACCTAAAGCCCATACACGTGCGAAGAACTTCGCTTTGTATGTACCTTGTCCATCATCAATTTTTTAGTTTCGCTTAAAACTCCTTCATCAAGAACTACGTAACCCTGATTTCTTGGTAACTTGAGAATACGTAGGAGCAGGACTTAACTCCTATCAGGCCTATCTTCCCTTTTACTTTTTTTTACGTTTTTGCAACTATCTTGTCCTTGTTATTTTCTTGAAAGTCAATTTAGATGTGACGTCTTATTAATTTTCTCCCCTTTTGTCTTGACTTCTGCCATTTTTCATAAGGGTTGGGTTAATTTGGACGAGACGTCCTGCTTACCCTCTTCATCCCTTAACCCCCCATCAAGACGAGGGAATGATTAATGTGGATGGGATGTCTTATTAGCATTCTTTCCTCTTCCCTATCTTGTATTTTGATGAAAGGATGACTAATTTAGACGTGGCGTCTTATTAGCATCCTCCCTTTCCTTCGTGTTTTACATAATAAAGTCAAGGTTAATTTGGACGAGACGTCCTGCTAACCTTATTTCGACACTCCATGTCTATCTAGTTTGTTCCCTCCGTTTGAAAAAAAACAATAAAAAGGAAGAAATAAAACATCTTTTGGTAAGGCTATTTATGTTGCACATTTTCAATCTTGGTACTGTTTTTGACAGGCGATGTAGGGTGCTAATACCTTCCCTACTCGTAACCGACTTTCGAACTTGAATCTCACCTTTTTAACCAGTGTTTTGTTAAAGTTTTTTCCCAATGTTTTTCCTATGGATAAAAACGTTGGTGGTGACTCCCTGTTTTGTTTTAACCATTTCATTTTTCAAAGGGTCGGCCGCACCGCCGCGACCCTGGTCACAACAGATGGCGACTCCACTGGGGAAGTACAAGAAAGTCAGGCCGTTTTGATTGAAAGCGTATTTTTTTTATATAGCCTTTGTTTGCTTTGATTTCTTCCCTTGTTTTATTTTCTGTTAATTGTTGTAAATGTTTGTCCTTATTTCAATCGTATCTCGTTATTTGTTTCATTGTCAATATTTGCATGATTGTCGAACCTTAGGGTAGAGGACTATGTTACTTTTCTGTAATTATTGAACCCTAGGGTAGATGACGTTGTATATTTGTTTTGTGTTTGTTCTTCGTACAGAATGGGGTAAGGTAAAAGGTATTGAATGCCCTTTCACACACTACACTTACATTTTTTCACACACTAATGAGTGGCACCCTATACCCGGGCCCCAAATGAAGCTTAAGTTAGGAGGGGTTGGTAACAGAATCGTATGGGATGTACTTCCTATCTGGTGTCTGTAAGAACCTCAACTAGAGTTTGACCTTTCATGATATGCGCACCTAGTAGACTCCCTACTGTTACGACCATGTTATGAGTAGGATCTTGGCTTTAGTGACCTGCTAGAAGTCTAGAATAAGCCACCCAATGTGAGGATTCACTATTAGAAGAGCCGTAGGGCCTAGAAAAGACCTTTAGAAAATCCCGACCTAGGCCACAAAAGGGCAGACTTTACTTTACCTTACATCATTTTCACTTTCCCTTTTTAATCCAAAAATGAATTATCTACCACCCGAAGATTTGCTTTATTTTGAAATAATGACCCATTTTTGGAACACTCACTATTCTTCGGGCGGATAGATAATTCTCATCTGGTCATGTACCTTTGAGTCCTGAGTCGTAGATTTACCTAGTCGTCAAAAAAAATCAATCAAAAATAATTTTATTCCCTCCAATTAGGGAATCAATGACGATTAGGAAAACCTATGACCTTTTGACTTGGACTCGTACGAGTTTTGGGTAATCACTACATCCCCCAAGTAAAATTGTTCTATATTGAATTAATGGGGAAGTATCGATTGCTGAGCATGACAATGTCTGATTCTTTTGTTTTGGTGTTCGCAGGAAACAATTCTGAATTTAGCGGTATCCCTGAGCAAGTATGGAAGTTAACATGAGACATGACAATTGTGGTACGGAGGTGACAGAATTGAGGAAGATATTACATCTTAAAGCCAAAAAGATTGACACTAATAGTCTACAGACACTGGGGAAAAGATTGAATCTGACTCAAAGGATGACCTTTACAAGGAAATATGGGAAGATCCTAAAACTCTTGGAGGTGGAAGTCCAAACCGAAGCAATTACAGCTCTGGCGTAATTCTATGACCCTCCCCTCCGCTGTTTCACATTCAAAGATTTTCAGCTGGCACCTTCTATAGAAGAATATGAGCGGATTGTAGGGATGCCGCTGGAAGGACAAATTCCCTATCACCATCTTGATCATCACGTAACCGTCGCTTCTATCGCCCGTATTTTGAAAATTCATCCTGAGATGTTGAAAGGCACATAAATGAATAGAAACCAAGTTCCCAGGTTTACTCGAGAGTTTTTTGAGAAGCACATGCAAGTTTTGGCAGAAAAGAAAGAATGGGAAGCCTTCATGGACACCTTAGCACTCACCATCTATAGGGTTGTCTTGTTCCCTAACTTGGATAACTATATAGATTATGATGCCATCAATGTCTTCGCCGCTCGCAAACACAGACTCGAGAATCCAGTTACATCTATGTTGGCCAATGTATATTGCACCATGGATTTCTGCGACACGCAAGTGGGAAAGAGGATCATTTTCTATTTACCTATTTTGTACGTGTGGCTCACATCTCAAGCCTTTCATCAAATATGCAAGGCCGAGTATCCGATTTCTGATTTGAAATTATGTCAGTTGGCAGTAAAGAGTGGGTGTGAATAGGCCAATCACCTTGTGAGCCTTACAGCTGAAAAGGTTAGATGGTATCCTCAATGACTAGGAGTCGAGTCAATCATCTGTAGCCGTGGAAGTTATCCAAATATTCCTCTCATGGGCACGCAAGGATGCATTAACTACAATCCTGTTATTGCAAAACATCAGTTGGCTTATCCTCTGCTTGGGCCACCGAATGAAAAGCTTCTCACTCCTTTCGTTTTGAATTATGTGAAAGAAATTACACATCTACCATTCGGGACATAGCCAATACGTGGAAGAAGGTCCATAGGATGGGAAAGGAATTGGGGGCGTGAAGCCACGCTGTGGGGGCAGAGTACTATAAATGGGTCCTGAACAGGGTTTCCATTGTGAAATTACCCTTCAGAAGTTCTTCATACCAGACCACAAACACTTTTACCCCACCGCTCATCATGGAGGACAAAGCCACCCTGGCTTTAAAGGCTCAGATAGAAGAGTTGACAGCTAAGAATCAAAAGCTAAAAGAAGACCTTTTGAGGTGTCAACAAGAATGTGCTCTTCAAAAGAAAGAAAATTCAAAAGGGAGGATGGCCATGGATGAGATACGGAAAAAATGGAAGGTTGAGGAAGACTACAGGGCAAAACAAGAACAGTGCCTTCGTGCGGCCAATTCTCAACTGAAAATGAAGGGCCAGCAAAGTAACGTCATCTTAGCTGAAAGACAATTCCTCAAGGATATGCTGACACAGTCTAGGGAGAATGAAAGAAAGGCTTTGGCGGAGAAAGAGCTGCTACAATCCCAAGTACACGACCTAGAGCGACAGCTCAAAGAGATAATGAGAGCCTGTGAGTGGGAAATAAATGATGAACAACAAAAGGTCATTGATGTTGAGCAACGTTGCCAATAAGCTACACAAGTCTTAGAAACCGAAGTGGCTCGGCGGGACGAAGTCATTCATTCATGGATGGATCGCTTCGCCAACTTGGCATACTTAGCCAACAGAGTCTTGGAAGACCTTCCATCGATGCTGAAGCAGGCCCAAGGGATGGTTAATCCTCTCTCCACCCCAAAAGAGATATCATTATTTTTGAATTATTGTCTAGAAAGAATTTGTAAAATGAGGGCTATGATTGCCCAAGCCAAGAACGGCTGAAGTATTGTAATCCAAACCTTTCTAACAATATTGTATCCCCTCGGAAGTATGAAATAAAGAAGCGTTTTTCGTCTCCACAATTTTCTCATGTTAATTTTAGCTTTATTGCTTTACCTAGTACTTTTGAACGTAACATTCTGAGGAACGGTCAGGGAATACGCGCTGAATTCAGAATTGCATCCCGCGTACACCCTTCTATCTTCGCTTTATTATATTCTTTAACTGTTTTCTTTTATTTTCCTAACAAGTCGTTGTGATTCTTTAGACATTATGGGCAAGCACCCTTACACGACTAGGCTCAAGAAGAAACTCATGGCTGAAATAGAATAAGAGAATGAAAGCTTGAGAGCCGAGGTCAGTCAACTGAATGAGCAAATGGCCGAGATGGCCAAACTGCTAGAGAAGAGGGTCACGGAAAGGGATTCTTCAGCGGGAGTTGAAGACGCCAGGCAACGACCTCCTACTCCATGACACACTCAGGGTTCGTCTGGAGGGCCAAATTCAAACCCTACTGCACCTCCCCTTACAGTTTGCGTTAGGAAGCCGAACCCTGCCGACACCCAACAACATACCTTTGTGGATGTAGAGGGTAATGTTACACCATTTCTAGTGTATGGCTTGCCACCGGGTTATTTTCCACCACTCCAAGAAGAGCCCAATTACCAGGAGACAATTCTTCACACTGCTCAACCAAACATCCCGCCCGTCCGGGAATTTCAAGCAGCTGTGGTCCACATACAAGCCACCCAAACACAAGCAACCCAGACTACAGCCAGACCTAACACTTGCATGCCAAATGCTAACCCGACATATGTCTACCAGCTGTTCGGGAATACCAGTCATCATGTTACCGCAGGTCCAAATGCTAATGTTGTTACCCAAGAAGGGAGGCTAGAGTTCCTAGAAAGACGATTGAGAGAAATGGAGGGAACGAACAGATTTGGGATGAGTAGTGCTGTAGAACTCTGTCTAATTCCCGATGTCGTTATCCCTCCCAAGTTCAAGATGCCAGAATTTGATAAGTATAGGGGGCTAACCTGTCCAAAGAACCATCTTACCATGTACTGACGGAAGATGGCTTCGCATGCTTCTAACGATCCCCTGCTGATTCATTGCTTCCAGGATAGCCTAGCTGGAGCCGCCCTAACTTGGTATAATCATCTAGAATAATCTCGCATACGCTGTTGGAAAGATCTAGTAGACGTTTTCATGCAGCAGTACAAATATAATCTGGACATGGCACCGGATAGGGTACAGTTGCAGAATATGACTAAGAAAGACAGCGAGACATTCAAAGAAAACGCCCAGTGTTGGCGTGAATTAGCAGCACAAGTAGACCCACCTTTATCAGAAAAGGAAGTGATTTCTACGTTCACTGATATGCTCCAGTCGCCTTTCTATGATAGGATGATTGGAAATGTTTCATCCTATTTCTCCGATATTGTCACTATTAGAGAAAGGATAGAGAATGAGTTACGGACTGGGAAGATCGTCCGAGGCCCATCCAGGGCAAGGCCGGCAAGAAAACCTACGCTTGGAGAAGGTAGGAGAAAAGAGGGAGAAACCAACTTGGTCTCTCTTAACCAGGGAAGAAACCAACCGAGGCCACTTACCCCCATCACCTTTCCACCAGCTTATCCTAATGCACCACACCCATATGTGGCTGCGATTCAAAATCCAAATCCACCACATTTCTGACCACCTATTGTGCGACCACCTGTACCACCACATACACCATACCAACCCCCACAAGTGAACCAGCCACCTAATCCAAATCCTAGAAGACCAAACAATGACCGCACTCAAATACAGTTTGATCCTATCCCCATGATATATACTGAGCTCTTACCCCATCTCATCGAAAATACCTTGGTAGTACCATGTCCTCTGAGACCACTTCAGCCACCTTACCCTAGAGGATATGATCCAAATGCACGATACGACTACCATGCCGGTGCACCAGAGCATTCTACTGAGAATTGCTTGGCTTTGAAGTTTAAAGTGAAAGATCTGATCAGGGCTGACTGGATAAGTTTTCGAGAAGGAAGCCCAAATGTAACAACCAATCCTTTGCCCAACCATGGGAGGCTAGGTGTCAATGCTGTTGAGAATGATGAAGAATGTATTTCAAAAGTTGATGACATCAAAATGCCTTTGGAAATAATTCACTCCCACATGATCCAGATGGGGTTGATAGAGGGCTCATGGGATGAGGAATACAATGATGACCGGTCCACGAAGCGACAAGGCTTCCGAAAAACTCTTCAAGAATTCATGGACAACCACACCATGGAGATTTGTAGGCGCCAGGGAGGCGAGATAAACATGGTACAGGATTAGACCAGATTGCGGGCTCCAAAGCCACTGGTCATATTTTATAACAGGAACGCGCCTACAGTTCTGACTCCGACTCCGCCCAAAACTATCATCTCAGCGCAAACACCAACCCCGTTTCCTTTCAAGGATTCTCGAGCGGTGCCGTGGAAGTATGGTACTGACGTAATCGTTACCAGCTCTAAGGCGGTTGGTTCTACGTCATCGTCCTCTGTCACAAATATTGCCAGGGTTGGAGGTATCACTCGGAGTGGAAGAGTATATACTCCCCCAGAATCGAAACTTGACAAGGCTGCTGGAGAAATCAAATCTGGAAAAGGAGAAGTCACTGGCGAGACAAAAAGGGTTGTAACTGAAGAAGAAGCTAAAGAGTTTTTGAGATTCATCCGCCACAGTGATTACCAGGTATTGGATCAACTAAACCATACCCCGGCCAAAATTTCTTTGTTGTCCCTTCTGATGAGTTCCGAACCGCACCGAAACACATTGATGAAAGTTTTAAGTGAGGCACACGTGAAGCATGACCTTCCTGTTGATAAATTCGAGGGCATAGTGGGACACATAGTGGCTAATAATTATTTGACCTTTACGGATGATGAGGTACCTGTGGAAGGAAGAGGGCACAACAAAGCCCTTCATATCTCCGTGAAATGCCAAGATCATATCCTGGCAAAGGTGCTTGTCGAAAATGGGTCATCCCTAAATGTGATGCCAAAATCTACATTGGCGAAGTTTCCTTTTGATGGGACACATATGAGGCCAAGTTCCATGGTGGTTCGGGCTTTTAACGGAACTCGCCGGGAAGTCATGGGGGAGATTAAACTGCCAATACAGGTCAGACCATACACCTTCCAAGTTCTCTTTCAAGTCATGGATATCACGCCCGCCTACAGTTGTTTGCTAGGACGGCCCTAGATTCATTCGGCCGGAGTGGTCCCTTCCACACTGCATCAAAAACTGAAGTTCATCATTGACAACAAATTAGTGATTGTTTCTGGGGAGGAAGACCTTTTGGTCAGCAAGCCTGTCACTACCCCATATATTGAAGCAGCTGAGGAAGCTTTAGAAACTTTATTCCAGGCTTTAGAAATAGCCAATGCAACCAGCATTGCAAGAACATCCTTCCCAAATGTACCTCTAGCGGTGGCAAGAACCATGTTACGGGAAGGGTACAAGCCAGGAAGAGGATTGGGGCGCGAACTGGAAGGAAGAGTCCAGCCGGTATACATCCCAGAGAATAAGGGGCAGGTATGGCCTAGGATACAAACCCACGGCAGTAGATAGAAGAAGGGTTGGAGAAGAAAGAAGGGGGAGAAGGGTGGCTCACCTCGCCGGTCAAGAATTCGACACCGTAAGGATCCCCATCTGTGACCTCTACCAAAGCTTCAGAAGCACTGGGATTATGTATCCGGATCAGGTCACCATGATTGAAAGCGAGCCCGGCCACAATGCGGAGTTGGTGTATGCTTGCTACCTGGATCAAGAGCTGAATAATTGGGAAATCACAGAGTTCCCCACAACTATCAATGTTTTGTCAAAGTAATCATTGTTATCTTGAAACTTGTCGGTCCCTCTGCTATGCCTAAGGCTTTGGGACCCATTTTATAATAAGGGCAAAGGAAAACTTGTTTATTTATTTAATTTAATGAGCACAGTCTAATTTCAGTACCTTATCTTTGTTCGATCTTGTGAACACCTCTTTTGGTCCGGTCCAAGTGGAATGATTCTTTTTATAATTCAGAATGGTCAAATTCGAATAGAATAACTCAAAGATGGTCAGATCCGAGCAAGATGACTATGATGGAAGCATTTCCGAATGGAATGTAGACCTGTTGGAGGCAAATCCGAGTGAAATGACTCAAAAAGGATCAAATCCGAGTAGAAAATGCCCCTGTTGAACAAATATCCGAGCGGAATGGCCCAAAAACTAGTAAGTCCGAGTGAAAATACTCAGAACGGATCAAATCCGAGTGAAATTACTCAGAATGGAGAAAATCCGAGTGAAATGACTCAGATTTGGGCATGTCCGAGTGGAGTATGACCTGTTGGGTGGGAAATCCGAATAAAGACTCAAAAATGGATCAATCCGAGTGGAGTATGACCTGTTAAGCCTAAATCAAAGTGAAATGACTCGGATTAGATGTAAATCCGAGTGGATGATTCCCTCCCAAATGCATTCTGAGAGAAAATATCCAGTTTCCAAGTCCTGAGTGGGAGGCAAGCCTTTTCCGAGTGAAAATGCTAAAGTTCCGACCGATCTGTGCCAATCATCAATCGGTTTCCGAGTGACAACAACCAAGTGGAAGGATTTCTGAGCCAATCTTCACTCATCTTTCAAATAAGGGCCGATTGAACCATTGGCCTAATACCGAGTCATCACTCTTCAAGCCAATTCTAAGTCGTCCTTCTTCAAACAATCAACACCGAGCCCATTTACACCAGTTCCGAGTCACCTTTCACTAACTTCTGAGCCATTCTTCACTCGGTTCCAGGTGAATGTGCCAATCTGAGTTGTTTTGCTCGTCCCAGCTCTTCGCAACAATCTCACACCGACCAACAAAGCAAAACCGAGTAAAGCTTTCACTCGACTTTTGCATACTTTTCACTCGGCCTTTTGCTTAAAAGACACTTTTCCTCTCGGAATTCACTCCCACTAAGGATGGATGATGACTGAGGTAGTGGATTCGGGCCATGAGGAAGAACACCGATCCCATGGTACCCCAAACATTGAAAAGGTCTGACCAGTGTAAATGTGACACCGGTCCGGATTCTAAATAGGCCACATCGGATCGGATATTGGAACATCGAACCGATGTCTTGCATAGCCGAGGTCACAAACCTGACAGCGGAGGAATGAGCCCGGATGCTTATGCGCGCTGACTCGGAATTACACTTTCACGATTCCATGGTACCCCGAACATTGAAAAGGCCTGACCAGTGTAAATGTGACACCGGTCCGGATTCTAAATAGGCCACATCGGACCGGTTATTGGAACATCAAACCGATGTCTTGCATAGCCGAGGTCACAAACCTGACAGCGGAGGAATGAGCCCGGATGCTTATGCGCGCTGACTCAGAATTACACTTTCTAAAGGTGGCAGACAAGGGGGCGGTAATGGAGGAATTAAAAATTCCCCATCAGCCATTGTCCCTCCACTATCTGTTAGTGGCCAGGTCGCTTCCATCAAGTGGAGTTTGAGCTGTCCACTCGGGCCATGTCCAAGAGCCCTCTATAAATACCTTTCATGAAGAGGCACAAGGGGTTGGCTAGTAAGTTCTTGACACGGTCCAGGGGCTGAAAAGAGAGGAAACTTCTAAATTTCACTTCAAGAGTCTTAAGGAATTCATTCCCTTCACACAGTTCTGTCCCAGTTCACTCCTAAACACCACACCGTCTCAATACCCCAAAAAACCATACCGTTCCAATACCTCCCAAACTATACCGTCCCAACACCTCCCAATTCACCATCTCCATATTCCTTGAACACCACACCGTCTCAGCCTCCAACCCACATCGTCCTAACAGCATCCTCCCAACAGCACTGTCCTCCCTCAGATCCTCATCAACTCCACCGATTCACTATAGCCCTTCACACCGATCTCCTAAACTTACCATATCGTACCTATATCCCCGAACACCGCCCGGTTCTGCCCTAATCCGTCCTAATCCCTCCACACCGTCCCTACAACTCCTGAACACTTCCAATACTCCTTAAACACTACACCGTCCCAATACCCCCCAAAATACAACACCGTCCAGCAAATACATTGTCCATCAAGCCACAACACCGTCCCTTTCTCCCGAAACCGTCCTCACCAAAACTGACCTCCTCACCCCTTCTCCTACACACCGTCCCAATACCTTTCTTCACACCGTCCCAATTTCCTTCTCCATCAACCGTCCCTTTTCCTTAAAACCTCTAACACCGTCCAGCCTCCCACTTGGTCCTCACCAAATCTGACTTCACTCCTGCTTCTACAAACTGCCCCTCGCTAAACCGACCTCCACAACTCCTTTACCACTCCTCACCACTCAGTACCTCGCCCTTCTCAACTCCAACACCGTACATTTCCTCACTCAGTCTTACTCGGTATTCACTTTTCACCCGGTATCCTGTTGCTTTCACTCGGTATTTCATTTTTTTTACTCGATTTCTGCTACTTCCACTCGATATTTCATTTTTTACTCGGTTTTTCCCTCTTTCACACTCGGTTTTCTCTTCTCCCACTCGATTTTCACTCATTTCTCCTTCTGTTTTCTTTCAAATCTAAATAAAAGTCAAAAAAGAAACAAATCATTTTTTTTAAACAGTGTCGTACGGGAGCACTCCTGTCTACACAACCTCTTTAGGGTCCATATACGTGCGAAGAACTTCGCCTTGTATGAGTTCCCCGTCTCAATGACATCCACCATCATTTCCCAAGTCTTTTCCTAAAAGAACAACACTCAGAACTACGTTACCCTGATTTCTTGATAATTCAAGAATATGTAGGAGCAGGACTTTAACTCCTGTCGGGCCCATCTTTCTTATTTCCTTTTACTGATTTATTTCCTTGCTTTTTGCGTTTCTTGCGTGTTGTTACTTTTTGTCGTTTCCGTGAAAATCAATTTAGACGTGACGTCTTGTTGATTTCCCCCTAGTTTTTGTTCAAACCTTGCTACAATTCATAGGGAAGGGATACTTAGGACAAGACGTCCCGCTTATCTTTTTCCTATCCCTATCCTTTTTACCCGAGGATGTTTAATTTAGACGTGACGTCTTATTGGCATTCTCTCACTCTCTCTGTCTCATATCGAAGTCGAGCTTAGTTCGGACGGAACGTCCCATTGACCTCGCTTCAACATTCTATGTCTGTACAGTTCTCTACTCCATTCTATCATTTTCTAAATACAAGTAAAAGGGAAGAAACCATGTTTTATTTAAGGCTATTTATATTGTGCTTTCAATCTTGGTACTGTCTTTGACAAGCGATGTAGGGTGCTAATACCTTCCCTACTCGTAACCGACTCCCGAACTTGGATTTCAATTTTTTAACCAGTGCTTTACTGAACTTAGTTTTTTCCCAATGTTTTTCCTATGGATAAAAACGTTGGTGGCGACTCCCTGTTTCATTCACCACTTTTCCACTCATTCTCGCCGCGCCGTCGCGATCCAGGTTGCGACAGATGGCGACTCCACTAGGGAAACTTAAGAGAGTCAGGCCAGTTTGATTGAAAGCGCATGTTCTTTTTATATAGCCTTTGTTAGCTTGGATTTCTTCCCTCTTGTTTTATTTTCTGTTAATTGTTGTGAATGTTTGTTCTTGTTTTAATCGTATCTTGTTATTTGTTTCGTTGTCTATGTTTTGCATGTTTATTGAACCCTAGGGTAGGAGACCATGTTACTTTTCTGCAATCATTGAACCCTAGGGTAGACGACTTTGTATATTTGTTCTGTGTTTGTTCCTTGTGCAGGATGGGGTAAGGTAAAAGGTATTGAATGTCCTTCCACACACTACACTCACATTACTTGCACACACCTATGAGTGGCGCCCTATACCCGGGCCCCAAATGAAGCTTAAGTTAGGAGAGGTTGGTAACGGAATCGTATGGGATGTACTTCCTATCCGGTGTTCGTGAGAACCTCGACTAGAGTTCGACCTCTCATGATATACACACCTAGTGAATTCCTCACTGTTTACGTCCCTGTCATGATTAGGATCTTGGCTCTGGTGACCTTCTAGATGTCTAGCGGAAACCACCCGGTGTAGAGAGTCACTTTTAGACAAGCCATAGGGCCTAGAAAAGACTTCCAACAAAACCCGACCTAGGCCACGAAAGGGCACTCCACAGAAAATTGCATAGATTTGAAACATAAAGTGAGAGATTTGATCAAGGCCGAATGGATCAATTTTCCGGGAAGGGACTCCTAATGTGACCATAAATCCCCTACCCAATCATGGAAGTTTGGAAGTTAATGCTGTGGTGGCCGATATTGAAGATGGTTTTGATGATAATCCTGATTCGGTGGCCGCTTGCCCGCCGGGCTAAGAGTTCAGTGATTGGGAGGCTGTCGAACTCCCTACGATTCTTAAATGATTTACTAAAAATTTGTCATTACCTTAATGTCTTGATTATCCCTCTGCTATGCCTAAGGCTCTGGGACTTTTCATGTAATAAGGGCGAAAAAAAACTTGTTTTACCAGTCAATCAATAAATATGTATCGAAATTCAAAAAAATTCTCATCCCTTTATCCTTGCTTTTGACTCATTCTCTTTAACTTGCTTTTCCTTTCTCTTCTTTATTTTGCCATAACACACTAAATTGCAGATCCAAAAATGATCCTCTTGAGACTAGTGAAATCACAATCCTGTTTCACGATTTCGATCACTCAGTCGACTATGCCGACGAAGGAGGTAGGGAAACCTACGAGCCACTGTCCAAGTTTACAAGACTGTTAGAACAAGAGGATCAAGATGGGTATACCCCTAAGTCAAGAACAATTGAAGGAATCACGGGGGCAACCTATCAGAAGGCATGGAATGACAATATGGGCAAGTCCTGAATTGGACAAGTGGTAGGCCAGTCATTTAAGGAAACCTCAACAGTTGCCAGCAAAATAGGGGGGAAATCACTTATGTCTATAAATGTAGACACAACTGAGGAAGACTTTGCCAAAAAAAAAAGAAAAAAACAAATAATACAAAAAAAATAAAAAAATAAAAAAAATAGAGCCAAGCTCGAACTCCAATGTACATACCAAGCAGGGAAAGCTGGTTACGTCCAGATCATCAAGCAAGCTGTCATTTTCTGTATTGGGGGAATAAATGTCACTAGACCAAGAACTTGTATTCTTATCATCATCAACACCTCAAAAGGTACATTATTCCTCATGCTCATGAAATCAAGGAAATAGTCTATCAGATTGAGCTATTGCATCATCAAGGGGATAAAAAAATGGAATAAAACAAAAAAAAAAGCAAAAAAAATCATCAAAAAAATCAAAAAAAATGAAAAAAATGAAAAATCCAAAAAATGAAATCAAACAAAAAAAGAAAAAAAAGGGGCCAAAATGATGACTCAGAGTAATTCTCTCATTGATGCCAAAAAACTCACCAATATTTCCTTGGGTACATGGCATAGGAGTAGAGTCTCCTATTTGAGATGACATCAGTTCCCCAAAGGATCCAAACTAAATTTGGAAAAGGTTAGGCAGACTTAGCTGGAGTGTGATCAGTTTCAACCTTTTACTGTAAAGGATGCAGCCAAAAATAAAAAGAAGAGAAAAACACAAGAAAAAAGCTCGCTAGGTTGAAAACCTGAAAGGGCGGCCTAGGCAAAAGTTAGAGCAACCCAGTGAGTCGAAAACCTGAAAAGGCGGCTCAGGTAAAATTAGGGTCAAGATTTCGGCAAGAGTAAGTAAAATTTCCAATGCAAAACGCGTAAACTGGGGGCATGTGGACCATGGTCGAACTACCCTCTCAAAGGCAGAGTTGAACGATGTACTTGAGGTCGTGACGCAGGATTAAGGTTCTCACTAGTCTCAGGAATTCACTGGAGGATCTTTGAACCTTTCCTATTTCCCTTGGCCTTGACCTGTCCTACGAGACTTCACTTCATCCCCTGTATTTTCCCTGTTGTCCATTCTCTGTATTCTGTTTGACCTACATGAATAGGATTTATCCTTTTTTCGATACGTGTTATGAATTGCATTGATCTGATAAAACATTGTGTTTTTTATAAAAAATAAATGAAAGAATGGTGAACATTTAAAGTCATAAGGGACAAGACACTCCCACTACTTGACCTCGTCTTAGACAATCATCACAAAGACTCAGCCAGGCACGCGCTTCAAAGCTATGATCTCCTCTTTGATTCTCCTCTGTCCATGAGTTATCCTAAGGACCGCGGCTTCACAGGACCTACCCAGTTTTTGAATGCATCTTTGCACTACTTATCCTTTTTCTACAGGTTATTGTAACGGACGGTCATGTCAAGCTCTGACGCCTCAATCAAGACCTTTTCCTTAATGGAACCGCAGCTGCCAAAACTAGAATCATTCAAGTCTTCCCCTTGATCGCCAAAGTTAGCACTTCTCAGAACTCCTTCCGCCAAAGCTGGCACCTCTCAAAGTCTCCTCCTTAATCGCCAAAGTTGGCACTCCTCAAAGCCCTTCCCCAAAACACCAAAGTTGGTACTTCTTGAAGTCTTCTCCTCAACTGCCAAAGTTGACACTTTTTCAAACTCCCTTCCAAGGATTCTACCTAACACATTCTGACAATCAAGCGTATCTCCTTCCCAAGCCCAAGGATAGTTTCCAGCAAAATTCTTTCCCCCCAGTAGAATCACCAAACTTTCCCCAGTGAGCCTACAATTCAGATCATCTTCTCCCACCAATAAGAACATTTTCTAATCAGGCTTAGAAGAACTCTCCCTAAAAGGGGCCAACGCATTTCTCTCAGTAAATCCACACGTACCAGGTGGACCCCAGATTTTCCTTTCCCAATCAAGGGGCGATGCTCGAGTGATCAATCCTTCTCCAGTGGAACTACACTTCCCAGACAAATCAAACTGGGGCATCACCCCCCTGGTTCATTCTCTTTCACCTAAAGAGGTAGCACCCCGAACCATCAATCCTTCCCTAGTAGAAATACATTTCCTAAACAACTCAAACTGGGGCATCTCCCCAGATTTCTTTTGTTCATTCAAGGGGTAGTTCCCCAACAACCTTCAAATCACCTCAAACTGGGGCATCTCCCCAGATTTCTTTTGTTCTAGCCAATCTCCAAGAATCCCTCCAATCATGTCAAACAGGGGCATCACCCTATGTTTCTCCTTTCTCAATCAAGGGGACAATTCCCCATGTTCCTCCTCTTACCGTCAAGGGGACGATTCCCCAAGATTCTCTTAAGTCATGTCAAACCGGGGCATCACCCCATGTTTCTCCTTTCGCAATCAAGGGGACGATTCCCCATGTCTCTCCTCCTACAGTCACAGGGGATGATTCCCCAAGCTTCTTTCAAGAACCTTCAAACTGGGGCATCTCCCCAGATTTCTTTTATTCTGGCCTTTCCCCAAGATTCCTTCAAACCATCTCAAACTGGGGGACATCACCCCAGGATCACGCTCTTTTAGTCAAAGAGCAATTCTTTCAGTCATGTCAAACTGGGGCATCACCCTGAGCCTTTAGGTCCAGTGAGCTAATTTGGACGAGATATCCTGTTAGCTCCCCCAACCTTTACATTTCCTGCCAACAGTGAGTTAATTTGGACGAGACGTCCTGTTAGCTCCCCCAACCTTTACATCTCCTGCCAACAGTGAGTTAATTTGGACGAGACGTCCTGTTAGCTCCCCCAACCTTTACATTTCCTGCCAACGGTGAGTTAATTCGGACGAGACGTCCTGTTAGCCCCCTAATCTCCTTTATTTTCCAGCCGCCTATCAAGGCATCCTTTACCTTTCCAGTCGCCTATCAAGGCATCTTTGTTTTCCTGCCGCCTATCAAGGCATTCTTTATTTTCCAGCCGCCTATCAAGGCATCCTTTATCTTCCAGTTGCCTATCAAGGCATTCTTTATTTTCCAGCCGCCTATCCAGGCATCCTTTATCTTCCAGCCGCCTATCAAGGCATCCTTTACCTTTCCAGCCGCCTATCAAGGCATCCTTTATCTTCCAGTCGCCTATCCAGGCATCCTTTATTTTCCAGCCGCCTATCAAGGCATCCTTTACCTTTCCAGTCGTCTATCAAGGCATCCTTTATTTTCCAGCCGCCTATCCAGGCATCCTTTATCTTCCAGCCGCCTATCAAGGCATCCTTTACCTTTTCAGCCGCCTATCAAGGCATCCTTTATCTTCCAGTCGCCTATCCAGGCATCTTTTATTTTCCAGCCGCCTATCAAGGTATCCTTTACCTTTCCAGTCGCCTATCAAGGCATCCTTTATTTTCCAGCCGCCTATCAAGGCATCCTTTATTTTCCAGTTGCCTATCAAGGCATCCTTTATTTTCCAGCCGCCTATCCAGGCATCCTTTATTTTCCAGCCGCCTATCAAGGCATCCTTTATCTTTCCAGCCGCCTATCAAGGCATTCTTTGTTTTCCTGCCACCTATCAAGGCATCCTTTACCTTTCCAGCCGCCTATCAAGGCATCCTTTATCTTCCAGTCGCCTATCCAGGCATCCTTTATTTTCCAGCCGCCTATCAAGGCATCCTTTATCTTTCCAGCCGCCTATCAAGGCATCCTTTACCTTTCCAGTCACCTATCGAGGCATCCTTTATCTTTCAGCCGCCTACCGAGGCATCCTTTACCTTTCCAGCCGCCTATCAAGGCATCCTTTATCTTCCAGTCGCCTATCCAGGCATCCTTTATTTTCCAGCCGCCTATCAAGGCATCCTTTACCTTTCCAGTCGTCTATCAAGGCATCCTTTATTTTCCAGCCGCCTATCCAGGCATCCTTTATCTTCCAGCCGCCTATCAAGGCATCCTTTACCTTTCCAGCCGCCTATCAAGGCATCCTTTATTTTCCAGCCGCCTATCCAGGCATCCTTTATCTTCCAGCCGCCTATCAAGGCATCCTTTACCTTTCCAGCCGCCTATCAAGGCATCCTTTATCTTCCAGTCGCCTATCCAGGCATCCTTTATTTTCTAGCCGCCTATCAAGGCATCCTTTACCTTTCCAGTCGTCTATCAAGGCATCTTTATTTTCCAGCCGCCTATCAAGGCATCCTTTATCTTCCAGTCGCCTATCAAGGCATTCTTTATTTTCCAGCCGCCTATCAAGGCATCCTTTATCTTCCAGTCGCCTATCAAGGCATCCTTTATCTTCCAGCCACCTATCAAGGCATCCTTTATTTTCCAGTCGTCTATCCAGGCATCCTTTATTTTCCAGCCGCCTATCAAGGCATCCTTTACCTTTCCAGTCGTCTATCAAGGCATCTTTTATCTTCCAGTCGCCTATCAAGGCATCCTTTATCTTCCAGTCGCCTATCAAGGCATCCTTTATCTTCCAGCCGCCTATCAAGGCATCCTTTATTTTCCAGCCGCCTATCAAGGCATCCTTTATCTTTCCAGCCGCCTATCAAGGCATCCTTTATCTTCCAGCCGCCTATCAAGGCATCCTTTATCTTTCCAGCCGCCTATCAAGGCATCCTTTACCTTTCCAGTCACCTATCGAGGCATCCTTTATCTTTCAGCCGCCTACCGAGGCATCCTTTATTTTCCAACCACCTGTCGAGGTACCCTTTACTTTTCAATCGCCCACGAGGGCCACCTTTACTTTCCAGTCTACTGGAGGTCAATCCTGATCTCATTACCTCCTGTTAACTAAAAGACAATTTTTCCCTGTCCATTCAAAAAAAAAAAAAAAGAAGAAGAAGAAGAGAAGAAGAGAAACAGAAGTGGAGGATGCTCGTTTTAAGAAAAAGAAAAGTCACACTGACTCGTGATTGCCCACACCATCAGTTGCCATACCAATCAATAGGTCCCACTTGGCCCCCTACATCGGTGTTCATATCTTTACTTCCTTTTCACTTCAAAGACACAGAAGCTTCGTGTTTCTTTTGTGAAAAAGAAGTAAAGAGGGGCATCTGTGAACACCTCTTTTGGTCCGGTCCAAGTGGAATGATTCTTTTTATAATTCAGAATGGTCAAATTCAAATAGAATAACTCAAAGATGGTCAGATCCGAGCAAGATGACTATGATGGAAGCATTTCTAAATGGAATGTAGACCTGTTAGAGGCAAATCCGAGTAAAATGACTCAAAAAGGATCAAATCCGAGTAGAAAATGCCCCTGTTGAACAAATATCCGAGCGGAATGGCCCAAAAACTAGTAAGTCCGAGTGAAAATACTCAGAACGGATCAAATCCGAGTGAAATTACTCAGAATGGAGAAAATCTGAGTGAAATGACTCAGATTTGGGCATGTCCGAGTGGAGTATGACCTGTTGGGTGGGAAATCCGAATAAAGACTCAAAAATGGATCAATCCGAGTGGAGTATGACCTGTTAAGCCTAAATCTAAGTGAAATGACTCGGATTAGATGTAAATCCGAGTGGATGATTCTCTCCCAAATGCATTCCGAGAGAAAATATCCAGTTTCCAAGTCCTGAGTGGGAGGCAAGCCTTTTCCGAGTGAAAATGCTAAAGTTCCGACCGATCTGTGCCAATCATCAATCGGTTTCCGAGTGACAACAACCAAGTGGAAGGATTTCTGAGCCAATCTTCACTCATCTTTCAAATAAGGGCCGATTGAACCATTGGCCTAATACCGAGTCATCACTCTTCAAGCCAATTCTGAGTCGTCCTTCTTCAAACAATCAACACCGAGCCCATTTCCACCAGTTTTGAGTCACCTTTCACTAACTTCCGAGCCATTCTTCACTCGATTCCAGGTGAATGTGCCAATCTGAGTTGTTTTGCTCGTCCCAGCTCTTCGCAACAATCTCACACCGACCAACAAAGCAAAACCGAGCAAAGCTTTCACTCGACTTTTGCATACTTTTCACTCGGCCTTTTGCTTAAAAGACACTTTTCCTCTCGGAATTCACTCCCACTAAGGATGGATGATGACTGAGGCGGTGGATTCGGGCCACGAGGAAGAACACCGATCCCATGGTACCCCAAACATTGAAAAGGTCTGACCAGTGTAAATGTGACACCGGTCCGGATTCTAAATAGGCCACATCGGACCGGATATTGGAACATCGAACCGATGTCTTGCATAGCCGAGGTCACAAACCTGACAGCGGAGGAATGAGCCCGGATGCTTATGCGCGCTGACTCGGAATTACACTTTCACGATTCCATGGTACCCCGAACATTGAAAAGGTCTGACCAGTGTAAATGTGACACCGGTCCGGATTCTAAATAGGCCACATCGGACCGGTTATTGGAACATCAAACCGATGTCTTGCATAGCCGAGGTCACAAACCTGACAGCGGAGGAATGAGCCCGGATGCTTATGCGCGCTGACTCAGAATTACACTTTCTAAAGGTGGCAGACAAGGGGGCGGTAGTGGAGGAATTAAAAATTCCCCATCAGCCATTGTCCCTCCACTATCTGTTAGTGGCCAGGTCACTTCCATCAAGTGGAGTTTGAGCTGTCCACTCGGCCCATGTCCAAGAGCCCTCTATAAATACCTTTCATGAAGAGGCACAAGGGGTTGGCTAGTAAGTTCTTGACACGGTCCAGGGGCTGAAAAGAGAGGAAACTTCTAAATTTCACTTCAAGAGTCTTAAGGAATTCATTCCCTTCACACAGTTCTGTCCCAGTTCACTCCTAAACACCACACCGTCTCAATACCCCAAAAAACCATACCGTTCCAATACCTCCCAAACTATACCGTCCCAACACCTCCCAATTCACCATCTCCATATTCCTTGAACACCACACCGTCTCAGCCTCCAACCCATATCGTCCTAACAGCATCCTCCCAACAGCACTGTCCTCCCTCAGATCCTCATCAACTCCACCGATTCACTATAGCCCTTCACACCGATCTCCTAAACTTACCATATCGTACCTATATCCCCGAACACCGCCCGGTTCTGCCCTAATCCGTCCTAATCCCTCCACACCGTCCCAACAACTCCTGAACACTTCCAATACTTCTTAAACACCACACCGTCCCAATACCCCCCAAAATACAACACCGTCCAGCAAATACATTGTCCATCAAGCCACAACACCGTCCCTTTCTCCCGAAACCGTCCTCACCAAAACCGACCTCCTCACCCCTTTTCCTACACACCGTCCCAATACCTTTCTTCACACCATCCCAATTTCCTTCTCCATCAACCGTCCCTTTTCCTTAAAACCTCTAACACCGTCCAGCCTCCCACTCGGTCCTCACCAAATCCGACTTCACTCCTGCTTCTACAAACTGCCCCTCGCTAAACCGACCTCCACAACTCCTTTACCACTCCTCACCACTCAGTACCTCGCCCTTCTCAACTCCAACACCGTACATTTCCTCACTCAGTCTTACTAGGTATTCACTTTTCACCCGGTATCCTGTTGCTTTCACTCGGTATTTCATTTTTTTTACTCGGTTTCTGCTACTTCCACTCGATATTTCATTTTTTACTCGGTTTTTCCCTCTTTCACACTCAGTTTTCTCTTCTCCCACTCGGTTTTCACTCATTTCTCCTTCTGTTTTCTTTCAAATCTAAATAAAAGTCAAAAAAGAAACAAATCATTTTTTTTTAAACAGTGTCGTACGGGAGCACTCCTGTCTACACAACCTCTTTAGGGTCCATATACGTGCGAAGAACTTCGCCTTGTATGAGTTCCCCGTCTCAATGACATCCACCATCATTTCCTAAGTCTTTTCCTAAAAGAACAACACTCAGAACTACGTAACCCTAATTTCTTGATAATTCAAGAATACGTAGGAGCAGGACTTTAACTCCTGTCGGGCCCATCTTTCTTATTTCCTTTTACTGATTTATTTCCTTGCTTTTTGCGTTTCTTGCGTGTTGTTACTTTTTGTCGTTTCCGTGAAAATCAATTTAGACGTGACGTCTTGTTGATTTCCCCCTAGTTTTTGTTCAAACCTTGCTACAATTCATAGGGAAGGGATACTTAGGACAAGACGTCCTGCTTATCTCTTTCCTATCCCTATCCTTTTTACCAGAGGATGTTTAATTTAGACGTGACGTCTTATTGGCATTCTCTCACCCTCTTTGTCTCATATCGAAGTCGAGCTTAGTTCGGACGGAACGTCCCATTGACCTCGCTTCAACATTCTATGTCTGTACAGTTCTCTACTCCATTCTATCATTTTCTAAATACAAGTAAAAGGGAAGAAACCATGTTTTATTTAAGGCTATTTATATTGTGCTTTCATTCTTGGTACTGTCTTTGACAGGCGATGTAGGGTGCTAATACCTTCCCTACTCGTAACCGACTCCCGAACTTGGATTTCAATTTTTTAACCAGTGCTTTACTGAACTTAGTTTTTTCCCAATGTTTTTCCTATAGATAAAAACGTTGGCGGCGACTCCCTATTTCATTCACCACTTTTCCACTCATCCTCGCCGCGCCGTCGCGATCCAGGTTGCGACAGATCTCTTTCTCTTAAGCCTTTCACTTGCTTGTCTTTCTTTTTTCATTCATTATAATATAACCAAATACAGATCCGAAAATGATTTCTCTGAGAGCGATGAGAACTCGGTTTTATTTCACGATTCTGGTTATCCGAGCGATTGCGCCTATGAGGAAAGTGAGGAAGACTTTGAACCTTCGCCCGAATTGATAAAATTAATGGAACAAGAGGATAGGGAGATTCAACCTCATCAGGAAAAGATTGAAACCGTTAACCTGGGGGATGAAGGAGAGGTTAAAGAGGTCAAGATAGGCACCTTCCTAAGCAAAGAGCGACAGGATGAATTGATTAATCTGCTCTGGGAATTTCAGGATGTATTCGCATGGTCATATCAGGATATGCCAGGGTTGGATAACAGCATCGTGGAGCACAGGTTTCCTTTGAAACCGGAATGTCCACCAATCAAGCAAAAGCTACGACCAATGAAGCCGGAAATGCTTCTTAAGATCAAAGAAGAAGTAAAGAAGTAATTCGATGCTGGTTTCTTAGCCGTGGCTAAATATCCGCAATGGGTAGCTAACATAGTTCCTGTTCCAAAGAAAGACGGGAAAGTGAGAATATGTATGGACTACCGAGATTTGAATCGGGCCAGCCCTAAGGATGACTTTCCTTTGCCTCAGATTGACGTACTGGTCGATAATACGGCTCAACACTCTATCTTCTCATTCATGGACGGATTTTCGGGGTATAATCAGATCAAGATGGCACCTGCAGATATAGAGAAAACCACGTTCATCACGCTATGGGGGACCTTTTGCTACAAAGTAATGTCCTTCGGATTAAAGAACGCTAGAGCCACCTATCAAAGGGCAATGGTGACTCTCTTCCATGACATGTTGCACCAAGAAATTGAAGTCTTTGTGGACGACATAATTGCCAAATCCAGATCTAAAGAAGAGCACATTACTGATCTGAGGAAACTTTTCGAGCGGTTAAGGAAATTCAAGCTTAGGTTGAATCCGGCCAAGTGCACCTTTGGCGCAAAATCCGGCAAACTGTTGAGGTTCATCATGAGCGAGAGAGGGATAGAAGTTGATCCCGACAAGGTCAAGGCAATTCTGGAAATGCCTCCTCCCCGTATAGAAAAAAAAGTCTGAGGATTCCTAGGAAGGTTAAACTACATTGCCCGATTCATTTCCCAAATGACGGCAACCTGTAAGCTGATTTTCAAGTTACTTTGGAAGAACCAGCCCGGGCAGTGGAATGAAGATTGCCAAACTACATTTGAGAACATAAAGCGATACTTGTTGGAGCCGCCAATCTTGGTACCGCCCGTCCCTGGGAAACCACTAATCCTGTACCTGACAGTGTTGGACGAATCCATGGGATGCGTGTTGGGTCATTATGACGAGACTGGGAAGAAGGAGTGTGCCATCTATTACTTGAGTAAGAGATTTACTGAATGCGAGATGAGATACTCTTCCCTCGAAAGAACATGCTGCGCCTTGGCCTGGGCTGCCCAACGCTTACAGCAATACATGCTCAATCATACTACGTGGCTGGTGTCTAAGATGGATCCCATCAAGTACATCTTTGAAAAGTCAGCTCTAACTGGAAGGATCGCCCGTTGGCAAGTGCTATTGACAGAGTATGACATAACATATGTCACCCAAAAAGCTATAAAAGGGAGTGCGCTAGCAGATTACTTGGCACATCAACCCATTGACAGTTACCAACCAATGTGGCATGATTTCTCGGATGAAGATATTTTGGCTTTGTCCAAAGAGGAAGATGATCAAGTGAACAGGTGGACCATGAGGTTTGATGGAGCCTCCAATGCACTGGGACACGGAATTGGGGTTATCCTGATCTCACCTGACAAGGAATTCATCCCCATATACGCCTGGTTGTGTTTTGATTGTACCAACAATATTGCCGAGTATGAGGCATGTTCTTTGGGGATACAGGCGGCTTTGAACATGGGAATAAAGGTCCTGGAAGTTTATAGAGATTCTGCTTTGGTTATCCATCAATTGAAGGGTGAGTGGGAAACTAGAGACAACAAACTAGTTCCCTATCATGCTCACATCAAGGAGATGATTAAAGAGTTTGATGAAGTTACCTTCCACCATGTTCCACGGGATGACAACCAAATGACAGATGCTTTGGCCACCCTAGCCGCTATGTTTGAAGTTAGTAGTGACTACGAGGTGCCCCTCATTGAAGTGAAGAAACGACAAGAGCCTGCCCATTGCCAGGTCATAGAAGGAGAACCGGATGACAAACCTTGGTATCATGATATCAAAAGGTACCTCCAATACCAAGAATACCCTGAGGGCATCACAGATAATGACAAATGAACTTTGAGAAGGCTAGCTATGGGATACCTGTTGAGCGGCAACATGCTATACAAGAGGAATTATGATTCTATTCTCCTCAGGTGCGTTGATACCGTCGAGGCAAACCAAATCATGAGGGATATCCATGAAGGGTCTTTCGGGACTCACACGAATGGGCATGCCATGTCAAGAAAGATCTTGAGGGCTAGATATTATTGGATGACCATGGAAGCGGACTGTTTTGCTTATGTACAGAGGTGCCATAAATGTCAGATATATGTTGATCATATTCATGCACCACCTTCATCCCTAAATGTCTTGTCAGCACCATGGCCCTTTTCAATGTGGGGTATGGATGTTATTGGACCCATTGAGCCAAAAGCACCAAACGGGCATCGTTTCATTCTGGTTGCCATCGATTATTTCACCAAGTGGGTGGAAGTAGCTTCATACACTAATGTGACCAAGGGTGTAGTGGTCAAATTCATCAAGCGTGAATTGATATACCGATACGGCCTACCAAGTCAGATCATTACTGACAACGGTATAAATTTGAACAACAAGATGATGAAGGAGCTTTGCGAGAGCTTTAAAATCTCCCACCACAACTCTTCTCCATACCGCCCAAAAATGAATGGGGCGGTTAAGGCAACTAACAAAAATATCAAGAAAATAGTACAAAAGATGGTGGTGACCTACAAAGACTGGAACAAAATGCTTCCCTTCGCGTTGCACGGATATCGAACCTCAGTGCGAACCTCGATCGGGGCAACCCCGTTCTCTTTGGTTTATGGAATGGAAGCAGTACTGCCTTTCGAAGTGGAGATCCAATCCCTCTGGGTGATCATGGAAGCCAAACTGGATGAAGCCAAGTGGATCCAGGCTAAGTATGATCAATTGAACCTGATTGATGGAAAAAGGTTAACCGCTCTCTGCCACGGACAGTTATATCAAAAGCGTATAAAGCGGGCGTATGAAAAGAGAGTGCGACCCCGACAATTCCAGGAAGGGGACTTGGTCCTTAAGAAGGTTTTGCCAATCCAAAAGGATGTTCGAGGGAAATGGACGCCTAACTATGAAGGACTATATGTCGTAAAGAAAGCCTTTTCTGGAGGGGCTTTCACACTCACCAACATGGATGGAGACGACCTGCCAACGCCTGTCAATGCCGACGCGGTAAAAAAATACTTTGCCTAAAAAAAAATAAAAAAATAAAAAATAAAAAATAAAAAATAAAAAAGGGGCTCGCTAGGTTGAAAACCTGAAAAGGCGACCTAGGCAAAAGTTAGAGCAACTAGATGAGTCGAAAACCCGAGAAGGCGACTCAGACAAAATCACAGCCTATAAACTTGACTCTGCAACATAAATCCTTCAAGCCGGAAACAAGGAAGTCAGATTAGGGCATCGGGGTCATCGTCAAATTACGACCTCAGAAGCAAAATCAGAGGATGAACATGAAGTCGTGAGAAAAATCCAGATACTCATCACTCTCAGAAAATTGCTGGAGGGTCTAAAGGCCTTCCTTTTACCATTTACCGTCAATTCTTTGTACCTTGTCATATGTTATCTTTTGCATTACTTTCATCACCACTGTACATACCTGATGTTCGTAAATAAAATTCTTCCTTCTTCCTACATGTGTTCAGGACTAAATTTTATGAATAAATAATTTTTTCCTAAAGAAAATTTTTGAAATTGAAAACGACAAAACACAAAGTTATGGGGAATGAAATGTATACGAGTGCCAGACCTTACCTCAGACAAGCATAGCCAACTCCGCTAGGCAAGCTCCCCGAAGTCAGAAATCGCTGTTATTTTGTCCATGAGTTACTTCAAAGCCAGTTGCCAAGGGAGATCACCTGTAAGTTTTGATTTATTTTATACTACTCACTTTTCTGTTAAGGGGTGGCCAGAACCCATGATCCAGAAGCGGGTAGTCGCCAAAACTCTCCCCAACAGACCCATCATTCATTCCCGAGAGGAACACAGACTGAGGATTCTTCCTGAAAAAACCATAAAATGGACTCAGCTCTCCCCAATCAGAATACTTCCTAATCCGATTTAGGAAAACCTAGATACCCCTAGCAGAATCACCTTTTCGACGGAACCACAATGACCAAAAGCCAGCCATGCCTTTCTCCCCCCAGAGGGACAACACTTTCCCCAATGAAGTCGCCCCTCTAGTAATAGCCGAATACCAGCCATATCTTTCTCCCCTAGAGGGACTACACTTTTCCCCAATGAGTTCATCATTACCAGACTAACGCCTGTCATACTTCTCTCATCAAACAGCTCAAACTAGGGCATATCCCCAAATTTTTTCTCTTACAGTTAAGGGGTAGTACCCCGAATCACCTAAAGCAGCTCAAACTGGGGCATACCCCAGAATTCTCTCCCCCAACAAGCCGTCATACATCCCCAGTGGGCTTCAGATCTCTCTTCCAATCAAAAGGGCAGTGCCCCGAATTCCCAAATAGCTCAAACTGGGGCATCACTCCAGGTTCATTCTCTTTCACTCAAGGGGCAGTCCCCCAAGATTCTTTCAATCATGTCAAACTGGGGCATCACCCCATGTTCATTTTCTTTCAGTTAAGGGGCAGTACCCCGAATTCCCCAGTAAGCTCAAACTGGGGCATCACCCCAAGTTTCTCTTGTTTCAGTCAAGGGGTAATGCCCCCCAAGATTCTTTCAATTATGTCAAACTGGGGCATCACCCCAGATCTTTTTCTTTCAGTCAAGGAGAAGTACCCCAAGATTCTTTCAATCATCTCAAACCGGGGCATCACCCCAGATCTTTTTCTTTCAGTCAAGGGGCAGTACCTCGAATTCCCCAGTAAGCTCAAGCTGGGGCATCACCCCAGGTTCCTCTCTGTTAAGGGGCAGTACTCCTAACTTCTTCAGTATTTCCAGAAACTGGGGCATCCCCCCAGACCTTTTCCTTTCAGTCAAGGGGCAGTTCCCCAAGGTTCTTTCAATCATTTCACACTGGGGTATCACCCGTGACGTCCTGTTAACCCTTAGATATTTCAACCGAGAAGCAACACCCTCACTTTTACTTTCCTGTCGACCGAGGGTCAACCCCAATCTTTACATTTCCTGTAAACCGAGGGTCAACCCCAATCTTTACATTTCCTATCAACTGAGGGTCAACCCCAATCTTTACATTTCCTGTCAACCGAGGGTCAACCCCAATCTTTACATTTCCTGTCAACCGAGGGTCAACCCAATCTTTACATTTCCTGTAAACAGAGGGCTAATTGGGACGAGACGTCCTGTTAACCCCCAATCTTTTCGTTTCTTGTCAACCGAGGGTCAACCCCAATCTTTACATTTCCTGTCAACAGAGGGCTAATTGGGACGAGACGTCCTGTTAACCCCCGAACTCTTTATTTCCAGTCAACCGAGGGTCAACCCCAATCTCTTTATTTCCTATCAATGAAGGGTTAATTGGGGCCAGACGTCCTGTTAACCCCCGATCTTTTCGTTTCCTGTCAACCGAGGGTCAACCCCAATCTCTTTATTTCCTGTCAATGAAGGGTTAATTGGGGCGAGACGTCCTGTTAACCCCTGATCTTTTCATTTCCTGTCAACCGGAGGTCAACCTCAACCTCTTTGTTTCTGTACCAGCCGAGAGGGCAAACACCCTCACCCATTCTTCCCTCTCAGCGAAAAGAATATTACCAAAAAAATAAAAAAAAAATCGATGTTGACACCAACCTGAGGAGGATTTCAATTGGTACCTCCTTAGCATCTGAGGTTAAGGGCAAAAGGAAGCAGGATGACATCCAAGAACGGTGTCTTAACCCCTATATCGGTTAGACTCAGATGCACTTGGCTCGATTTGAACTTTGGTCATTAGGGACGATGTCACATCCTTACACCAGTTGTAACTCAATTTGAGGTCTACATCGGTTAGAATCAGATGCACTTGGTTCGATTTGGTGATAAGGAACGATGTTAAGGACTCAATTCAGTTGGCCAAGTTATTAAAGGACGATGAGGATTTTATTGATTCGGAATTCAAGTGCAATTGATGAGATTAGACGATGTTGTTTCAAGTTGTTATTTATTATACATCGGTCACAGGTCAATTATACTTGGCATTCTTGGAAATTAAAAAACAGAGGCAGATGTGAAAAATGCACTTCATTAAAGAGAAAAAGGGCACAACGGCCTTACAAAAGTTTGACTCCAGAGCCTATCCCGGAACAAGGCTATCAAAAAGGAAAAAACACTCTAAGTCCTAGTGCTTGGGGAATCCGGCCCGGTGACAGTAGCTGTCCTCTCGGAATCTTTGACACCTTCCTCAGCTCCATACTTTGGCCCGTGGGGAGAGGCAAGGTTCATAGGGAATATCCTCAGGTTCCACTGCCTGACCCCGGTCCATAGCATATAAATGCCCACTAGGCATTGTTTAGCCTCGAGACCGGAGTAGTAAGACTTCCCTAGAGAGTTGAGAACCCCGGCCGCCTTGACAAAGTTGAAAAGAGCTCCCTTGACAGCACTCTGCACCTCGAAAGCTGGGAGATTGTCCTTTAGTACAAAGGGGATATGGAAGCAGGCCGGTGTCTCCCCAGTGCATTGCAAAAACTTTGAGACACCAGAGTTGCAGTGGGGCGCAGAGGCATCGGCTGGCTGAGTCTGGTCCAAGGCGTTATTTACATCTTCAGCAGCCTCTTCCTCCTCATGATGTGCCTCCACCTCGGCCTCAATTCTTTAGGCCTTGTGCTTCCTGGACCTAGAGCTTTGGCCGGGGTGTTTGCGCTTCCTCTCCTTGTCCTGGACCCTGTCCTCTGAACCCAGGGTCAAATTCCCAACTTTGTCAGTCGGGACACTCACGGATTTGGCCGATGTTCGCCTGGGAGTCACCCTATTCTCCACATCGGCTGCAACGACATTTCTGGCTTCGGCCGCTTCCCGGAGTTTCTTGAGAATGTCGATCTGAGCCATTTCACCTAAAAAAAATGTCAACACCGGTATATATTAAAAAAACTATTAAAAAAAATCTACCTAGATAAGTATCCCGGCGAGACTCCGTCCCAAGGAGGTTCCTGCAGGAAATCTTGGCCAGGCAAGAGTAGCCCTTCAAAGCGTCCAAGACTTTTCTGGACTCAGTCGATAAAACACTCTCGCTGATGGTGTAGGCATTGCTGGTTAGGAGGAAGTCCTCGTGAGTCCAGCGGTGTAGAACTTCCTGGAAAAATCAGAATTCTCCCAGAACACCAGTTTTCCTGCATTGACCTCGACCTTGACATAGGAGTGTTTGAAGCTTACTCCGCCTGTCTTAGCTGATTCGGGTAACTTTCAAAATTTACCACCTTGGAGTCACATCAGAGGTTAATGAATCTAAGGCCCCCTCCTGAGTTACCCCGGCACATCACCCTGCAATAGGTAAAGAAGAGGGCGACGGTGGGGATGAAGTGAAAGTACTCCCCAAGTACCTCCAGAGATCTCACCAAACCCCAACCGTTAAGGTGAAGCTGGCTAGGAGAGCAGTCCAAGAACTGGAGTACTCCCATTTCAAACTCCGTAAGGGGGAGACGGACGCTGATCTTTAAAAATAGCATTTCGTACATGAAAATATACCTAGACCCTGGCTGGTGGCAAATCTGATCTGTAGTCAAGGGGCAGCGAACAGTGAAGTCATTTTCATGCTCCTCGCCAGAGTGAACAATGACATCTTCAATGGTAACATCGGTCACGTCCTCAGCGTAGTAGGAGACGATGTTCCTAGGGTCTTCATGAACCTAAAAGTAGGGATCCTTGGCCTTCTCAACGAGCCAATCTATACGGTGTGCAATGACATTTGTCTCGATGGTGTTGGTGGCAACAACAGGGACACCGGTAGAAGAATTTCCAAAGGAAGCCATGAAGACGGTGTGGCAGAGGAATGAGACACAACTGTAAAAAGCCACGTTGTCAGATAAATAGAGATCGGCACTGCTGTCCCGCTCACTAGCAGTGCCCAAGTTAAAGGGAGAGGACGATGTGTGGGAGTCAGACGATATATCAAACTCCCTCGTTTCCCATAAATGCAAGGTGGAGAAATGATGTCCTGAAACCATGGGCCGGTGTAAAACCCCATAGGTTGCTTCACCATGGCGACGCTGACCCTGGCTCATGACTCCTCCCGACTGATGCCGGGATGTGATTGAAGGAGGCCCTGATAGGACCTCGACGGAGTCACTGCTCGAACCGGTATCCCCCATACCCTATCTAAGAATGAAGAAGGAAGAAGGAAGGTATAGAGCTACCTGCTGAGACGATACGAGCAGTTCTTTTATTACGAGCCAGAATGTTGAACACCGGAGGTCTTGAACGTCGGAGAGGCAGAGCTTCGGTATCAGAACACAAGTAAAAATGAACGACCCCCATGTTTGCTTTTATAGGGTGAAGGGATGAGGATCCAGAACGTTCCATATTTCGGCCTAGGCCCATGAAAAGAGGCCCACTCGCTTCGACTGTTCGCATTCCGGTCTGAGGGTGCGAAACGTTGAAATTTGAAAGGACGAATCAGGTAATGACATATGTAAGGACTCTTAGGTCATTTCAACTATGAACCATCCTGAGGTTACACCGGGTACATATTTACTTACACCATCAGATGTCACATCGACTAAGGCCCCACCTGGCCCCGACATCGGCGTTCACATCTTTACTTTTTTTTCACTTCAAAAACACGAAAACTTCATGTTTCGCTTGTTAAAAAGAAGTAAAGAGGGGTATCTGTGAACACCTATTTCGGTCCAGCCAGTTTTTGAATTGAAATTGACCCCGTCTGCAAGAACTAACACTGGTTAGAGGCCAAGAAAAGAATACCGGTCTTGTCTTTTGAAAGGGAACATCGTCCGATGTCCATCTGGGGTACACCGGCTCAGGACTATGGAATTGGTGACACCAGTCTGGTCGTTTAAGATACCGTATGTCGATCCGGTGTCCCCCAATAGTCCGATGTCTTTGCTCTTATGTACTTGACATCGGGTTGGTAAGTTCGGTTGCCCATGCTGTGACTTGGAATCGCGACCTCTAATCAGACCCTCGAATCTTGGGAGTGGCAGACAGGGAACAAAAGTGGAAATAATTAAAAATTCCCCACCAGCCGCTGCTCCCCAGAACCTGTTAGTGGCCAGGCTGGCTTCACTGTGCATGTGGGTGAGTGGAGGCTTGAGCTGTCCAAGCACTCAGCCAGCACCTTGGACCTCTATAAATGCCTCAGCTGAAGAGGCACAAGGGTTGACTCTCTGCATACAGAAACCCCCTAGAAACTTGCTTCGATGTTCAAAGAGACCCTAAGTAGTTAGTCCAATTCCCAGTACCTCAAACCTCAGAGAATTGCCCCCCCGAGAATCCTGAACTACAGCTAGGACACCGGTCCCAAACCCGTTTTGTAACAAATTTCACCAGAACCTCTGAATCCAAGAACTTGTGCTCATCAAGTTCACACCGGCTCTTCCACCAAACCCTCATACCGTCCCTTTGTTGAACCCTAGACCGGCGCCATACTGTCCGCTCCACAGCTACACCAGCATGACTCCGGCTGTTGCTGCTTAGGCCCACACCGGTCCACGTCTGAACTTTGGTCCCCAGTATCACTACTACACCGGTTCTGTTCTGTTTGTTTTCTCTTGTTTTTCATTGTTTATTTTTCTGCTAAATTTGTAATTTTTGATTCTATTCTCCTGTTTAAGTTCAGTCTGTTAAACTTCTTTTATTTTGCTTTATAACCAATAATAACAAAAAGAAATAAATATTTTTTATATGTTCTTTTAAACCCAAAATGTAAAAGCTGTTTTTAGCCAGTGTCGTGCGGAAGTACTTCTGCCTGCACTATCTCCTAAAGCCCATACACGTGCGAAGAACTTCGCTTTGTATGTACCTTATCCATCATCAATTTTCTAGTTTCGCTTAAAACTCCTTCATCAAGAACTACGTAACCCTGATTTCTCGGTAACTCGAGAATACATAGGAGCAGGACTTAACTCCTGTCGGGCCTATCTTCCCTTTTACTTTTTTTTACATTTTTGCAACTATCTTGTCCTTGTTATTTTCTTGAAATTCAATTTTGACGTGACGTCTTGTTGATTTTCTCCCCTTTTGTCTTGACTTCTGCCATTTTTCATAAGGGTTGGGTTAATTTGGACGAGATGTCCTGCTTACCCTCTTCATCCCTTAACCCCCTATCAAGACGAGGGAATGATTAATATGGACGGGACGTCTTATTAGCATTTTTTCCTCTTCCCTATCTTGTATTTTGATGAAAGGATGACTAATTTAGACGTGACGTCTTGTTAGCATCCTCCTTTTCCTTCATGTTTTACATAATAAAGTCAAGGTTAATTTGGACGAGACGTCCTGCTAACCTTATTTCGACACTCCATGTTTGTCTAGTTTATTCCCTATGTTCAAAAAAAATAACAATAAAAAGGAAGAAATAAAACATCTCTTGGTAAGGCTATTTATGTTGCGCATTTTTGATCTTGGTACTGTTTTTGACAAGCGATGTAGGGTGCTAATACCTTCCCTACTCGTAACCGACTCCCGAACTTGAATCTCACCTTTTTAACCAGTGCTTTGTTAAAGTTTTTCCCAATATTTTTCTATGGATAAAAACGTTGGTGGCGACTCCCTGTTTTTCTTTCAAAAGGATTTCAAAACGTTTTACTTTTCAAAGGGTCGGTCACGCCGCCGCGACCCCGGTCACGACATTAACTATGCTTTAATAGTGTGAATTTTGCATCTAAACGAATGTTCCTAGGTCTTGTTAAATTTGAAGGTAATTAATCCTAATTTTTTATGTAAATTAAAGGTGATCAAGGATGAAATGAGGAAATGATAAGAAAATGCTGAAGGAATCAAGAGCAAAATGCTTTGGATGGACAAAAAATATTGATGAAGGGGGTTCTCACTTAAGCGAGAGTTATCCAGAGGAAGAATTTCATGCTATAGCATCCTCGCTTAAGCGAGATAATTTCCACTCAAGCGAAAATAAACTAGAGACAAAGCGTCCCATTTGTAGTAGTCTTGCTTGAGCGAAGAAATTCTTATTTGAACGAGACCTTGAAGACAAAGAAAAAGGGCCTTCAAGATGAATTAATGTGTCACTTGAGCGAGACACAAGCTCACTCAAGCGAGATCCTCCTGATATAAAAAGAAAAATTAGTTGCCAGAAATAGACAAAGGTTTTTAGAGAGAGAAAAGGGGCCATCATGTAAGAAGCAAAGCAAAGAGCTAAGGAAGCAAATTTCTTCTTCTTTTCTTCATTTCTAATTATGTAATGGCTACCATGAGTAGCTAAACTTCTTGTTGAGATTAAATATAATCGATTTAAATATGAATGTATCTTGATAATACTTACAAAACTTCGTTTCTATTGAACTTTGGTATTTTATTCTGATCTTAATGCTTGATTCTAGTTGATCAATAGATTCTTGAATACGTTTTCTTGAGATATTGAAAAATAGTTCTAAAAAACTGACCTGAATGAAATACTTAATACGTTATGTTGATAGGAATAAATTCTAATGTATTGAATGCTTTATAACATTTGAACATAATGTTGAAAGGTTACTTAAATGATTAAGAAATCAACATTTATGAGATTTTCTTATGAAATTTATATTCGAGGAATCGATATAAATGAATAACGTATATTGCATCAAGTTCAATAATTTTGAATGCTGTATAGGTTTATATATCCAGGATAAAGATGAGGGAGATGGATGAAATTCAATCCCAACTCTTTCTATTGATTTTCTACGGTACTCATTTTGTCATTGTTGCATTCAAGTTCTATTTATCACCATACTTGCCTTCACTGAATATAAGCTTAATCAGTTGCAGACCGTGAGTTTTCATTGACATCAACTCCTAGTGGAACAACACTCGAACTTTATTTATTATACTACAATTGATATTTGGTACGTTTGCCACGAAAAGCCCAACATAAACTCAAGCTACCAAACTTAACAATTTTGTCATAGGAATGTATTTTTTGTATTTAAAATGGATAAGTATCTATTTATACTATAGAAAATTGAAAAAAAAAGATAATTTTGACAACTTTTAAAAAAATAGAGTAAAAAGAAATGATTTAGTTTCAAAAAATAAAGAAAAATGGTTAATAAAAAAGAGACTAAGATAATTACAAGTCGTGCGTACATAAATATGTGAATGGTAAAAATTTAGAGTTAAGTACAATCTATGTTCACATAAATACAACCTATGTCAAGATGTACTAATTTTAACCTTTGAAGATAAACAATTCGTGCTTATTATGCATATGCTCGAACTAATGCAGGTCAAAGTATTGCATAATGATAATATCATCTAGCAAGTGGATTTCCAAGAACAAAAAGTAATAGATAGCAAATCCAAAGACTCATCTTAACCTTCACACTTTAGTAGTTTGAACTTAAAGTCTTAAAAAAACAAATCCAAGAGCACTTGAGCAAGCATAGTTAGGAAAAACCTCTACAATCAATTTTATCATTATATACTTACTAACTCTTCTCTTTCCATAATTTAACACAATTAACTTAAATCCAAGAATATATAAATAAAATCCATTATTAAAAGAGGATTAAGAATGCAAGAAGAAAAATATGCAAAGGAAAAATGCATAAATACATGGGGTTCATTACACTTTGAATAAAAATATACAAAATTGAAGGAACTTTATGAAGAGAAGATGAAATCCAAACCATAAATCATATTTTGAATTAAACTCAAGATGAAGTATGAACCCTTAGAAGAAGAATAGTAAACTAAGCAGCACGAAGAATAGAGAAAGAGAGAGAGCCTAAGAGAAATATGTTCTTGGGAATTCTTAGTTAAAAGTCTTGGTAAAATTTTGAAAATTCAATCAGAGTAACTTGGTAAATAACGCATTCCTTTTTTTTGACTAGCTTTATTTTTTTTTGTACTGACTATAACATCCCTAATTTTATATAAATAATTAAATATTTTGAAATATCAAATAATTACCCGTGGATTAATTAATCTACCAAAATGTTGAAAATAATTAAATTAAGATTTTTCAGGTTGCTTATGAATTATTGAGGCTTCATACGCTGAGACTATACCCGATTAAAATAAGGGTGTCAGACCGGGTACCTCCGATTGAGGTACCGTTGGTCAGGGCTATTAAGAATGTTATTAGGAATCCGAATATGTATTCGGAATAATTTTTAGATAACGTATTGAGCCCGAACGGTGATCCTGTTTGAATTAAAACAGAGAAGCTTTAATGAAAGGATAAAATAAAATACCAAAACCCTCTTTTTTCCCTTCTCATTCATGTTGCCTTTTCTTCTTCTCCTTTTATACTATCTTTTCTCTTCATTCTCCATTTTCCCACCATCTTCTTCTTCCTCAAAAACCCATCAAGTGGTGTGTGTGCCCTTTTGCTCCCATTTCCATCTTCATCAAGCAAGAAGGAGCTTGTGGTTTGGAAGATTTCTTCTTTCTTCTCCCTCTCCAATTTTGTCACTCCCCCTCTCTAATAGAGCTCACTCACTCTTGGCTTGAGGTAAGGTTTCCTCTCTATTTTCTTGAGCTCTAGCCCTAGGTTTTGGGTTATTATGGTTTTTGAGAGGGAAATATATGTGGGTTGCTTTGGGGAAGGCATTTATAATGAGAAACCCTAAAGTGGGGTGTTTTAATATAAGTTGTATGAAGGGATATATGGGTACACGAAAATGGCATAGGAGATAATGGAAAATGATAAACATTTATGATGGTTGTTGGGTTTTTAATAAAACCCTATGATTTGGGGAAAATGAAGAATATGGGTAAGAGAATATTTATTGATGTTAGGAGGATGTATTTAATGATGTAGGAATGTAACATTGATGGTGGATGGCCATTAATGAGGTTTGGTGATTGGAAAAGGTGGTTGGAAACCAATTAATATGGAAACCCATGAATGGGTTTAGCTTTAATTGCATAATAATTGGTTTAGGCACCTAACCCATGGTTGTTATGGTGGATTGAATAAAAGAAATGAGGTTGAGAATTGAAATGGTATAGAACACCAAGAAATAAATATGAGCACTTGAGTTTTGGTAGTTAAATAAAAATTGATTATGTGGTATATGATATAATGTAGGAAACGACCCCATCGACGAGGCGGGACCATCAGACTGTGTTGATTTCTACTTCTCTTGAGGTAGGAGGGGGCAACATCTCTAAATGCTTGATTTCATCCATTAGTGATGTGTGTATATGATTGTGTTATGCTAATTTGGCTTGGATGAATGATTTGATGATTACTTGATTGAAATGCATTTAGAGTGAATGGTGTTATATGGCCTATGTTTGTGGGATGATGATTATGTTGTTGAATTGACTCATGATTAATGAGAGTTGTTGTTAATGGTTTAGAACCATGATTGTATTGATTTTAATGTTATTGAACATCTCATGATATGTGAATTGATGAATTGTGATTGCCACTAACTAGATATGTATATGAAATCCAATGAATGTTGGTAATGGTTGAGAATGATGAGTACCTAGAGTTCCACTAAATGCTGATGATAGATTATTGATGGTAGAGTGGCATTTAGGATGTATAGTGTGAGAATGCATTTGATTTGTATTGCATTGCATCCATGGCATATCATTCATTGTTTATATGGAATGTTAGGGGTTCTAATAGGCAGGCCTAGTGGGAGGGCGACCCAGTGCATGAGTAAATTATTGTTGTTCCCTAGTGATTCTGGGAATCACGAAATTGCCCTTAGATTGGTGGCGAGGCACCCTATGTGGTAGGCCAAATGGGTGGGTGGCTCTATGTTGAGCAAGTTACCTCGGTGTCCGACAGGACACGGCTCTCTCAATGTGTGTTTGGGAGAGGCCCGTAGCACTTGTGGCAAGTAAGGCTATGTAAGTGATCTACAAGTTACGGGGTGACTAGTGCTACAGAAGGGCGATAGCGGTTTGGTACCAGTAAAATATGATTGTTAAGCATGTATGATTTGAGATATAAGTGTACATTTTTACTACTACAGTAGGGGCATAGTAGCACACCTATGCTTGACCCCTCTTGATATAATGATATTTCTGACAGTCAAATCCGCAATTGTTATTGATTCCTTTATGCATATGCATTAGCTATAAGAGCATTTACATATAGCCAGAGATATGCTTAGTTGGTAGCCCTTGGTGGTGATGGATGATTGTTAAATAAAGAGGAAGGAGGTTGTAGCACTAACATTGAGTGTATGATAACCTTTATTGAGAACGCCATGAGTTGATGTGTGAGTTATGAATATAATGATTTGGATGGGTATGATGTTAAATTGGAATGTGATGATGCATAAATGAAGCTTATAATGTTTCTTGAGAAATATATGTTATGCACATATGTATATGTTTCATCATAATGTATGATTTTGAATCATTTGGTATATGTTATTCACCTCCTAGTTGCTATTTTAAAGTTTGATGTAGGAATGGTGAAAATCCTACTCTTTTGGAGGGTGAGCTAGGATTGAGGTAAATATGGAAAGAAAGTGTTAGCCTTGGCCAGCATCTTTTGTAAATCACTTGATAAGTATAGATTTTTATTTTGTGTATGAAAATTGGTTGGTCATGAATCTTGATTTATAGGTCATGTGTAAAAATTAGACCTATGTGTTTTGAATAGCTAATTTTTAGTAATGACCCTAACAATGGATTATATTGATTGTAAATTGAAGGATTATATGCCATGTTAATGGATGGATGATGATATTATGAGGTTTATGTTTATTAACAATGCATATGAGTCTTGTGTATGAATGAGAATGTGAGTAGGGTGTTAGAATGATGAATGAATGATTTTGGCATGAAGTATATGATGAATTTTCATAGTTTTATGCATAATTGAGGAACCAATAAGATCAAAATGAGTTTTATGAGATTTTGATAGTATGTAATGATTCCGATGACTTAAATTCATGATTTGTGACTTTTAGAAATTGGAATGGGCCAATTACATTGAGAATGGGCCCTTGAGTTGCATAAAAATGCCTCAAAACGAGTGAAACACACTTATGCGCATAACTCTCTTGTTTTTAGGAATTTTTTAGTGCGGCTGATGGCCACATGTCACAAATAATGTATATAAGTTAGTGTCAAATTTTGGTAGGCATTGGAATTCGTATGAGAAAGTTAAGGGGGTTAGAAGTCCAAAAATATGACTTTTTCTGCATAAAATGGCCTCTGTGCTGTCATGAATCGATTCACAACAGTGCGTGAATCGATTCAAGACACATTGTTTTTACTGTTCCTGAATTTTGGGGACTTTGAATCGATTCAAGCCCCTACATGAATCGATTCAAAGCTCACTGGAATCACTATTCATGAGGTCCAGGAACGTTTGAATCAATTCATGTGAGCTTGAATCAATTCAAAGGGTCCTTTTTTCATTGTTTGGACTCCAGAAGCGTCTGAATCGATTCATGGAGTTCTTGGATCGATTCATAGCCCTGTTTTCACACATTTTCCTCTGTTTTGGGGTATGATTGGTATCGTTGGGTCACGATATGATTATACAACAACATATGCACAAAATTAACACACTTTAACAACTAAATGGGATACCCTTAAACCTTCCTTTCATTTCCATTCACCCTTCATGAAATAATTGTGTACTTCTGCTATTCCTTGTTAATAATCATGAGATTGATTGTCCAAGGTCCACTCTTGATTTAATTTATCCACCTTCTCATATCTTCATATATAGGATAGGTTATTTAAAATGATCCGAGGCTACTTATTAAATATTTACGTTGCGGTTTCTTCTATTCCTTAATTATTTTAAAATCACAAAAAATTTACCCTCATTTTATTATTTGAGTATTATCACCGAGGCCCTATAATTGGGGCGTCTCACCGACAACCAAACAACTCAAAACTTAACCATCATTTTATGTCGGCGGTGGTTGCTTCACCTTCATCAGTCTAATATATCTATGGCAGCTACTGTAATTGCTAAGAAATTTTTTTAAGTGTTCTGTCCCTTAATATAAGAATATTTTAGGATTTTTTTCTTAATATAGAACCTCATTAAAAGTCGATAATATTAATTAGTTTTTTTATCAAAATATCCTTATTAATTATTAATAAAATAAACATTAATTAATTAGAAATATAATAAGATCTCTGACTACAAATAAGTTTAAGAGTACTTTTGAAAAACTAGTATAATTTATTGACAAATTAAATGATTTTAGCTATATTAATCATATTTTCTTAAAAATTAAATTTATTTGAGAAATTTTTATATTAAAGGAGGTAGTATTATATTTATGTTAACTTATAAGTTAAAGGTTTACTTTAAAATTTTTATCATCTGATGAATCTTTAGTGTTCGTTTAGCGCAGGTAGCATATAACTTTTTTATGAGCTTATGACTATGTTTGGCAAGGGCATGAGTAACGATTAAGTTAGTTTGTAAGTTTGTTAGACAAAATAGCTTTGTTTGATATTAAAAAAAACTTATTTTAGTAGCATGTAGTTTCTTTTGAAAAGCTACATAAGTAGCTTTTGAACTTATAGTTCTAAACTTTTTTGTATTTTTACACTTTTATCCTTATTGATATATATTTTTTAAGAAAAGACTCATATCTATATTTAAAAACTATATATTTTATATTGTTTTATATTTAACAGCTAGTTTCACTAAATATATAATTTAATTAGTCAGTTTATCAACTTCCAGTTACCAGCTTTATGCTAGCTTTATAGTTTCTTTCCAGTTACTTTTCAACTTTCAGGTAACTTGTCAGCTAGGTTTGCCAAACGGATCCTTAAACTTGCAACTAGCTTATCAACTTGTAGTTAGCTTTTTAACTTATTTATCCATTAGTTTTGTCAAACAAACCCTATGGCTTTTCAAAAATTACTTGAGTTATTTGATGAATATAAAAAATGAGGTTCAACTTTTGAAATACTACTTGAAATAGTTTATGACTTTTTAAAAATTGGATGTTTTCTCATTAATTGCTTAGTTATAATTTTTACTCATATTTTTTAGAAATGGAACTTTAATCTCTCACATAATTAAAATATAATATATCTTTAAAGTTATTTAACATAATTTAAATTAATTTTTATTTAAATAACTCTATTTCAATAAGCTTTCTAAAAAGTTGTTAAATTATAAACTATTCGAAAAGTTACAAGTTATAATTTATAGACCATAAGTCATAAACTATAAATTATAAGCTTGTCTTGACAAACAAAGCCTCAATAAGTCTTGTAAATTCAACATGATAAATAGTGTGAAAAAACAGTTGCATCACATAAAGCTGTCAATACAAGCTACCCGGTTTAGATTGGGTATAGACATTAGCAAGCTTGGTTAAAAAGGTTCAGGAAAATTAGAACTTCTAATATTGTTTCCCTAACCTAGCCTACTTTAGACATCGAGCTTGACAGATTACCTATATTATTTCATATATTTATAATTTATAAAATTTTTATTTCTATTAATATAAAATTAATAATAATATTAATATATATATATATATATATGATTTAACAGATTATGTATACTCAATATAATTTTATGTTTGAGTTTAAATTTTACCTGACCAAACTCATTAAATTCAATTTCTTTTTAAATTTTTATGTTTAATAACTAAACTTATTCATTTATGAATAAATTCAAACCATCCTGATAAATCAAATTCATTTGGACAACTTTACAACAAGCACATTATTATCCGTCAACAAAACTAAAAACTATTATGAATATTTAATTATAATGGATGCCCACATTTTAGCCTATAAAAGGGGATCTATGCACTTCATTAAGGTGTGCATTTTTTTGGCTAAGAGACTTACATTGCTCTGTGTTCTCCACTCTTTTCTTTATATTTCTTCCTCCAAACAATTTAATTTTCAGTTATTACATAACACGTTATCAGCACTAGGTTCTGATCAACTGAAATCTAGTCAAGACTAAAGAAAGGTAATATATGATTATTATTATTATTCTTTATAATTTTAATTTATATTATTTATGTATATATTATAAAAGTTCCCGAAGAACTTACATTTTAAACATCCTCGAAGGATGTATAAGACTCATTATATCTATATCATAAAAAAATAGGTTTCTGAAGAACTTATTCATAAACATCCCTGCAGGATGTATAAAATTAATTGTCAAATAACTCAGAATTCTTGATAGTTCCTGATGAACTATAACAATCTAAGAAGTTTTAAAATAAAATCATAAAATATATAATTTTACGAATTGTTGTTGATTTTATTGCTAATAATATACTTTATATTTTAGTTCTATACTGCCTTTTATTACTTGCTAATGATAATAATTAATAATATTAACCATGGAATTAATATTAATTATTATTATTTTTATTTACCACTTATTAATGCTTCCAATTAGTGTACTTTATGCTACCTGCTCCAATTCACGTGTACAATAATGCTATATAATGTTACCTACTTTCCATGATGGAATGTAATGCTACCTACTTTCCATGAGTGCTTTCAATTGTTATTATTTTATTCCATTGCATGAATTGTTATCTACTCTTGTAACCTCATATGAATATGCTTCCACTAATTATGCACTAAACACTAATTACTTATAATTAATATAATATATAACAAAATTAATAAATAATATACATATTAGAGAATCAAACCCAGGTTTATTAAATGATAAGTTATCACTTGAATATTATTTTATGAAAATTTTCACTACCGAATCATTTAAGTGAAATTTTATTTAAAATTATTTATAATTTGCTCTATTTAAAATAATAAAAAAAACTAATATTACTCTTATAATTAAATAAAATAAAAATATACAAATATTTATAATCATTATTGAGTTGTTATGATTATTCTTATTACCATCATTATAATAATAATTATAGTTAATATATTTATTGAAGTATTATCTAACTTATTATTTATAATTTTTTGTATAGAAATAACTATGTCAAATATTACCAACCTTGGCTCTTGACATATCTAGAAAAAATTATCTATCATGGACACTAGATGCTGAGATCCATTTAGATGTAAAAGGTCTTAGAGACATAATTAAAAATGGAAATAATGCATCTAGTCAAAATAAAGCTAAAGCCATGATTTTTTTACGCCACCATATCCATGAAGGGTTAAAAAATGAGTATTTAACAGTTAAAGACCCTCTCGTTTTGTGGAATAATCTAAAAGAGAGATACGACCATCAAAAGGATATAATTCTTCCAAAAGCCCGTTATGAATGGATGCATTTACGCTTTCAAGATTTTAAAACTGTAAATGAATATAATTCTGCGCTGTTTAGAATTACTTCAAAATTGAAGTTATGTGGAGAAAAAATCACTGAAAGTGATATGTTAGAGAAAACATTCTCCACTTTTCATGCATCCAGTATGCTCCTACAGCAGCAATATCGCCAAAAGGGCTTTATAAAATATTCTTAATTAATTACTTGTCTCCTTGTGGCTGAGCAAAATAATGAATTGCTTGCAAAATCATGAATCTCGTCCAACTGGAACTGCTCCATTCCCATAAGTGAATGTAGCAACACACGATCATCATACTCATGGTCGTGGTCGTGGCCGTAGTCATGGTCGTGGACGAGGTAATGCTCGGGGACATGGTATTGGTCGTAGTTATGGATATGTTTATGGCCGTGGTTATGGTCAAAATGATAAGAGATCATCATTCACATGAAAAAATAAAGAACATATAAAAAAAGGGACAGATACTCAAAATAGTGAACAAACTAAAAATATCTGCTATCGTTGTGGTAGTAAGGGACACTGGTCTCGAGTTTATCGCACACCAAAGCATCTCGTAGATCTATACCAAAAATCCCTTAAAAATAAAGGGAAAATAATAGAGACAAATTTTACTGGTATAGATGATGATTTCTCTGATTTTAGTGTTGATGATTTTCTTACTCTTCTTGAAGAAGAAATTGACCACTCGGTTGGAGAGGGGAGTGTCCCTAAATAAATTGTTTTATGTTTCATGTAACGTATTTTGTTATAAATTTAGTCATTCTCAATAAAATTTTATGTTAAATATTTATTGTTATTAATTATATTTTCACTCATTTTTATTTATTATTTGAAGAATGAATGCTCATGTGAATGACGAAGATATATGTCTCGCAGACAGTGCAACAACTCACACTATTCTCAAGAATGAGAAATATTTTTATCATATAGTAAAACAAGAAGCAAATCTTAATATTATATCTAGTAATATAACTGAAGGCTCCGACAGAGCCAGTATTTTGTTACCTAGAGGAACAAAATTGCACATTGAAAGTGCATTATATTCTATAAAGTCTCAAAGAAATTTGATGAGTTTTAAGGATATCCGCAGAAATGGATACCATATTGAGACCACAAATGAAGAAAATGATGAATATCTTTACATAACAAAGTTAATCTCTGATAAGAAATGTATATTGGAAAAATTGCCTTTATTTTCTTCTGGTTTGTACTATACATATATTAGTACAATTGAAACAAATGCCATAGTAAACCAGAAGTTTACAAATAAGAATAACTTTGTTATCTGGCATGAACGATTAGGCCATCCTGGATCAATTATGATGCAAAAAATAGTTGAGAATTCAAATGATCATTGTTTGTCCAACAGACAAATTCTGCAAACTAAGAATTTCTCATGTGCTGCTTGTTCTCAAGGAAAATTGATCATTCGGCCATCACCAATGAAAATTGGAAGTGAATCACTCACATTTTTAGAGCGTATACAAGGTGATATTTGTGGACCAATACACCCTTCATGTGGACCATTTAGATATTTTATGGTTTTAATTGATGCATCAACTAGATGGTCACATGTATGCTTATTATCAACTCGCAATCAGGCATTTGCGAGATTACTAGCTCAATTAATTCGTTTAAGAGCTTATTTTCCTGATTATCCAATTAAGAGAATACGCCTTGATAATGTTGGTGAATTCACATCTCAATCATTTAATGATTATTGTATATCCACTAGAATTGATGTTGAACATCCTGTAGCACATGTTCATACACAAAATGGACTTGCTGAATCATTGATTAAACGTTTGAAATTGATAGCAAGACCATTGCTAATATGATCAAAACTTCTAATTTCAACTTGGGGACATGCAATCTTGCATGCAGCAACACTTATTCGCATCAGACCTACAAGTTATCATGAGTATTCCCCTTTACAATTGGTTCATGGTAAAGAACCAAATATTTCCCATCTAAGAATCATTGGAAGTACAGTATATGTTCCTATCTCTCCTCCACAACGCACTAAGATGAGACCTCAAAGAAGGTTGAGAATATATGTTGGATATGAAAGTCTATCAATAATAAAATATCTTGAACCCTTAACAGGTGATTTGTTTACAGCTCGTTTTGCTGATTGTCATTTTGATGAATATGTTTTCCCACCATTAGGGGGAGAAAATAAATAATTGGATAAAAGGATCAGTTGGAATGAGATATATCTCTCACATCTTGATCCTCGAATAAAGCAATGTGAACTAGAAGTTCAGAAAATAATTAGTTTGCAAAGTTTAGCAAACTAATTGCCTAATGCATTTGCTGATCCAAATAGAGTGACTAAGTCACAAATACCAGCTGTTAATACTCCCATAAAGATTAATATCCTTGAAGGACAATCTAAATTTGCAAATGAGTTTGAAGCCAAAATAAAACGTGGCAGACCTGTTGGTTCTAAAGATAAAAATCCTCAAAAAAGAAAAGTAAATAAAGAAGATGGTCGAATCGAAGATATAAAGACTCCAGTAGAGTCTCCTAACATAATCAAGGTTTCAAATATAGAAGAAACCAAGGTACCTGAAATTGATAAAAGAAAAAAGATCTCTATAAATTATGTCATGGATGGAATACAATGGAATCGACATGAAGTCGATGTTGATGAATTTGTTTCATTTAAAGTAGCTCTTGATATTTTAAATGATGATAAGGATCATGAGCCAAAATCTGTTAAGGAATGTGCACAAAGAAATGATTGGCCAAAGTGGAAAGATGCAATGCAAGAAGAGTTAAACTCACTTGCAAAACGAAAAGTTTTTGGACCTGTAGTCCAAACACCTGAAGGTGTAAAACCAGTTGGATACAAATGGGTCTTTACGAGAAAAAGAAATAAAAATGGTAAAATTGTGCGATATAAAGCAAGACTTGTTGCATAAGGTTTCTCACAAAGACCTGGTATTGATTTCGAAGAAACATATTCACCAGTGATGGATGCCACTACTTTTCGATACTTAATAAGTTTGGCAATTCGTGAAAGGCTTGATTTACGCCTTATGGATGTTGTTGCAGCATATTTATATGGCTCACTTGAAAATAACATCTATATAAAACTCTCTAAAGGATTTAATTTGCCTGAAGTATATAAAATGAATCCTCGAGAAAATTATTCAATTAAATTGAATAAATCTCTTTACAGACTGAAACAATCTGGGCGTATGTGGTACAATTGTCTCAGTGAATATTTGTTGAAAGAAGGGTATAAAAATGACCTGATTTGTCCATGTGTTTTTATAAAAAGACTCAGAAAAGAGTTTGTTATAATTGCTATTTATGTAGATGATTTAAACATCATCGAAACTCCTAAAGAGCTTTCAAAGGCTGTAAATTGCTTGAAAAAGGAATTTGAGATGAAAGATTTGGGAAAAACAAAGTTTTTTCTTGGATTACAATTAGAATATTTAAAGGAAGGAATCTTAATGCACCAGAACACTTATATTGAAAAGGTGCTAAAGCGGTTTTATATGGACAAATCACACCCATTGAGCAGTCCAATAGTTATAAGGTCACTTGAAGTGAGCAAAGATCCTTTTCGACCTCAAGACAAAAATGAAGAACTACTTGGTCCTGAAGTACCATATCTTAACGCAATTGGTGCACTAATGTATCTTGCTAGTTATACAAGACCTGATATATCATTTGCTGTCAATTTGTTAGCAAGACATAGTTCTTTACCCATGAAAAGGCATTGGAATTGGATTAAACACATATTCCGCTACCTTAGAGGTACAATGGACATGGGTTTATTTTTCCCATATGTATCTAAGGTAAACCTAATTGGTTATACAGATGCGGGGTATTTGTCTGATCCTTATAATGGTCGATCACAAACAAGTTATTTGTTCATATGTGGTGGTACAACAATTTCATGGAGATCCAAAAAACAAACGATCACAGCAACATTATCTAATCATGCTGAAATCCTAGCATTACATGAAGCAAGTCGAGAATGTGTTTGGTTGAGGTCTATGATTAAACATATTCAAGAAGCTTGTGGCTTGCATACTGTAAAATTACCACAAACAGCCTTATGTAAAGATAATGCAGCTTGTATTTCTCGGTTAAAGGAGAGATATATTAAAGGAGATAGGACAAAACATATTTCACTAAAATTTTTCTTTACTCATGATCTTATAAAGAATGGTGAAATAAATGTCCAACAAGTCCGGTCATGTGAGAATCTGGTAGATATCTTTACAAAATCATTACCAACTAAAGTCTTCGAGCAACTAGTACAGAAAATTGGTCTGATGAGGGGGAGAATTAAAAACTTGTACATTTAATTATATATTTTTCTTTGTAAAGAATGTTGTACTCTTTTTCCTTCACTAGGTTTTTATCCCATTGGGTTTTTTCTAGTAAGATTTTAACGAAACACATTCTAAAATATGGACATCCAAGGGGGAGTATTATGAATATTTAATTATAATGGATGCCCGCATCTATTTACTCTATATTAAAAGAAGGTCCTTCTCTTCCACGTGTCACCTTATCTTTTATTTTAGTCTATTATATTCTGTTCCATGTCTCGCTCAAAGTGCCAGACTTTTCTTCCTTCTTTCATCCACTTCTTTTTGCTGACAACATGTCACCTCACAGCCTATTAAAATAATTAAAAAAGTACAAGGGTTGGAATATTTATTAATTAACTCCCTCTCTGCAGTCTCTTTTTCCCTCACTCCGTCTCTCACTCCACCACTCGACCCTTCATTCACTCGGTCACTCTTTTAATATATTGTTCAACTGCGTTCACTCATCTCTCCCTCTCGCTCTTTCACTCCATCTGTCTTTTTCCCCCAGTCGGTCTCTTTGGCCCTCAGTCAGTCTCTGACTCCCTCTCTGCAGTCTCTTTTTCCCTCACTCCGTCTCTCACTCCACCACTCGACCCTTCATTCACTCGGTCACTCTTTTAATATATTGTTCAACTCCGTTCACTCATTTCTCCCTCTCGCTCTTTCACTCCATCTGTCTTTCTCCCTCAGTCGGTCTCTTTGGCCCTCAGTCAGTCTCTGACTCCCTCTCTACAGTCTATTTTTCCCTCACTCCGTCTCTCACTCCACCACTCGACCCTTCATTCACTCGGTCACTCTTTTAATTACTAAACTAATCTTATATTTTAGCTACTAAAGTAATCTTATATTTTAAATAAAAATGTTATTTATTTTTTCTTCTATACCATCACAATAATACTCAAACTTACTAAATTTAACTCAAAACTAATTGGCTCATTTCTTTTTCAAAATTTAATTAATTCATGCAAATTCTGGCTCAATTCAAAAATTATGATGAATCTCTGTATACGCTTAAAGACCGAGAAAAAGAACGAGTGAATGAAACAACGAGTACAAGAGATACCAGGTGGATGAAAGAGGGAATGGGGCTCGGCATCAATTACAGAGGGAAAAAGCTTAATCCCAAGTTCTAGGTATCTCGCTCAAGCGAGATTCACTTCCGCTTGAGCGAGGTGAGGGCAGTTCCCTTGAGCGTCCCAAGTTTTCCTAAGCAAATAGGGGATTTTAAGTATCAGACCCAACCTCGCTTGAGCGAACCTATCTCGCTCAGGCGAAATCCTGCCAGTATCAAATTTCCATGTGGCTCGCTTGGGCGAGACACCACACACCAACCAATCGCTTGGTTTTCTACTCGGCAAAATCAATCAAAGCCGACTCGTCTCTCACTTGGCCTTTCACTCGGCAAGTTATTCCAAATCCGAGTCATCTCTCAATCAGTCTTTCACTCGGTTAGTTAATTTTGATTCCGAGGCATCTCTCGCTTGGTGTTTCACACGGCAATTACTCTACAACCGACTGATCACTCGATCGGTCCTCACTCGGTTAAATTATTCCAGACCGACCCCACACTCCCTCGGTCTTTCACTCGGCTAAACAATTCCAAGACCGACCATTGATAAGTCTTGAAAAGACTTAATTATTTCACCTTTTATTTAACATAATTCATTAATTATTGTTTAGTTTTGACTTTATTATTTAATAATTTGTTAATAATTCGTGTTTTAGTTATTTATTTCAAAAGTGTTTTATTTATGTAAGAAAATGGTTAAAACATTAATTAGTTAAGAGTTTATGATTATTTGTAATTTCATTAAGCAGCCAGCATACAAATGTTAGGCAATCAGTTGTTTATTGGTGCAGGAACAGGTTGCGCTCAAGCTAAAAAGGAAAATCCGAGTGAAATTCCAAAAAAAGCCGAGTGAGATGTCACAAATCCGAGTGAAAGTCTAAAAGTCCGACTGGGAAATGCTTCAAGACACCGATCGCAACAGGGAACCGAATATTGCATGAAGAACCCGAGCGAGACTTTAAAAGCACCGATTAAAAAAAAAGAAGAACCCGAGCCTCAACTTCAGAATGCTGATTGAATAATCCACTCGCTCAAGCGAGAGTCAAATTCGCTCAAGCGAGAGTCAAAATTCGTTCAAGCGAGCAAGTTCGCTCAAGCGTGACTCCAAAACATCACCCCTCGCCCAAGCTTCTCCATAACGCTTAAAGTGAGAAAGCAATACTGTAGTACATATTTCGAGCTCACCCAAGCGAAAACCCAGTTCGCTCAAGCGTGAAGGCTGTTATTTAAAACATTGATTGTTCCCTCCAGAAGACACTCGGCACCAGTGCTGTTTCCTGCTGCCTTCTCTCCTACTTCTGTACCTTAGTAATTTAAGTACTGAGCTGTTATTAGTTGGTGCTGCGCTGTGATTAGCTAATGATGAACTGTAATTTGTTAAGAGCTGAGCTGTAATTAGTTAGTTATTCCGTAATTATGTAATTAGTTAGTTAGTTTAATTATTAACTTAGCTTTCCTAGTGATTAGTGAAGTTCGTTAGTTAGGTAGATGCTTATATATATGCTCTGTAACAACACATAAAAGAACCAGAAAATAGAGTACATAGAATACAATTCATTTTCCATTTCCAACATCTCTCTAATTCCTTTCGCTCTCTAAACTCTCTCATCCATGTCTTTCCACATTCCTTCGATGGAACCAATGTCGATGGAGTTCTAAATCCCTAAGGTTGGGATTGCGAAGGTTAGCAATGGAATCTTGAAGCTGTGAGTGAGGAAATCAACTTCTAGATCCTGAGGCGAACAAGCTGAGGAGTGGATCTATTTTGCTGGATTGACAAATCCAGAACTGATGAAGAACTTCGCCAGTGAGGAATCATGGTTGAAGCTTAGGTAACTTCTAGCTTTCTAACTAGTTCAGGCCTAATCAATTTAGATGAATAGTTAGAGTTCAACCTCCAATTTCACATTAGATTCTTAGGTTAATTGAGCACTTAAGGAATTAAGGTCCAATGCTTAAGGATTAGTGTTTTTCACCTAAGGAATTAGGGAATAACCACAAGCGGATTGTCCTCTGGATTATGAAGTTTGATTATACTTTAATTGCATGTTTCTTGATGAATTTGTGAACCGAAGCAATCCTGACCTATTTTCTATTAATCACCTTTCACATTTCATCTTAACACTGTTTCTGGAAATACAAAAACAACTAGAAAACATTAAAACAACAAAAAAACCGAATGAACTTTCTATGCCTTGTGTTGGTTCAGCTTGTACTAGTCTGAGATTGAGGTATTTACCACAATCCCTGTGGGACGATCAAATATAATACAATTTTAACGACTGGTACGCTTGCCAAAGCGTAAATCTTCTGAGAATTACACATCAAAATAATGACTCGGAGATTTAGCATCAAGTTAATGGTGCCGTTGCCGGGGATTGTTGAGTAATATCAATAATCCTTGGACCGGTACTAGACTGAACCGTTTACTTTTGTTTGCATTTAGTACGTAGTTTGATTTTTGTTTTTAGTAGTAGTAGTTGTTTGTTTTCGTGTAGCTGTAGTCGTGCTGTGAATTGTTCTTTTGTTTAACATTTATTGTATGCAGTCAAGGAACAGAGGAGAGCCTTTCTTCTTTGATCCTGATATCAATTTGTTAGAACGTAAACTAAGAAAAGAGAAAAAGCAAAAAGAACAAAAAGAAATGGAACAGAGGAGAGTTACACTAGGTGACTACTCTCGGCCGACTGAAGAAGGATTGCAATCTAGCATCCTTAGACCACCGATTTCAGCAAATAATTTTGAACTTAAACCAGCTTTACTGCAGTTGGTAAGAAATAAACAGTTCGGAGGAAGTGAGGTTGAGGATCCAAATTTGCATCTAGCAACCTTCCTTCAAATTTGTGATACAGTAAAAATGAACGGAGTCCCTGAAGAGGCAATTCGACTGAGATTGTTTCCGTTTTCTCTAAGGGACCGAGCTAAAGCCTGGTTACAGAGTCAAGCGAGAGGCAGTATTTCCACTTGGGAGGACTTGCAAAGAAAATTTTTGATTAAGTACTTTCGTCCTTCTAAATATGTTGCGCAATGAAATCACGTGTTTCCAACAAAGAGAAGGTGAGTCTTTGATGGAAGCATGGGATCGGTATAAAGAGAGTTTGAGGAGATGTCCTCATCACCAGATCATTGATATGTAACAGGTTACTATATTTTATAATGGTGTCAGGCCAGCTACCAGGGTCCTGATTGATGCCTCAGCTAGAGGCTCATTAACAACTAAAACTGTAGAAGAAGCCATAGAGCTGATTGACGTTATGGCTTCTAATGAATGGCTGATTAGTGATAGGAGCCAAATATTAGAACTAGAAGCACAAGATGCTTATCTGGCTCAGAGTAAGCTGATGACTCAGGCTTTGGAGAAACTAAGCATACAGATTTTAGAACTCCAAAAGACGAGTCATGTTTCTATGATAAGTTATGACTTTTGTGGTGGAGTCCATGAAAATGGAATGTGTGATCCAAATGTGCCTTCCGAGCAAGTGAACTATATGGGGTAGCAACAATATCAAAGGAATTATCCTTCTAATTCCTTTAATCCTAATTACAGGAATCACCCTAATTTTTCCTGGCAGAAAGGTCCACATTTGAATCAGAACATCCCATAAAATCAACCCACAAATAGACCACAACAACCGTCTCACCCTCCTGTTAAAGAAAAGTCAGAACTTGAGAATGTACTTTCTCAGTTCATCCAGGCCACTCAGGCCAGTTTTAAAAATCAGGAAGCGTGCATAAGAAATCTAGAAAATCAAGTCAGACAGCTTTCTAAGCAATTAGATGAGAGGCAAGCAGGCAATTTCCCTGGAGATACCGAGGTAAATCCAAGGGAACATTGCAAGGCTATAACCACTAGGAGTGGAAAAATTCTTTCTCCACCTCCGAGTCAGGAAATAAGCTCAGAAAAAGATAAAGAAAAAGAAATAGTACAAGAAACTGAGTAGGTTAATAATGAAGCTAAAAATGAAAATGAAACAAAAAAAGAAAAAGAAAATAAAGTCCACCAAAAGAAAAAGAAAAAGGTTGATCTGATTCTGGAGGAAGCTTCTAAGCTGACTCCTGAAAAACTGAGGAATGCTCCATTTCCACACAGGTTTAAAAAGCAAATAGAAGAGCAAAAGTTTGCTAGGTTCTTAGATGTATTTAAGAAACTTCACATAAATATCCCTTTTGCCGAGGCATTGCAGGAGATGCCTTCCTATGCAAAATTTTTGAAAGAACTGTTGTCTAAGAAAAGGAAGCTTAAGGGGGATAAAATGATTGCTCTCACTCAAGAGTGCAGTGCAATCATTCAAAAGAAACTTCCTCAAAAGCTAGAAGATCCTGGATCTTTTACAATACTATGTACAATTGGGGATATTCATGTAGGAAGTGCTCTTTGTGACCTAGGAGCTAGTATAAATCTGATGCCTCTATCTTTGATGAAAAAATTGGGAATCAATGACCTGCAACCGACTCGCATGTCTTTGTAGTTGGCGGACAGGTCCATTAAATATCCCCAGGGGATGCTGGAAGACCTGTTAGTTAAGGTAGACAAATTTATCTTCCCAGCAGATTTTATAGTGTTGGATATGGAGGCTGATCGAGAAATTCCTTTGATCTTAGGTAGACCCTTTCTAGCTACAGGCAGAGCATTGATTGATATAGAAAAGGGTGAACTCATGCTGAGAGTTCAGGAGGAGCAAGTAACTTTTAATGTCTTTAATTCCATGAAACATCCAACTGAAAGGATGGATTGCTTAATGATTGAAGAAATTAAAAGTTACAAGACTCCAATGCTTTTAAAAACTGAAGAAGAGGTCTTACGAACCTTTTTGGAGGATGACTTTGACTCCGAGACTGAAGAGTTAAATGACTCTCACTCGGAAATGTTGAACCTACTGGAAGTATTAGAAGTAGGTGATTTTGAAAAAGAAAAGAAAAATGATTTGAAAATTACTGAAGTTGAGAAAGGAAAGGAAGTTTCTGAAGAAAAATATGATTTAAAATCTTTGCCTTCTCATCTGAAATATGTTTTTCTGAGAGAGGATGAAACACATCTTGTCATTATTAATGCTGACTTAAAAGAAGAGGATGTTGACAAATTAATAGGGGTTTTAAAGACACACGAATCTGCGATTGGCTGGAACATTTCTGATTTGAAGGGAATCAGTCCATCATTTTGTATGCACAAAATTCTGATCGAGGATGACTATTCCCCTGTAGTTCAGCCACAACGCAGATTAAACCCCATAATGAAAGAGGCTGTCAGGAAAAAGGTGGTCAAGCTTCTTGATGCAGGAATCATCTATCCTATCTCGGACGGCGCTTGGATCAGTCCGGTCCAAGTGGTGCCCAAGAAAGGAGGGATGACAACTGTTAAAAATGAAAAAGGTGAAGTCATAGCTACTAGAACGACCCTAGGTTGGAGGATGTGTATAGACTATAGAAGGCTGAATGACTTCACTAGGAAAGACCACTTTCCCTTGCCATTCATTGACCAGATGCTTGAGAGACTGTCGGGTCATGAATACTACTGCTTCCTTGATGGTTACTCGGGTTATAACCAAATTGTGGTTGACCCAAAAGATCAAGAGAAGACAGCATTCACCTGTCCATATGGAATCTTTGCCTATAGGCGCATGCCATTCGGTTTGTGCAACGCTCCAGCAACCTTTCAAAGGTGTATGCTGGCAATCTTTGGGGACATGGTGGAGAAATTCATTGAAGTATTCATGTACGACTTCTCTGTCTTTGGTAGTAGTTTTGATACATGCCTCAGCAACCTATCTAAGGTGCTGGTGAGATGCCAGGAGGCTAACCTTGTCCTTAACTGGGAAAAGTGTCATTTTATGGTTAAGGGAGGGATAGTCCTTGGCCACAAAATCTCTGCTGAGGGCATTCAAGTGGATAGAGCCAAGATAGAAATCATTGAAAAACTTCCTCCTCCGATCAATGTGAAAGAAGTGAGGAGTTTTCTAGGATGTGCTGGCTTCTACAGAAGATTTATAAAAGATTTTTCAAAAATAGCTAAGCCTTTGACCGACTTGCTAGTAAAAGATCATGTGTTTGTGTTTAATGAAAACTGTGTCAAGGCTTTTGAAAATTTGAAACAAAGTTTGACTTCAGCTCCGATCCTTGCAGCACCCGATTGGTCGTTACCGTTTGAATTAATGTGTGATGCAAGTGACTTTGCAGTTGGAGCTGTGCTGGGTCAGAAAAAAGGAAAATTAACTCATGTAATTTATTATGCTAGTAAGGTGTTGAACGAAAATCAAATACATTACACCACTACTGAAAAAGAAATGCTTGCTGTGGTGTATGCATTTGATAAATTTCATGCTTACTTGATTGGTGCTAAGGTCATTGTATATACAGATCACTCGGCAATCAAGTACTTACTAGCTAAGAAAGAATCTAAGCCAAGACTGATCAGGTGGGTTCTTTTACTCCAGGAGTTTGACTTAGAAATAAGAGACAAAAAGGGAGTAGAGAACTCAGTTGTCGATCAACTATCTCATCTGGAAGGTGAATCGGATTCTGTTTTAATAAAAGAAGAATTTCCAGATGAGAGGTTGATGGCAATTATCACCGGGCCATGGTATGCTGATATGGCCAACTTCAAAAGTGCCTCGGTGGTACCTGACGGCTGGACATCCCAAATAAAGAAAAAATTCTTTCATAATAGTAAAACCTTTCTTTGGGATGATCCATTTCTGTATAAAATAGGAGTAGATGGAGTGATCAGGCGATGTGTGCCTGAATCCGAGCAAGAAAGGCTCCTGTGGCATTGCCACGACTCCTATTATGGAGGACACCATGGTGCCTCCCGTACAGCAGTAAAGGTTTTACAGAGTGGCTTTTATTGGCCGACTATCTTTCAGGATGCTAAAGTGTATGTGCAAAGGTATGATAAATGTCAAAGGAGCGGAGGTCTCTCTGCTAAAGCTGGCATGCCTTTGACAAACATTTTAGTTATGGAATTATTTGATGTCTGGGGTATCGACTTTATGGGACCATTTCCAAAGTCGTTCTCCAATGAATATATACTTGTTGCTGTAGATTATGTCTCTAAATGGGTGGAGGCAATCCCGACCAGAACCAATGATGCACATGTGGTGCTTAGGTTCATAAAGAAGAACATTTTCTCTAGGTTTGGAGTTCCGAGAGTGCTCATTAGTGATGGGGGTTCACATTTTTGTAATAAAATAATGGAAAAATCCCTACGGCACTATGAGGTTTTGCATAAGGTATCCACTTCATACCATCCACAAACTTGTGGACAAGTTGAGCTGTCAAATAGAGAAATTAAGAGAATTTTAGAGAAAGTTGTCGGGAAATCTAGGAAAGATTGGTCGGTAAAATTAGATGATGCATTGTGGGCCTACAGGACAGCCTTTAAAACTCTGATTGGCATGTCCCCGTATCAATTAGTTTACGGTAAGGCTTGTCATCTCCCTGTGGAGTTATAACATAGAGCATGGTGGGCCACAAAGCTATTAAACATGGATTTTGACCATTCCCAGGAGGAAAGAATTTTGAAACTCCATGAACTTGAGGAGTTCCGACTCAACGCTTATCAAAGTGCCTCCATTTATAAGAAGAAAACAAAGAGGTGGCACGATAAGTGGATAAATAAGAAGGAGTTTCAAAAGGGTGATCAGGTTTTGTTATTCAATTCCCGACTGAGACTGTTTCCTGGAAAGCTTAGATCTAAGTGGTCGGTACCTTTTCTTGTAAATGAGGTTTTTCCTCATGGTGCAGTTGAGCTGAAAGACCCGACCACCGATCGGATTTTTAAGGTGAATGGCCAGCGACTCAAACTCTACTTTGGAGGAGAGTTTGATAGGCAGAAAACCTCCTTGCTGTTGCAGGCATCTTCCTAGATGCCAAAAGGTCAAGCTAGTGACCTTAAAGAAGCGCTCTAGGGAGGCAGCCCTACGTTCCGAGTGTTCCATTTTGTGTTTTGTGTTGGAATTAATAAAAAGAAAACTAAAGAGTTTGTGAATAAAGTTTGAATAAAATTTGTGAAGTTTTAAAGAAGGGAGTCCGATCCTGATTCTTCCATTCCGCTCAGGTGAAGCACTTATAGCTTAGGCGAGAAGCTTTTGCTGTTGTTTCGCGCTTAAGCGAAAGTTTACTGAGCTTGAGCGAGAGTGGTACACTCGGATCACTGTTACTCATTCTTAACCCCTTTCCGACTGGAAACTCTTCACTCTTCATTCTTCAATAAATTCCAAATTTTGATATGAATAAAAGGGAGATTTTAATAAATGATTTCTGATCGTTGATTTAATAAACGGGTCAGATGATGAAGGGTGACTTATTTCAGTCAGCCTTTTATCACTCAGATTCCTCACTGATCATAGTCAGCTTTGTATCAATTAGTCTTCTATTCACTCAGTATATTTTCTTGTCAGTCTTGTGTTCACTCGGTCTTCCGTCTTTTCATCTTTCTTCCATTTGGTATCTCTTTCGTCCTTTCATCTTTCTTCCACTTGGTATTTCTTTTCCACTCATTATTTCATGAATGCTTCGTCTGTATTTTTCTCAATCCGTCATCCACTCAGTATTTTTATTCACTCAGCTTCCCCTATAGTTGTTCAGTTATCCACTCGGTTTATCTTCTTCTTGTTTTGTTTCTCACTCATTTTTCATCCACTCGGTGTTCCATCCACTAGATATACCGTCTCTCTCTCTCTCTCTCTCTCTCTCTCTCTCTCTGCAGTTATGCATTCACTCTTTCACTTTCTTTTACTCATTTTTCATTCTTGCGTCCACTTATTGTTCATTCATTCATTTTTCATTCTCACCCGGTATAATCCACTCGGTATTCATTCCCTCATTGTTTCGTTCCACCTAATTTCTTTCTTGGCTTTCTCACACACCTCCCTGTATTTTTCTTTTTCCTCCACTCGTCTTTCTCGCTCAGTCACTCCATTTCATTCGGACTTTTGTTTTTCACCTCATTTTTCATTCGGTTCTTCAACCACTCGGTATAATTTGTACTCGTCTCTCCCACTTGGCCTTCATTAATTCATTCTTTCACTCGTTCTTGTATCCATTCATCCTTCATTCACTTAGGATCATTTCCATTCAGTTTTCATTCACTCAGGATCCTGTTCATTCATTCACGTGTCGTTCTTCCATTTGTTCTTCCACTCACTCTTTCATTTACTTATCGCCTTCATCTGGTCGGTATATCTTTCACTCGTCCCATTTACTCGGAATTTGTTTTCATTCGTTTTTTTTTCATTCGTTCTTCCTTCCACTCGTTCTTTTTCATCCACCCTCACTGTCACTCGGCATCTCTTCCCAGTCTCACTCGGTCTTCTATCTATTCAGTGTGTGAGCCGAGCGAGAGAGCCTATTGAAATATCATAAAAAAACATTTAAATAAAAATAATAAAAGAAAATGGAGCGTTGGTACGCCAACATTTCAGCGTGCTTACGCGTATCTCAGGTAGAGGGTCCAACAGTATAAAAACCCTTCAGCGTACAAACCCTAAATTTCTATGCTGAAATTTGGGTTGAAGAGGAAAAGGCACACCTTCTAATTCCTGAGAAAGGTACCATCTTTTCACTTATTTCTTTCACTTCTAAGTACATGCTTAGTATTTTCCTGTTTCATTATTAATATTCTTCCATTGTTCATAGCCATGCATCTCACATTTTCGGTTTGCTGTGATTGTTTTGGGTTTCTGTACTTATTTTCATTTAGGTTGTTTATCATCATTTTTATCATTCAATATGAAAAGAAGATCACAGAGACTCCTGCAAAAACCTAGACCAAATTTTGCAAAAGAAAGTGTGAGAAAAAAGCAAAAAGATAACGAAAAGGAGGTGGCAACCATAAGTATATCTGATTCTCCTGAACCTGCACCCAGTCAAAGTCAAGCTGAAAGGAATAACTCTCCTGCAGATGAGAGGAACGAATCGCCAGAAGTTGAAGGTTTTGATGGGCTTAGGTTTTGAGATGCGAAGGCTACCCAGGAATATGAAAAGAAATTCAAAACTAGGGGAGTCATAAGGGACAGAGCTCTTGTCCTTGAAGGAGACAAAAGTACTGATGATACTGTCCAAGCCGCCATGATTCAAAGAGGCTGGCAGTTTTTCAATGAAAATTTGGGCCATGGATACCAGGAACTCACCCGAGAGTTCTATGCCAATCTCAGAACCCACTCAAGAGAAGACGACTTTCCATTTTCTTCCTTCCTGAGAGGAGTCACCATTCCTTTAACTGGTGACATCCTGAACAAGCTTTTAAAAGTACCAATTCTGGAGGAGGAAGGATGCCAGTACACGTGGAAAGTTGATATTTTTCATCAGGCAGAGAATGCAAATTTGAGGAAAGATATATTAGAAGAATGTTGTCAACCAGGTGCTACTTATCTGACAAAGGCTGATGGTCGACCAAAGAGTGTCAAGAAAAATTCTCTGAACTATCTTCCACTGTTGTGGTGCCATTATATCATCTCATCTCTACAACCGGTGATGCATGCAATAGAAATCACCATTAAAAGGTTAGTATTGATGTTCTGCCTGATGAAGGGTTGGCATGTGAATCTCGGTGAGCTGATCTTAGAAGAAATGATGAAAAACCTAGACAAGAATCTTCAACTGCCATACTGCTCGGTTATCACCTTGCTAGCTCAAAAGTATCAGGCTAAGGTCAACTATGCCGAATTGACGAAGATCAAGCCTGAAAGAGTGATGGATAAGCAGTGGGTGATAAGCCATGTTGATAATTTTATGCCCAAAGAGCCCAAGCGTCCCAGGCAATCAGCAGGAGCCGGTTCTTCTTCTTCTGACATTTCTATGGTGTTGCAGGAATTGCAGGTCATGAAGAAGATGCAACTTGGAATTTATGATCGGGTCTTAAACCACGATCTCATGCTCAGGAAGATTGCCACCAGATTGAGGGTAGAGCACATAGCAGAAATGGGAGGCCCACCTGACCGAGATGCATGGTTGGCCTCCATTGGATTCATTATTCCCTCTAAGGACGTACCCCTGGCAGCTGACCTCCCACTATCTTCAGAGCAGAACAAAGAGAATGAGGATCAGGATGATTGATTTGTTGCTCTGTATTTTTATTTTATTATGTTGTTTTTATAATGACTTGACTTTATTTTAAGTGTTTTCCTGAACAATGAATTCTCTTTTGTTTTAGTTGTAATGAAATTTTATTTCTTTGTTAAATTGCTTGTTATTATTCTGTTTTTCGAATGTATCGGTAAATTCATGCATCCCAATCCGACCACGTGTTTCCCATTCACTGCCACTCAGGTAAAGAGGGAAGTATTTTATTATTCCGACTCCTTAATTGATATTCTAACTCATTAATTGATAAAATATGATTATTGTGTTTAATTTCAAATCCATCTTAATAATTCAAAGTTTGCTGATTCTTAAGCTTTAGTCGGATAAATTAATTGATCGGCTTTGTTTGACTCATGATCTCTGCCCATAACTATTTTTCATCATTAATTAATTGTTTACTCGGCATGCTAGTTAGCAATCTGAATGTATGATCTTATATTAAGTTTGGGGACATGATTGGCTGATTAACTGTTATATTTGTAGCTTTTGAGCCTCTATTATTCTTTCCGAGTGAGCCTGTATGCTAGTTAGTGAGATAGAATTTGCTTCAGTACTTGCTAATTAACTGTATGCCAGCCAATCGGAAATGATGAAGGCCTTCTTTGTTAAATTAGCCAGGGCCAAAAATTAGCCTTCCTAATATTTTTAAATTATCCTTTGACCCAATAATTATGTTTGAGCCTGAGACCCTTTTATTCTGTTTATTCACCTAACGTTACAAGCCTATATATCTAGAAAAACCGACTGATTTACCCCTGGATGTTCCACTGATGAATTGCTCAGTCTTACTTATTGCTAGGGACTAGCAAGTTCTAAGTTTGGGGATGAAGAGTGTGCCTAACAGTAATTAAGGACACACTTTGACCTTGGTTATAGATGAATAAATAGAGAAATGAAGGGAGAAATAGAAAAGCCGAGAAGAAAAATGAAAAAATTAGCAAGGAAAAAGGTGCAAAGCACCACAAGAAAAAAATTTTGTGATCAGAAAAAAAAAGAAAAGAAAAGTCCAAAGGACTAAAAAAAAAGAAAAAAAAGGTGCAAAGCACCGTAAGTTGTTAAGTTAGCATTCACTCAAAAAATAATGGAGCTTGGTATGTAGAGGCAATTTAAGTTAAAAATTGAGTCAAGGCATCAGTGGATACATCTTGTAACCCGTCTCTGACTCAGAAAACAATAATAGAGCCTGTAGCCCAGCCTCATTATAAGCTTAAAAAGCCCTTACTGGTCTGATTGTGTTGGCATATGGTATGAAATTTAGAACTATTGCAAGCCTATGTTTATCTAACAAGTATGCAGGTGATGAGTGCATTCTATTTACCCTATACACCGAGAGAAGAGTGAAACACCGACCCAGTAAGGAAAGCATCAACAGCTTGTTTCCCAAAGGAGGTGTAAGTTATTATATTTTCAAAAATTGCGAAAAGAAAGCATGGTCGGTATTCAATAATTATAGCATGAACTAAGTTAAGGAAAGGTTGATTGTGTTGAATAACAGCTTGTTAGTTAATTAATTTGAGTATTTGCTTGAGGACAAGCAAGTCTTAAGTTTGGGGATGTGATAAGTCTTGAAAAGACTTAATTATTTCACCTTTTATTTAACATAATTCATTAATTATTGTTTAGTTTTGACTTTATTATTTAATAATTTGTTAATAATTCGTGTTTTAGTTATTTATTTCAAAATTGTTTTATTTATGTAAGAAAATGGTTAAAAACATTAATTAGTTAAGAGTTTATGATTATTTGTAATTTCATTAAGCAGCCAGCATACAAATGCTAGGCAATTAGTTGTTTATTGGTGCAGGAACAGGTTGCGCTCAAGCTAAGAAGGAAAATCCGAGTGAAATTCCAAAAAAAGCCGAGTGAGATGTCACAAATCCGAGTGAAACTCCAAAAGTCCGACTAGGAAATGCTTCAAGACACCGATCGTAACAGGGAACCGAATATTGCATGAAGAACCCGAGCGAGACTTTAAAAGCACCGACTAAAAAAAAAGAAGAACCCGAGCGTCAACTTCAGAATGCTGATTGAATAATCCACTCGCTCAAGCGAGAGTCAAATTCGCTCAAGCGAGAGTCAAAATTCGTTCAAGCGAGCAAGTTCGCTCAAGCGTGACTCCAAAACATCACCCCTCGCCCAAGCTTCTCCATAACGCTTAAAGCAAGAAAGAAATACTGCAGTACATATTTCGAGCTCACCCAAGCGAAAACCCAGTTCGCTCAAGCGTGAAGGCTGTTATTTAAAACATTGATTGTTCCCTCCAGAAGACACTCGGCACCAGTGCTGTTTCCTGCTGCCTTCTCTCCTACTTTTGTACCTTAGTAATTTAAGTACTGAGCTGTTATTAGTTGGTGCTGCGCTGTGATTAGCTAATGATGAACTGTAATTTGTTAAGAGCTGAGCTGTAATTAGTTAGTTATTCCGTAATTATGTAATTAGTTAGTTAGTTTAATTATTAACTTAGCTTTCCTAGTGATTAGTGAAGTTCGTTAGTTAGGTAGATGCTTATATATATGCTCTGTAACAACACACAAAAGAACCAAAAAACAGAGTACATAGAATACAATTCATTTTCCATTTCCAATATCTCTCTAATTCATTTCGCTCTCTAAACTCTCTCATCCATGTCTTTCCACATTCCTTCGATGGAACCAATGTCGATGGAGTTCTAAATCCCTAAGGTTGGGATTGCGAAGGTTAGCAATGGAATCTTGAAGCTATGAGTGAGGAAATCAACTTCTAGATCCTGAGGCAAACAAGCTGAGGAGTGGATCTGTTTTGCTGGATTGACAAATCCAGAACTGATGAAGAACTTCGCCAGTGAGGAATCATGGTTGAAGCTTAGGTAACTTCCAGCTTTCTAACTAGTTCAGGCCTAATCAATTTAGGTGAATAGTTAGAGTTCAACCTCCAATTTCACATTAGATTCTTAGGTTAATTGAGCACTTAAGGAATTAAGGTCCAATGCTTAAGGATTAGTGTTTTTCACCTAAGGAATTAGGGAATAACCACAAGCGGATTGTCCTCTGGATTATAAAGTTTGATTATACTTTAATTGTATGTTTCTTGATGAATTTGTGAACCGAAGCAATCCTGACCTATTTTCTATTAATCACCTTTCACATTTCATCTTAACACTGTTTCTAGAAATACAAAAACAACTAGAAAACATTAAAACAACAAAAAAACCGAATGAACTTTCTATGCCTTGTGTTGGTTTAGCTTGTACTAGTCTGAGATTAAGGTATTTACCATAATCCCTGTGGGATGATCAAATATAATACAATTTTAACGACTGGTGCGCTTACCAAAGCGTAAATCTTCTGAGAATTACACATCAAAATAATGACTCGGAGATTTAGCATCAACCATCACTCGATCGGAATTCTACTCAGTAAACTAATTACAAAGCTGACTCCCTTTCTTTTTCACATGAGTAAAGTTATTCCAGAGTACTTCTGGTCAACACACCATATATCCCTCAATCGGTGCCATCCCCACTCGGAACGACACACACAGAGGCACTCCACTCGGAACGAGTTACTTTGAACTCGAAAGTTTCCACTCGGAACTCCACTGCTCGGGATATCATACAGGGAGACCTCTCACTCGGAATTATATCCACTCTATCACTCAGAAGGTCCAGATTCGGACATAGGTCACTCTGAATTTCACTCGGAAATTCACCATAACTTAAATTGTTTTCAAAACTCCCATTCAGACAGAACTTGTCCAGGATCTCACCCATTCTCCGTTCACTCATCTTGCTTGGGCGAATACTATCCCCAAGACCCTTCGCTCGGGCGGATTTTGTCCAGTGGCTACCCCTGATTCTATTAACAATCCCGCTTGGGCGAAATGGCCATTCACCTGAGCGAATTTAGGCCAGTAGCAAATCCCATTTGCTACAACAATCTCGCTAGGGCGACATTCTCACTCGCTTGAGCGAGTTCTACAGAATCCCTGTAGGAAATACGAAATTATACACCATCATATATAACATGTGAGGCATATACACCTCGATCCAAGCACTCTCACTCGGAAGTGGATGAGAGATACCGAGTGGATGAGAGACTGAGATAGAGTCAGGGGTGAGGGAACCGAGAGGGTGATTTCCGAGTGCATGACTTCGACCGTGTTTTGCCCAGTTATGGAATATTTATTAATTGGGTCATTTCTTTATTAAATTACAATTATTTATTTATTTATTTTTATTTTTTGATTTTATATTTTATTATTTTATTATTTTATATTACTTAATTGGACTTGAAATAGTTATTCAATTCATTTTAATATATTATTATCTTTTGACTTCTGGAACTTTCTTCTTCTTCCCTATTACTGTCTTCCCTCGAGTAAACTTCACAATTTAAAGTTAAGGTAGAAACTCAGTCTCTTTCTTTCAGAAGCTTCTTCTTCCATGTTTGTTGACTAATTTGTTATATTATGTCTCTTTCTTACAGAAGCTTCTTCTTCTTCCCTGTTTTTGGACTAAATTTTACATTTTAAACGTAAGGCAAAAACTCTATCCCTTTCTGAAAGCTTCTTCTTCACTGCTTTTTCATCTTCCTTCTTTGACATTCTAAATGAACTATGCATATTCCTTCTCTGCTTTTTCTTCTTCCATATCTCTTGACTATTTTTTACATTTTCAAATTCTCCTCTAAAGTCATCTTTACTGTTACTTTAGTTTTTTTCTTCTTTTTTCCTTTTTCATATCAAAGTTAAGAACTTTACTGTCCGTTTCTGAAAGCTTCTTCTTCGCTGCTTTTTCATCTTCCTTCTCTGACATTGTAAAAGAACTACGCATATTCCTTCTCTGCTTTTTCTTCTTCCATATCTCTTGACTATTTTTTACATTTTCAAATCCTTCTCTAAAGTTTTTTTTACTGTTACTTTAGTTTTAGCAGCTTTGTTATTTTTCATCTATATTGTTTTTTTCATCTTTTTTCGTTTTTCATATCCAAGTTAAGAACTTTTCTGTAAAGTCATCTTTATCTCATGTTTTCATGTTATTCTCAGTCCATTTTATGCACATGTGACATAAAACAAATAGTCAAGTAAAGATGGTTTTTGATTTTTTAAAGAAGACTAGAGTTTGTATACATTACTATTGTCATCGATTTCATCATATACATGTTGATAATATTTTCTTAAAAACAAAAGAGTTATTGTGTACAATTATTGATTACCACTTATACATGTTGATAATATTTGTGTGTATGCCTTATTGTGACTAGAGGTGTAAGTTTTAAAGAATGCTCCTCAAAATTATTGGTATTCCTATAGTAGCTTTACAATACGAATAAAACAAGATTGACATTTGCTATGATTAGACTGGTTGGACAATAATTTGTTTTATTTGTTTATTAAGAATGTTATAATATCCTTATACTTCATATAAAGCAAGTATAACACTTGCTATGATTAGAGAGATTTGGCAATAATTTATTAATATATTATATTACTCAATAAACCTCTTTATTTGCTTTTAGCCATGGCACGTAAGGTAAATGATATTGATGAAATCAACAATACAAAGGAAACATGGAAACTGTGCGTAAGAATTGTCAACTTGCGATATGTTGATAGGCCTCAAAAACCAGCATCCATGGAGTTGATATTTATGGATAAAAAGGTGATGTTATATTTGTTACTATATTGTCTGAAACATTATTTGTTTAAAATTTGAATATAATTTGAGCTATTGGCCTTATATTTATGTACAGGGAGATAAAATATTGGCTATTGTACCAAGTTGGTGTTTTGATAATTGGAAATCTCAACTCCAAGAAGGCAAGAAATATATTGTTCAAAATTTTGAGGTTGAAGATTATACCAGCCAATATAAAATATCCAACCATCATTATAAGTTATGCTTTACAAAAGGAACAATTGCACAACAAATTGATATTCTTGAGATACCAGAATATATTTATCATTTTACTAGCTTTGAGGACATCATATTTGGGAATGCTTGCCCAGATGTATTAGTGGGTAATAATGATTTTTATTTGAAATTTATTTATAATCTGTCATTAAACTTAATTACAAAAGCTTACTTTTCTTTTGTTAATTAAACAAATGTGATTGGTGAATTTGTTGCTGTAGAACATTATCAATGGACATCTCCAAAGAATTTTGCGGTGATCAGGATGAAAAACCATAGGTCAATGAGTAAAAAGCTGTGAACCAGTATTGCTTCATTTTTTAGAAATTTTGTTATTAAATAAAAATTTGTTCTTTAACGTATTATACTTTTTCTTTTCTAATCAAAGGGGCAATACATTAAGTTGCACTCTTTGAGAAGAATATGCAAAGCAGCTTAAAAATTTCTTGGACAAGACTGAATGTGGACCCATAGTGATAGTTCTTACACTAGCAAAAATAAGACACTCAAAAGGTTACTAAACTATCATTTTATATTATAAATATATTTATTTTATTTTTACATATATTACATGTAACCTTTTAAAATTTTTGTTAGGAATGGATCAAATCAGCATTCAAAATTCCATGTACGCCTCAAAGCTGCTAATTAATGAGGACATATTTGAGATTCGTGAATACAAGAAGAGGTATAAACAATATCCTTCTCTCTAACTTGATTTATCTGTTTACTGTGCTAATTTTATTTTGAATTGTAGTTTGGATCCATCACAGGAGTCTTATAGTCAGAAAATCACCTCACTCCCTTCAGCTTCTCAACTTTCCACTGAAGACAAATTTTTCCAAAATGCAGAAATTAAAAGTTTAATGGAAATTAATGAACTCAATCAGGTTTTGTTTATTATTTATTTATACATTGCTATTTGTAATTAAATTGGTCTTATTAATTGCCTCTATCAAATAGACTAAAATATAACAATAAATTTATTTTTTGTAGAGGAAGTGTTATGTAACTGTGGCAAAGATTGACAAAATATATGTTGCAAATGGATGGTGCTATGAAGCATGTAGTAAGTGCAACAAGAAAGCAAATCCAAAACATGTACCATATAACTGTCAAAGTTGTGGGACAAAAATATTACAAACAATGCTAAGGTTATTAGTAACCTTACATCCTTCTAAAAATCTAGAATTTATTTATGACACTTGACAATTTCCTTAAATGGACGGATTTTTTTTATAAACAGGTTTAAGTTAGAGGTATTGGTTTCGTATGATGAAGCAAGATCAAGGTTTGTCTTGTGGGATGAAAATTGCATTCAATTGGTTAAGCAAAATGCATCTGAACTTAGAAAACAACAGATTTTGGTATGCATATATCATTTTTTTCCCATACAAGACAATCAATTAATCAAAATAATTAATGAAATCTTTATTTTTTTGACTCTTTTTTTTGTAGGAAGGTGAGCTGGATCTAATGTCTATCCCTGAACTTATTGATAGTATCTTAGGGAAACAATTGGCTTTTAAGATTAAAGTTCAACCACCATACAAGCAACACTCCGTGCTAAATTTCTCAGAGGATGTTCATATAATAGATTCTATCATACAACAAATTTCAAAGTCTGAGGTATGTATACATCATGTAATATTTTTAATAAACATGATTTGAACATTTTTTAACTTTAGATTTAACTAAATTTTAGGGTGTTCTAAAAACTGATAAAGGCAAATCAATTGTGGAGCCAGTGTTTGAGCAAGATATATTTGAAACTGTAAGTTAAAATAGATATATTTATATAGTTCAATTTCTTATTTAAATTCATTATACAAGTGTTGAATCTCATTCATTTTTTTTAATGTGGCAGCAATCTTTATTTGCTACAGTAGATTTTGATCCCCAAACAGGATTTTCAACACCTGCAAAGAGAGTATCTTCTAAAATGCAACATGATGATGTGCTCGAAGAGTTAACTCAAAGTCAACTTTCTACCTCTAAAATAACAAAGCACATAAAAACTGAATGAATAGTTTCTTATGATTAGGTAAATCAATATATTTTGGATAGTACTTAGTATTTGTTTTGTAATTATACTAATTAATATACTTTAAAACCAAACTGACTGTGAAGAACATACAAGCACGAATATGTTGGTTTTGATATTTGACAACTACTGGTCTGTTAATTAATTATGAAAATTCACTTTTTGTATGAAAAGCATTAAGTTGTTTTGTTGTATCATTCTGCCACTCATGAAATTATAAGCTTTCTTTTTTTCTGATACAAGAAACTACTGTTAAATATGTATATTAGCAAGGTATTATTAAAATAATTGCAATGGTATTAACTCTTAACTTAAGGAAGGAGATATCATATATGGAAATAGGTATTAACTCTTTTTTTCCCTCAGTCGATCTCTTTCGCCCTCAGTCAGTCTCTGACTCCCTCTCTACAGTCTCTTTTTCCCTCACTCGCTGTCTCACTCCATCACTCGGCCCTTTATTCACTCGGTCACTCTTTTAATAACAAAATTAATCTTATATTTTAATTACTAAACTAATCTTATATTTTAAATAAATATGTTATTTATTATTTCTTCTATAATACCATCACAATAATACTCAAACTTACTAAATTTAACTCAAAACTAATTGGGTCATTTCTTTTTCAAAATTCAATTAATTCATGCAAATTCTAGGTCAATTCAAAAATTGTGATGAATCTCTGTATACACTGAAAGATGGAGAAAAAGAGATACCGAGTGGATGAGAGACCGAGAAAGACTGAGAAAGAGTTAGGGGTGAGGGAACCGAGAGGGTGAAAGAACCGAGACAGTGACATAACGAGAGTGGATCAAACAACGAGTAAAAGAGATCGGGTGAGGGAATAAGAGACTGAGTGAGAAGTCAGGGAACCGAGAGAGAGAGACACAAGTGAAAGAGAGACCGAGAGGGAGAGACGAGTGAAAGAGATCGAATGACGAACGAAAGAGTGAAAGAACGACAGTGGAAATTTGACTGTCCGCGACTTGGAGCATGATTGGAGACGATAGCCAGATAATGATAGGCAGATAATGATCCGTGTTTGGCTCTGGAAACCCAGTCGGAAATATGTCATCTTTGGCTCTGAATACGATAGCCAGATAATGATCCATGTTTTGCCCACTTATAGAAAATAAATATGTTATAATATGATGATATCAAATAGAAATCTTGAAATTTTAATTATAATTAGAATATTTATTAATTTTTATATTGAGATATAGTCAGAATGATATGTTAGCTAAAAAAATCTTTAATCTATTAAATTCACATTTAAATGGTAGTTATATTTAATTATTAATTAGTAAATCCATATAAATCATATGTAAGGTACATGATTATTTATAATAAAGCAATTTTAAATACTCGAGTTGAACAACTATGAATGAATATGTTTGTTGATAATCTCCCTCACTCGGTTCCTTTTTTCACTCGTCTCTCCCTCTTGCTCTTTCACTCCATCTGTCTTTCTCCCTCAGTCGGTCTCTTTTGCCCTTAGTTAGTCTCTGACTCCCTCTCTACAGTCTCTTTTTCCCTCACTCCGTCTCTCACTCCACCACTCGACCCTTCATTCACTCGGTCACTCTTTTAATTACTAAACTAATCTCCCCTTTGTTTTTTCATATTTTTAAATTCAAGGTAAGAAAAAGCCATTTTACTGTTATTTTAGATTTAGAAGATTTTTTGATCTTCTATCTGTATCATTTTTCTTTACATTTTTAGATCTAATGTAAGAATTTTCTTCTAAAGTCATTTTTATCTCAAAACCTCTTAAGTCATTTTATCTTCTATTTGTAATGTCAATTTTTTTAATAAGCAGATAGAATTTTGCTTCTTTTCTTTCGAATGGTTGAGAATATCATTGTTGTTGCTATAGTATCTTTAAAATAGGGATAAAACAAGTATGCGACTTGCTATACACTACCGTTACCGATTTTCACATATACATGTTTGTATGTTATAGGGATGTCTGAACAAAGGCCTACTTCAACAAAGGCAAGATTGAGAAGAAAAGAAATTTTAAATCAAAAATGAAATTCTACCATGAAGAACACCAATGCAAGTCAAAATTCGAGAAACCAATGCAACAAAGGTTTTATTATAACTTCACTTAACTTTAGAAATAAAAAAAATTAGTTTATTTTTTAAAAGTTATGTATAGTTTATTTTAATAGTTATATAATGTGTTTGTGATGCAGAGAATCTTTTACCTATACATGCTTCAAATACAGACATTACTTCAAACACAATGACCATGAAGATGTCATTCACACCGTTAAGAGATGTGTCATCAGTTGTTGTTAATCAAGGATATAAGAATAATTTTGGTTATGGTTCTTACACCCAACCAACTTCCTCTATCCAAGACAGGTATAAAAAAAGAAGACTTGCTGATATTCATTCACTAGGACAGAATCTCATGAGCAAATTTTCCGATATCAACCACAATAGAGATAATGAAGTGTTCCTTCAAATAAAAGACAGTCAAATATCTTCATTTGCTAATTCTCATACTGTAGTTACTCAACGATTAGAAAACCCTTTGAACTGTGAGCAAGATGTTATTGAAGGCAACCATTATGTATCACTTACTAAAACAGAAATCACTTCAATTCAGTATGATGACTTACAAGGTAATAACACTCTTTATAACACTTCATGTTTTGTATTTAATTTTTTTAAAAGCAAGTTACATTTTTTAAACATTTGGCTAATTCATACAATCATATACATGACTTTTACATTTTTAATTATAGAAACCCCTTCAGCTTTTCATAACGAAAGTCTACCCATAAATGAGGACAATGTAGATAATGGACAACTTAATTTAGGTAAGACATATCACTATTTTTTAAAAATTTGCTTTCATGTTTCATCTATGTTGTTGATTATTATTTATATTTTTATTACAGGATATAACGATATTGGAGATCCTGTCTTCAAATGTCAATTTTGTGGGGCTAACATGTGGTATCAAGAGAGAATTAAGAAACATAAAAGTACTTCAAATCCTAAATTTCAACTTTGTTGCGGACTTGGAAAGATACAACTTCCCCTTTTAAAGAATCCTCCCCATGTTTTACAACATCTGCTTTTTGATCATGATTCATCTGATAGCAAGAATTACCAAGCTCATATTCGTGCATATAATATGATGTTTGCTTTAACATCACCAGGAGAAAAACTTGATAAAACATATAATAATGGGAGGGGACCACCTTCAGTTAGAATTCAAGGACAATCATGCCACCTCATTTGAAGTTTGCTGCCTATGCCTGGTCATACACCCAAATTTGCACAACTTTATATTTATGACACTGAGAATGAAATTCAAAATAGGCTTCGAGGATTAAGGTAAATAAAGTTTCTTCATATTTCTACTTTCTCGTGATAATGCTACCTGATTTTAGTAGTCAAAATTTTTCTAACAATTTACAATATTTTACATTATAGATATCAAGAGAACTTGGATCCCCAAATCATCATCAAATTAACAGCCATGCTTGATGAGTTTAACGTCTTTGCTAAATCTTTTAGAATGGCAAAGCAAAGATTTCAAGATTCATCTTTACATGATCTCAAGTTGAAATTAATTTCTGAGAGAACTACTAATGGCAGAATATATAATCTACCTACAGTTTCTGAAGTTGCTGCTCTTATTGTTGGTGACTTTCACAGTGCATCAAATAGAGATATAATACTTGAGACACAAAGTGGAAAATTACAAAGAATCAATGAGCTTTATGCTGGCTATTTGGGCTTGCAATATCCTCTTTGTTTCCTTATGGTGAAGATGGATATATACATGATGTGCAACATAGAAACACAAATGTCTCCCAAGTGTCAAAAAGAAATAGAGTAACTATTAGAGAGTTTTTGTGTTTCAGACTCCAATCTAGAGTAAATGAAGCACAAACATTACTCAGATCAAGAAGACTTTTCCAACAATTTGTGGTGGACGGATATACCATGATGGAGTCAGAAAGATTATCTTACATCAAGACTCACCAAAAAGAATTAAGAGTTGATAAATACAACAATTTGCATCGATCTAATGATCAAGTTCACACTCAAGGTTCAAATAAGGGGAAGAGGATCATATTACCTTCAACTTTTGTTGGAGGACGTAGATACATGGATCAATTATACTTTGATGCAATGGCAATTTGTAGTTTTATTGGCTTTCCGGATTTGTTTCTCACTTTCACATGTAATCCGAATTGGCCAGAAGTTCAAAGGTTGCTCAGGCCTTTACATTTGAAAGCACAAGATCGTCCTGATATAGTTACTCGAATCTTCAAAATAAAACTTGATCAGTTGATGATAGATTTGACAAAAAACAAGATATTTGGTGCAATTGTTGCATGTATGTGATTTGATTATTGTTACAATTATAATATGTAATTTTACAAATAAAATATATTAACATTTTTTTATCATGCAGATTTATACACTATTGAATTTCAAAAAAGAGGTTTGCCACATGCTCACATACTTCTCTTCTTACATTCATCTAGCAAGTACCCAACTCCTGAGGACATTGATAAAATTATTTCAGCTAAGATTCCTAATCAAGATCAAAATAAAGATTTGTATGAGTTGGTCAAAACTCATATGATTCATGGTCCTTGTGGTTTAGCTAATACATCATCACCATGCATGAAAAATGGTAAATGCTCAAGGTATTATCCTAAGAAATTTCAGATATCAACTATTGTGGACCAAGATGGTTTTCCTGTTTACAGAAGAAGAAACAATGGAAATGAAGTTGAAAAGAATGGTATCATTCTTGATAATCGCTATGTTGTCCCTTATAATCCCCAGCTTTTATTAAAGTATCAGGCTCACATAAACATTGAATGGTGTAATCAAAGTACTTCAATAAAGTACTTATTCAAGTATATCCACAAAGGATATGATCGTATTACAGCAACTATCGTTCCTTCACAAACTGAAGATGAATCTTTTGTTCAAGTGATTGATGAAATCAAAGACTATCTTGATTGCAGATATATCTCACCATGTGAGGCATGTTGGAGAATTTTCTCATTTCCAATTCACAATAGAACACCAGCAGTTGAAAGATTATACTTTCATCTTCCAAATGAACAATCTGTTTATTTTAATGATTATGAGGATATTGATTCCTTGCTTTCAAGACTGATTGTTAAAGACTTTATGTTTACATCATGGATGGATGCAAATAAAAAATATTCTGAAGGAAAAAACCTTACATATGCTCAATTTGTATCAAAATTTGTTTATGTTGCAAAAGAAAGAAGATGGAAACCAAGAAAGCAAGGTTACACCATTGGAAGACTTAATTGGATTCCTCCAAGCACTGGGGAGTTATTTTACTTGAGAATGATGTTATCTGTTAGTAAAGGACCATGCAGCTATGAAGACATCAGAACTGTTGGTAATATTCAGTATCCAAATTTTAAAGAAGCATGTTTTGCAATGGGATTTCTAAAAGATGATACAGAATATATTGAAGCTATTAGAGAGGCTAAAGATTGGGGTTCAGGACACTATTTGAGAAAATTATTTGTCATGATGATTCTCTCAAATAACATCAATAGACCTAAACATGTTTGAGAAGAAACATGGCAATGGTTAGCAGATGGTATCCTTCATGATCAAAGAAAAATGTCTGGCATTCAAGGTAGCCTCTTAATTCTAATATTTCTTCATTATTAAAATACAAAGTATATGGTTTGATATTAATACAAACATCACATCTTTTAAATTAATATTGCACCTTTTTTTAGATTTACAGATAAATGATGCAGACTTGAAAAATTTAACTTTGTTGAAAGTTGAGGAGCTATTACAGTTAAATAGAAAAGTCTTAAAGATTACCCATCAATGCCTTATCCACAAGGAACTATTACAAGTCACATAGGAAATAAACTTATTTATGCAGAATGTGACTATGATAAGGAAGAGTTGAGCCAAGAATTTCAAAATTTGTTTAAATGTCTTACAGGTAGGCTGTGTATGTACCTCTTGGCATTATCATTATATCTTATTTATGATAAGCTTACTAAACTTACCTATCTAAACTAAATTATTTATTTGTTTATTTTACATTTTTCAGATGAACAACTTGACATATTTCATAAAATAATCAGAGCTGTGAACGACCAACAAGGAGGCATGTTTTTTCTCTATGGCTATGGCGGTACTGGTAAAACTTTTATATAGAGGACATTAGCTTCAGCCTTACGTCCAAAAGGTTCTATTGTCTTGACTGTAGCTTCAAGTGGTATTGCATCATTATTATTGCCCAAAGGTAGAACAACACACTCAAAATTTGCTATTCCTGTTCTTACATTTGAGAACTCTACTTGCAATATCCATAAAGGTAGTGAATTAGTTGAACTGTTGAAAGAAACAAAACTAGTAATATGGGATGAAGCTCCAATGGCCCATAAGTTTTGTTTTGAAGCTTTTGACAAAACATTGAAAGACATTATGAGCAATTCTAATAATGGTAATTCTCCTTTTGGAGGAAAAGTCATTGTTTTTGGAGGAGACTTTAGACAAATTTTACCAGTCATTCCTAGAGGAAATCGATCTGACATTGTAAATGCTACAATTAATGCTTCATACCTTTGGCAGCATTGTCATATGCTTACTCTCACAAAAAACATGCGTCTCCAAAATAATCCAAGCAATTCAAATGCAGAAGAATTGAGAGAATTTTCTCAGTGGATATTAGATGTGGGAGATGGAAAAATTGGTGAGTCAAATGATGGTTATGCAACCATAAGAATTCCAAATTCATTTCTTATCATGGATTTTCATGATCCGATAGATGCTATAGTTCAAAGTACATATCCTAATTTAGTGCAGCAGTACACAAAAGAAGACTTTTTACAGTCAAGAGCAATTCTAGCATCAACCATAGATGTTGTTGATCAAATAAATGATTATGTTCTTTCATTAGTTCCAGGAGATGGGAAAGAATACCTAAGCTCTGATTCTATTGATGAAACAAAAGTTGTTGAAAATCCAGCATTTGAAGCACTTACTCCAGAATTTTTAAACTCACTGCGAACCTCTGGCCTTCCTAACCATAGGATCAAATTAAAAATTGGAACTCTAATTATGCTGTTGAGGAATATAGACCAATTAGAAGGTCTTTGTAATGGCACTAGATTGATCGTGACAAGGTTGGCAAATCATGTGATTGAAGCAAAAATTATTTCTGGAAAGAATAATGGAAATGTGATTTGTATTCCTAGAATGTCTATGTCTCCATCTCAATCTCCTTGGCCATTTAAACTTATTAGAAGACAATTTCCTATAATTGTTTCATATGCTATGACTATCAATAAGTCTCAAGGCCAATCACTAGCCAATGTTGGACTATATTTGCCAAAACCAATTTTTAGTCATGGTCAATTATATGTGGCACTTTCCCGAGTTCAAAGTAAAGAAGGCTTGAAGATTTTAATACATGATAATGAAGGAAGACCCTCAAACACAACTACAAATGTTGTCTTTAAGGAAGTCTTTCAAAATCTATAGTAAGTACCCATTTCAATAGTCCCTTTCAATTATTTAAGGATTTCTTTAAGTTTGGTCGTATTTGCTCTGTCAGATCAGGACTGAGGCAACTAACTTGAAGAATCAGCAAGCTACAATGCAAAGACTTGAAGAGAAAAACAAGCAATTAAAGCAACAGGTTATTAATACTTCTGATATTGTGTATATGATTACATAATGTCATGGTCTCTTTTGTTTCAGAAGGAAAATAAGTATCAATGCCTTTTTGAGCTTCTGGTTGTCTTTGTTTATTGTGGTAGTCACCTCCGTAAATATTTTATTCCAAAAATAGAAAATTGGAAACAATTGGGATATTTATTAATTGGGTCATTTATTTTTTAAAATTCAATTAATTCATGCAAATTCTGGGTCAATTCAGAAATTGTGATGAATCTCTGTATACGCTGAAAGATCAAGAAAAAGAACGACTGAATGAAACAATGAGTGAAAGAGATACCGAGTGGATGAGAGACCGAGAAAGACTGAGAAAGAGTGAGGGGTGAGGGAACCGAGAGGGTGATTTCCGAGTGCGTGACTTCGACCGTGTTTTGCCCAGTTATGAAATACTTATTAATTGGGTCATTTCTTTTTTAAAATTCAATTAATTCATGCAAATTCTTCCGCTTGAGCGAGGTGAGCGCAGTTCCCTTGAGCGCCCCAAGTTTTCCTGAGCAAATAGGGGATTTTAAGTATCAGACTCCAGTCTCGCTTGAGCGAACCTATCTCGCTCGGGCGACATCCTGCCAGTATCAAATTTCCATGTGGCTCGCTTGGGCGAGACACCACACACCAGCCAATCGCTCGGGCGAAATTGCTCCAGTAGCTAATTTCACACTCGCTCGCTTGAGCGAGGCATCCACTCGCTTAAGCGGAATCCGACCAGAGGTCGTTTCTCCCAACACTCGGTTTTGCACTCGGGAAAGTTATTCCAGAACCGATTCGTCTCATTCGCTCCCTCACTCAGCAATTTACATTAAAACCGACTTATCACTCAATCAATCATTCACTCGGTAATTCACCCTCACACCGACTCATCTTGCTTGCTTTTCTACTCGGCAAAATCAATCAAAGCCGACTCATCTCTCACTTGGCCTTTCACTCGGCAATTTATTTCAAATCCGAGTCATCTCTCAATCAGTCTTTCACTCGGTTATCTAATTCCGAATCCGAGTCATCTCTCGCTCGGTGTTTCGCTCCGCAATTACTCTACAACCGACTCATCACTCGATCGGTCCTCAGTCGGTTAAATCATTCCAGACCGATCCCACACTCGCTCAGTCTTTCACTCGGCTAAACAATTCCAACACCTACCATCACTCGATCGGTTTTCCACTCGGTAAACTTATTACAAATCCGACCCCCTCTCTTTTTCGCACGAGTGAAGTTATTCCAGAGTACTTCTGGTCAACACACCATATATCCCCCAATCGGTGCCATCCCTACTCGGAACTACACACACGGATGGACTCCACTCGGAACAAGTTACTTTGAACTCGGAAGTTTCCACTCGGAACTGCACTGCTCGGGATATCATACAGGCAGACCTCTCACTCGGAATTATATCCACTCCCTCACTCGGAAGGTCCACATTCGGACATAGGTCACTCGGAATTTCAATCGCAAATTCACCATAACTTAAATTGATTTCAAAACTCCCATTCGAACAGAACTTGTCCAGGATCTCACCCATTCTTCGTTCACTCATCTCGCTTGGGCGAATACTATCCCCAACACCCTTCGCTCGGGCGGATTTTGTCCAGTGGCTACCCCTGATTCTATTAACAATCCCGCTTGGGCGAAATGGCCATTCGCCTGAGCGAATTTGGGCCAGTAGCAAATCCCATTCACTACAACAATATCGCTCGGGCGACATTCTCACTCGCTTGAGCGAGTTCTGCAGAATCCCTGTAGGAAATACGAAATTATACACCATCATATATAACATGTGAGGCATATACATCTCGATCCAAGCACTCTCACTCGGAAGTTCTCATTATACGTCAAATTTAGACCTATCCAACGTTCTTACACATTATAAAAGGCATATACCACCCGTTCACACACTCATTCTTATTGATTTACAATTTTCCTTAAACTACCCGTGCAAATGCACGAGTCCACTACTAGTTTTAACCTATAAAAGGGGATCTATACACTTCATTAAGGTATGCATTTTTTTGGCTAAAAGACTTACATTACTCTGTGTTCTCCACTCTTTTCTTTATATTTCTTCCTCCAAACAATTTAATTTTTAGTTATTACATAACAAAAACAAGATATTCTCCAAAAACAAATATTGACACATGACTTGTGGACGTGGCTGTTTCTAGTCCGTGTATTAGGTTCAACCTAATCTCCAACGATGTGCTCGTGAGACACACTTGCCCTCCCTGTTTTTTTTTTTTCTTACAAATTTCAAATAACTTCTGGAACATTCCTAAATGTGCATTAAATTTAATCGAAGGTATGATTTACCCATTAATTAACTACAACTCGTCTCTCTGACTAATCATTGCATAAAATATCATTTTTTATAGCACAGCCAGACACGCGTCACTCATACGATGCACCTCGAACGCAAGGCGGTGGTCCCCTCTATTTTCCAGAAACTTCCACTGGACCACTACATACTCGCGTGCCTTCAACTATGCAATCCTCAAGGCGGTCCTGATCGAGCCACGTGTCTCAATGTCCATGTCTGCGTCCTACGTGGCGCACGCTATAACCTTGTAATTGATACGCTTTCTTTAACTCTTTCCATTTCTCACCCTTCGTTTCCCGGTTCAACCAACAATCAGCGTTGTCGTTTGGTTCTTTCTCTTCTTCGTCTTTGGTAGAACGAGGATTCAATCTGCGTTTCAGAGCTTCTTCTCGTCGTTTTCCAGATCGGAGAGTTTTATTGCCATGAACGGAAACGAAGTCGCGGAAGATGCGAAGATGGAAAAGTGCACGGAGAAGATGGTGTACATGTGGGGGTACCTTCCCGGAGCCTCGCCGGAGAAATCTCCGACGCTGTCTCCGGCGCCGGTGAGTCTCTCTGATCCTTCACCCGCCGAAGATTCCTGGAAGGATGTGTGTGGTGGTGGTTGTGGATTCGCCATGGCTATCTCAGGTTGATTTCTCGATCGTTTGACTCAACTTTGGCTAAATTCAGATCGAAAAGTTCAATCCAATTCCTAATGATTTTCGATTTGAGTTCTTTTGAAACAGATCCTTGAACTGTTTTTTCTTAAACACGGTTCGTTCGTCAAAATCTTAATTATAGTTTTTTTTTGGCGATTTTTCGTTAACGACGGTTTGTGTTGATTTTGTGATTTTGTAGAGAAAGGAAAGCTCATAACGTGGGGCTCTACGGATGATGAAAACCAGAGCTATTTGACCTCAGGGAAGCATGGGGTAATGCAGTTAACGTTCTAATGTAGGGCTTGGTTTTGGTGTGAATTTGTTGTTGGAATTGATTTTGCAACTTGTTATGGATGCATGTGATTTCTGAAGGAGACTCCAGGAACTTTTCAGCTTCCCAGTGAGGCTTCAGTGGTGAAAGCTGCTGCTGGCTGGGCTCACTGTGTCTCAGTCACTGGTAATGTTTTTAATCCGTTTCTTTGATTGTGTAGAAATGATGAAGCAATCGTGATTTACTATGTGTATGATGCAGTTTGAAAGAATTTCATGATCCTCATTGGTAAATATAATTTAAGGATGTTTTGTGGACTTTGAAGGTTGTACATCAGGTTTATAAATTGGTTTGGTGGATAACTGATGACAGATGGTCCTATTTTTTTGGAGAAATTAGAAATAAGAGAAGCAAAATCATTTGCGATTATTTTAATTTGCTTGGATTTATGCTAATCTATGTGTTTCATGGATTTTGGATTTTGAAATCAGTTTAGTGGATAAAATAATGACAGATGGGTCTGTCTTGCGGAGAAATTAGAATTACGAGAAGGTAAAATAATCTGTAGATTTAATATGATTATTAATTTATATATTAATAGGAATAAGGAATAGGATCAAAGAGCTATTATATACTGTGATGTTTTGACATCAACATTTGCAATTGGTTAATAAAGCTGAATGTAGTGTATACATGCTCATTGGTTTTGCTTGTACGACACAAGGAGTTAGTTTTGAATTTCGGTGCACTTAAATGTGTGAACTTTATTTTTTAAAAAATACTTTTACCTCAGGAAATCTTTATGTTGATTGAATTGATTGTTGATTGCAGTGAAATTGGCAATGCTCACTGGCTGTATAGTTTTTTGTTAAGAGCAGAATTTCTAATAATAATGAAAGCAAGTTTACATGGGCTTAATGTTGAAATTGTTGGGAGAAATCTAAAAGGGAAGTACATCTAATTCTTGAAATTTTAGTATTTTTTTAATGGTGATGATTTATTAAGGGAACACAAAATTTCCATATTTTCAACCTTTTCCTACCCTCTTCCTCCAGTACAATTCTGGGTTCTCCTTGCTTACTTATATCTATGTATGAAGGACAGCCTATTAATAAGGGGCGTGAACATGTTTGTTAGCCTAAAGCCTCTTTACTTATGTATCTGAATTCTTTACTTACTAAACCCTAATGTATTTTTTTTTATAATTTAAAGTATAAATTTTACTTTTAGGTAGATAAAACTATAAACTTTTCTAATAATAACTTTATTATTGAAGTTGATTGTTTTTCAATTGAATGTAATTACTTTTAAAGTTTTGTTATTAAGAAAGAAGATTCAACAGCTTTTCAATTGAGTATTATTCAGATTGAAGGCAAAGTTGATATTAATAAATTAAATAAGGAGCGGATGTTTTAAGCTCAAAGCTTAATGGAATTCTGGTACTTTTTATAATTGATGACTCTTGAAGTTCTAGTATTTTTTTATGATGGATGAGTGATTAGGGTTTCTTGAATGTATTTCCCTTTTTCTAACTCTTCCTATCCCCTTCCTCTATTATAATTAAGACGTCTGTCTACCCCTTATTTACTTCTATGTATGAAGGCTGGCCAACTAATTAGGGGGCCTGGAAACATTTGGTTTCCTATATCCTCTTTACTTATTGTGTCCAGGGGAAGGCTTTATACTTATCAAAACCTAGTGTTTTTTTATTATTTAAAAATTCTGAATTTACATTTTTAGGGAAATAAAACTATAACCTTTACTACTAATAATTACTGTATTATAGAAGTTGATTGTTTATAATGCTACTAATGCTTCAATTGATTGTAATTACATTATGCATAAAGTAAAGGTTCTGTGTCTAAAGAATAATAATCAAGAGTAATGTAGTCGAGAGAATGTTAATCAGATAGAAGGCAATGTGGATAGTAATAAACTAAGTATGAATTGAATATTTTAAGCTTAAAACTTAATGGAATTCCTGAAACCTATCGGGAAGTGGGCATAACAAAAGGGAAATTGAAGGCACGGATAAATCAGGGAAAAAGTAAAGCTTGTTCATGATAGTCACTAAGCAGTAACTGTTCAATACGATAGGATATTTAGTCTTTGATAGATGAACAAACAAAACAAAAGTAGATAATGGAGCAGACAAAACAATGATGTTTGGTCTCATATTTGGGAAATCTAGAAATGAACAGGACAAGATGCTATGGAGTACAGTTAAAGAGAGTGGTGCTAAGTCTGGTCCATTCAATTTTGTTCTAACTATATTAGTGGAACTTTCCACTAAATGTTCCATGTTTAAATTTTTGTGACCATTCTGCTTTATTTTTAGAAATGCAACAAATCATTTTAAAGAACTAACATATCATGTTCTACTTTGGTCTAACCTATATATCAAACACTAACCTCAGTTATTACGTTAAAGAGTTGAGAATATATGTGGCCTTTTATTAATTATATTTGATCTGCCTAGTATATGGGGTACTGGCCAATGATGTCAATAGTTAATTTGATACCGGTAGAGTGGGAATCTAGTATGGTATGAACCATAAATCTAATCGGGAACAAGGGTCTTGACCAGTTAAGTCCTAATCCGATTCGATATCCTTAGCACTTGGGGGCAAGATCTCGAGGGTTAAGGATCAGAATAGGGTGCCCTGTGGCATTTATGGGGTGGTATTTGTAAATTACAGGGATCGTCCCACGTAATGATGATGTGTTAGAGCTTTTTTGTGAAATCTAGAAAAGCTTCCATTTGATGTGACATTAAATTTGACACATCTTCTTGTCGAATCCGGCATGTCTTTCAGGATAAAGTGATGATCCTGTGGACACCGGAGGAATGCTGGACAGTTATGTCCAAATCTGTGGGGGTGCCTATGAGCCTGTCTGTTGGACGGTATTGGATACTTGTATTGTTCTTCTTCATAGCGGTTTGGGCCCGATATTGGTATCAGCTCCAGATCAATATTTTTATCAACTGATGAAAATGGTTCTTTCTCTCTATGTGTGTGTGTGTATTAATCTAAAACTCATTTCTAAACATTCTATAAAATCTAAATCATTATTATTTAAGAAAAATGCAAAATTAAATTGGATTGCTTTAGTTGTCTTATTCTACAATGCTATGGGCCAGTTTGGATTGTGAAAACGTTTCCTATTTTATTTTTTGTTTTTCAGTTTTAATTACAAAAATGCCATCATGTTTCATATTTTAAAAAATTTGTACGAAAAAAGTGAAAACAGGAAAAAAAAGTTGTTTTCAATGTTTCGTGTACAAAATTTTTAAAAACATGAAACAGAAAACAAAATGATAGTTTTGTAATTAAAATTGAAAAACTAAAACGTTTTCACAATTCAAACGGCCTCAATTTTTTCTTTTTTCCTTCAATGATATTGAAACTGAATATAATTGAAATTTATAGGTCAAAGTTACAAAAGCATTTGTAAGAAATGGAAAGAAAGTAGCAGTTCGGAAAGAATATATATATGGAATACTAAATCTCAAACGTTGTATATGCAATATTACATTACTCTTATGGTACCATTTTAAAATTTCAATTTAGATAAATGAAAATTGTGCTTTTAGACAACAGTGAAAATAGGCCATGCTCAACCAACCATGTAATAAGCGATGAAAAACTTTTTTAGCCTCATTTTGTCACTTTTGGCCCTTCTATATAGCACAAGTTTCTTATTTGGTTGGTGTCCATCATGATTCATGTGAAGATGAAGGTGAAGTTTATGCATGGGGCTGGAAAGAATGTGTGCCTTCTGGAAAAGCTATTCCTGATTTCATCACTGTTGGAAGCCTGCAAAAGGATGTTGCTGGGAAACAAAGTTCATCAGTTGCTGAACAAGGTGCTAATCATCGCTTGTGCACTCAACAAAAATAGTATAACAAAAGAGACTTCTCTGATTTCATTTCAGGCGGCTAATGGAATTTCAGCCAATTAACAGGAAGCCCTGAAAGCTCCAACACAAGTAGTGGGTCAGATTCTCATCATGACAACAAGAAAGCTGGAGAGGAAGTTGTGAAGCGAAGGAAGATCTCTTTCTCTAGACAGGATTCTGATGGGCAAGCATCTGGAGAGGACTTCTTTACTGTGTCCCCTTCTCTTGTGACCCTTGGTCATGGAGTGAAAATCACCTCAGTAGCAGTTGGTGGGAGGCACACCTTGGCACTGTCAGGTAATTCATTTTGTGGAAGTCTGTACTACTGATTAATATCCTAGGGTAGTTGGCGCTTCCTTGTGGTTACATTATATAGTTTTGTAGGTTCTATGAAGTACGAAGATATGGAAGGTTTTTGATGTAAAGCAAGACACCTGATGCATCATATTTTTACGGAAGTTTTCAGATGTGGGACAGGTCTGGGGTTGGGGCTATGGAGGTGAAGGACAGCTGGGTTTGGGTTCTCGAGTAAAGATGGTATCATCCCCTCATCTTATAACCTGTATTGAGTCCAGTTCTGGAGCTCAAGGATCAAATGCTGCTGGAAATTATGTGGTGGAAATTGCCTGTGGAGGTCGGCATAGCGCTGTGATAACAGGTAAGCATTTAACTACTGTTATGTAGTCTTATGAAAGCATCTCTGAATGTTTAGAAATTTGTATGACTTGACAGAATGTTTATATCCTTATGCTACAATGTTAAATTCCATTTTGAGATATATATCAATTATTATCTATCAATATTTATTTGTATTTTTTATTTTTTATGTAGTTGAAAGATGTTTTTTATCAAGTGATCAAGAATAACAATCACAATTAGTAATGATATTTCAAAATTCCTCTTGTAGATGGAGGAACACTTCTTACTTTTGGCTGGGGTTTATATGGCCAGGTGAGTCTACTGTTGAAATTTTCAATATTATACTATGTCCATCATGTGCCTATTTTAAAGGCATATTTATTTTCATTTCTAATGATAGGATAGAATTTGCACATGCTGAACACACCCACAATTTTATTTTGTTATGACAAGTTTGTTAGGCCAGGGAATGAAGTAGTTGTGACAATAGTAATATAAAAAGTTTTTTTTTTAAATATACAAATATGAAAGTTATAGTTATGGAGATGATTGGTGAGCGTTAGAGTAAAGATGAATAGTGTCATGTTGAAACATAGGTCATTAAACATTTTTTATGTTTAGTAGAATAAAGGAATAGAACTATACAGGATATAAAAGATTGCAAGAAATGTATATGTACAATATTCAAATGAATATGCATACCTAGTACTTTCCGATGTCCATGTATATAGTATTAACATTTATATAAATAGGGTAGGGATCCATTGATTCTGCGAGTTGTATTAATTGCAGAGAAGCTAGGTAGTTCAATAATTATGAAGGACACATAGATAAATACTATTAAATACTTATAAAACTTTGTTAAGGATCTTGTTAAAAGGAATGGTAAAAACGTCTAAAAATGGTTTTTTATTGAGTTGAAAGCTTTTATTGAATAGATGAAGTTTGCAAAATTTCATATATTAATAATTACTTGATATTTATCGTTCAACTTCGTGTAATCATGTAATATGTTTCAAAATAAAATATAAGTCAATTATGAAATTACCCAACTATAGATGTTTAATTTGTATGAAATTTAGTACTTGGTATAGGTATGTATTTTCATCAAGATAATATCATGATTCAATAATTAGATTTTTAAAATTTTTATTCTATGATGAGTTTTAAGTTTTTAAATGGAGCTAGTATTTAAGACTTGTTCTTGGAATAAGTAGATGTAGATCCCTTAGATAAAGCTGGCTGTTTTGAACAAAAATAAGATTAAGCTGGATAACATTAATTGACTAACTAATTTTAGAAGAAGCCAGGATTTACTTACTACTTGTAGGACACAGGCTATAATCCATGTACACAACACAATCTTTAATATAAGGAAAGAGTTTAGAGTAAAATGAAAATAAAGATTATCTGTAGAGAAATATATTTGAGATTTTTTATTAAAATTAAATGACCAGAAAGGTTTGGTTAAGCAGCTAACATTAAATGTAGCATTCTTGTAATCCCAAAGGTACTGTTCAGCTGTGTTAAGAATTTCAGATTGATGTCATCATGTGTTGTAGTTCCCAATACATGTCAGACATGGATGTAACCTCTTTATTGAAGCGCTCATGCTTCATATCATATCTAATTAAAGCTCTCATGATTTTTAAGCTGAATGCAGTACTGGATTGAGAGTGCCTTACCTTCTGATCTAACCTGTTCCTTTTGGTTTTGAGTGTAATAAATTCACAATCAGATCCAGCCAATAGAAAATGCTAAGTGGGAGGAGATCATATCATTATTAGTGAGTATTCTTATACAGCATGCAAGTGGCCTATCTGAAGTCTCTTTATCCCTTCATATGTGAATTTTTCAGTGTGGACAAGGGAATAATGCTGATCAGTTGAGACCAATTGTAGTTCCTTCTTTATTAGGAACTAGAGTGAAAAAAATTGCTGCTGGACTTTGGCATACATTGTGTGTTACTGTAAATGGTCAAATTTATGCATTTGGTGGGAATCAGTTTGGACAACTGGGTACTGGTAGTGATCAGCCCGAGGTATGTTTACCATACTCATTTGTTTGATCATTTTGCAAACAATATTGAACATACACAGATGCTTTTATTGAGTTTTTAGACAATGTGTTCGATAGGACTCATGTCAGATTAACACATGATTTTATCTCAAAACTATCAGTAGCATCTATATATTTAAGGTTGCTCAACTTGATGTTATCATTTTCAAAAGATACATAGATTTGTGTATTGCTTCTGGAAGGTAAACTAAAATCATAAAAAAAAAACAGTTCTTCAGAGTCTCAACACAGCTTATGGTACCTGATTGGCACAGGCCAAATGCCACGCCATATTTTGTCTACCAAGCCTATCTAAATGCCAAAGTATAAATATTTCATAGAAAATTATAAAAAATTGTAAGGGGGCTACAGGCTACTATACTTGCCCACAATTATAGGAAATACAGTAGCTATCATGACAAGTTGGAGACTCTACCAAGCTATTATGAACTGGATAGACATTTCTCAATAATCCCAAACAGTAACCTGAAAGTCTGATGAAAATACATTGTTGGGCAAGCCACATGGACTTGGTGAAAGTATGATAAAACAAAATCAAAAAGGGAAAATGACTAGTAGTATGTATCCTTAAATTTTGAAAATACTCACAACGTAGTAACAGAAAGAATGAATTTCATAACCAATAGTAGTTGTAGTTGTGATTCTGGATCTGGAAGCAAAACTACATACTAGTTGAGGAGTTGTAACTAAGTATAAAAGAGTTCATAAATGCTTACCATATTTAAAATAATCCATAAAATAGTTTGTTACTATCAAGGATAATTACCATTCGTGTTAACTCTGTACTGTCCGACATGTCAGTATCTGTACACATCTCAAGTAAGAGGCCTCTCCAAACCTTGCAACATGTAAATGGGATAAGGTCCAATGACCCTACAAGTGAGGGGCCCTGCCTTCCGGGAGCACAATCTAGTGTCTAAATGTGTCTGTTAATGACGGATGGTGTTTTAATCAACTACCATTGACAAATAATTTAAAATATGGAAATCAACTTTATTTCTCAACTTTCAAAACAGAAATTCGAAGTTATTACTCAGGAGTAAAAGCTTCTAACTCCTTTTGGTTGTCCTATTATCCTTTCCTTAATATTGTAAAGCTCCCCACTAGATATTATTATGTTTTTCAAACATAAGTTCCATTACTAATAAAATTAACTACTTCAAAATTTAAAGGAAAATAAATTAAGTACAGCAAAATAAAAAAAATTCAAGTGAAAAAAAAAAATAGTTGCAAAAGTATTTGGGGACAACCTAACAATGGGTAATATAGATTAGAAGTCTTTTTTCAGGAAAAACCACGGTTTAGCTTTCCTGTTATTGACTAAGCTCCCAAGTGCAGTGACTTCTTTCGAAACATCGTAAAACGACTATCTTTATGTGATTTGAGGTAAAGGTTGAGACTTGGGAGATTGAGTTTTGGAAAAGAAACAAGATAATAAGAGTGGAAACTCACCTCAAACTCTTAGTGCAAGTAGGTTCAGATCCGGTGACAAATCTGTTTTGTTCAGCATTTGTAGCCCACTATATGGTTATGTTCAATATCGTATTTGTATGTGTGCAAGTCTAATTGATATTATGGTTATAAAACCCAAAAATTTCTTTATTTATAATTATTATGCCAATACTTGTTGATTGATTTTTAATTTTTCAGACTTCACCACGACAGTTGGATGCTTCAGGTTTTGAGAATAAGCATTCTGGTGTAGTTTCTTGTGGGGCTCGTCACAGTGCTTTGTTAACAGGTACGTTTCTAGCGCATAATGCCCAAGGGGGACTTTTAGAACCAATCTTAGTTTTTTGCACGGTTTGACAATGCTATGGATAATTCACATTTAGGGAATTGACATATGAGATTGATGCCGATATTCACCTTTGGGCTAATGCTATTTTCTTGACTATTCATCTATACGATCTATTCATATCCCATACTTTGACTTGTATCATCTATGCTTTAAGGTCTTGACCAGAATATTCTGTTAAAGCCTCCTAGTTAGGTGAAAAAACTTCAATATTTATTGACAACATAGTTGTGTAAATTCTATGATACTTCAAATTCTCCCATTAATAATTACGTCATAAACTGTGTCTTGTTTCACACATACTTACTACCATTCTTCACTGTTTCTCATTGAAGATGATGGTCACCTATTCACTTGGGGATGGAACAAGTATGGTCAGGTAGTCTCGGTATCTTAAGTAACCCTTGCAAATTAAGTAATACTTAGTGCTTGAGTTTATTTCCTGATTAATGTCTACCTGGACAGCTTGGTTTGGGAGATTCTGTTGACAGAAATATTCCTTGTCAAGTTTCTTTTGCTGATTGCCGACCAAGAAATGTTGCTTGTGGCTGGTGGCATACATTGCTGCTGGTTGATAAAACCGTTTGACTCCTATTTGTCCATTAGAATCATGGTGGTTGCGCAGTTTTGATAGGTTGTTGACTAATCAGCATTTCGTTAGTGGAATGTAGATATGTCCAAATTTACCCAACATGTTGGTTTGTTTTATTCGTCCTCTTCCCTATATTTGCCCTGTCTCAAGCCTACTTCAAATGCTTTCTATTTCTAGATTGTAGCTTGGCACTAACATGGAAATGTGAAGTGTTTTAGGTTTGCGTACAGGCTTTAAGGTATACGAGACTGTCTATGGTTTGTAAGTTGTAATGCCTTAAATGGATTTGACCCATTTTATTTAAAGACGATAGCTTAGGGTCTTGTTTGAGGTTATTCTGATTTTTTCGATATGTAAAACATTGTACCTTGAAGAAGCACTATGTTGTTCCTAGACATCATTTTGCGTGACCCCATTTTCAAATCATAGCTGTTTTGATCCGCAACTGGTATGAAGTAACGTGGCTGGAGAATAATGGTCGCCATGAACTTGTGACACGATTAAATCAAAACAAATTAAACTGATTACTGGTGATAGTTTAGATAATTGCTACCTCCTTCCACTTCAAAAATAAATAATTTATAATTTTTTTCAACGCGAACTAACACTTTTTGGACTTCGTATTTGGAATTTTACCTTGCATGTTGTGATAGTTTAGATAATTGCTACCTGTCTTTTCTATCCGGTGTTGTCAACTTGTCAAGTGTTTATGGATTCAGTTAATCGATGTTATTATTTTTATCATATCAAATGAAATTGATGAATGGTCACCAAAAGTAATGTAATTGAGGTATAGTGTTGAGAATTCTATTTTAAGTTAGTTTTAAGAGATTTTTTTAAAAAATTATAAGTAAATATGTTCTTATATATGTTTTTAAAGCAATTAAATGTTTTGTGTAATAAATAAAATTAAGGATATTTTAAATAAATAAATTAAATATTTAATAATATTAATGTAAATAATAATTTTAGTTAAATTTTGAAATTTGTTTGATTTATTTATAATTAGGATCTGAGGAAGTATAGGTTATTTTGGTAGCAAAATTCTCTTGATTAATGGATGTGTTACGTTTTATAATTTTTATTTTACTAATTTTCTAAATAAATTCTTTTTGTAATAATAAGAAGAAACAACAACAGTAGTTTATCCAATGGTGGAGTCCTATCAATGAGGGACTAGCATCAGCATGTGTATACTTCCAAGCAGGCACAATATTGCCTATTCCTTCTCTTTCTCCAGTCTTCAAACATTGTAGAATTCTATTCACAAGTTGTGTGATGTATTTTGGTTTTGGTATCGAGCATGAATTATTTTTATTACACTGATTGCGGAAGCTACGTTAGGTCTAATGTGAGCTCGGTGAATAAAGTTTCCCGAGCCCTAACTTCAACACTTTTTGGACTCTCATATTTTTAATCTTATAATTAGAAATGCCTCCTTTGGATAAAAGGGGAAATTGAGGGGAAATGAAATGAATAGAAAGATAATAAGTTAAAATTAGAAGAAAATATTTATGTTTACATGGGGTAAATTAAGATGAATTGTTGGGAAATATTTTATGTTCCTGCAATAAATAAATTGAAATGGATTGAGAAAAGATATCTAAGGGAATTTGACAATTGAGATGCATCTCTCTGTGTATGTATGTGTGTATATTATATGTGAGAGGTTATCTTATGTAAAAGTGAGATGAGTGAATTTAGGTTGTACAATCATATAATGGATGATTGAGATTAATCATGTGTGTTTTTTAAAAAAGTCATGTGACATTTTAAGTGATTATTTTCTTATAAAATACTTTATATATATATATATATGTATATGTATATATATAGTGTCTCCTCCCACAAAACCTCTTGTTTTCCACCCATATTCAGTTGAAAATAAATTCTTACAAGAAAAATCTTCCCTACCAATTGGTGCGAAGGGTTTCTTTGAAGTGAAATTGGAAGGATAAAAATAAGGACGAGGTAATTAGAGTTAAATTTTTATTTTTGGAGTTTAAAAATCATATAACTTTTATATTTAAAAAATAAATAAAATAAAAATAATGCAACATTTTTATATTTAATTTTTTTATCTAATATGTTTTAGGTTGTTATAAAATAAAAATCTTTTGGTTTTGGTGTTTATCATGTAATTTTTTTTCTTTACATTTTACATTCAACTTATATTGAATAATTTATTTAATTTTTACTGAACTGAATTTATTAAGTGTATACCTAACAAAGTAAATTGTATGTTAATTTATGTTGATGATTCTGACACATTCACCTCAGACATATAGCTTTACCTATAAGTTTTGAAATAAGCCTCCTGATATTGGTGTATGGAGGTACAAGCTATAATACAACAGAGAATAATGGAAATGGAAAGCAGTTTCAGGACATGGACACTGACTATGTTCCTGAGAACTTTGAACAGTCATATGATAGAGTTTCAACTACGAATTTAGATTAATTAATGATAAAGGAAAATCATAAAATATTAATGTGGAATGTTAGGGGGGCTACTAGCAATGATTTTGTTAGGAATTGTAAACAATATATACATGTTCAAAAACCTGAAATTTTCATCTTTATGGAAACTAGATGTGATCCTATCGATTTAAAGAATTCCGTAATTAAATTTGGATTTGACAAATATGTTTATACTAACGTTAGGGGTTTTGCTGGAGGAATAGTCCTTGCATGGAAAAATGATATGGTTAAAGTTGATTTACTTATTTCCTCATTTCAATTTTTGCTTGTGAAAGCAGTTTTCCCTTTTGAAAGGATTTTTTTATGATTGTTGTTTACGTTAGTCCAATTGAGAGCTTAAGAATTGAACTTTGGAATGGTCTTTTTATTTTATCTAATCAAATCCAAGGGGACTTCAATGACATAAGTAATCAATCTAAGAAGAAAGGTAGAATACATGTTAATAAAAATAAATGTGATACTTTTTATAATAGATGGAACAAATGTAAATTTGGTTGTGGTACTTTTTATAATAGATGGAACAAAAGTAAATTTGGTTGATCTTGGACATATAGGATCTAAATGTACACGGAAGAGTCTCATTTTTAGAAGTAGGGAAAGGATCTTTGAAATACTAGATAAAGCCTTTAGCAATTCTGAATAGAATTTGAGATTCTTTGAATGTGAAGTGAAAATCCTTTTTAGGATTGAGTTCTCAGATCATCATCCTATTTTGATCCAACTCTGGCCTAATACAAATCATAGGAATTCAAAACATTTTAGGTTTGCTAAAGAGTGGGTAACAAATCCTAGCTATAAGGTTGTTCTACAGGAAAAATGGAGTCAATATATTGATGTTCTGTAATAGGTATAAGGAAGGCATAAGCCTTGGTGCGGAATTCAGTTAGTAAGGAAGGATAGGTGGTTCACGATCCGCAAAATAAAGGAATCAAGCAAAGCACAAGGTTGAGGAGAGAGAATATAAGACTAGAGGATTACACGTTTTGAGCATGTTTGAGGTGAAGTTTCTTCTGATTCCTCTTTTGAATATTCTCTAGTAACAGTCTGAACCTTCTCTCTCGTTCTGACCTTCTCCTCTATTCCTTTCTCTGAAAGCCCCAGGTGTTTGTTACTGTCGTTGGCTATCTGTGAAGGCTTTGAGCTGAGCTGTTATAGCCTTTGTGTTTTTCATTTGTTGTTCCTTGTTTCTTTTTACTAGTTGAGAATTATAATTGTTACATTGCTGCTTTCATTGCCTTTCATGGATCAGAACACACGCTTGAAGGAATTACAAACAGATATTCATACTCATTTGAAGGATATTCATCGTATGAGTCAAATGATGGATTTGCGTTATTAAGAGCAGAATGATAAGATGCTTCAAATCCAAGCTTCTATGGATCAAATTTAGTTGGTAATGAATCAGTTATTGCAGAATGCTTCTCAATCTCATGGAAGTGCTTTGAACAATAGGTCCCTGTTAGTGACACCGATTAATGTTTCTTTGCCTATTGAGGAGATTTCAGTCGGATTTCCTCATTTTGATGGATCGATGCCAGTGATGGAATGGATTTTTAAGGCGGTGAAAATTTCCACATATCATAATACTCCTGATGCATCTAGAGTTGACACTGTTGCAATACATTTTGATAAAGATGTCATTCCATGGTTTCAGATGTCGCAAAAATTATCTCTGATGACTACTTGGGCTGAGTTGACTCATGCTTTGGAATCTCAATTTGGTCCTTCACCATTTGATTGTCCAATGACTGAACTCTTCAAGCTTCAACAATCAGGTTCGGTGTCTGACTATTATCTCAAGTTTATGTCTCTAGCGAATAAATCTCTGGGATTAAGTGATGAGGCTTTTCTGAATTGTTTTATTAGTGGTCTGAATCCTAATATTAGACATGATGTTGTTGTTGCTATGTGCCCTCCTACCTTGTTGCATGCAGTTGCTTTAACTAAACTTTTTAAAGAAAAATATAGTCCTGTTTCTAAGCCAAATTCTACTTCCTATACTCATAAATATTTCCAAATTTCACAAACTCCAGTTTTCTATTAGTACTCAACCAAAAATACAAAATAAATCTCAATTACCCCCACTTTTAACCACTTCACCAGGCCCTCCACTAAAATCTCCTAACGTGAAGAAAATTACTCTTGCTGAAAAGCAATTGAGAAGGGAAAAAAATTATGTTATTTTTACGATGAGAAGTTCTCTTTTAATCATAAATGTCCTAATAGGAAATTGTTGCTATTACAAATGGAAGATGATAATAAGAATCCTGTTAATACAATTGTAACTCATGGTATTCAGCAAGCTGAGTAATGGAACAGGAAGATCATCATTTGTCTTTAAATGCCTTGAAAGGTGGTATGGGTGTTGGCACAATTAGATTCATGGCATATATTGAAAAATTACCTGTGACGGTATTGATTGATGGTGGCAGTTCTGATAATTTTTTGCAACCCAGCGTGGTAAAGTTTTTAAAATTACCTGTGGAACCAGCTACTCAATTTAGAGTAATGGTTGGCAATGGTAATTATATGTTTGTTAAAGGATTGGTTACACAATTTAAGGTACAAGCTTAAGGCCATACACTTCAGCTACCAGTGCTTTTGCTTCCTATCTTGGGTATGGATCTCATTTTAGGAGCTTGTTGGTTGAAAATCGAGACTCGGGGTCGGCCACACGATGGATGATTTTGTGGAAAACATTTCCAAGCCACTGTCGTGGCCATCTGTGGGACCCTGGTGTAAGCCGCGAGTTGCACAAACAGATTTACGTATGTAGGTTAGGATAAGACTAAGGGGAGCCACCTCATCTAATCCGAGGTTGGCGAATCTTCGGGACTTAACCCTTTCATCAAAATCGGTAACTGCCTCCTTTGACTCGACAACAACTTATTCCCCGTTGCCGACGTCTTCACCAGCTCATGATACAGAGTCGAGCGTGGTGCATTATAACCCTGATGATGGTGATTTTTACGTAACCATCCATTTTGTTAAACATACAATAACCACAATGACAGCTGGAAGTTCTTCTATGAGGACTAACCTAGAGGACACCACCATGTTAGCGAATGGGATCGACTAGATGGCCCTCGTTGGAACCAAGTTTGATTTGTAAAAGATTTCAAACTATTGATTATCATTTACCAGACCCTAAGATTTGTTAATAACATACATCAAGGCATTTAAATTAAATAAAGTCTGCCCATGTGTTATCTAACCTATTAAATTAAGTGTTTCAGGATACAAACATAGGATACACAGGTTACAAATAAAAGGGGGAGTCCACGAATTAAAAAGTCTTCTTGAGCCATGCGAGTTATTTCCGGACAAGTCTGATCAGGATCAAAATAGCTTACGTACAAGCTCGTCCTAAGAAAAGTCTGATCCTAGAGATTTGCTCAAGAAAAGTTTGATTCAAGTATGCTCGTCCAGATTTTTGGACTACGAAGTACATAGCACAAGTACTTGTTTCATCAATCAGACCCTAAACTTTTGAAGCAACAAGAACGTTACTCCAAGCTCACATCAAACAAAGATCAAAGTTTATTTTGAAGAATACTCTGAACCAAGTTTTTATCAAGGGAAACTACTATTATCATCAAAAGATAAAAGAAGACAATCTAATGCAAGAACCAAAGCTCGTAAGGGAAGAAACCAATATAGCTACTCTGCGTACTTTAGAAAAGCTGATGAAGAATCAGCTCTTGGGTCAGAAAGCTTTCAAAAGGTCAACCCTATCTGTTCTATGCGTCTTGAAAGAAGAAAGCCAACAGAACATCTTTTGCTTTGAAGCTCTCAAGGAACACCATTACTGTGCAAGCTCTGATGTTCATACATACTAGGTTCCTTTATACCAGACCTTTTGTCCTCACTTCATCTTCAAGGTCCGATGCTCATAACGGCTAAATCTCTTTAACGTTTCATAAAGGCTATCTCAAAGGCCTATATATATGAAGAGATTTCAAATCTTGAAGAAATGACTAACTTAAATATTGAATATCAAATTCATGAAAGTTGCTCTTTAAAATTCTCAGTCTTAGCTTTCTTTTCTAAAGCAAAGACTTTCTTTGTTGTTTTGCTCCCAGCAGACCTTAGTCTTTGTCTTTGTCTTTCATACTTAGTGTATAAATTCTTATATTGTATCTTTTGTATACACTAAGTCATTAGAAACACAAACACAAACCATCTTTCAAATCCTTATTTGTGTAAAAGTTTGGTGCATTGTCAGCCTTAGTTTTTGTCAGGAAACAGTTATTGGTTTGAAGATACTTTTGAAAGAATACTTGGGTTGAGCCAGGAGTTACTTGTTGAAACAATAAGGGTTTAAGCTAGAAGTGGTTGAAGTCAGCAATACTTGTGGCACGGTTTTGTGTTGTAATTGTAAAATGTATTTTTACAATAATGGAAATCCTACAAGTTTGAAGGGACTAAACATAGCTTCTGAGTTGGAAATGAACCAGTATAAATTCTATGTTTAATTTCTCTATCCCTAATCCTATAAAAGTCTGTTTCAAAAAGTCTAGTAGTTTCACACTCAAAAGTTTCCTAGTTCCACGTGAAAAGAGTTTAAGACTTATTCAACTCTCTTTCTAAGTCTGGCTCTGAACCATCAGCCCGCAAAGCCTAAGACCCATATTTCTGGGTACAAAATAAATTTTGAACATTCCTAGCTGCCATGCTGAAGGAAATGATGGGGTCAAGCTAGACGTTGGTCGGATATGCAGATCCAACAAAATACAAAGACCACTTTATGTTTTCACACCGTTGTATAATGACTAGGCTTGCTACATGCCCTGAAAGCAATTTTTCTTCATGTATAAGATTCTTTTTGTAAAGGTGGGGTTGTGGCTCCCCTTCAATAAGTTCAAGATGGGGGTGGTCAAGTTTTTGAATATTACGCCTAGCGAATTGTATCCCAACGGTTGGGGCTTGGTCTTGTCTCTCAAAGTTTTGGCCAAGCACTTAGGATTTACTCCCACCGTTGTAATATTCTTTCGTTATGCTCGTGTTCTCCATTGTGAGAACCCTAGTGGTAGATTGGGCTTCGTCAACCTCTGATGTCAGAGCCACATCATCAATTTTAAGGCTTATGTGGAATCGGCCAAGACTGCCACTATTTTTTTAAGCCTTATTTTTTCAAGATTTTTGTTAAGGGTGACTAGACCCCATTTTGGAAGGATGAAGAAAAGAGGTTTTTGTTTCACAACGGCTGGACACACTAGTATTTTTTAATAGAAAGCTCCATGTATGCAAAGGAGGAAAATAAGTTGAGCGAGGGATCCTGGGCGATCATAGATGCCTTTCATGACATATCTTGAGCTGCTCCCCTAAAGTGTCGCTCTTTACTAGGGACTGAGGATATGAGGAAGAAGTACCTCACTTTCCTGGGTATACATAAGATATTTTTTCTGCTTTTACTTCATACCGATTATTCAAATTTTTATTCTAATGTTGATTTTTTATGCAAGAAGTATGAGAGGAAATGCCCTAGACCAGCTTTAGGGTATTATGGCTGAGGTAGACACTAACCCTGACTAGGAGAACCGTGTCACTTCCCTCTTCCAGAAGGCCAAGAAGGTGTGCCTCAGGGAGACTCCCCATCCCTCATGAATCAAAAAAAAGAAAAAAAGTCTGTTACCAAATAACAATAGAAAAAGTAAAAAACGACTGAAAGAACTGACCGGGATCCTTCAAAGGGAAAAGGTCTCACCATCCCAGAAGCCTTTGTCCCCTAAGAGCCCCATGTCATTCCTTTTGACGTGGCCACTAAGGAGGACTACTTGCACCTACTGGAGTGAGTTGGTCCTCCTGAGCCGAAATTCCTTCTCCTATTCCGGCTTAAGGACGAACTAAACTCTAAGGATTTGGACTACGCTCTAAATGGGGCGGCATGGTCCACCCTTAAAGGTTTATCTATCCTTCACTCATTCGTGGTAGAAGGCCTTTTCGGTGAAATTGAACATCTCTAGGCTAGGAATTCCTGCTTGTTGGAGAACCAAGGTAGTTCATAACTGCATCCAGGATTTGAATGAAAGAAACCCGACCCTTCAGAAGTTTAAGGAGACGCTCAAGAGTGAAGTGGAGCGGCTACAAAACGAGGCTGAAAAGCTAAAGAAAGAGAACACCATTCTGCACGAGGAAAAAGAAGGCCTTTCTTCCAAGGTTCGAGAAAGAAAAGCCAAGTATCAGAAAGATATGAGGCTCTTTGGACAAGTCGCGGTGGAATCCTTCAACCATGCAGTTGGGCAGGTGGTATACTAGAACCGTGGTTATAGTCTAGACTTGAACGGATATGGTTTCTACAACAAATTCTGGAATGGTGAGCTTATGATTGTGGTGGGCGATGAAGACTATGAGCTTTCCCATGTACCGTTCTAGTTTACTCTTTTACCCGAAGATAAGGATTACACGATTCCTAACAAGAACACTAATGGGGGTGAAATCAATTGTCATTAATTTATACGCTCTTGTAAATGGGACGAGCTTCGTTCTTTCAAAACTTTTGTCATTTTGGCCATTGTGCGCTTTATTTTTATATCTAGGGCGCTTAGTCCTATTTTTTAAATGAAAAGTCCTTATTATTAAACCGTTATCAGCCTTTTTTAACTGTTATTACTATTAATATCAGTTATGTCTTACTTTATTTAATTGCACTATTTAATAAACTATTACACTGTCAATTTTGTTTAACCTTAATTGCTTAAGTTAAAAATTGTTGTCATCTCGGGGCTATGTCTTACTTACTGAATTAATCGCATCGTTAATCAATCCAGCTTAAATATCCTTAATTGCTTAAGTTAGATGACGTAGCCATCCGGGGTCTTAACAATCATACTCTTCTAGGTTAAGTAACCACTCTGGGGTTTAGGTTTCAACAACCTTAACCACTCTAGGGCTTAATGGCCACTTCGGGGTTTTTTGGTTTTAGTAACCTTAACCGCTTTGAGACTTGATAACCACTTTGGGGTTTTTGATTATGATAACCCTAACCACTCTAGGGTTAAAGGACCTCTTCAGGGGTTTTGGCTATGAAACGTCAGCTACTCTAAGGTTAAACGACCATTCTCTAGGGTCAGAGTTTTTAAGTAAGAGAAATATTTTAAATCGTAGTTTATTAATAAATTACATTGAGCTATTCTGGTTGCATGCCACGTTAAAACCTCCAAGGAAAAACCTCGTAGGAAAAACCCTTGGTAGGAAAAAGAGTACATGACTTGTGATGTTGGTTACCTATAATAGATGCGTAAATTTTTGACATTCCATTTGTTCCTAAAAACTTCACCATGTAGAGTTTCCAGCAAGTATGCTTCTTCCGTTGTCACATTGTGAACTCGGTATGGCCCTTCCCAAGTTGGCCGTAGTTTACCTTGATGAGCAAACTAGTTTCCTACTGAAGCTCTTCGTAGGACCAAGTCTCTAATATTAAATCACCTATTCTGAACCTTCTTATTATACCAAAGGGAAGCTTTCGCTTTAACAGCCTGATCTTGGAAAAAGGCGGCATCTCGTACCTCATGGAGGGCATCTAACTCATTTCTGATTCTTGAACCATTGTCTACTTCTTCAAATTATTAAAGTCTGAGAGAGATTTGATTAATTTCCACCAGTATTACTGCTTCCACATCGTAGGTAAGTCGGAATAAGGAATCTTCTATTGATGAATGCGAGCTTGTTCAATATGCCCACAACACATGACACAACTAATTCGTCCATTCACCCTTTGCATCTCCCAATAATTTCTTTAGTCCTTTCAAGATCTCCCTGTTGGCAACTTCAGCCTACCCGTTAGTTTGGGAGTGTTCTACTAATGAGAAAACTGGTTGGATTTGAAGCCCTTTGAGTAGATACATGAACTTAGCGTTAGTGAATTACGTTCCGTTGTTAGTAACGATTTGTCTTTGTATCCCAAATCAGGAGATGATATTCTAATAAACAAAATGACGAGTTCTGGCAGATGTTATATGGACAACGACTTCAGTTTCAATCTATTTGGTGAAATAATTAACGCTTACGATTAGATATTAGACTCCTCCTGAAGCTTTCGAGAAAGGTCCTAAAATATTCAATCCCCATTGAAAGAACGACCATGGAACAACCGTTGTGAACAATTCCTCTGCATAGATGTGGTGTAATTTACTATGCTTTTGGCATTGATTATATTTTTTAACATACCCCAAAGTGTCCTTTGTCATTGTGGGCCACCAACACCCTGCTTGAAGGACTTTTCTAGCTAGTTTTTCCGCCGAAGTGATGTCCGTATGCCCCTTCGTGAACTTCAGCCATGACATAGGGAATTTCTGCCTCATAAAGGCACTTTAGATATGGGGTTGAAAAACCTCTTCAAAAAATTTAACCATCGATTAAGACAAAATTTGGCAGTTCTTTCTTTAGCTTCTTCTTTTCGATTGGGTCTGTTGGGAGTTGTCCATTAACGATATGTTGTATGATAGGTACTACCATTGAATCATCTGTAAACGCTTTGGCATAGATGATGCACACTCTGACAAGTGCAGTAATGCTTGGTGCTGCCTAAGTGCTTTAGATGACAATGGTTGTTGATCCACCTCTCTTTGTGCTTGCCGACCTGGATAGTATATCGGCTTGGACATTTTCTTCCCTTGGAACATGTTTGTATTCTTCTTGTTCAAAACTTACTTCTAGCTCTTTAACTTTGGGTAAATACTATTGCAATAACGGTTTAGCTTGGTAATTTCCAATGACTTGAGAGACGACTAGTTGAGAATCAATGTAGAGAACTACGGTTTTGGCACCAACATTTAAAGCTACTCGTAGTTTGACGAGACAAGCTTTGTATTTTGCTTGATTGTTGGACGTTTTAAAGTCAAATCTTAAAGAAATCTCAACGTGTACCTTGTCTTCACTTTCTATTATGACTCTAGCACCACAACCCTTTGTGTTTGATGATCCATTAACGTATATGGTCCTATATTCCCGGAATGGGGACGGTGCCTCTCTTGTAAGTTCAACAATAAAATCTGCTAATACCCAGGCTTTAATAGCCATCCTTGGTTCGTAAGAAATATCAAATTCTAAGAGATCAATCGCCTATCACTACTAAAAAACCCCTGACAGCTACATAGAGTCAACGACAGCGACTGACTTAAGCCGTTGCTAATTAGCGACCGCATTTGTGACCACAATATGAAAAAGGACCTTCAAAAGAAAATTAGCTACCAATATGATCGCATTAGTTTACCTCCCTCCAATTTTTTGGTTTCCCTCCAAGTTTTTTTGTTGGCGCCCAACTTAGCAACGGACAACTACCATTAGTAATAACATTCCGTCGTCAACGCCATCGCTATATGGACCTCCCTCCATTTTTTTGCTTTCCCTCCAATTTTTTTGGTTGATGCCTAAGGGTAGCGACGAACGACTTTAATCGCTAAGGTTTCCTTCTCTGTTAAACTTAGCGACAATTTGTCATCGTTATATTTGGATACGGCAGCGATGGAAGCCGGTCGTCGCTAGATAGGTCAAGATAGCGACTGAAAGTGTTGGCGTCGCTAGTTTGGCCATGTGTCAACTTTTTAAATTAGCCATAGGTTTAGCGATAGTATTTGTACCGAAGCAAAATCTAATAAGTTATTCATCCTAAACCTTTCCCCTCCACCAGTTACTCAAGCCAACCCTAAACCCCTTTCTCCTCTACCCTGCCTTGCGAGTTCTCTCTGTTCCCCTAACTTACCCTCATTGTCACCCCCTAGCTGACCCTCACTGTCACCCCCTAACTAACCCTTATCATCACCAGTTTCTCATTATCTCCACCTCTGACCCTTACCATCTCCTACTAACTGACTCTCACAATCTCACCGTCTCTGATGATTAGAAGCATTCTAGTAAGTCCCTTTTCCTCTATTCTTCTTATTATAATCTCTTTTCAATGGATTAGTATATAAGTTATTGATACTATTCATAATATGCTTTTGCATAGTTTGGCAATGATAAGAAATGGTAAACATATAGTGTATGATTTATCATGATTAACAATTACCTCATCTGCCTTCCTTCTGAGGCTTTGAAATTTATAATTGTATACTTGTGTTTAGTTCCTTTTTATGTTCTCTCAGTGTAGTCCATTTTCATTGTGTTTCATTGTTTAATGGACTTATTGTCAATGTGTTCTGTCTTGTGAATGGTTATGTAATATGTAATGGGCGAGTCATAAGATAATTATAAGCATAGTTCAGTTGATTCATCTGTAATTAGATACTTTTTTAGTCTTTCACTCTTGTCTAATGATCCTTTCAAAGTTTAAGGATTACAATATATTTTCTTAGTGTTTTACTTTGTTAGCCTATATATGTAGTGTTTGGAAGCTTAATGTTCAATATTTTTCTTTTGTGGAGTTTTTGTTTAGTTTGTGGCTGTCTTATTGATACTGCAGTTTGATGATTTGAAATTCTGGGACTTGTCGTCTGCTGATTTATAGGAGAAACATATTTGAATTAATTAATGTTTATAGACCATTCAGTAGAGAGGTGTGGTTAAGCATAATAATCTTGTTTTCTTTTAGTCAAGTGTATGATACAATATTATATTATTGCAAAACACTTTTAGCATCATAGATGTTACTTCAGATTTATATTTGTTTATTTTAATTAAAATAAATCTTTTATTGTTTAAATTTATTTACCATACTAAAAAATTTAATTTTTTTGGTGAAGACTTTTTCCTTGAGTATTCTAGATCATAAATTCGTAGACTAATCCCTATTTTCAACAATTAGTGTACCCAACAGTAAGGGGCTGACTAAATTATTTAGTCATATAGAGAGAAACTAGTTGTGGATATTATTTAATTGATGTCTGGGTTTGAAAAATTGAGGTCATATAGATCAAATTTTGAACACCTTTTATGCATAGTGTTGGCTAGTCTTATACTTGTTAGAGCATAGAGCATTGTATAATTATGTGTTAGTCTTATACTTCCTTAAAGGTAGTCCCTTGGATGATTGTCTACAATTCTTCAAAGCAACTGTAGTTTGTGCCTTTATTGGCTATTTCCCTCTGCATTCTGAATTTCTGTATTAACTATTGTTTGCATTCTTAATTTCTCAAATTCTATTTCTCCGATCAAGCAGTGCACCCATTCCCTCACCGGCGGCGCACTTATTTCCCTCTAAGCTCGGGTCAGTTCTCTACATAAGTATAAATCTTTGTTTCATGTCCATGTGTTTACGTATGGAAGAGAATGAAAGGTTGGGCCTTGGAAAGAAAAGTTAAAATTAAAAGAAAAGAAAGTGCGTGAGACTGAAATGATATAGATTGCCTATGATTTGTTGCCTGTACTGGAATGTATAGTAACTGGTACATGCAACAATTCTTTTTCTTTTTCCTAACCAATCCCAAGTTCATCTTCGTCAAAAGTAACATCTTGGTTGATAAATACCTTTTGAGTTTTTGGATTGTACAACTTGCAGGCTTTTGTTTCTTTACTGTATCCTACAAAAATGTATTTTTCTACCTTGTCATCGAGTTTCTTCCCTAATTGATCAGGAAAATATGCATAAGCAACACAACAAAAAACTTTCAAATGACTGAGGTTTGGTTATTTCCCACTCCAAGCTTCTTGTGGAGTTTTATCACGAACATTTTGATAGGATACCTATTTAATAGGTATGTTGCCCAGGCCACATCTTCTGCCAAAAAATACTTTGATAATTTCTTGCAATGTAGCATGCTTCTCACCATATCCATGATTGTTTTGTTCTTTCTTTTTGCCACTCCATTTTGTTAAGGAGTGTATTTGGTAGTCATCTAATGCTTGACACCATGTTTTCTTAAGAAATCATAAAAAACAATATGCTTTCTCCCCCTATCAATTTTTAAGGTTTTTATAGTATAGCCACTTTGCCTTTCAACATATGCTATAAAACTTTTGAGCGCATCACAAGCATCAAATTTATTTTTGAGAAAATAAACTCATGTCTTCCTGTTGAAGTCATCAATAAAAGTAATAAAATATTTATTACCTCCATTAGATGGAATTTCTGCATAGTAATCAAAATGCACCAACTTAAGTGGTTTTATAGCTCTTTAGGAACATCCTTTAGGAAAGGATCTCGACGTTTCTTGCCAACTATACAAGCTTCACACAGTTGATCAGGAGCTTAGATAATAAGAAAACTAGTAATCCATTTTTATTTGGAAGAAACTTGATGCTTTCAAAGTTGAAATGTCAAAGTTGTATGTGCCATAACCAATTATCATCAATTATTGATGCTTTGTAACATAAACTAGCATCATATCTGATGTTCATTGAAAATAGACAATTCCTTGACATGTTTGTCATTGCTATCAAGCCTATCTCATCATTTATGGTGCAACCTTGTTAAATTTTAAATCATAACCTTTTCAGCAAGTTGGCCAACACTTAATAGATTCTGACATATACTATGTGTGTAGAACACATCAAAGATGTAATTTAAAGATCCATCTTTTAATCTGATAGCAATCTTCCCTTTCCCCAAGACTTCAAGTTTTGAGTTGTCACCAAGCTTGACTGAAGTGTGGTAACTTTCATCTAAGTCAAAATAGTTCTTTTTTCCCGTTTAAATGATTACTACATCTTGTATCGAATAACCATGATTGTCATTTTTATCAGCTGCCACAAGACTTGTTGTAAGCACCATTTTTATACCTTCATCACTTTCTACAACTCGAGCATAGCTTTCTTTAATATTTAATGCTTTAGCACGATATTCTTAACTATAGTGACCAAACTTATTACAATTATGGCACTGTATATGAGACTTGCATTCAGATTGAAAATGTCCTTACTTTTGGCATTTGTGACATTGAAAATTAGATTTATTTTTAAATGAGTCATTACCTTGTGTGCCTTGGCTTGAGTCAGCTAAGGATTCGTCCCTCTTCCTCTAAAATTTTGACCTCTCTAAAGGTGATTTGCCCTTCCTTACATAGATCCCTCGTTTCTCACGTTTGTTTGAGCTTTTAATGCTTGTTCAACGGTCCCACTCAACCTATCATTCATCCCCATCTCATGTGACTCTAAAGATGTTTGTAAATCATTTAGAGTTATTGTGTTGAGATCTTTTGCTTCTTTAATGGCTGCTACCACAAAATGAGTTGAAAGCGTATGTATAATTTTCTCCAAGACTTCTTTCTCCTTTATTTCATCACCATTATTTTTCATGTCGTTGACGAGCTTGTCTATTTGTGAGAAAAATAATCATGAATGCTTTCATACCTTCGTTGCTCCATCAGCTTGAACTGGCGTTTTAAGGCTTGTAGTCTCGTTCATTTAACATGGTCAGCACCTTCATATGTTTTGAGTAAAGTTTCTTAAGCCTCTTTTGCTATTTTAGCGTGGAAAATTTTCTTAAGAATAGATAACTCCATAGATTGGCAAATAAAAAATAGAGCTTTTTCATTAAGTAGACAACTTTCATCTACTTGTTGCATATCAACTTTTCCTTTATCTCCTTCAGTTGGTTCAACTAAACCATCTTTAATGATTTCACCATATCTGTTGGTTTTTAAAGACAACTCTATGAGATGTTTCCACATGGAAAATTTTAATCTGTCATCAAACTTGAATACAATTGTTTGTTCTTGTTGAACTTGACTTCTCATGTGTTTGAACTTGCTACCATTTTGATATAACAAGGTCTGATACCAGATTTTGACAATTCAAATAAATTGTCTGGTTGAAATTAAGATGCTATGAGAATAAAATATAAACATTTAGAGTAAAATTTATCCTCACAAAATATTTGTATAACAATAACACACTCAAATTTCTTTAACTCTGTTAAAAACTAATACACAAAACACACACCTCACAAATTAATAACTCAAAACTCATTAGAGTTTTTATATATATATATATATATATTTAATGGCACTCTACTTCTCTCAAGTTCCGGGACTACTAAAACCATATAACATGTTTTCTATTTATACTATGTTGGCATTTTTTTTCAACTTTGACAAGTTGAACAAGAACTAATATTTTGATTTTTCAAAGAAATTATGTTGGTCTAATTTCACATGTGGTAGACAACAATAATCTAGTACATTTCTAGTTGTAATTTTGACTATTCAAAAGCCTTAATTACTAAGCTAACAAAATAGATAAGGATGAAAAAATCCAAGAGCTTCTAGCAAATAAAAATGGCCAAATTTAACTTCTAACATAGATCAACTCATAAAAATGGCTGATGATTATTACATTGATCTATTCATTGTGGATTTAAATCTAATTAATTATGTGCAAACTGATATATTTTTTCCTACAATTAAAGTAGAATACTTTTATCTGAACTGAATCTAAATATTTGTTATGTAAAAATTGAGAAGGCTTTGTTTCTTATAGACGCCTGGAAGACACCTGGGCCAGATGGGTATCCTACTGGATTTTATCAGCAAGGGTGGTCTGTTATTAAACTGACATTTGTGATATATTAAGTTGTTATGGTTAAACTGACATATGTCTTATTCCTAAACTTGATAAAGTTGAATTCTTGACACAAATGAGACTTATCTCCATATGTAATGCCATATATAAATTACTCACTAAATTGATTGTTATAATACTCAAGCCTATAATTCCAAAAATCGTGTATCCTATGCAAGCTGGTTTCATACATGGTAGAAGCATACATGATAATATTATAATTGCACAGGAATTGATTCATACTATGAGAAAGAGTAGGAATAGAAAAGGGTACTTTGCTATAAAGGTAGATATATGAAAAGCTTAAGATAGATTAGATTGGAGGTTTATTAAAAAAGGCCTAGAGGAATTGGTCTGCCTCGTTCCACGATGAATGTTATGATATCACGCATATACTCTATTAAAACAAATGTTCTTTGGAATAGTACTAAGTCTTAATTCTTTCAACCCTCTAGAGGAGTTAGACAATTCAATGTCTCTTTGTATATTTGTATTATGTATGGAAAAACTAACTCGTTAATTTTGCAGGAAGTAGAGAATGGAAATTGGAGGCCAATTAAATCTGGAAGGCAAGGTTCTACCGTATCCCATTTTGATTTTTGCAGATGATCTCCTGTTGTTTGGAGAGGCAACTCAGCAACAGATGCAGTGTGTCATGAAACTTCTAAAAACCTTTTCTGATGTGTTTGGCCATAGCAAGGGGAAAACAAGTATTTTTTTTCTCCAAAAATGTTTCTAATCAAATGAGAAACATTTTAGGGGACATATGTGGCTTTAAGCAAACATCTTCTTTGGGAAAGTACCTTGGTATCCCACTAATGCCAAAGGCTCCTAGAAAAGGTGTTTTTTAAGTTTCTGATTGATTCAATTAAAAGAAGGTTTGGAAAGTCAGGCACCTATCCAGGGAGAGCAACTTTGGCAAAATTTGCTATAAGTGCAATTCCAATTTATAGCATGATGTCTTGAAAAAGTCCTAGAGGGATTCTGGAGCAAATTCGTAAGATTCATAGAGGATTCATATGGGGGAATGAGGATCACAGGAGAAGGGCTCATCTTATTAAGTGGAGTACTCTCATTAAATCTAAAGAGGAAGAAGGTTTTGATTTCAAATGCCTACATAGAATGAATACAACTGTTTTGATGAAACTTGCTTGAGCAATCAATACCAACAAAAAGGAATTATGGATTCAGGCTTTACAAGGATAGTATGGAGTTGTTAATCAAGAGGATATTAATCTCGAAGTTAAAGCAAATGACTCTTTTATATGGAAGAGTATTTCTTCAGTGTGGAATCATATCAAGAGAAATGAACAACTAAGTGTTGGAGATGTATCAAAGACTATTTTCTGGAAGCGTAAATGGATTAGTTCATCAATCAGGTTGGAGGAAGTGGCTGAGAATGTTCCTAATTTAAAAACAAGTCCTACAATGGTGCTTAGTAGTGGAGAGTGGGATTGGAATAAATTTCAGGCTTTTATTCCTGAGAAATGCAATCATATGATTTTTAATTTTTGTCCCCCTAAACCTAACATGGGTCAGGATATCATCATTGTATGGGCTGGAGAGAGAAATGGCAAGTTTTCAGTTAAAATTGCCTGTCAGAAATTAAGAGAGATAGATTAAGAACGAAGTGACAAGAAGTAGAGAAGAATTTGGTAGCTAAATTGTAGTGAGAGAATGAGGTACCCTATATGGTAGATCACACACTAGAAACTTCTTACCAATGCTCAGAAAGCTAAATGGGGTTTGGGAAATCCTTTATGCCATCAATGTAATGGTTTGGAAGACATTTTGCATGGGTTAAGAGATTGCTCCTTAGCTGCTACAATATGGAAACAATTATTGAAAGTATCTAAAGTATATGCAGGTTTGGAGAAGAATTAACATATTGGATTAACATGAATCTGTTCGACAATTTTGGCAAAAACGTTGATTTAAATTGGACTGAGATTCGGGTTGATGGTTGCTATTGGTTATGTAGCTGGAGGAATAAGTATATCTATGAAGGAATTGCTTTAGCCAAGCAATTAAAGATAGACAAAATTGAAATTTAGGTTGATTCACAAGTTCTTTGTAGGAATTTGACAAATGAAGAAGTGATTGAAGGCTCTTACAGAGGATTGTTTTGCCAAAAAAAGGATAAGATGTTAAGTTTTAGATTTGTTAATGTTAAAAATATCTATTGGGAAGCTAATATTATTTGACTTATTTGTTAATTTGGCTTGTGAGGAGACCTAGGTCTAAGAATTTATCATGTCCCACGTAATGCCATCATTTAGCAATGTTGGGATTTCAACTTCCAGATTTGTACTAGTTTAGCTTTAAATAAATGGACTTAGGCTGCCCTTTCACAAAAAAAAAAAATTGAGAAATCGATTTGATATCATAGGAGTTAATAATATATTGTGTTATAATTTAAAAATCAAAATCAAATAATAATAAAAATTATATACATTTAATTTACTTAAAGTTAAAAGATATTTTTAATTTGTTATAATATATTAAGATTGTCGAGATTCCGACCACAATAAATAAATAAAAAATAAAGGAAGTGACCAGACAATTTTATGAAAACAAAACCTTGAATTAACTTTAAAATATTATTTTGAAACCAATTTTGGATTTAGAAGTCATTTATGCACAAGAAATGTATTAGCATAATATGTCAATTAAGAAATTGTTACATTTTAATTATGTTTGCAAATTTTAACTAATTTTGAACAATTTTATTTTTCTCTAGAAAAATATAAATTTATTTTTTGTTACTTCAAAATTAAATAAAATATTATATATGTAAAAGGAAATTATTTTTTAAAAAGAAAAGAGTCGGTTTAAGTTATTAAAAGGTGGTAACTTTTTATTTTGAAAAGATTGACTTAAAAAATGAAGATTAAATATTTTCTAGTTTTTTATTTCAAATGTTTGATCAAAAGTTTTGAAAAGAAATGGGAGTATTTTTTAATTTAATTTTAGAAAGAAGATAAATTTATTTATATTTGGAAAGGAATTTATATTTATTTTTTAGTAGAAATATGTTAAGTTGACTCAATAAACTCTAATGATCCAAAATGTTAAAGAAAGAAATCCACTACTCAATTAAGACCAATTGGTCATTGCATATGGATTCAAAAATAATTTTAAAGAGTATCTAAAAAATTAATTTCAAAACATTTATTTAGAACTTTTAGTTTATACACACATGAGCAGTACACTGTATACATATAAGCATATCGCAGGCAAAAAAGGATGAAAATACTATAAAAATAACACACAAGAAATGAAAATAGAAATGATTTTGTTAGAAAATAAAAAGAATATTATGTTGTTGTAAATGGATATCCACCCATAAAAGAATGACTAATGGATTAATTGAATTGGATAATTTTCACTAAATAAGTTATATTTTAATAAATTTTAAATGATTTATAAATAGAGTAATGAATATTTTTATATTCATTCATCATTGATTCAATTTAACTATCATCCAATCCATCCATTTCACAATGAAGCTTCACTTTCTTTGTTACCCAACGTCGGTACCATGAAGGGGGTATCTGCTTGTAGCGAACAAAAATTGGTGCAATCGAGTAGAAAAATGCGCAATCAGGTATATGTGCCATATTTGATGTTTTGGAGTTTTTATTTGTTTAGGGTTTGGTCGATACTTTATCCATCCTCACGAACCTCAACTAGTGGCTTGGGCAATGGTGATTTTTTGTGGTCTAGGTGGCGCAATGATGATGGTTTGACTTGGAACTGTGATGCCTACGTCTGGAATGAGGTCATTGTATAAGGATTTCATGGAAAACACAAGCAAGAAAAGTGATGGTTGGAGGCTATGTGTTTTTGTTTTGCAAAGACACAAATCATGTGTGGTCCCTCAACAATGGAAAAAGGAATTTGGAGCTTTAATTAGAAACCACAGTGGATCCAGCGTATAGGTTGGCTTAAAGCTCAGCGTGATGGTCTTAGAGTTTAATGATTTGTAGTGGTGGGTTTAAGATACATGTTGTGGGTGACGGTGAAGGGATCAAATCAAAGGCAATATGAGATGGTGGAAACAGATGAAGGTGATTCTATGTTGCCCTTAAGGCTAGGTTATGGATGGAAATTTGGGTTGTTGAGATTGTGGGGGGAAATGGGTGATTGATTTATGAAGGAAAAAAATGAGTGGTTGTTCTATGTTGGGGTGGAGAAAGGCGATGGTGAGGGGTTTAATGTGGTTCACGATGGTTAAGTTGAAGTCTGATGGATTTGATTCTTTTGGTGATGAGAGTAGCGTTGGTGAGGAAGTAGTTGTTGATGGTGGTTTGGTAGTACTAAAGTTTTGATTAAATGGTTTAGTGGTGAAGAAGAAAACAAATCCTTAAATTGTTGCTTGACATGGTAAATGAATGGTGGAATAGAGCGATTAAGAAGAGGGACAAATAAGGGAGCTGCAAATGAAATTAGGATCAAATGCACTGAATCATTTTCTTTAAAGCCCAAATGCTTAATTTTACCCACACGGTAATTAGACATGTGAAATAATGTGACAAGTCAACATATTTAGAGTTAGTTAGCATTCTCAAATGGCAAGGATGAATTTGCATGACGGAAAAAGTTTCAGGGACTACGATAATTTAAATTTCTTTAGGATCAATATGCATGGTATCTAGAGACAAAAAAATGCCTATTTGCTAATTTCCATCCCATTTCCAATTATTTCTTACTCCCCCATTCATTTCTTTCTTATTTCTTTTCACTTATTTCCTATCTCAATCCAAACAAGGCATAAAGGAATTTTAGTTTTGCAACCTAATTTTCTTGTCTTGTCTAACAAATTTAAAATGCATATATGTTGAGATAAAAACTCCTTATTTAAGTAACAACTTACATGACAATAGTCTCTCTCTCGTGCGTATTAGAAACCTCTTTTACAACCTAATTTTCTTATCTTGTCCAACAAATTTAGAATGCATTTATGTTGAGATAAAAATACCTTTATTTGAGTAACAACTCACATGAAAATGATCTCTCTCTCTCTCTCTCCCTCTCTCCCTCTCTCTCTCTCTTATTAAAAACCTCCCAAACCCTTAGCTGCAATTGTCACTTCTTCCCATCCTAGGCTTTTCTCCCTTATAGGAACTTTTCCTCTCACCTATTTTTTCCTTTTCACTCTTTAAGTAAGTTTTTTTTCCATCATTTCAATACCGGTGTCATTTTCTTATGACCACAAGTGTCATTTTTTTAATCATCCTTAGCTCTTCCTTTATACCATCTCATCCTCTCAACTTCTTTAAATTCTACAGGTTCTAAAATAGCTGCATTACTCATTTCATAAATTTCAAATAAAGGTCTTGTACCTCTTATCAGAATGTCATCTATATCATCATGAAAGAATTTTGGAATTTCTAGCAACTGCTTCTTTATTGGCTCTTCCCAATTCCATTGTTCGTCTTCTATGAATTTGACACCTTTACTTATAAGAATTCTTTCATTTTGTGATTGGAAAATTCTATAAGCTTCGGGGCTATTGTGCCCAATGAAAACTCCAGGTTCTCCCTTTTTATCGAGTTTGTCCTTTTTAACCCGTGGAACATAAAAGAGACATAGACAACCAAAAATCTTTAGATTTTGTAAACTTGGTTTGTCAAGCTCTTTAAAAAGCTTCACGTCATTTGTCATATGCTTTATGCATTTGTTGTCTATCAACCATGAGTCATTGGAACTGTTACTTGTAATAAAGCATGCTACAATAAAAGAGTTGCTCATCATCTTATTCCTCCAGGACACATTTGCTTTCTTCGATTTGGACTTGTAGATTCGCTCTACATGCCCCATGTTGCCATATTTTCTACACTTGACATTCTTGGAAATCATGCTTATATTTCAAAAGTTTTAAGTCCCACATTGTTTGTCTTTCTACTCTTAATAGGGTTAATATATACACATGAGATTTATGGTAATGAACAAGCTAGAAAGGAAGTAGGAGCTTTGGTTGAAATATTGATTTCATGTGAAAATTGGATAATTCCCCCCGCCGCCTACGTGCACAATCATACAAGATGTGTAGCGTTTTACCACATAAGTTCTTTTTATTTAAATTTTGAATTTAAAGAACTTACCCATAAAAGCCATTATTTGAGTGATTGAATTTTAAGCAGTTTTGATTTGTATTTAAAATCAAATATTAAACGTGTAATTTATCGATTAATTCCTGTGATGATTATATTTATTTCTTAACATTTTTGTCATAAACGTGATTAAGTGGTTTTTAATTGTGAGGTTATTCTTCTAGTTCTCGCAACCTTTCCCTTTTAATCACAATTGAAGCTCCCTTTGTCTTTTACTTACAAACTATACCATGTTGGGTTTTCTCTCTATATCTCTTTCCTTTTCTAGTTTTGATCCTTACCTTCATGTTGTATCTTGGGGGTCATGCCTTAGGTGTATAAACCCTAAGGGCAGTATGTTCTCATACGTCTTAAGCATTCTCTTTTCCTACAATCTTAGGGTTTAACATGGTTAGCATTATTAACAATGACTTTGCCCCCAACAATCTTCTGCTACCGCTAATGCTGCCCCTATGCCTTAGACAACCCATCTTGTCACCTTCGCTAAGCCATTCCCTTATGTCTCCAAAATCGAGGTTTTTGGACACCAGACCTGTCAACGTTGGCAGGAGTGTCTCTTATCGATTCCGGACATGCACGAGGTCGGTTTCACACTCACTGATAATAAGACAATTGATGTTAATAGGCTTGAGTCTTGGATCAATGCTAATAAGGTATATTGTCATACCATACTTAGTACATTATCTAATGAACTTTTCAATGTCTATTGTTTTAACAATGAAGGAAAGAAGATTTAAGTTTCTGTGAAATTGAAATGTACTGCTAAGGATGCTATGAAACAAAAGTTTGTCGGGAGTTTCTATCATTGGGAAATGACATACAACAAGGATATCAACATGTAAAGTAACGAGAGTACTATAAGTTGCTAAAGGACCTGAAGTCAGAAAATATCACCATGCAGGATGAATTTATTGTCAAATTCCTTATTGAAAAACTGCTAAGACGTGGAAAGCCTACAAGTAGCAACTCAAACACAAACTCAAGAAGCTCTCCATCACAGAGTTAGTTACTCACATTACCAAAAAGAGGAAAAAGTAGCGAGAGCCAGAGCATTGGCTGAAAAAGAAAATATGGTGCAAGCCAGGAACAAAACTAACAACTTTCTAAAAAATAAGTATGAAAACAAAAAGTCCTTTGATCATTTTTCTGTTAGGCCACTTAACTTCGCTACCTTAAAAAAGAAGAGCTTTTGCTTTGTTTGTGGTAAGCCAGGTCATTATGCTCATGCATGTCGATATAGGAAGAGAAACGACATTCCTCTTAAGTCAAGAGCTCATTTGGCTAAAGGAGATGATGATCATGATGTAATAGTTGTGATTATTTCTCAAGCCTTAATTATGGCCAATGTGAGCAAATTAGTGGTAGACTTTAGGGCTACCAAGCACGTTTGTGCAAACCGCGATATGTTTACCTCTTACAAAGTTATAGGGGAAATAAAAAAAATTATATATCTTGGTAACTCCTGAAAGGCTGATGTCCTTGGAAAAGGGAAGGTGCTTCTCAAGCTCACATCTAGAAAGACCTTGACACTCAATGACATGCTTAATGCATCAAGCATTAGAGCAAATTTAATTTATGTTGCTCTTTTGGGAAAATAAAGATTAAGGTTTCTTTTGAGTTTGATAAAATAATTATGACCAAAAATTACATTTTTATTGGAAAGGGGTATTGTAATCATGGACTGTATATACTTAACATTTCTACCTTTGTTAATGGAAGTTCTTCATCTTCAACTTATATTATTGATTTATATGATTTATGACATGCTAGACTTTGAAAAAATTATGTGATGATGGTATGATTTTTGGTTTTCAAAATACGAATTTCAATAAATGTGTGTTGAATAAAAAATTACAAAAAAATCTTGTTCTTTTATGATCTGTGTATGGCGTCCCGAATTACAAATTAAGATTTTTGTGAATAAATTTTTTTCTCTCTCTCTCTCTATATATATATATATATATATATACACACACACATGTTAGCCCAGGTGGCCTCTAGTAAACTTGAGAGAGGGGGGGTGAATTGAGTAGTTAAAAACTTTTTCCACTAATGAATTTCTCCTCTAAAAACTCAATATGCAATGATATATGATTTGAATAATAATGCTTAAAACATAAAGAGTTTAAGGGTTAGAGAAGTGCAAACAGAGATTTATACTGGTTCGGCCAACTACTGCCTACATCCAGTCTTCTCAAGACACCCTTGAGGAAATTCACTATAATCAATTCCTTTGATTACACTACAATGGGGACTCACACCCCGATCACAAATGCCTTGGATGCTACACCACACCCAAGCACATCACCATTGGATGCTTCACCACATCCAATAACATCACCCTTGGATGCTACACCACATCCAAGAAGAACCCCCTCAGAGATACACCACTCTGAGTATCAATCTCACTTTTAGAGATAAAGATCTCTTACAAGAAAACTCTCTTCAAGAGTATGATAAACAAGTTGAGGAACAAGAAGAGTAATAACTCTATTAAGAGAATATGGCCATTATTGCTCTTAAGAAAAGATTGGAAGTATTTTTGTGTTGGTGTTATTGGTGTGCTTTTACAAATGAAATACCTTCCTATTTATAGGAGAAGAAATGCCTTCAAGAGGTGTGAAATTATTGATTAAAATAATTGGAAAGGTACCTCTTGGATAAAATAATATTTTGTGAAAAGTTATAATGTTTCAACATGATTTTTTACTTTCTGATCACGTTGTAATCGATTACATAAAATAGGTAATCGATTACAGCCTTTTAAAATCAATTCTAAAACATAACGTTCATATTGTAATCGATTACTTAAACATGGTAATCGATTACATTGCTGAGGTAATCGATTACACTAATGAGGTAATCGATTACATTCCATCAGAATGTATGAAATTTTAAAACCTTTTTATATTAATGGTCGTACTTTCTTTTTATAGAGTCTTACTTTAATTATGCCTTGGTCTTGGATCTTCATTCTTGATCTCTGGCATTGGCCTTGTCATTATCAAAATCCTTCATGGTCTTCATTCTCCCCCTTTTTGATGATGACAATATTTCATTGATTTCATGACTCTTTTTATGCTTGACATGGTATACTGAATCTTCAAGTCTTGCGTCCATGTTGTTAATCATGTCTTGCATATATGTTGTTGATATCAAAACCTTAGTTCTTCATTCTTCCCCTTTTTGATATTGACAACATTTCCTGAGAAGAAAAATAAACAGCATGCAAGATACAAGATTTTCTCCCCCTTAATTTTGGTTTAGTTGACAAGGTTTGATTGTTTTTTTTATTCTGCTTCTCATATATTACTCCTCATTTGTCAATGGCAAAAAGAATATAAGAGCATAAAGTTTTAGCAGAGAGTGATGCACCTTGTTGTTTGATGTCACTCGTTATTTTGATATTGCTCTTTGTTACTTGTTGATTGATAGATGCTTCAAGAAATGTGTTGACTTTTCTTGTGGGTAAGAGTTAATCCTTAAGTGCCTCCCATCAATGATAATTCCTGCACCATTATAAATATTTGATCTTGGTACCCAAATTTTCTTGGGTCCTTGTGGGTTAGACGTGGATAATATATTCTTAGGAACCCAAATCATTTTTGTCTCAGTATAACCTTTGTTCCTTATCTGACATGTTGATGCACTGTGACCTTTTCTCACATAATGAGAGAATTTAACAAATGGGCTAGTTGAGGTCTTTTGTGAAATAAAGAGATTTTTCTGCAACTTTTGCTTTTTGGAAGGATCAGATCCTAGTTCTGCTTTTAAATGACATTTTTGTTTTCCAAGAAGAATATCTAGGTTATCTCTTCCTATAGTAAATTTAACTAATGCATTTTTCAAATCATCAATCTCTTGAATATGCTTTTGACATGTTGAACATGTATGTTTAATGATAGTTTCATTTTTAAGCTTAGTTTCTAAGTCTTCCTTTTCTTCTTTAACTTGTCCTAGTCCATGATTGACCTTTGATAGACTTTCTTCTAAGATTAGGTTAGAATTTTTCATATTTAAGAATTTCTTAGCTAGTTTTTGATATTCATTATGAAGATCTTCAAAAGCTTCTTGCAATTCATCAGATGTAGGATTTGAGGCATTTACCTCTTCGGTGTTAGTCATTAGGCATAGATTTGTGTCTTCATGGTCTGATTCCTTGGACGAGCTTAAACCATTTTCATCCCAGGTAATATAAGCTATTCTTTTATTTTTGGGATGCTTTTTCTCTTGCTTGTCAGACTTCTTATTTAGTTTCGGACACTCCATTTTCATATGTCCATATTTTCCGCATTCAAAGCATTTTTGACCTTGGTTAGATTCATCATTTTTGAAGGAATTCTTGAAGTTCGGCTTCCTTTGCCCTTCCTCTTTCTTTAGAAACCTGTTAAATTGTTTAACAAATAATTTAAGGTCATTATAATCATTTATACCTTCTTCATCATCTTCTTTATCATCTTCTTCATTACTTTCTTTAATGGTTGATGATGATGCTTTTAGAGCAATACTTTTCTTCTTTTTGTTGCTTTCCTCATGTTGATTCAATCTTTCAAGCTCGAGTTCATGCTCTTGTAATTTTCCAAAGAGTGTTGCAAGGGACATGCTTGACAAATCTTTTGATTCTGATATAGCAGTTACTTTTGGTTGCCATTCCCTGTTCAAGCATCTTAATACTTTATCAATCAAATCTTCATTTGAAAAAGTTTTTCCTAAGCATGCAAGATGATTGATTATATGAGTGAATCTCTTTTGCATGTCTTGTATGCTTTCATTGTTGTTCATTCTAAATAATTCATATTCCCTAGTTAGGGTATTTATTCTTGATCTCTTAACTTCGCTTGTTCCTTCGTGAGTTACTTCTAAGGTATCCCACATCTCTTTTGCTGTCTTGCAATTAGATATTCTAAAGTATTTGTCCATTCCTAAGGCTGAGGTTATTATGTTTTTGGCCTTGAGGTTATATTGGACTTTTGTTTTATCCGCACCAGTCCATTCACTTCTTGGTTTAATCATGGTCACTTCTCCAACTACTTTGGTTGGTATGAATGGACCATTTTCAATGGAGTCCCATATGTCTATATCAATAGCTTCTATGAATATTTGCATACGGGTTTTCCAATATTGATATCCTACTCTGTTAAATACAGGAGGTCTATGTATGGAGTTTCCCTCAGGAAAGATAGGATTGAAAGAGGCCATGGATCTTCTTGAGGTTGTTAAACCTTTTCCAAGATACTTGCTTTGATACCACTTGTTAGCCCAGGTGGCCTCTAGTAAACTTGAGAGGGGGGGGGGGTGAATTGAGTAGTTAAAAACTTTTTCCACTAATGAATTTCTCCTCTAAAAACTCAATATGCAATGATATATGATTTGAATAATAATGCTTAAAACATAAAGAGTTTAAGGGTTAGAGAAGTACAAACAGAGATTTATACTAGTTCGGCCAACCACTGCCTATATCCAGTCTTCTCAAGACACCCTTGAGGAAATTCACTATAATCAATTCCTTTGATTACACTACAATGGGGACTCACACCCCGATCACAAATGCCTTGGATGCTACACCACACCCAAGCACATCACCATTGGATGCTTCACCACATCCAATAACATCACCCTTGGATGCTACACCACATCCAAGAAGAACCCCCTCAGAGATACACCACTCTGAGTATCAATCTCACTTTTAGAGATAAAGATCTCTTACAAGAAAACTCTCTTCAAGAGTATGATAAACAAGTTGAGGAACAAGAAGAGTAATAACTCTATTAAGAGAATATGGTCATTATTGCTCTTAAGAAAAGATTGGAAGTATTTTTGTGTTGGTGTTATTGGTGTGCTTTTGCAAATGAAATACCCTCCTATTTATAGGAGAAGAAATGCCTTCAAGAGGTGTGAAATTATTGATTAAAATAATTGGAAAGGTACCTCTTGGATAAAATAATATTTTGTGAAAAGTTATAATGTTTCAACATGATTTTTTGCTTTCTGATCACGTTGTAATCGATTACATAAAATAGGTAATCGATTACAGCCTTTTAAAATCAGTTTTAAAACATAACGTTCATATTGTAATCGATTACTTAAACATGGTAATCGATTACATTGCTGAGGTAATCGATTACACTAATGAGGTAATCGATTACATTCCATTAGAATGTATGAAATTTTAAAACCTTTTTATATTAATGGTCGTACTTTCTTTTTATAGAGTCTTACTTTAATTATGCCTTGGTCTTGGATCTTCATTCTTGATCTCTGGCATTGGTCTTGTCATTATCAAAATCCTTCATGGTCTTCATTCTCCCCCTTTTGATGATGACAATATTTCATTGATTTCATGACTCTTTTTGTGCTTGACATGGTATACTGAATCTTCAAGTCTTGCGTCCATGTTGTTAATCATGTCTTGCATATATGTTATTGATATCAAAACCTTAGTTCTTCAACACATATCACCTCACGTAACTTGACACGCCACATAAATGATAATAGTAACAGATCGATAATTAAAACATTTTTCTCTTATATGATGATATGAGAAGGCACACACACAAGTCATATACATAGTATATATCAAAGTTATAAAAATAAACAATGGCAAGGAATAATTAATGCTTGTATAATAGCATCAAGCCACTTGTTTATAGAGTCACTAGCTAAGGCATTTCTGCCATTATTTTACCTTCAAAACCATAAAAACGTCACTCTTAAAAGAAGGTCATCTACCTACCATGGAACCTGCATCACAAGCCTAAAAGTTGTCCACATGGGAAAGAGAGTCACACATTCGAAATAATAGATACATTACAACTGTGATAACATATACATAGGCATATACATAATCCATACACTCCCAAAAGGGAATCGATTCGACAATTACATTGTACAACAACGTATTCATTATATCATAAAAACATGTATAAATATATATATTTAATCATATTTATAACATCCTCATCAACATCAACTCAGAATCAAGTGAATATATACGTATATCAATCAACAGTCATAAATGTTAGACCATTTCTCTCACTTTCTTATCAATTCTTACTCGCCACACATGGGATTTTTTTACTCATTATCATATCATTGAACCACATGCAAAATCATATACAAACGTATGACGTCCTAAGTCAATTATACAATTATTTTAAACCGCTTAATTAAGTTTCAGGATAAATTTTTCACAAATAATTAATTTAATCATCTCATCTTTATAAAACAATTATTTTCAGTAAAAGGGGTTCAGAATATAAAATAGGTTATGAACTAAAAACCCCAAAAGCCATTAAAAATGGAAGAAAACTTAAAACTGGAACAGAGGCCTAACGCGGCGTGGAACCTAAAACGTAGCCCTGACGCTACGCGCTAGACTGGCGCTCAGCATCAGCTTGACAGTAGCAGCATCTGATGTTGTTAAACATTTCAGGCCAATCGGCCAACTTCTAACCTACCCAAATGACCCGTTTCAGATCCGATTGCCACGAAACTTCACGGGCCATATGTTTTTCCCATTCCGGAGCTGTTTGCATTGTCCGTTTGCCAAAATTCCATCATATGCGCAAGTTATGTGTAAAATACAATTTAACCCAATTATGTGTAAAACCCTTGCACCAAACAACCTAAATGAACTCCAAATGGCCCAAGGCCTCTATGTATAGTTCCTAAATGTACTAAGGGACCTATTGGTCCTTTTTGAGAGTTTCGAAACCCGCAGATCATAAAATCACCTACCTAGTTCCTAATTCCCACATAAAATGCCTAATCATAACATATGCATAGGCCTTCCACAATTAATTAGATTCACCACTTAATTCTCAATCACATCACACAACAACCATGCATATAAACAGAACCTGCCATATTCACAATCACTCATTCAACATTGGCTCCGTGCCACTATTCATCAAACTAATATACCAATCATGCAATCATCATAATTCAATCCTCATCATCATCAATGCTCCAGTAACATCACATGATCATCATTATCATCCTAATCATATCAACCATCAATAACCACGCATCAATTTACAACTACGCAATCTGGTATTAAACACTAAAAGACTAATAAATCGCATAACACATACTATATTATTACACACTCTAAATCCATAAACAAATACAACTTTATTACATAATTCCATTATTCCTTGACATCAACTATCTGCTTGGCGCACCTCTGGGGCATGGCCATCCTCCATGTCACTGGTCATTAAAATTGAATAAACCACAGCAAGGGTGATTACACAATTAATGTACCTAATGATCTTCTCAATTATATTACTTACCAGTTTCTTGTATTTACACAATTATCACTACAATTACACATACTAATATACTTTTCAATATGCTTATAAGATCAATTAAACTACATACCTCACACCCAATAAAATTCATGCTCATAGTTAATATCACAACATCATCAATCATTAAATTCATTGTAAACCATAATATCAATCTTACCATTCATTGTAAACATACATCAATATCAAATCACATAGGCACAACTGACTCACATGTATATTAGACTCCTAGTATCTGGATACTAAAGGATCGGCCTTCGGCTGGGGGGTCCTACTTGACACCCTATGGACCCTGCTTGGTCCACCGAGTCCTGCTTGACTCTCCACCTCAACCACTGGGTCCTAGTTGACCACTAGGTAGCTCAACTGGGCACAAAAACCATGGGAGCCAAAAAGCGAAGGGCTACACATACCATCAGTCATCCCACACCACATAATCACATACCAAATCTCATCAAACATGGCATATTATCAACAATCTTTCATATAAATGTCAAAAACTGACATATAAACATCATACAGGGCGGCCACACTGACCCAGCCCTCACAAGCCATGATATAATAGGTCCATACTCATCATTTCATAATTCATATTAGTTTATGCATAATTAAAATATCATACGTCACATCACACATTAATACTCATCATAATTCATAATTTACTTAGTATTCCTTATTTACACAATTCATATACCCATTACTTCACTTTTTTATCATATAATTAATTTAATTAGCCCATTTCCTCAACCTTTAATTATTAACTCACACATAAATATACATATATAATTATATAAATTACACTTAGATAATCTACATTATCCTAAACCATTCCTAATTAGATTCTATGCTTCCCGAAGCTATCATACAATCCAATCCTAATTAATTACCACCCGAACACCCCCTTACCTCGATTCCAAGCTTCGATAATTTTCTCTTGGTGTCGGTTGCATCCTCCGGTCCTTAATTCACCGTTCCTCTTCCGAATTCGACACCCACTTCGTCAATCGCTTGTCTAACACGCGTTCCGGCACCTATGGTCACCGAAATACCAACTTGGTTAGTACGTTACCTTCCTTACCCTTCCAAACTTATAATCTAGGCTTCTTAGAGCCACAAAACACAAAATCCATGCCTCCCACCATCCATGCAAATTCAGTTTTGAGATAAGGAAAAAGAAGAGAAGAAGAGACTTGAAATTAAAGGTCCCCAATAGCTTACCTTAGCTTCCAATCACCCAAAACCACCAAAATCGAAGCTTCCACCAGGTGTTGGACTAAAATTACAAAGAAGAGAAAAGAGAAGAAGAATGGAGGAAGTGAGTTTCTATTTTGCATGTCCACTATAAAAGTTGATCGCGACGTTGATGCTACACATCAGGTCATTAACTCCCACCTGACGCTACGCGCCATAACCACGCTACACGTCAGGTTCCCTGATACCTTTTCCTTTAAAATTCATTTTTAAACCCAATAATTCACTTCATATTCCTTAATTATTATTATTTAAAATCAAAATACATTTATTTGTTTATTCTAATTATTAAAGCACTAGGAATGTTACATAACGCATATGTTCATCACAACAATATCAACAACAATAATGCTAGTACGGATTTGACTGTAGGAATATAACAAAGTGTGGTATTTAGACGTAAGTGTGCTATTACATATATAATGTAGTATCATCAATAATACTGTGTACACACATCTATACCAATGTATATCTTTTTTACCAGTACTGAACTGCTTCGTCCATATGCAACACTAACAGCTACCCAAGGTGACCTGCGGTATAAACACGTACGACCATAATTGCCAACATGTTATGAACCTCCTTGAACACACATCAAGGAAGATGTGATCCATAAAGGAATCACTAAGGTACGCTCACTCATCGAGCCGCCTACCATTGGGCCTCCTTACAGGATTTCCCTTTAATCACTATTATAAGAAGCTTCATGATTCAACAACTCAATCACTAAGGTAAATAATAACAATTCTCATGCATAAAGACGCCCTCCCACTAGGCCTCCTCGCGGAACACTTAACATTCCAGACCGAGAAGTAACTATCATAGGCCTTCCAACATCAATATACCAAATGCTTAATAACCACTGACTCTCAAAGTGATAAGCCTTGAAAAGACTTAATTATTAGGTCTATTTTTTAAGGCATTTTCTTAATTAATGGCTTATTTTTATTAATTTAGAAGCATAATTATTAAATATTCAGTAAGTTGGAAATTTATTCATTTTATAAATTATTTGAAAGTTTAGTTATTAATTATATCATTTTAGCCTTAAATTACAATGATATGAATTATGGTGATTGTCGCAACCTGAATCACGACGGCGCGGCGAGAGAGAGAGAATGTGTGGAATGAAACAGGGAGTCGCCACCAACATTTTTATCCATAGGAAAAACATTGGAAAAAAACTAGGTTCAGTAAAGCACTGGTTAAAAATTGAGATTCAAGTTCGGGAGTCGGTTACGAGTAGGGAAGGTATTAGCACCCTACATCGCCTGTCAAAAATAGTATCAAGATTGAAAATGCGCAACATAAATAGCCTTACAAAAGATGGTTTATTTCTTCCCTTTCATCGTTGTATTTTTTATTTAAAGACGACAAAATGGAGTGAGAGAACTGTACAAACATAGAATGTCGAAGCGAGGTCAATGGGGCACTTCATCCGGATTAAACTCGACTTCGATATGAGACAGAGAGGGGAAAAGAATGCTAATAAGGCGTCACGCCTAAATTATACATCCTCGAATAAAAAAAATAGGGATAGGAAAGAGATAAGCGGGATGTCTCGTCCTAAGTATCCCTTCCCTATGAATTATGGCGAGGCTTAAGCAAAAACTAGGGGGAAACCAACAAGACGTCACGTCTAAATTGATTTTCACGGAAGTAACCAAAAAAGACCATTTATGAAAGAAACATGAAAGTAAGGAAATAAATCAGCAAAAAGGAATAAGAGAGATGGGCCCGACAGGAATTGAGATCTTGCTCCTACGTATTCTTGAATTATCAAGAAATCAGGGTTACGTAGTTCTGAATGTTTTTTCTTTTAGGAAAAGACTTGGGAGATGATGATGGATGTCACTGAGGTGGGGAACTCGTACAAGGCGAAGTTCTTCGCACGTGTACGAATCCTAAAGAGGTTGTGTAGACGGGAGTGGTCCCGTACGACACTGTTTAAAAATGATTTGTTTCTTTTTATTGATTTTTATTTAGATTTGAAAGAAAACATAGGAAGCATTTATTTCCCTTTATTATATTTTACTATAAAATGAAAGGAGAAAGGTAGCAGAAGCTACAAAAGAGAAAGGGAAACAATAAATTCTGAAAATAGAGGGAAAAATGAGTGAAAACTGAGTGGGAGAAGAGAAAACCGAGTGTGAAAGAAGGAAAAACCGAGTGAAAATGGCAAAAACCGAGTGGAAATGGAAGAAACCGAGCAAAAAATGAAATATCGAGTGAGAAAAGCAGAAAACCGAGTGAGATTGAGGAAAACCGAGTAAAAATGGTAAAAACCGAGTGGAATAGGAAAATACCGAATGAAATTGAGGAAAACCGAGTAAAAATGGTAAAAACCAAGTGAGAGCAGTAACTTACCGTGTGAGAAGTGAGATACCGAGTGAGACAGTGAGTACCGAGTGAGACAGTGAGAAGAGGGACGGTGTTGGAGTTGAGTGGAAGGGACAGAGTGGGCTGATGGAGAGGAATATTAGGCCATGTTGGTTAGAAGGGAGAGTACGGAGTTGGCTGATGGAGAGAGGAAGGAGGAGAAAGGAATGGTAAGGGCGCTGGATAGAGGAAGGAGGAGAAGGGAATGGTGAGGGTCTGCGTAGTGGATATGGTGTGTGTGTGTATCTGTAAGGGCTGAAAGCTTCAGCCCCTTGCCTATTTATAGGCTGGTTTGAGTGGAAGGCCAGCTCAGGCTTCCACTTTCGAGTGGAATGCCAACTCAGGCCTCCACTCAGAGTGAAGTAGGGGACAATGGCTGGGTGGGAATTTTTAATTCCCCCCACTTCCACCCCTGTTTGCCACTTGTCTGCCACCCCAGGATTCCTGGATCCACTTGGGTGGTGGAATCCAAGTCAGCACGGTCTAACAAGGGGACCTGGTGGGAATCCGAGTGAGAATGGAAGAATTCCAAGTGAGAATTATGGAAATCCGAGTGAAAATGTTGGAAATCCGAGTGTAAATGACTCGGATCACCCTTTCAGTCAATTCTGAGTGGGAAAAGGGGAAAAATCTGACTGGGAAAAGGCCCCTTTTATGCTAAAGAAATCATGTTGGTGTTGTGCAATTGGATTGAGTGGGCAATTAAAGAAATTGAGTCAAAACCGAGTGAAAACTAACTCGGATTCCATCTCCTCTCCACAATCCGAGTGACCAATGACTCGGAACCGACTGAAATAGGTAAAGTGTGACTCGGAGATGAGAGAAAGATGACTCGGGAACGGGTAAAAAGTGGCTCGGTGAAGGTTTGAAGTATGGTGGAAATGGGGGCTCGAAATTGATTGGCCAAAAGGACTCAGGAAAGGTGACTGACTGACTGAAGTGTCACTCGGAAACCGATTGGAAATTGGCTCAGGAGTGGGCGAGAAAAGAATGACACGGAACCGACTGAAAATGGGTCAGAAATCGAGTGAAATGACTCATTCGGTGCTGACTGGAAATGCTTCACTCGGTTCTGACTAAGAAGCAGCTCTCGGAATTCTTTTCAGCTCGGATGTATTTCTGATTGAAGCATCCACTCGGATTTTCTTCAAAAGTGATATAGAACTTCACTGCTTGAAGGATCAACTCGGAACCGACCTTGTGAGCTCTTAATCCGAATGGAATTTGGGCATTTTCACTCGGATTTTGCCTATCTTCTACTCAGAAATTGGAAGTTTGGCTATTTTAATTCGGATCTCCTTCCAACCGAGTGATATTCACTCGGATTTACTTTAATCAGCAGTCAGTTCCTTTTTCCACTCGGATTTGTTGCAGTAGGGGATCTTTCGCTCGGATTCTCCTCTAACAGGGTCATTTTTCACTCGGAATTGGCATTCTTTGCGATCAGGGCTTGTAAACTGGCATTTTCTCTCGGAATGCATCTGAGAGGGAATTATCCACTCAGATTTACATCTAATCTGAGTCATTTTACTCAGATTTAAACTCAACAGGTCATACTCCACTCGGATTGGTCCATTGTTGAGTCATTATTTGGATTTCCCACCCAACAGGTCATACTCCACTCGGACATGTCCAAATCTGAGTAGTTTCACTCGGATTTTCTCCATTCTGAGTAATTTCACTCGGATTTAACTCATTCTGAGTGATTTCACTCGGATTTGATGCAACAGGAGCATATTCCACTCGAATTTGACTCATTCTGAGTGATGTCACTTGGATTCAACTTCAACAGGGGAGTTTTTCCTTCGGAAACGACTCATTCTGAGTGATTCCACTCGGATTCAACTTCTTTGAGTCATTCCATTCAGACTTCTCTTGAAAATGGGCATAATCCACTCGGACTGGCTTGGCAGGGAAGCTATCCACTCGGATTCAACTTCAACAGGGAGCATTTCACTCGGAAATGACTCATTCTGAGTGATTCCACTTAGATTTCATCATTTTTGAGTCATTCCACTCGGAAATGCTTCATTTTGACTCAGATTTGACCATTTTTTGAGTTTTTTCACTCGGATTTATCTCCACCAGGGCTGTATTTCACTCGGAAATGCTTTAACCTGAGTCATCCTGTTCAGATGTGATCATTTTTTAGTCATTCCAATCGGATTTGCCTCCAACAGGGTTGTATTTCACTTGGAAAAGCTTCATTCTGAGTTATTTTGCTCTGTTCTGATTATTTTGGAGCCATTCTTTTCGAATTTGACCATTCTGAATTAGAATTCAGTATAAAAAGATTCATTCCACTTGGACCAGACCAAAAGAGGTGTTCACAGATGCCCCTCTTTACTTCTTTTTCACAAAAGAAACATGAAGCTTCTGTGTTTTTGAAGTGAAAAGGAAGTAAAGATATGAACACCGATGTAGGGGGCCAAGTGGGACCTCTTGATCGGTATAGCGACTGATGGTGTGGGCAATCACGAGTCAGTCTGACCTTTCTTCTTTAAAGACGAGCATTTTCCTCTTCCGTTTCACTTTTCTCTTCTTCTTCTTCTTCTTTTTTTTGTTTTTTGTTTTTTTTTTGTTTTTCTTTTGTCCTAAATCTGGAAAAAAGAAGTGAAGCAGTGCTCTAATTTTTAGCAAGAAGCGGTTAACTGGGAATTATCCTTTGAATGACATGAAGCAGAAGGGTGCCTCATTCGGCGACCAGGAGAAAAAGGATGCCTTCTTTGGTGACTGAAAGGTAAAAGGATGCCATTTGTTCGACGACAGGAAAGTAAAGGTGCCATTTGATCGGCGACAGGAAAGTAAAGGGGTGCCATTTGATCGGCGAAAGTAAAGGTGCCATTTGATCGGCGACAGGAAAGTAAAGGTGCCATTTGATCGGCGACAGGAAAGTAAAGGTGCCATTTGATCGGCGACAGGAAAGTAAAGGGGCCATTTGATTGGCGACAGGAAAGTAAAGGTGTGCCATTTGATCGGCGACAGGAAGATAAAGATTAGGGGAACTAACAGGACGTCTCGTCCGAATTAGCTCACTGTTGACAGGAAATGTGAAGGTTGGGGTTGACCCTCGGTTGCCATGACTGCGGGTTCTTGGGGAACTGCCCCTTGAATGCAGGAGAATGAATCTGGGGGATGTCCCAGTTTGACATGACTGTGGATTAAATCTTGGGGAACTGCCCCTTGAATGAAAGAATAAACCCGGGGAGATGCCCTAGTTTGACATGATTGGATGAAATCTTGGGGAACTGCCCCTTGAATAAGAGAATAAACCCGGGGAGATGCCCCAGTTTGACATGATTGGATGAAATCTTGGGTAACTGTCCCTTGACTAAAAGAAGAATCTGGGGAGATGCCCCAGTTTTGGGTTGACTAGGAAGTGTAGTCCCACTGGGGAAGGATTTGGGAAGTGTAGTTTTTGGCGATTATGGTTCCACTGGGGGAGAAAATTTGGTGATTCAGGGTAATGCCCCTTTTGGTGAAAGAGAATGGACTTGGGGTTTACTGTGGACATGCCGAAGGTCTGCTGAGGAGAGAGTTGGGCAACTACGCATCTCGGGGATCATAGTTCCTGGCCATCCGTTAACAGAGAAACGCAAAACTAATTAAAAACTTACAGGCGGACTCCCTTGGCGACAGGCGTTGAAGTAACTCATGGCCAAAATAATTATTACTTCTGACTTCATTGAGGTTGTTTCGCAGAGCTGGTTGAGCTTGCTTGAGGTAAGATCTGGCAACGGTGTCCACTTCGTTCCCCATAACTTTGTGTTTTCGTTCTTCTCAAAACTCATTTTTTTTAAGAAATTCTTTTTAGGCAAAACTTATTTATTCATTCTAGTCATGAACACATGTGAGAAGAAGGGAAACTTTTTATTTAGGAACAAAAGATATGTACAGGTGACAATAATAATGCAAAAATATGACAAGGTGTGAGGAGTTGATGGTAAGGATGGAAGGGAAGGCCTTTTAGATCCTCCATCGATTTCCTGAGAGCGACAAGATTCCTGGTCTTTTCCATGATTTCCTATTTATCTTCTGATTTTGCTTTCGAGGGCGTGACTTGACAATGGCTTCGATGTTCTAGACCCATCCCCTTGTCTGTGACTTGGAAAATTGGCATTGCGGTGTTGAATCCATAGGGTGTGAATTTGTTTGGGCCGCTTTCTTAGGATTTTCGACCCCACCAATTGCTCTAACTTTTGCCTAGGTCGCCTTTTCAGGTTTTCAACCTAGCGAGCGCCTTTTTTTTTTTTATGCATAGTATCTTCGCACTGCGTCCGCATTTATAGGCATTGGTAGATCTTCCCCATCCATGTTGGTGAGTATGAGAGCACCTCCGGAAAAAGCTTTCTTCACGACATACGGCCCTTCGTAGTTAGGAGTCCATTTGCCTCGGTGATCTTTATGCATTGACAAAACCTTCTTGAGCACCAAGTCTCCCTCTTGGAACTGTCGGGATCGTACTTTCTTTTCAAATGCTCGCTTCATACCCCTTTGATATAGTTGACCATGGCAGAGGGCACTCAATCTTTTACTATCAATCAGATTTAATTGGTCATGTCGAGTCTGGATCCATTCAGCCTCAACCAATTCGGCTTCCATGATTACTCGGAGGGAAGGAATCTCCACTTCAAAATGCAGGACTGCTTCCATGCCATAAACTAAAGAGAATGGAGTTGCCCCAGTCGAGGTCCGGACTGAGGTACGATAACCGTGCAGAGCAAAGGGAAGCATTTCGTTCCAGTCTTTATAGGTTACCACCATTTTCTGTATTATCTTCTTGATATTCTTGTTCGCTGCCTCGACTGCCCCATTCATTTTTGGGCGGTATGGAGAGGAGTTATGGTGGGAGATTTTAAAGCTCTCACAAAGCTCCTTCATCATTTTGTTGTTCAGGTTTGTACCATTGTCTATGATGATTTGACTCGGTAGGCCGTACCGATATATCAACTCACGCTTGACGAATTTAACAACAACACCTTTGGTTACATTAGCATATGAAGCTGCTTCCACCCATTTTATGAAGTAATCAATGGCTACCAAAATGAAACGATGGCCGTTTGAAGCCTTTGGTTCAATGGGACCAATGACATCCATGCCCCACATCGAAAAAGGCCATGGTGCTGACAAAACATTTAGAGATGACGGGGGTGCGTGAATATGATCAGCATATATTGGGCACTTATGACATCTCCGAGCATAGGCGAAGCAGTCTGCTTCCATGGTCATCTAAAAATAACCAGCCCTTAAGATTTTCCTTGACATGGCGTGCCCATTGATGTGGGTTCCGAAAGATCCCTCGTGGATATCCCTCATGATTCTATTTGCTTCAGCGGTATCAACACAGCGAAGAAGGATAGAATCATAGTTTCTTTTGTAAAGCACGTCTCCATTTAAGAAAAACCCCATGGCGAGCCGTCACAGGGTTCTTTTGTCATTTTCTGTGGCATTGTCAGGGTATTCTTGCCTCTGGATATACCTTTTGATATCGTGATACCAAGGTTTTCCATCCGACTGTTCTTCGACTACTTGGCAGTATACGGGCTCATGACGCCTTTCTACCTCGATGAGGGGCATGTCATAGTCATTGTTTACTTTGAACATTGAAGCAAGAGTGGCCAAAGCGTCAGCCATTTGATTATCTTCCCGAGGAACATGATGAAAAGAAATCTCTTCGAAATCTCTGATCATTTCCATAATGTGGGCGTGATAGGGGAGAAGCTTGCTATCTCTGGTTTCCCACTCACCTTTCAACTGGTGGACGACTAAAGCAGAGTCTCCGTAGACTTCCAGTGTTCTTACTTTCATATCCAATGCCGCTTGGATCCCTAAGGAGCATGCCTCATATTCAGTGACATTATTGGTACAATCGAAACATAGCCTGGTGCAGACAGGGATAAACTCTTTCTTTGGTGAAATCAAAATGGCTCCGATTCCATGTCCCAAAGCATTAGAAGCTCCATCGAATCTTAAAATCCATTTGTCCTTGTTTCCGCCTTCTTCTTCGTCGGACAATGCTAAAATATCCTCGTCTGGGAAGTCGAATGGTATTGGTTGGTAATCACTTACGGGTTGATGGGCTAGGTAGTCAGCCAAAGCGCTCCCTTTTATGGCTTTCTGAGTGACATATGTTATGTCGTACTCAGTTAGCAACACTTGCCATCGAGCAATCCTTTCGGTTAGGGCTGGCTTCTCAAAGATGTACTTGATAGGATCCATCTTAGAGACTAGCCAGGTAGTGTGACTCAACATGTATTGCCTTAAACGCTTCGCAGCCCATGCTAACGCGCAACAAGTTCGTTCTAATGTGGAGTATCGCATTTCGCAATCAGTGAACTTTTTTCTTAGGTAATATATGGCATGTTCTTTCTTCCCCGTTTCATCGTGCTGACCCAATACGCAGCCCATGGACTCATCCAGTACCGTCATGTATAAAATTAGTGGTCTCCCAGGGGTTGGTGGTACCAATATTGGTGGTTCTTTCAAGTACTGCTTAATCTTCTCAAAAGCCATTTGGCAGTCCTCATTCTATTGCCCCGGTTGGTTCTTGCGGAGTGGCTTGAAGATTGGCTCGTAGGTCGATGTCAATTGTGAAATAAATCGAGCGATGTAGTTTAATCTTCCCAAGAACCCCCTGACTTCTTTTTCTGTGCAAGGAGGTGGCATTTCTAGGATTGCCCTGACCTTGTCAGGATCCACTTCAATTCCTTTCTTGCTTACAATGAAACCCAACAGTTTGCCTGACCTTGCGCCAAACGTGCACTTGGCAGGATTCAATCTAAGCTTAAACCTTCTCAACCGTTCAAACAATTTCCTTAAGTCGCGGACATGATCTTCCTCGGTTCTGGATTTTGCAATGATGTCATCCACATAGACCTCTATTTCCTTGTGCATCATATCGTGGAATAAAGTAACCATTGCTCTCTGATAAGTTGCCCCTGCGTTCTTCAAACCAAAGGACATTACTTTGTAACAGAAAGTACCCCACAAAGTAACGAACGTGGTTTTTTCCATGTCTTCGGGCGCCATTTTAATCTGATTGTACCCGGAGAAACCATCCATGAAAGAGAAAATGGAGTGCTGGGCTGTGTTATCGACCAACATGTCGATATGTGGAAGAGGAAAATCGTCTTTAGGGCTGGCCCTGTTTAGATCTCGATAGTCCACACACATCCGCACTTTTCCATCCTTCTTCGGGACCGGGACTATGTTGGCTACCCATTGTGGATATTTGGCTACGGCCAAGAAACCGGCTTCGAATTGTTTTTTGACCTCTTCCTTGATCTTGAGAAGCATTTCCGGTTTCATTCTTCGTAGCTTTTGCTTAATTGGTGGACACTCTGGTTTCAAAGGCAATCTATGTTCCACTATGCTGTTATCCAAGCCTGGCATATCTTGATATGACCAAGCAAACACATCCCGAAATTCCCGGAGCAGTTCAATCAATTCATCTTGCTGGTTTTTACTCAGGCAGGTGCCTATCTTGATCATTTTATCTTCTCCTTCACCTCCAAGGTTGATGATTTTAATTTCCTCCCGATGTGGGCGGATCTCCTTATCCTCTTGTTCCAATAATCTCGTTAATTCAGATGAGGGTCCAAAGTCTTCCTCACTTTCCTCGTAGACGCAATCATTTGGATAAACAGGGTCAGGAAATAAATCCAGGTTTTCATCATTCTCAGGGAAATCATTTTTGGATCTGCATTCAGGTTATATTATAAAGTGAAAAGAGAAGCAAACAAGTGAAAGGTTTAAGAAACAGAGAATGCACAAAGATGAGGTGATGGGGAATAAACATGTGTTCATTGATTTTCAAAAACAAAGTAAACAAGTTTTGCCCTTATTACAAAATGGGTCCCGGAGCCTTGGGCATAGCAAGGGGACCACTAAATTATGAAATACAGTGATTACTCTGATAGAACGTTAATGGTTGTAGGGAACTCCATGATTTCCCAATTGCTCAGCTCTTGATCTGGATGGCAAGCATGAACCAGCTCCACATTGAGGTCAGGCTCATTCTCCACCATGGAAACTTGATCCGGATATATCACTCCGGCGCTCTTAAAGCTCTGATAGAGATCGCAGATAGGGATTCTTGCAGTGTTGATCTCTTGACCAGTAAGACGAGCAACTCTCTTCCCCTTCTTTTCCTCTTCAACCCTTTTTTTATCTGTCACAGTGGGCTTATATCCCAAGCCATATCTGTTTTTGTTTTCCGGGAGACTCACCGGTTGGGTTCTGCCTTCTAAATCCCGCCCCAATCCTTTTCCGGGTTGGTACCCTTTCCGCAACATGTTCAGCGTCACCATTAGAGGTAAGTTGGGGAAAGATATCTTTACAACGCTTGTTGCATTAGCAATCTCCAAGGCTTGGAAGGATGTTTCAAGGGCTTCCTCAGCGACCTCGATGTACGGAGTGGATATGGGTTTGCTGACCAAAAGGTCCTCCTCCCCAGAAACAGTCACCAACTTGTTGTCGATGATGAATTTTAGTCTTTGATGCAGCGTGGAGGGGACCACCCCTGCCGAATGGATCCACGGTCGCCCTAATAAACAGCTGTAGGCGGGCGCAATATCCCTTACTTGGAAGAGTACCTAGAAAGTACAGGGCCCGACTTGTATAGGCAATTCAATTTCTCTAACGACTTCCCTACGTGTCCCATTAAAAGCCCGCACAACCATAGAGCTAGGCCTCATGTATGTTCCGTCGAAAGGCAATTTTGCCAACATGGATTTTGGCACGACGTTCAGAGAAGATCCATTATCCACAAGTACTTTTGCCAGGATATAATCTCGACATTTCACAGAAATATGGAGGGCTTTGTTGTGCCCCCTTCCTTCAATAGGTACTTCCTCATCTGTGAAGGTCAAGTAATTATTGGCAACGATATGCCCCACTATGCCCCCAAATTGTTCGACGGGTAAATCATGCTTCACGTGCGCCTCGCTCAACACCTTCATCAACGTGTTTCGATGTGGTTCAGAACTCATTAGCAAAGACAACAGGGAAATTTTCGCAGGGGTATGGTTCAATTGGTCCAACACCTGGTAGTCACTATGGCGAATAAACTTCAGGAATTCCTGGGCTTCCTCTTCAGTCACAGCCCCCTTTATTTCGCCAGAGGCTACTTCTTTTCCAGTTTTTCCTTCTCCGGTAGTCTTGCCTTGTTTGGGCTCAGGTGGTGTATATATCCTTCCACTCCGTGTCATTCTTCCCACTCCGGTTATATTTGTAATAGAGGAGGATGGTATGGAGTTGACCGCCTCTGGATTGGTGACGACCACATCTGTATTGTACCTCCATGGCACAGCGTGGGAACTTTGGAAGGGGAAAGGGGTTGGTGCCCTTACTGTGAAGACAGTCTTGGCAGGAGCCGAAGCCGCTGGCGTATCCTTGTTATAGTATACGACCAGGGGTTTCAGAACTCGTGCCTTACCCTGTTCCTGTACCATATTTATTTGTCCTTCACGGTGCTTATAGACCTCTACGACTCGAGCATTCATGAGTCTTTGAAGGGTTTCCTGGAAGTCCCTTCGTTTTACGGACTAGAGGTCATTATGCTCTTCACCCCACGACCCTTCTATTAATCCCATCTTCAGCATATGGGAGTGTATTGTTTCCAAAGGCATCTGGATGTCTTCTACTTTGGAAATGCAATCTTCATCCCTTTCTATTGCGTTGACATCCGATCCTTTATGGTTTGGAAGGGGATTAGTTGTTACGCTTGGGCTCCCTTCTTTGAAGCTTATCCAGTCGGCCCGAATTAGGTCCCTTACCTTGAACTTCAGTGCCAAGCAGTTCTCAGTAGAATGTCCCGGTGCACCGGCGTGGTAATCACACCGTGCGTTCGGGTCATACCCTCTAGGATACGGCGGCTGAAGTGGCTTTAGAGGGCAGGGTACTACCATCGTGTTTTCGATGACGTAAGGGAGAAGCTCTGTGTAAGTGATGGGAATTGGATCAAATTGCGGTGGGGCACGGTCGTTGTTTTGCCTTCTCTGATTTGGATTCGGCGGGTTCATTTGTGGCTGCTGGTACGGAGCTTGTGGTGGTTGATATGGTGCCTGTAGGGGTGCAGGCGGTCGCATGACAGGTGGGCGGAAATGTGGTGGATGTGGTGTTTGAACGGCGGCCACATATGGATGTGGTGTATTATGATAGGTTGACGGAAAGGCGACCGGGGTGGGTGGCCTCGGCTGGTTTCTTCCCTGATTGTGGGAGATCAGATTAGTCTCTCCCTCTCTTCTCTTTCCTTCCCCATGGGAGGGTCTTCTTGCTGCATTAACCCCAGCTGGGCCTCGGGCGATCTTCCCTGTCCGGAGGCCATTTTCTATTCTTTCTCCGATAGTGACGATATCGGAGAAGTAGGAGGAAATACTTCCGATCATCTTGTCATAGAATGGCGATTGGAGTGTGTCGATAAATGTCGAGATCACCTCTTTCTCAGACAAAGGTGGGTCAACTTGCGCTGCTACTTCACGCCACCGTTGGGCGTATTCTTTGAATGTCTCGTTGTCTTTCTTGGACATGTTCTGCAATTGTACTCTATCTGGCGCCATGTCTAAATTGTACTTATACTGCTGCATGAAAGCATCTGCCAGATCCTCCCAACAGCATATACGAGAACGTTCAAGATGGTTATACCAGGTTAGAGGCGCTCCAGCCAAACTATCTTGGAAACAGTGGATGAGCAGAGAGTCGTTGGAGGCATGCGAAGCCATCTTTCGGCAGTACATGGTAAGATGGTTTCTCGGACATGTCAGCCCCCGATACTTATCAAATTTAGGTGTTTTGAATTTGGGAGGAATAACAACGTCAGGAATTAGGCAGAGTTGTGCAGCACTGCCTAATCCAAATCGATTCCTCCCATCTATTTCCCTTAATCGCCTTTCCAAGAACTCTAATCTTCCTTCCTGGGTAGCAGCAGTGGCAGTACTTGGTCCTGTGACGACATAGTGACTAGCACTCTTGACTGGTCGGTCAACATATGTCGGGCTCTCATTCAGAATTGAGGCTTGGTGTCCAACTGCGGCTTGGGCAGCTTGTGGTTGTTCAGCCTGTGTATGGACCGGAATCATTTGGGGGTTCTGGATAGGTGGGATGTTTGGTTGAGCCGCGTGAAGGATTGTTTCCTGATAATCTGGCTCTTCTTGGAGTGGTGGGAAATAGCCTGGGGGTAACCCATACTGTGGGAAGGGTACAACATTCCCTTCTTTATCAACAAAAGAGTGTTGTTGAACGTGAGCAGGGTTCGGCTTACTAAGGCGAACGGTAACAGTAGGCCCTGCAGGGTTTGAGCTCGGTTCCCCAGCATGACCTTGAGCGTGTTGGAGAATGGGAGATTGCTGCCTAGCATTTTCAACTTCTGCTAAAGAATCCCTTTCTGCGATCCTCCTTTCAAACATCTTGGCTATTTCAGCCATTTGTTCTTTCAATTGATTAACCTCAGCTCGCAGGTTTTCATTCTCTTGCTCTATTTCGGCCATGAGTTTCTTTCTGGGCCTGGTCGCGTAGGGATGCTTACCCGTAGTGTCTAAAGAATCACGACAAATGGTTAGAAAAATAGAGGGAACAGTTAAAGTAGATAAAAGAAAAAATAAAAAAAATAAATGGGCATTCGCGGGATACGATTCCGAATTTGACACGTATTCCTTGACCTTTCCCCAGAACGTCGCGTTCAAAAGTACTTAGTATAACAGTATATTGGAAATTAACATGAGACAACTGTGAAGGCACATTAATACATCATTCCATTCATCTGTAAAGGTACAATGTTACTTGAAAGATACGGTTACAATATTCAGCCATTCCTAGCTTGGGCAATCATGACTTTCATTTTGCAAAGTCTTTCTTGACAATAGTTCAAAAATGATGATATCTCCTTTGGGGTGGATAGGGGATTGACCATGCCTTCGGCCTGCTTTAACATTGAGGGAAAATCTTCCAAGATTCCATTGGATAGGTATGCCAACTTGGCGAAACGGTCCATCCATAAATGAATGACTTCATCCCGTTGAGCTAACTCAGTCCCCAAAACTTGTGTGGCTTCTTGGCAGCGGCGTTCAGCGTCAAGGGTTTTCTTCTGTTCAGCATGTATTTCTTGCTCATAAGCTCTCATCGTTTCATCAAGCTGTTGCTCCAATTTGTGGACTTGGGTTTGTAGCATTTCTTTTTGCATCAAAGCCTCCTTTCCCTTCTCCTTGGATTGTACCAGCATGTCTTTTAAAATTTGTTTTTCGGCCAATACAGCATCGCTCTGCTGACCCTTCATCTTTAGCTGCGAATTGGCCACCCGAAGGCATTGATCTTGTTTTATTCTGTAATCTTCGTCAATCTTTCTCTTTTTCCGCATTTCTTCCATAGCATGTCTTCCTTCGGAGTTCTCTTTCCTATGGAGGGCGTATTCTTGTTGGCATTTCAAGAGGTCTTCTTCCAGTTTTTGATTCCTTGCCTTTAGCTCTTCTACTTGGGCTTTTAGCGATATGGTAACCTTGTCCTCCACAATGCACGGCAGAGGAACTGTGTCCTCAGGTTGGTATGAAGGGCTCTTGAAAGGCAATTTCACGATGGAGACTCTGTTCACCACCCAATCTAAGTATTCAACTCTCACAGCGTGGCTTCGTGCTCCCAGTTCTTTGCCCATCCTATGGACTTTCTTCCAGGCATTGGCTATGTCCCGAATAGTGGAGGTGTAATTCCCATTCACATAGTACAGAACGAAAGGAGTAAGTAGTGCTTCGTCCGGCGGCCCAAGTAGAGGATAAGCCAACTGCCGCTTAGCAATAACAGGATTATAATTGATGCAGCCTTGTGTCCCCATTAGAGGAACATTTGGATATCCTCCACAGCTATAAACGATGGACTCAACTTCTAGCCATTGAGGACACCATCTCACCTTTTCTGCTGTAAGGCCTACAAGGTGATTAGCCCACTCCCGCCCATTCTTAGTTGTCAGCTGACATAATTTCAAATCAGAGATGGGACACTCGGCTTTGCATAGTTGATGAAAAGCGTGGGATGTGAGCCACACATATAGAACAGGCAAACAACAAATAATCCTCTTTCCTCCTTGGGTATGGCAAAAATCTAAGGTGCAATAGACATTGGCCAACACTGCTGTGACGGGATTTTCCAGTCTGTGCTTGCGAGCGGTGAAGACACCTATAGCATCATAATCTACGTAGTTGTCTAAGTTAGGGAATAAGACAACTTCGTAAATAGTGAGAGCCAAGGTATCAATGAAAGCTTCCCATTCTTCCCTCTCTGCCAAGACATGCATGTGTTTCTCCAGAAATTCCCTAGTAAATCCGGGAATCTGGTTTCTGTTCATTTGTACTCCTCTTAATATTTCAGGATGGACCTTCAAAATACGAGCGACAGAAGTGATTGACGCATGATGGTCTAAATGGCGATAAGGAATCTGTCCCTCCATTGGCATCCCCAATATTTGTTCAAATTCTTCTATGGAGGGTGCCAGTTGAAAGTCTTGGAAAGTGAAACAGCGGAGAGGTGGGTCATAGAATTGAGCCAGAGCCGTGATGGCTTCTATTTGGACGTCTACCTCCAAAAGTTTCAGGATCTTCCCATACTTCCTTGCGAAAGTCATCTTCTGTGTCAAGCTCAGTTTTCTCCCTAGTGCTTGTAAACTGTCAGTATTGACCTTCCTAGCCTTAAGGTGCAATAACTTCTTCACTTCAGTCACCCCTATATCACAATTACTGTGTCCCATGTTAATTTCCATACTGTCTTAGAAATATCGACAAATTCAGAATCGTCCCCTGCAAATATCAAGACAAAGAATGGAATCAGTTATGCGAGCTCAAAAGTCATAGGTTTTCCCAATCGTCATTGCCACTTCAACCAGAGGGAAATGAAGTATAATTTTTTTGGATTTTTCCTTTGACGATTAGGAGAACCTATGACTTCAGACTCAGAGATACATGACAAAAAAAAGAAAAGAGGATCATCTATCCACCCGAAGAATACTTGTGTGTTCCAAAAATTTTCCAAGACTAAGCGAATCTTTGGATGATAGATAATCTCTTTTTAATAACAGGAAAGTGAAAATGACATAAGGTAGAGTAAAGTTTGCCCTTTCGTAGCCTAAGTCAGGTTTTGTTGAAGGTTTTCTCTGGACCCTAGGGCTTGTCTAAAAGTGACTCTTCACACCGGGTGGCTTATACTAGACTTCTAGAAGGTCACCAGAGCCAAGATCCTACCCATGACAGGGATGCAATAGTGGGGAACCACTAGGTGCGTATGTCACAAGAGGTCGAACTCTAGTTGGGGTTCTCACGATCACCGGATAGGAAGTACATCCTATACGATTCTGTATACCAACCCCTCCTAACTTAAGTTTTATTTGGGGCCCGGGTATAGGGCGCCACTCATAAGTGTGTGCGAGTAATTTATGAGTGTAGTGTGTGAAAGGGCATTCAATACCTTTTTACCTTACCCCATTCTGCACAGAGAACAAACACAGAACAAATATACAAAGTCGTCTACCCTAGGGTTCAATGATTGCAGAAAAGTAACATAGTCCTCTACCCTAGGGTTCAACAATCATACAGAACATGGACAATAAAACGAATAACAAGATGCAAATAATAGCGAACATTCACAACAGTCAACGGAAAATAAAAAACAAGGGGAAGAAATCCAAGCTAAACAAAGGCTATGTAAAAACACGCTTTCAACCAAACTGGCCTGACTCTCTTAAGTATCCCCAGTGGAGTCGCCATCTGTCGCAACCTGAATCGTGACGGCGCGGCGAGAGAGAAAGAATGTGTGGAATGAAATAGGGAGTCGCCACCAACATTTTTATCCATAGGAAAAACATTGGAAAAAAACTAGGTTCAGTAAAGCATTGGTTAAAAATTGAGATTCAAGTTCGAGAGTCGGTTACGAGTAGGGAAGGTATTAGCACCCTACATCGCCTGTCAAAAATAGTACCAAGATTGAAAATGCGCAACATAAATAGCCTTACAAAAGATGGTTTATTTCTTCCCTTTCATTGTTGTATTTTTTATTTAAAGACGACAAAATGGAGTGAGAGAATTGTACAAACATAGAATGTCGAAGCGAGGTCAATGGGGCACTTCATCCGGATTAAACTCAACTTCGATATGAGACAGAGAGGGGAAAAGAATGCTAATAAGGCGTCACGCCTAAATTATACATCCTCGAATAAAAAAAATAGGGATAGGAAAGAGATAAGCGGGACGTCTCGTCCTAAGTATCCCTTCCCTATGAATTATGGCGAGGCTTAAGCAAAAACTAGGGGGAAACCAACAAGACATCACGTCTAAATTGATTTTCATGGAAGTAACCAAAAAAGACCATTTATGAAAGAAACATGAAAGTAAGGAAATAAATCAGCAAAAAGGAATAAGAGAGATGGGCCCGACAGGAATTGAGATCCTGCTCCTACGTATTCTTGAATTATCAAGAAATCAGGGTTACGTAGTTCTGAATGTTTTTTCTTTTAGGAAAAGACTTGGGAGATGATGATGGATTTCACTGAGGTGGGGAACTCGTACAAGGCGAAGTTCTTCGCACGTGTACGAATCCTAAAGAGGTTGTGTAGACGGGAGTGCTCCCGTACGACACTGTTTAAAAATGATTTGTTTCTTTTTATTAATTTTTATTTAGATTTGAAAGAAAACATAGGAAGCATTTATTTCCCTTTATTATATTTTACTATGAAACGAAAGGAGAAAGGTAGCAGAAGCTACAAAAGAGAAAGGGAAACAATAAATTCTGAAAACAGAGGGAAAAATGAGTGAAAACCGAGTGGGAGAAGAGAAAACCGAGTGTGAAAGAAGGAAAAACCGAGTGAAAATGGCAAAAACCGAGTGGAAATGGAAGAAACCGAGCAAAAAATGAAATACCGAGTGAGAAAAGCAGAAAACCGAGTGAGATTGAGGAAAACCGAGTAAAAATGGTAAAAACCGAGTGGAATGGGAAAATACCGAATGAAATTGAGGAAAACCGAGTAAAAATAGTAAAAACCAAGTGAGAGCAGTAACTTACCGTGTGAGAAGTGAGATACCGAGTGAGACAGTGAGTACCGAGTGAGACAGTGAGAAGAGGGACGGTGATGGAGTTGAGTGGAAGGGACAGAGTGGGCTGATGGAGAGGAATATTGGGCGATGTTGGTTAGAAGGGAGAGTACGGAGTTGGCTGATGGAGAGAGGAAGGAGGAGAAAGGAATGGTAAGGGCGCTGGATAGAGGAAGGAGGAGAAGGGAATGGTGAGGGTCTGCGTAGTGTATATGGTGTGTGTGTGTATCTGTAAGGGCTGAAAGCTTCAGCCCCTTGCCTATTTATAGGCTGGTTTGAGTGGAAGGCCAGCTCAGGCTTCCACTTCCGAGTGGAATGCCAGCTCAGGCCTCCACTCAGAGTGAAGTGGGGGACAACGGCTGGGTGGGAATTTTTAATTCCCCCCACTTACACCCCTGTTTGCCACTTGTCTGCCACCCCCAGGATTCTTGGATCCACTTGGGTGGTGGAATCCAAGTCAGCACGGTCTAACAGGGGGACCTGGTGGGAATCCGAGTGAGAATGGAAGAATTCCGAGTGAGAATTATGGAAATCCGAGTGAAAATGTTGGAAATCCGAGTGTAAATGACTCGGATCACCCTCTCAGTCAATTTTGAGTGGGAAAAGAGGAAAAATCCGACTGGGAAAAGGCCCCTTTTATGCTAAAGAAATCATGTTGGTGTTGTGCAATTGGATTGAGTGGGCAATTAAAGAAATTGAGTCAAAACTGAGTGAAAACTGACTCGGATTCCATCTCCTCTCCATAATCCGAGTGACCAATGACTCGGAACCGACTGAAATAGGTAAAGTGTGACTCGGAGATGAGAGAAAGATGACTCGGGAACGGGTAAAAAATGGATCGGTGAAGGTTTGAAGTATGGTGGAAATGGGGGCTCGAAATTGATTGGCCAAAAGGACTCGGGAAAGGTGACTGACTGACTGAAGTGTCACTCGGAAACCGATTGGAAATTGGCTCAGGAGTGGGCGAGAAAAGAATGACACGGAACCGACTGAAAATGGGTCGGAAATCGAGTGAAATGACTCATTTGGTGCTGACTGGAAATGCTTCACTCGGTTCTAACTAAGAAGCAGCTCTCGGAATTCTTTTCAGCTCGAATGTATTTCTGATTGAAGCATCCACTCGGATTTTTTTCAAAAGTGATATAGAACTTCACTGCTTGAAGGATCAACTCGGAACCGACCTTGTGAGCTCTTAATCCGAATGGAATTTGGGCATTTTCACTCGGATTTTGCCTATCTTCTACTCAGAAATTGGAAGTTTGGCTATTTTAATTCGGATCTCCTTCCAACCGAGTGATATTCACTCGGATTTACTTCAATCAGCAGTCAGTTCCTTTTTCCACTCGGATTTGTTGCAGTAGGGGATCTTTCGCTCGGATTCTCCTCTAACAGGGTTATTTTTCACTCGGAATTGGCATTCTTTGCGATCAGGGCTTGTAAACTGGAATTTTCTCTCGGAATGCATCTGAGAGGGAATTATCCACTCGGATTTACATCTAATCTGAGTCATTTCACTCAGATTTAAACTCAACAGGTCATACTCCACTCGGATTGGTCCATTGTTGAGTCATTATTCGGATTTCCCACCCAATAGGTCATACTCCACTCGGACATGCCCAAATCTGAGTAGTTTCACTCGGATTTTCTCCATTCTGAGTAATTTCACTCGGATTTAACTCATTTTGAGTGATTTCACTCAGATTTGATGCAACAGGAGCATATTCCACTCGGATTTGACTCATTCTGAGTGATGGCACTCGGATTCAACTTCAACAGGGGAGTTTTTCCTTCGGAAACGACTCATTCTGAGTGATTCCACTCGGATTCAACTTCTTTGAGTCATTCCATTCGGACTTCTCTTGAAAATGGGCATAATCCACTCGGACTGGCTTGGCAGGGAAGCTATCCACTCGGATTCAACTTCAACAGGGAGCATTTCACTCGGAAATGACTCATTCTGAGTGATTCCACTCGGATTTCATTATTTTTGAGTCATTCCACTCGGAAATGCTTCATTTTGACTCAGATTTAACCATTTTTTGAGTTTTTTCACTCGGATTTATCTCCACCAGGGCTGTATTTCACTCGGAAATGCTTTAACCTAAGTCATCCTGTTCAGATGTGATCATTTTTTAGTCATTCCAATCGGATTTGCCTCCAACAGGGTTGTATTTCACTTGGAAAAGCTTCATTCTGAGTTATTTTGCTCTGTTCTGATTATTTTGGAGCCATTCTTTTCGAATTTGACCATTCTGAATTAGAATTCAGTATAAAAAGATTCATTCCACTTGGACTGGACCAAAAGAGGTATTCACAGTGATCTAACCCCAACATACCTACATTAGAGCCAACGTAGACACATTGAGTGTATATGTATTTTTCATCATGTTTCAGGCCAAAATAAACAACATACATTGGGCAACACAAGGATAAGGCATAAGGAACTCTTGCATCATGCATCTAGGCACCAACCAGTGTGTGCTCATGCTGGCTTAGGAATCCCTTTATCACGCATCAGGCAGAGACAAAAGGCATACCACGCATAGGCATGTTGAGCAGCGTAAGCCTACGCTGGTTCCAATTACAAGTGTTTCAATCATCTAGGTATCTAACGTATGCACGCCAGGGTCACGCCACCACCTACGCCCATACTTAGTGTTATGCCAGTGATCATGGGTTTGTACGCTAGGGTCATGCCAAGTCCCAGACTCATCATCAGTACCACTTCAATAGTTGGGTGTGGTTACACCCAGCATTCACATATACATGCCCAAGGATTCTTCACCCAGACCTCTCAAGCCAGTACATCTGTGTCCACACGTCATAACCTGGCATTCCAACGCTCAATCTCTGGTCCATGCTCACTCACCTGGCGTACCCACATGTTAATGCCAACATTGCTACGCCCACGCACACATCCATGACTTAGACATTGCCAGATTTTATACACCCTTGTATATTAGTTAATTTAAGTGAACATATTTATTTGTACATATTCATTAATGGCATTATTGTAAATATTTAGTTAGAAAGTTTGGTTAAGTTAGTATAAATACATATATAAGTACTTTAACTCAATGGACAACAATGAACTAATCTTATAGCTAAGTTTTAGTTAAGTAATTTATTTTCAGAATTCTATTCTCTCTCTAATATTTTTCTCTCTCTAAATTCTCTCATCTTCTATACCTTCATTCTATGTATTCCACTTTCTCTATCTTCCATGTGTACTTAAATCCCTAGGATTGGGATTAATCAAAGTTGTAATGAATCTATTCAAGTAATTGGAGCAGAGGATGCAATTGAGGCAAGTTTTGAACACAGCAAGTGTGGGATTACACCTCTTGGATTAGGAAATCCAAGGCTTATTCAAAGACAATCATTAGAGAGGAATCATGATGAGAGCTTCAGGCTTGCACTGGCTAACTTAGTTAATTCAAGCCTAAGGAAATAGGTGAATAGCTAAGGTTCCCTTGAATTTCACAATTGGATTTAGTATGAACTGATACCTAAAGGATTAGGATTATTTTATGCTGAATTAGTGATAATTACCTAAGGAATTAGGAATTATTTATCTATGAAATTGAACTTTGCTTTGATTGAACCTGATGTTACTGTTATGAGAATTTAAGTGAAGTTGTATGCTGAGATTCATTCCAATTTATTGTTAGAATATATTTTTCTATTACTTAATTGTAACATAACTGTTAGAAAACCTTAAACCATAATAAAATTCAGAAAAATCTAAAGACAACATTACTTTCTTGGTAAAGTTCAGATAATGAATTCCCTAATATATGGTACTTAACATCATCCCCATGGGCGCGATATTAATTACTACTTTTTAATTATTGTTGCGCTTGCTAGAAGAATTTCATATATCCAATGAATTTGCATCAACTTAATGGCACACAGTCATTAATCAATTTACATTCATTCTAAAATAATAATTAACAAGGCATCATCAAGCCCATCAATACATTTCACATGGTGTGCATAGGGTTCAATATCCAATTTAAAATAAACATAATCTATCAATCAGTTCATGGTGGTCAAACATTGGTTCATTCACACATAATAAACTCATATCAATTAATGTATATAATTTATAACTTCATCAATGCCACCATATCATCACATATGTATTTATATACATATATAGCACACCACATATATTCTAAATGCATTCAATCACATATTTGCCAACGTAGATCAATCATCACCAGTCCACATAAGCAAACAGAGGAAACATATTATATTCAAGGCAAATATGGCCTATATTTTCATATATATATATATATATATATATATATATATATATATCAATAATTATGTATCATGTATTTAGAATATGAAACTCAAACTCTCCTAACCTTAAGAGAAGTAGTCTAGTAGGGCTAATGGTCTTGCATCATCAATAGGATAAATCCCTACATTTAAATAAATATAAAACACTTTAATTAATCAAGTCAACCAAGATTCTAAATATTAATCATGGAATAAAGTTTATATTTGACTTCTAAAATTTTCTAATATTATTTTAGGCCTATATTTTATTTTTACATTAAGTTTTAGGAATGTATTTCCTTAAATTACCCATTTCTAGCGCTTTAAAGGTCAACGTCTGAGCCTAAGGCAAGCCGACAAGTCAATAAATACTATCTTAGCCTTACGAGGCTTCATAAATTATTTTCTATATCTTTTACGTTTAGGTACTTTACCCATTTATTATAGAAAATTCTTGAATTTAATTTCAACCCATTGATTCATGCATACTTTTGTATTTTTAGCCTAATTTAAGTTATGAATGTCGTATTTAGGTGAATCCAGTTTTAAAATTTTCATAGCACATTTTTCTATCACTTTCATGAAGACCTCAAAAACTAAATCCAAGTGGAAAAATCCCAGTTTTAGTTTCTATTCACTGCCTCGCATTAAAGCACAGTAACTTTGCTTATGCCTCCTTATTTTTAACATAACTTAAACTACGGATGTTCGATTTAAGCAATTTTGGTATTAAAATTTTACTAACAAACTTTACTACAACTTTTACAAAGACACCACAAGCCAACTTTGATCCAAAAATTCCAAAATTGCAGAAAAGGACATTTTCCCATACTAAAATTCTAACAAACACAGTTTTCATATTTTGGCTATAACTTTCACTCTAAACGTCAAATTTAAGTGTTCTTTGGCTCGTTGGAAAGAGTAAAGAAAGAGAAACAACTTTTATGTTGATGATTTTCCCTAAAACTAAACGGAGAGACCTCATGCAAATCGATTAAAAATCCAAAAAACTTAAAACTTTTTCAGCATGCAAAACTAAAAGAAGAGATTATCATACATGTGTGATCAACATGCATGGGAAGGAAAGTGTCTAACTTGCCGACGCTGATTCCACATCGATCAGCGACCGAGTGATAAGTCTTGAAAAGACTTAATTATTCCATTGTTTATTTAACATAAATTACTAAGTATTGTCTAGTTTTGATATTATTATTTAATAATTTGTTAATAATTCATGTTTTAGTTAATTATTTTAAAAGTATGCTATTTATGTAAGAAACCGATTGAAAATATTAATTAGATAAGGAATTTTGAAGTATTTATAAATTCACTAAGCAGCCAGCGTATAATTGCTAGGCAAGTAGCTGTTTATTGGTGCAGGAACAGGGCAGACTCAAGATAAGAAGAAAATTCCGAGTGAAATCCTACAAATCCGAGCAGAAATTGATAAATCCGAGTGAGACTTCCTGAACCCGACTGAAAAGAGCCCAAATACTGACCAAGCGAGACTTCAAGTAAGCTAACTTAAGAAGACTCCAAAGACACTGACTCCGAAAAAGGACAAGGACTCGGAATATTGCATGAAGAACCCGAACGCCAACTGCAGAATACCGATTAAATAATCAACTCGCTCAAGCGAAAGTTAAATTAGCTCAAGCGAGAGTTAAATTAGCTCAAGCGAAGCAATCACGCTTGAGCGAGAAAGCCATTCTGTATTACATATTTCCAATTCGCCCAAGCTTCGCCATAACGCTTAAGCGACCAAGCAACAATGTAGTACAATTCCCGAACTCGCCCAAGCGAGAGTTTAATCCGCTCAAGCGAAAACCCAGCAGCTGAAGCGAAAAAGCAGTAACTTAAACCCTGTTTCTTCCCTCCAACAACATACACCTGGTGCAATACTGTTTCCGCTTCCATTGCCTTCTTCTCCAACTGCTGCAACCTTAAGTAGTGAACTGTCAATTAGCTGGTGCTGCGCTGTAAATTAGCTAAGGCTGAGCTGGATCCTGTTAAGAGCTGAGCTGTAATTAGTTGGTTACTCTGTAAACTGTGTAATTAGTTTTAGTCGTTAACTTAAGTTCTCTAAGTTATTAGTTAAGTTAGTTAGTTTAGTTAGATGCCTATATATATATTCATGTACATACTCTGTAAAGGGTGTGGAGACAGGGAATACATAGAACACAATCTTTTTCATTCTAAACTTCGACATCTTACTACTTCATTTTCTCTCTCTAAACTCTCTCCTCCATGACGTTCCATAATCCTTCGATGGAACTGAAGTCAATGGAGTTCTAAATCCCTAAGGTTGGGATTGCGAAGGTGAACAATGGAGTCTTGAAGCTGTGAGCAAGTAGATCGACTTCTAGATCTTAAGGCGAACAAGCTGAGGAGTGGAGCAGAATCGCTGGATTGACAAATCCAGAACTGATGAAGAACTTCACCAGTGAGGAATCATGGCTGAAGCTTAGGTAACTTCCAAGCTTTCTAACTAGTTCAGGCCTAATCAATTTAGGTGAATAGTTAGAGTTCAACCTCTAATTTCGCATTAGATTCTTAGGTTAATCGAGCACTTAAGGAATTAAGGTTCATTGCTTAAGGATTAGTGTTTTTCTCCTAAGGAATTAGGGAATAACCACAAGCGGATTGTCCTCTAGATTGTGAAGTTCGATTATACTTAATTGCTTGTTTCTTGAGGAGATTGTGAGCTGAAGCAATCCTGACCTATTTTCTATTAATCACTTTCTTCATTTCACTTTAACTCTGTTTCTGAAAATACAAAAACAACTATAAAACACTAAAACCATAAAAACTGAATGAACTTCATGTATTTTCTGTTGGTTCAGCTTGTACTAGTCCTAGATTGAGGTACTTACCACAATCCCTGTGGGACGATCAAATACACTACAATTTTAACGACTGGTGCGCTTGCCAAAGTGTAAATCCGAGAGTCACATTTTATTTTACTAAGATTTTTACACCAAATTAATGGCTCAGGATTTCAGCATCAAGTTAATGGCGCCGTTGCCGGGGATTGTTGAGTAATATCAATAATCCTTGGACCGGTACTAGACTGAACCATTTGCTTTTGTTTCTGTTTGTAGTCATTACGTATTTTTTTTAGTAGTTATTGTTTTGTGTAGTTGTAGCTGTGAGTTGCATTGTCGTGTAAACAATTGTTGTATGCAGTCAAGGAGCAGAGGAGAACCTTTCTTCTTTGATCCTGACATCGATTTGTTAGAACGTAGATTAAGAAAAGAGAAAAAGCAAAAAGAAGAAAAAGAAATGGAACAGAGGAGAGTTACACTAGGTGACTACTCCAAGCCGAATGAAGAAGGATCGCAAGCTAGCATCCTTAGGCCACCGATTGCAGCTAACAATTTTGAACTAAAACCAGCTTTACTGCAGTTGGTAAGAAATGAACAATTCGGAGGAAGTGAGGTTGAGGATCCAAATTTGCATTTAGCAACCTTCCTCCAAATTTGTGATACAGTAAAAATGAATGGGGTCCCTGAAGAAGCAATCCGACTAAGGTTGTTTCTATTTTCTCTAAGGGACCGAGCAAAAGCCTGGTTGCAGAGTCAACTGAGAGGCAGTATCTCCACCTGGGAGGATTTGCAAGGGAAATTTTTGATTAAATACTTCCCTCCTTCTAAATATGCAAAACTGCGTAATGAAATTACATGTTTCCAGCAAAGAGAAGGTGAGTCCTTGATGGAAGCATGGGATAGGTATAAAGAAAGCTTGAGGAGATGTCCTCATCATCAGATTTCTGATGTACAGCAGGTAACTATTTTCTATAATGGTGTCAGGCCAGCCACCAGAGTCTTGATTGATGCCTCGGCTGGAGGCTCATTAACAACTAAAACTGTAGAAGAAGCTATAGAGCTGATTGATGTGATGGCTTCTAATGAATGCCTGATTAGTGAGAGGAACCAAGTCCCTAGGAGAGGAATATTAGAATTAGAAGCACAAGATGCTTATCTGGCTCAGAGCAAATTAATGACTCAGGCTTTGGAAAAATTAAGCATTCAGATTTCAGAACTCCAAAAGCCGAGTCAAGTTTCTATGATCAGTTGTGACTTTTGTGGTGGAGACCATGAAAATGGAATGTGTGATCTAGTTGTGCCTTCCAAGCAAGTGAATTATATGGGGCAGCAACAGTATCAAAGGAATTATCCTTCTAATTCCTTCAATCCTAATTACAGGAGCCACCCCAATTTTTCCTGGCAGAAAGGTCCACATTTGAATCAGAATATCCCACCGAGTCAACCCACAAATAGACCACAACAACCTTCTCACCCTCCTGTTAAAGAAAAATCCGAACTCGAGAATGTACTTTCTCAGTTTATCCAGGCCACTCAGGCCAGTTTTAAGAATCAGGAAGCATCCATAAGAAATTTAGAAAATCAAGTAGGACAGCTTTCTAAACAATTAGCTGAGAGGTAAGCAGGCAATTTCCCTGGAGATACCGAGGTAAATCCAAGGGAACATTGCAAGGCCATAATTACTAGGAGTGGAAAAATTATTTCTCCATCTCCGGGTCAAGAAATAAGTTCAAAAAAAGAAAAAGAAATAATACAAGAAACCGAGCAGGACAATAAAGATGAAGTAGAAAATAAAAATGAATCAGAAAAAGAAAAAGAAAATAAAGTCCATCAAAAGAAAAAGAAAAAGGTTGATCTGATTCTGGAGGAAGCTTCTAAGCTGACTCCTGAAAAATTGAGGAATGCTCCATTTCCGCACAGGTTTAAAAAGCAAATAGAGGAGCAGAAGTTTGCTAGGTTCTTAGAGGTCTTCAAGAAACTTCACATTAATATCCCTTTTGCTGAGGCATTGCAGGAGATGCCTTCCTATGCAAAATTTTTAAAAGAACTATTGTCTAAGAAGAGGAAGCTTAGGGGGGATGAAATGATTACTCTCACTCAAGAGTGTAGCGTAATCATTCAAAAGAAACTTCCCCAAAAGCTAGAGGATCCTGGATCTTTCACAATACCGTGTGCAATAGGGGATATTCATGTAGGAAGTGCTCTCTGTGATCTAGGAGCCAGTATAAATCTGATGCCTCTATCGTTGATGAAAAAACTGGGAATTAATGACTTGCAACCGACTCGCATGTCCTTGCAGTTGGCTGACAGGTCCATTAAATATCCCCAAGGGATGCTGGAAGACTTGTTAATAAAAGTAGATAAATTTATCTTTCCAGCAGACTTCATAGTGTTGGATATGGAAGCTGACCGAGAGATCCCTTTGATCTTAGGTAGACCCTTCCTAGCTACTGGCAGAGCATTAATTGATGTGGAAAAAGGTGAACTCATGCTGAGAGTTCAGGAGGAGCAAGTAATTTTTAATGTCTTCAATTCCATGAAACATCCGACTGAACGGATGGATTGCCTAATGATTGAAGAGGTTGAAAATTACCAGACTCCCTTACTGCTAAAAACTAAGGAAGAGGCTCTACGAACTTTTTTAGAGGATGACTTTGACTCTGAGACCGAGTCAATTGATTCTCACTCAGAAATACTAGACCTACTGGAAGTTTTAGAAGTAGGTGATTTCGAAAAGAAACATGATTTGGAAAATACTAAAGCTGAGAAGGGAAAGGAATTTTCGGAAGAAAAATGTGATTTAAAACCTTTACCTTCTCATCTGAAATATGTTTTCCTGAGAGGAAATGACACTCATCCTGTCATTATTAACGCCGACTTAAAAGAAGAGGATGAGAATAAACTAGTTGGGGTATTAAAGGCTCATGAATCTGCCATTGGCTGGAACATTTCTGACTTGAAGGGAATCAGTCCATCCTTTTGTATGCACAAAATCCTGATGGAGGATGACTATTCCCCTGTTGTACAGCCACAACGCAGATTGAACCCCATTATGAAGGAAGCAGTGAGAAAGGAAGTGGTCAAGCTCCTTGATGCAGGAATCATTTACCCGATCTCGGACAGCACTTGGATTAGCCCAGTCCAAGTGGTGCCCAAAAAGGGAGGAATGACGACCGTAAGAAATGACCAGGGTGAAATCATTGCCACTCAGCCAACTACAGGCTGGAGGATGTGCATTGATTACAGAAGGCTGAATAACTCTACTCGGAAAGACCATTTCCCCCTTCCGTTTGTTGATCAAATGCTTGAGAGGTTATCAGGACATGAGTACTATTGTTTTCTTGATGGGTACTCAGGTTATAACCAAATTGTGGTTGACCCGAAGGATCAAGAAAAGACTGCCTTCACATGTCCCTATGGAATTTTTGCATACAGACGCATGCCGTTCGGCTTGTGCAACGCTCCAGCAACCTTCCAAAGGTGCATGCTGGCAATTTTTGGGGATATGGTGGAAAAATTTATTGAAGTATTCATGGATGACTTCTCGGTATTTGGGAGCAATTTTGACACATGCCTCAGCAACTTAGCTAAGGTGCTGATAAGATGTCAAGAGACCAATCTCGTTCTTAACTGGGAGAAATGCCATTTTATGGTTAAGGAAGGGATAGTCCTTGGCCATAGGATCTCTGCTGAGGGCATGCAGGTGGACCGAGCAAAAATTGAAATTATTGAAAAACTTCCTCCTCCGATCAACGTGAAAGGAGTAAGGAGTTTTCTAGGATGTGCTGGGTTCTATAGAAGATTCATAAAAGATTTTTCAAAAATAGCTAAGCCTTTGACCGACTTGCTTGTGAAAGATTAGGTGTTTGTATTTAATGAAAATTGTGTCAAGGCATTTGAAAAATTGAAACAAAGTCTGACTTCAGCTCCGATCCTTGCATCACCCGACTGGTCTTTACCGTTTGAATTGATGTGTGATGCAAGTGACTTTGCAATCGGAGCTGTGCTGGGTCAGAAAAGAGAGAAATTAACTCATGTGATCTATTATGCTAGTAAAGTGTTAAATGAAAATCAAATACATTACACCACGACTGAAAAAGAAATGCTTGCTGTGGTGTATGCATTTGATAAATTTCGTGCATACTTGATTGGTGCCAAAGTCATCGTATATACAGACCACTCGGCAATCAAGTATTTACTAGCTAAAAAAGAGTCTAAACCGAGCCTGATTTAGTGGGTTCTGTTACTCCAAGAGTTTGACTTAGAAATACGAGACAAAAAAGGAGTAGAGAACTCAGTTGCAGACTAATTGTCTCGTCTGGAAGTTGAGTCGGATTTTGTCTTAATAAAAGAGGAATTTCCAGACAAAAAGTTGATGGCCATTATAACTGGGCCATGGTACACTGACATGGCAAACTTTAAAAGTGGCTCAGTGGTACCTGATGGTTGGACATCCCAAATGAGAAAAAAATTCTTTCATGATAGTAAGGCTTTTCTATAGGATGATCCATTTTTGTTTAAAATAGGCATAGATGGAGTAATCAGGCACTGTGTGCCTGAATCCGAGCAGGAAAGGCTCTTGTGGCACTGCCACGATTCTTATTACGGAGGTCATCATGGTGCCTCCCGTACCGCAGCAAAGGTGTTGCAGAGTGGCTTTTACTGGCCAACTATCTTTCAGGATTCTAAGGAATATGTCAAAAGGTGTGATAAATGTCAAAGGAGTGGAGGTCTCTCTGCAAAAGCTGGCATGCCTTTGACAAATATTCTAATTGTGGAATTATTTGACGTTTTGGGGTATCGACTTCATGGGACCCTTCCCTAAGTCGTTCTCCAACGAATACATTCTTGTTGCTGTGGACTATGTCTCCAAATGGGTGGAGGCAATTCTGACCCGAACCAATGATGCACAGGTTGTGCTTAGGTTCATCAAGAAGAATATTTTCTCTAGGTTTGGAGTTCCGAGAGTAATTATTAGTGATGGGGGTTCACATTTTTGCAATAAGATAATGGAAAAAGCCCTGCGTCACTATAAGGTTTTACATAAGATATCAACTCCTTACCATCCACAGACTTGTGGACAAGTCGAACTGTCCAATAGAGAAATTAAGAGAATTTTAGAAAAAGTGGTCGGAAAATCCAGAAAAGATTGGTCGGTAAAACTAGATGATGCATTGTGGGCTTACCGAACAGCTTTCAAAACTCCGATTGGCATGTCCCCGTATCAATTGGTGTACGGTAAGGCTTGCCATCTCCCTGTGGAGTTGGAACACAAAGCGTGGTGGGCCACAAAGCTATTAAATTTGGACTGTGACCAGTCTCAGGAGGAAAGAGTTTTGAAACTCCATGAATTAGAGGAGTTCCGACTCAATGCTTATCAAAGTGCCTCCATTTATAAGGAGAAAACAAAGAAATGGCATGATAAGCGAATTAATAAGAAAGAGTTTCAGAAGGACGACCAGGTTTTGTTATTCAATTCCCGACTGAAACTCTTCCCTGGAAAACTTCGATCTAAGTAGTCCGGGCCTTTTACTGTAAATGAGGTTTTTCCTCATGGTGCAGTCGAACTGAAAGATCCGACTACCGATCGGGTTTTTAAGGTGAATGGCCAGCGACTCAAACTCTACTTTGGAGGAGAGTTTGATAGGCAGAAAACCTCCTTGTTACTGAAGTCATCTTCTTAGATACAATAAGGTCAAGCTAGTGACCTTAAAGAAGCGCTCTAGGGAGGCAGCCCTATGTTCCGATTGTTTTTTTTAGAACTTTGAATCAAAATGAATAAAAAGAAGAAAAACTAAAAAAAAACTAAATAAATGAAGTTTATGAAGTTGGAGAAGGAAATTCGAGCTAGATTTTTCTATTTTCGCTCAGGCGAAGCACGTGTAGCTTAGGCGAGACACTGCTGGGTGTTGTTTCACAGTTAAGCAAGAAATTACTGAGTCTTGAGTAAAAATAGTGCACTCGGATAACTATTACTTATTTCTAATCCTTCTTCCCGATTGAATTTCACTCATCATTTTTCAATAAAATTTCAAATTCTGATGCGAAAAAAAAAAGACTTTGAAGGATTTCTGATCGTTGATGTAATGAACGGGTCAGATAGTGAAAAGTGACTTAATTCAGTCGAATTTTCATCACTCGGATTCCTCACTCATCACAATCAGTATTGTATCCATTAGTCTCTTATGCACGCGGTCTTTCGTTTTTTCATTTATCCACTCGGCTTTCTCTAGTAGTCGGTTTCTTCCACTCGGATCTCTCATTTCTCACTCCTCACTCAGTTCTTTCATTTATGTGTCACTCGGCCTCCTTTTCATATATTATGTTGTCCACTCTCAACCGTCACTCATTCCCATACTTTATCTCTTCCTCTCCGTCGTTGATTCATTCATTCATGCTTTCAATCCACCTGAGTTCTTTCTCGGTTTCATCACCCGATCTCTCTACATGTGTTGGTTGTTCATCCAGCTTTTCATTTACTTATTCTTTCGTCTACTCATTTTGTCATTCAATCTTCTTCTTCTTCATCCATTCGGTATTCCGATTCACTCGGACCCTTATGCAGTCATTCTTATATTCACTCATTTTTCTCTCTCAGTCGCTCCATATCATTCTGACTTTCGTTGTCACCTCATTTTTCACTCATTTTTCATTTACTCGGTCTTCATTCCACTCGGTCACTCTATTTCATTCATCCTTCATTCCCCTAGTTAATCCTTCACTCGTCTTCATTTTCTCATTCTTCATTCAATCAGTATTCTTTCCATTCAGTATATCATTCACTCGTTCTTTCAATTTACCTTATTTCTATTGTGTTCCTTACTCATCTCTCCGTAAATCTCTCATTAACTCGTTTTTACATTCACTCGGATTATTTTAGTCAGTTTCTTATCCCTTCGTTTTTCTACTCGTCTCTCTCTCTGTCTTTCGTTCACGTATGTGTAATACACATATGTTGTTTACTCGGCCTTTCATTTACTCGGTATTTCATTCATTCCATTTTTCACTCCTGTCATTGTTGTTATTTGCTCGAACTCTCATTGTCATTCACTCATTCTTCATATCTCAGATCTATATCACTCAGTTTCCTCTACTCGTTCTTTCTTTCGCTCAGCCTTACTCTCATTCGTTCTTTCTTTCACGCACTTCTCTGTTCACTCGTATCTCACGACTGTTGTTCACTCGTCCATTCATTGTCACACTCGGTTCTCATACACTTATCTTCATTCATTCATTCTTTCACTCATTCTGTGACACATTCGGTATTCATTCACTCAGTACCCTTTTCATTCAGTGTTTTATTCACTTTTTCTCACTCACTCATCACTCAGTTCCTCATTCACTAGGTTTCTCGCTAGTTCACTCGGTTCCTTCATTTACTCATCTCCTTCATCGATCGGTATACCCTTTACTCGTTTCCACTCGGTCACTCTCTTTTCCGTTCTTCACCCGTCATTCAGCTTTTCAGTTATGCATTCATTCTTTCCCTTTCATTTACTCGGACTTTCGTTTTGTTCACCGATCAACTATTCACTCGGTATAATTTGTACCCACTCGGCATTCATTCATCCTTTCGCCCTTTTCACTCTTGTTGCTCATTATTCATTTACTCGGTATTCCTTCATTCGTTCATACTTCTATTCGTTTCTTTTATTATTCGTTTCTTGATTCACTCATATTTCATTACAATGGTTCACTCGTTTCTCATACGCTCTATTTCATTTATTTAAATTTTTCATTTACTATTTTGTCTTATGGTCTGTTCATTTATCCATCTTCCATTCTCCTATGTCCATTTGGCATCACATTGGTATCATCCCATTCTTCCTCGATCTTCTACCCCTCTAGTAATTGAGTATTCTAAAAAATAAAAAATAAAAAAAAATATATATAATAAAAAATAAAAAAATCTAATATATATATATATAATAATAAATAAATAATAAACAACATAATAATAATAGTAGTAATACATTTAATAAAGTAATAATTAAAGCTGACCGCATTTACGCGTTTCTTGAAAATTGAATTCAACATTATAAAAGAGAAACCCTTTCAGCTTCCAACCTTCAGTACCTATGTTGAACTTGAGCTGAAGATGAAAAGACACTTTTTGGTTTCTAAGAAAGGTATTACCTTTTCACTTCTTTCACTTCTAAGTTCGTGGTTATTATCTTCTTGTTTCATTGTTATTGTTTTCCACTGTCATAAGCCATGCATCTCACAATTTGGTTTGCTGTTTTTCTGTTGGATTTCTGTTCTTATTTTTTAATTAGGTTGTTTATTATCGTTGTTTTAACATTCATCATGAAAAGAAGATCACAAAGACTTCTGCAGAAACCTAGACACAACTTTGCAGAAGGAAGTGTGCGAAGGAAACAAATAGATAATGAAAGAGAAGTGGCAACCATCACTATATCTGATTTGTCTGTTCATGTACCTAGTCGAAGTCAGGAGCAAAGGGATGTATCTCCTCTGGTTCAAAGGAATGTATCTCCTGCGAGTGAGGAAAATGAGTTACCAGAGGTTGAAAGTGTTAAGGCTGTTGAAAACTGTGCTATGAAGTTTAAAGCCACAGAATCAGAACGTCCCAAGCAATCTGTAGGAGCTGGTCCTTCTTCTTCTTCTTCTTCTTCTGACATTCTTTTGGTGTTACAGGAATTACAGGTTGTGAAGAAGATGCAACTTGAAATTTATGATCGGGTCTCGAACCACGATCAGATGCTCAGAAAGATTGCCACGAAACTGAGGGTTGAACATTCACCAGAACTGGGAGCCCCACTGGATAGAAATATGTGGTTAGCTTCCATTGGATTCACGATTCCCTCCCAGCAGGACAAGGACGATGAAGATCAGAATGTTTAAGCAGTTGTTCCACGATTTTATGATGTTTCCTATGTATTTAATTTAATGTTATTGTAACTGCTTTCTGAACAGTGAACTTGTTTCTATTTTTAATTATGTAATGAAAATTTAATTTCTGTCAATTTGTTGATTTATTCGGTTTTTCATATGTATTGGTAAACTCCATGAGTCCCAATCCGATTACGCGCTTCCCAGCACTGCCACTCAGGTAAAAGGGAAGTATTCTAGTACCCCGACTCTTTATTTGATTTTCCGATTCTTTATTTGATAAAATATGTTAATTATATTTAATTTCAAATCCATCTTAATAATTTGAAGTTTGCTGATTCGTTAAGCTGTAGTCGGATATATTAATTAATCAGTTTTTGCTTAACTCATGATCTCTGCCCATAACTATTATTCATCATTAATTAAAATGTTTACTCGGCATGCTAGTTAGCAATCTAGATGTATGATCTTACATTAAGTTTGGGGACAAGACTGGCTGATTAAATGTTATAATCATATGAGCTTTTGAGCCTGTTTTTTTTTTCTTTCCGAGTGAACTTGCATGCTAGTTAGTGAGACAGAATTTGCCTCAGTGCTTGCTAATTGTCGTATGTCAACCAATCGGAAATGATGAAGGCCTTCTTTGATTATTTAGCCAGGGCCAAAAATAGCCTTCCTAATCTATTAAATTATCCTTTGACCTAATAATTATGTTTGAGCCTGAGACCCTTTCATTCGTTTTATACACCTAACGTTACAAGCCTATTTATCCAAGAAAAACCCGACTGAATTACCCTCGATGTTCCACTGGTGAATTACTCGGTTTTTGCTTATTGCTAGGGACTAGCAATCTCTAAGTTTGGGGATGAAGAGTGTGCCTAACAGTAATTAAAGACACACTCTGACCTTGATTATGGATAAATATGTAAAAAAATAAAAGGAAGAAAGGCAAAGCCGAGAGAAAAATGAACAAAGTTCAGAAAAGAAAAAAGAGGTGCAAAGCACCACAAGAAAAAAAAAATTCGATCGGAAAAGATGGAAAGAAAAGAAAGAAAAGGAAAGGAAAAGTCCGAAGGACTAAAAGAAAAAGAAAGTGCAAAACAGCACGAGTTATTAAGTAGCATTCAGTCAGAAAAGTAAAGAGAGTTGTTAGTAGAGGCAATTAAGTTAGAATTGAGGCAAAGCATCAGTGGACACATCTTGTAACCTATCTATGACTCAGAAAAATAATAATTGAGCCTGTAGCCGAGCCCCATTATAAGCTTAAAAAGCCCTTACTGATCTGATTGAGTTGGCATATTTCATGATGTTTAGAACTGTTGCAAGCCTATGTTGATCTAACTAGTATGCAGGTGATGAGTGCATTCTATTTACCCTATACACCGAGAGAAGAGTTAAACACCGACCAGTGAGGAAAGCATCAGCAGCTTGTCTCCCAAAGGAGGTGTAAGTTTTTATACTTTTAGAAATTGCGAAAAGAAAGCATGATCGGTATTCAATAATTATAGTATGAATTAAGTTAAGGAAAGGTTGATTATGTTGATAAAATGCTGTTAGTTAATAAGTCTGAATATTTGCTTGAGGACAAGCAAAGTTTTAAGTTTGGGGATGTGATAAGTCTTGAAAAGACTTAATTATTCCATTGTTTATTTAACATAAATTACTAAGTATTGTCTAGTTTTGATATTATTATTTAATAATTTGTTAATAATTCATGTTTTAGTTAATTATTTCAAAAGTATGCTATTTATGTAAGAAACCGATTGAAAATATTAATTAGATAAGGAATTTTGAAGTATTTATAAATTCACTAAGCAGCCAGCGTATAATTGCTAGGCAAGTAGCTGTTTATTGGTGCAGGAACAGGGCGGACTCAAGATAAGAAGAAAATTCCGAATGAAATCCTACAAATCCGAGCAGAAATTGATAAATCCGAGTGAGACTTCCTGAATCCGACTGAAAAGAGCCCAAATACTGACCAAGCGAGACTTCAAGTAAGCTAACTTAAGAAGACTCCAAAGACACTGACTCTGAAAGAGGACAAGGACTCAGAATATTGCATGAAGAACCCGAACGCCAACTGCAGAATACCGATTAAATAATCAACTCGCTCAAGTGAAAGTTAAATTAGCTCAAGCGAGAGTTAAATTAGCTCAAGCGAAGCAATCACGCTTGAGCGAGAAAGCCATTCTGTATTACATATTTCCAATTCACCCAAGCTTCGCCATAACGCTTAAGCGACCAAGCAACAATGTAGTACAATTCCCGAACTCGCCCAAGCGAGAGTTTAATCCACTCAAGAGAAAACCCAGCAGCTGAAGCAAAAAAGCAGTAACTTAAACCCTGTTTCTTCCCTCCAACAACATACACCTGGTGCAATACTGTTTCCGCTTCCATTGCCTTCTTCTCCAACTGCTGCAACCTTAGTAACTTAAGTAGTGAACTGTCAATTAGCTGGTGCTGCGCTGTAAATTAGCTAAGGCTGAGCTGGATCCTGTTAAGAGCTGAGCTGTAATTAGTTGGTTACTCTGTAAACTGTGTAATTAGTTTTAGTCGTTAACTTAAGTTCTCTAAGTTATTAGTTAAGTTAGTTAGTTTAGTTAGATGCCTATATATATATTCATGTACATACTCTGTAAAGGGTGTGGAGACAGGGAATACATAGAACACAATCTTTTTCATTCTAAACTTTGACATCTTACTACTTTATTTTCTCTCTCTAAACTCTCTCCTCCATGACGTTCCACAATCCTTCGATGGAACTGAAGTCAATGGAGTTCTAAATCCCTAAGGTTGGGATTGCGAAGGTGAACAATGGAGTCTTGAAGCTGTGAGCAAGTAGATCGACTTCTAGATCTTGAGGCGAACAAGCTGAGGAGTGGAGCAGAATCGCTGGATTGACAAATCCAGAACTGATGAAGAACTTCACCAGTGAGGAATCATGGCTGAAGCTTAGGTAACTTCCAAGCTTTCTAACTAGTTCAGGCCTAATCAATTTAGGTGAATAGTTAGAGTTCAACCTCCAATTTCGCATTAGATTCTTAGGTTAATCAAGCACTTAAGGAATTAAGGTTCATTGCTTAAGGATTAGTGTTTTTCACCTAAGGAATTAGGGAATAACCACAAGCGGATTGTCCTCTAGATTGTGAAGTTCGATTATACTTAATTGCTTGTTTCTTGAGGAGATTGTGAGCTGAAGCAATCCTGACCTGTTTTCTATTAATCACTTTCTTCATTTCACTTTAACTTTGTTTCTGAAAATACAAAAACAACTATAAAACACTAAAACCATAAAAACCAAATGAACTTCATGTATTTTCTGTTGGTTCAGCTTGTACTAGTCCTAGATTGAGGTACTTACCACAATCTTTGTGGGACGATCAAATACACTACAATTTTAACGACTGGTGCGCTTGCCAAAGTGTAAATCCAAGAGTCACATTTTATTTTACTAAGATTTTTACACCAAATTAATGGCTCAGGATTTCAGCATCACCGAGATCCTTCATTTTGACTTTGGTTGTACCACCAATCAATGTTCGGTTAAACCCTCTACAAACCTTTGAGCTTCATGATGATGATGACTACGTTTATGAGGGCATTCAAGAGAAAGAGAAGAAGCTCGCGTGAGAGAGGAAGAGGCATGGAGAAGAAAGGAAAATAGAGGAGCAAGAGGTGGCTTATGGTGGCTCGATGTTGGAGACACGAAGAGAAAATAAGAGGGTTTTGGGGTAGTGGTCTTGTGATAAAGAAGAAGAAAAAAAAAGGTGATAGAGGAGAGGAGAGTGGTTCGAGCTTGGGGTGGTGAGTAAGGAGAAAAAGTTGGCTAGTGTGAGGAGGATGATAAAGAAAAGAAAAGTAGAGTGTGAAGAAAAGAAAGGGGTTTCAGTTTTGGTAGATAAGAGATAATGAAGTGGTGGATGATGAAGTTGAAGTGGAAAGTGAGTGAAAGTGAGGTAGAGAGTTTAGGTTTTAAGGTGGTGAGTGGTGGTGAAGTGATGTGAAGTGTAGAGAGAAAAGAGAGTGGAAAATAAGAGAAAAATTAACCCTAATTGATTTAGGTTGGGCAAGGGTAGCTTGGTTCCTTAACCCTAATGGCCAACGACTGACCTAGCGTTCTTTCGATTTAGTTTCTAGAAAGTTCAGAATTAATTCCTTGACCTAATGGGGTTATTCAAATTTTCAAATCTATCGACCTTAGAATAATTAATTAATTAATTATGAATCGTCGAAAATAAATTGAGTGCCTGATTTATTTTCCTAAAATACCCTAATTAGTTAAAATTGGAATGTTACACCTTGAATCTTAGTTGCTTTATTTAATTCATTCGGATTTGGGTGATATAAACAAGCCATAACTAAAGGTGGTAAAAAATATTATGTAACCTTTATTGATGATTTTTCTAGGTAGACTAAAGTTTATTTACTCAAAAATAAAGATGAAGCATTTGACATGTTTTTAATATATAAAGCCGAAGTAAAAATCAATTAGATAAAAAGATTAAAAGGGTTAGGTCTGATAGGGGTGTTGAATATATTCTTTTTAATGATTTTTGTGTAAAAGAAGGTATGATAATAAGATAACCCCACCTTATTCACCTGAATAGTAATGTAGTTGAAAGAAAAAATAAGACCTTAAAAGAAATCATAAATGTTTAACTTATTTGTTCTTATGCACCTAATAAGCTTTATGGTGAGCCTGAATGTCATATGTAACATCCCAATTTAAAATTATTGGTTAAATTATTAATAATCAATAATTAATTAGGTTATTAATTATAAATTGGTGAGGTAAGTTAAATAAGGATTAAGTTGGGCTTGGGGTCGAAACAAATTAAAATGGTTTGTTTGGTTTGAAGGTTAATCAAACGTGTAAAGTTATCTAAATTCCCATAACCCACTTAAACTAATTCTTCTCATTTTTTCTCCCACAAGATCAAAAGAGAAGGAAAACTTTTTCTCTTTCTTCCTCTATGCCATGTGCCATTTTCCACCACCTCCATCAGCTTTAATTTCCTTCTTTCTCCATTGTCATACAAGGCAAGGCTTCTTCAACTTCACCTTCTTCCTCTCATGTGTTCTTATTCCAATTTCCACCATTGTTAAAGCTTGGCAAACTTCCTCCAAGCCTCTATTCCTTCGTACACATGCATTTTGCCATGGGAGTGTAGATTCCATCCCAAATTCTTCAATTCCACCATTGTTGAGGTATGAACTAAGAAACCTATTTTGGGTGTTTGACCCTATTCCTCCAATTAATCTAAAATTCTTTCAATCCATGATGGTAGGAACCATTCTAAACTTGTGGATATCGTTGGAGGTTCAATATGCATTGTCATCAATGATCAGTAAGTTTAAACTTCTGAATCTACATTCTTTCATTAAATTGACATAATTTGTAGTGTTTTAATTTAATTTGTTAGAATCAATGAATGGTTAACTAATTGGTGAGTGTAAATATATTTGTGTTGTAGCTCAGATTTCAAAACAAGACGAGAATGAGGAACCATCTTGTAATTCCTAATTCCAAGTAAAGGGAAGATGATATATATATATATATAATAAATATATGAATTATGAATGGATAAGGATATCGTTGTATGAATTGATGATAAATTGCCTACTTTGATGATAGATAATGAGGATTTTGAGATTGATGATTTACTTGGTTGATAGTTGATATTGATGAGATGAACAATTAAGTTGTTGAATATGATGACTGATAATGAATTATTAATAATGATGTGATGATGAATTATGTTGTTGATTTTGATGATGATAAATAATATGTAGTGGTTGTTGATGATGATGTTATGATGTAATGATAAGGATGCTTATGTGGGATTGATGCATATGATGATGGTAATTGTGCTTGAGAAGTTAGTATAGCTTGGTTGTTAGTATTAAGTACATGTTATGTTGTTGATCAATGTTATGAAACCTTGGTGATGGTAACCAAATGATAGCCCCAGTGACGGTAACCAAGAGGCAATATTATTGATGTTTCTCATAGCATGTGCATAAAGCTGCTCATAAGATACAAGGGTCCTGTTATAAGGCCCAAATGGGAGGGAGGTCTGTTGGTAAGACACAGATCTTGTGGTGGTTCCTTAGGGTTCCACAGTTGCTTTAGAGTTGGACTCTAAGGCCAGCCCACAACACCAATTGAGTTGAGATACCACAATCATTTAGAGTGATGGTGTTACAATGGGTGACGTTTGGTACCGGTAAAAAGCAATATTAAATATTGTAGTCTAATCTCATCATTGGAGTCGAATCTGTATGCATATGCATTAGAATAGTAGCATTAAGCTAGGTAAATTATGATATAGTGAATGATGATGTGTGATATATGGACAATTATATAATTGTTGTGTGTGATGTTAAATGACAATGCAATGGTTATATTAGTGATGGCAAATGCCAATGAGTTGGATGTTGATTATGATTATGTGGTTGTGTATGAATTGGATGGTAGTTAATATTCTGAATGGAACCTAGTTTAGTATTTATCATTTAACATACAATTACTTACCCCCTATCATTTTGTTGTTACAGTAAACTTCGTAGATGGCAAAGATTGGTGAAATAAAGACATTAACGGTGCTAGTTGCAGTGTGGAAAATATGTATATGAACTTGTACAGTGTTGGTTAGGTTGGTAGTTAAATGCCTTGGTCGACAATGCTTGAACTGTTAGTGGATTAGGAAACTAGTAGTTGCCTCGCTCAAGGATTATTGTGTATAGCATGTTGATGTTTGATGAAATGGGCAGGAACTAATTAGTGTAATTGAATTGTAGTCGCCTCAATCCCAGGAACTACCTAAGCGTATTGAGTTAATGAAACAGAATAGGAATTGTATGTTGAAGCATTACAGGATTAAGTGGTTTGGTAAAATGACTTAATTATGCCATGATAGATTGATGAGATGATAAGGCCATGGTGTGATCATGTACGTTGCGTTTTTACGATGTTATAGTTTAGGAACTTGTATTTACTAAGTTTACGTTGTATTCATGTTTATCGTTATAGGCATGTATTGTCGTCATGCATGAAGTTAGATGGCATTAATGTATGAGTTCATAACCATTTAACAAGGGTGTAAAGGATGAAATTGAGTAAAACTACATGGCAGGGCTCCAGTGTCACCACGCTAGGTGTGTGGGCGTGCTAACACTATATGCTAGGGCCAAATGGGTGCCCTCTACCCTTAAGCATTACTACGCCCAACACTGGGTATAACCATCCTGGAAACATAGCCCATGTTCCTAGTGCGTCACGACGCTGACTCTTGGGCGTCACGGTGTTGGATACCCAGTGTGTATGCATCTGGGAGTGGTAGCCTCCTGCTCCCAGGCATAAGAACGCATGGGGCTGGGCATGCTTATGTTGGTTGGTGGGCATAACCATGCCCAACACACTATTTTTTTCACATGTGGGATTTTACCTTGATTCAGGTACTCATTTTGCGTAAATCCACCTCAATCCCATTGCGTATAGTTGTTACGATGGTTGTATAACATAAACGATCGAACATAAAAAAAAATTTGGTCCTCAAATATCTACAGCTGATTGTGCTACGTACTACAACATTTACGTGTAGGACTTTATTTTGGTTGATGTCTTGGGACCTAAGGCATTAACACTTTTTATTAGTATTAGAGTAAAGCTCTTTTAGCTTATGTTTGGATTTAAATTTTGGTTTTACATCATATAGAAAATAGAATCCCTTACAAACATTCTGATAAAACACCTTATGAGTTATCGAAATGTTATAAGTTTGATTTGGATTATCTAAAAGTATGGGGGTGTTTTGCTAAAGTTATGTTGCTTGATCCTAAAAAGTGAAAGATAGATCCTAAGACCTCTGATTGTATGTTTATTAGGTATGCTTAACATACCACTAGTTATCAGTTTCTTATTCTAAAAAATGACATGATTGAATGCAATTCAATTATTAAGACCAAAAATATTGAGTTTTTTTAAAACATTTCCTAGGAACATTAAGCATGTTTCTAGTGCACCTATACCCATAATTGATGTTGAAAATGTTTCCAGTTCACCAATTGTTACATAAAAATATTTCTAGTGAACTATTGTGTGATGCTTCTGAAAGTCCATATGAAAATTTGAAGAATAAAAGACAATGAAAACATCTTTTGGAAATGACTTTTATACTTATCTCATTGATAAAGAACCATTAAATTTTTATGAAGCAATTTATTCTTCTGATGTCATGTTTTGTAAAGAAGTGATTAAAATTGAATTTGACTATATTTTGAAAAATAAAACCTGGACTACAATGGATTTATTCCCGGGAGCCAAACCTATTGGCTGTAAATGAATTTTTAAAAGAAAATATTTATATGTTCAATCAAAAATTGCAAAGTCTACTTGGTAGCTAAAGATTTTACTTAAAAACAAAATACTAATTATTTTGATACTTTTGCTCCTGTAACCATGATTTTTTCAATAAGAGTTTTAATCACTTTAACATTTATTTATAAACTTTTTATTCATCAAATGGATATAAAAGTTGCTTTTTTAAATGGTGATTTGGAAGAAGAAATTTATATGGTTCAACTAGAAAGTTGTGTGATTTATAGTCAAGAGACTAAAATTTGTAGACTTCTTAAATTTCTATATGGATTAAAATAAGCACCAAAACAATGACATGAAAAATTTGATAGTGTTTTGACCTTCTATTCTGAAGTTGACAAATGTGTATATACAAAAGTAAAAAATAGTAAATGCGTGATTATTTACTTATATGTAGATGATATGCTCATTTTTGGTACATAGGATGATATTGTGTTTAATACAAAGAATTTTTTTGCCAACAATTTTGATATGAAAGATATAAATGAGAAAAATGTGATTTTGGGTGTTAAAATCATAAGGAAAGATAATAATATAATGCTATCTAAAAAAACATTATATTAAAAAACTTCTTTGGAAGTTTAAATATTTTAAATCAGAATCAGTAAATACTCTTTATGATGACAACATTCAATTAAAGAAAAATAAAGGAGACCTGTATCCCAATCTAAATATTACATTTAATAAATTATTTAAGGCCTGACATAGCATTTGATGTAGGCAAATTGAGTAGGTATACTCATAATTTCATTAATGAGCACTGAGCTGCATTAACAAGACTAATGAAATATATAAGAGGTATCATAAATTATGGTATATTATATACTAGATATCCTATTGTATTAGAAGGATACTAAGATGTCAACTGGACCTCAAAAGATTAGACAAAATCCATTAGCAATTATGTATTTACACCAGAAGGTGTTGTACTTAAAAGATCCGTCAAAAAAATATTATTGCTAGATCTATTATGAAATCAAAATTTATTATTCTAAAATTGGTTGATAATGAGATTGAGTGGTTGAGAAATTTCTTAACATATAGTACATTAAGAATAAACAAGTTAGCTTTCAAAAGTTTTAAATCTCATATTACTTAGCTTTCAACTCTAAATAGACTTTATATAACACATGAAATTTATGATAATAAACAAGTTAAAAAAAATAGAGTTGCACACAAGTGATCATAGTCTACTTCCATAGCCTCCCGAAGATCTAGGGTTTCAAGGTGAATAGTCATCCTTGCAGCCCATAAATCATACTCCCCACCATTAAAAAAAAACTATTGTTGTTGTTTATTGTGTCTTCTATTATGTTTTCTCTCAAGTCACAGGCCCTCAAGATGAAAGCTATGATACCGATTTGTAGATATGTAAAATTAAAAGAATACAAGAATAGAATGTGTTTTTTGGAGTATTTTTTTGGTTATGCATTAGCTCTTTTAAAGAGAGCTAGAGTCAAAACAAACAAAAAAACAAATACACGTCTTATTTTTAGGCACTACTAACCACATTCTTATCTAATAAAAAACAGATTGAAAGCTCCTAAAGTCCTGATTCGAGACTATAAATAACAGAAAAATAATCTTCTAGAAATTAGATAACCATCACGTAGCAGCTATAGTAGGCAGACTTACAACAATAGTCTTATCATTAACACAGCCAGCAGCACCCATAAAGTGTCCATGTTTACATATTCAAAGGTACTACCTTATCATTAACACCAATATGCTACAAGTACACTAAAGAGGATATAAACACAATCATTTGCACTTTTAGACAGTAGTCCCTCCTCATATATATATATTTATATTGAAGATTATAATTGTCTTTGAAACTGAAGACATGCTGCATTTTCTTGATATGAAGGATGGAAGAGTCAGCTTTTATAGGAGATTGGGTTTCTTCTGAGCTGCAAAAGATGCAGCAAAGGACATAAAACATCCATTCTGTGAAACCCTCTTGGAACCTGTGAAAGGCACAAGATTATGCCTTAGAACTTTGCTGAAAACAAATCTAGAGTAACAAAATTAGGCATTGTACCTCAACAATGAAACATGCCCAGCTTGTGCTTGAACGGTTTTCTAAAATCCCTTTCAAGATGGTAAGGTCCAGCTTTCGGATAACCTGAGCAATCTCTAGGAAAAGTCCATGCTCATTGCATATCATCTGTTGCAAAAGTGATGAGCAATTCATTCAATAAATGCAATTTCTTTTTTGCTGTTTTTTTGAAGTGGAAAATATGATAACTAAGGGATCAAGAAGACAAAATAGCATACCTCTATGAGCACGTGACCTGAGCATTCCAGATCTTCTATCACTATAGGCCATGCTAGTTCACTCTCAAAGTCAAATGCACAGCTCCTTCCTGGGTGGTTGCCATTGATCTTCAGTCTTTTGCATTCAGGAACCTAGAAAATCAGCTTGTCCAATGTCAAGCTTAAACAATTCTAACAAAGATTTTATAAGTTTTCTCTGCAATTATTTTTTCTTGACAAATTTCACTCGTTATAAACAATTTTGGCTAAAGGATAAATTTATGAAGCTTAAGTGTGATATGCAAAGTTTGCAAACACAATTTATGGTAAACCAATTGGGATTTAGGTTGAAAACGAACACAAGTTTCTTGGGGCAGGAGATAACATGGACATTCACAGAAGCTCGCATGGCATACCTCCTGATCGGCAAATCGTTTCAGTTTCTCGGCCTGGCTTGTTATCTTTCTCAAGTAAAGCATGTGTTTTATGGTCCGTTCCAAGAGGTTGTCAATGCTACACTGCATATCATAAGACCAAAGTTAAGAAGTATTACTAAGCTAAAAGGAAAATCAAACAATTAGTCTTTGTCCTGAAACATAAAATTTTTTACCTTTCCACCATCTGGGACAAGTTCTCTCAACTCCTTCATCCTGTCCATAATAAGTTGTCTATCTCTTGGCCTTGACTTTTGGTTATTACAAGCTCTTGCTCTTTTCTTGCTCGTGCTAGAGAGCTTTGGTTCACCAACAGGCTGCATATGACTAATAACTTTTTCCAGTTGTGCCCCGTCAACCAATAAGCTTGAATTTCCTTCAAAAGATGATGATTGAAAATGGTTAGAGAATTCATCTTTGTTGTTGACCATAGCTGCAGGTATGAGATCAGTTTTCACATCTGAATTTTCCATAATCAAAGTATTTTCTTCTGAGTTAATTTTTGGCTGAATGGAACCAGTAAACTCTTTGGGCATGGTTATAGTAGACCTGAAACTGTTGCATATACTTGAAGTATCATCAGCAGTGCTGCATATATTGCCAATAACAGCATCTAAAAGATACTCTGGATCAACTTCATTGGGACACTCCAAACCTTTAACATGATCATGTCCTTTTTCATCGGATATCAGAGTTGAGCAACTATGTGTGTCCTCAACAGAGATGTATTTTGACAAAGTTTCACCTTTCTCTCCATATGCAACTGATCCTATTGCTTTGTGCAATTCAGACTCAGAGGGAAAGGCGAAAAAGTCATTCACATTCTTAATTTCATCATGACCAATTTCAGTGCCTCCAAATTGCTTCTCTGCCATACTTTTAACAGAGAAAGAGCCTAATCCATTTGACATGTCTCCAAAGACTCCCACATTGTTGATCAAGGGAGGCCAGGACCATATCTCTTCCATATGAGTTGGTTCAGTCTCCACCTTACCAATATCTCTAGGATCAATTGACATCTGAATTGATGATGAACCTATCCCATTTTCATTATCTCTTTTCAGAGATTTTAGTAGATTTTCTCTAGACAAGCAACAGTCATCCGGAATAAATGTCGGGTCCAACCTTGTTGAACCATTTACATTCAGTGCAGCAGTACCAGCTGAAACTTCAGTTTTCAGTATACTATTTGCAACAGAAGATGATTCATCCAGGCTGTCCATCAAATTATGCATTAGGGCTGAGAGTGACCAATCCAGATTATCAGTTCCCAAGTTCAAAGGTATCGCATTTGCTTCCATACAACAAAAAGAACAGAATCTCTCCTTGATATTGGAAATAAATTCCAGGTCTTCAGCAACCTAAAATGTTGACAGGAGAATAGAGCATCATGCAATCTGAATAAACATAAAGTGAGAATTTCCTACAGAAATGTACTTGCTCTCAAAAGTCACAAACATCAACACAAACACATGCACTTGCATGAGCTCCAAAAGATAAGAAAATTCACAAAAAAAATAGGCAAAGTGGAAAAGAATTAAGGTTACACCCACGTGCACTTTATCTTTGTTTGGGAGTAAATAGTATAGACAGCGGGGAAAGGGGTGAGTTTAAGGGTATGTTTGTGAGTTGGTTTTTTGAGGGGAGGGGAGGGGAGAGGAGGGGAAGGGAGGGGAGGGAAAGACCAATTGGAAGATTTATCCCCGTGTTTGGGAGTCTCATTTTTTTATGTAACTTATAAAATACTCTCCCTCCAATCTCACTCAAATCTTCCCCTCCCCTCTTCTACAAACTCCCAAACATACACCAAGGGGAAGGGAGGGGGGGGAGATTTTGAGGGAGGCAGGGAGTTAAACCCCTCCCTTGTATGGAACCCAAGAAAACCGCCCAATTTGGGGCTCCAAATAACATTCATTTTGTCACACCTTTACCCTTCCCTCCAAAATTGTTGAACCAAACAAGCTAGATCATTAAAATCCCTCCCCTCCCCTCCCTCTCCTCCAAACAAGATAACTTAATCAAAATCTCACACCTCCCCTCCAGTTTTCTCATACTAAACATTATATAAAGGCACGTCGCTTCAGAGAAGCCAAATCCAAATATTAGTTAGGGGCACAAAATTGTCAGAATTTGCAGCACATTTTTAGTAGATATTTCTATATTTACCAAGGCTTAAATGTTTCAAATCCCGGTAATCATAGTCACTTTTAGTTTTAGGTCCTATTTTTTAGCTGATTTGATCCTTTTAAAATTTGGATGTTTTGAAGACAGCCCCTACTGTCATTTATAATGAAGTTTCATACACCTAGATACGTGAATTCACTTGGTAGTTGGCCCGTCATGATAATTGTTGATATGACAAGTCTAGATGCATAACTTGTCATCAATGAATGATATTAATGATTATTTTCAAAATATTTGAATTTTATAAGTACCAAAACCAACCAAAATGAATTTACAATTGCTAAAACTCAAAAGTGGGTATATATATAGGAAACAAAAACTTATTTGAGCCTATTTCAATTAGCGTATGCATGTTATAATATCATTGAAATTGTAAAACCCAAAGCTTTTCTAGGTCAGGAGCCAAATATAAAATATATACGCACCATTTCAAATGAACCGAACTGCAAAACCCCTAGTGGAATAACTGGTACCAGCACAATAGTCTGTAAAAAATTTTCAGATTATCAACTTACTATTTTATTGAATAACCCTTGTTAATTGCAGAAATAAGCCCAATCTAAGTTGAGTTGACTACTAGTCATTAGCATGCTGGGTAGTTATACATTCAAAATAATTTATCAATGAATAAGAAATGGAAATCAGATTTCATTTGTAGTATATAAACTAATATATGAAGACACAATACCTTAATGCCAGATGCAAATTGAAGAAGCCACTCATCAGGACACTGGAGAAGGAAAGGAGTGCAGTTAAGAAGAATTTCAAAGCAAGATGATTAATTAATTTTATTTCTATGTGGAAAACGAAGTACAGAATCTCACCTCAGGGATTAAATCGGTGTCAAATTTACCGATGAGAATATCCTCGCAGGATGCCCAACAATGATCCCTTGCAAGAGCTATTTTGCCAACAGCCCTGAAAGAATTTATCAAGTAAAATTATTGAGTTTGCATCATCTTATAGATTGCTAATACAAAAACTTTTCTGGCAGACAAGACTGGTATGATTAATTTAGCATCCTATCCATCCACTAATAGAACCTATATAGGCGTTACTATGTGACATCTTATGCTCAAAGAAAGTAATAGCAGAACCACTAGAAACAGATGTTGTCCTGGCCTCATTCTAGAAACATGCATTCAGAATTTCTCATGGAAAACATAGGTGATCTGCATATTTTTTTGAGCTCACTCCTGATGTGAAAATGTACAATAATAATTTGAGGAAATTAAAGAAGTAAGTACTCCCTCTATTACAAAATAGTTGTTGCTTGGTTATTAAATACCTCAATTACAAGAGAATATAAATTCAGTTGTCCTAATTAACCACCAATGTCCCCTCATTTCACTTGGCAGAGATGCCCAAGAAGACCAGGAAAACTTAGAATACGTAATTTTTTTTTCATTGCCTAAAATGACAATAATTTTGAAACGGAGGGAGTAATTTGCAACAACAAATTTAGTTAAAATCCATAAGGCTAAAGTTGTTACCCTTCTCCGAGACTGTATTTTCGATGAGACATTTCAATCATGAGTAGTCCAGCAGAATAATCTCCTGAATCATCCGTACTTCCCCCACTTGAAGAATATACCTCGTCTGGGGACTTGAAATTGATGTCACACCACATACTTTCCACATCCTCATTTCTTTTCTGGTAACCATTTTCCCAGATCAATGTCCTGAAACAAATAGACTTGTGTTATACACAAGATCTCTTAATTCTAAATAGCAAACACAGTTTCAAGCAACTTGCTACTATCATAATTACAAGTAAGAGGACAACATTCTTCTCAATCAGATGGTAGCAAACTAAATGAGATGAAGCAAGCTGATTTACTCATCAGCCTAACCTTACAAGTAACAATCCAACAAAGTTTTTATTTATTTTTTTTTTGTTTCGGTAGGGAATCAAACACATGTCAGGGATTTGCAACAACTCACAGCTCAACCAATTGAACTAATCCCTCTTGATATATACTTTTGGATTAAATGTTCACTAATAATACTACATGGTTAATTTTTTATTTGACCTGGGGAATTTTGAACTTGAGGTTCTACAATCTTTCTCAACAAAAAGCACAACAAGGTTAATAGAGGCTTTTAAGACATATCAGTTTATATAACCAAGCTTGTAAAAAATTCATTTGATTTTAATCCCCTTTTAAAGAACTGCAATGCAGACATTTAGAAACAACTACATAATTAACCAGTTAAAGTGAACATGAGTCATGATTAAGAGGATCAATGGTATTCAGTTCATCATTATATAAAACAAGTAAACTTCAAACAATTCTACACTTTCTAAACGCAGTATATATGAGCACAAAATCAGAGGCAACTCAATGGCCAAAAAGAACTTACATTGGAAAATGGTGATTAAGCTTCCAAAAAACAGCATATTTCCATTTTGAATTATCACAAAAGCCCTTCAACAACTTTGTTATAGAAGTGGCTTCCATCTGTTCTACTTTCAGGACTTTGCAAAACAAAGAAGAAACACTAAAGACAACCCGAAAATAACCTCAAACACACACCTAGCTTCCTCTGTAAGAACCTCTACCCGCTTGTTTAATTCTCAAACCAGCTCTTCTTTTGATCGGTGGCCCTGTTGCACTAAGAAGCATGAAAACAACCATAGCTTGGCTCCTCCAACACAAAACTATGAGACAGTAAATGAATTGAGCCGTGCTGTCACAATCAATGGTGACCAGAAGTGCTCACAATTTCCATTTTCTGCGCCATTTTGAAGCAACTTGCAGCCAAATTCCAATGAAGTGCTTTTACAAGAAAAGCCACAAACTAAGAATTAAGCCTCAAAACAATTCAACATGAAAAAAACACATCCTGCAGAACCAAAGCACAAATCTTGTGTCATGAATTTTCAAGCATGCTTGATTATAACTGGGAAAATTTTACTGAGAAAGAAAATAACAAGAAGTCAACTCTTGAAATGAAGATTCCTACAAGTACTAATACTATTACACAGTGCTCACTCAAATTATATAAAAACAAAAACAAAACTATACTAAAACTTCTATTATTTTTGTTTTCTACTTCATTTTCTCAGCAAGCAAACAAACAATCCCATTTTGAGCTATAACTGATAAACTAAAACAACCCTACGCTGCTACTTACCACTTCAACTGTTGTTGACTATGCAGGATCAAAGAATCTCACCATACACAAATTCATTAGCCTCCATGAGAAAGTAGCTAAGTGAAACTTGCCCACTAAAAAAATGAGATTTTGATTGATAATCAATGATCAGGGAAGGTAGAAAAGTGGAAAAAAGAAAGAGGGGTGGCACTTTGTCTTTTTGGGCACTCATAAAAAAAAAGTCCACACACAGAGAACCCACAAGAACTTTGGTTTTTCGACTATTCTACATGCCAACAGCTACAGCAACAGCAACCCCTTTATATAAAAATAACGTCATTGGCATTTGCTTTCACCGTGTTGTTCACGGACTTGAAAGTGATTCAAAGCTGGATTTCATAAAATGGGGTGGAGCATAGTGGAGGGTGGACCCCACAGACAGGGACACTGATAGTGACAGAAGCGGCTTATGATTCTACTGCACTTTGGAGCGCGTGGGAAAAGGAATTTCCACTTTGTAATAACATTAACAGTAACACTAATAGCGACAAGTTCTGTTCTTGTTGAATCTCCTCCTCGGGATTCTCTCTTTAATTGCAAAAATTCATTATTGCGACATTTTAAAAAAAAAACAAATCAAAAATTGAGAAAATAAAAATACAAAAAATTGTTGTAATATATTTTTAAAATTGTACTTTAGCTTCTTTTTCAACTACATTCTTTATATAATAAATGAAAGATTATTTTTCATTTTTAAGTATTCAACATATTTTAATTTATTACATTCTGATCCGGTCTTGATACCGGCCGCAAGACAGGGGTGACGTATCATCCGGTCTGTCAATGCTACTGATTCCACAGGTAAGACATCGGACCAACGGAACCGTCTGGGCATTCTCCCAAGACCGGCGAGTCTATGTTGACACCTCCCACATCGGATAAAGCATGCCCCCTACATCGGATCACCAACAAATAATCGTAAGTGGCTTTGGGAACAATGTAACGATTTCAGTCTCCCATGACGAATTCATCCATCAGGGAGGCACGTGTTTTGCCAACTAGCCCATACTTGTCTCCTTTGATAAATTAAAAATATATATTTTCCATGCTCCGACAGGACAAGATGGGCACTTCTCTTTTCTCGATTCTCTATAATCGAGGAATAGTGCTTTGCCTCTTGGCCCAATCAGGCCCATACTCACGCACGCTTATAAATACTTGAACTATGCACACTATTACTCTCTCTTGCTTACATTACAATATTACATGCATATACTCCTTACACACTACCACTAACTTGATCGTCGGAGAATCTGCAAGCAGGTGGCACCCCCCTTCGCCCCTATCCAACGTGAAGATCCGGTGTGTAGGATCTCCAGGACAGCAAGACCGATTTTCTCCCACTGAGAGATTGGACTATAATACCGGATACCCACTGTACCGGTGTACAAAATCTAAATCTCTTTAACTTTTGTGGCTGACCTGACACTGGATCTATTGACCCCGGTTCAGGACAGTTCATTGGCACACCCAGTGGGACCCACTAAAGATATTCCCACTTCTCGTTTTTGAAGCCTTGTCTCGAATCATGGAAGGCAATGGGAGAAACTTACCAGATGGGCACGTGGAAGATATTACGGCCAAAGAACAACCAGTGAACAGGCGTCTGGCTTTCGAGTCGCCAAGGGGAATTTCAAGAGGGGTGGTGCAAGTGTCTGCACCTGATCTAAGAGATGAAATGATATGAAAATTGATGGAAGAGCTGGTGGAGTTGAGACGTGAAAGAAAGAGCGTGGAGGAGAAAGCAATGTCCCAGACTGAGGGGACACACCACGCAGCAGAGAGGAGAAAATCTGCTAGTATCCAGTATTCCCAAATCCCCACATATGAAGAGAAGGAGCAAACGCATGACTCTGGTGAGAGAGTCAGCGGCAGAAGACATGAACCAGCGACAACCCACGGGGCTTACAAACTCAACGTTCCTTTCTCTCAGAGGCTGATGAGTGTGGCCATCCCAAAGCATCTGCAGACCACTCAACCGCTTTCCATAGGAAAGTATGGTGGAGAGACAGGTCCCACTAAACACCTAGATGCATATGTGTACGAGACCATGTACTTAGGAGCAGATGAAGATGTCATGTGCAGGATGTTCCCTCGTACACTTATCGATGATGCCCTCGGTTGGTTCAAGGGGTTACCATCAGGCTCCATTGATTCGTGGGAAGAAATGGCAGCAGCATTCGTGGATCACTTCGTCATTTCCAGAGACGTCCCCAGGACATCCCATACTTTGGCACAGATCAGACAGGGGGAGCGTGAAACTATCAAGGATTTCTTAAAGAGGTTTTACAAGGAAGCAGCCGCTGTCCCGAATCTGACGGAAGCATTACAGTTGCATATCGTGATAGAGGCCTTGCAACCGAACTCCGCCTTCGCCCTATCATTGGCAAAAAGTCCTCCTGCGAGCTTCGAGGAGTTCAAGAGGAAAGCATCCAAGTATGTGGGCATCGAGATGCACTTGGAAGCCACAACGGCGAAAGGGAAACCCCCGACGTCACATCAACAACAGCGGAGAGAAACAGACAGGCCCAGATCGAAACGCATGGAGAGACCATTCCATGGCAGCGTCCTCGATAACCCTGTACCTCGGCGTCAGGAGAAATGGGTAAATGCATTTAGCAATTATGCTCTATTAAATACTAAGCGTTCGCAAATTTTGAGCGAGGTCGGATGGCCGACGCTTAGTGTATACGGGGTCAGAAAGCCGCCCCAGATCCGTAGACACGAAGACCCTCAGAAATACTGCGAATTCCATGAACAAAAGGGTCACCCAACAGATGAATGCCAAGCCCTGAAAAATACTATCGAGACTCTGATCTGAGAGGGCAAGCTCAAGCAGTACCTGTTTAAAGAAAAGTCATTTGATGAGCTAGATCAGACACAGAAGCGGGAAAGAGATCGCGAGGATGATAATGGTCCCACTCCGGCCAGAAGATTTACCGCTTCAGAAAAACAAAAGGGAGTTATGGCTGGCGAGCCCACTCAGTAAAATGTTATGCCCCAGCAGCAACGTCAGGGCCGTCAAGAGGTCATTGATATGATAGCCGGTGGTTTTGCTGGAGGAGGAGCCTCCATCACTGCCAGGAAGAATCATCATCGCATGGTCCTTTCGCTACAAGGCAGTCCTAGAAACAACCATCCTTTCAGAGACGGAGTTGTTGCCCCAGTAATCTCCTTCTCCGATGATGACTTCGGACCAATTATTCTTGGAGGTGATGATGCAGTGGTAATAGTGGTATTTATCGCCAACAAAGATGTGAAGATGATACTTGTTGACCAGGGGAGCTCCTATGACGTTATCTTCTATAGTTGCTTCAAGCGTATGGGCTTTAATAACTCCGATCTGCAGCCTTATACGTAGGAGCTGACAACTTTCAACGGGGTTAAGCAGCCAACAAAGGGGTACTTAGACACCCTAATATCCTTCGAATGAGAGCCAGGAGCTAAAACAGTGAAGTCCAGAATTTTGGTGATCGATGTAGGATCACCGTACAACGGAATTATAGGTCGACCAACGCTGAACGCATTGGAGGCTATTGTTTCAACCCCGCACTTGCTCATCAAATTCATCGACAAAGACAACAATGTGTCTCCTGTGAGAGGAGATCAGGAGATGGACAAGTATTGTTACAACCTGAGCCTCAATATGGTGAAGCTTGAAGCCTTCAACAAGAAGAGGAAGTTGAATGATGGAAGATCTGCGGCGGGGTCTGTAAGCCTCATCGACTTGGATCCTAGGGCGGAGTTGAAGATTGATCCGCTCAACCCGTCGAAGCCCACGCCGGATGAGAGCTCTAGGGATATTGTTTTAGGTGATTCCCCAGATAAGGTTACACATATCAACGACAAGCTAGAACCAGTTATGGAGCAGCGACTATTGATGCTCCTTCAAGAGTTCAAAGACCTTTTTGCATGGACAGCAGCGGATATGCCCGGTATGGATCCGGACTTCTATTGTCACAAGCTAGCTGTTTATCCGGAGACGAGGCCGGTTGCCCAGAAGAAGCGTAGACTGGGCCCAGAGAAACAAAACACTGCTTGTGAACAGACAGAGGAATTGTTGAAGGCCGGATTTATCAAAGAGATCCGTTATTCCTCGTGGCTATCCAACGTCGTGATGGTTCTGAAGGCCAACAGTAAATGGAGAATGTGCACTGATTATGTGGACTTGAACCGCTATTGTCCAAAAGATCCGTATCCTCTCCCAAAAATAGATCGGATGGTAGATGATTCATCCGGCTACCAATACCTGAGTTTCATGGACGCATACTCAGGATATAACCAAATTCTAATATGGGAAGAGGACCAGGAAAAAACGGCCTTCATCAATGATCGTGGTGTCTTCTGCTACACCGTTATGCCCTTTGGCTTAAAGAACGCTGGGGCCACGTACCAACGCATGATTAACAAAGTTTTCGAAGGCTTACACACTCAGATAGTAGAAGTGTACATTGACGACATCATTGCCAAGACCCCTACCGGAGGCGATCACGTGGAAGACCTGCGCCAAGGATTTTTACGTCTGAGGTGGTACAACATGATACTGAACCCTTCGAAATGCACCTTTGCAGTCCCATCTGGGAAATTCTTGGGTTTCATGCTGACACAGCGCAGAATTGAAGCCAATCCGAGGAAGTGTCAAGCCATCCTTAATATGCAGAGTCCGAAGAATCTAAGAGAGGTTCAGTCCCTAAATGGCAAAGTAGCAGCTCTGGCATGATTTATGCCCAAAATGGCTCACAGATCACTCCCTTTGTACAAGGTCTTAAAGAAGACCAAGAAATTTGAGTGGGGGCAGGAGCAGGAACGAGCTTTTCAAGAGCTTAAAGAGGTGCTATCCAAACCTTCGATATTGGTGAGGCCTGACCTCGGCGAAGTACTCATTTTGTACTTAGCAATTTCTGACGAGGCTCTCGGGGTTGCTCTAGTGCAGGAAACCCCAGATGGACAGAGGCCAGTATATTTCACAAGCAAAACGCTGCAGGGTGCTGAGACTCGGTACCAGAAGATTGAAAAGGCCACTCTTGCTGTCGTTTTTGCTTCTCGATGTTTGCGTTCGTACTTCCAAGCTCACCCGATTGTTGTGAGGACGGATCTGCCACTCCGTTCTGTTTTGAGCAAGCCAGACCTCGCTGGGAGGATGATTAAATAGTCCATAGAACTTTCAGAATTTGAAGTTTTTTATGAGCCACGGGGTGCAATAAAAGCCCAAATTTTGGCTGATTTCATAACGGAGATGTTGGGGATAGATCCAACAACACTTCGACGACATTGGACCATATATGTAGATGGATTGTCCAATAATAAAGGCTGTGGAACAGGCGTAGTGGTAGAAAATGATGATGGTGTCCATCTAGAGATTTCCCTTCGCTTTAATTTCAAGACCTCCAATAACCAAGCTGAGTACGAAGCCTGTCTCGCCGGACTGCAAACTGTAATTGACATCGGAACATCCGAAGTCACCCTTTGCAGTGACTCTCAGTTGGTTATATCATAAATACAAGGTGAGTATTAAGTCCGTGAACCTCAGCTCCAGCTATACTTGAACTGTGTGAGAGAGTTAATTGAAAAGTTTTCAACACTTGTGTTCAAACATGTCCATCAAGAAGAGAATACAAGGGCGGATATTCTATCCAGGTTAGCCAGCACGAAACAGCCAGGAAGCACCACAACTGTAATCCAAAGTACGCTGACGTCGCCTAGCATCCCTCTATTCCCCTCTCTCAATGCTGTAGCAATTGATTACGGAAACTCATGGATGGCCCCCTATATCCATTATCTGACGGATGGGCAGCTGCCCATTGACGAAAAGGAGAAGAGAAGGGTAAGAAGGGAATTGCCATACTTCACTATGATCGACGGTGTCCTTTATAGGAGGGCATTCTCCGTACCTTACCTGATTTGTTTGAGGGAAAACGAGGTACAAGGAGTAATGGAAGAGGTGCATGAGGGACAATGTGGGCACCACGCCGGAGGAAGAAGTTTGATGAGGAAAATTCTCAGGGCTGGATATTGGTGGCCCACGATTAAGCAAGATTCCATCGACTTCGTCAAGAAGTGCGACGCCTATCAAAGGTTTTCTAACCTTCACCATACACCGATGGAAGAACTCTTCACATCCGCTGTTCCATGGCTATTCTACCAATGGGGATTGGATATCTTGGGTCCTTTTCCAACTGCGCTTGGGGGGATTAAATACCTCATTGTGGGAGTTGATTATTTTACTAAGTGGATTGAAGTAGAGCAATTAGTACACATCTCTTCAGCCTGAACCCGTCGTTTTATGTACAAAAATATTATAACACGATTCGGGGTCCCAGGGCGAGTCGTTATAGACAATGGCACTCAATTCATAGATAGGAAGTTCACAGATTTGCTTGAAGGGTTAGGAATAACCTAGATATTCTCATCTGTTGAACACCCGCAGACCAATGGTCAAGCTGAAGTGGCCAATAGGGAAGTGCTGAAGGGACTGAAGAAGCGTATAGGAGAGGCCAAGGGCGGATGGACAGACCAATTGTGCCACGTCCTTTGGGCATACTGAACTATGCCTCACTCCTCCACAAATGAATCCCCATATCGCCTAACTTATGGGGTAGAGGCAATGATACCAGTAGAGCTACAAACTGCTTCAGTGAGGGTCAAGTACTTCTCTAAAAGGGATAACAATGCTAACTTAGCATCAGAAATGGATATGATTCAGGAGCTCATAGAGGAAACATTCATTAGGGATCAGGCCATCAAAGCCAAAGCCACCTTCCGATACAATAAACGGGTCCAATCTAGGACTTTCAACGTTGGGGATTTGATTTTGAGGAAAGCAAGTGTGGGAAACAAGTTTGCACACCAGGGCAAGCTCGCTCCGACATGGGAAGGTCCCTATAGAGTATCCGATGCCTGTGGAAAAGGCTCGTACCGCCTGGAGAACCTTTATGGCACCCCAATCTACAACAAGTGGAATATTCAAAACCTGCGTGTTTATTATAGCTAGTTGGTAAGACGACGTTACTCTTTTTCCTTACTTGGGTTTTTCCCATTGGGTTTTACCAAGAAGGTTTTGACGAGGCATGATCTCAACTGAGCTCCTCTTATAATTCACAATTAATATTCTATGTGTTCACCCATTTCTTTATGACTTTATTCATAGCACAACTCTGTTGTGACAAAATTAACTTTCAGGACGGATGATCCTAACTACTTATTCGTTGTTAGCGATGAACCTCTTCGAAGGCATGAAGGGTGAGCTATCAGGTGAAGGCTCAGGCACAGTAAGCTGGTTCTTTTCTAAGGCCACGCTGAACTCCAAGTACGGCTAGTAGGATCAACACCAAACTGCCGTTTGAAGGCTCGGAGGGTAAGATTAAAACTAAACTCTGAGTACGGCTAGTAGGATCAACACCGAACTACAGTTTGAAGGCTCGGAGGGTAAGATTAAAACTGAACTCTGAGTACGGCTGGTAGGATCAACACCAAACTGCCGTTTGAAGGCTCAGAGGGTAAGATTAAAACTGAACTCCAAGTACGGCTAGTAGGATCAACACCGAACTGCCGTTTGAAGGCTTGGATGGTAGGATTAAAATCGAACTCCAAGTACGGTTAGTAGGTTTGGCCGAACACCAGTGAAGGCTTGGGCGTAGTAAGCTGGCCCTTTTCCAAGGCCACGCCGAACCCTGAGTATCGGGCGCAGTAGGTTCAGGATCAACCCTGTTCTGAACCCCGTTTTGAATGCTTGGACAGTTGAAGATTTAGTGAACATCTTCACGATGGCCTTCTCTCAAGATGAATACTCCTAGCCACCCTCACGCTGACGACGTGCTTCCTCATAAGGACAATCCCCATCGTGATTCTTCTAATTGAAAGCCCAATCGTTGTGGGTAAGGTACTTTTCTCGCAAGTCCCTTATACGCAAAATGCTATAATTACATTTGAATGACGAGATCGTTATGCGACGATCTCAACATGACAAGGAGCAAAAAAATTTCCCCATTCATACTAAGTCAGAGGTAATATCCCACAATGAGTCTTTTGAACGTGCTCACTATCAGGGATAATGCTTATATTTATGAATATCTGTTCTACATTTTAACTATATAAATTCGATCTGATTTATTGTATACACAACAACCTTATCTGAGTTACTTTCACAGAACAACTCAACATATTCAATTGAGGGAGCTTAAGATAAATACGGTAGATAAATATTTAGAGAAAATGCTTATTTCCTTCATAAGAAATAAAAAGTACATAACTAGCTCATTAATCAAAGCCGGAGCTGATCCCGGAACACAGCTTCACATATTTAAAGCAGAAACAAGACTACGGAAGGGGAATTTGTTCTTGGTTTCCTTTCTGTCCCTCTCCTTCTTCGGAGTTTTGAGTTCCTCCCCTAGGGGCTTCTTCCAAGGCCTTTTCTTCAGGCGTTTCATACCTCCTCCTGATGAAATGCCCTCCGACACAGGAATGGCAGAGACCGGCCCCAGACTCTGGCCTTCAGGAAGAGGAGGAAGTCCGTACAAGGAGTCCGGAGGATCCTCATGACGGTCCTCAACTACCATAACCAACTTTCCTCCATGAAATTCATAGAATGGATCTATACCATAGAGGTTAAGCTTTGTGGTAGGATTGCGATAGAGGACCTGGCGTATCACTAAGCCAAAAGATTCTTTAGCAACTTGGCTACAAATATCAATAGCTTCTTTCGCCTCAGCTTTGGCCGCAGTCAGTTCCTCTCACAATTTGAGGATCTCTTTCTCCACCCCCTGAGACTCTACATTGCTGGACTTCAGGCTATCAATCTAAAGGAGGAATTTCTTCTCTCTCTGGGCCCACTCCTCAGCCTGTTTAAAATAATCCTCTGCAACAGCCTTACCCTTGCCTTCTAGTTCCTTCTGCTTGGCCTGACTACTACCAAGTTCTTCTTTCAGCTCGTTGGCTACTTGTTCTTTCTCAGCCAACTGACCTTCCAAGTCTTTAACTGTACTTCTGAGCCTAAGAGTCTCGGCGTTCAGGAGATCTCCGTACTCTTTAGACTTGGTAAGACGATCCTCAGCCAACTTTAGGGCTGCTTTGTCTTTTTTAGCGGCGAGGTTGATCTGTTCCACTTTATCACTCAATTTGTCCACTTTTTCAACATCATCAGCCAACAGGCTGAGTGAATCCAGCAACCCCGTAAGCTCAGCTAATTGTCATTTTCCTGCTTCATACGCATCTCTAATTTCTTGAGGTTCGAGGTTGGGCCTGAGTTTATATAGCGGTTGTTGAAGTGAAGCCAGAGTCGGCCCTTGGTATGAAAGGAACGGAGTGAGGAATGAAGCAGCTGGGGAGGAGCTCGGAGTACCCAATCCAAAGACCCCGGAAATTATACCTCGATGAAGTCCGGAAGAAACCTTAGCCGCGCCAGACGTTTCTATAGCTTTCCCCTTGGAGATACTTGCTATCTCCAGGCCGGCCGAGGGTTTATGTTTCTTTTGTGGAGGAGAGGAAGAAATGACTATCCCAGTAGTGTCATTCTTGATCTTTCTCCTCTTCTCCTTTATTTTAGGCTGATCCGCAGTCATATCAACACCAGTTGGACCTCCCTCTACCAAGGGAATCTCCCCTTCTGCAGCAGAAGTTAAGATAATAGACTCCGAGTGGAACCTTGTTGAATTCCTTTTTGGCTGAATTTCATTTTCTGCTGCAACAAATTTTCCTCCAGCCTTCAAGGTCTTCAACTTGTTCATATCGGAAGATTTTTGTTCTATGTCACCTGCATAAACAAACAAATGAAGTTAACAATGAAAAAGGAGTTAATGCAGTCGGCAAGGAAGATAAATAAGAGCGATAGAAAAATTACATAAATATTCACTTCGGATAGCGTCCGAACTCAAAAGATGTCTGCAAGAGAACGCTTTATAGCGTGTTGTATAAGCTTCAAGAGCGAACAATACTGTCGCTGACTCAGTAGGTAGCTCAGATTGCTCGGTGTAATATGCTTGGGAGGTGAGAAGGAAGTGTTCATGGGTCCAACTCAAGGGAAATTTATTAAAACCCTCTTTATTCTTCTAGAAAACCTGTTTGTTGGCCTGAATAGATATTTTGGTGTAAAAAGGTTTAAAAGACTTCCCATCCACTTTGGTGGAGTCAGTGTAAGATTCAAAGTTGACAAAAGAGCAGAGAGTCCGGAGAGTGATCAGACTAACACCGCCCTTCTTATTACTCTTACGAACCACTTGAGTGTAGTAAAAGAGCATCGTTACCTAGGAGTAAAATTAAAGTGATCCCCCAAGACTTCCAGAGCTCGAATCAACCCTCATCCATTGGGATAAAGTTGAGAAGGTGCGCAATCCAAAAACCTTAGCACACCCATCTGGAACTCTGTTAGAGGAAAACAAACTCCAAGGTTGTGGAAGACGAAGTCATGCATATATACAGAACGGTCATCCTGAACGACGTGGCATATCCGATCTATTGGTAGTAGAGCAAATACCATATACCGCTTCTTTAGTCTTTCTTCGGCATGAACCGTGAAACGTGGATGAATTTGGGCTCTGTCCTCTCTCGCATGATGGGAAACCATATCTTTGATTTCATCAGCCACCCAGCAATAAGGCCACTTGGCTTGTAAATCCATCCAATTCAACCGATATGTAACAACGTTGCACAAGCCCTCAGTTGTCCTCAAAATTACTTGTTCTGCAGAAGGTCCCTCTCCAGGCATCGTTCGAATAGCGTGGATGAAAATCTTTGCTCTACGATAAAAGGTTATATCGTCAGAAAGGTAACAATTATTACTCACCTCACTATCGGAAGAGCGACTATACTCAGAGGATGATTCTGAGGAGGGAAGAATCACTCTTCATCATGAGTAAGATCCCCTTTCCGAGCAACGTGGCTTGACTCTAGAAGAAACCACTGGGATTCTCCCCCCTTGGTAGCCGAAGGAATGAGAGACGAGTCTTCCTCTTGTAGGGTTAGGATTAACGCGACTCTGCCTAGGGCGCATTTCTTGTAGAAAGTGGAAAAATGGAAGATGAAACTAATAGAGGAAGGAAGTATGGTTACCTAAAAGTGAAAAGTTGATGGAGGAAAAAAGCTTCGTAAAAATGGCACCAATGGTTCTCCTCGAAAAATTTCAGTAGAGTTTTTACACAGACTTGGAGTAATGTGGTTTAGGAATTCTGCTAAGTCCCCTTTATATAGGTAAGGAATGGTTACGAAGGAAGGATAAAAAATGTCGTATACCAATAAACGCGTCGATTCATAATCTAAATGACAGTGCCGTTTCAAAACCCAAGGCGCGAAAGCAGCTTCGATTCATTAAAGGGACTCCTAAATGGGCCTTAAGATTCAAATTTCTGGCCCATAAGATCCCTGAGTGATGATTACAAAGACATGCGTATATAAAACAATAATGGCTCGCCCACGTACTTAAAGTTATTAAATGACCAATCATGAGAAGCGTTTTATACCTCACAGCCGTTACGCGAATACCAAGAGTTTTGAATTTCGAAAACTCTCCAGATTCTCACATATTGAATCTCTGTCCAAATCCGTCGTAGGAACATCACGACAACGGACCCTTCATCCACAGAGCGGCTCCTCATGAGGTAACATAATAACGAACCAATACACATGTTAGCAAATATTTTATGTAAAAACAAACAGGTATCTAGACCAATTATGGACGATGTAGCTTATATGAGCAACTCTACTAGTCCCTCACACAAGCTAGGGGACAAATGATCCGGTCTTGATACCGGCCGTAAGACAGGGGTGACATGTCATCCGGTCTAGCAATGCTACCGATTCCATAGGTAAGACATCGGACCAACGGAACCGTCTGGGCGTTCTCCTAAGACCGGCGATTCCATGTTGACACCTCCCACATCAGATAAAGCATGCCCCCTACATCGGATCACCAACAAACAATCGTAAGTGGCTTTGGGAACAACGTAACAATTTCAGTCTCACATGACGAATTCATCCATCAGGGGGGCACGCGTTTTGCCAACTAGCCCATACTTGTCTCCTTTGATAAATTAAAAATATATATTTTCTATGCTCCGACAGGACAAGATGGGCACTTCTCTTTTCTCGATTCTCTATAATTGAGGAATAGTGCTTTGCCTCTTGGCCCAATCAGGCCCATACTCACGCACGCTTATAAATACTTGAACTATGCACACTATTACTCTCTCTTGCTTACATTACAATATTACATGCATATACTCCTTACACACTGCCACTAACTTGATCGTCGGAGAATCTTTACAGGTGGCACCCCCCTTCGCCCCCATCTAACGCGAAGGTCCGGTGTGTAGGATCTTCAGGACAGCAAGACCGATTTTCTCCCACTGAGAGATCGGACTATAATACTAGATACCCACTGTACCGGTGTACAAAATCTAAATCTCTTTAACTTTTATGGCTGGCCCGGCACCGGATCTATTGACCCCGGTTCAGGACAGTTCACATTCAAAAATATTTATTTTTAACATGTTTATATATATAGGATTTTTTTATTAGTAATGCAGTTTTGATAGTCAATTATGAAATTGGAGCTATTTTAAAATTTTAAAATTATTTACATAGCTGAGGTATTTTTTGTCTTGTCTTGCATGGGTACGAATACATGTATCACATTATGTCGAGACAGCATCGTAACATCCTACCTATTAAGATTAATTAATGGAGTTTTAGAAAATTGATATATAAATTCTTTGAGAATCAGTAGAAATTTAATTAAATAAATTGTAGGGATTTTAATTAGAAAATCAGGTTGAGTTAAATTTATTTATTTATAGAAAAGAAAAGAATTGAAAGAAGAAATTTAAGAAGAGGAAATGACGTTCACGCCCTTATGTACAATTCATTTCTTTTCCTCTAATTCCATTTCCCTTCACGCGTGGCTTCTTCTTCTTCTTTTCTCTCGACCATGGCAGCACGCATGAGGTGGTGATTGGCCCATATTTTCTTGCCAAAATTCACAATTAAAGGCACCATTGTGACCATGGAAGCGAGAGGAACGCGTGAGTAACTTCAATTTCAAGTTTCCTTTCTTTTTCTCTTTAACTCGAGAATGAGGGTTTCATGGGAGCTTTGGTTTTTCATTGTTCTTGCATGTTAAAGCTTGAAAGTTGGAATTTGTAGAATGGTTGTTGCTAAATGATTTATAGGATGGTGTTTTAACATTTTAGGTAGCGTACTAAGGGTCAAAAAGTCGTTAGCAGGAACAGGTCTTAAAGCAGAGGTTGAAACTAACGAAGGTAAGCTTCGGAGACTATAATGGTGTTGTTGGATTCAATTAGATATAATGAGTTTTCGAGTTTGAATGGCCGAAGTGTTAAATTAATTCATGAATTCTTTGATTTTAGATGTTCGGTGAGCTTTAGTGATTTCGACATTGAAGAAGAAGCCTCGAAAGCGTGGAAGCGATAAGGAGGTGTACTTGGCGTATAGATTAAAGAAAATAATAGTGAAAGTCAATTACGATAATTCGGGAAAAAGGTAGACTAGGTTAAAAATATTGTTCTGTTTATATATGTTGCTTGACATGCTTGGTTAATAGGTGTGATAAAAAATTGATTCTTGAATGACGATTTTGGAATTCTAGATGTATGGTGATGTTGAAAGATTGATTATGTAATGGTAAATTATATAAATGTGTTTTGAGTAATGATGCTTATAGCATGAATGATAATGGAATGTTATAAATGATGTTGATGTAAGATGATAAAATAAAATGATGAGTTATTGATTAATGAAGAGTTGAGAAATATAGTGAATGAGATTAAGATGCCTGATTAGCTTAGAGGAGACCCTAGAGGATGGCCATAGTGTCGAGGTGATTATTTGATGCTTTCATCTGAGTTGAGATTATAATTTTGGCTATATGTGATTATTATGTGGTATGAACGACCGATCGGTATAGTTACCCTTTGTTTTGGCTCTCGTGGTCGAGTGTGGCCTAGTTAAGTTACCTAGTGGTCAGGTAGGACCTAGTGGTAAGGTGGGGAGTCAGGTTGGGCTCGATGGACCTGGTAGGGTTCATGGGTGGTCAGATAGGACCCCCAGCTGACAGTTGATCAAATTTAGTATCCGGATACTAGAGAGTCATTATTATTATTATTATTATTATTATTATTATTATTATTATTATTAGTTGAGAGTTAATGGTGACATTATTTGAATTGATGATGAGATTTGATGAGCTAATTGTATTATTGTGGATGTAATGATTGAATATTATACTAATAATATTGGTGAATTATGTGTGATATTGAGAAGAAATAGGAATGAGATAATTGAATGTGATTTGATACCTCTTAGGCTATGTTACGTTTTCCCTGAAGTATATATGTATTGTTAATTATTTACATTCATTTGTATGGCCAATCACTTACCCTTACTATGGTTTTTAGTGAATGAAGACAGGGATACTACAGATGTCATGGAGACCAGTCCTAGATGAGCTGGAAGCAATGCCAAGGAAATTTACTTATTGATGTATATATGTAAATATGCTTATGTATGTGTAGTGTTTTGAGTATTTTGGCGCTGTGATGGTAGTTCGTGTGTGTATATATGTATACTTGATGTACCTTGATGCATAAAGTCTATGATTAAGGAGTATGGTTGTTTTGATACTATAACAATGCTATGGAAGACCTAATGTTGTAGGATTTTGCTTGAAAATCCTTAGGAGGATGAATCTTCCTCTTCTTTATTCTTTAGATCCAAGGCAATGAGACTCTATCTTGATGAATAAATTTTGAATTCATGTGGATATGGTGCAAGTCATGGCATATATGGTGAAGTAATGAAGATTTTTAGTGAAGAAAAACCTAGATCTAAGGTAGGAATTGTAAGAGAAATGAAGGAGAATGGAAGACTAGTGTAGGAGAAGTGATTTCCACCACTCTCTAAGGCTAGAGAGATAAAGAGAAGGTTGTTCACCACCTTTGGGAGGGAGCCAAAGGATAAAAACCTAGAAAATGAGCTAAGGCTTCTACTTTCTAAAGAGAATGAGGAGTATCCCACTCTAAAACTCACTAAAACTTGAATTATGAAGCCTTACAAAGGAAATGAGGTATTTATACCTTCTTGAAAACTAAATTTTCGGAATTGGTTTGGGTGGACATGAAAAAGATTCATCCAAGGCCCAAAAACTAAAGATGCATGACCCAAAAAGAGTCCAAAGCAACCTAATACTTATACATGGCCCAAAACTATGGAAAATATGGCCATGCAAGACCCAAAACTAAGTCCTAATTCCTAATCCTAAATATTTCTAATACTAATAACATGAAAATAAAATATATACAAATGGAAATCAAACCCAATAAAGAGGCCCGAAGAAGGCCCAAGTGATGCATATGCCACCTTGTGATGGTCAGATTGTTTGATGAGTATGATTGATGATGAGAATGTGTGCCTAGTGCTGATATCATGATGTGATGATGAATGTGTGAGATGATGCCCAGAAATTGTATAAGGCACTAAGCCATTTTGGTTGATGTTGCATAACTATGGGTAGATTATTGTGATGATACTATGATATATGTATGTATGTAGATAATGATTGAATGACAAAAAGGCAAAGAGCCAATTTTGTATGAATGACATGTGTGTTGAAATAAACCTTGATATGGACCAAAGTGTAAAACTAGAGTAGTGTATGTGGTATAATCCTTGGATGGCATGAAGCATGTATATTTAAATTGCTTTTGAACTAGTATGGGTCGGGGTATAATATCTGGTCTCGGGACAGTCCTCAATTCTCACATTCACCCTTTAATATATCATCAATCCAGTAAGGATACAGTATTATATCCCCTATTCCAATGGGGAATAGAGGTCTTGGAGTGATTCCTCGTACCAACAGCACCAGCCTTACGTGTTGAGGGGCAAAAATTGGTGTCACTTGCAAGGACACTCTGACGTTCAAGTTAGTAAAAGTTCAAGGGAATTTTAGAGCTCAAGCTTAAGGTTAGAGAGAATGTTCTTACCATGTTATGGTGATGCATGGGTATTTATACCTGAAGGTAGTGGAAAAGTTTCCTTGTTCACCAAGCTTTCTATACATGATGTCAGTACTTATTCTACTATTCTGTAGTAAAGTTAACTTGTGATAGAGATGTTTCGTAGTGGCTCTACCTACCTATCAGTCACTTTGCATACTACTTGTTTAACATGTTAGGGCATAGGTCAACTCACCCTCGAGTATTGAGTTAATAACTCACAACGGAGATAATGGATTTTGGCTTTAAATTATTTATTACGTAAGATGCGGGCTTTAAGAGAATGGCTCATATCGGTCCTCATGTCACGCCAGTTTTAAAGGATGGATTTTAGTTAAATTACTTTTAAGTCCAAGGGCCGATCTCAGGAACGGATTAGCTTTAGTGTCATGGTGATGTAAAATTACAAGTAGTGGAGGTTAGAAACATTAATTGGAAAAGAAATGGATAGTTATATTAAGAAATAGGTGATTTTAGTCGACTAAGAGGGTGAAAATGAGTTTTAGTGGGACCTAGATTCCTTAAAAAGCATTGGTCGAACCCTAGTTGTGATCATGGTGTGTGTACCAAGAAATCCTTGTTTGAAATGCATTTGATGTAGTTTAGTTAGTGAAATTACATGAAATTGAGTTAAATGCGTTTTAATGCATACCTTGGTGATACGAATGAATTTTCAAGTACGGGCTACACTTGTAGATCTAGAGTGAGTGGTATATAGTACCCATGAAGTTTCGTAGCAATTGGAGTTAAATTGTGCAAGATATGGAGTAAGGAAGTTTCCTTGGAAGCCAAACTCTACAAGTCTTGCTCAAGCGAGGCTGGGCTCGCTTATGGAAATGGGTGAATGGCCTCTACGAGAATCTCGCTTAAGTGAAGGTGGGATCGTCTGGGTGAGAGTTACGGGGAAACCTTCTGGAGCATTCTCGCTCGAGCTAGGGTGGTCTCGCTCGAGCAAGGATGGTCTCGCTTAAGTGAGATTTCATAGAAAAGGTTCTGTTTGATTTTCGCTCAAGTAAGAATGAGCTCGCTCAGGCGAGACTCCTAGCTCGCTCAAGCAAAAGGTCTCTCGCTTAAGCGAGATGCAGGGTGAGCCTGCCTAAGTCTGAGGAACTTAAATGGTTAAGGCATCCTTGAGTAATGTAGCCTTTCAGCTCTTGTCGCTTTATGAAAAATTTCCTCCGATTTTAATTATACTTGGAATAAACTTTAGGAATTAATAAGGGGACGTTATAAGCACAATCTAGCATTGACACGTGGTTGTGTCATATGGCCCTCAGATGAAACACAAGGTGTGTCGTATCACCCATAGACAACATATGTGTGTCGTATATACTATCTACGACACATAACAAGATGTTGTACACTCTCCATGTGACACTATGTACTTACGAGCAAAAAATGGCACCTTTATTTGAATATAAATATGACCCATTTGACCTTATTTTAAGATGTAAAAGAGTTTTTTTAAGGGAATTTAGAGATTTTAAATATTTATCTATTTAGGGTTTATAAAATTTTTTGTAATATGAGCTACATGTCTGATGTGGATTCTAATTACAATCTATTGTATAAAGTGGATAGCAGTGGCTTGTATGCTTATTATCGTCTCTTGATGGCGGATTCAGATAATGATGATAATGTTGGCTAGGAAGCCCTATTAAGTGTTAGTGGGTTATTAAACACAATATTGGCTCAACCAATTTTTAGCAGTAACCTTTGCACATAATCGGTAAATATAATTATTAAACTAAATTACATTTGAAAATTCAAATAAGTATTGTGAAATTATACTTGGTGTCTATGTATTTACTTGACGTAGGTATTGTTGATATTCCGTTCTAAAATGATACACCCCATTTTCAGAATGTTAATTGGGAGCATCCAAATCAGGAAATGGAGTTTGATAATGGCAATAATTGGAATGTTGGAGATGGGTTGTTTGTGGGGTTACACTTTGAAAACAAAATTAAAGTACAAAATGTACGTATACATAATTCCATAAAGTTACACCAAACGTATATTGTTGTGGAGTCTAAGTCCATAAAGTTTGTTGTAAAGTGTCCAAACCAAGTTAGTAGATGTACTTGGTGAATGCACATAATTTTGTCTAGAAAATCATAAAAGTAGGTTATATCTCAATATGGTGGCCCACATAATTGCGTTAACGCAACCCTTTCACAAAATCATAAAAAAGTAGATGTTGGTCTAATTTGTTTTGTAATAATAGGTAATTTGAGTATTGTTATTTTTTCCCCTTATTAATGATTTTTTCTATATAGGCATGGTGAAGAAGGAACCATCGATATCTTTAATTCAAGAAAGAGTTAAAAGGGAATTTGGATTCATAGTTTCGCACCGAAAAGCATAAAGGGGGAAAAAACCAATACATTTGAAGATTGGGAGGAGTCATATATTTTTTAAACCTGTTGGTTGAGTCGTATACAACAAGTTGTAGGTTTGATGTACATCTTGTAAACAAATCACCTTGTTGTAGGAAACATGGTTCATCTAAGGTTTTGTAAATTTTACCATGTGTTTTGGATATTCAAGCCTTGTAGTGAGGCTTTTAACTTTTGTAAACCTATGATCCAGGTAGATGAAACTTGTTTGTACGAGAGATATAATAGGACACTTTTGATTGCCACCACCAAGATGGCAACAATTTAGTTCTGTCATTGGCATTTGTAATTATAGAGTTGAAAACATTGGAAGATTGGAGTAGGTTTCTGAAGAATTTGAGGATGCATATTACCTAAAAGAGTGGAATATGTATCATTTCTGATCGACATATAACATTTTGAGTGCCATTTGTGACTTGGAATGTGGATGGACACCATTTATAGGTTATCATAAATACTATATGACATATTTCCAACAACCTTAATTTGAAATTTAAGAATCAAGAGCAGGAGAATCTGTTAAAATTGGGTGTGTCATTGATTAATGTTGTTTTTATTGCTATGAAATTATTGTGTGCGGCATCCTTTAACATGAATGTTAATATCTTTGTAGGATACAATCCTAACAAATATTCTTGTGGAGTTTGGAGAAATTTCATGAATTTAGTCCTGAAATTGCAACATAAATTGATAACATCTTAAATCCAAATGGTCATTAACATGTGATTAGGATGGTCACAGGTTTAGGCATATTACCACCAATCTATCTGAAGTTATGAATAAAGTTTTGAAGGAAGCTTGGAATTTGCCCATAACAACATTAGTTAAGTGCATTTATGCTTGGTTAGTGTTGTATTTGTTGATTGTAATGGACTTGTTATATCTAAAATGGCAATTGGCCAAAGATACTTCACTAAAGTTCTTGAGAAACTAGCTTTGTATCAAGCACAAGTGTGTTCCATTGATGTGCAAAGGTATGATGCAAAATCCACCAAATTTAAGGAAGATAGAAGGATGAATCCAATCACCCAAATTGGTGAATTTGTATAGGCTCTAAATCTCAATGAACGATGTTGTTAGTATGGCCGATTCCAAGCATTCAAGTACCCGTGCATGTACGTCATTATTGCATGAAACATAGTGAATGTAAATTTTTTCCAATTTGTAGACGTTGTACTCATTCTAGAATATCACAAGGCTTATGCAAGCTAGTGGTATCCATTGGTAATGATCAGTCAATCCTACCTATTGATGAAACACATATTGTTGTTCTAGATGAAGACATGTTACGTGCCAAAAGGCAACCAAAGTGATGGTTTGTAAAACAGACTTAGAAAGAGGGGTTGAATAAGTCTGTTCATTTTTTCAAACCAAATTCTTCATTCAGACAAATAAATCTTTTGCATCGGATTAAGTAATAGACTTGTGTATGCAAAGGAAATAAGCCTGCATGTATCAAACTCTTGTAAGAATAAGGATAGGAAGAGCACACAAGAATTTTATACTGGTTCACTTCCAACATAGAAGCTACATCCAGTACCTTCAAACTTGAAGGGTTTTTTACTATGTAAAATTGTCTATTTACATGAGCTACACAGACAGTGTCCTTGAGTATTATTGAGTCCAGTCACTCCTGGCTTAAGCACACCACGTGCTTCTGAGTATTTTTGACATCGGCCACTCCTGGCTCAATTTGAGTATTCTTTTGCAGCACTCACTCTTGGGGTAGACCCAAGTATTCTTTCACAAGCCACTCCTGGCTTAAACCCGAGTATTCTTTCTAAAGCCTCTTCAGGCCAACATTATTTCCCAATAGATCTCACAAACATGTACTACAAAGATTGGAAGAAAGATTGTAGCAAGATTAACAAGCCTTTGACTAGTTACACTAAGTGAAGAGTCTGTACATCAAACTTGTACAAATGAGATAGGCTTGTCTTTCTTTAAATGACTTAGTACAAGAAGATATATAAATAAAGCATGACACATACTAGGTCTGAAAGCTAATCAGAGACAATGTGCTCATAGAGGTGATGGGTTGACAAGATGATTGCATATCTCTGACTTAGGTTGCTATGGCTTCTGGAATAGGAGTGGAGAGTGCATATAGCGAGCTTTCCTTTTCTTCAGGGGAAATTCTCAAATCTCTTCTTTTCTATGAGCTTTTGCCATTTTTTATTTTGTTGGACTTTTGGCACATGACGTTTTATACCTATTCATATTTTTCTTTCTTCTCGTTCACACGCTTGAGTATGTGCCCATTTCTTTCTTTTCCTTTTCCTTTTTCTCTCGTAGTGTTTCCTTATTTTTCTATTTATGTACCCATCTCTCTTCTCTTTTTTTTACTTGCTCACCCCCTTCTTTAAAGTAGAGGATAGTTGTTATATATTGGTTTTCCTTGAGCTATGCTACTGAAGAAGGAGATAACCGTTGAATGACCGTTGAGAGAGAATACAACCGTTGAGAGGTGTTTTGCACAACGGACATGGGTTCTTGCTCAAAGAAAGTCGTTCTGCACATGAAGCATAGGGCAGAGAGTTTCGAGACTTATGCATACAGGGGTAGAGTAGGATTAGTATAAGCTTCACTAAAAAGGAAAGTTCTCATGCAGAGGTTTTTTGAAATAATAATGTATAGGTGAAACTGAATGCTTTGGGATGGATCTTGATCTGCCTTGCTTAGGTATTCTCCTTGTTGTAAATAACTTCTTCATGCTTTAATGGAAATTACTTTAGAGAGTCAACATTCTGAGGACCAGACTTGTGCAAGGAAAGCTTCTGAAATGATTTTAGGTCTATTGATCCATAAGGTGTTGATGATGAGACTCATAAAAAAAAAGTAAATCTGTTCATGCTCTTGATTGAGATATTTCAAAAGATCTAGAGCAGCTATAGCTTGATGATGTATGAAGATAAAGTTTGGTTACTTGAAGAGCTTCATTTTGAGGAGAGACACTTTTGCATAGATTGTTACATAAAACATGACTCAAAAGTCTGGGTATGGTATAAGTCCAGATGTGATGAACTTTACTTTGAAGCAAATTCCTAGACGTCTTTACTTCAATGGATGCTTCTTTTACAACTTAATGATTTGAAGGGTCTTGACGTGGAGTGATCATTGACCAGACTTTTGGTTGTTTTATCATACTTTTGAATGTAGGGACTCCCCATTTGTTTTATAATCCAAGCCTTTTATCTTCTGAAACACTTAAACAAACTTTCAGATATTAACAAAATATGACTTGATTTAAATTAGAATACGTAATATTAGTTATCAAAAAATCTAAGATTTCTTCAAAGTCTTATTGACTTTAACAACAAAGTTAGCAAGAATAAGGAACGTGATGGATTAGGTTGAATCTCAAACCTGCTATAAATGCAAGTTGTGTCAACAACTAGGCCATAATAGGTCAAACCGTCCTACAACGCTCAAAGGTGGATCTAGTCATGCTAGTCACGAGCCTTGACACATGATGTTATGTTTTATGGGTTGGGTTTATGTTTGTATTATTATAATTAAATATTATATGTTGGAACCTTTTTAATCCTTTTCAATGTTTATTTAACATAACCATATGAAAAACATGATGATAACAACACAGAGAAAACTAGTGATGTCTTTGGTGGGCATCAAGGGGTAAGAGGCAAGGCCTCGGTGTACCATGGTTTACCCTTAATGAGTTATGTTTAACATAATTGACTTGTTCCTTAACCTGTGAGTCATCCATGGGTTCAATACCTAGTTTCACAACAATAGGATATGATACAATTATATTTAGATTAAACATTTGTAGCACAAAACCAGATGTACTACCCATCTCATTTCCTTGGTGTTAGTGCACAAGTCTGTTAGGTCTGGCACTATAGCGGCCTCTTTATAAAAATGCTTCAAGAAATCCTTCAAGGATTCTTTTTCACCCTACTTGATCTAAGCCATGGTATGAGAGGTCTTGGGAAAATCTCTAGATGATAAAGTGGGGTAGTGGACATCTCGTGGTGAGATGTCTCTATACATGGTCTTACGGGTGAAGTTTGACATTGTGAAGCAGTTTGCTACTATGGTTGTTCACACTCCCTTCTTAATCCCGCCAACTCTACTCTGAGCTGGAGAATAACCTTGTTGCAGGGATCTGGTTGTGCCACGACTACTACATGTCCTGCACTCTGGTTTGTAGATACCGAAGTCTTAACCGAACTAACATCATAAGTTAGGTGCCTAGGTTCTATATGTGTAACATCATGCACGTGGCCACCTAGGGTTAGTGATCATCAATGTGCTGCGTCTATAGTGTGAATGCGGTTTGTGGGAATATCTTTAACAGCTCCTACCAGACATGCCAATGATCTATCTGGTATGAGAAAAGAACATCTGGTATTAGCCCTGGGGAATTCTCTCTCACAATCTGTTACAATGGTCCAGCGGGGATCTAATATTATATCTCTCTCATTTTAGTGGGAACAGAGAACCTCATTGTTACCTTGTCCAGCCAATACATCAGTATCTCGCGTTATAGGGAGAAATAAGGTATCACCTATAAAGACACTCTGATGCTCAAGTTAGTGTCAGGACCAATCAAGGTCAGAGCTCAAGTGAAGGTTGGTGAACATACCTTAATGTGGAATAAATGTGTGGTATTTATAGAATTAGGTAGTAAGAACGTCCTATGTAGCGTGTGTCAGTACGGAATCCATAAAATACAAATAAAGCTACCACAGTCACAGACGTTATTGACATCTTTTATAAGTTAACTGCCGGTGTGCCCCTAACAGATTTGTTAGGCTTTCCTTGACTTTAGTCCTTAAGGACTCCAGTCATGAGGTCAAGATCACACGAAGGTTGCTGACGTCTAGGAATGGTCGTAGGAGGCATCAAAGTCATGCGAGGTGTTCATATTATATGGGCCAATATGAGGCCCATATCAATTACAATATTAATGCTTTTAATCTATCAAAAAGACTAGAATGACAATAATTATGAGAGAGGTTTTTTTGGTAAAAGAAGAAAAGAAATAACCAATTACAAGAAAAGGTCCCTTACTTGAATAGGAGGAGAGTTTCAAACTCTACGATAATCATGAAAGAAATTGCCCCATCTAGCTAGAAGATTACATTTTTAATGTTTCTATCGTACTCTTTAGTTTTTTATTCCCCGAAAATGATTCATTTCCTAGTTAATTGTTTGACTTTGTTTTGCTATACTTAAGTAATGCAGGGTTAATGAACTGACTCTTTTCCCCCTAATTTTTTGAATAGTTGACTTTCATTGTTGAGATACCATCTTGTATTAATTAGACATAGAAGATATAAGATTCATTTTAGTTATTTTAGTTTTATCAAACTATGTTTGACTAAAAAGCTTTGCCTCCACGTACGTTGGTAAGTCTAAATCTAACACAATCATCCATACGTTGACGATTTCCAATTTATTAAGAAACTTCTACCACGTTAATCGCATGACATGATGCCATTCAAAAAAGATTTCATTTCTTCCTCCCATATATTCGCATGATATAGCCTTTCTTAATTGTTTGAAATAGTTTTATTAAAAGTTTTTATTTTTTAGTTCATAACAATTTTTAAAATTAAATTTTTTCAACCGAAGATCACAATAAGGATTAGTATTTTTTATGTTAAAATTTCAAATAATATCATAATATAGTTATATTAGTGACACAAAAAGAAAGTCATCATGACCTAAGTATAGTAGTAATCTGAGAAATAATAATTGTTAACACTAAAAGGGAAAAAAACAATGGTTTAGCATCCAAAATTAAATAGATCAATGACACTATCATTATAAACATCGATTTGTCTGACGTTGGGTCGATGCTAGTGCGTGTAAATTTTCCAGCCATGACCCGGTACAAAATTTGGATTCAAATTTAAATCCTCAATTTGAACTAAGGTCTATGCTAAGTAGCATTGGCATTAAGGGCAATTTGAATTTTAAATTTAGACATGATATGAATTAGCCTTAATCTTAAATTAAATTATGACTAACACTAAATTCAAATTTTAATTTTAAATTGATTTTTTGAAGAAAAAGTAACTGATCGTTAGAGTGGTCGTCATTTGTTAATCACTAGATTAAGAGCACGTTTGGGGATTGTGCTCCAACGGAGTTTTCTCCGTTAAGTGGGGGGAGGTTTTTGATCCTACGGTTCAACAGAATTTTGATTGTCTCGAACGACGTGAAGAATTAATATCAACCTTTAACTCAACTTCATTTCTCCAACTACAAACCAAACACCTCCTAAGTGGGGAAGATTAAGTAGGAACAAGAGAGAGAAAAAACGAGAGAAAGAAAGATGAGAATTACTGAAAAAATAGTAGCATGAGTTATTACTTGATAATAAATAAGCTATTAGCATCGACCTTGACAAGAGTGACTCTATCTATACTTGGCCTAAAACATTTTTTAAATAAATAGGGTCTTTTAAATTAAATAAAACATTCTATAACAATATTGTTTAAATTATATTTTTTTAACTTTTCACGATATAAAACTATTTATTAATGTGTCATGACTATTTTTATTTGACATTTTTTTAATTGAAAATAAAACTAACTCATTTAGTTTTTATTAAGACGTATATTGTTAATTTAAATAAATTTTTATTAATTTTAATTTGGTTTATTGTTGTTGGATATAAACTCTATCGTTGTAGGAGTATATAGCATAGAAAATGTGAAACTAAAACTTGAGAATTAAGAGGTACAATAGTGTATACGAAAGTCAGGAAAAATAATATGATAAAATTGTTTAGTCTCAAATGTGAAATGTAATAATAAATAAGCATAAAAATGAATAAAAGGATAAATGAATAGACATTAAATGTTACTAGCATCTTAAGAGTTTTACTTGCCTTTCAAGAGGACTGACACTAAACCTTGAGGCAGATGCCAACTACTCTTTATTTCTATTTTTATTTAATTATTCATTTAAAAATTTAAGAAAATATTAGTTATGTAGATAAAATTTTAAGAGTGTATTACTTGTTCTTCTTTCAATAATACCTTTTCTTTCAATAATACCTTATATTGATAGTAAAGAGAATTTTAAAATTAATAAATAAAAAAGAAATAAGGATATAAAATAACAAAACAATGAATTATTTTATAAAAATTAACCATATTAATTATATTTCATAATATGTATATTCTTATTTCATAATATGCATAGCGTAGTTAATTTTCCTTATAATGATTTCTTAATTTTTAAGATAGTAAAATAGTTAATACAGTTAATTTGACATATATATTTCTTGTGTTTTAAAATAGTAACAAAGCATATTAAGTATTGATCCGGTCTGAATACCGGTCCCCAATGTTATGACGTCAGAATGACCTCTTAGGAGGGAAACCGGTGTCACAGTTCAGACGATTCCACACCGGATATCCGTTGTACCTTCATCCATTCTCATTCCATTAGACGTTCTATTCGTTCTCGCTACGACGGATGCTTCATTCGTTCTCATTTCACGTCTATATAACCGTTTGCCTCAAGGTCACTGTGAGATAAGAATTCCTTATAACTTATCAGCGAAGATACCCTGCATAGCGGAATGTGTCAATGTCAATTATCTCAGAGAGCAAGTACATGTGTCAGCGAAATATGCGGAAAGGTGATTATCCTCCATCCTTGTCACAGGATCGTACTCTGATAATTGACCTACCCCCCTGACACATTCTGAGCACTGAGCCACTTTGATTGACACACTTCACACGCTATCAGAACCAATGGGTCCACTTGCACCCAACGATTTATTTCCTACGTTCAATTATAAATCGCACTATGAAAAACACATGCAAGGTTACGTTGTCTTAACTTACTTCTTTACTATTACATTGCTTGAGTACTCACCGAGTTCATACACTCTTCTAACTTGAGCGTCAGAGAATCTTCGCAGGTGGCACCACCTTTCGCCCCCCTTCAACGTGAAACACTGGTCTGAAGGATCTCCAGGACTGCAAGACCGGTTTCTCCCACTGAGAGGCCGGATAACAATACTGGATACCCACTGTACCGGTGTATAAAACCCTAAAACACCTATATTCTTGTGACTGGTCCCACACCGGATTCTAGATCCCGGTCAAGACCAGTTCATTGGCACGCCCAGTGGGACCCGTTAGAGTTATTCCCATTTTTTGTAGAAGTTTGGTCGTCAGAATGGAAGGTGATGGACGTGATTTTGTTGATGGTCATGTGGAGGACATGACCCACCAACAGACGGGGAGGAAACTCGTCTTTGAATCTCCTGTTACCAACACTCGAAGGATGATGCAAGTGCCAACCCCTGATCCTCGTGATGAGGTTATTAGGCAGCTCAGGTAGGAGTTGATGGAGTTGAAGCGGGAAAAGAGAGGAACTGGGGACAGGGTAACGTCCCACGCAGAAAAGGCTCACCATGCATCAGTGAGGGAAAGATTTACAACCCTCCAGTACTCAAAAATCCCTATATACGAGGAGAGAGAGCAGACCCAAGACTCTGGTGATAGGGTCAGTACCAGGAGAAAGGAGCAAGCAGTGGTGACCTCTGGTGTTTATAGACTCAGTGTTCCTTTCTCGAGGAGACTGATGAACGTTGTCATCCCTAAGCACTTGCAAACGACTCAACCACTGTCGATCGGCAAGTACAATGGAGAAACTGATCCCACTAAGCACCTGGATGCTTATGTGTATGAAGCTATGTATCTGGGAGCTGATGAAGACGTCATGTGCAGGATGTTCCCAAGAACACTGACGGAGGAGGCTCTCAGCTGGTTCAAGAGCCTGCCCTTAGGATCCATAGATTCTTGGGAGGAAATGGCAGCTGCGTTTGAAAGCCATTTCGTAATCTCCAGGGACATCCCAAGAACTTCTCACACCTTGGCCCAGATAAGGCAATGAGAGACTGAGACTCTTAAGGAGTTCTTGAAGAGGTTTTACAAGGAGGCTGCTTTGGTCCCCAACCTCACGGGGGCCATACAGCTCCATATTATAGTGGAAGCTTTGTAACCTAGTTCTGCTTTTGCCCTATCTTTGGCAAAGAGCCCTCCAACAACCTTCGAGGAGTTTCGAAGGAAAGCTTCCAAGTACGTGGGTATAGAAATACATCTGGAGGCTACAGCAGCTAGAATGAAGCCTCCAGTACCCTCTCAGCAGCCACAGAGGGAGAAAGAAAGGATAAGACCAGAAAAGCATACCTTCCGAGAGGACTTTACAAGCGTTCGACCTCATCAACGAGACAGGCGCGTCTCGTCTTTCAGTAACTATGCTCCTCTGAACGCCAGGCATTCACAAATCATGAGGGAGGTTGGTTGGCCAACGCTCAGTGTTTTTGGTATAAGGAAGCCACCCCCAGTCAAAAGAATTGGTAACCCACGAAAATATTGCACCTTTCATGAACAAACGGGTCACCACACAGACGAGTGCAAAGCGTTGAAGAATACAGTGGAGACCCTCATTAGGGAAGGAAAGATGAAACAATATTTGTTTAGAGAAAGATCTTCTGACGAGCCTGATAGGATGGACAAAAGGGGGAGAGATCCAGACGATGAAGATGACAATAGTCGTAACCCAGTCAGGAAGTTTACTGCAGCTGAAAAGCAGAAAGGAGTGATAATCGCTAAAGGAGCCCAGCAGAACAACATGCCTCAGCAACAGAGGCAGGGCAGGCGTGAAGTGATTGAGATGATTGCTGGAGTATTTGCTGGAGGAAGAGCATCAATCACAGCCTAGAAAAATCACCACCGGATGATTTTGTCTGTCCAGGGCAAACCCAGAGATAACCGCCCTTTCAGGGACGGTGTGGCAGCCCCGATGGTGTCATTTACCGATGATCACTTTGGCCCGATGATCAGGAGGAGACGACGCAGTGGTGATCATTGCTGTCATTGCTAACAAGGATGTGAAGAGGATCCTCGTCGACCAGGGAAGTTCTTGCGATGTAATTTTTTTATAACTGTTTCAAAAGAATGGGTTTTAATGATGCAGATCTGTAGCCGTACACACAAGAGCTCACAGCATTTAATGGGACGAAGCAACCTACTAAAGGGTATCTTGATACCCTCATTTCTTTTGAGGGAGAGCCTGGTGCGAGAACGGTAAAATCGAGAATTCTGGTGATCAATGTGGAATCCCCCTACAATGGGATTATAGGCCGTCCTACCCTGAATGCAATGGAAGCAATTGTGTCCACTCCTCACCTCTTGATCAAATTCATTGACAAGGACAACGGTGTGTCCTCTCTCCACGGAGATCAAGAGATGGCTCGATACTGTTATAACCTGAGCCACAACATGGTTAAGTTGGAAGCGTTTAATAAGAAGAGGAAGCTGAACGATGGAGGAACAGCGGCTGGGTCTGTCAGTCTGATTGACTTAGGCCCCAGGGTGGAATTGAAGATCAACCCTCTTAACCCCTCAAAGCCCACACCGGATGGTGGTTCCGGGGACGTCGTCTTAGGAGATTCCCCAGAGAAGGTCACGCACATTAATGATAACCTGGAGGCAGGCATGGAGTAGTGTTTGTTAGCTCTCTTGCAGGAGTTTAAGGACCTTTTTGCATGGACTGCAGCAGACATGCCTGGGACGGACCCTGATTTCTGTTGCCACAAACTTACTGTTTACCCAGAAACGAGACCGGTGGCCCAGAAAAAGAGGAGGTTGGGACCGGAGAAGCAGAAGGTAGCGTGTGAGCAAACAGAGGAACTGTTGAAGGCTGGTTTTATAAGGGAGATTCGCTATTCATCCTGGCTTTCCAACGTAGTGATGGTGCAGAAAGCTAATGGCAAGTGGAGGATGTGCACGAATTATGTGGACCTTAACCGGTGTTGCCCCAAGGATCCGTATCCTCTCCCAAATATTGATCGTATGGTAGATGACTCATCTAGTTATCAGTACCTCAGTTTCATAGATGCTTATTCTGGGTACAATCAGATTCCGATGTGGGAAGGAGATCAAGAGAAGACGGCCTTTGTCAATGACCGGGGTGTTTTCTGTTACACCGTCATGCCATTTGGATTGAAGAATGCTGGTGCTACCTACCAACGCATGATCAATCAAGTATTTGAAGGAATGCACACTAAGCTAGTGGAAGTATATATTGATGACATCTTTGCAAAGACTCCTGCTAGAGGAGATCACATCGAAGATCTGCGCCAAGTGTTCACTAGGCTGCGACAGTATAACATGAGGCTAAATCCACTAAAGTGCACTTTTGCGGTTCCAGCGGGGAAGTTTCTGGGCTTCATGTTGACCCAGCGGGGTATTGAGGCCAATCCTGGAAAATGTCGAGCCATACTGGATATGCAGAGCCCTAAGAATTTAAGGGAGGTACAATCATTGAACGGGAAGGTGGCCGCTCTAGCTCGATTCATGCCCAAGATGGCGCATAGATCCCTTCCTCTGTATAAGGCGTTGAAGAAACACAAGAGCTTTGAATGGGGAGAGGAGCAGGAACAAGCTTTCCAGCAGCTTAAGGCCGTGCTCTCAAGTCCACCAATCTTGGTAAAGCCTGACCCTGGTGAGACTCTGATTTTATATTTGGCAATTTCTGATGAAGCCCTAGGCGTGGCTCTGGTTAAAGAAACTCCGGAGGGGCAGAGGCCGGTGTACTTTACCAGCAAGACGTTCCAGGGGGCGGAAGGAAGATATCAAAAGATTGAGAAGGCTGCTCTAGCAGTCGTGTGGGCTTCACGACGGTTGAGGCCATATTTTCATGCACACCCAGTTCTTGTGAAAATGGATTTACCCCTCCGCTCAGTACTTAGCAAGCCAGATCTGGCTAGAAGGATGATTAAGTGGTCTATCGAGCTTTCTGAGTTCGAAATTTCTTATGAACCTTGAGGAGCTATTAAAGCTCAAGTACTGGCAGATTTCGTGGTGGAAATGACAGGGTCGGATCCAGCCACACCTCGAGCGCATTGGACCGTTTACGTTGATGGGTCATCAAACAGTAAGGGTTGTGGAGTCGGTGTCGTAGTGGAGAGTGATGATGGTGTGCACTTGGAGATTTCCCTTCAGTTCAACTTTAAAACCTCCAATAATCAAGCTGAGTATGAGGCATGCCTGGCCGGCCTCCGAGCGGCGATTGACATCGGGGCGTTAGCAGTTACATTGTGTAGCAATTCACAGCTGGTGAACTCACAAATCCAGGGGGAATATCAGGTCAGAGAGCCACAACTACAACTATACTTGAACTGTGTGAATGAGTTGAAGGGGAGATTCGATGTTCTAGAATTCAAGCATGTGCCAAGAGAGGAGAACACCAGAGCGGATATCTTATCAAGGCTTGCAAGTACAAAACAGCCTGGCAGTACAACGACGGTGGTTCAGAGCACATTGACAACACCAAGCATCCCTCTGTTTCCCTCTTTGAATGCCATAATGGTCAATTATCCTTATGATAATTCTTGGGTCATCCCTTACATCCGCTATCTGGCAGATGGACAGCTCCCTACTAATGAGAAGGAGAGGAGACGAGTGAAAAGAGAACTGCCGTACTTCACCATGGTTGATGGTGTTCTTTACAAAAGGGGATTCTCTGTCCCGTACCTCCTTTGTTTGAGAGAAGACGAGGTACAAGCAGTGTTGGAGGAAGTACACGAGGGGCAGTGTGGGCACCATGCTGGAGGTCGGAGCTTAATGAGAAAAATCCTCAGGGCTAGTTATTGGTGGCCCACGGTGAAGCAGGATTCAGTAGATTTTGTAAAGAAGTGTGATGCTTGTCAAAGATTTTCCAATCTCCATCACACACCGTCCCAAGAACTCTCTTTATCCGCTGTGCCCTGGCCGTTCTACCAATGGGGCCTTGATATCTTGGGTCCATTCCCCATCGCTCCAGGAGGAATCAAATATTTGATTGTGGGGGTAGATTACTTCACCAAGTGGATCGAGGCTGAGCCAGTAGTGCATATCACATCTGCACGGACAAGGCGCTTTGTATATGAAAATATCATAGCTCGATTCGGTGTCCCAGGATGGATCGTGACTGACAACAGCACCCAATTCACAGACAAAAAGTTTACTGACTTGCTTGAAGGACTGGGGATAGTCCAAATTTTCTCGTCCGTTGAGCATCCTCAGACAAATGGCCAAGCAGAGGTGGCTAATCGAGAGGTATTAAAAGGTTTGAAGAAGTGCCTCGGAGAAGCAAAAGGAGGTTGGACTGATCAGCTATGCCATGTTCTGTGGGCATATCGTACTACACCATACTCCTCCACTAATGAATCCCCATATCGGCTTACCTACGGGGTCGAGGCGATGATACCAGTAGAGTTACAAACCAGATCGGCCCGGGTGGAATATTTTTCAGCCGAAGACAATAATGCCAATCTAGCATCAGAGATGGACATTCTCCACGAGTTAAGGGAAGGAGCTTTTGTTAGAGACCAGGCAATAAAGGCAAAGGCAGCCCTCCGGTACAACAAACGTGTCCAATGCAGAGTATTCAACACCGGAGACCTTATTTTGAGGAAGGCAAGTGTGGGTAATAAATTCGCCTACCAAGGGAAGCTAGCACCGACATGGGAAGGCCCTTACAGAGTTTCTGAGGTAACAGGAAAGGGATCATACCGGCTCGAGGAGCTCGATGGAACCCCAATTCGTAATAAGTGGAACACTCAAAACTTACGTATTTATTACAGCTAGTTGGTAAGACGACATGAACTCTTTTTCCTTACTTGAGTTTTTTCCCATTGGGTTTTCTCAAGAAGGTTTTAACGAGGCATGACCCCAGCTACGCTCCCTTTGTAATATCTATTCAACTTAATGAAAGTGAAATTTATGACTCTATCAATCTCACTCTCTCATTTGTATGATGTGATTTATAGCTATAAGCTGTTCTTAAGCGAAGACCCTCAGGACGGATGATCTCAACTACTCAGTTTGTAGTTGACGATGTAACTCCTCGAGGGATGATTGAAGACCCTCAGGACGGATGATCTCAATCACCTATTCTGTGTATTGACGATGTAACTCCTCGAGGGGGAAATGGGTTGTAGGATTAAACCGAACCCCATCTGAAGGCCCGGATTGTAGGAATTGAACCGAACTCTGGGTACGGTTAGTAGGATCGAACCGAACACCGTCTAAAGGCTTGGATTGTAGGATTGCACCGAACTCCAAGTATGGTTAGTAGGATCGAACCGAACACCATTTGAAGGCTTGGGCGTAGTAAGTTGGTTCATCTTTGAGACCACGCTGAACCCCGAGTAACGGGCGCAGTAGGTTCAGGATTAGCCCTGATTCGAACCCCGTGTCGAAGGCTCGGATTGTAGGAATTGAACCGAACTCTGGGTAGGGTTAGTAGGATCGAACCGAACACCGTTTGAAGGCTTGGATTGTAGGACTGCACTGAACTCCAAGTATGGCTAGTAGGATCGAACCAAACACCATTGAAGACTTGAGTTGTAGGATAATACCGAACCTCAAGAGAAAGGTGTAGGACTTAACCTTTTTCAAGGTCATACCGAACCCCACATGAAGGCTTGGAGGATAGGGTTGTACCGAACCCCAAATGTAATTTCCGTCCTCATCTCTGAAGCATTCAGAATGGGGCGGTTGAACGCGAATATGGCCGTTCTACATCTCCGAGATCGGGTGAACCTTTCTAATTTCCGAAAAGTTAAAGGTAAAGTTTTACAACAAAATTTCCCTTCCCAAAATACTTATACTTGGGGACAGGGCATACTTTAACTTATTTATTGCTTCTTTGTTACCATTTCTGTTATCTTACTTTGGGGTGATAAACATGCTTTAAACAGCAATATCGCTAAACAGAGCGGGTTTGTAAAGTATTGAAAAGGTAAAGTATTGTGTATACGACTAAGTTATCCAGCAACTATATATTTACCACAAACGATAGAAGAAAAGAAAAAGCAAATTTTATTTCTGCAAAGAGAAATTGTATATGTTTCAAAGTGTTAAAACTGGAGCTGATCCCAGTACACAACTATAAATGAATGCATAAAATTAAGGAGCAGGTGGTTGATTCTCCGATGTGGGCACTTCCGCTCTCTCCTCTTCAGCTCCCTCAGTTTGAGCCTTATCCGCTCCGGTCTCTGGGCCAGTTTGAGCACCTTCTTGTGTCTCACCTTCGGGGCCAGGAGTGGACAGTACTGGTTCCATACTTTGACCCTCCGGAAGTGAAGGCAGTTCATAAAGAGCATCGTGAGGATCCTGGTACGAGCCGTCCTTCTTCACTTCGACAAGTTTCCCTCCGTGGAATTCATAGAACGGATCCAATCCGTACAGATTAAACTTTACGCCAGGGTTGCGGTAAAAGACTTGACGAAGTGCCAGGCCGAAGGATTCGTAAGCCACTTTCTTGCATATTTCCAAGGCTTTGGCGGCCTTGGCTTTAGCAGTAGATAATTTCTTTTGAAGCTTGGTAAAATCCTCCTCCGACGGCCCAGTACTCGTACTCCCCTTCCTCAGCTCTTCGATCTGGGCCTGCATTTCCTTTCGAAGGATCTCCCACTCCCCTAGGCTTTCATTTTGACCGGCCTCCATTGTTTTGAGATCGTCAGCAAGCTTGGCCGATCTCTTTTTCTCTAATTATAGCTCTTCTTCAAGGAGTGGGATGGACTTATTTTGTTGTTGAAGCTCAGTGACCTGCCGCTCTAAAGCTTTGTTGGTAAAATGAAGTTGGCTTGTTTCTTCTGTTTTCTTCTGCAGTGTTTCCTTGGCCTTCTTCAGTTCAGCCTCCACACCTCTGTGAATCTCAGCTTGCTTGGCCGCCCAGGTTTCCTTTTTGGCGATGTCGGCTTCAAGTTTTTCAACTTGCTCCATATAGTCCGCCTTTTCGCTTAAAGAGTCCAAGAGGCCGGATAGCTCATCTAGCTGCCAGCGGCCGGCTTTACATGCGCCTCGGACCTCGGCAGCGTCGAGTGAGGGGCGGAGGCAGTACCTAGCCTTTGGAAGAGTGGGGGGCATGGACCCCTGGAACCATAGGTATGGTGAGAGAAAGGAATCACGAGGAGGGTCAATCACTGGAGGAGGACCGCTCTCGGAGTCCGGTTCTGATGCAGCATGAGAAGGAGGAGGAGAGGAGTCAAGGACGGGTTTCTTCCCCTTATCTTTTTTCAGCCCAGATTCCTCGAGAGTCTTCTGGCACTTCTTCGTAGGGTCACCAGATGAAGGCTTTTCCACGTTTGCCATCTTGACCAGATGTCTCTTTTTCTTTTTCTTTTCTGTCTTTTCCGGGACGGCCTCTTCATCACCCAGCCCAGCAGCCTCTGTTTGCCCCTCTGGTTCCTGCTCATCAAGGAGGGGGACCTCATCTCCCACTGCAGGAGTCAGAGGAATGGTCGGAGCCTTAGTGGAGTTCCTTTTGGCTTGAATTTCATTTTCTTCGGAGGAGGAGTCGTCGTCAGCCAGCATAGTCCTCAGGGACAACATTTCGGGACAGGCTTTTTCAATTTGTTCTGCAAAATAAGGAGAATTGAGTTAGCACTTGGGAAGAAAAACAATTAGAGTGGAATAAATGCATAACGTAACCACAGTTAAGAACGGGTATTACGGAGGTAGGTGGTTCGGACATCGTCACCCCCCAGGAGGAGCTTGTAGGAAAACCCCTTGAGGGTCTTTGAGGTCGTCTGCATGGCACTCAGTACCTCGACGGAGTGAGAGGAAAGCTCACTCTCTTCAGTATAGTAAGCATGGCTCAGCAGCAGAAAGTGCTCGTACGACTAACTGAGAGGGAATTTAGTGAATCCTTCCTTGTTGAGCCAGAAGACCGGCTTGTTGGGTTGAATTCGGACCCGCGTGTAGTAGTGTTTGAAAGAACGTCCGTCCACCTTCGCGGATTCGGTGTAGGACTTGAAGTTCACCACCCTCGAGTCACAACGGAGTGTTATGAACCCAAGGCCGCCCTTCTTGTTGACACGGCGGACCACTTGGCAGTAATAAAATAGCTTGGCCACCGTGGCGATGAAGTTGAAATGCTCTCCCAGAATTTTGAGAGCCCGCACCAGACCCCAGCCATTGGGGTACAGTTGAGTAGGAGCACAGTCAAGGAAGCGCAGGACGGCCATTTGAAACTCCGTCAATGGGAAATGAACTCCCAAGTTTTGAAAGACGAAGTCGTACATGTAGACCGACCTCTCGTTAGGGACACGGTGGCAGACCCTCTCAGTTGGAAGGGGGGCAAGGACGAGAAAGCGTCCCTTGTACTTCTTCTCAGAGTAGATTTTGCAGCGGAGAGTGACCGAGCTGCCCTCTTCATTTGCATGATGAGAAGGGATTTCCAAGAATTCATCTTTGACCCAGCAGTACGGCCTTTCCCTATTCAGCTTTTCCCAATTCAGCCGGTGTGCCACGACGTTGACACACCCTTCAGTAGTCCGCAGAATTAACGTCTTGCCAGACCCCGAATCTCCATGGTACCTGATGCACGATGGAACGCGTAGGTGCTGTGATAGAAGGCAACATCGTCAGAGAGATAGCCTTCGTTACTTGACCCATCCTCAGAGCTGCTGGTGGCCCTCAAGTCAAGGGGATCCTCAGAGCGGCACCGATCAACTGGCGCTCGCGAGGAAGAAGTCTCAACTCTCTCTGAGCGATGGGACCCAGCCACAGGAAGATTCACTGGAATCCTTCCTCCACGGCGGCTAGAGGGGGCATGAGAGCTCAGACTCCCCCTATTGGAGGTACCAGCGCTGCTCGTTCTAGGGCGCATGATTGAAGCAAATGACCAAAAATAATACGGAGGTAAAGGTTAGGGAGGTTACCTAAAAGAAAGAAGAACTTTGTGAGGATGAAAGGCAGTAAGGGAATCTTCAGGAATTTCAATAGAGGTTCACTAAGCTTGATGGCAGAGATGGATTCTGAAACTCGTTAAGTACCCCTTTTATAGGTAACGAAGAAGCACAGTGAACAGCCAAGAGTCGCAACGTTTGCTTCAAAACGCAACCTTTAAGATTCAAACGACTTTGTCATTTCGTAACATTAAAGTGCGAAAATGGTAACGTTTCAGTAAATGTTTTTACGAAGTGGGCTCGCATAAGTTGAAATCCAGGCCCAATAAGCCCAATCGACGGTTACACTCTTGGGTAATGATGGTTCACGTGTTAAAAAGGGACATTTAATGTCCAATCATTTCAGACGCATTTAATGCATCCCAACCACTCCTCGAATACCAAGAGTTTTGATTTTCAAAAACTCTTGGGATTTCCCTCAATATGAATCTTTGTCCGAATCCGTTATGGATAACATAAGAAGAGCGGTCACATAGTTGGCAGAGCGGATGTCGAGGAGTTTTCAGAAGGAATTCCTAGAGCGTTCCACCGGCATCCAGACCTCTCAAAGGCTGTATAGCTCATGTAAGCAACCTAACAGTCCCTCACATAAGCTAGGGGACAAATGATCCGGTCTGATACCGGTCCCCAATGTTATGACATCAGAATGACCTCTTAGGAGGGAAACCGGTGTCACAGTTCAGACGATTCCACACCGGATATCCGTTGTACCTTCATCTGTTCTCATTCCATCAGACGTTCTATTTGTTCTCGCTACGACGGATGCTTCATTCGTTCTCATTTCACGTCTATATAACCGTTTGCCTCAGGGTCACTGTGAGATAAGAATTCCTTATAACTTATCAGTGAAGATACCCTGCATAGCGGAATATGTCAATGTCAATTATCTCAGAGAGCAAGTGTATGTGTCAGCGAAATATACGGAAAGGTGATTATCCTCCATCCTTGTCACAGGATCGTACTCTGATAATTGACCTACCCCCTGACACATTCTGAGCACTGAGCCACTTTGATTGACACACTTCACACGCTATCATAACCAATGGGCCCACTTGCACCCAACGATTCATTTCCTACGTTCAATTATAAATCGCACTATGAAAAACATATGCAAGGTTACGTTGTCTTAACTCACTTCTTTACTATTGCATTGCTTGAGTACTCACCGAGTTCATACACTCTTCTAACTTGAGCGTCGGAGAATCTTCGCAGGTGGCACCACCTTTCGCCCCCTTCAACGCGAAACACTGGTGTGAAGGATCTCCAGGACTACAAGACCGGTTTCTCCTACTGAGAGGCCGGATAACAATACCGGATACCCACTGTACCGGTGTATAAAACCCTAAAACACCTACATTCTTGTGGCTGGTCCCACACCGGATTCTAGACCCCGGTCAAGACCAGTTCAAGTATAATGTGTGTATATATATATATATTAATTTTAATTTTTAATTTTTAATTTTTAATTTTTAAATATTATAAAATAAAATATTGAAACAATTTATTAATGTCGTAAATTTTTATTTGTTTCTTGGTTTTAAAAAATACAATTCATAATTATACACTGCTAAGAAAATTAATTTTTTCTATATTGATTTTGCGACTGTTCCCTTTGGATTGGGAGAAGGCCTCATCGAATCCTCTTATTCTTGTAGAGCATAATGGAGATTCTGATTCCTAGTGATCTCAGCAAAATGTAGTTACTCACTCACCAATTTGGCCTGGATCGAAGCCCCCTTTTCTCTTTTTTTATTGTTGCATGAATGTAACCTTACAAACTCTCTGTAATTCAAGTGAGATTTTGAGTATTAACCCTAATTCTCCTAGAATAATTCTCTAGGGTTTTGTATGTTACGAACTCATAGTGAACAACGACGATAAGGATATCTGTCGCCATTTACCACGGACTTTGTGATGCATTTAGTGACGGAACATCTCAAATCGTTGTATTTGTTGTCGTATCCACGACAAAAAGTTAATCCAAAACAGCATGACCACAAATACATATATCTGTCGCTATGTTTTTGTTTCCCTCCATTGCCTTAATATTTGGTGACAGATATCACATTTTCATAGCCATTTTTTTTCATTTCCCTTAATTCTCTAAAGAGGTTGGCCATAGATATCAATATTTGTCACCAAATACTTAATTTCCCACCCATATCTAACCCTTTTGGTGATGGCTATGACCTATTCGTGGTTAAATTTTTTCAATTCCCACCCTGGCTTGAAGAGGTTTTAGACAGTTATTTGTATCTATGGCTAAATTTCTAGAATTGGCAACGACAGTAGTCTATCCATCGCCATAGTTGAGAACTGAAAGTGTAACGCCCTGAAGTCAACTTACAAATCCCAAGATAATTACCGTCACCATATAAAATCTCATGGATAACTTATTTTTCACCTGGTAATTATCAAGAGATTCACAACCTGATTCCAGAAGTTACTAATACAATATCAGAGTGCGCAACCTTTTCATAATTGACTTCTCATTATTATACATAACGTCAGAGTTTTATACATATTATATTTTACAACAGGCACCTAGATCTTATAAAATATAAAGATGTAAAGTACTAACACATAGCATACACATAATACAGCAATAGTAGTCACACAAGCAAGCATCATCATCAAAAGCCTTCATAATTCATCCATATTCAGCAACATCCACTTTGTCACATGTCTTCCTGGTTAACCACTAAAGGGTTGCCATAAGTAACAGAAAGAGTGAGATAAAATATCAAATAAATAGAAATTAGATTAGAACATACACAACACAAGTATGATGCTATGCGATATGGATGCCAAACACGTATTTTATATTATATTTATATTAATATTCCATTCTCTATATGGATGAAAATGCATGATGGATCCATTCTGGTGGGAACATCTGCAGTGATTTTTCAGCAATAATATTTTTACGGATATCCAACCGATACCGCGCCCCATAATGCAACACCAACATCGGATAACAATACAATCATATCAATAACAAGTGTTGTGGGACCCCCTTAAGGACACACTGCTTAGCCCTTAAGACGGCCGTGGTATAAAACCACCGCAGAGGTCTGTTGCTCAACAGAGCGCGTTCCCCCACCGGGAACCCCCTAAAAGAACCCCCCTACGGATTCTTTGAACGGCCAATGCATATGATGCATGAATGCAGTAAATTTATATCATTAAATTTATTCATAATTTAACAATAAGAATTTATGGTAAAATTCAAGAAGATACGACATTTCATCATATTTAAATTTACAAGTATAATCCATATATGAAGACAGCATTCTGTTTCCCTCTGTTTTTGCTGTTTTAATGATTTTAATTGCAAATTAAATATGCCAATTGGTTCTAAATCATCATGCAACATTAGAAACATATCATATATCATATTCCAAACTATTTGGCATCAATTTCATAATTTAATTCAAATTAAATTAAAATCTAGCTAAATGAGTTTCCAAACAATTAAGCAAGCAATTCTAACTTAATTTCTATGTATTTAATATCCTATCTCCTCTTTCTTACCTCAATTGAAGATCCCTAAGCTTTTCTTATGCTAAACTCCCTTGTATTTCCTTAAATCTTCAAGTTTGTGTAGTTTCTTCTTATGCAAAATTAAAGAGTTTGAGTATGGCAAATGATGGTTTTGAAAGCTTGAAGAGGGAGATGAAAGGTTGTGGAATTGGTAATGTTTTTGGTTTTGAAGAAATTTGGAAGGTTGGAGCCTTATTTATAGGCTTTCAATGGTGGTTACTGTAGCAAATCATTGTAGCAGATACTGTAGCAAATCACTGTAGCAAATCGAAGTGACATGAGGCGGTGCGAAGGAGGAAGAATTCTCGTGAAGTTGCAAGATTTTTCATGTGATAGATACTGTAGCAATTTACTGTAGCAGGTACTGTAGCAATTACTATAGCATTTTACTGTAGCAGATTACCGTGGAAGATTTTTATTTTATTTATTATTTTATTTTATTCTACGTTCCATTTTTGTTTAATTTCGTTTTAAGTCAGACTAAAATATCCTTATATTCAAAATTCAATTTCCTATTTTCTAGGATTCATTTCTTATTTTTCTAAGAAACTTTAATTTTTCATTGTTTAATTACCGCTTCAAATTTAATTAAAAATTGGGTTGTTACACTCTCCCCCCGTTATAAAAATTTCGTCCTCGAAATTTAAACGTACCTTGTTAGAATAATTTAGGATATTGACTTCTCATCTCGTCTTCTCGTTCCCAAGTCATGCTTATTTCATCTCCTTGTTGCCAAGCTACTTTCAATAATAAGATCTCCTTGCCTCTTATTCGCTTGACGTTTCTGTCCATTATCTTCACTGGTGTTACTGGAATCGTAAGGTTTTCTTTAACTTCTATATCATCAGTCTCTATTACATGGTCTGGATCAGGTACATACTTCCGTAATTGTGAGATATGGAACACATTATGAAGATTGGAAAGGTGAGGTGGCAATACAATCTGATATGCCACTTTACCAATTCTTTTTAGAATCTCATATGGTCCTATATATCTTGGAGTAAGCTTCTTACTTTTTAACACTCTTCCAACTCCTTTGTTGGGTGATACCTTTAAGAATACATAATCTCCAACTTGGAATTCTAATGGCTTCCTCCTTTGATCATAATATGACTTCTGCCGATCCTGCGCAATTTTCATCCTTTTTCTTATCATCCGAATTTGCTCTGTTGTTTGCTGGACAATTTCTGGTCCAAGAGTCAGGTGTTCACCTGTCTCTAACCAACAGATTGGTGTCCTGCACTTTCTACCATACAATGCTTCATATGGTGCCATCCCAATGCTTGAGTGATAACTGTTATTATATGTGAATTCGATTAGTGGAAGGTAATGTTCCCAGCTTCCATCATGTTCTAATACACATGCTCTTAGTAAATCCTCTAGACTTTTGATAGTCCTCTTTGACTGTCCATCAGTCTGTGGATGATAGGCAGAGCTTAACTTTAGTGTAGTACCAAGCTCTTTATACAAACTTCCTCAGAATCGAGAAGTAAATCTAGGATCTCTATCAGACACTATACTTGACGGTACTCCATGTAATCTCATTATCTCCTTTATGTACACTTGAGCCAATTTAACAAGTGAATGCTTCATTTGATCAGAAGAAAATGGGCTGATTTTGTTAATCTATCGACTATCACCCAGATAGCATCATTGCCTCTTTGTGTTTTAGGTAAGCCTGACACAAAGTCCATGGCAATGTTATCCCATTTCCATACTGGTATTTCTAGTGGTTGTAATCCACCAGATGGTTTTTGATGTTCTACTTTACTTTTCTGACATATTAAGCAAGATGAAACATACTCAGCTATCTCTTTTTTCATCCTCTTCCACCAGAAGTCCTTTCTTAAATCTTGATACATCTTCGTAGATCCAGGATGAATACTAAGCATACTTTTGTGAGCTTCATCTAGAATCATTTTCTTTAACTCTGCATCCTCTGGAACATATATTCTTCCTTTCATTCTCCATACTCCATCTGAACCTTCTTGTAATCCTAGATCTTTCCCATTATGTTGTGTCTCGATCATTCCTTGGAGACATACATCCAATCTTTGTTTTTCACACACCATCTTCAGAAAATCATTAGTGATTTTCAGAACTTCGACCACCATATTTACTGAAGATTTCTCCTCAAATGCTATGTTTAAGTCTCTAAATTATTCAATCATTTCTAATTTTTTTATCATTAAAGCTGCCATATGAATAACTTTTTTACTAAGCGCGTCAGCTACTACGTTGGCTTTCCCTGGATGGTACTTTAACTTGAAGTCATAATCCTTGAGAAATTCCATCCATCGGCGTTGTCTCATGTTTAATTCTTATGGACAAACAGGTATTTGAGACTTTTATGGTCACTATAAACTTCAAACTTTGCACCGTATAAGTAGTGCCTCCAAAATTTCAAAGCAAAGACAATGGCTGCCAACTCCAGATCATGAGTAGGGTAATTCAATTCATGTGGTCATAATTGCCTTGAAGCATAAGCAATTACTTTTCTTTGTTGCATTAGGACATAACCAAGTCCCAACTTTGAAGCATCACAATAAACTTCAAGTTTTCTAGGGGGTTTGGTAAATCTAGAACTAGTGCAGTTGTTAATTTTTTCTTTAATTCTTGGAAACTTACTTCACATTCAGTAGTCCAAATGAAAGGTTTATTCTTACAGGTTAATCGAGTCATGGGTAGAGTAATTCGAGAGAATCCTTCAATAAATCTTCGGTAGTAACCCGCAAGTCCTAAGAAACTCTTGATTTCTGTGACAGTCTTTGGCCTTTCCTAAGCTATTACGGCTTCAATCTTAGCATGGTCAACTGACACTCCATTCTTAGATATTACGTGGCTTAAGAATTTTACTTCATTAAGTCAAAACTCACATTTAGATAGTTTGGCATACAGTTGCTTCTCCTTTAGTATTTGTAGCACTAAGTACAGATGTTCCTCATGTTCCTCCTTGGTTTTGGAATAGATAAGAATATCATCTATAAAGACAATGACAAATTGATCAAGGTATGGATGAAATATCTGGTTCATGTAGTCCATGAACATGGCTGGAGCATTAGTTACACCGAAAGGCATAACTAAATATTCATAATGGCCATAGTGTGTTCTAAAGGCTGTCTTTGGAATATCTTCTTTCTTTACACGAATTTGATGGTATCCCGATCTCAGGTCTATCTTGGAGAACACAGTAGCTCCTTGTAGTTGATTAATAAGGTCATCAATCCTTGGTAACGGGTATTTATTCTTAACCGTCACTTTGTTCAGTTGGTGATAATCGACACAAAGTCTCATACTACCATCCTTCTTCTTAACTAGTAGTACAGGTGCTCTCCAAGGAGATACACTAGGTCGTATGAATTGCTTTTCTAATAACTCATCCACTTGCTTCTTTAGTTCAGTCAGTTCCATTAGAAATATTCTATAGGGTGCTCTAGCAATGGGTTCTACTCCAAGAATTAGGTCAATAGAGAATTCTATCTCTCGTTCAGGAGGTAATCCTGGAACATCCTCAGGGAATACTTCTGAGAATTCACAGACTACTGGTATCTTACTTATATCAGGAATAACTTTTCCTTTTGTAAGTGCAAATACCATGAATAATTGGGCTTCATTGTTTAAGGAATATCCTATAGGGTTTTGTGAGACATCATACTCCTGACACTCCATGTTGTCAGGTGGAAAGATCACGATTTTATTACGGCAATCCACAAGGACATGGTTAACAGATAACCAATCCATTCCTAAGATAATTTCCAAGTCCTTTAATGGTAAACATACTAAGTTCACGTTAAAATTTCTACCTCCTATATGTATAGAACAGCCTTCACACACGTTAGCTGTCCTAAGATGGTTACCAGTAGGAGTAGAGACAAGCAAATCATATTGCATAGATTTCATAAGTAAATTCAGACGCCTAACACATTCTTCAGTAATAAAAGAATGTGTCGCACCAGAATCAAATAAAACTGATAAAGTAGTATCGTTAAGAATGCACTCACTTTGTACTAAGTCATCTGCCTGCGATGCCTCTGATCCACTAATTGCAAATACTCTGCCAGTTACAGGTGATTTGTTCTGATTATTCACTAGCTGTTCATTTTCTCATCCTCGACTAGCTGTGCCTTTGACATTAAGTCCTCCGTGACCATTGGTATTACGTCCATCTCGAATGTTGGCTCCTCCTCTGTTGGCTCCATTGTTGTTGTTCTCACTTTTAACATTCATAGTGTTAGTGCCTTGGTGAAGTTGTGGGCAGTTAGGATGAATATGTCCCTTCTGGTTGCATTGAAAATAGGTAACATCTGTCTGTGTACAATCACGGGTTCTATGATTTCCTCCACACTTGTAGCAGTTCCATGTGATTGGCTGGTTCGCGCATCCTCCAGATGATGAAGTTGATTCTCCTCAAAATCGATTCTGATTAAATGCTTCTCGCCTTTTAAAGTTCACTAGTTGAGGTCTCAATTGTTTACTCTTTTCTCCTGCTCGATCCTAGCCCGATAGTTCTCTTCAAAGATTCTCCATTTGTTGATTAAAGTAGAAAAACTCCTAATCTCCTGATGTCCTATGGCTTCTTTAATTTCTGGTCTCAGGCCATTTTCAAATTTGACACATTTAGAAGCCTCAGTTCCTTGTTGTTGGAAAGAAGGATAGAACAATGATAGTTCCTCAAATTTGGTAGTGTATTCTCCAACAGACATATTCCCTTGCTTTAATTCTAAAAATTCTAATTCCTTTTTGCTTCTAACACTAGCAGGGAAATATTTCTCGAGAAAGCTTTCTTTAAAATTCTCCCAGTTGAGTAGCCTACTGGCTTCTAGTAACCTATCGCGAGCGAAGATCCACCAATTTTCTACTTCCCCTACCATCATATAGGTAACATATTCTACCTTCTGGGCTTCAGTGCAAGGTAAGGATCAGAAGATATATTCCATTTCTTTAATCCACAGGTAAGCCACCTCTGGATTATAGTTTCCTTTAAATTGGGTAGGTTTCCTTTTTAGGAAACGGTCAAGTCCATGGGTTCCTTCAACTAACCTTTGTTGTTCCTGTCTTTCAAGGATCTTAGCAAATCGATTGAATGCAGAAGCCATGGCATCATCGTTCTGACTTCTAGCCATTTCTTATCCTACAGGTACGAGTACCACTACATTCAGTTACTGAGTATCTAATATACTCAGAGTTCTAACAATTTTATGTTATCTAACTAGTAATTATACTAAACAGAAACATACAAAGAGCACACATAACACATAGGCACACAAATTTCAAACAAATAGCAATCAAGGTTTACACACTTCAAGCTATCTTTCTTTAATTTCTAGTTACTTCCTAAGGTTTTCTTTATATTTTATATATCATTGCTCTGATACCACTTCAATTGTAACGCCCTGGACTCAACTTGCAAATCCCAAGATAATTACCGTCACCATATAAAATCTCATGGATAACTTATTTTTCACCTGGTAATTATCAAGAGATTCACAACCTGATTCCAGAAGTTACTAATACAATATCAGAGTGCGCAACCTTTTCATAATTGACTTCTCATTATCATACATAACGTCAGAGTTTTATACATATTATATTTTACAACAGGCACCTAGATCTTATAAAATATAAAGATGTAAAGTACCAACACATAGCATACACATAATACAGCAATAGTAGTCACGCAAGCAAGCATCATCATCAAAAGCCTTCATAATTCGTCCATATTCAGCAACATCCACTTTGTCACATGTCTTCCTGGTTAACCACTAAAGGGTTGCCACAAGTAACAGAAAGAGTGAGATAAAATATCAAATAAATAGAAATTAGATTAGAACATACACAATCAAAAGTATGATGCTATGCGATGTGGATGCCAAACACGTATTTTATATTATATTTATATTAATATTCCATTCTCTATATGAATGAAAATGCATGATGGATCCATTCTGGTGGGAACATCTGTAGTGATTTTTCAGCAATAATATTTTTACGGATATCCAACCGATACCGCGCCCCATAATGCAACACCAACATCGGATAACAATACAATCATATCAATAACAAGTGTTGCGGGACCCCCTTAAGGATACACTGCTTAGCCCTTAAGACGGCCGTGGTATAAAACCACCGCAGAGGTCTATTGCTCAACACAGCGCGTTCCCCCACCGGGAACCCCCTCAAAGAACCCCCCTGCGGATTCTTTGAACGGCCAATGCATATGATGCATGAATGCAGTAAATTTATATCATTAAATTTATTCATAATTTAACAATAAGAATTTATGGTAAAATTCAAGAAGATACGACATTGCATCATATTTAAGTTTACAAGTATAATCCATATATGAAGACAGCATTCTGTTTCCCTCTGTTTTTGCTGTTTTAATGATTTTAATTGCAAATTAAATATGCCAATTGGTTCCAAATCATCATGCAACATTAGAAACATATCATATATCATATTCCAAACTATTTGGCATCAATTTCACAATTTAATTCAAATTAAATTAAAATCTAGCTAAATGAGTTTCCAAACAATTAAGCAAGCAATTCTACTTTAATTTCTATGTATTTAATATCCTATCTCCTCTTTCTTACCTCAATTGAAGATCCCTAAGCTTTTCTTATGTTAAACTCCCTTGTATTTCCTCAAATCTTCAAGTTTGTGTAGTTTCTTCTTATGCAAAATTAAAGAGTTTGAGTGTGGCAAATGAAGGTTTTGAAAGCTTGAAGAGGGAGATGAAAGGTTATGGAATTGGTAATGTTTTTGGTTTTGAAGAAATTTGGAAGGTTGGAGCCTTATTTATAGGCTTTCAATGGCGGTTACTGTAGCAAATCACTGTAGCAAATCGAAGTAGCAGATACTGTAGCAAATCACTATAGCAAATCGAAGTGACATGAGGCGGTGCGAAGGAGGAAGAATTCTCATGAAGTTGCAAGATTTTTCATGTGATAGATACTGTAGCAATTTACTGTAGCAAGACTATAGCAAATTACTGTAGCATTTTACTGTAGTAGATTACTATGGAAAATTTTTATTTTATTTATTATTTTATTTTATTCTACATTCCATTTTTGTTTAATTTCATTTTAAGTCAGACTAAAATATCCTTATATTCAAAATTCAATTTCTTATTTTCTAGGATTCATTTCTTATTTTTCTAAGAAACTTTAATTTTTCATTATTTAATTACCGCTTTAAATTTAATTAAAAATTGGGCTGTTACAGAAAGGGTTTCAACAATATGTCTTGGCGACAGACAAGATTCACATGTTACTATAAAATAAACCACATGACATTCAAACATAAATTTGGCGATGAGTCAGGGTCCGTGGATTATTGTATTTTTTTAACATTATTTGGTTGCTTACATTAATTTTTAACATTATTTGGTGGATTTTTTAATAATTTTTTAAATTATATTTGTATTGGTTATTATATTATATTGAACGTATCAAATAAACTCAAATAAAATTGCACATATAAATAAGTAGAATTTTTTAAATAAATTTTAAAAAATTTAGCCATGAAAATATTATTGTTTTGCAATGGAGAAACTTATCAAAGAATTGACCACAGTTAACGGTTTCGTCTCCAAATCAACCCAAAACAATGACATATATATATATATATATCAAGTTTTCTAATCATGGCCAAAATATATCCCATTGGTGTTACAAACATTGTGGCGTAATTTAACGATGTTTTTGTTTGAAATTCAAATTGAAAATTATGACAGAACATTGTTTGTAGCTAAATTTTGAATTTCACGACAGATAATATTTGTCGCAAAGTGCCTTGTTTGATGTTCCCGGAACCTTTTGGTGACAGACAAATGACATGGCAAACTAGCGATACATGACCATTTGTTGTGGCATGTTTTAGAGACCACCTTTTTTGGCCATAATCTTTTTCAGTGGTAAATTATGTCTTTAAACATGTTGGTGATGAAAAGTATATTGTTTGCGATGAAAAAATTCCATGGCTAATGATTCTTTTCTAGTGTTATATAGTAACTAAAGATATTAAGGATAATATATATTTAATTTTAATTTTAAGTTTTAATTAATTTATCATTTTAAGCATTAAATATAGTACATTTGATTTAAATAGCTATAGTATTTAATTTAAATAGTTAAGATATTTAATGCATTACGCAGTTAATTTTACTCATATGATTTAAAAAGTACAATTCATAATTATAAAAATTAAAGATATTAAGGATAATATATATTTTAATTTTAATTAACTTCTCATTTTAAGTATTAAATATGGTAGATTTAATTTAAATTGCTATAGTGTTTGATTTAAATAGTTGTGGTATTTAATCCATTGCACGGTTAATTTTACTCTTATACATTTTTTATTTTTAAAATATAATTCATAATTTAGTAACTAAAGATATTAAGGATAATATATATATCAATTTCAAATTCAAATTTTTAATTAATTTCTCATTTTAAGTATTAAATATATTAGATTTAGTTTAAATAGTTATGGTATTTAATGTATTACACGGTAAGTTTTATTTATATATATATATATATATATATATATATATATATAAAAGATCTCAATTTTTAAAATAGTAAAATAGTTAATGTAATTGATGTGACATATATTTCTTGATTTTTAAAATAGCAATAAAGTACAGTGTGTGTATGTATATATATATATATATATATTATTTTTAATTATTTTAAATATTATTACACACTATAAATAATGTAATATTTTGAAGTTATTATATATACTTAACAATATAATATAATATATCATATCATATTGGTTATAATTAATAACAACGCTAACTATATAACTATAAAAGATACTTAATATATTAGTGTTAAAAATAAATTATAAAAACAAATATATATAGAATGCATAAATATTAAAAAAGATTATAAAACTGACGTCATATTTTATATTTTTTAGTAACATATAAAAATGAACCTCTAACCTTTATTGTATATTTTTAATTTTTAAGGATACAACAATAAACATAAAAATAAATAAAAATAATATGGTAGTCTTAAAGATTTTTTCTTTATTTTGGTGTATACATGTTCTGAATGTTGTTTTCTCCAATATTTCTTCATCTTACATAACCCATATTGCATTCCCTTTCAAATAAATGAGAGAACTTATTAAAAATATGAAATATAATGATAGGAGACAAATATTACAGATGCATTAGACCAAATTAGGATATAGCCCATTAGGTATTCTAGAATATTCTATATTTTACCTTATATATTCTACCTCTTTTATATTGAATAGAGAAGAAAAATATTGTCTTTTAATTGTTAATTTTATTATGCTTGCTTAGATAGTAACATTAATTCCCTTGGTAGGTCTTTTTAGAGTCTATCATTAGTGTTTTCATTGAGAATGATAGTCTTCCATGGCTACCATCCTTTCTAACCCACCACCAGCTACCACAACTATCTCTTTATCCCAATTATCATCAACAACCTTACCATATCCAAAAACAACAACATCATTCTTTCCCTTCATTCCCACATATTTACATTAACAACAAACTCACCCCACCCATCAATAAACACCTTAAACATTTAACTCATACCCACCACAACCATTATGGCCAACTTACTTTAACCAGCCATTTCACTAAAATCATCAACCATCACAACCATTCCTTTCTTACTCATATTCTTACCAAACCCACACTTAGTACCATACCCACATAAAGCCGCAAACATTCCCATCTTACCCATATTTTATTCATCATCATCAACCCTCTTTATTCACGAACGCTTCTTCCACATCGGTGGATGCCATTTCTAGGACCTCCTTTTTCCTATTTGCAACCACCTCAGTCTCCCTGCCTCAAACGTTAGATGGCATTGACGATGATTTGCAAGCATTGTGTGCCCAACTGGGCTTACCACAAAAACCATGGGAGATTCCTTCAGAATCAATTGCCATCATCTCTCTTTTTTCTACACCATTGGATCAAGCTTCCTCCCATATTAACATATCTTAACCCTCAGATCGTGGCCCTACGAACTTGTAACCTGTTCCCCATAAGGCACACAAAGTTCACTTCCTTCTGTTAGATCTAAATGACAAAACAATATGGAATCTGGACCATCCGTTCAAAAAAATGGATGCTAACTAATATCCACTTAAAGGATCAACTCCATTTTGAAGTATCCTTTACAAATACTCTATGCATATTGTCCAAGGAAAGCATAATTCATGCCTCTTCTTCTCTAATTATTACACACCACCTCACCCACCTTTTCAAGAGATCCTAACGTCAACCTTAGCAAACCCCTAACCGATATATCTTTTGGATTTTAGTCTATCCATTCCCACAATTAACTTGCTGAAGGTAATTGAAGATAATTTGGAAGTTTGGATAACCATCATGCCCAATTAGGCAAAAAAGGACAAGTGATCGAAGTGAAGAATAATTTTTGGCTAAATAGTATTTAGCTGGTTTGGATTTATTGTTTTTATTTTTTGATTTTATACTTTTAAATATTAATGTAATCTTTATCATATTGTACACCTTGAGGACAAGGTGTTTGTCTAGGGGATAAGAATGGTAGGAGATAAATATTACGGATACATTAGGCCTAATTAGGATATAGCCAATTAGGTATTTTAGAATATTCTACATTTTACCTTATATATTATGCTTCTTTTATCATATTGAATAGAGAAGAAAAGTATTATCTTTTAATTGTTAGTTTTATTATGTTTTTTTAGATAGTGACCCTAATTCCCTTGGTAGGTCTTTTTATAGCCTATCACATAAATTAAAAATAGAAAAATAATGGAGTTAAATACCTAAAACATATTAAAGAAAATAAAAGGCCACAAAGAAAAGTTGGTTTGTAATCCTTCACACAACAAACTAAGAAAACTAAATAAAAAATTTAAAACAAAGATTTAAAAGAAGAATAATAGTGAAATTAAATTTTAAAGAAAAATTCAATCAGGATAAAAATAAAATAAATAGAATAAAAGTAAATTACCATCCCACAAATCACATATTATTCTTCTTCTTCAAATTCTAATATTAAGTTAAAAACAACAACTTGCAAAGAAAAAGTTTAAAAAATAAGTAATTTTTGTTATGTAAGAATAAAAGATAAATCATAAGAAAAAACTATTTATCTAATGAGAGAAACAAAACTAAGATTGATGAAATGGAAATATGTGGACAATATTTAAGGGGTACGGGGAAATAGGAATATAAGAATTAAGGTAATAAAAAAACAGTAGTGTAAATAAGGGTTGCAATTTTCCCCCCAAAATAGCATATATTTAATAATTAATCATGTAAAAAGTGAAACAAATGAGGCCATACTGCATAAGAGGTTGACATATGGCTAAAATTACCAAAAATAACTTATCAAATGTTTAACAAATGCATATAATATAGATATAGATTATTTTGACCTTTTTATTGTTAAATTATTTTATAGGTTAAATACTTATTTTAGTCCATTATATTTCACCTTTGTTTCAAGTCAAACCCTTATGTTTTTTTTGGTCAATTATGTCCCCTAGTGTTAAAATATATTAAAGATTAATGTTAATATTATATTTATTTAATTTTAAATATAATAAATATATTTAATATTTAATAAATTTATTGTTATTAAAATATATTAAATAAATATATAATCATAATATATTTAAATATATTATGATTATTATATTTTAAAAATGATCTCGGCATGATATCGACTTTGAACCCAAGACAAGAAACTAGTACCAATCCAATAAAACAACACTGGCGGTAGAAGAACCACGAATATGCAATCCAATATTTCTCTACCCAGATGAATTATGACTGGTTTGAGGAACCCAAGATTGTGAGTACATATCAGATCAAAAGGTTGCTAGTATGCGAAAAAAGATTGAGCATGATAGCCTTTTCGTACTAAGTAAGCTGGTAATGACAGACTCCATAGCAAGGTTTATCCACATGCCTATAAATGCCCGCATTCAATACACACTAGGTACAACATTTAATACTCGTAACGCTTCAGTGTTAAATTTATTACTAACTTAGGCTTCAGAGTGTCTTTAGAGGTAACATCCAAATTACTCTTTTACGCGGATCAAAGCTAAACTTCTCAGACCTCAAGATTTGAAGACTCTGAGCTTCCACTGAACTCAGAAGTGCATAGTACTAGATCCCACTAGATCCTGTAATACTGAGTAATTAAGAGAAATCAACTTCGAACATTTACCTTATAATTTCGTCCCCCTACACCGGGAAATCCTTAAAGGACTCAAGAAAAGATTAGGTGAAGTAAAGGGGAATAAACCAACCCGTTATGCCACCTCCTATGGGCATACCGAACCTCATCGTATTCTTCCATGGGAGAATCCCCATTCTAACTAATGTATGGAGTAGAGGCAGTCATCACTATAGAAATTAATCAACCACTCTATCAGGTCCAACATATTTCCCAACTTGAAAATGAGGCACGGTTGTAGAATGAACTTGATGGACTTTATGAGCTATGCAAAATGATATTCTTCCAGGATCAGACTATTTAGGCCAAAGCAGCCTTCTGATACAACAAGCAGGTCTAACTCCAACACTTCAATGTCAAAGATTTGGTCTTACGACAAGCCTCGGTCGAAAACAAGTTTGCTCACCAGGGAAAGCTAGGCCTTACTTGGGAAGGACCATATTGGGTCTCTGAAGTCACCCCAGGTAGGGCTTATGGGTTAGAAACTTCGTAGGGAGATGCCATCGCTAACAAGTGAAATGTAAAAAACTTTTGGTTTATTACAGTTGATTAACATCACAAGATGTGCACTTTTTTCCTACCTTGGGATTTTTCCACAAGTTTTTTCCTAAAGACGTTTTAATGAGGCATGCAAACCAGCCTAGCTCAATGTATATCAGATTAATAAAAGAATGTTTACATAATGTCTTATTTTCTTACCAAAATCTAAATTCACTCCAACGAGTAGAAAACTCAATCACTAACTAAAAGTGATTAACCAGACCCCAACGAGAGGCCACATCACCTTGATAAGCTAAAAATTAATCACTTACTATGAGTGATTGACCGCCCCAACGAGTGGAAAATTCAATCGCCCACTAAGTGATTGATCGACCCTTAATAAGAGGCAATATTTCCCTAACAAGTGGTAAAATTAACCTTCGAAGCAAATATAGTGATAATCCTGATACGAGAACGCCTTACCAAAAGGCTTAATTTCTACATTATTAACAACTTGGAGATATGTTAACAAAAGAAGTTCTTTTTTTTCTTATACGAATTGCGACTCTACCGCCCAGAATACAAGAAATGATAAACAAAAAAGGGGGCCATAGAGCTATCCCAGCACAAGGCATTACAAAAACAACAAAATATTCCTTCACATGGTAGGAGAGGAAGAGGGATGGTCACTTTGGTTTACATTTTGTTCATTATTTACCTTAGTACGGCCAGGAGACTCATGTTGTTTGAAAATTTCCTCTTAATTGTTTGTTAGTAGGATGAAGTGAAATGCCTCATCCGTTGGTTTGTACTCTTCCCTATTGACCTGAATCACCAACTTACCCTGGTGGAATTTGTCACAAAAACCAATTTCTTTAAGGTTAAGTGAGAGGCCACAGTTCCGATGTACAACCTGACGGACCGCGTGGCTAAAGAACTTCATTGTGACATGCCCAAACAGGTCAGTTTGATAAGTGGAGTCTTTATCCTTTAAATCTTTTTTCAACCTTTCCTTCTCAGTCTCAAGGTCTACCTTTTCTTTCTTTAAACACTCCATTTCGGCCTTGAGTCGTTCACTTCTTCCTTTCCTCCCTGACCTTTAAATTTGACATCGTCGTCTCGATACTGTTGTTCTTTATATTCATCTCCTTGAGATGAGGGTTGTGATGTCGCCTGATAGCCTACCGCAAGCGCACGGCGTATCATAGTAATAAAAATATCGTCCCACAGAGATTGTTCCCAATTACCAGCTTACAATGCTTTGATTATCTAGACAAATCATTGGTTGATTCAGAAATTATAACGCAAAACTAAATGGTAGAAACAGAAAACACTAAATAATTCGCAATGAGAATGAAGAAGTTTAATTGAAAACAATGGAGATTAGTTCCTTGGGAAATAAAGGTTCACATGTATTACCAATATCAAATGCAATTCAGTTTCCAAATTACCAAATCCTGTTTCTTAAGGCAAGTTTTCCTAATTTGATTAGTGACCTTCTCTCGAAACCTCACTAACGTACCTAATTACTGAAGAACCACATTCAATTCACTAATTAGATCCCTTACGCTTTATGAAAATCCAATTATCCCTTAAAGAGTTCCGTTTACTTTCGTAACCCGAATCCCTAGGTTCAATTTTATGTTATTCAAACCATATGTCAATCTCTCGATCATCCATACCATTTAAGATCATCTACACTTATCTCTAAGCTTAGTAGAAGCATTAAGAGCGCATAAAATTGAATAAGAAACACGATTCAATAATGAAGAATGAAGAACATTCAATAAAGGTTCAAATACATGCTACACCCTAATTCCCAAGAATGGAATTTAGTTCGACATAATGAAAAGAGTTACAATTCCAAAATATGATCCAATTCCAAACATAGAAGAAATCAAAATTACAAAACAAGGGTTTGAAAGAAAACTAGAGTTCTCACTTTTGTCTTGATTCAATGCCCAAAATTCTGCAAATTTGACGTTCTCCCTGGATCCTTGATTTGTTCTCCAAGAAGAAACCTCTCAATTCTCACCCAAAAACTGTCGCTTTTCTCCTCTTTTTCTCCACACCCTTTTTTCCTCTGTCTTTACCTTTTTTATCCCTTGAAAAACAAGGGAAATCAAAAAATAACTGCTGCAACATGCAAAATCCACTGGCAGCGGATCGTTCTATGTTGTCCCCAAACGCGTGAGAAATAAAAAACTGGGCAGAAACCACTGGCAGTGGGAAAACCCACGGCCAGTGGATGTTATGGCAGGGAGTTCCACGGCCAGTGGATTTTCCCACTGGCAATAGATTCTTCTATCCTCAATTTTTGCATATTCCAAAGAGATCCACTGGCAGTGGATTTTTCCACCGCCAATGAATTTTTCTGAACCTTGATTTTCATGTGTTTTATGGGCGTTTTTGGGCTCCGGAATGCCTTCTTTGGTATATTCTTCTTCAATTGATGGATTGGCTTCAATTTTTATTCTTCCCCAAGCTTGAACTCTTTTCATTTTCTTATTCCCTTCAAATTCTTCCAATTCCTTTTGCAAAAAGACTTATATCATGAAGGTTCCTGCAAAATACAACTACCCAAGTAGCATGTGCGGAAATAGAAGAATAACAATGGAAATTAGGGGGAAAATAAGATGAAATGAACTAAAACTAAGACTATATGGACCCTAAAACTAATGCAACCTAGACACTTATCAAAACACCCCAAACTAGGACATTGCTTGTCCCCAAGCAATCACAGTCATCACAAGCATGAACAATAAAGAATGAAGAACTCAACCAACTCAAGGATCCCAAATTGAATTATCATAAGCAAATGATTGCAAGATCATCAAGACAAAAACCACATAATTATTCATACCATGTTTACTAGGACTAGACTACAGACACACATCATTTCATTTCTCTCTAAGTGTTTAGGCTTGTGTATAAGTATCACTCACATCACAACATTTCAAAACACTACCATAGGCTTGGCAAGTGACCCTAATCTCCACAGTTATCTAGAAAACATGTATGGTCTAAAGGTCTTTCAATTGGTTATAATGGGGCCAGGGGTTCACAGTTCAGGGATAGATACCAAGAAAAAGGGAAGTTCAAAAGGGTTTACAAAATGAATTTCTTGAGAATACTAAGTTTCGGAAAGCAAACCAGAAAACACATTTCCTTGTCCCTTCAAAAAATTCTAAGGAGTCTTATTTATTTTCATCATTTTTTTTCTTGATTCCTTATTTAATTCTCACTCTCATCCTTTTTCTTCTTTTCTATATATTTCTTTTTCTTTTTCTTTAATTTGAACCCATAATTTCACATTTCTATTATTTTCATTTCCCAAATCAAACCAATTTTTCTTTGAGCCTTTTCATCTAGTTGCTCTCCTTGAATTTTCTCAGGAATTTAGAAAATTAAATATCAATGGCTTTCAAGAATTAACATTTTAAGCTCAACAGGGGCAACTAATGGTAAATATAGCATTCAAATTCTGAGGCTAAGAACAAAACCTAGATTGCCTTTTTCATTCCATACATGTAATCATCAACCATTTTGAATCGGTCGCAAGACAAGTTCTAGAGTTCCCCAAAAATGCATGATACACTCAAAGAAGAAAAAAAAAACAAGGGTTCTTTAGAATGTTTAACCCTTTTTGGCCAAAAAGCTCTCTAATTAATAGCAATTAGTCATAGTCCAAGCAAACAAGGAATCATCATGAGTGGTTCATGCAGACAAACTAGTAATCATAAGACTCATTTTATTTATTTATTTATTTATTTATTTTTTATTTATGGAATCCAAGAGGGTTGAAATTTTATCATTCAAATTGGCACACACTTGCAAGACAGTTGCCACAAGGAGACAAACCATGTCATCCTAAACAGAAACATGCAAATCACAAACATAAAACAAAAGCATAAGAGTTCAGAATAAGTTTTCGTTACCTACCACCCAAAACTAAAGGTGGACAATGTCCTCAATGTTCATCAAGGGAAAAGCAAGGTAAACGGATACTTATTCGAATAGGATTACCTTTCATGGAGGGGGGTGGGAAATGGCCCTGCTGGGAATGCCAGTCATACAAACTCGCTGTGAGATATGGTTGAGCTGGGCTCCTTGCCTTTCTTGTTCCTGGGACATAGCTTCTATTCGTAAGGACATGGAATCCATGCGACTACTCATTCCTTCCATCAGAGAATACATACGCTCCTGTAAGGAGCCTTGTAAGGAGCGGGAGGTGCCAGCTGAGGGCTGTGTGTCATGAGGTGCATCCACTTCATCTCCCCAGTGGATGTTCGACTCATAGTCCGATAGACCCACAGTATACTAGGCAGCTCATCTACCCATAGCCCCATTGCCTTATCTAATCTAGTCTTGAGCCCTTTCAGTATGATGCGCTTGGTTACCTCAGCCTGACCATTTTCTTGGTTGGGTGGTTGGGGATGACCTACCGAGATGAACCTGTGTTCAATGCCAAGTTCTGCGTAGAAATTTCTTCATGAGCTCTTATCAAATTGCATTGTCGGTAACTAAGATCCGCGGTACCTCGAAGCGGCACACAATAGACTTCCAAACAAAGTTATGGGCCTTCCTCTCCATGATCTTCTCTGCTTCTACTGACTTGGTAAAGTAATCAATTACCATCATTTCCTGAAAACAAAAAAGAAGTCTTGCCTTCCAGGCTAGGAAAGCTAGGATCAGGTAAGGGGTAAGGCACAGAGATTCCAGGAATAATTAAACAATAAACATCATTCTCAAAGACAATCATGCCCATATGGATCATCTCATCAATTAGGCAAGTTGTCATCATCCATATTTATTCCTACATACCTGGAAATTGGGCTAATGTACCCAGCAATGACAATCTTACCAGAGGTGGCCCGACCAACTCTAGTAAATTGGCTAAGAAGCCATTTAGAGGAATTAATAGGTACATTATTGATCATAGCATACAAAAAATACAATTCAGCAGCCCGAATGGTACCCGGGCTGTCGAATCGCCCAAAAATAGAGTGAGCCATGAAACGCTGAAGGTATTTAAGGATAGGATGATGCATGGATGAGGCTTTAGTAGATGACGGATCATAAGTATCACCTGCTCGCGACAGTAGGGACCAAAAGTAGGAGGCATTAAAGCCCCTAGGAATGCGAATAGCATCCATGAGAGCATGCATGTCTTCAGGAGCAGAGGGAAAACCATAGATGGAATCCACCTCCGCTAGATTCATTCTAAAATCAGTATTATTAATCCTAAAAGTGACCTTCTAGCCAAAAACATTTGAACATGCTTTAATATCAATAGAGCTAAGGAACTCTAAACTAGTTCGTTCATAACATGGTTCAAAAAGTTCAATAAAATTCTCCCATCCCAAGTTTTGACAAAATTTAAGGGTATCCTTATAGATCCCTAGCTCAGTCAGTGATTCCCTACAGAAAAACCGGGAAGGAAGGATATCCCTCCTGGACAAAGAAGCAAGTCGCATTCTTTGTTCATCGGAAGTACACTCAATATCATCAATGTTACCATAGCTAGATGACTTACCCTTATTTTTGCGCTTTTTGCCAACCGTTTTGATTCTCCCTTGAGATATGATGCCTTTCTTAAAAACATAAATTGGAGAAAAATTAGGCACATATAATAACTCAAATAATGGTCCAACATCAAGGAAATATATTACACAAATATAAGTTCATGAAATCATCAAAGGATTCACACCAATGTAAAAAGGAAAATTGCCTAATCATGGACAATGGCTTATGAAATCATGTATCCTATGACAAAGGACTAAGATTCAAAGGCCATTGCATGAAAAATATCAAAGAAACATAAAGTTAACATGGTATAGGCATTTTTACAAACACTTGGTGTGCACCATTGTATAGAACCAAACATAGCAAAGATTTATCATGTAATAGTTCCTTTTGCTCACAAATGTTTAAGAACATGGCCATGAGTCCAAATCAATGCTCAAATAACAATAAGAAACAACATTCAAGTAAGATAAATCAAATGGAGTTCATGAGGTTTCAATCAAACCCATTGCAATTTGTGTCATATAATAGCATCATTAACAATCAAATAATGTTTCTATATCATCAATTTGCAAGAATAATGAAAGAAACACCCAATTTGAATGAACCCCAAAAGTGTAGAAAAACTCCAAACTTAGAAAAAAAAATGGTGTTTCTTACTTGTTTTTGGAGATGAAGTGCAGAATTTTCACAATGGTGATGAGTAAGTATGCAAGGATAATGATGGAAAGGAAGAATAGCAAGGTTCAAAAGTGGGTTTTGAAGTGTTAAAGTGAGGAGGATTGAAGTGAAAGAGGAAATATGCAATGGAAAGGCAGAACGTGTTTTTTTAAAAATGGAATGGTGGGCTGGGTACACGATCCACGGCCTATGGAGTGTGCTGTTTGGCCCTGTTGTTTTGCTTCAAATACACGCGTTGAACACTGATGGGGATCCACGGCCAATGGATTTTTCCACAGCCAGTGGATCCCACTGGTTTTTGCCTAGAAAATTTAATTTTTAAGACCAGCAAGGTCCACGACCAGTGGATCCTACTGGTTTGCCCTCTAAAAATTCTCCTCTTTTTTGGCCAGAGAGATCCACTGCCAGTGGATTTTTCCACTGCCAGTGGATTTCACTAGTTTATATGCAAAATTTCTCCTCTTTTTTTCTTCCTTGGTCACACAGAGGGATCCACTGCCAGTGGATTTTTCTACTGCCAGTGGATCTCTCTGACTTCAAAAATATTAATGCACCACAAAAGAGATCCACCTTCTCAAACACACATTATGTCATGCAACAACTGAAAGTGAAACACAAGCATAAATCATGTTTATTTCTTTTTTGATATTTTTGTACTTTATAATTTTAATTTTTTTTGGTTTCTTGTTTAATGGCACACAAATGAACAAATCAATAACATAAATGGGGTTACCTCCCCACCAGTGCTAAGTTTAACGTCTTCAGCCAGACGCTTTCACCGTTTAGAATCAAGAATCCGATCCATCAAGCAAGTCCAAGGCACTTGCTTGTTGGATGGGTTCTCCTGTCAAGTAGTGTTTAAGCCTTTGTCCATTTACCTTAAATGGACCAGACTTGTCGCTCTATAACTCGACAGCTCCAAAGGGAAATACCTTTGTTACCTGAAATGGTCCCAACCATCGGGACCTCAGTTTGCCAGGGAATAGCCTCAAACGGGAGTTGAAAAGCAATACCATATCACCAGGGTTGGATGACCTCCGGAGGATGTGACGATCGTGCCATTTTTTTTGTTTTTTCCTTGTAAATTCTGGCATTTTCATACGCATCCAACCGGAGCTCTTCAAGCTTGTTCAACTCCAGCAACCTGTGTTCACCTGCAACCTTCATATCAAAGTTAAGAATTTTGATAGCCTAAAAGGATTTGTATTCTAATTCAACAGTTAAATGACAGGGTTTCCCATAAACTAGTTTAAAGGGTGTGGTTCCAATGGAAGTTTTATAAGCGGTTCGATACGCCCATAAGGAATCGTCTAATTTAATAGACCAATCCTTACGGGAGGTATTAACCACTTTCTGAAGAATGTTTTTGATCTCCCTATTAGATACCTCAACCTGGCCACTAGCTTGGGGGTGATAAGGTGTAGCAACCTTATGTCTCACCCCATACTTTTTCAGGAGGGTCTGAAAGGCTTTCTCAATGAAATGAGACCCTCCATCACTAATGATGCATTTAGGGACCCCAAACCTCGAAAAAATTATCTTCTTAAAAAGCTTGATCACAGTCTTAGCTTCCGAATGAGGTGAAGCAATGGCTTCCACCCATTTAGACACGTAGTCAACTGCGACCAATATAAACTGATTCCCAAAAGAAGGGGGAAAGGGTCCCATGAAATCAACGCCCCACACATCAAATAATTCAACCTCTAGAATGCTATTTAGTGGCATTTCATGCCGCTTACCAATGTTACCTGCTCTCTGGCAAGCATCACAAGTCAGGACATACTTGCACATATCCTTAAAAAGGTGTGGCCAGTAGAACTCGACTTGTAATACTTTCGAGGCTGTCTTTGATGTACTCATATGGCCTCCACAGGATAGGGAATGACAATGGTTCAGGATGGCATGGACTTCTTCCTCAGGAACACACCTCCTTATCAAACCATCTACACATTGCTTGAAAAGGAGGGGTTCATCCCAATAATAGTGCTTGACATCTGCAAAAAACTTCTTTTTCTACTGAAAACCAAGGTCAGGGGGTACAATGCCACATGCAAGAAAATTGACAAAATCCGCGTACCAAGGCACTTGTTGGACACTTAAACTAAGTAGTTGTTCATCCGGAAAAGACTCATTGATGGGAACAACATCACCCATCTCATTTTTTCATATGACAACCTAGATAAGTGGCCGGCAACAAGGTTCTCAGTACCTTTTTTATCTTTTATTTCTTAGTCAAATTCTTGTAAGATCAAAATCCACCTAATTAGCCTAGGCTTTGCTTCTTTTTTATTTAAAAGGTACTTGATGGCAGAATGGTCAGTATATACAGTAACATGCGAGCCTACCAAGTACGATCTAAATTTATCAAAAGCAAAGACAATAGCTAATAATTTCTTTTCGGTGGTAGCATAGTTTACCTGAGCGTCATCAAGTGTACGGCTGGCATAATAGATCACATGCAGCTTCCTATCCTTTCGTTGCCCAAGTACAGCCCCCACTGCGTGATCACTAGCATCACACATCAGCTAGAATGGGAGTTCCCAATCAGGGGGTTATACTACAGGGGCAGAAATCAGAGCTTGTTTAATCCTGCAAAAAGCCTCAAGACAAGATGAGTCAAAAATAAATGGTACATCCTTACCCAAGAGATTTGTCAGAGGCTTTGTGATTTTACTGAAGTCTTTAATGAACCGCCGGTAGAACCCGGTATGTCCAAGAAAACTCTGAATGCCTTTCACATTGGTAGGCGGGGGTAACTTTTCAATCACCTCCACCTTAGCTTTATCAACCTCAATTCCTCTCTCAGACACCATATGCCCAAGAACTATGCCTTCTCGTACCATGAAATGGCACTTTTCCCAGTTTAAAACCAAGTTGGTCTTCTTACAACGCTGCAACATTTTGCACAAATTTGTCAAGCAATTATCAAAATTAAGACCATGTACAGAAAAGTCATCCATAAATACCTCTATGACATTCTCAATTAAATCAGAAAAAATGGCCTGCATACACCTTTGAAAAGTCACAGGTGCGTTACACAAGCCAAATGGCATCCTTCTATATGCATATGTCCCATAAGGGCAAGTAAAAATGGTTTTCTCTTGATCAAATAGATGGATGGGGATTTGATGAAAACCAGAGTACCCATCCAAATAACAGAAATAAGAATGCTTAGCAAGCCTCTCAAGCATCTGATCAATGAAAGGAAGAGGGAAATGGTCTTTCTTGGTGGCGCTATTTAATTTTCTATAGTCAATACATATGCGCCACCCAGAAACTATCCTAGTTGAAATCAATTCTTATTTATCATTTTTCACAACAGTTATCCCCCCTTTTTAGGGACCACATGTACTGGACTTACCCACTTGCTACTAGCAATGGGATATATGACACTAGCATCCAACAATTTCAAGATTTCTTTCTTAACCACTTCCTGTATTTTAGGATTTAGTCTCCTAAGTGATTCTACTGTTGGCCTACTCTCATCCTCTACAGTAATCCTATGCATGCAAAATGAAGGGCTAATCCCTTTAATGTCATCCATGGTATACCCAATAACCTTCCTATACAACCTAAGCTATTTTAGGAGTTTTTTAGTTTCCATACCATTCAATTCAGCACTCACAATCACAGGATATGTAGAGTTCAGGCCAAGGAATTCATACCTCAATAAAGCCGGTAAAGGCTTCAATTCTACTTGGGGACCCACCTCTTTATCATGCATGACCTTATTATCATGCCATGGTGGGGCTTCTCCTTCAAAGCAACTTGATATTCCTGCAGGCCCAATCAAGAAAACAGATTCAAGTGGTTCATCAGGAAGGGTTTCTTCCTTCACCACTTGGTCAATACAATCCACAATACAGCAAACATCATCATTAAAAGGTTTTTTTAAAAACTTTTTCAAGTTAAAATCCACCTTTTGGTCTCCCACAGTCAGAGACAACCTCCTATTCTTGACATCTATAACCGCGCCCGCGGTTGCCAAAAATAGCCTGCCTAAGATAATAGGGATCATCGAATCCTCATCCATTTCAAGGACCACAAAATCGATAGGTATAAAAAAATTTCCTACTTTTAATGGAACATCTTCTAAAATGCCTATAGGGTATTTAACAGACCTATCAGCAAGTTGCAAAGACATCCTAGTAGGTTTTAGTTCTCCTAATCCCAATTTCTCAGAAATAGACAATGGCATAAGACTAACACTAGCTCCTAAGTCATATAATGCTTTATCAATAGCCATGTCACTGGTGAGTGTTTGCTTATATTGAGTTTGTTGAAAGAGAATCAAGTTTGTATAATATGAACTCAATGGAATGGATGTGCCAAGTTTAAACACAGAGGTTGTAGTAAAGTATAGATGTCGTTCCACTGAGGAGGTGTAAGACTGAAAATCTTAGTCTTGAATTGATTTGGCAGAATGGTTTGGTTTTTGTTTTGTTATAAATGATGTTGAATGAGAAACAGTAAGTAACAAATAACAGAGAATATCACTTGCAAAAGATACAGTAAATGATGTTGGAAAAATCAGTTTTGTAAAACAGGGATTGGCTTCATCACATCTTCACCTCTGTAAGCTGCATAAGTTTCCATATAAGCAAATTGAAAAGATAAGTTCTACGTCACAATCAAAGTCATTTGCATCGATCCCTCGACTACAAAATTCATAAGAATGATTTCCAAACCGCTGATCCCTCAGTCACTTTGGAAACCATTCCAGCATTATCGATCGATTGTTTTGACGTTTGTTGTGTTAGACGCCATCCCTGGCTACCTACTCACAACAAGCATTTCTTTCAGGGTCTGCTTTCAAAAGTCACTTCCCAGCATACTCAAGAAAACTTAGAACAAGAAAATAGTGATCAAGTACTTTCAGGCATTAAACGTAGAAGGAAATACAGAAACTTTATCAAATCTCATTACTCAATGAAAACTTACGACAGCATTACTTCAGTGTTGAATGGATTACAGCTAATCCCATAAGGGAAATTAGTTACTCATGCCTTGCATTTTCACCATCAAAGAAATGAATACAGAAAATGGAAAGTGTGAAATGAAAAATACAGAGGATGAAAATGATGTATGATGTGTTGGGTCCTAGATGATTTATAGGAGTTTAGGTTCAGCTTCTCTTGCCCACTTGCGTAGAACCCATGCAGCATCTTTCAGAGACTGGTGGAAACAGAAGAAAGTGGATGAGTTTGCATCGCATTGTTGGTGAATAAAGAATTAAGAAACCTATACTGTCTGAGTCACGCTTGAGCTTGATGGTCGCGCTTAAGCGTGAAGGGTTCTGATGCTTACTGATGGTCGCACGCTCAAGCTGAAATAACCACGCTCAAGCGAGACCTTAATATCCATTCCTCACGCTCAAGCGTGTAAAGCCTACGCTCAAGCGCCCTTCATGTGCCTAGTCACGCTCAAGCTTCCTTTAGTCACGCTCAAGCGTGCCTCATGCGCAGAGTCACGCTCACGCTCACGCTTGATCCTTTTCAGTCGCGCTCAAGCGCTCTTGTGTTCACGCTCGAGCGTCCCCTTCTCACGCTCAAGTGTGGGTAAGTCTGATGCTTCTTGTTGTCCTTCAATCCACGCTCAGGGTCACGCTTGCTCCTCGCTTGGGCGCTTTAGGGCTCACGCTCAAGCGACGCGTTCTCCCGCTTGAGCGTGAGAGGGTCCTGAAGCTTCTCTGTTTTCTTTAGTCTTTCAACAAGGTTGCGCTCAAGCGTGCTCGAGGTTACCCTTAAGCGTGGGGTTCTGATGATGCTGAATCCTCTTGAATTTCTTTCAAGATTTTGGAACCTGTCTTCAATATTTTTCAGAGCAAGCTTATTTACTTAACACATTATTATTTATAATAAAAATCATGCTCAATTTTATCAATCTAGTTAAGTATTTCAGGAAATGGATCCAATTGAGTCATGAATTTAATCACAAAATAAGCACTTATCAAACTCTCCCCAACCTAGATTTTTGCTTGTCCTCAAGTAAAAAGAAGTTTAGGAAAGAGAATCAAGCGTTCAAAAATCTAAGTTTCTATTGCAGACAAAAAGTTTAAAAGACAATAATCTGAGTTGATGTCTAGGCAAATGATTTTCTTAATACTAATTCCTTGAAATGTAATGCACCATTACCTTGTTCATAAAGTATGTAACCCATTGCTGTAAGAATTTAGAACTCTCATCATTTCTTACCATGTGTCTGTCTCACTCCCATCATTAGAACTGCTCAGTTAACATTGCCCGTCATTTCCAGTAAAACCAAAATTCAAATGAATAGCAAGGATCAAAAGGTCTTTTAAGGCTGTAATGAGGCTGGGTTAACAAGAATCTTTGGTTTTTCTTGGTTTCAAAACGCATGTTCAAAGAAGAGCATAAGTGCTTTTGGTTAATTTATTTAACAATTTTGAAGGCTTCTTCTTTGCATTTGAAACTTCAGAATTTTCCTTTGTTTTCCTCCAACTCTTTTATACATTTTTGTAGAGCTTACTATTCTTCTTTTTGCATTTTCTTCTACTGCCTCCATTTGTTTCATCTCCTTTTGAGAAAAAATATTTTATGCTCTTTTTCAAGATGAACATGCAGGTAGGATAGGATTTTTGCTTTTATGCTTAGCTTAGGGTAGAGAAAAAAAAATTTTCATGCTTTTATGGCTCAAAAGATGGGCTACCAAAAAAATTGGATATTTTTATCAGGGTAGCTTTTTGGCTCTTGGCTAACTATGTTTTCAAAATTGCCTTATCATTTCCTTGCTTATTTCTTAAGAAAAAGGTTTTAATTAGAAAATCAGTCAATGCTAATTTAACAAATTCGAATGAGGCTCTCAAGTGTTTAGATTTCTCACTGCTTACTTCCTTATTCTAACAGAAAAGGGTTCAAGTCATGTGAACAGGCAAAAGTACATGCATTCCAGTTCCTTGGTTCTTAATTTAGTCATTTTGCCTAAAAAAAAAGTGTTATTGCCTAAAAATATTCTGCTGCTTAGAAACTTTTCTTGTTCAAAAAGTAAAATCTTTGGTTGGGTTTTTTTTTCAAAATGGTATAACTGCAAGCATGTAATGGTATATCCAAACAATCAACCAAAAGCATAAAAATTTTAAAAATTTTCAAAGTATGCTGCAGTAATGTTAGACAAAACTAACTCAAAGTAAACTAAAGCAATAAAAACTAAAGCAGTAAACTCATCACTCATCCTTAGAAGAGTCATCCTCTGTCTCATGTTTCCTTGCTGGAGGCCCTTGTGAGGAGGGTCCTGGTTTAGCCTATGAAGTCTCACCCCTCCTAAGAAAGAAGGCCTGTCCCCAGGCTAAACAATGTGGGATGCAAACTTACTTTCGGATAATGAGTGGGATGAATTTGATGAGCTGCCAAATAAAAGAAAAATTCAACCTTAGGATAAAATTTACTTAAAATAAAATCAACAGGATGAAAAGAAAACATAAAAGATTGGGTTGCCTCCCAATAAGCGCTTGTTTAACGTCATTAGCTTGACGCCTGATAGATTTTTCAATATGGGTCATGGAGTTGGTGAATGAGAGTGTTGAGTTTTTCCACCTCCTTGCCTAAGTCAGGCCTTGGCTTTCTTCCTTTTTGTTTTTCAAGTGCACCTTCAATAGCAAAATCAGCTTGTTCTTTTTGCACTCGAATTTTTACTTTTCTGTCATCCACATCTATGATGACTTTGGCTGCTTTCAAGAATGGTCTCCCTAGTATTAGGGGAACTTCAGGATCTTCCTCCATATCTATGACAACAAAATTCTCATGAAATTCAAATTGATCAACTTTGACCTCAACATTTTCAGCAATACCATAAGGGGTTTTTATTGATTGATCTGCCATTTTTAAAGACATGTTTGTTGGCTTGACTGAAAAATCCCCTATACTTTTAAGTGTGGATAGTGGCATCAAATTTACACTAGCACCAAGATCTAATAAAGCTTTACTTTTTGAAAGATTTCCAATAGTGACAGGAATAAAAAAACTCCCTGGATCTTTGGTGTTATAAGGTACTGCTTCAGGTGTGATAGCATTATGTCCATCTTCTTCCTCAGTTATTTCCTCAGTCAGTGTGGTTACAGCCTTGCAATGCTCTATTGGGTTTGTTTCAGTGTTTGCTCCATACTGAGGCTTCTGTTTCTCAGCAAGTTGTTGGGCTAGTTGTCCCAATTGTGTTTCCAAGTTCCTGAGTGATGCCTCATTGTTCTTTTGACTTGCTAAAGAAGTTTGCATAAATTTTTCCAAGGTGTCCTCTAATCTAGAAGTTCTCTCCACCAAAGTAGGACCATTATTTTGATATGGTTTATTTGAAGAGCTGGGCTCTTGCTTCCATCCTTGGTTTTAGTTACTTCTCCATCCCTGAAACGGTTGGTTAGAAAAATTTGAATTGAAATTACCAGACCTTCCTTGGTTGTTCATGAAGTATACAGTTGCTTCTTGTGAGCCACAGTTTTCATTGAGATGATCTCCTCCACAAAAGTTACATTTTGTAGGCATTTGTTGTTGCCCTAGTTGTGATGATTGTACTGCATGTAATTGTTGTGGAAGATTGGATATCTTTTTGGTCAATGCTTCTAATTGTTGGGTCAGAATTTTGTTTTGTGCTAAAATGGCATCTGTGGTGTTTAAGTCAAGGACTCCTTTCTTTTGAACTTGCTGACGATCATGTTGAGCTTGGTAGTCTGTTGAGGATAAAGCTTCTATTATCCTTGTGGCTTGGTCAGCATCCACTGTCATCATTGTTCCTCCTGCTGCTGCATCTAAAATCATTTTAGTGTCAGCCCTTAAACCACTGTAAAAAATATTAAGTTGTGCAATATCTTCAAGTCCATGGTTTGGGCATTTTCTGAGCAGTGATTTAAAGCGTTCCCATGCCTCACAAAAAGGTTCATCTTGGCCTTGTCTAAATGTTGTAATATCTGATTTGGCCTTGATGAATCTAGATGGAGGAAAGAACCTTTGTAGAAATTTTTCTTCAACTGTCTCCCAGCTGTTCAGGCTTTGATTTGGATGAGACTGTAGCCACTCCTTTGCTTTTCCTGCTAAAGAGAAAGGAAATAGTCTTAAGTATGCAGCATCAATAACATCTTGGTCAAATCCCATGGTTCCAACCAATTCATAGAATGTGGCCAAGTGAGTGTACGGATCTTCACTGGACATTCCATGGAATTGATGTGAACTAATCAAACTCAAAGATGCTGGTTTCATTTCTAGTGCTCTGACAGTGTTTGGAATTGCAATGCTTGAGAAATGTCTTGGCCTTTGCTGTAAAGCATAGTCTCCAAGTGTTCTCCTTGGTGGGTTTTGATTATTGCTGTTGTCCTCCATTGTATCAGAGGAAGTTTGTCCTTCTTGAAAGTTCTGCTTTGCTTTCTTGATTTTCTTAAGGAACCTGTCTATCTCAGGATCAAATGCAAGCTGTTCTTTTGTGCCTTGTCCTCTCAAGATCATAAATCAAGAACTCAAAGTAGTAAGGTTAAAAAAAAAATAAATAAATAAAAAACAAATTACAAACAAGTTTATTTACACTGTCTTGTCAATTCAATGCTAAAATATTCAAACTTAAATCACCTCCCCGGCTGCGGCGCCAAAACTTGATAAGTGTTTTGCTTATATTGAGTTTGTTGAAAGAGAATCAAGTTTGTATAATATGAACTCAATGGAATGGATGTGCCAAGTTTAAACACAGAGGTTGTAGTAAAGTATAGATGTCGTTCCACTGAGGAGGTGTAAGACTGAAAATCTTAGTCTTGAATTGATTTGGCAGAATGGTTTGGTTTTTGTTTTGTTATAAATGATGTTGAATAAGAAACAGTAAGTAACAAATAACAGAGAATATCACTTGCAAAAGATACAGTAAATGATGTTGGAAAAATCAGTTTTGTAAAACAGGGATTGGCTTCATCACATCTTCACCTCTGTAAGCTGCATAAGTTTCCATATAAGCAAATTGAAAAGATAAGTTCTACGTCACAATCAAAGTCATTTGCATCGATCCCTCGACTACAAAATTCATAAGAATGATTTCCAAACCGCTGATCCCTCAGTCACTTTGGAAACCATTCCAGCATTATCGATCGATTGTTTTGACGTTTGTTGCGTTAGACGCCATCCCTGGCTACCTACTCACAACAAGCATTTCTTTCAGGGTCTGCTTTCAAAAGTCACTTCCCAGCATACTCAAGAAAACTTAGAACAAGAAAATAGTGATCAAGTACTTTCAGGCATTAAACGCAGAAGGAAATACAGAAACTTTATCAAATCTCATTACTCAATGAAAACTTACGACAGCATTACTTCAGTGTTGAATGGATTACAGCCAATCCCATAAGGGAAATTAGTTACTCATGCCTTGCATTTTCACCATCAAAGAAATGAATACAGAAAATGGAAAGTATGAAATGAAAAATACAGAGGATGAAAATGATGTATGATGTGTTGGGTCCTAGATGATTTATAGGAGTTTAGGTTCAGCTTCTCTTGCCCACTTGCGTAGAACCCATGCAGCATCTTTCAGAGACTGGTGGAAACAGAAGAAAGTGGATGAGTTTGCATCGCATTGTTGGTGAATAAAGAATTAAGAAACCCATGCTGTCTGAGTCACGCTTGAGCTTGATGGTCGCGCTTAAGCGTGAAGGGTTCTGATGCTTACTGATGGTCGCACGCTCAAGCTGAAATAACCACGCTCAAGCGAGACCTTAATATCCATTCCTCACGCTCAAGCGTGTAAAGCCTACGCTCAAGCGCCCTTCGTGTGCCTAGTCACGCTCAAGCTTCCTTTAGTCACGCTCAAGCGTGCCTCATGCGCAGAGTCACGCTCACGCTCACGCTTGATCCTTTTCAGCCGCGCTCAAGCGCTCTTGTGTTCACGCTCGAGCGTCCCCTTCTCACGCTCAAGCGTGGGTAAGTCTGATGCTGCTTGTTGTCCTTCAATCCACGCTCAGGGTCACGCTTGCTCCTCGCTTGGGCGCTTTAGGGCTCACGCTCAAGCGACGCGTTCTCCCGCTTGAGCGTGAGAGGGTCCTGAAGCTTCTCTGTTTTCTTTAGTCTTTCAACAAGGTTGCGCTCAAGCGTGCTCGAGGTTACCCTTAAGCGTGGGGTTCTGATGATGCTGAATCCTCTTGAATTTCTTTCAAGCTTTTGGAACCTATCTTTAATATTTTTCAGAGAAAGCTTATTTACTTAACACATTATTATTTATAATAAAAATCATGCTCAATTTTATCAATCTAGTTAAGTATTTCAGGAAATGGATCCAATTGAGTCATGAATTTAATCACAAAATAAGCACTTATCAGTCACCAATCACACAAGGGATAGAAAAACTACCTGGATCCTGAAGCTTGGGGGGTAGCTTCTTTTGGATCAGTGCACTGCACTCCTCAGTAAGTGCTACAGTTCCATCCTCCTCTAATTTCCTCTTATTGGACAAGATGTCCTTCAAGAACTTTACGTAAGTGGGCATCTACTGCAAAGCATCAGTAAAAGGAACATTAATGTATAGTTTTTTCAGAACCTCAAGGAACTTACCGAACTGTTTATCCAACTTGGCCTTAGCTAAGCGCTGAGGGAATGGAACGGGAGGCTGATAAGGTTTCACCTCCTCATTCTTTTCACTCTGTTTTTCCTCCTCTATTACCAGATAAGAAGAAGACTCTTCCCATTTCTTCTCTTTCTCGGGCTCCCCTTCAGTCATCCCAACCAGACCATCATACTGTGTGCCACTCCTAAGAGTGATAGCCATGGTGTGATTAGATGGTCCTGTTTCAGGCTTTCCAGGAAAAGTTCCTGGCATTCTTGTTGAAGATGAGGCTTGTTGGGCAATTTGGTTCTCCAACATCTTATTATGAGTGGCAAGAGAGTCCACCTTGGAGGTTAACTTCTTGATAGCCTCGGAGAACTCATCATTTTGCTTAATTTGAGTGGTCATAAATGTCTCCATCAAGGACTCCAATTTTGATTTCTGTGGATCATAGGGTCCTTGTTGTGACCTGAAGTTATTCTGGTTGCCTGGATTTCCTTGGAATGGTGGAGGTCTATATTGGAATCCTGGTGGGCCTTGTTGTCTATAATTATTCCCAAAATTTCCACCATAGCTCCCAATAGCATCCACTTGTTGCATTTCGGCTTCGGGGCCTTGGGATACACCAAGCTGACAACCTGTTGTGCTATGACCTGTAACTCCACACAATTCACAAACCACATTAGAAGCACCTGTTCCTAACTTATCAAATTTAACAGACAGAGCTTCTACCTTAGCAGTTAGAAGGGAAATTGCATCTAAAGAATACTTACCTAGAGTTTTTGATGGTAAACTCCTTTCAGATGACCACTGGTAGGTGTTTTGTGCCACCTCTTCTATAAGATTATACCCCTCCTCCATATTCTTGCTCATAAAAGCGCCGCCAGCTGCAGCATCTAATGTAACCCTTTGGTTCGGGGTCAAACCATTATAGAAGATATGGACCGTCAACCATCTTTCCACTCCATGGTGTGGGCATTCTCGAAGCAACTCTTTATACCTTTCCCATGCATCATATAGTGTCTCATCATCTTTCTGGGTGAAAGTGATGATCTACTTCCTCAGTTGGTCGGTTTTGCTCCGTGGATAGTATTTGTTTAGGAAGGCATGAGATAGCTCTTCCCAAGTAGTGATTGATCCCTCCGGAAGTGAATACAACCATGCTCTAGCCTTATCCCTCAAAGAGAATGGGAAAAGCCGGAGCCGGATTACATCACTTGAGACGTCATTCACCTTGAGTGTATTACAGTACTCAAGGAAGATTTGGAGGTGTAGATTCGGATCTTCAGATGGTAAACCTCCAAATTGGTTTTGTTGGACCATTGAGAGCAAGGATGGCTTCAATTCAAAGTTGTTAGCCTTAATGGTTGGCCTTGTGATGCTAGGCGTCCTACCCATTGCATTGGGTGCTGTAAAATCATGAAGTGCTCGGTTGTTAGAATTATCCATTTGCTCTTCGGTGTTTGAACTCGAAGCTTGTTGCTTATTTTGTTCAAGCTGTTTCCGAAATACTTTGATCTTACGGAGGGTTCATTCTATTTCTGGGTCGAAAATATGTTCGAAACTATGACTCCTTCGCATATATAAACCTGCATAATCTACAAAAAACACAAAACACCTAAGCGTAATTCTGCAGAAAAATTAAAGCCAAAAACCAGAAAAAATTATGCAGAAAAATAAAACAATACAGCAAAAATTATGTAGAAAAAATAAAATAAAAGAATCTAGTCTAATCAAAACACGGTTTAGCCAATATTGGGGGACAATCCCCGGCAACAGCGCCAAAAACTTGATAGCCTACCGCAAGCGCACGGGGTATCGTAGTAATAAAAATATCGTCCCACAGAGATTGTTCCCAATTACCAGCTTACAATGCTTTGATTATCTAGACAAATCATTGGTTGATTCAGAAATTATAACGCAAAACTAAATGGCAGAAATAGAAAACACTAAACAATTCGCAATGAGAATGAAGAAGTTTAATTGAAAACAATGGAGATTAGTTCCTTGGGAAATAAAGGTTCATATGTATTACCAATATCAAATGCAATTCAGTTTCCAAATTACCAAATCCTGTTTCTTAAGGTAAGTTTTCCTAATTTGATTAGTGACCTTCTCTCGAAACCTCACTAACGTACCTAATTACTGAAGAACCGCGTTCAATTCACTAATTAGATCCCTTACGCTTTATGAAAACCCGATTATCCCTCAAAGAGTTCCATTTACTTTCGTAACCCGAATCCCTAGGTTCAATTTTATGTTATTCAAACCATATGTCAATCTCTCGATCATCCATACCATTTAAGATCATCTACACTTATCTCTAAGCTTAGTAGAAGCATTAAGAGCGCATAAAATTGAATAAGAAACACGATTCAATAATGAAGAACGAAGAACATTCAATAAAGGTTTAAATACTTGTTACACCCTAATTCCCAAGAATGGAATTTAGTTCGACATAATGAAAAGAGTTACAATTCCAAAATATGATCCAATTCCAAACATAGAAGAAATCAAAATTACAAAACAAGGGTTTGAAAGAAAACTAGAGTTCTCACTTTTGTCTTGATTCAATGCCCAAAATTCTACAGATTTGACGTTCTCCCTGGATCCTTGATTTGTTCTCCAAGAAGAAACCTCTCAATTCTCACCCAAAAACTGTCGCTTTTCTCCTCTTTTTCTCCACACCCTTTTTTCCCTTTGTCTTTGCCTTTTGTATCCCTTGAAAAACAAGGAAAATCAGAAAATAACTGCTACAACGTGTAAAATCCACTGGCAGTGGATCATTCTGTGTTGTCCCCAAATGCGTGAGAAATAAAAAACTGGGTAGAAACCACTGGTAGTGGGAAAATCCACTGCCAGTGGATGTTATGGCAGGGAGTTCCACGCCAATGGATTTTCCCACTGACAATGGATTCTTTTGTCCTCAATTTTTGCATATTCCAGAGAGATCCACTGGCAATGGATTTTTCCACCGCCGGTGGATTTTTTTGAACCTTGATTTTCATGTGTTTTGTGGGCATTTTTGGGCTCCAAAATGCCTTCTTTGGTATATTCTTCTTTAATTGATGGATTGGCTTCAATTTTTATTCTTCCACAAGCTTGAACTCTTTTCATTTTCTTATTCCCTTCAAATTATTCCAATTCCTTTTGCAAAAAGACTTATGTCATGAAGTTTCCTGCAAAATACAACTACCCAAGTAGCATGTGCGGAAATAGAAGAATAACAATGGAAATTAGGGGGAAAATAAGATGAAATGAACTAAAACTAAGTCTATATGGACCCTAAAACTAATGCAACCTAGACACTTATCATCACCTTCTCAATTCCTAGAATTTATTGCAAGTTTTAATAAAGTCAAAGTAAATTTTTCACATTGGAAATTTCCTTGGCAATAAACAATAAGAATCTAAGGGATATACAGCTCAAAACTTCTCAAAACCCCTTAATTTTGCTATGGTAATTGATTACATGAAAGGTGTAATTGCTTACATAGGCTCTGATAATCGATTACACCAAGGCTGTAATCGATTACCAGGTAATTAATTATGGTAATTAATTAGTCATGAGTGTCACAGTCTAATTTTTAATTAAATTTGAATTGGTAATTAAATAGTGAAAAATTAAAGTTTCTCAGAAAAATAAGAAATGAATTTTAGAAAATAGGAAATTTTATTTTGGTTACAGGGATATTTTTATTTCATAAATCAAATTTAAAATAAGACTAAACAGAAATAAAACACGAAAATAAAAGGTAGAATTATTAAGGAACCCCTTATTAAAAAAATAAAAATTAAAAAAAGAAGAATCTGAGATTTTTCCCCGGTCCTTCTTCCTCCTTCGCACACCGCCCCATTTCCACCGCAATTTGAAGCCTATAAATAAGGCTCAAACCCTCTAAATTTCTTCAAACCAAAATACCTCATAAATCCTATAACCTTTCATCACCTTCTTCAAGCTTCTAAATATTCATTTTCATATCTTGCCCTTCAATTTTGCATAATAAGGAATTATGCAAACTTGAAGATTTGAGGAGATACAAGAAAGTTTAGCACAAAGAAAGCTTAGGACTCTTTAGTTGAGGGAAGAAAGAGGAGATAAGATATTAAATACATAGAAATTAAGTTAGAATTGTTTGTTCAATTATTAATTGTTTATAAACTTATATAGTTAGATTTTAATTTAATTTGAATTAAGTTGTGAAATTGATGTTAATTAGTTTAGAATATGATACATGATATATTTCTGATGTTGTATGATGATTTGGAATCAATTAGTATGTTTAATTTGCAATTAAAAGTGATAAAACAACAAAAACAGAGTTGTTATTTTCGTTCTACAGAATCAGACCCTTTAACAACAGATATTTTCAACTGGTGTTAGAAATTGGAAGCGGTGGCATTTTTGTAAATAAAAATGAGCGGTGGTATTTTTTTAAATAAATCAGAACGGTGGTATTTTTGTAAATAAGACTAGTGACATTTTCGTAAATATGATTAAAAACTTAAAATAATGATTTTTTTAAAAAATAGAATTATTATTATTATTGATTTTTTATTATTCTAGAGACTTTATCTTGGAATAAATAAATATAATTAATTAAATTAATTTTAGAAGTTTATTTAAACATATTTTATGGAAATGTGTTTCTATATTCTTTGGATTATGATATAAATATTATGAAAAATGTGTTTCCATATTCTTTGAATTATATATATAAAGTATGCTTATTTGATTGTTGTGATAATTTTTAAGATTAATCATATAAAGGAATTTGATAATATTGCATTCATACATCATATGCATTGGTCGTTCAAAGAATCCACAGGGGGGTTCTTGGTGGGGGAACGCGCTCTGTTGAGCAACAGACCTCTATGGTGGTTTTATACCACGACCGTCTTAAGGGCTGAGCAGTGTGTCCTTAAGAGGGGTCTGACAACACTTGTTATATATATTATTGTATTGTTATCCGATGTTGGTGTTGTACTATAGGGCGCGGTATCAGTTGCATATTTATAAAAATATTGGCATTGGAAATCACTACTTATGTTCTCACCAGAATGGATCCATCATGCATTTTCATAAAAGAATGGAATATAATAATATAAGTATAATACAAAACACTTGTTTGGCATCTGCATCGCATAGCATCCTACTTGTGTTTGTGTATGTTCTAATTTAATTTCTATTTATTTGATATTTTATCTCACTCTTTCTGTTACTTGTGGCAACCCTTTAATGTTTAATCAGGAAGACATGTGACAAATTGGGTGATGCTTGATGTGGATGAATTATGAAGACTTTTGATGTTGATGCTTGATTGTGTGACTACTTTGGCTGTATTATGTATATGCTATATTTTGGTGCTTTATATCTTTATATTTTATAAGATCTAGGTGCCTATTGTAAAATATAATATGTATGGAACTCTGATGTTATGTATAATAATAAGAAGTTAATTATGTAAAAGGTTTCATACTCTGATATTTTATTAGTAACCTCTAGAATCATGTTGTGAATCACTTGATAATTACCAGGTGAAAAATAAGAAATTTTATATGGTGACGGTAATTATCTTGGGATTTGCAAGTTGGCTCCAGGGTGTTACAATGAGCAATCTGTACACGATTTCAGTTTCCCTATCAGGTAATCAATTACGTAATTGGTTACCAGACAAACAGACCTGCATAATTATGTAAATTTTAGCCTCTAGGCTAACTTTCACAGCCCCTAACTTGCCCGTTTTAACTCTGAATGCAACAAAACTTTATGGGCACTATCTATGACTTATTTGGGACCTACAAAAGTAGTTCGTGCTAAAAAATTCCTTTGAATCACAAAGTTATGCAGAAAAATGTATTCAACTTAATTTCATTACAAAAATCCCATCAATCCTAATTCCAATGGAAAATTTTAGTCATACACAAGTCATAATCGTGCCTAAGAACCTATTGGTACCTTCTAGGGACTCCGAATCCCACTGAAACTTAATTTCACATATTCAGTTGGCTTAATGAGCCATTCTTCTTCTTAAAACATAATCTCTATCTACGTATACATATACACCAATTTCTCTAGATTGCAACCAATTACCGAGCAACATCATAACCACATCGTTATCATCACTATCAAGCATATCCTACCCATAACATCCAGTTTCCTCAATACTTTGGCTCAATGCCATTTTATGCTCTACGTTCAAAATACTTTGGCATCACATACATACATATCGAATTCCACTTATGTACTACTCAACTACAATCACTTGCCAATCAATCATATAATTTAAAGTGGCTCTTTGCCATTCAAAAGAATATAACCATACAACATAAAATATCATACATGATTACATTAATAAATACCCATAATTTACATTATTACAATAATACACTTCATCCCTTGTTTCTTGGCATCTCAGTTCATTTATTACTTATCTCCACGGTGTCCATGATATTCATATATTTGTTACTAAAGGAAAACAACAATAATAACAGAATGGGTGAGTGCCCAAAATATTAATCAATATGGAAATTCAAAATTGAAAAATGCATAATATTAGAATTTTTAACTTCCAATAATAGCAGGAACTGTTCATGGGTCCACCCAATATAAAAATTTAGAGGGCTATCTAAGTTCTTCCAAAATATTAGAATTTTTAACTTCATACAGACTTTAAAAAGATGATTATTTGAAGAAGACACTGATGTTTTTCATTGACTTAGTGTACGCCTTAAAGTTGACGATCTCGCTTTGGCACCACAAGTTGAAAAATCCCAAGCCTTCACTGGGGTTGCCTCACCTCAAAACATAAGCATAGTATAAGAATATCACCATGGTTGGAGTAAAGCCAAGGTGTTGGCAAAGACCTCCAAAGAAATTATTAAACCTCACACATTTTGATGGAGTTAGCTAGGGGAAATGTCCAAAAATCACAACACCCCTATCTTGAAATCGTTTAGTAGGAACTTAACTCCCACCTTTTTGAACAAAATTTCATACATATATAAATACCGATCTCAAGGGGTATTGGAAGATTGGGTCTTTTATTAATAGTGCCACCAGGGAAAAATGATCCTTGTATTTATTTGAGGACTATATTCTTTTGGCGCCTAGCTCGACCCTGTCATGAGTTTCTACATGGCAACTAGGAAATGGCAGGACCTCCCGATGGACCGAGAAATAAGGATTCATCACCTTTTAGTCCAACCAATCAATTTGGTCCACTATCATGTTGGAATTTACTGGATTTGTCACAACATGATGACTCTCTACCTCAAATTATGTATCTTCAGTCACCATCCTTTGCACTTCATGTTTTAAAAAAGGAACATATTTGTAAAAAATAGTGTCGTCAATGTGATAGTAAAGAATGTTGGTGTCTTGTTTCTGGGAGTGAGATGATGTGATCATATGTGACCTTGCTGTTAGTGAGATGAGTCTGATTCAGAGAAGAATGTTGTCTCTAGGGGATGATGTCGTTTTTCCCTTTGAGATCTCCAGAAGATAGAATCACCCCAATAATTGAGGACCTTGACATGGACAAAGTGGTTTCCCTAGGGCTTTCTGAACCCACCTACGTATACTTGTTTGCAACAATTATAATTTGGCCCGGCTGCCCATAGACGGTCATAGAGGTGGCTTTAAGATGATCTCCACTGAATTATCACCCGTGTGGTTGTCTTCTTTATCCTGGTTTGACATATTTTAGGAAATAAAATAAAGTAGATAATTTTAAGAAAGAGTCAGGATAAAGGGACCACCTTGGGGTTCTTTACGGGTTGTTTTCTTGGTACGAGCTAGAGAAATGTCGGTTGCTAACAGAAAAGAGGCAGAGCTATTGCAGTCCAAATTTCGAGCAACTAATCATAAACCTTATCCTGCTATTTATAGGGAGAATTTGGGGGCAACAGATTGGTAGGTGAACAAACGCGACTTAACATGCAACTATAAATATGTCATTTTGGCTCCAAATATAGAGACGTAACGGTAGACTGGAAGATGAAATGACACGTCCAATCAGCATATGCCATATGTCATGTGTCAGTTTTCCTTACAAAATTCTCATCCATACCAGTTAATGACTGATTCCTCTGATGTTCAATATGGGTTACAAAGTAGCAATACATCATAAGTGATTCATTAACAAATAACATATTTTATATATTGACTGACATGATAAGGGAATAAAATAGCCCATTAAAGCGACACGTGTCGCTTCAACGGGTTAAGGGGTAAATGATTTGGGCATGATACCGGCTCTCTTCCTAAGACAAGACACCGGTACCAATCCAATAAAAAGACACTGGCAGTAGAAGAACCAGAAGTATGTAATCCAATCTTTCCATAGGTAGGTCCATTATGACCGATTTGAGGAACCGAGATTATGAGTACATATCAAATAAATAGCTACCAATATGGCAAAAAAAGACTGAACATGATAGCCTTTTCATACCAAGTAGGCGAGTAGTGACAGACTCCAAAACATGGTTTGTCCCTTCATAACATGCCTATAAATACCCGCATTCAATACACATAAGGTAAAACATTTAATACTTGTAACGCTCTAATGTTAAACTTATCACTAACTTAGGCTTCAGAGTGTCTTTGTAGGTAACACCTAAATTTTCTATTTACACGGATCAGAGGTGAACTTCTTGGACCTTAAGATCTAAAGACTCTGAGCTCCTATTGAATTTAGCGGTATATAATACCAGATCCCACTAGACCGGTGTAATATTGAGTGATTGAAAGGAATCAAAATTGAACATTTACCTTATAGTTTCGTTCCCCTGCACCAAACAATTCAAAAAATATATAATATGAATTTTCTATTTTAAAAATGTAAATTACTATTCTATATACATAAAAGTAGTTGCTTGTATGCTTAAATGATGTTATGGTCTAGTGGCTGAGTAGTTCTTTATGCATTAAGTTATAAGTTGAAATCTTATCCAAAGTATTTTTTAATTTTTAATTTTACTTAATAACCAATTAATCAATGAACATTTAACATATTCAGTCGTCATGTCAACAAGGTTTGACACATGGAGTATTTGCAGATTTGAATGAATTTAAAAAAATTTAGGAAATTCAATTCCTATTAATTCAATTTCCATCATTCTTGAAATTATTTGGTTGGATAAAGTAATTTAAATCATTTCATCTTGAAGTTACTTATTTGGATTAAACATTTAAAATTTTAAAATTTTTTATTGGTAAAGGTGATGTGATAGTGACTGAGGGTGGTGGTAGGGCTAGTGGTGGTAGAGATGGAGTTGTGGTGGTTATGGTAGTGGTAGCAACAATAGGGATAGTGGTGACACAATGATAGGAAAGATGGTTGTCATCGAGACAGTGGTTAAGATAAAAGTGTTTCGCGGTGTCAAGAATGACATTGGGTGGTGATGGTGGCCATGACGATGGTGAGGTATAGAGCTGGGTAAACGGGTCTGGGCCCGCGGGCCAACCCGTTTAGTTACTCCTTATGCAGGTTGCGGGTCAAAAAATTAGACCATTTAAAAAGCGGGCTCACAGGTTGGGACCGCGTAACCCACGGGTTGAAACGGGTCTGGCTCGTGAGTTCGAGGGCTAACCCGCGTGTAACATCCCGATTATTTAATTAATGGTAAGATTAATATTAAATGCTAATTGAGAATTAATTTAAAATAAAAGAAAACTTGATGCTGATGGAAGTCATTGGATATGACACATGATTGGATGGTGGCTGCCATTTCACGTTCTCCCACCCACTCTCCTCATTTCTTTTGGGTACATGTTCAGAAGCTCTCAACCACTTTTCCATTCTCTCAAAATCCCCTCGAGACTCTTCCTCTTCCTCTACAATTCTTCTTCTCCTTCTTCTTTGTTCTTCTTCCTTTTCATCAGTTTACGACTGTGGTGTTGTGGAGGACTCGAAGTTCCCTACTGTTGGCAAGGAGCGATCGTTCGGAGGAGGAGCAGCTCCCAGTTTCTCCAAGCTGTGTATGGTGTTCGTCTGGATCTGAAAGTTGTTGAGCGAGAGAGACTGAGGGAAAGAGCAGAGCACGGGTCAACACTAAAAATCAAGGAGCTTCTTGCGTCTTTCCAGTAGGTACGGGGCGCTTTACATCTCAAATGCATAGTTATGGACGGATCCCGGGTGAAAGTACTGTATTTTGTGTTTAGGGTTATGAATATGTTGAATGTGTGAATCATATGATGATAACTTTCGAATACCGGGTGTGTGTGTGCGTTAGCTGAGTCACGTAAGGTTATATCATTCTCCGTCCATGAGATGTGTGTTAGTAAACATGTGAATGTATGAAAATCTACTGGATCTGTGTTGGCCGAGTGCATGCGTTAAGAGTTTGTTATGCTGAGTCCCGTGTGTAGTTTAACACTTAACAGTATGTGGTATATGTTATTGATATTGCTAATACCAAGTGTATATTGTGGGACTGTTGGTTGATTCCTGTGTAGATTTTTATATTAGAAAGCATGAAACCGTGTTGTTGTGAATAATGGTATGATTACCGAGTACTTGTACTGAGAAGCCGAGGGTAAATCCCTGATTGATATCTTATGATTATATGCATGTAAATACTGGGATGACTCTGATGGGATTTCATAATGAATACATGAGATGCATGTGTTATGTGGTTTTACCGAGTGAAATGCCACTGTTGTGCTAATGAATATGTATGGAAAAAATAATAAAGGACCTTGGGTTGGACTCAAGGCAATACCGAGTGAAACACTCGTGTACTAGCGTTGGACGCTTGGTGAAAGTCCTTGGGTTGGACTCAAGGCAAGCTTACCGAGTTGGACTCAGGGCTGCCCGTAACACTCCCATTGTCGCTTGGAGCGATTATGTTATGCGTAAGGGCAAACGGTTTGGTACCAGTAAAATGGCCGGATCAGCTTGGAGCTGAGAAAAAGGCTTGGAGCCTATGTTGCAACATAAAAATTAATAAAAAAACTGATCAGATCCGACTGAAATTAATGTGTGCACACTTATACTGTTGATGAGCTCAATATGGTTATATGCGTATGTATGGGGAATATCAATATGAGCAATATGGCTGTGTATTACTGATTAATATGGCTGTGTGTTATTTGAATAAATTCTGATTGAATGATACTGTGTGTGGATATATCAAATGACAGTGCATGTGATAGATTGATTGAGAGATAATGTTGTGTAGTGGAAAGCTAGAGGATTTTCCGAGTCATTACTGTCATTTTATATGTAAAAGCTCACCCCTATTGTGGCCATATTTCAGTGGATGTTGCTCGGAATGAGGAATGATGGGAGAGCACTAATTGCTGGGAAGTGCATTGTACAGTGGAAGTGTACATGTATATATATATTGTATAGATGGTTTTTGTATAGCCTTGGCCGGCTCTTAGTTTAACGTTTTGATTTTAATGTGTAGGATTTGAACTCTCTCGGTATTGAGAGTAAAACTAAACATATTTCAATATATATATATATATATATATATATATAATGCTATGTGTTTTATCTTGTTCAGTGGGTAATGATGTGGGTGAATGTCTAAGTTGTGTACATTTATTTTCTACTAAATGAATAATGCTTGCGTGATTCCGAGTAAGGGAGAGCTAAGGTAAATCCGAGTGAGGTGAGATAAGAGACCCTCTTCCGAATGAAGAAGGGTTGGGCTAATTCCGAGTGAGTTATGCTCATTAAAGGACTATTTCCCTAGGAGGATCAACCGAAGGGTGTTATGTGAGAAATCCCTTTAATAAGCATATTCCGTGTGGATAAGGCCATGATATCCCGAGTGAGTGAAGTCATGTAATTCCGAGTGGGAATTGACTTAAAAACTTCCCGAGTAAGAACTTATTAGAATTTCCTGAGTGAAGAGAAACTAGAGTATTCTGAGTGAACAAAGCTATGAAATCCTTAAGCGAGACTTGACCTTGTAGAGTTCTCAAGGTAAGAGAGATCAAATATGCCAAGTAAAAAATATGTGAAACATTTCTGAGTGATACGAGACTGTGGAAAATATTCCGAGCGAGGAAAACTTATAGATTCCGAGTGTAATGGCCGAGGGAATAATTCCCGAGTGAACTTAGGTTCAGATTCCGAGTGATAAGGTTACCGAGTGAACTTAGGTTCAGATTCCGAGTGATAAGGTTACCGAGTGAACTTAGGCTCCGATTCCGAGTGATGAGGATATCGAGTGGACTTGAGTTTAGATTCCGAGTGGTCGAATTATCCGAGTGCCTTGTTCGCTTGGGCGAGTAAGGTTTCGCTCCAGCGATCATTGTTCGCTTAGGCGCTTTCTTCCGCTGGCTATTATTTAATCGATATTGGGCCTTGCCAACGTGGGGGCATCCTGACCCGGTTCTTCCTTTCTTTGGTCGGATTCCTATTCCGATTTCCCCTGTTAGCCGTTCGGAATTTTTGGGAAAATTTTTCCCTTGTCTCGGATTTTATTTAATTTAGTTAGGATGTTTTATTTTGGTATCAGAGCGGACTTAAAAGGTCCAAGGCCAAGGTATGCTTACTCTTAGTAAACGGTTGTGTGCATTATGACCAAGTGTCGTAATTATTTGCAGCATCTGATGGATTTGATCCATGTTTAAGCACAATTTGAGTAGCCATGTGCCTATGAGGTGTTGTTTTGGGGGCAGAAGATTGTTCCTACCCTGGTCCGATTAATTATATGATACTTAAGGATTGTATAATAATGTGTTATAATTGTTGAATGTTGGATTGAAGTCCGATCGGTAGTGAGTAATTCTGTAAACTTATCCTTGAAAGGGGTGTTAATTTCAGGATAAGTCATGGCAAATCGTCACAGCATGGAAGCCATAGCCACGGCATTCCAGCGTTTTGCTGACATATTCGAGAGGCAGAACCAGCCTCGAACTGATGATGACCAAGGGTTGGACCGCTTCCTGAAGAGGAAGCCAAGTGAGTTTGAAGGAGGATTCAATCCCGAATAGGCTTATTCATGGATTCAGGATTTAGAAAGGATCTTTGGTGGCCTTCAATGTACCGAGGCCCAGAAAGTGGACTATGTTGTATATATGCTGCGAGCTGAAGCCGAGTGTTGGTGGAAGATCACCAAGGCCCGATTGACTGATGCAGGTACCCAGTTAATCTGGGAGAATTTTAAAGCATGTTTTCTGGAGAAATACTTTCCTGACACGGTGAGGAGTCGGAAAGAGTTGGAATTCATGGAACTAAAGCAGGGTTCTATGACTGTTGAGGAATACGCTGCTAAATTCGAAGCACTATGCCTATTTTATCCTCCATTTCAGCAACCCGGAACCTAGGGTTCCAAGTGCATTAAGTTCGAAAGCGGATTGAGACCCAAGATTTAGAGAGCCTTCAGACACCAGGAGATTCAGAATTTTCCAGTGTTGGTAAATAAAAGTGGAATTTTTGAAGAAGACGATAATGTCCACCTGGGCCAGAGCAGCAGGACTGACACGTCCTTGAAGCCACAACAGCCTCGCTTCAAGAAGTCGGGCAATGTTGGAAGAGGTGGATCCTCCTCTAAATATCAAGGACGGGGAAATCGTGGTTGTCGTTTTGGAGGTCGTCTTGGGAATGGTAAGTTCTTTAGATGTGGTGGTGACCACTTTGCCCGAGAGTGTGATGTTGGAAGAGATGTTGTATGCTTCCATTGTAATGAAAAAGGGCACGTACGCCCCGACTGCCCTCAGCTGCAGCAAGCCAATGCAAACGTACAGCGTGGAGGTTTTCGAGGAAGAGGTCGCGGAAACGGCGGCCGAGGGAATAGTGGCAGAGGTAATGGAGCTCAGGGTAATATGATGTTTGCCCCAAATAACCGAGAGAGAAATGCTAAGCAACCAGTTGTAGGACGGGTTTATGCAATCAATGCCGAGGAAGCTGTACAAGCTAACGACTTGGTGCAAAGTAAGTGCTCACTTGGTAAACATACTCTTGATGTAGTTTTTGATTCTGGAGCTACCCACTCCTTTATAGCTAATGATTGTGTGAGATGTTTAAGGTTTCCGATGTATACATGGATCGGACTTTGGAGGTAGCCAATCCGACCGGCATTAAAGTGTTGACATCGATGATGTGCAAAGATGTAACCTTTACGTTGGGCAATCAGAGTTTTACCTTCGATTTAGTATGTGTGCCTTTGAAAGAGCTCAACATCGTGCTTGGCATGGATTAGCTATCGGCCAACAAGGTGCTGGTGGATTACCAAAACCGAAGGGTGATTTTCTGAGGCAGAACGATAATGATTACACAGTGCAAGGTATAGCCCAGTTATTTGTGATGCTTTATTTGACCAAGGGTGAGAGTAGAATCCGAGTGCATGATATTCCGATTGTTTGTGATTTTCTTGAGGTGTTTCCGGATGATGTGCCGGGTGTCCCTCCAAATAGAGAAGTTGAATTCTCTATTGACTTAATCCTTGGAGCCGAGCCAGTCTCCAGTGCTCCTTATAGGATGTCTCCGACTGAATTAGCTGAGTTGAAGAAGCAAGTTGACGAGTTGCTCAGTAAACAGTTCATTCGACCGAGTGTATCACCGTGGGGCGCACCAGTGTTACTCATCAAGAAGAAGGATGGCAGCATGAGGTTATGTATAGACTACCGGCAGCTAAACAAGCTTACGATCAAGAACCGGTACCCATTACCTAGGATTGATGATTTGATTGATCAGCTGCGGGGTGCTTCAGTCTTCTCAAAAATCGATTTACGGTCGGAATACCACCAGATCCGGGTGAAGGACTCGAATATTCCCAAGACTACATTTAGGACTCGGTATAGTCATTACGAGTATGTAGTAATGTCATTCGGCGTGATAAATGCCCCTATTGTATTCATGAATTACATGAACAGCATTTCCATCCATACTTAGACCGATTCGTGGTCGTTTTTATCGATGATATCTTGGTTTATTCTAAAACCCCTGAGGAGCATGAGGAACATCTCCGATCGGTACTCCAAATATTGAAAGAGAAACAACTATTTGCGAGACTTTCGAAGTGTGACTTCTGGATGGATAGGATCCATTTTCTTGGGCATGTAATTTCCGAGGAAGGTGTCTCGGTAGATCCTTCCAAGGTGGAAGCTGTAATGGCGTGGGAGAGGCCTAAGTCGGTCTTGGAGATCATAAGCTTCATGGGTCTGGCCGGTTATTATAGAAGGTTTATTGAGGGGTTCTCTAAGCTTGCTCTGCCCCTGACCAAGTTGACTCGGAAGAATGTTCCCTTCGTGTGGAGTTCTGAGTATGAGAAAAGTTTCCGAGAGCTAAAGACTAAGTTGACAACGGCTCCAGTGTTGGCATTGCCAAATTTGTAAGAAAGCTTCGTAGTTTACTGTGATGCATCCGGACTCGGTCTCGGATGTGTGCTGATGCAGAAGAACCGAGTAATAGCATATGCCTCTCGTCAATTGAGGCCACATGAGCAGCACTATCTGACTCACGACTTGGAGTTGGCAGCTGTTGTCTTCGCGTTGAAAATATGGAGACATTACTTGTATGGCTCCAAATTTGAGGTTTACAGTGACCACAAAAGCCTCAAATATTTATTCGATCAGAAAGAGCTGAACATGAGGCAAAGGAGGTGGACAAAATTCTTGAAAGATTACGACTTTGAGTTGAAGTATCATCCGGGTAAGGCGAATGTTGTGGCCGACACCTTGAGTCGGAAGTGGATTCATGTGGCAACAATGATGGTGAAAGAAATGGAATTAATTGAACAATTCCGAGACATGAATTTGCACATGGATGTCTCTTCGTCTCGGAAGGTAACGCTCGGAATGTTGAAGATAGCTAGTGAGTTTTTGAAGCTAGTGTATGAGAAGCAAAGGTCGGATTCCTACTTAGCTGAGATGAAAGAGACCCAGGCTAAGGGCAAGAATCTGTCCTTAACCGAGGGCTCGGATGGAATTTTCTGGGTGAAGGATAGGATATATGTGTCGGGTGCTGGCGAATTGAGGAAGATGGTGCTCGATGAAGCCCACAAGAGCCTGTTAAGCATCCACCCGGGCACTACGAAGATGTACCATCACTTGAGGATGCACTTCTGGTGGCCCAGATTGAAAAGAGATATGGTCGACTATGTAGCTCGGTGTATCATTTGCCAGAAGTCAAAAGTTGAGCACCAGAAACCGTATGGTTGATTGCAACCTCTTGAAATCCCCGTGTGGAAATGGGACTCAATTGCCATGGACTTTGTAATGGGATTGCCTAGAACCCGAGCAGGTTATGATGCCATTTGGGTCATTATGGACCGGTTGAAGAAGTCTGCACACTTTCTACCCATGAATATGAGATATTCACTGTAGAAATTGGCCCAGATTTATATCCAAGAAATTGTCCGATTGCATGGTGTGCCGACTTCTATTGTGTCGGACAGGGATCCTAGATTCACGACCCGGTTTTGGACAAGCTTACACCAGGAATTAGGCATTAAACTCCGATTGAGCTCAGCCTACCATCCCTAGTCGGATGGGCAGTCAGAGCGGACAATACAAAATTTGGAGGACTTGCTGAGGTCGTGTGTGTTAGAGCACGGTGGTAGTTGGGAGCAGTACCTCCCTCTGATCGAATTTACATATAATAACAGCCACCACAGCAGCATTGGCATGGCACCATATGAAGCATTGTATGGCCGGAAATGTCAAACCCCACTCTATTGGTTGGAAACCGGTGAAAGTCTATTGTTGGGACCAGAAATTGTGAAGCAGACTTCTGAACAGATTCAACTAATTAGGGAAAAGATGAAGGCATCTCAAGACCGACAGAAAAGCTACCATGATAAGCGGACCAAGATGCTTGAATTTTCGATCGGCGATAAAGTGTTCTTGAAGGTTTCGCCGAATAAAGGGGTCGGACGAGCCTTGAAGAGTGGGAAATTAAGCCCCCGATACATTGGACCCTATGAAATATTGGAAAGGGTCGGTCCTGTGGCATACCGATTAGCATTGCCGACTCATCTATCAAACTTGCATAATGTGTTTCACGTGTCTCAATTGAGGAAGTGTTTACCCGATTGTACACACGAGATGCCGGATGATGAAGTCGAAATCAGAGAGAATTTGACGACTATTGTTGTACCGACTAAAATTATGGACCGGTTGGTAAAACGCTTGAGGAGCAAGGATGTGCAACTAGTCGAAGTAGCGTGGCAACAAAATGGATGTACTTCTTATACTTGGGAACGTGAGGATGCCATGAGGCAGTAGTATCCCGAGCTATTTTATTGAGGTAAGCTTGTGTTTGAATTTCGAGGATGAAATTCTTTGAGGGGGGAGTAGTGTAACATCCCGATTATTTAATTAATGGCAAGATTAATATTAAATGCTAATTGAGAATTAATTTAAAAGAAAAGAAAACTTGATTCTAATGGAAGTGATTGGATATGACACATGATTGGATGGTGGCTGCCATTTCACGTTCTCCCACCCACTCTCCTCATTTCTTTTGGGTACATGTTCAGAAGCTCTCAACCACTTTTCCATTCTCTCAAAATCCGCTCGAGACTCTTCCTCTTCCTCTACAATTCTTCTTCTCCTTCTTCTTCGTTCTTCTTCTTTTTCATCAGTTTACGACTGTGGTATTGTGGAGGACTCGAAGTTCCCCACTGTTGGCAAGGAGCGATCGTTCGGAGAAGGAGCAGCTCCCAGTTTCTCTAAGCTGTGTGTGGTGTTCGTCTGGATCTGAAAGTTGTTGAGCGAGAGAGACTGAGGGAAAAAGCAGAGCACAGGTCAACACTGAAAATCAAGGAGCTTCTTGCGTCTTTCCAGTAGGTACGGGGCGCTTTACATCTCAAATGCATAGTTATGGACGGATCCCGGGTGAAAGTACTGCATTTTGTGTTTATGGTTATGAATATGTTGATTATGTGAATCATATGATGATAACTTTCGAATACCGGGTGTGTGTGTGCGTTAGCTGAGCCACGTAAGGTTATATCATTCTCCGTCCATGAGATGTGTGTTAGTAAACATGTGAATGTATGAAAATGTACTGGATCTGTGTTGGCCGAGTGCATGTGTTAAGAGTTTGTTATGCTGAGTCCCGTGTGTAGTTTAACACTTAACAGTATGTGGTATATGTTATTGATATTACTAATACCAAGTGTATATTGTGGGACTGTTGGTTGATTCCTGTGTAGATTTTTATATTAGAAAGCATGAAACTGTGTTGTTGCGAATAATGGTATGATTACCGAGTACTTGTACTGAGAAACCGAGGGTAAATCCCTGATTGATATCTTATGATTATATGCATGTAAATGCTGGGATGAATCTGATGGGATTTCATAATGAATACATGAGATGTATGTGTTATGTGGTTTTACCAAGTGAAATGCCACTGTTGTGCTAATGAATATGTATGGAAAAAATAATAAAGGACCTTGGGTTGGACTCAAGGCAATACCGAGTGAAACACTCGTGTACTAGCATTGGACGCTTGGTGAAAGTCCTTGGGTTGGACTCAAGGCAAGCTTACCGAGTTGGACTCGGGGCTGCCCGTAACACTCCCGTTGTCGCTTGGAGCGATTGTGTTACGCGTGAGGGCAAACGGTTTGGTACCAGTAAAACGGCCGGATCAGCTTGGAGCTGAGAAAAAGGCTTGGAGCCTATGTTGCAACATAAAAATTAATAAAAAAACTGATCGGATCCGACTGAAATTAATGTGTGCACACTTATACTGTTGATGAGCTCAATGTGGTTATATGCGTATGTATGGGGAATATCAATATGAGCAATATGGATATGTATTACTGATTAATATGGCTGTGTGTTATTTGAATAAATTCTGATTGAATGATACTGTGTGTGGATATATCAAATGACAGTGCATGTGATAGATTGATTGAGAGATAATGTTGTGTAGTGGAAAGCTAGAGGATTTTCCGAGTCATTACTGTCATTTTATATGTAAAAGCTCACCCCTATTGTGGCCATATTTCAGTGGATGTTGCTTGGAATGAGGAATGATGGGAGAGCACTAATTGCTGGGAAGTGCATTGTACAGTGGAAGTGTACATGTATATATATATTGTATAGATGGTTTTTGTATAGCCTTGGCCGGCTCTTAGTTTAACGTTTTGATTTTAATGTGTAGGATTTGAACTCTCTCGGTATTGAGAGTAAAACTAAACATATTTCAATATATATATATATATAATGCTATGTGTTTTATCTTGTTCAGTGGGTAATGATGTGGGTGAATGTCTAAGTTGTGTACATTTATTTTCTACTAAATGAATAATGCTTGCGTGATTCCGAGTAAGGGAGAGCTAAGGTAAATCCGAGTGAGGTGAGATAAGAGACCCTCTTCCGAATGAAGAAGGGTTGGGCTAATTCCGAGTGAGTTATGCTCATTAAAGGACTATTTCCCTAGGAGGATCAACCGAAGGGTGTTATGTGAGAAATCCCTTTAATAAGCATATTCCGTGTGGATAAGGCCATGATATCCCGAGTGAGTGAAGTCATGTAATTCCGAGTGGGAATTGACTTAAAAACTTCCCGAGTAAGAACTTATTAGAATTTCCTGAGTGAAGAGAAACTAGAGTATTCTGAGTGAACAAAGCTATGAAATCCTTAAGCGAGACTTGACCTTGTAGAGTTCTCAAGGTAAGAGAGATCAAATATGCCGAGTAAAAAATATGTGAAACATTTCTGAGTGATACGAGACTGTGGAAAATATTCCGAGCGAGGAAAACTTATAGATTCCGAGTGTAATGGCCGAGGGAATAATTCCCGAGTGAACTTAGGTTCAGATTCCGAGTGATAAGGTTACCGAGTGAACTTAGGTTCAGATTCCGAGTGATAAGGTTACCGAGTGAACTTAGGCTCCGATTCCGAGTGATGAGGATATCGAGTGGACTTGAGTTTAGATTCCGAGTGGTCGAATTATCCGAGTGCCTTGTTCGCTTGGGCGAGTAAGGTTTCGCTCCAGCGATCATTGTTCGCTTAGGCGCTTTCTTCCGCTGGCTATTATTTAATCGATATTGGGCCTTGCCAACGTGGGGGCATCCTGACCCGGTTCTTCCTTTCTTTGGTCGGATTCCTGTTCCGATTTCCCCTGTTAGCCGTTCGGAATTTTTGGGAAAATTTTTCCCTTGTCTCGGATTTTATTTAATTTAGTTAGGATGTTTCACCCCGGGCCAGGAAAAAATAAAAAATATATCAAAAATAAATTAAAAATAGAAAAAAACCTAAAAACTCTAACCCTAACTTAAACTCATGTAATTGTATTTTGAGTTTTTAAGACATTGATGATGTTATTAATTATTATCATGCATTCAAAACCTATTTGTCATGTTTAAGGTTTATATTTGGATTAAAAAACTATTAAATTTAAAATTTCATGAGCTTATTTCATCAATCATGATTGGATTTTTTAGATTTTGGATAATTAAATATGTTGAAGTACATATGTTTTTGGTTTCATAAAAAAATAATGTAGGTCCAATAAATTCAAATGAATAAAAGAGACGCAAAAAAAATATTTCATAGGTGGGTTGGCCCGTGGGTTTACGGGTTTGTCGTGGGCTTAAAAAAATCGACCCATTTAGAAAGTGGGTTTCGTGGGCTGGCCCGTTACGGGGCGGGCTTATGGTGGTGTGGGTTGCGACAATGATTATGGCAACGATGATGGTGGCAATTTTGGTGGTGGTGGCAATGGTAGGGATGGTAGTGGTGGCAAAAAGAGGGTGTTTTTGGAGGAGGTGGTGGTGGTGGAGTAAAGATTGTGGTGGTGGCGACGGTGCGAGTGGAGATCATGGTGGCAGTGGCTTTGGTGGCTACAATAGTGGTAGTGGTGGTAACGATGGTGAAAGTGATGGTGAAGAGGGGGTGCTTGTGGCAGGGGTGGTAATGGTAGTGGCGACAATGAGGGGATTGTGGTGGCGGTAGTGTGGGTAGCGACCATGTGGCGGTGACAAGGATTATAAGGGTGGTAATGGTGGTGGTAGGGACGGTGGTGGTAGTGAAGGTGGCTGCAACGGTGGCAAGGATGGTGATGGTGGTAATAACAATTACAATGATAGGGATAATGATGGGGGATAGGAGAATTTAGATTTCTCTTATTTTTGTAGAATTTTAAATTACTAAATTTTAATTATATTAGAATTCCTTTAAAAATTATGTAAATTTTAAAATTACTAGGATTTTGATGTCCAAACTAAGTATTATAATTACTAGTATTTAAAATCCTTTGTTAAAATGAATTCATATATTAAATTTCCTTATTCAAACACAAGGTTGGAGAAATTTAATGAAGGAATTCACTATAACGAGAAATTTTAAATACTAGTAACTGTAATACATTGTTTGTGTATCAAAATCTTAGTAATTTTACAATTCATAAAATTTGAAAGGAATTCTAATATACCTAAAAATATGAAATTCAAAATTCTACCAAAAATGAGAAATCTAAATTCTTTCTCTATAGAGCTAGGTATGTGAACAACATTGCCCTTCATTGGTGGCTCTACCGCCACCACTATTATCGCCATTTGCATAACTACCACTGTCCTTGACCACCACACCCACCATTACCATAACCATTATCATCATCATTATCACCACTACTTTTGTAGCCACCGCCACAAACATTGTTATCGTCGTCAACGCCACGACCACATCACACATATAACAATCACCACCATTACCACCACCACCACTGTCATGGTCATTGCCACTACTACCATCATCATCATTGTCACCATAGCTACCACTTCATCATCATCACTACTGCCTATTAGGGAATCCCACAGGGTTAGGCAGTGGAAACACATAAGATTTCCAATGATCTTACAAAGTCTTATGTTGCAAAGTATACAATATAATAGAATTATGTTTAAAAATTTTTTCCGTACCTTGTGAAGATGTAAAATGAGTTAGTCTATCAAAGTAATCTTAGCCTTGTCCTTAGGATTCCACGCAAGTACTCCCACCAGAAGCTACATCATCAAATGCTAGTTTGACAATGCACAACCTGACAACTATTATAAGATTGTGTATGTGTGTGTGTTTTTTAAAGAGCTACCTATAAGCATTTCATGCTCTATTTATAGGCTCGGGTTTGATCGGATAAGCTCTCTACAATGATTAGTCTTTTGACTCATTCTGAATGAGTTAGACCCAATAACTTTATTTTAGTCCAATTAATATAAAAGTTGTTCTTTGGTGGGCTTATTATATGTATATATATGTGATTTTATAGATAAAATATATGGTCATATTAATAATAAACTATTTTATTGTTAATATAAAATAAGAGCGAGATCTAGTCATACATTATTATATCTGAATATTATTTAACATCAATGTAACCCATAAGTGATACTTATTTTATATGTTTGTTCTTTTTGTCACGATATCCAATTGGGCCAAAGGCATAGTCGTTGTCATCCTTGTATAACTCAATTCATTTTACTTGATGTTGAAGTATACTTTACTCAAATAAATATCTAATATTTATTCTCCCTAGCATGGTCATGCATTTCTTTAGTTTCACTTCATCAAGTGGTTCATGGACATCATTCTTGTCATGTAGGAGAGACAAATCTCATCTACATCACTTACATCCTTCTACATGATTTGTTTACTACCTAATTACAACCTTTATTATCACCTTGTTACAAATGACGTTTGATTATATTAAAACAACAAACTTCTTATATATGAATCATAGTGACTTCAGGTCGAAAGACTACATATACCATTATCACATTAAGCATCGTTTATGACATTCATGTAAGATCCATGCAACATTTTCATGGTGGGTTCATCTAGTACACTATTATTGTTAATGGCACCTATGTGAAGAGTTGATATTGTCCATATCCATGATCTATGATATCATATCATCAATACACTCAAACACTAGTCTTTAATATATTTATATGTCCCCATGTAAATACTTGACTAGAGACACTTTAAGAATAACTATCATATGACCTACTATTCCAAAGATAAAAAAGTTTTAAAACAATTTTTAAATTGAAAAAGAATTATTTACTGTTAAGCATAAAAATGATACAATAAAATACATAATATCTCGTAGTGCTTACATCAACACCACCACCATCCGCTACACCACCGCCACCATATAGTCCCCAACTTTACCACCATGACCACAATTTCCACCAACAACACCACTTCTTGCTATCACCACAACTGTTGTCACCACCACCACCACCACCATTATTATCACCATCATCACCATTGCCTTCACCATTAATACGACCTTACTACTGTCATCTATTACCTTCACTACCACCACTACCACTCATATTGTTTCCACCTCCCCTATTGCCACCACCATACTATCATTGTGTCCTCGCCAACCCTGCTACTACCCTACCACCACCAAAGTCTCTACCACCACCACCATCTTCACCACTATTGCTACCATCCTCAAAACCAATGTGGTCCCCCTCACTATTGCCACCATCATTACCCCCACCACATCCTAACCGACACCAACTTCATTACCACCAATACCACCTAATCATTGTCACCATTAACACCACACCACCTCTGCCACCATCATTACCATGTCACCCTGACCTTATTGCCATCAAACTCGCCACTATCACCATCACCTCCGTCACCAGTGTTACCATCACTGCTACCAACAAAAAAATTTAAAATGTAAAATTTTAAATACTTAATCCAAATAGATGATTTTTAAAATAAAAAGATTTAAATTAATTCTTCCAAACAAATTGTTCCCCTTGAGTCAAGAGGGGCCCTACAGGATCCTTTTTTCCCTTCTCTTAGGAAAATATATTGGATATTCTGATCTCTCTAGATTTTAGCAGATGATAGTTATCTCTTAATCGTTAGGCCTAAGTCAAGGCCTCTCTTTTTATCCCTTGTATAAATAAGGTCTCGAAGCCTCCCTATAAAAAAGTGACATTTTTGAGTAATAAATCCTAACCCTCCTAGAGTAATTCTCTAAGGTTTTATGTTTTACGTACTAAAAGTGAACATTTTGGCACCCACCGTCGGGCCTAATAAAATGGTTCCCACATCACAGGAAAAACACTGGCTCCATAGAAGAGGACAATGGTAACCACATATAGCAATCCCAGCCGTCGAGATGATGGAAATCATCAGGAGAATTAAAGAGGATAATGAGATATGGACAATCAACTAAAAAAGGCTTTGACTATCGTCCAAACATTGTAACACACAATGGAAGAACTAAAGAAAGAAAAGAAGAATTTGAGAAATCATCGATCAGAGAAGAGGAAGGCCTTCAATTATCAAAAAACCCATACCATAAGACAAAAGATAGACAGACCCGAACCCCCCCAGTCCCCTATGCTACACACCCGTTCATGGAAGAGATAATGGCAATCCCAATACCAACACATTACAAACCTCCAGTGATGGAAAAGTATGATGGAAGAGGCAACCCGAAAGAACATCTCATTATGTTCACCACCAACCTGCTCATTTTGGGAGCATCTGGCGCCTACTCTATAGAACATTCCCCATAATCTTCACCAAATCACCCTCTATTGATTTTCATAAACTCCTCCGAGGAGTGTGTTTTGTTTTGCAGAACTGAGAGAAAAGTTCTTGACGTAGTTTACCTCTAGCTGATCGGTTTAGCAAACCTCACACAGCCTGGTAAATTTGAAGCAAAGCAAAGAAGAGACGCTCAAGCAGTTCATGGCTCGCTTTAACAAGCAAGCCATCCAAATCCGAGATCTAAGCTCAAAAGTAGCCCTCCATACAATCCGAACAGGGTGACGCCCAGGTAAATTCTATAACTCTTTAGCTAAGAAACCCCCTTTAAATATGGATGATTTCAGGTAATGAGTAGCTCGACACATAAACATGGAAAAATAAGAAATGGACTGATAAGGAAATTCTAAGCAGGGGACTACGAGGGCAGACCCATGAAAGAAGAGCCCCTGACCATATAAAGAATAAAATAATACGGTCTATCCCAACCTAAAGTACGACACATTCACCCCTCTGAACAGCAGGTGGGACATAATCATGCATGAAGTCTACAACAGCAGGCTAGTCAAACTCTTCCCACCTGGAAAACAGGCGAAGGGCTCTGATAGGACCAAATTTTATGAGTTTCATAAAACTTTTGACCACGATACAAAAGATAATTAGTTGCTTAAAAACCAAATCAAACACCTCATCCAACAAGGATATCTGGAGAAATTCGTTGACTAAATAAAAGCACCACACGAATTTGGGTAGAAGAGAGAAAGAGGATCCCCGAGGAAAATAGAACTGTAACCACATAAACATCCCAGACATGAGTGTAAGCGTTCCTAGTCTCACATATCAGAGGACGTGAAAGATGATGGATAAATAATTATTCATATTATTTCCAAAGGCTTTCCCGGAAGTAGAACTAACACTCTACACAGAGCAAGATAGGTTAACTCCATACACTGCCTTCTGAGTACTGAAGCCATCACTTTTGAGAACTCAGACCTCTCCAGGGGAGTCCTAAACAAAAACAAACTGATGGCGCTTATAATGGAGATAGTAGAATATATCATGGTGAGAATCCTAGTGGACCAAGGGAGTTCCGCAGATATTTTCTATTGGAAGGCCTACAAACGACTCCAATTGCCTCTTACTTGGCTTAAAAGGTATGATGGAGCACTACTCAGCTTCATAGGAGATTCAGTTCAGGTCATGGGTTATGTAGAGTTAAAGATGATCTTCAGATCATAAGAAGATAACAAGGCAGTTATGGTCAAGTACCTAGTTATTGACATCCCCTGCTTATATAATTTTGGGGCACCCAACTATTAATGCACTCGGTGTGATTATTCCTCCTCCATCTCACCATGAAATTCCCGCTCAGAGATAAATGCATTAGAGTTATTCCCACTAACCCTAAGGTTTTTCAAGAATGTTACCATGAAAGTCTCTGACCCAAGGAAACTTTCATCATGGAAAGACATCGAAATGGGGTTTGATCTTAAAGACGAAAGAGAACATGAACATCCTCAACCACTAGAATCCCTGAAGCTGATACATGTGGGGTCTAATCTGAGTCAATGCACCTGTATCAGTGCAATGCTAGATCAAGGCTCAGAAGAATCTTTGGTCAAGCTTCTGAGGGAAAATCCCGACCTCTTCGCATGGAACCCCATGAATATGCCAGGGATTGACCCAAGTGTCATATGTCATTCGCTGAATATAGACCCAAAAGTTAGACTAGTGACACAGAAGCCGCGTAAACTCAGACCTGATAGGAAAGCAAACAAGTGAAAGATGTGTATAGATTTCACCGACCTCAATATGGCATGTCCTAAAGACCCTCATCCTTTGCTTAGCATTGATCATTAGGTAGATGGTACTTCAAGGTATCAGGTATTGAGTTTCATGGACAGATACCCTAAATATAACCAAATATGAATGAACTCGAGAGACAAAGAGAAAACCACATTCATCACTAGCGGAGCAAACTACTGTTATCAGGAATACTAGCGCCACATATCAGTGGCTAGTAGATAAGATCTTTACCAAGTAGATTGATAGAAACATGGAAGTTTACATAGATGACATAGTCGTGAAGACTAAAGAGGTAAGTAATCATACAAAAACTTGGAAGAAACATTCGCTAAGCAAAGGAAGCACAACATGCACCTTAACCTAGATAAATGCTCATTCAAAGTCCAAAGTGGTAAATTCTTGGGGTATATGCTAACTCATAAAGGCACAGAGGCAAACCTTGACCAATGCCGAGCCATCTTGGAGATACGAGGCTCCCAGAACATCAAAGAGGTACGTTTCACCAGAAGGATTACAACCCTATCCCACTTCCTCACTAAATACGTAGAAAAGTCCAGCCTTTTTACTGAGTTTTAAAGGAAATAAACACCTTCTAGTGGACCCGGGAATGAGACAAAGCTTTTGTAGACCTAAAAGCCTATCTGGATTTACCCCAAATACTGACCAAGCCGACCCTAGGAGTGAAGCTCATCATATACCTCTTAGCCGATGAAAATTCCATCAGTGCTGCCTTGGTACAGGAGGAAGGATTTATCTAACGACCGATGTATTTCACAAGTAAAACTTTACATACAGCCTGGGAGTATCCGGATGGAAGTTGAGACCTTATTTTCATGGCCATCAAATCATCGTCAAGACTGATCAATACATTAGCAAAATCCTTCAAAAGCCTGAGCTAGCAGGGAGAATGGTTATGTGGGCTGTAGAACTCTTCGAATATGAAATCTAATATAAACCTCGAGGAGCTATCAAGGCATAATGTTTGGTAGATTTTGTAACAGATTTGGACAATGATAAGGAGGAGTATGACGCTGAACACGCCTTATGGACCCTGTCAGTAGATGGGTCATCAAACAAAAAAGGAAGCGGGACAGGAATTATACTTGAGTCACCAATCAGATTAGCTATAGAAGAGTCATTGAGGTTCCTGTTTAAATAAAGAAATAATCAAGCAGAGTATGAGGCACTCATAGTGGGATTACAAATGACACTGGAGTTGGGATCTATATGTATACAGGTGAAAAATGACTCACAACTGGTCACTCAATAAATGGAAGGAGCCTACCAAACAAATGACCTTACCCTCGTCAGATACCTCTCTCAGGTTAAGACGTTGATAACAAAATTCAAGTTATTCAAAATAGTGCATGTTCCTAGGGCAGAAAATAAAAGAGCAGGACTTGCTCTCCAAATTGGCTAGCACCAAGAAGATGGGGAACTTGAAGACTTTCTTACAAATTACTATGGAAGAGCTCACCATCAAAGACGTGGAATAACTGAATGAAATCACTATTGCACCCGAGAAAACACATGGATGACCCCAATAATAGATTTTCTAACCAAAAGGGACCTGCTATCAGATTCTTTAGAAGCTAAAAAAGTATAGACACACTCAGCCAATTACACCCTGTTAATAGGGAAACTTTATAAAAGGGGATTTACCCAACTACTTCTCAAATACGTCAATAAAGAACAAGAAGAATATGTGATTCAAGAGCTCTACTTGGGAATCTACAGATACTACGGGGGAGTATGACCCCTAGCTGCCAGAGTCTTTCGAGTAGGATATTTATGGCCTACACCACGCTCAGACTGTTCAAACTTCATCATGAAATGTGAATCTTGCTAAAAGAATGCCAATAGAATACACGGTCATATCGAGCCGCTACATGGAATCCTCTCTCCTTGGCCCTTCAACACATGGGGCATGGACATCTTGGGCCCTTTCCTCCAGGGAAAGGACAAGTAAAATACTTGTTGGTAGCAATAAATTTCTTCACAAAGTAGATAGAAGTCGAGCCCCTCGCTACAATTTTAACGTTTAAGGTACAAAACTTCACTTGGAGAAACATCATATGCAGACACAGACTCCCTTATACCATGATTTCAGATAACAAACAATAATTCACAAATAAGCATTTCATAGAGTTCTGTAAAAACTTGGGCATAAAATGGAAGTTTTCATCAGTAGAACACCCATAAAGGAATGACCAAGTTGAAGCTGCCAACAAAGTGATCCTACAAGAGCTAAAACAAAAACTGGGACAGGCAAAGGGAAGATGGGAGGAAGAGCTATCTAGAGCCTTTTGGGTCTATCATACAACTCCTTACTCAACAACCAAAGAAACATCATTCCGACTCACCTACAGAGCAGATGCCATGATTCTTGTGGAGCTTAGAGAGCCCTCTCTCAGAAGGATCTCCTACGATGAAGAAGAAAATGAAGAGACATAGCTTACATAAAGATATAAGCCTCTAAACAAAAATCCGCCTAAAAATGGAACACCATGCTCAAACCACGACCCTTTCAGAGAGAAGACTTAGTTCTACAAACGAAAGACAACAATAGGAGGGCAAGAGAAGACAGTAAGTTTGTAGCTAATTGGGAAGGCCCATATCAGGTAAAAAAGTAGTAGGAAAAGGAGCATACCTACTAGAAGAATTGGATGGTAGAAGTATTTGTCGGACATGGAGCTCCACATATTTGAAGATGTATCACAACTAATGTAACAAGGATACTCTTTTTCCTACCTGGGAGGTTTTTCTCACAGGGTTTTTCTCCTAAGAGGTTTTAACGAGGCCCTCCCAAACATCAATAACACACGAATGATTTAGCTCAATAATTTTCTTCAAGTTATGAATACGTTAAGTCCTGAAACCCTAAGTGAAGGCTCAGGGGTAACGACAATTCTCTTTATGATTACGTTAAGTCTTAAAACCCTGAGGGAAGTCTCAGGGGTAACGGTAATTCTCTTTACAATTACGTTAAGTCCTAAAACCTAAAGTGAAGGCTCAGGGGTAATGGCAATTTTCTTTAAGGTCATGTCCTAAAAATCCGGTGGAGGGGGTAACGATGATTCTCTTTACTATTATGATAAGTCCTAAGACCTCGAGTGAAGTCTTGGGGGGTAACGGCAATCCTCTTTATGATTAGGTTAAGTCCTAAAACCTTGAGGGAAGGCTCGGGGGTAACAACAATTCTCTTTATGATTACGTTAATTTTGAAAACCCTGAGTGATGTCTCGGGGGTAATGGCAATTCTCTTTACGATTACGCTAAGTCTTAAAACCCCGAGTGAAGGCTCAGGGTAACAACAATTTTATTTACAACCATATCCTAAAACTCACATCAAGGGGGTAACAACGATTCTATGTACAATTACGGTAAGTCCTAAAACCCCGAGTGAAGTCTCACGGGTAACGGAAATTCTCCTTACAATTATGTTAAGTCTTAAAACCTAGAGTGAAGACTCGAGGTAACAACAATTCTCTTTACAATTATGTTAAGTCTTAAAACCACAAGTTAAGGCTCAAGGGTAATGGCAATTCTCTTTACAATTACGTTAAGTTCTAAAACTCCGAGTGAAGTGTCGAGGGTAATAACAATTCTCTTTATGATTACGTTAAATACTAAAACCCCGAATGATGGCTCGGGGGTAATGCCAATTCTCTTTTCAATCACATCCTAAAACTCCGGTCGAGGGGAAACAACAATTCTTTTCATGAGTATGTTAAGTACTAAAACCCTGAATATAGACTCGGGGGTAACGACAAATAATTATTACATTAAAGTCCTAAAACTCCGATAAAGGAGGTAATGACAATTCTTTTCACGATTATTTTAAGTCCTAAAACCCTTAGTAGAGACTCGGGGGTAACGACCAATAATTGCCACGTTAAAGTCCTAAAACTTTGACTGACAGAGCAAAGGCAAATTACTCTTACGCTTAAGTCTTAGCAATGGAATATCATCAAAATACCGAGCAGAAAAACAAATAGGGAAAATCATAAAGCCATAAAAGGTAACAAAAAATGATCTTTCATTTTCATTCTTAAAGAAAAAATTACATAAGTAAAATGGAAGAAATACAAGTAAAAGGGCTAGCTAGGAAGAGGGGGAAGAATCATCCTAAGGAACTCTAACTTCATTAAGAGGAAGAGAGACTAGAGGGTTGGCAACGATATCTTCCTCATTGGACTCGGAAGGATCCACGACCTTCCCATCTTTCACCACCTTGAAAGGATCTGCTGCCTCCCAAGAAATGGCTAGAAGAGGATTCAAGGCTGACACCTACACACGACATAGATCAAACCCTAATACGAAGTTCTTCACCACCTCTACCCTCAACAATTCAACCTGCTCCTCTAACTCTGAGCACTCCTGACGAGCCCTTGACTCGACTTCCAAGAAATTTTACCGTGCAATTTCTAGAGTGCTTTGCACATCTTTTAGAGACGCATAAACTTCTATATTCTCTACAGCAAGTTCCCTATGGGCCTCCTCGGAACTCACCAGCTTCTCCTTAGATCTCGTCAATCTTACTCCAGTGTCTTTTAGTGACGTCTCATCTTTCTGCAAAGCCGCCTTCCAAGCTTTTAGTCGTTCTTCCAACTCGGCCATTTTCTCTCAAAGCCTCATCAGCCTCTTGAAGTTTTCCAGCTGAGGTGTTTTCCTCATTGGTTAAGTAAAAATAGTTTTATCTTGGTCATTAATATACCCATCTAGGTAACGTCTCATTGACGTCGCTCAAAGACCAAATATCTTTATGGCCTAGCAGATGGCCACTTGGTTAAAAGCCATATATCTCAGTTTGTCTTCCTTAAACATCAAGGCCCAATCAATGAACTTAGAGATAGGGAATTAAGCATCTTACAAGGAGTGAGCAGGGTTCCTTACAATGAGACTTTGGTTCATAAAATGCTCTCATTCCTGGGAAGCGCTGTCATAGTCCAATTGAAGGAGAGTCGCTAAACTTTCAGCAGTTATGCGCTCCCGAGGGATCAAAGGGACCTTGGGACATTCGGGAGTCTCTGCCACCTGGATTACGGGAGACTTTAAGAGAACTCCCTGAGAAGATCCTGAACTACCCTAGGAGGACTCCTGCTAGAGCCTTTGCCTCTTAGCATCCTGAGCAATGGCCTAGGAGGCAAAAGCTGGTGAGGGAGAAGAGAGAGCAATTACAGATACGAAGGTGGTAGGAACGATGATTGGAGTTGAGGTAGAAGTTGTGGAAGCTCTCTCATTGCTAGGCCCACCCTTTTGATAAGATTTTTTCAAATCCCAAGCAGACATCTTACATGGAGCCATGTCACCTTAAAAAAAACAAAGCAAAGTTCAGTACAAAAAACCAAAGGTTAAGACAAAAGCCTATGGAAAGCTATACTTACACATCCAAGATTCCAGAGAGCGTGGGTCGGTGGATAAGAAGATTAGCTCCTAGGAGCTAAAATAATGTCCCACTTCCTTGGTAAAAAATTTCATGTTGTCGCGCTTGGAACGAGACAAATCCTCCTGATTTATCCGATATTGAACAGGTTTACGAGTCCAATACAATGAAAAAATGGGATGTCCATCTGGATAATGAAGAAAATCTTCCGCGGGAATACCTGGACTCACCTAGATTTTGAAAAATAATCCTTTAAAATTTTTATAAGACTGGTCAAATGTCGTTATCAGACGACGACTAGGAACACCGCTCTGAGAAACCCACCCCAAAGGAAACCCTACTTCAAAATTTTAGCTTAAAAGAAATAAAAGAAGACAAAAACCAAAAGAGCCCACCCAAAATAATCGTAAAGAACTTCAAAATCTTTAACAAAAGCCTATCTATTCAGATGGAGCTGAGTAGGGGCGACACTCAAAGAATTCAGAACATCCCTCTTAAAATTGGAAAACATAAGAGACAAATGGAGGTAGAAGAAAAAGGTTTCATACACGTATGTGTAATCCAACTCCCCAGGGTTTGTCTAGGCATAATAAACCCTTTCCTTCAACGAACAGCCCAAGCACTCCACATTGGAGGATAACTCAAAGCCATTAAAGGTTCTTTTTGCCACAGTTGGGCAGTGACGTCTTCATCACTCAGTAATAGAGGAGGGGAACAACAAAACCTCCTCCTTGACCCATCAAAAGGCATTCGAAGAAGAAGCCATTTTCTTAAAGGAAGAAAAGCAAGACAGAGGACAATGAAGGAAGACCTAAAAAAAGCAAGAGAAACCATAACAACAACAACGTAAAAGGAAAGGAAGAGGAACAACTAACCTCTAGAAAAGCACAACCCAAGGATGAAGAAGTGAAAAGGTCTAAGAGACGAACTAAGCAAAAGCGAAGACCTAGAAATGAAGGAGAACTAGAGCAGAAAAGCAAAGAACTAGAAGGGATCATAATGACAAAGGTAAGAAATAAATGGGGTTTGAGCTATATATACAAGGAAGAAGTAACTCCCATACAGGAGATTTAACGGTTGAGAACAATCTCACAAACTTTACGACCATGATACCACGACGACCCTTCAAAGGACAACTACCTTTAACACACGTCGAACAAACCACTTATCTTCAAAACGACCTACTTAAACCCAATGGATGCATTTAAGAGCCTAGGGATATAAAATGCCTTATCATTATGAAAACGGCTAGGCCCAGACATCACATTGAGAAATGAAACGACGATTATCCATTATCAAACATGTGTCCCTAACTGAAACCCCATCGTAAAACGTTACAAATTCTTCTTGATGTAGCAGGCAAATCACTCAGAAAGGGGCTATTTAGGATTCCTCACCCAGGTTAAAGCCACTCAAAATTTCTCACTCAAAAGAAGGTCATTCATGATTCCTCACTCGAGAGAGGGCTACTCGGAATTTCTCACCCAGTAGAGAGCCATTTAGGGTTCCTCGCTTGGAAGAAAGTTATTCAATATCAACTTGCTCGAAAATACTTCAACTCAACACCTAGTTACTCGGCCCGACTCTTTACCAAAAGCTTGTGACTCGAGGGCTCTTGTTCCCCTTAGGTTGGGAGGGGGCCCCATGGGATCCCCCCTCTATTTCTTAGGAAAATATCTTAGATATTCTGATATCCTTTGATTTTAGTAAATGATAGTTATATCTTAGAAGTTGGTCCTAAGTCAAGACCCCCATTTTTACCCCTTGTATAAATAACGCCTCGAAGCCTCCCTATAAAAAAGTGATATTTTTTAGTAATAAACCCTAACCCTCCTAGAGTAATTCATTGGAGTTTTGTGTCTTACGTATTTAGAGTGAATACAAATAATTTTAACAATAATAAGAGTTGAATTAATAAAAATTGAATTTTCTAGAATTAATGTTAAATTCTTTGAGATTTTCAAATGTTTAATCTAAACACAACCCTAAGTTAATTTCAGTTCTAAGAACTGAGTTTAAATTACTAAAACTAAGTAAATACCTTGTATTACACCTATATTTAAACAATTTCTTAAAATATCGTTATTTAAAAAATATACTAATTATAATTTAGTTTTGAATTTTCTGTTTTGATGATTCGTAATTTATCGCCAGTACTGTGCTCTCCAAATCTTTGAAAGACGTATGCTGACTTTTTATAATAATAAATCAACGATAACATATAATATAAACTTTGATTGCTATAGTAGAAAAAAAACTCTATGTTATCGTTGATTAATTATATATATATATATATATATATATATATATATATATATATATATATATATATATATATACTCAGCCGACCTAAAATACGTTATGAAAGTCAATCCTATTATTTTAAGTTCAGTCTAGCTTTCGTACTATTTCTTGTTTGAGGATTTTTAAATTAATATTTATTTTATATATTATATTTTATAATACTATGTCATTACCAAATAATGGAACTCGCTCTTTCTTGTTTTATATATCTTATATTGCCATCAAAATGGATGAGATATTAAATTGATCACCAGAACACATCTCTAGTTTATGATATTTAATTATATAAAGTACACTTAATTTAATTGATTCAATAAATATAAAAAATCTCCCACGAACCTTAAACAATTCCATGTTGATTTAATCCTTTTATTTCTAATAATTGGATTGAAACTAAGAATAATTTTGTTCAATGTGGAAATTTTTGAAAAATTACTATGTTTAGTAAAGGTTATAAAAATTATTCATAGATAATTGGATTATTGGGAAACATATAACACAATTATTTGTGTTTTTAGATGAGTAAAGACTTACCCACCTGATTAAGTGAGTAATAACTTACCAAAAAAATAATTTGGCCTAATGTATACAACATTAGGTCTAATATATTCAACATGGAATAGGTCAAAACTTCTACAAATTGATGTCCAATATTATTCCTTCCAAAGTAACTAATTTCACCTAGAAAGGCTAAATTAGACGGGATTTTTATTGCTAAGAACTTGATAAAAAGGGGTTTACCTTCCAAATGCAAACAATGAGTGCATTTTCTATCGTAACTAAAACCATATATCATCTTTTCTTTCCATGCTTTGTTGCTCACAATATTTGGTCACACTATTAAGCCTGGTTGGTGAGAGAATTTGTGTTGCTAACAAGTGCAAAACCACACTTATGGAAGCATAAAGATCTTTCCATAAGCTTGTTCTCTAAAAAGGTATGGGATGCTATTTAGTTTGTTATTCTATGGTGTATTTGGAATGAAATGAGTGATAGATGTGTTAGGAATCAAAATAGAAGTCTTGATCAAGTTTATAAAAGATAAAGGAATAATCATATTATAACTAAGATTTTGTACTTAAAGTCGGTTATAGCTTGTCTGCTAGTCTAAGTCTGCTAGTATGTTGGCTTATTAGGGTCTATTAAGTTTGTTGCTTTGACTTAAATCTGTTGGGTATGTTGAGTTCGTTATCCTTGTTTAGTTATGTTTAGTTTGTTAGTAAGTTGTTAATTAGTTAGTTAGTTCATTATCAATAACTTGTGTATAAATGTCTTGGTTTCTTGAGCCTTGTAATCATCCTTCACAATTTAGTAAATGCATATTCAACAATTGATCTTCTTTTCTCTTTGTGCTTACTCTCTTACATGGTATCAAACCTTACGATAAGCTTAAAATGGACTTGAGGTCTCAAAGGTGTACTCATAGGATATAGCTCATCTCATGGTTATAAATGTCTAAACCTTTAAGGGAAGGTGTTTATAGTGAGACATGTTAACTTTGATTAACATAATTTTCCTCTCACACTTAATTATTCTTTTCTTCAAACTAAGTTTGTTGCTTCTATTGATAGCACTTCATTTCCTGTTATACCTGTCATATAATTTGTCTAATGATATTCCTAATGTTGGTAATTCCATTGTTCCTATTATGTCCACCATGCAAAATCCCACTCATACTTATGCTCTGACTGACCCTGTTATTTTGGACACTAACCATTTTAAACCAAGTTATGTACAAGTTTCTCCTACCACTATGATTGATGCAACTTCCACTCTTGGTAGTCCTACTGCTGTAACAAACCATTCTTCAACTAAACCAACAAACACTTATAGAATGGTGTTAAGGTAGAAGTGTTTAAACTAAGAGTTGTGTTGGTAGAAGCTAAACCATAGTCTGTTGGCTCAGCTCTTTAATGTCCTGAATGGTTTAAGGTTATGAAGGAGGAACTTTTGGCTTTAACAAGGAATCAATCTTGGAATCTGGTGTTAGTGGTCCTTCGACATATGTAGCTCATCGACTATAATTTGGATAAGTATTGAGTTATCGTATCCATAAGAACTTGTGTGATATTCAATAATAAAGTAATAATTAGTTGTAAATCACAATGAATAGATGTATATTACGTTTGAGGTTTGGTTCATAAGATTGATTATTTAGAATTTGACTAGTTTTAATGAGAAAAGGAATAAAACAAAGTTGACAATTATGAAAAGACGTTGGGATCAGACTTCCATATTCTATTCATTCTTTTGAGATCCTATTATGTATTGTTACACATTAAATCAAGTTAATATGACATAAAAGTCACTAAACCTAATCCCTTAGAGAATATATTTTAAACCTTAACATTAAGTCTTAATGTGTTGATAATCCAATGCTTAGATTTGCATTAGGAAAAAGCTTTAACAACCATTAGAATCACTTTATCCCTAAAAGAATAATCTAATGGGCATTTCAATTCAAAAACTTGCTTAACAAACCAAACACACACAAATAAAATTCTCCCAAATAGAAATAAGCACTAGGCACAAGAAATGAAATGTTAACAAGATACTAATGCATAAACATACACAAATATTCACTAAAAAGTTATAAATAGAAATGAGTTTAATTTTAACAGATTTTAATTTTAATAACCATGACTCAAAATATGATGTGTATTTATAAATTATAATCATTACAACAAAAATGACATTTCTTAGTTGTTTTTTTACCTTTTTTAGCGGTTATGAACTACTAAGTTATCCCCCGTAAAAAAATACCATAAAGGTTATGGTGAATGCCATGACGGTCATGATAAAAAAACTCTATATAGGCAGAGAAATACACTAAAAAAACACTACAAAATTAAAAACTAAGCAAATCTAACACAATAACTCAATTAAAACCATATCATAACAATGTTTCAAGTTCAATCAAGTCAAGTAAAAGTGTAGAACATTATATAACTAATCAAAAGTTTAAAATATAGTGATCATCAACTTCAAGCAACAAAGTGAAATGTTTAAAAACAAACAAGACATAGACTAAAAACTAATCTTCTTCCTCAAGCCCAATATAGTCATTATCTCCATTCCCATGGTTATCTTCAAAGAGAAATCCATCATCACTCTCATCTTCATTAGAATCCTCCAACTGTAACTTAATTTCATCTTCTTTTTCACTTTCACTGATGTCCTCAAATTCAGGTTCTTCTTCAATTAGTATCCTTTTTTCCTTTTCCCTTAGATGATGAACTTGAAGCCACATTTTTCTTCTTGTTAGACTTGGTAGCAATAACAACACTTGAAGACTCTATCCTCTTCCTAGTTTTTTCCTAGTATATACCCTAGGCTCTCCAACTCCCAAAGCCACATAAACAGTTCCCTAATTCAATGCATCATCATCCTCAAAGACCAAATCAACTACACCATCATTATTATCATCATCCATTTCCCCAACAAGCCATTCATTACACTCATCAATGTCATTGAGTGAGATTGGATCAATTTCATCTCTAATATTGTATATTTTTGAAGAGTTTGGTTATATTTGACATAAACCAAGTTATGCAACTTTTTGCGGTCTAACCTATTTCTTTTCTTTGAATGGATCTACATCATATAATCAAAATTATGATAATTAGTAAACTACTAAAGTTTAAAGATAGATGAGATAATCTTATGTAAGGTTGAGACAATTACTTGCTCAAACACACTCCAATTGCACTCACACCCAGATATGTTGTATGTCAAGTTGTTCCAAGTTTGGTTCCATATGTTTATACATCTGCCATCATTGAGCTACAAAACTAGTATTTAGAAGAGATTTAGAAGTGAAAATTTAAATATAATTTACTAGACAAGTAAATTATTAATTAGATCCTCACCGGGAGCAATGGTTTTCCTTTGTTTCTATGTAAACTCGCATCCAAACAAACTACTACCATCCTTATAAATTAGCAGCTCAATTAGGATCTTCTGTTTCATATATATACTTAGCACCAACCTCTTGATACAATCATTCAACCTGGCCGTAACCTCTAAATAATATTTTAGGTTGGAATAATAAAACTATAGATTCAGATAATGGCCAGCCGCATGCAATGGTTGGTGAAGTTGGAAACTCCATCTATGATCAATGATTTGAAACATATCTTTGTATTTGGTTTCATAGATATAGCCCATGACTGGTTTCCTTTCCCTATCCACAAGTTAAAGAACTCAAACAAGAGATGCCATGACAATAAGAGTAAACACCATATTTTTTCAGAAATTAGGCATTAAAACCATTTGTGTTGCTTTCTTCCCCTTAGCTTCTTTCCACAACTCGTTCTTCATCCATTCATCAGAGGTGAACATCTTCCTTATTTTCCTTTTTGTTGGTGAAGCCTTTCTAATGAAAGAAAGAATGTGGCAAATCTAGTGACCACGTATCTCACTAACTCCTTCCTTTTTATGAAACGCCTCAATAAACTAAGGGTACTAGAATGGGCATATAAATAAAGCCAACAACAGTTATTCCACTTTGAATTGTCTTCTTCACCAATAGAAGTTTTCTAATATCTTCAATCATCAAATCTACGCAGTGTGCAACACAAAGGGTCTAAAAGAGGTATGGTCTCTTCTCTTCTAACTTTTTCCCCGTCGACACATAGTTTAAACCATTATCTTAATCACTTGAACAACCTTATTCTCTCTAATCTACTCTGCAAGAGAGTCAAGAAACTCAAACAACTTGTCACTAGTTTTCACAAATGGTGATCCATCAACAAACTTTATAAACATTTATCCTACTAGGTGAATTGATCAAAAAAATTATCAAACAACCTTACTTCCTATCATTTTATGCATCTAACATTATAGAATAATCATGCTTTCCCCATTGCTCCTTATGGTCTTTTAAGATATTATTAGTATGCTTCAACTTCCTACTTAGGAGTTTAACTCTTATATCATGATAACTATGAGCATTCAAATTTTTACCAGAGCCACCAACAACATCAAGCATGTCTTTAAAGGCCAAAGATTTGATTAGGTTGAATGACAACCCAGATGTGTACCAAAATTGGGCTATCATTTGGTGAACCTTTTCCTTGGCCTCTTTCTCACAATGTCCCCAGATGTTAGCTTGCCTTAACCTCTCCTTTTTTTTCTCCTATCAATAGCAAGTTTAGATTTTCTACAAAATAGATACATTGACCTTATCGTAGCAATCTTCTTTAAAGCACTATAAGTGCTTGAAGAATAGAGTAAATATTTATTTTCTCCTTCATCCTCCTCATTCCTAGCATATCCAGTATTTTCAAGATCAAGATCTTTCATGTTAAAACTTTCAGTAGTTTCACCTTTACCCTTATCTTCTACATGTTTAAGAATTTCATCTTTGATCTCCAGTGGACATTTCGTGCAAGATTTTGCATTTTCCTTCCTCCCAGTTAGATGTTGCTTGGCTTTGGTTATCCCCCATTTCATAATCTTCCCACAAAAATTACAAACAGTTGTGTTGGTGTCAATTTCTATAACTATACACACATATTTCCAGTCGTGATCATTCTCATTTTTTGTGGAATGTGTTGAAGCTGATTCAGTGGACATTAGGACTAGGAGTGGCTACTGCAACAAGTTGATTGTGTCACTAAAATGATAGAGTCAAAAAATGAAAATATGAAACTTAAAAAGACAAGTTAAAACTGAAAATAACTAAAGTTGTAATAATAGTGTAAAATATTGAAAACTAAAAAAATAAAACTTAGAAATAGAAATAAAAACTATAAAAAAAACTAGAGAAAATGATAATGTAAAATATTAAACTTAAAACTGAAGTAAAAACTAAAAAAAAGTAATAATCAAAGGTGGAACAAAGCAAGAATCAAAATTGAAACAGAGCAACAATCAAACTTAGAAATAATAAGAAGGGGGTAGCAATATTCAAACTCTTAATCACTTGATACAATTTAAAGGATAAATTTCTCTAGAAGTGAAGGCTGAAGATATGAATGTTTTACAATATCTATACATTTGTAAATAAAAACATATTACAAAGTTAGATGCAAACTCACCACATATGTGTGGCATACAAAATATAAAAAATAATTAAATTATGATAAATTAAGGAATAAGAAAAAAATAGGTTTTTCAAGATTCTCGTCATATTTCCTTAAAATCACGTTTAAAATGTGTAAGTTACTCTTTGTAGTGTTAAAATGGATCCATATTTATAGATAGAATATAGATCCAAGCATGAAGTTAACTAAGAAAATAAAAACAAAGCAGAAAATAAAATAGGAATTTGAAAGTAAAATAGAAAGAAAAGTGAAAAATTAAAACTGAAAATATACAATAATTAACAAACTTAAAAACAAAATCCATGTTAAAGTTGAAACAACATCAAACGAAGAAAGATAAAAAAATAAGCAGAAGTATAGAACAAACAAGAGAGTGAATGAAAAGGAGAGCAGAGAGAAAGGGAGTCGAAGATTCTTAGACATGGCACCAGAAAAGGTGAAGCACGTCGGAGAAGAAAACTAACCAGAACAAGGGAGAAAGTGGAGAAGAAAACAAAGAGCACGGGGCAAAGAGTGGAGAAGAAGATGAACCAGAACAGAACAGGGAAGAAAGTGAAGACGAACTAGAATGTTGAAGAAAATGAACTAAAACACCAGAGAAGACAAACCAGAACGCCAAAGAAGATGACGTTGAACATCAAAGTAGCTGAAATTACGTTGGAAAAGATGACCCAAACCGCTAAAGTTAAAGAAAAGGTCGGAGAAGATGACCCAAACCGCAGGAGTTGAAGAAAACGAAGGAGATAAAAGAGAAGTGTGAGGTTGTTGTTGGGTGTTAGGGATTTTTAAATTTTTTTTAAAGTTTTTTCAATGTTTTAGGCTCCTAGGTTACGAGTCAATAACCGGGTCACAGACCCAAAACCTTTTTTATTGTTTTTTGCATGAATTTTCATCATGGCCTACCATAACCCATTATTGTGTCATGTCTATGGCGGCACCGTGAATTTATGCCACGTCATTAAGGTTCCATTACGGCTAGCACAAATCCCGCCATGCTATGACGCCATGGCCGATTTTTTATAACACTGATCAAAGAAGATTGGTCCTTGACCCAGAGGCAACAACAATCTAAAATTATCAAAAACCATTTATGAGCATTGAGGCTAAAAGAATCTACATCCTCAATCTCATCAATCAGGTGTCTAAACTTAACAAATGTAAGCACTATTGGCATAAGCAACATCAATATGAACCCATATGCCTTTTTCTTTTTCCACCTTACAAAGTGGCCCTAATGGATCAATTACGGCAATTAAAGTTATGCCCATAATGACATAAAGGTAACAAGGAACTAACCTATTTTGAACATCTGTTTGAGATAAGAGTGATTCTAACACTAAATTTAGTCTATATAAAAGCAAATTTAGCTCCTAACTTTAACAATTTCCTGTCCATTTGGGCTTTGAAATTGACATCAAAAATCAATTTGGTCCTTATTAACATTGTAAAATCATTCAATTTAGTCCCCTAAATTTTAGACATTGTCAATTTTACCCTTGAATTTAACAACCATCAATTGATTTGGTCTTTGATGTTAAGGGTCAAATTAACTAACAACAAAGTTAGGGACTAAATTGACTAATACATACCAAAGTCAAAGACCAAAATGATTTCAAGCTAATATATACCAAAGTCAAACTAAATTGACTAATACATACCCAAGATTTCAAGCTAGTAACTTTAAACCATGAAACATGTTCATAAGCAAAACTAAAACTAACTCCGAAACACAATAATAAAAACAAGACTAATCAATTTCATGAAATTAAGGGAGAATTTGAAACCCTAAATTACCGAATGACATTTACAATAGTGAGGGTCATAGTAATTGACAGTGGCCACCATCGTCTTCATATTGCATCACCACCCAGAGCAAGAGCACCACCCTGGTAAGCCTCGATGACCATCCTTCCCAAGCCTTCCACCTCCAATTTGCCCCCTCTCCCTTCTGCCACCACACCTGTTTCACGCTTTCTTTACAATTGCACCATCATTCACTATCGCCTTCATCACTGATCTAATATTCTCTGAGCTTAAAATCAAGCTTCGAACAGATCCCAATTGTGATCCCCCTCTCATCGCATTGGTGTACCACTCATCGCCTTCATCGTGTATGTCATAAAGAAGGCCATGATAAGATAATTGAAATGTTTGTCCAAAAGTTCTAAGGGTTTGAAGCTGAGATGAGAGGAAAGGAGAAAGGATGGGTGTTGTCATGGAGGCGCAATGTTGAAGGAAGTGAAGAAGGGAAAAGGTTCACGCAAGATTGAGAGAAAAGGGCAAAAAGGTTTTGGGAGAATTCAAATGAGCTTGCAAGTATGAGAAAGAAAGAAAAAGAACAATGGGTTCTGAGGAAAAAGCTAAGAATAAAAACTAGGCACTAAATTAAATTAAAGAATTAATATTTAAATGGATCCATTTAAAAGACTTTTCTTAAAGGGTACTCTAAAATTCCACTAGGAAAGGTTTAACATCTTTTTAAAAAATTAATTATCTTTCTTAACAGTTCATTTTGTCAAACCATTAAGAAAACTCACATGTCTCTTAGCGGTTCATATCCATGCTATTATTTGTATCTAAAACTACTAAGAAAGAATCCAATCACTTGTATCAAAATAAATAATATTTTTAAAGGCTTTCTTAGTGGGTCTTTTACTAAACCGCTAAGAATGGTAGCATCTATCTTAGGGGTTAACTTTATAACCGTCAAAAAAGATATTTTCTTAGCATATGCCCTATGAACCACTAAAAAAGGTTATTTTTGTTATAATGAATATATTATAAATTATAATTTATTTAAAATTATATATAAGATCTTAAAAGGGTGACCTGATTACAAATGCTTTTTCAAAAACCTAAATTTAACTTATTTAATTAAATAAACTTTTTAAAAGACATCATCTGATGTTTTTATTAAATAGTGGGTCAAACCACACCTTAAATAAGTTAGTGTATAAATTTTTTATACGCGGCCCGACTTTTAGGAATAACTTGATTTATCAAAAATAGCAAAAGGAGCAAAATATGTCAGTCTAATGATTTCAAATTGAATGTATTCTTAAACGCCTTTAACACTCCTACAAATTATAAGGGTGAAAACGTAATAAGCATGTACTCCAATAATGATATATGATAAATTTGAGGGGATAAACATTTTATTTATTATTAAATTAAGGCTGAAATCTTTTAAATGTTAAGGTGGTTAATGTTTCAACCATCCTAACACTTTCAGATGGATGAGTTTATATTTTCCTTAAATTAAAAATGCATGTTTGGCATATATTTAGCCGGAACAGTGAAGTAACAAATCCAAATAGAAACTCTAGCATGATAGGTAAATTTGACGTGAGTTTAATTAATTCCACTTTAATTTTTTACCATGTGGATCCATTTCATATAAAGCTAGGAAAACGGAGTTTAAAAAAAAAATAAATCTAAAAATTAATATTAATTTTTTATATCGTTCGAGACAATTAAAACTTTATTTTAACGTAGGAGATTATCTATTTACAAACCTCCGTTTACAAAGTGCAAAGAACGGTGGCCACCAGTCTCTGTGTCTCTATTCGCTGATATCACCAATGACGGTGGCACTAGTCCCATTCGTCATCATGATAGCATCTTATTGTAAATAAATCGAGTAAAATATCATTTTAATTCCCCAAATTAATATTTCATTTTATGCATAGAATCGTCAATTTCCACTTTATGATAAAAAAAAATGAAAAACTATTGTCAATGGGATAGAAAAAGTTGACATGAGCTTGGTTTACTTGCAGCCTAAAATTTAAATTTATAAAGACAATTGCTTTCAATTTTTATGAAGAAAATTTGGTGTCCATGTCGGGTTCACTTGAATTAGAATATATAGTATATAAACAAAAAGTTAAATACATTTTACGGCTTCGTTTAGTCTATTTTTTTCTTAAATAGTTACTTTTTAAGTTAAACCTAAAATTAACCGCTTTCAAAACATGGGAGAAGTTTTTTATATTCTTTAATTTTTTTCCAATGAAAAAAATGTAGTTTCAAGATAAAAATTGTTGGGAAAATATTTATAAAAATATTAAATTCATTAAAACTTCAATTTTGGTGACAATGATTATGGTGACAACAGTAGTGATGACAATTGAGGTGGGGGTAGCGATGGTGGCTATAATTGCAACAATGGTAGTCATGATGACAATAGCAGAGGTAGGGATAGCAGTGAAGGCGGCGATGATGGCAATGATGTTGGTACCGATGACGATGGCGGTGGTGGCAGCAACAACAACGATGATGGTAGCACCAGACCATTAGTAGTCGTGGTGGCAGCAAGCACGACGATGATGATAGTGGTAGCGACAATGATGAATGGTTTTGATGATAATGGTCACGACAACGATAATGGTGGTTGTGGGTAGGGATAATAATGTTTATGGTGACAATGACATTGATGTAGTACTCGATATATTAAGGAGCAAGATGTAGGATTTTATTAATTATGGACCAAATTGATGTATTTAATTAGTAAAGATTTGAAACTGTTCGTATTAGCATTAAATGTGGTCACATGACAATTTACAGACATTTAATATGTCATATGACACTCTAGTTGGCGCCGTCCAATGACTATTAACAAAAGGTACTAAACATACATGAGGAGTTATGAAGTCATTTTGATAAGTTAGAGACTAACTTGATTAATCATGTATACATTAAGAATAAATTTATGGTTTTACTCCATTGTTTTCACTTAATATGTTTCAAATCATTCTTCACTTAAAACCTAAAGAAAGTTTCAGATGTCATTAAATATTGGATATTTGAGTCATAAAGTTTAATTGTAGGAGACTTCGTAGGTGGTCCAATAACAAGTTTAAGCTATCGTTTTACGTTAAGATATTAAGTGTAACTCAATCTTTAAAAATAACTTATAATTAAATAAAAATTATTCTCACATTATATATTATTAATTGATCTTATAGGATGTATTTGAAAAAAATGAAGAATTTATGAAAATAAATTATGACTTTCATAAGTTATTTTTCACTTATATCAACAAGTTTATTAGTGTAACTTATCAAATTAATTTTTCAGGTGAAGACAAGGGTGTTTTAAACCAAAAATTGTAGTCTAATCCCTTTGAAAAGAGTTGAAAATGAGTTGAGCCAATTTAAGTTAAGTTTTTCATGAACCAAATTTTCCAACTCAAGTTCAGCTCCTTTGTGTTTCACAAACCGTTTAGTTCAACTCGCAAGTTTGAGAGATGAAGTTCTCAATTTTCCATATATTTTATTTACTTTCTTTTTTATGGAAAAAAATAAAAGATAAATTAAAAAGTAAATGAAAACTTATTTTCTATAAATTGAACGTGAAATGGAAATTTTAGATTTAAAACTTAAAATAATCAATATGATTTTTAAGAATTAAAATACTGAAAACTTATTTAAAATTATATAAATTATATATATTTTTGAACTAAACGAGCCAAATTGTACTTAGCTCAAGTTTAACTCATTTAATCGACGAACTTAATTCTCATATCAAATTCAATTCATTTGCTCCATGAACTAATTTCATCAAATCAATTAACAAATTGAGTATCTAACTTTTATCGAGTTAGTTCAGTTTCTTACCAACCCTACCTTAAAAGGCATAAAGATCACTCAAGTAAATCTTGTTTCTACCAACAAAATCTTTTCTATATATTTTTATTGTTAATAAACAATAAGCAGTTAATAACATGCTTAAAAAAAAGCTATATACTAACCGTGCTAAACTTTATGACATCAGAATAAATTATATATATATATAATCAAATTATTAATATAAACAATAGTATAAAAATAACTTAGTAAATATAATTTTTAATTAATTTTTTAAAATTAAATTATGTATTAGTGTACGAAATTAATAAGGTGCCCTTGAAAAATGTTTTTCAATTTTATTGGGCAAAGTGATGATGTATAAAAGTGGGTATCATATATGACAAGCTTGAAATATGATAAGTGCTTTGGCATATGTCATATCAGACACCGCTTACCATGTATAGGCCTATTTAATTAAAATCATAAATACTCCATAATGCAGAACCTATTTAAGTTCAATACGATCAAATTAATTTCGCTTTAAAACGATTGAATTAATTTCTTTTTCATATGTGAAATCGATCCCATACATAATTGATTCATTTTAAGTAAAATTTCAGATTCATATCTTTAAGATAAAAAATAATATTTTAATCTTGAACATAAAAATATCTAGTAAAAAATGCATGTGCTTATGAAAATAAAAACTGTTAGTTGATAGCACCAAACTTTCAGTGAAGTTCTGTTTTTTTAAAAGAAAAAGAAAACTGTGATTTGATCGTTATTAATTCATCTTTAATTATCTATACATTTCATACTGCAGTCTTTTTTAGTAACATTTTTTTCGGTAACATCATATTGCAGTCTAATTATCTATACATTTCATATACAAACATTATTTATATACAGACGCTAAAAGAAGATTATATACACTAAAAAAATCACGTGTGTATATCATTTTTTCTTTATATGAATATACTTTTATCTTAATCACATAAATTAAATTATTTAAATATATTATGATTCTCAATTGATAGTATGATATGCAAATTAATGCCAATACTCAACAAAATTGTCTATTGCTATAACGCATAATATTTTTTTATTTTTTTAACTTAAGTGTTTTTCTAATAACAAATATCCTTATTCGTAGGAAATTTTGAACAAGGTTTAGTTATAATTAATACTTCTCGCCTCTCACAAAAAGTGAATATTCTTTTCATAATTTTAATCTATCTTATTAATCAAGTCAACATCTAACTTCCATAAATGTGAAACAGAGTTTTAAACTGGTTAAAAAATTATGGATTAAATCATGTTAGACCAAAAAACATTAAGTACAAGAACGTATATTTTTTTATGATGCAAAATTTATCACCAATTCTCATGACGCTATTTTATCGGTGACTTGAATTATAATTGTTTATCACCCATATAAAAGAGAAATGACAATAAGTCATGATTGGAAAAAATTATCAAATATAATAAAAAAACATTTTCCTAGTGTTTAAATTTATTTCCACCAGATGCTTTGGTGACTAAAAAAGAAAATTGAAATACTCAAATAATATCAAATATGAGTGTTAATATGGTGATATAGACTCGTTAATCACTTCAATAAATAACTATAATTTGAATCTTGAAGAAAACACCAGTTAGAATAATAAGTCTTTTATCATAATAATAGGGTGAGATGATACCTTGAAAATAAAAAATAATTAACTTATGAGCCTATACTTGACTTAATTTGAAGAAATCAATCCATTTTACTAACTTTACTATTTGATCAAGGATCAATGTTTTATATCATGTTAGGCAGATATCTGAACCCAATAGAACATTAATTCGGTCCTGAGCCTCTTGTGTGAGTTTTTATTGATATTGGGCTTCTTGCATGCTCCAGTGTGCTTATGGGGGCGAGAAAAATCAAGTTGTATGAGGGTTGTATTTATATATGAGTGGTTGTATAAATATAATGACTATTATGTGAGTACCTTTTCTAAATCCATAGGTATCTTGTTTGATGATATGGTTGACATGTTCAGTGTGTATTTGAAGACACCAAATACCTTTGTATATATGTTGATGTGATGATGTATATCGGTCCAAGCAATATGTTTATGTTTTGTAGAGGTGGGAAATTGTGTATTTGGGGTATCCATGGATACAAGCACAACTTCAAACATATCAATAAGTAATGTTTAGATCATATGCCTTTAGCTCAAGGCCGGTCTAAAAGGGTATCCATTGTTGAGTTGAAAGATTTGGAGCTATCTAAAATAGTTTGTGCTAAAAAAAGGTTAGAAGGTCCAGGTTTTATGACTTTTAGGTAATTTAAAGGAAAGTTCAAAATAAAGACTAAGAATGAGAGCTTAAAAATGGAAAATTGTTCAAAGATCCTTGAGTGTCTAGCTCACCTAAAGGCAACCTCAAAATAATAGGGAAGCATCAAGTAAGGAGCTTCAAATGTATCTCAATGTCCAAATCTAATAACTAATGTTTAGATGTCTAATCAATTAAAAAAGAATAATTATCGTAAGACTTAAGCGTCTAAGTGTCCATTGACCAATGTTTGGACATTCACATTTAAGAGATTATCCATTTGTTATAAGACCTAAGCTTCTAGACACCTATTGACTAATATCTAGATGCCCAACTACGACAACATCAATATTCTACAGACCACACATGTTGAAACCCATAAGCCGCGTCCAAATACCCAATTACCTAAAACACACCACACTTTTAGTACTGATCCGGTCCTAACACCGGCCCCCAAGAGCATGGCTTTAATGCTTTGCTAGGTCAGCATTTCGAACGAGGGAAGTACGCTTCAAATACATTATAATTGTTTCTATACGGAGTATATACGACCAAGGCAAGTAACTCCGCCAAGGCATGTTACTCCGCCAAGGCATGTTACTCCGCCAAGGTATGATACTCCGCCAAGGCTCATAACTCCGCCAAGGCATGTTACTCCGCCAAGGCATGTTACTCCGCCAAGGTATGATACTCCGCCAAGGCTCATAACTCCGCCAAGGCATGTTACTCCGCCAAGGCATGTTACTCCGCCAAGGCATGTCACTCCGCCAAGGTATGATACTCCGCCAAGCCATAGGCTCAATACTGGCGGAATATTGAATTTCCCATACTGCGTAGCAAGCCCATACTCACAACCCCGGCACGAGATTGACTCTGTCTTGAGAGGTTAATAATGGGAATCACGCTGTCACGCATAAAGGGTAATAACAATAAAATAATAAAGCATTAACGCTTTCCAGACAAGTGGAGATACCTACTACAATAATGGTGCTTGTAAACGGCGCAGGGGCCCACCACCTTTTCAGCATTATGCCTGAAAACAAGGAACGGGTCCTACCAATAATGGAGCACCAGTAACAGGTATATAAACCTCTATCAAAAAGGTATAGGGGCTCTCCCCCCAATTCTGAACCTTACACTCTTGACTTGCATAATTCTCTCTGATTTGTCTTTCTAAGTCTTCAAGTATTCTGAAATACTGACTTGAGCGTCGGAGAATAATTGCAGGTACCACCACCAACTGTGTCAAGGCATAGAAGGCAATTCCAGGCGGACTACTACATCACCGTAGAGTGAGTTACACTCCGCCCCAGTGTGGTCCAGACTCCGCCCAATATACAAGGATACCCCGTATTCGTATCTGTGTATCACAGCCTTGTATCAGATTGGCATTACATATATACATTTTGAGCTGTTTCAGAATCTTAACTTTACACCCCCTGTAAAGGACGGTTCATTGGCACGCCCAGTGGGACCTGTAAATTTGGTATTCCCACAATCTTTGATCAATCTCCATTACATTCATCGTTAATGGAAAGACCAGGACCAGAAGTGCAGACTGAGGATTCTCCTCCACGTAATCCTAGACGTCTCAATTTTGATAACGATGCTCACAAAAAAACAACGCAGGCTGATTCTCCAGATCCGAGAGACGACATGATTAGGATGCTGAGAGAAGAAATTGCTGAGCTTCGACGTGAAAAGGCAAATCATACTCACGAGAGAGTAGGTCCTGCAAGACAGCCGCATCATGAGGCGCATGCACAAGAGGAATCAAGCACTCCCCGCTACTCTCGCATCCCTACTTACATGGAAGAGCAACGAAGCCTTCCACTGGCAAATGCACAACATCAAGAAGGGAGGAGAGCAGGCTCAATTGCATCCCCCTCAGGATACAAGATGAGTATCCCATTTTCTAAAAGGCTCATGAATGCGCATGTCCCCAGACATTTGCAGACTATGCAACCTATTTCCATAGGAAAATATACTGGGGAAACAGATCCTTCTAAGCATCTAGATGCTTACATCTATGAGGCTATGTTCCTAGGTGCAGAAGAAGATGTCATGTGCAGGATGTTCCCCAGAACCCTTACAGGTGAAGCTCTTAGTTGGTTCAAGAGTTTACCTTCAGGTTCCATTGATTCATGGGAGGATCTGGCTACAGCTTTTGGCAGCCACTTCGTGATCTCTAGGGATGCACCTAGAACCTCTCATACTTTGGCTCAGATCAAGCAAGGTGACAAAGAATCTCTGAAGGATTTCCTTAAGAGATTCTATAAGGAGGCAGCCATGGTTCCTGATTTGACGGAAGCGATACAGTTGCATATCCTCATCGAGGCTATGCAGCCAAAATCACCTTTTGCTCTGTCGTTGGCAAGGGGACCTCCATCCACAATGGAGGAATTTCGCAGGAAGGCGTCCAAGTACGTTGGTATTGAGATGCACCTGGAAGCCACTGCATCACGCAGTAAACCACCCACCGCAACTCCACACCATGACAAAGGTAAAGAAAAATCATCCAGGAATGATAAGTTACCTCAGAAAGACAAAGCAGGGAACCGGCCCTTCAAATAGCAAGATAGACGTGTGTTCAATTTCGCTCATTATGCACCCCTGAACACGTCTTATGAGCAAATCTTGCGCGAAATAGGATGAACTACCCTTAATATTTACGGGATTCAACGTCCACCTCCAATTAGACGCGGTGGGAACCCAAAGAAATATTGTGAGTTCCATGAGTCAGTTGGCCATACCACGGAGGAGTGCAAGCAACTCAAAAATACCATTGAGGTACTCATTCGCGAAGGCAAACTGAAACATTATTTGTTCAAGGGTAAATCTCACGATGAACCAGAGAGGTTTGAGAAAAGATCTCGTGATCGTTCCCCTGATCCTGATAACACTCGGGAACCAAAACATACGGTGGTAACCGAAAAACAAAGGGGCGTTGTTCTTGAGTCCGCCCAAAGAGAGCCAAGCCCAGAACCCAGATCACGGGGTAAAAGGCAGGTTGTAGATATGATTGCTGGGGGCTTTGCCGGAGGCGGACCCTCAAACACCGCCAGAAAAATCACCATCGTATGATCTTGTCCGTGCAAGGCAAGGGTAAGGAATATCGCCCATTCAGGAACGGGGTCCAGACTCCGCCCATAACCTTCACAGATGATGATTTTGGCCCTACAGTTCCTGAAGGAGATGACGCAGTAGTGATTATCGCAGTAATCGCTAATATGGATGTAAAACGCATCCTAATTGACCAGGGAAGTTCCTGCGACGTTATCTTCTATGACTGTTTTAAACGCATGGGACTAACTGATGCTGATTTGCAGCCTTATACGCAGGACCTTACAGCCTTTAATGGCGCCAAACAGCCCACTAAAGGCTACTTGGATACAAGGATCACTTTCGATGGTGAACCTGGGGCAAGGACTGTGAAATCCAGGATTCTTGTCATTGATGTTAAATCTCCATACAATGGCATCATCGGGTGGCCTACCCTGAATGCCATAGAAGCCATCGTTTCAACCCCCCACTTGTTAATCAAGTTCATTGACAAAGATAATCAAGTCTCGTCTATCAGGGGTGACCAGGAGATGGCTCGCTATTGTTACAATTTGAGTCTTAACATGGTGAAGCTTGAAACCATGTCTAAGAAAAGAAAACTGAATGAAGGAAGCAGTGCGGCGGCATCCGTCAATTTGGTGGATCTTGACCCCAGGGCGGAGTCTTCTATAGACCCGCTGAATCCTTTGAAACCAACTCCTGATGGTGGTTCCAAGTCTATTGTATTAGGTAGCACCCCGGAGCAAATTACTAACATCAATGACAAACTGGAACCTAACATGGAAGCAAGACTAATTGCACTTCTCCATGAATACAAAGAAATATTCGCCTGGACTGCAGCTGACATGCCTGGAATGGATCCTAACTTTTGTTGTCACCGCCTGGCGGTGTATCCTGAAACCAAGCCAGTGGCACAAAAGAAGTGGCGTATGGGTCCTGCTAAGCAAAAAGCTGCTTGTGAACAAACAGAGGAGCTCCTAAAGGCGGGGTTCATCAGAGAACTCCGTTACTCTTCCTGGCTGTCCAACGTGGTTATGGTACAGAAAGCCAATGGCAAGTGGCGTATGTGCATAGACTACGTCGACCTAAATAAATGTTGTCCCAAAGATCCATATCCTCTCCCCAACATTGACAGATTGGTTGATGATTCCTCCGGATACAAATATCTATCTTTTATGGATGCCTACTCCGGATACAACCAAATTCCAATGAGCGAGTATGATCAGGAGAAGACAGCATTTATTAATGACAAAGGGGTCTTTTGCTACAATGTCATGCCATTTGGGCTAAAGAACGCCGGGGCGACATACCAGCGCATGATCAACAAAGTTTTTGAAGGCATGCACACGAGGCTGGTAGAGGTTTATATTGATGATATTATTGCCAAGACCCCGGAGGGAGGAGACCACGTTGAAGACCTGCGCCTCATTTTTCAACGCCTGCAGCAATACAACATGAGACTCAATCCACTTAAATGTACATTTGCTGTACCTGGGGGCAGATTTTTGGGTTTCATGTTAACACAAATAGGCATAGAAGCTAATCCTGATAAGTGTCGTGTAATACAAGAGTTACAGAGCCCCAAAACATTGAAAGAGGTGCAATCCCTCAATGGCAAAATCGCTGCTCTAGCACGATTCATGCCAAAAATGGCTCATCGCTCTCTTCCCTTGTACAAGATGCTGAAGAAGGATAAGAAATTCAATTGGGGCCCAGAACAAGAGGCGGCCTTCCAAAGCTTGAAAAATGTCTTAGCCAGCCCTCCAATCCTGGTAAAACCAAGCCCAGGTGAACAACTCATTGTTTATTTGTCTGTTTCAGATGAAGCGCTAGCAGTGGCTCTGGTCAAGGAAACAGTTGAAGGCCAACGACCGGTGTACTTCACTGGTAAAACATTGCACGGTGCAGAGTGCCGTTATCAGAAGATTGAAAAGGCAGCACTTGCAGTTGTTTGGGCCTCACGACGCTTAAGACCATATTTCCATGCACACCCCATCCTGATTCGCACAGACTTGCCACTTCGTACTATATTGTTCAAGCCAGACCTGGCAGGAAGGATGATCAAATGGGCCATAGAACTCTCTGAATTCGACATATCCTACGAACCAAGAACTGCTATCAAGGCACAAGTCCTAGCAGATTTCGTAGTTGAATTAACAGGCTCTAGCCCAGATGCAGATCATTCGCATTGGACAATATATGTCGATGGGTCTTCGAACAACAAAGGATGTGGAGCAGGAATTGTTATTGAAAGTGATGACGGGGTACATCTTGAAATTTCATTACACTTCACCTTCACTACGTCCAACAATCAGGCGGAGTATGAAGCCTGCTTGGCCGGACTCAGAGCAGCCCAAGATATTGGGGCCAAAACTGTTACCCTATGCAGTGATTCTCAATTAGTCATCTCACAAATTCGTGGTGAGTATCAGGCTAAAGAACCCCTGCTACAACAATATCTGGACTGCGTCAATGAGTTAAAGCAGCGCTTCAATGAAGTCACTTTCAAGCATGTACCCCGCGAAGAGAATACACGTGCTGATATCCTCTCCAGGTTAGCCAGCACAAAGAAGGCGGGGTGCACAACTACGGTTGTACAGAGTACCTTGACAGAGCCAAGCATTTCCTTTCCTTCATCAGTAAATATGATTAAGAGCCGCTCCTTTGACGACAATTCCTGGGTAGCACCAATAGTTCGTTACCTTGTTAATGGACAATTGCCCACGGATGATCTTGAGCGAAAGAAACTAAAGAAAGAAGCACCCTGTTATACACTCCTAGACGGACAGTTATACCGCCGAGGAATTTCTGTTCCTTACCTAATATGTATAAATGAAAACGAGGTGCAAGCTGTTTTGGAAGAAGTCCATGAAGGGCAGTGTGGACATCACCCAGGGGCACGGAGTCTAATGAGAAAAATACTCAGGGCGGGGTATTGGTGGCCCACTCTGAAGCATGACTCCACCTCGTATGTTCAAAAATGCGATCAATGCCAACGATTCGCAAATCTCCACCACACTCCAGCGGAGGAAATGTCATCATCAATAACGCCTTGGCCTTTCTATCAATGGGGCATGGATATCTTGGGTCCATTCCCGACTGCGCCCGGCGGTATCAAATACTTGATAGTTGGTGTTGATTATTTCACCAAATGGATTGAGGCAGAGGCAGTGGTGCACATAACGTCAGCCAGGACTCGAAGGTTCGTATATGAAAATATCATTGCACGTTTCGGAGTCCCTGGACACATAGTCACTGATAATGGCACCCAGTTCACAGATCGCAAGTTCACTGAACTTCTAGAAAATCTCAGCATTACGCAGATTTTCTCTTCTGTGGAACACCCTCAAACCAATGGACAAGCAGAGGTTGCCAACAGAGAAATCTTGAAGGGCCTCAAGAAACGCCTCGGTGAGGCAAAGGGAGATTGGGCAAATCAACTGTGCCATGTTTTATGGGCATACAGAACAACGCCTCACTCTACCACGAATGAATCTCCATATCGGTTGACATATGGAGTTGAGGCTGTCATTCCCATTGAATTGGCATCCCCTTCAGCCCGAGTCCTCCATTTCAACGAAGAAGCCAATCAACAGAACCTCGCACATGAACTCGAGGTTTTGGCGGAGTTGAGAGAGGAAGCCTTTGTAAGAGACCAAGCTGTCAAAGCAAAGGCCGCCAAACGGTATAACACACGTATTTTTGAACGCCGTTTCAAAGAAGGAGATTTGGTCCTAAGAAGAGCCAATATTGGCAACAAATTTACACACCAAGGCAAATTGGCACCAACCTGGGAAGGTCCATACCGAGTCATCGAGGTTTTGGGCAAAGGCACATACCGCCTAGAAAACTTAGATGGCACTCCGGCCAGGAATAAATGGAACATTTTAAATTTACGCATATACTACAGCTAGTTGGGTAATATGGTATGATATTTTCTTCCTAACTCAAGGATCTTCCTATGTATGCTTTCCTTGAAAGGGTTTCGAAAAGATATACCCCAACTCAGCCCTTTATGTAGTTCCATTATTAATGAAATGCCTTCCTGCATTCAATCTTCACTCTAACTTTGAATTGATTATCCATGACAGAACTTGTTCCCATGCAGATAAGACAACGGCTCCAAACTGAAGCACAGATGCATAACTCTTTATTCCATAAAGATCAACCAACATGCAACAACGCTTCGCAAACGGAGTCAACAAAAACTCCTTGGGGGGAAAGGATTGGTGTCTCAGCTATATGCTGCACCATACCGACCCTAAGGTCCAAAAAACTCCTTAGGGGGAAAGGATTGGTGTCTCAGCTATATGCTGCACCATACCGACCCTAAGGTCCAGAAAACTCCTTGGGGGGAAAGGATTGGTGTCTCAGCTATATGCTGCACCATACCGACCCTAAGGTCCAAAAAACTCCTTGGGGGGAAAGGATTGGTGTCTCAGCTATATGCTGCACCATACCGACCCTAAGGTCCAGAAAACTCCTTGGGGGGAAAGAATTGGTGTCTCAGCTATATGCTGCACCATACCGACCCTAAGGTCCTACAGGCCGCCTATGGAAAGAACTGGTGTCACAGCTATATGCTGCACCAATTTATCCCCAAGGTCCTGTAGGTTTCTTGCAGGAACAATTGGTGTCACAGCTATATGCTGCACCATACCGCCTCAAAGGTTCAACCAATTTCTTGCATGAACAATTGGTGTCACAGCTATATGCTGCACCCTACTATCTCAAGGGTAAGAACCAACAAAATTCTCACAGGAAGAATCGGTGTCACAGCTATATGCTGCACCATAGTAATCCTGGATTCAACAATTTTCATTTGATCAGGAGTTACACTCCGGTCCAAGTTCAAAAGGATGAACACTCCATCCAAAGCTTGACTCCGCCTAACTATCAATGTTTTACGGAGTACATGAGCAACAAACTTAAGCACTACCTAACAAGTTCAAGTAAGTTCAACACTTGTAAAATTGTGCTTCATTGAAATTCCTAAGAGGCTACTCCGCCTTCTTACGGAATCCAATCTCATTGAAATTCCTAAGAGGCTACTCCGCCTTCTTACGGAATCCAATCTCATTGAAATTCCTAAGAGGCTACTCCGCCTTCTTACGGAATCCAATCTCATTGAAATTCCTAAGAGGCTACTCCGCCTTCTTACGGAATCCAACTCCTTGGAAATTCCTAAGAGGCTACTCCGCCTTCTTACGGAATCCAACTCCTTGGAAATTCCTAAGAGGCTACTCCGTCTTCTTACGGAATTCAACTCCTTGGAAATTCCTAAGAGGCTACTCCGCCTTCTTACGGAATTCAACTCCTTGGAAATTCCTAAGAGGCTACTCCGCCTTCTTACGAAATCCAATCTCATTGAAATTCCTAAGAGGCTACTCCGCCTTCTTACGGAATCCAATCTCATTGAAATTCCTAAGAGGCTACTCCGCCTTCTTACGGAATCCAACTCCTTGGAAATTCCTAAGAGGCTACTCCGCCTTCTTACGGAATCCAACTCCTTGGAAATTCCTAAGAGGCTACTCCGTCTTCTTACGAAATTCAACTCCTTGGTAATTCCTAAGAGGCTACTCCGCCTTCTTACGGAATCCAACCTCATTAAAATTCCTAAGAGGCTACTCCGCCTCCTTACGGAATCTACTTTGAAATTCCTAAGAGGCTACTCTGCCGAATCCAATCTCATTGAAATTCCTAAGAGGCTACTCCGCCTTCTTACGGAATCCAATCTCATTGAAATTCCTAAGAGGCTACTCCGCCTTCTTACGGAATCCAATCTCATTGAAATTCCTAAGAGGCTACTCCGCCTTCTTACGGAATCCAATCTCATTGAAATTCCTAAGAGGCTACTCCGCCTTCTTACGGAATCCAATCTCATTGAAATTCCTAAGAGGCTACTCCGCCTTCTTACGGAATCCAATCTCATTGAAATTCCTAAGAGGCTACTCCGCCTTCTTATGGAATCCAATCTCATTGAAATTCCTAAGAGGCTACTCCGCCTTCTTACGGAATCCAATCTCATTGAAATTCCTAAGAGGCTACTCCGCCTTCTTACGGAATCCAACTCCTTGGAAATTCCTAAGAGGCTACTCTGCCTTCTTACGGAATCCAACTCCTTGGAAATCCCTAAGAGGCTACTCCGCCTTCTTACGGAATTCAACTCCTTGGAAATTCCTAAGAGGCTACTCCGCCTTCTTACGAAATCCAACCTCATTAAAATTCCTAAGAGGCTACTCCGCCTCCTTACGGAATCTACTTTGAAATTCCTAAGAGGCTATTCCGCCTCCTTACGGAATCTGTTTCATTAAAATTCCTAAGAGGCTATTCCGCCTCCTTACGGAATCTGTTTCATTAAAATTCCTAAGAGGCTACTCCGCCTTCTTACGGAATCCAATTTTATTGAAATTCCTAAGAGGCTATTCCGCCTCCTTACGGAATCCAGGGCATACGTGGCAATGAGAGATTGAAACGACAAAACGTGGTTTCGAGGCGCTTTAATGACATGCGTGACAAGTAATGACAAGCAATAAATGCATGAAAACACTTGTCCGTAAATCCTGAACTAGCAAACGCCGCCTAAACCCATGCCTATAAAAGCTAAACTTAAGTGTTATAGCTCATTACAGTGACTCCGCCAGTCACTATAACAAGCTAGGGGGCATATGATCCGGTCCTAACACCGGCCCCCAAGAGCATGGCTTTAATGCTTTGCTAGGTCAGCATTTCGAACGAGGGAAGTACGCTTCAAATACATTATAATTGTTTCTATACGGAGTATATACGACCAAGGCAAGTAACTCCGCCAAGGCATGTTACTCCGCCAAGGCATGTTACTCTGCCAAGGTATGATACTCCGCCAAGGCTCATAACTCCGCCAAGGCATGTTACTCCGCCAAGGTATGATACTCCGCCAAGGCTCATAACTCCGCCAAGGCATGTTACTCCGCCAAGGCATGTTACTCCGCCAAGGCATGTCACTCCACCAAGGTATGATACTCCGCCAAGCCATAGGCTCAATACTGGCGGAATATTGAATTTCCCATACTGCGTAGCAAGCCCATACTCACAACCCCGGCACGAGATTGACTCTGTCTTGAGAGGTTAATAATGGGAATCACGCTGTCACGCATAAAGGGTAATAACAATAAAATAATAAAGCATTAACGCTTTCCAGACAAGTGGAGATACCTACTACAATAATGGTGCTTGTAAACGGCGCAGGGGCCCACCACCTTTTCAGCATTATGCCTGAAAACAAGGAACGGGTCCTACCAATAATGGAGCACCAGTAACAGGTATATAAACCTCTATCAAAAAGGTATAGGGGCTCTCCCCCCAATTCTGAACCTTACACTCTTGACTTGCATAATTCTCTCTGATTGTCTTTCTAAGTCTTCAAGTATTTTGAAATACTGACTTGAGCGTCGGAGAATAATTGCAGGTACCACCACCAACTGTGTCAAGGCATAGAAGGCAATTCCAGGCAGACTACTACATCGCCGTAGAGTGAGTTACACTCCGCCCCAGTGTGGTCCAGACTCCGCCCAATATACAAGGATACCCCGTATTCGTATCTGTGTATCACAGCCTTGTATCAGATTGGCATTACATATATACATTTTGAGCTGTTTCAGAATCTTAACTTTACACCCCCTGTAAAGGACGGTTCAAGTACCATATGCCTAGTTAGATGCTTAGGAATCAACTTTTGGATGGCTAACACTTGCACAACAAGCACCTCTAGAACTTCACAACATCAATGACTTCTAATTCTCAGTATTGAGACACATGTTTTGTAATATAATTAATTACCTCAACATCCAAACATTTATCTTTCAATATTTAAATTCTAAATTAGGTGCCAAAGTCTATAAATTGAATTAGCTTGTATAAAGTTAAGTATATCTCATTTTTGTATTTATCCTTTTTAGAATACTTACTCATTTTCCAACTTTTGTATTGTTGCACCAACATTTTTCTCTATAAAGATTCATCCCATATTCTTATTCTCTTTCATTTCCCCTCGCTATGTGTAACTAATTTCCCTAGCTTAGGATAGATGAATTTTTTGTTGAATCTCATTTATGCTTGAGTTTATGATCAAAGTGTGTGGTGATTTTTTAAATTAATTGTATTTCTCACGCTTTTTGCCTTGCTTGGAATAATCACCTAAGTATTTCATTTAGCTTTTTTTTTCCATGAGAGATCATGGTTCTTAGGTTATATTTATGAAATTCAACATAATTGTTTTAGCACTAAGAGATTAGGCTCATATTTGTGAAGTCTTATTGATTCTTGAAACAATTATTGGCTTTTAATTGTACTCCTCCAACATATTATGGTTCACTTTTAGAAACTTAGGAATAGATTGGTGATCCGGTCTCAATACCGGTATCCGATCTGCAAGACAAATTTCAACGTCTTTGTCAAGACTTCAACGTGTAACCGGTGTCATCGGTATACATCCGGACTGTAATTCCGTATCAGGCGCTCTCCCTATACCGGTTGTTCAGGATAACACCATGACACCGGATAACACACACGTCACTGTGCAAAAGACAAAAATCATTGCTACAGGGACCGATCAATAATCCCCTGCACTACGAGCCAAATTCTGCTCACGGGGATGGTCAACTTGTTCCCTAATCCTAGCCTATACTCTCCATGCTCAATATAAAATAGCCACTTGACCCAATCATGCTGGTAAGTGTGCAATAAAATAATGCTAGTGGAAGTTAGTGGTTCCCCACTAACGAGTCCTCGTAAATCGAGCCAATCAGGTATATGAACTCTTTTCATCAATGAAGGGAGGATTCTCAACTGAAACTATTTTACGATTACTCTTTGAAATACATTCCTTACTTGGAATATATCACTGACTTGAGCATCGGAGAATCTTTGCAGGTGACACCACCATTCGCCTACATCAACGCGTTAGGTCGGTGTAGAGGATCTCCAGAACACCCAATCCGCTCTCCTCACACAAGGTCAACGGATATTTACACCGGATACTCATACATCCGGTCTTCTATACAGTATTCACATACTATTTGTGATTGACTTGACTCCAGATCTCTTGACCCCGGTTCAGGACAGATCAATTGGAATAAACCTAATTTCATGAATCTGACCTTTAATTCTTAAGTGCTTTGGTCATTAAATCACTATTTCGTACATTCTATTCTTACCCACTATTTTTAAACTTCTAAAAACTCAAATAATTATTTTTTTATCTTGTTTATGTTTTCTATTTTAGATTCATTAATTCTCCTTTATACATTGCCAATCCAAATAGATGTTGAATCGAGGAGTTTGTACTTTGGTATACAATCCTTGTAGAAACAACATATATTTTTACTTAATTAAACAATTGGTGCATTTGTCAACTAAGAAACGCTACATCAAGTATCAATCGTAAAAAAAGATGTAAAAATAGCATTCCTAACAATTTTACTACATGAAAATAGTTATTAAGAACTTAATCCTCCAATAAACTATAAAAACAAACCTTCTATATACAAGATAATCAATATATGGAGATAAAGGATCCCATTGTTTAAGTCATATTTTTTGTTTAAACCATGATATTGGTTGATTATTTAACAAGATAGAATAAGAAAGAGAGATGGGATATATATATATGTATATATATATATATATATGTGGTTTGTGTAGCATTAAGAGAAATTAATTTTCAAAAATGGTTTCGAGTGCGACGAGCTTTCACATTTATGGGAAAGCACGCCTATTGGTGTAGTATAAGAAAAAGGAACTTTTATGACCTTAAGTGTCAAAATCAAAGACTATATAAAAAGACTACAGACCCACTATTAATGCTCTTTGAATGTTATGTAATTGTAAGAGTGAAGTTTCGCAAAGAGAATGAATTAAGAAGGCTATGATTAAAGAAATAAAATAAAGGAACGTAAAACTAAAAATATAGGGAATCATAAAGAGTCTTATGTTTTAAATATGTCCTTGAGGCTTTTTGTTCCCCATTGTTTCGTTAATCCTAGGGACTTTAATTATGTAGCCATTACACATGACAAGAAACTATCATTTAGATCATTATTAAGCCATGTCAAAGGGAGCATTAAATTTTAATGGGCTTATGAACTAAATCAAGTATTGGAAACACATAAGTTACCAAGTACTTATGATCACACTTATACATTCAATCTTATTCCTAGAACAACCAATTAGAAAAAGGTATAATCACCACAATCCTAATGAATTAGATTAAATTAAGAAATGGTCCATTCCTTAATATAATGGAATGTAAGGAATAGAATGCCAAACATAAACAAAAAGAATAGTGTTGCTACCCAATTTTTTCCGGGCCCATTTAAAATTTTTGAAAAAAATAAAAATACCAAAAAACAAAATTAAAAAGATATAAAAGATAAAAAAATAAATTTTTAGGAATTATTTTTAAGAAAAGTGAACCTGTGGGCCTGTTTGAATTTTGAACTATTAATCTGGGCTTTAATTCTCAAACTTCTTAAGTCCTTATCAGAACCTTAAATTTTGAATTTTTGAACTTCCAATTTTGAAAGAGATGTTTAAAATTTGAAATTTTAGGGATTATACTTTTAAGAGATTAGAGAAAAATGATAAGAGGGTGAATAGAGATTTGAAGGAATAAGATAAAGTTTCTTTTGAAAAGATAGAGTTTCTAAAGATGAGATAGAGTTTTTTTTTTGTATTTATAAACAAATCAGCTTTAGATTTTTATAATTATATCAATTAAGCTAGCTTTGTTACGAGATAATATATAAAAGCAAATGGATTTCATGTTTCACTAGGAGGAGATAAAGAAAATCAATTCTTTTTAATATATATATTAGGGATGAGGTTTCTTTTTCATATTATATATTTATATATATATTATAAGCCACGAAAAAAGGGTATTAAAGATAGGAACGTGAATCAGGGGGCAATAGATTAGGTAATTGAAAAAATTGAACATAGATTTAAAGACATTCACGCTACAGTGGAGAGGGGGTCAATTGGCATAGGAAAAACGCATATAATTAGAAAAAGAGAAGGAGGATATTAACGTGAATCAGGGAGGAGGAAATTCAATTTGCCACAGATTGAATTTACGTAAATCAAGGCTGCTAGGGAATTTTCAACGTGAAGTACACTGAAGGGATCACATAATTGTAGAGAAAATTTGGAACAAGGATTCACGAGCAACATATACAAGGAGAATTGAAAGATTATATTCGCGTAAGGCATGACACGAGAAAATAAGCAACTGAAATCAACAAAGATAGGTATTTCTTTTCTTTCCTTTTAGATTTCTTTGTCATGATTTATCGTGATCTTTGTTTTTTCTAGAAAATCATAATAGGCACGATTGAATGTGTAAAATCCTTTTCCTCCTAGAAAAATCCTAATAATCAATATCATGTGGTACTCTTTGATGTCTCGTTATTAACTAGTTCGAGTTGTTGTGTTTATAAAATGAAGAGAATAAAATTAATATTGGTATGTGCCTAAAATTATCAAGGTTCATTTGAACAAGACGTTTTGTTAACCTATGTTTAATTTTTAGATTACAAAATAATTTTGATGGTACTAATAGGTAACAGAAATTAAGATATTTACATTAGGGATCAATTTGAATGAGACGTCCTGTTGGTCTAAGTTTTCAAATAAAATAAATTTATAACTATCTCAAAATTAACGTAGACTTTAAAAAACATTTTTGATAACAAATTTAAAGTCTTTATAGATTTTTTGGACGGGATGTCCTGCCAATCTATGTAAAATTTCCTAAAATAATTTAGACCATAAAAAACTTTACTAATATCAATAATATAATAAAATCAAAATATCTTTATAGATTCTTTGGATGAGACGTCCTATTAATCTAGGTCTTCAAATAAACTTTTCATTCTTAAATCAATCTAGATTGTTAAGATTCCCTCTAAAAATATAATAAAATCAATAAAACCCCAAGGTTTCTTTTTTTAAAATAACTTACTTCGTGTTTTTTTAGAATAACCCAAAGAACTACGTAACCTTGATTTCCCCTAACGCTTGGGGAATACGTAGGAGCGAGAACAATTATTCCTGTCGGACCCAAATTTAAAAATAAATATATCTCTTTAACTTATAAAATAAAATCATAACACTTTTAATGAAAACTCGATTAATTTGGACGAGACATCCTGTTAATCGCAAAATTTATAATTTTAAATTATTAAATCGACAATAAACTCATAAGGCATTTTAAGAGGCTAAAAATTACAAATTATTAAGATTGTTCATAAAACTTAAACAAGTTACGGTAACTATTTAAAACGGACAGTGTGGGGTGCTAATACTTTCCCCACCTGTAATTAGACTCCTGAACTTTAAAATCTCGAATTAAGATCGATACCTTCATGTTAGGGTTTTTCTGATGTTTTACCTAAAAAACATTGGTGGCGACTCCATGGTTTCTGGAGGGAACTCTAGAAAATTATTTTCTTTTTAAGGTCGGCCTCCCGCCACGATCTAGGTTGCGACAAATAGAATAAACAAAATGCTTATTCATAATTATGCAAACATAGGTGCAAAAAGATTACTTGACAACAATCCATCTCAGCCCCTAAGGCTAGGGAAATTTAGCTACTCATATTCATAGACAAACATGAAACAACTAAATTAAATATAAATCTAACTTTATAGACAAAGAAAGAAAAGCAACCCTGAATACATAACCTACACTAAGGGATGTGACTCTATGTGATCAAGGAAAGCTCTTGAATTTTTAAACTTCATGACACGGAGAAAGAATCCTTGTGAGAACTCAAAAAAGAAAGAATATGGTAGATGATAGATGATAGGGTATACTCCACTACTACCTAGGGTAACTAAACAGCCAAAAACCCCGAGTCTAACAAACTAGGTCATTAATACACATAAACATAAGTCGTGTCATTCTTTTTATACATGGCCCTGTTCAAACAGAAGTTGTGTTTAACTAAGCTTTTTTACTCCTTAGCCCAATTATCCTTGTTTGGTCTAGTTTCACTGATAATCTCTAAAGTACTGGCTCCTAAGCTAATCCTACAAAAGAAAGTATTTGCTTTGGCTTTTTAACATAAAAGAATATGCATTCCTAATAAAAAAAATATGATAAAAGAGGTTGAATAACAATTTACTAATAAGTGACACAACTGATAACTAAATTAACACAATTAGAGGGAAATAACATGACTTCTAAAACTCTTCTTAGAAAGCTTTATTCCATTTTGTATTTTTAAACCACCAAATAATTTTAATTTTTGGTATAAAAGTTATTTTAAATGTATTTATTTTTAAATCCCTAATTCTCCATTTTTGTATATAAAAAACTTATAAGAATAAAATTCAAATAAGCACAACCATATTCAATTTAGCATGATTATGCCTAACATCATATAGAAAAGATCTCCTTATTATGGGCATGCTCAAGAGAAGCACGCCTATGTTACCTTGATGTGAGAACCTTACCATATGCACGGGGATGAATGTACTAGTTTGAACACAGGTTGTGTTTGATACTCTACTATGATATAAAAATGAAATTTTAGATTTATGTAAGGACTCTTTATCTTTTTCTTATCTTAGCAATTTGTACACATTATTTTCCCTCATCAACCACTCATTGCCATCATTCTTTCTTTATCACCCTTGCCTTGGATGGTTGTTCCCCACTTTTTCTATGACAAATCATGTCACTAGGTTGCAAGTGACATCTTCTAGGCGTCTGTAGCAATCACGTATATGATGATTACCTCCGCACTTATGACACTTTATATTCATATGATTGTTACGTCTCTTAGAAGATGATGATGATCCTCCCTTGAAACGATTTGGATAGAACGATCCTTTCCTTTTGAAGGTAACTGACTGAGGTCTCAGTTGTCTATTAATCTTCTCTTAAGCCAATCTGGCTGGGTGGTTTTCTTCAAAAATTCGGCATTTATTGATTGGGATTGAGAAGCTCCGAATTTCTTGATAATAGATAGCCTCTTTAATTTCAAGATTCAAACCATTCTCGAACTTGACACACTTTGAGGCTTCAGCACCTGCCTGTTGGAAAGGAGGGTAAAAGAGGGATAACTCTTCAAATTTAGAAGCATACTCACCAACAGACATTGAGCCTTGTTTCAGCTCCATGAATTCCAGCTCTTTTCGGCTCTTCACACTTGCTGGAAAATATTTCTCCAGAAAACAGTCTCTGAAGTTAGCCCAGTCCAATGTTCTGTCGGTCTCAGTCATACGAACCCTGGCATGGATCCACCAGTTCTCTGCTTCCTCAATCATCATGTAGGTGGCATACTCCACCTTTTCAAATTCTGTGCAGGGTAAGGATCAAAAAATGCGTTCTATTTCCTTAATCCATAAGTATGCTACCTCTGGATTATAGCCTCCTTTAAATTGTGATGGCTTCCTTTTCAAGAAGTGATCCAATCCGTGAAGTCCTCCAGTATTTCTTGGTTGATTTTAACTATCCAAGACCTTAGCCAAACGGTTGAAAGCGGCTGCCATAGCGTCGTTATTGTTTCTTGTCATCCTACATTCGTAGTTTGGTTTATACTAATTCTAAGGGAAAGTATATCGTATACAATTACAAGATTATACCATAACTATAAGTATTTTACAATTTATCAGTTAAGCAACAAGTCATACAGCACACACTTAACATATTATCAAGCAAGTAATCAAACAATTCACGTAGTATATCAAAGAAACAATACATGTCATAGCAATTGGCCCTGAATTTTTGAAAATGCTTTGATACCACCAATGTGACGCCCAAAACTCAAATTATAAATTCCAATTTATTAACCCAAATTTTTGAAATAAATTTTTCACGTTTAAAGAATCATTTTGAAATTCGTAATTTAAATTCTGAGGTCACGTAAAAATTGATAAATGCGGAATATTATCATGCATACTAGTCGTGAACGAATAAAACATAATACATTTACATAGCGAAAACGATAAATAAGATTGCAGTACATGGTACATAATATTATTACAACACATTAAATCTCAAATGAAATCAAAGTCCAAGCAATAAAACATAAAAAACTTCATTAATTGCACCACTCATCATTCTGTGAAGCGTGCACTGTAAAAATAATGTAAGAGTGAGATAGAATATAGAATAAATATAAAATAAGTAAAATTGCACAAACACAATCAACAAACCATAATGATATTGAAACCGAAATAGACCATAAAACAACCGGGTGATATATGGGATGGAAGGCAAGGGAAAAACAAAGCACACATTCGGTAATTCAGCGGGAGCACAACAGCTTAAGTCGGCCCAAACGGTACACCCTCGTTCAAGCGTGGTCCAACATCGTTTGAGCGAGATATCACAAGGCAACAGCGAAAGACCCATCAACGCCTAAGCGAATCCCATAGAACAACGCTCACTCGCTCAAGCGAGATCCAGCACGCTTGAGCGAGACAGCCCAACTCACTCGGGCGAAGGATCATACGCTTAAGCGAACAAACCCAAAAGCCTTCCAAGCACACACACTCGCTGGAGCGAATACCTTGTTCGCTGAGGCGAGTAACCCACTCGGTAATTCCCATCACTCGGAATCTGGGGCTTCATCCACTCGGAAAATGATGACTATTCCACTCGGAATCTATAGACCTTCCTCACTCAGGATAGCTTCTAATCAAACACCGGAGTATCATCATTTCTCTCACTCGGGAAATGCATAGACCTTCCTTCACTCAGAAGGGGTCTCCACAGTCATACGTCACTCGGAATATTCCAGCCAGATTCACTCGGTATACATCATCATATTCACTCGGGGAAAATCAGGAAGTTAAGTCCCACTCGGACTTATTCAAATCTTAACCACTCGGCATATGGATTCTCGTTCACTCGAATTATGTATAGATCATACATTTAGAATGTATCTCAATTAAACCATCACAACAACTCTTCCCTCGGAAGAGGTTCACTCAGCATCTCCACTCGGGCATACCGAGATCTTTCCCCACTCGGAGTTATACTCATATTTTTCACTCGGTGACAATCATTCTTAACATTACTCAGGGGATTCCCCCATTAAATCCCACACAGAATAGGTTCATCAAAGGGGTTTCTCTCAGAATCCTTTTAAGTCTTCTCTACTCGGAACAGAAGCCCAACACTATAGTCTCACTCGGAATCATCAACTTAACACTATTTCACCCATCAACAATTCTCAAATAATTCAATAACACTTCACAACCAATATAGTGTATGCTACTAATATAACCACACACATAAATATATATGTAAACATGTACTCGGATACTTATCATCCTAACATCATTCATTCACCAACACTTATTACTCGATGCAATTAACACCATACCCATGTAAAGTATTTATATATATGTATACGTGTACTTGTCTATAATTCTGATAGGCATTACTCATAAACACATATGCTAATTTTCCTATTACATGAGAGCCGGCCAAGGCTACACTAACTAAACATAATAAATACAATATAAGCACTCAACAGTCGGAGTGCACCACACTCGGACTTGAGGCCTTATCATCACTTCCGAGTCTGACCTGCACATACTGAAAAATGGTGTAGGGGTGAGCTTTTACATATAAAATGACAGTTATTGACTCAGATTATACCTCAATCCTCAATTATACAATTTACATGGCTCAATCCATAATAATATATATACACTGCCAATTAATATAACAGTCACACAACATCATCCAATCAGAAATTGTACAATAGCATACATTCTCAATCATAACATCACATTACACTCGGCAACAACATCAATACATACATATTCATTCAGTCGGAATTCACTCATACGACATCATCTAGTTGGAATTTACTCAATTCATTCAAATCCATGCGAATCATGTTAGTCTCAATAACAATGCTCTTACACACATGCATGCGGATCCGACTTAAACAGTGATTTCAGTTGCAGATTCCTTCCCGGCCCCCCGTCCACTAGCCCTTCCCATGTGGTACCGGTCACCTCGTGACGTCTCGAGACTCAGCTCTAGCTCCGTCGGCTACCACAGGTCCTCATGGATCTAGCCCGAAATCTGTGACTGAAAATCATCTCATATGGCTCCAGATTCCTTCCCGGCCCCTCATCCACTAGCCCTTTCCGTGTGGTACCGGTCACGTCGTGACGTCTCGAGACTCAGCTCTAGCTTCGTCGGCTACCACGGGTCCTCATGGAACTAGCCAGGAATCTGGAAGTCATCTCATAGGGTCTCTGACCTTCCATGGGTCACCCTTTTCTCATATATGCAATTCTCATGCAATTTCACAACAAGCATCCAAGCTTACCAAGTGCGTCTCACGCAACCATTAATAGGTCACAACCGTTTCAACACGGCATATAGATTCACTCGGAATTTCACCGTTTCATCACATCATCATATGCGTTTGTCATAGTAACTCACAACAAGAAAATCAGGGTAACAATACTACAGCACATCCACTCGACATTTTTAATGAAGTCAGCATGCATTTCAACACCACATTCCAAATGGAAATGAACATATCAACTCACATCTCATACATTCAAAAGTCATCATGGCATTCTCATTCATATACATTTAAACATGAAACTGCAAATAGAACTCAGCGAATCACCCCCTTTTTAACTCATGCACTCGACAATAATAGTAACCCTCTTATTTACAAGCATTCAGTCAGCATTCGCAGAAATATTAACATGCACTCATGGACGGAGTCACACAACACTAAACAGTTCACAGATACCACAAATCCGGGAGTTGCATGCACTATTACTTAATCACAGCACAGCTATCAACACAGTTCACACATAACACATCACATTTAAACAAATACCCGGAACCCGTCCATAAACCATGCATTTGACATGCAAAGCGCCCCCTACCTGCTGTCGGGGTTCAGAGACTCTTCGAGTTACAATGCTGACCGATCGTTCCTTCTGTTACTCCTCCTCCAATGATGAGTGCTTATTTTATGATTAAATTCACGGCTCAATTAGAACTATTTTTTGAATAACTTAACAAAATTAATAAATAATTGAGCATGATTTTGAGTATAAAGGAAGTATTAAGGAAAGAAGCTTCAAATCTGAAAATCAGGAACAACTTGTCAAAAGCCTTGAAGAAACCAAGAGCATCAAGCAAAGGACACTTGAGTGTGGTACACTACACGCCTGAGCGTGGAAGCCACGTTGCCCATGCACCCAAGTGAAACAAGGAACTCACCAACAGCCCCTCACGCTTGAGCGTGAGCCCGAGCTCGCTCAAGCATGACTTCATGCATGACTGACGCTCAAGCGTGGCACCAAGAAGCTTAAAGCGTGACTGAAATGGAAGAAGGAACAGCATCAGGTCATCTCACGCTCAAGTGTGAGCAGGAGCCGCTTGGGCGTGACCTCGATCCCGCTTGAGCGTGGCTTGAGCGTGGAGTACATATGTTGAACCAAGGAACCACGCTTAAGCGTGGGCAAGCAAGCTCAAGCGTGACTCACCCAGCGTGGGCTTCTTAATTCTTTATTCACCCGTAATGCGATGCAAACTCATCCACTTTCTGCTGTTTCCACCAGTCTCTGAAAGATGCCGCATGGGTTCTACGTAAGTGGGTAAGAGAAACTAAGCCAAAAACTCCTATAAAGCAAGCTGCAAACAGGGCATCATCATCAATCTCCTATCATCTGATACATCAGATTCATCCTCTGTATTTTCATTCACACTTTCCATTTTCTGTATTCATTCCTTTGATGGTGAAAATGCAAGGCATGAGTAACTAATCTCCCTTATGGGATTGGCTGTAATCCATTCAACACTGAAGTAATGCTGTCGTAAGTTTTCATTGAGTAATAAGATTTGATAAAGTTTCTATATTTCCTTCTGTGTTTAATGCCTGAAAGTACTTGATCACTATTTTCTTGTTCTAAGTTTTCTTGAGTATGCTGGGAAGTGACTTTTGAAAGCAGACCCTGAAAGAAATGCTTGTTGTGAGTAGGTAGCCAGGGATGGCGTCTAACGCAACAAACGTCAAAACAATCGATCGGTAATGCTGGAATGGTTTCCAAAGTGACTGAGGGATCAGCGGTTTGGAAATCATTCTTATGAATTTTGTAGTCGAGGGATCGATGCAAATGACTTTGATTGTGACGTAGAACTTATCTTTTCGATTTACTTATATGGAAACTTATGCAGCTTACAGAGGTGAAGATGTGATGAAGCCAATCCCTGTTTTACAAAACTGATTTTTCCAACCTCATTTACTGTTATCTTTTGCACAATATTATTCTCTGTTATTTTGTTACTTGCTGTTTTTCATTCAATAACATTCACAACAAACCCAAACAACAACTTTCTGCCAAATCAATTCAAACTAAAGTCTTCATTCTAGCACCTCCTCAGTGGAACGACAACTATACTGTATTACAACTTCTGTGTTTAAACTTGGCACATCCATTTCATTGAGTTCATATTATACAAACTTGATTTTCTCTCAGTGAACTCAATATAATCAAAACACTTACCAAGTTTTGAGGTTGGGGAGAGTTTGATGAGTGCTTATTTTATGATTAAATTCATGGCTCAATTAGAACTATTTTTTGAATAACTTAACAAAATTAATAAATAATTGAGCATGATTTTGAGTATAAAGGAAGTATTAAGGAAAGAAGCTTCAAATCTGAAAATCAGGAACAACTTGTCAAAAGCCTTGAAGAAACCAAGAGCATCAAGCAAAGGACACTTGAGCGTGGTACACTACACGCCTGAGCGTGGAAGCCACGTTGCCCATGCACCCAAGTGAAACAAGGAACTCACTAACAGCCCCTCACGCTTGAGCGTGAGCCCGAGCTCGCTCAAGCGTGACTTCATGCATGACTGACGCTCAAGCGTGGCACCAAGAAGCTTAAAGCGTGACTGAAATGGAAGAAGGAACAGCATCAAGTCATCTCACGCTCAAGCGTGAGCAGGAGCCGCTTGGGCGTGACCTCGATCCTGCTTGAGCGTGGCTTGAGCGTGGAGTACATATGTTGAACCAAGGAACCACGCTTAAGCGTGGGCAAGCAAGCTCAAGCGTGACTCACCCAGCGTGGGCTTCTTAATTCTTTATTCACCCGTAATGCGATGCAAACTCATCCACTTTCTGCTGTTTCCACCAGTCTCTGAAAGATGCCGCATGGGTTCTACGTAAGTGATTAAGAGAAACTAAGCCAAAAACTCCTATAAAGCAAGCTGCAAACAGGGCATCATCATCAATCTCCTATCATCTGATACATCAGATTCATCCTCTGTATTTTCATTCACACTTTCCATTTTCTGTATTCATTCCTTTGATGGTGAAAATGCAAGGCATGAGTAACTAATCTCCCTTATGGGATTGGCTGTAATCCATTCAACACTGAAGTAATGCTGTCGTAAGTTTTCATTGAGTAATAAGATTTGATAAAGTTTCTATATTTCCTTCTGCGTTTAATGCCTGAAAGTACTTGATCACTATTTTCTTGTTCTAAGTTTTCTTGAGTATGCTGGGAAGTGACTTTTGAAAGCAGACCCTGAAAGAAATGCTTGTTGTGAGTAGGTAGCCAGGGATGGCGTCTAACGCAACAAACGTCAAAACAATCGATCGGTAATGCTGGAATGGTTTCCAAAGTGACTGAGGGATCAGCGGTTTGGAAATCATTCTTATGAATTTTGTAGTCGAGGGATCGATGCAAATGACTTTGATTGTGACGTAGAACTTATCTTTTCGATTTACTTATATGGAAACTTATGCAGCTTACAGAGGTGAAGATGTGATGAAGCCAATCCCTGTTTTACAAAACTGATTTTTCCAACCTCATTTACTGTTATCTTTTGCACAATATTATTCTCTGTTATTTTGTTACTTGCTGTTTTTCATTCAACAACATTCACAACAAACCCAAACAACAACTTTCTGCCAAATCAATTCAAACTAAAGTCTTCATTCTAGCACCTCCTCAGTGGAACGACAACTATACTGTATTACAACTTCTGTGTTTAAACTTGGCACATCCATTTCATTGAGTTCATATTATACAAACTTGATTTTCTCTCAGTGAACTCAATATAATCAAAACACTTACCAAGTTTTGGCGCCGCAGCCGGGGAGGTGATTTAAGTTTGCATATTTTAGCATTGAATTGACAAGACAGTGTAAATAAACTTGTTTGTAATTTGTTTTTTTAACCTTGCTACTTTGAGTTCTTGATTTATGATCTTGAGAGGACAGGGTACAAAAGAACAACTTGCATTTGATCCTGAGATAGACAGGTTCCTCAAGAAAATCAAGAAAGCCAAGAAGAACTTCCACGTAGGACAAACTTCCTCTGTTACAATGGAGGACAACAGCAACAATCAAAATCCACCAAGGAGAACACTTGGAGATTACACATTGCAACAAGGACCTAGACACTACTCAAGCATTGCTATACCAAATACAATCAGGGCTATAGAAATGAAACCTGCTTTCCTTAGTTTAATTAGTTCCCATCAATTTCATGGAATGTCCAGTGAAGATCCTTACACTCACTTGGCAACATTCTATGAATTGGTAGGAACAATGGGATTTGAACAGGAAGTAATTGAGGCAGCATACCTAAGATTGTTTCCTTTTTCTCTTGCAGGAAAAGCCAAAGAATGGCTCCAGTCACACCCAAATCAAAGCTTGAACAGCTGGGAGACAGTGGAGGAAAAATTCCTACACAGATTCTTCCCACCATCCAGATTCATCAAGGCTAAATCAGATATCACAACATTTAAACAAAGCCATGATGAACCCTTTTGTGAAGCACGGGAACGCTTCAAATCTCTCCTCAGAAGATGCCCAAACCATGGACTGGAAGATATTGCCCAATTGAATATCTTTTACAGTGGTTTAAAGGGTGATACTAAAATGATTTTGGATGCAGCAGCTGGAGGAACCATGATGACAGTGGATGCAGAACAAGCTACAAGGATCATTGAAGCATTATCATCCACAGATTACCAGGCTCAGCATGACAGAACACAAATCCAAAAGAAGGGAGTGTTGGAACTTAATACAACAGATGCCATTTTGGCTCAAAATAAGATTTTGACACAACAAATTGAAGTTCTCACACAGCAAATGGCAAAACTCCCGTAACAACTGCATGCTGTACAGTCCTCTACAGGAAACCAACAAGCACAAATGAGATGTGACTTTTGTGGAGGAGAGCATCAGAATGGACACTGCCAAGGAGAGCAAGGAGACCAATCTATCCTCTATATGAATAACCAAGGTAAGCAAAGTAACTTCAATAACAATGCTTACCCCAATACTTTTTCACAGGGATGGAGGAATAGTCAAAATGGTGGATGGAAGCAAGAAGCAAGCACATCCAACAGACAGCAACCTTATCAACAAGGTCCTTCATTGACAGAAAGGACATCAAAACTAGAGGACACTCTAGAAAAATTCATGCAGGTCTCAATCACCAACCAAAAGAACACTGATGCTTCGATAAGAAACCTGGAGACACAAGTGGGACAATTGGCTCGCCAAATCGCAGAGCATCACAACTCCCAATTTGGAGCCAATACACACCCAAATCCAAAAGAGCAATGCAAAGCAATCACAACAAGAAGTGGAAAGGTCGTTGGACAGAAAGAGAATGACAAGGTGGAAGAAAAAGTAGAAAAAAAAAAAGAAACAGAAGAGGAAGTTAGTAAAAAAAAAGAATAATGATGTAAATATGAAGGAGGAGGTTGAAAAAGAAAAAAAGAAAGAAATAAAAGAAGGGAAGAAGAAGGTGGACGACCCAACACCACAACTGAAGAGCTTGCCGTATCCAAAGAACCCTTCAAAAATGGACAAGGAAAGGCAATTTGCAAGATTCATGGATATCTTCAAAAGGTTACAAATAAACATACCTTTTGTGGAAGCCATGGAGCAAATGCCAACTTACGCTAAATTTATGAAGGAGCTGTTAACAAAAAAGAAGAGATTTTCTGAAGAAACAGTGGATCTTGTAGCAGGCTGTAGTGCCATCATCCAAAAGGCACTGCCACAAAAAACAAAAGATCCCGGAAGTTTCACAATCCCAGTAACTATTGGTACTCTACCAGTAGGAAAAGCACTCTTGGATCTAGGAGCAAGCATTAATCTAATGCCTCTCTCAATGGTGAAAAAAATAGGAGATCTTGAGGTGAAGCCAACCAGGATGACCCTCCAGCTGGCGGATAGGTCTATGAAATTTCCATATGGCATAGCTGAAGATGTACTGGTAAGAGTTGACAAGTTTGTATTTCCTGTAGATTTTGTCATAATGGATATAGAAGAAGATGCAGAAGTACCTCTCATTTTGGGGAGACCCTTCATGAAGACTGCAAAAGTAATCATTGATGTGGATGACGGGAAGTTAAAAGTAAGAGTGCAAGATGAAGAAGTAAACTTCAACATGTTTGATGCAATGAAATACCCAAAAGACAAACAACAGTGCTTCAAAATTGACATTGAAGAAGAAGCCATCAGAGAACAAACCAACGAATGGTTCAACAGAGACCCACTGGAGAAGCTGAACATTGGAGCAATGGAGGAAGACAAGAAGGACAAGCAAGATACTCAAAAAGAAAGTCACGTTAAAAGGCTGTCTGAGGAAACAAAAGAAGTTGTTCCACCAAAAGTGGAGTTAAAAGCTTTACCTCCACACTTGAAATATGTCTTTCTTGATAATGATAACCAAAAACCTGTTATTATTAATAGGGAATTGACAGGTGCAGAAGAGAAGCAGTTGATTCAAGTGTTGAAGGAACATTCGACAGCGATTGGATGGAGGCTGGAAGATTTGAAAGGAATAAGCCCTGCTTACTGCACTCATCACATTTACATGGAACAAGAATTCAAACCAATTGCTCAGCCACAGAGACGTTTGAACCCAACTATGAAGGAAGTGGTAAAAGGGGAGGTAACTAAGTTACTAGAAGCTGGTATAATTTATCCTATTTCTGATAGCTCTTGGGTAAGTCCTGTGCAGGTTGTTCCAAAGAAAGGAGGAATCACTGTCATACAGAATGAGAAACATGAATTGATCCCTACAAGAACTGTCACAGGATGGAGGATGTGTATCGATTACAGGAAACTAAACACTGCTACCCGGAAAGATCATTTCCCTCTGCCCTTCATGGATCAAATGCTAGAAAGACTTGCAGGTCAAGCATACTACTGCTTTCTAGATGGATACTCAGGGTATAACCAGATCGCAGTTGCACCTGAGGATCAAGAAAAAACAGCATTCACATGTCCCTTTGGGGTATTTGCATACAGAAAAATGCCCTTCGGATTGTGCAATGCCCCTGCAACATTTCAAAGATGTATGCTTGCTATCTTCTCTGATTTGGTGGAAAAATGCATAGAGGTTTTCATGGATGATTTCTCTGTTTTTGGTTCATCATTTGATCAATGTTTGAATAATTTGACCATTGTATTGAAAAGATGTGTAGACACCAATTTGGTTTTAAATTGGGAAAAATGTCACTTCATGGTGACTGAAGGCATTGTGTTAGGACATCAAATATTCAAAAGAGGTATTGAAGTGGACAAAGTAAAGGTAGAAGTGATCGAGAAATTACCACCACCAGGAAATGTAAAGGGAGTCAGAAGCTTCTTGGGCCATGCAGGATTTTATAGAAGGTTCATCAAGGACTTCTCAAAAATTGCAAAGCCTTTGAGTAATCTCTTAAACAAAGACACTCCTTTTATTTTTGATGATTCTTGTTTACATGCCTTTGAAACTCTAAAGCATAAACTAACATGTGCACCTGTAATAGTTGCCCCTGATTGGGGACTAGACTTTGAAATGATGTGTGATGCCAGTGATTATGCTGTTGGGGCCGTATTAGGACAAAGAAAGGCTAAAATTTTTCATGTTATACACTATGCTAGTAAAGTTTTAAACCCTGCACAAACAAATTATGCAACAACAGAGAAAGAACTCTTAGCAATAGTGTATGGCCTGGAAAAATTTAGACCTTATCTGATTGGTTCCAAGATTACTATTTTTACTGACCATGCTGCCATTAAATATCTGTTGAATAAGCCTGACTCTAAGCCCAGACTAATTAGATGGATCTTGCTAATGCAAGAATTCAACCTAGTAGTGAAAGACAAAAAGGGCAGCGAAAATTTTATTGCAGATCATTTGTCCCGACTTGTCAATCAGGAAGTCACACGGCTCCAACCTGAAGTGAAGGAAGAATTTCCTGATGAAAAGCTACTGATGATGAAAGAACGGCCATGGTTTGCAGACATGGCCAACTTTAAAGCTGCTGGAGTACTGCCTGATGACCTTTCATGGCAGCAGAAGAGGAAGTTTCTAAGGGATGCAAAGCAATTCATATGGGATGACCCCTACCTATTCAAACTTGGATCAGATCACATCTTGAGGAGATGTGTGTCCCAAGAGGAGGCTGAGAGCATCCTATGGCACTGTCACAGCTCACCCTATGGAGGACATTTCAATGGGGAAAGGACAGCAGCAAAGATCCTCCAATCAGGTTTTTATTGGCCCTCTTTGTTTAAAGATGCTAATGTTTTTGTGCAGCATTGTGAAGCATGTCAGAAGACAGGAAACATATCAAAAAGACATGAGATGCCCTTGACTGCCATCCTTGAAATAGAAGTCTTTGATTGCTGGGGCATAGATTTTACTGGGCCATTACCAATGTCATTCTCAAATGAGTACATAATTGTGGCAGTAGACTATGTCTCTAAGTGGGTGGAAGCCATGGCATGTACTAAAGCTGATGCCAAGACTGTCATCAAATTTCTTAAGAAACACATTTTCAGCAGGTTTGGCACCCCAAGAGTTTTAATAAGTGATGGAGGCTCTCATTTCTGCAACAGTCAACTCCAAAGATGGCTTGAACATTATGGAGTCAAGCACAAAGTAACTTCCCCTTACCATCCTCAAGCCAATGGCCAAGTGGAAGTATCCAACAGAGAAATTAAGAGGATACTTGAGAAAACAATCAGCCAAAGCAGAAAAGACTGGTCATTGAAGCTAGATGACGCTTTATGGGCCTATAGAACAGCATACAAGGCACCAACTAGATTTTCACCTTATCAGTTGGTATATGGTAAAAATTGCCATCTTCCAGTGGAACTTGAACATAAAGCATTTTGGGCACTAAAAACCCTCAACTATGACCCAAAGGCATCAGCTGAAGAAAGGAAGATTCAGATGCACAAGTTGGAAGAATGGAGGAATCATGCCTATGACTCATCCAGGATCTATAAAGAGAAAATGAAGGTTTACCATGATAGACACATCATGAAGAAAAGTTTTCACCAGGGACAATCTGTTCTTCTTTTCAACTCAAGGATGAAACTATTCCCAGGAAAACTCAAGTCTAAATGGTCAGGACCCTTTATTGTCAGGGAGGTGAAACCTTATGGAGCTATTGAGTTGCAAGATCCAAAATCTGAAAGAACTTGGGTCGTGAACGGACAGAGAGTAAAGCCCTATCTAGGGGGAGAAGTGGAGAAGGTTGCCACTGACATCCTACTAAAAGACCCATGATCAAACTCAGGCGTCGAGCTAATGACGTTAAACAAGCGCTTATTGGGAGGCAACCCAATCTTTTGTGTCTTATTTCTTTGAAAATTTTTCATAAAAAATAAAAAAAATAAAAAAAAAATATATATATATATATAATAATAAATTTCTGTTTACCTTGTAGAAGAGTCTCAAACAAAGGCAAACAAAACTGGGGCTGGAGGTTGAATGTTGAATTCAGAGAGACATGAGGACATCACCACGCTCAAGCGTGGATAATCTAGCTTAAGCGAGCCAAGGTAAGTCCTAAGTCATCCTCATCAAGCTTAAGCGTGAGAGTCAAGCTTAAGCGTGGCACCTCTGCTAATTAAGTTTTCAACAAAATAAACCCGATCTCGCTTAAGCGTGACCTTTTACGCTTAAACGAAAGGACCTGGACAGCAATCAGAGGCTACCACGCTCAAAGCAAGACCCCTGCGCCCAAGCGAGAAGTTAAACTAAGCATCAGGTGGTTGATCACGCTCAAGCGTGATACTTTGGCGCTCAAGCGCAACATCCCTGAGCTCAAGCGTGCCAAACATGTGCCCAAGCGAGACATTGAATAGAGCATCAGGTATTGAAATGTTGCTACACGCTCAAGCGAGATAAACACCAGCCTGAGCGAGAAAAGTATACCTTGGAACAATGCACACACGCTTAAGCGTGATAACCATGCGCTCAAGCGCGCAACTCTTACGCCCAAGCGTGACAGAAAGACGCTCAAGCGTGAAGTCTTCATTCTCAGACGCTGGACCCAGGCCGATCACGCTCAAGCGGGGATATATGGCGCTCAAGCGTGGAACTCTCGCGCTCAAGCGTGACATCATGACGCTTAAGCGTGAGAATGCAAAACAGCCCCTGATGCTAATAAATGCAGAATTTTGAAACTTCCCACTCTCTCACTCGCATAACCGTTCAATAACCTTCTGACTCTCTAAGTTTTATAACCGCACTCTCTTCTCCAATAATTGTCTTTTCCCATTTCATTTCATAAATCACACTTTTATTTTGCAAACCATTCTCTCTAGCACGCTCGGATCCTCCCAGGTAACCACTGCACTACCCTCTTTTTGAATTAACAGCATATGATTACTGTGTTAGGGAGGATTGATACCTTTCTTTTTGCACACATTGATATCTTTTCTCCCTGTTTTTAATAACCACCATGATCTATGCTTGGTTGTTTTTTCTGGATTGTTCAGAGAAAGAGGTCTAACGTTTGGCTCTTGTGTTTCACTGTAATGCATGTCCCTTTTCTGTTTCACATTCCTCTAATGCATGCTGAATGTTTGATAAAAGTACTGAAAGGAAGAATCTTAAGTGCAAAATGGTTCTTAACTTTCTTGCAGATGGCCAGAACCAAGCAAACTGCACCAACTCCCCCTGCCACCACTTCCCCAAAAAGAAGTTCCCAAAAGAACAAGGGCAAAAGACCACGAACAGATAAACAAGATGATGCTCCAAGATTCAGGAAGCAAGGCAACAGCAAGCGGTATGAAGACATCTCAAATTGGACATTCATACCAGAAAGGAAAGTAGACTTGGCCTTGGGAGAATGCGATGCCTTCCTGCAGATTATAAGAAGGAGAAATTGGCTAAAAGTATGTTACCCAAGGGAGAAATTTGACCCTGAAGTGGTAAGAGAATTCTATGCAAACGCGTGGACAAGAGATGGAGGGGGGAACGAAAAACCTATGTGCGGGGTACCTGGCTCTCATATGACAGAGACACCATCAATTTCTACTTGGGGAACATCATGACCTTAGGAGAAGGGGAAATCTACGAATATGCTGCCATGGTTGCAAGGAACCAGTTCATTGCCACACATGACCTTGAAGCCGCTATCTGTGTTCCAGGACACCACTTCCAAATGGGGCAAGGAGAGACACCACTGAGAGTTTTAAGAAAGGACATGACTACTGTTGCTCAAGTTTGGACTTCCTTCTTATTAGCTAACATAGCACCTAACGCTCATGTTTCTGATTTGATTTTTAGTAGGTGTTATCTCCTATACTGCATTCTGAGAGAGGACATCTCTATTGATCTAGCCCAAGTACTATCGGATGAAATCCACAAGTTTGTGATTTCTGACCAGAAGTACTCCCAGGCAGGTCAAAAGGTAAAAGGGAGTCTTGGTTTTCCTGCCTTTATCACTGATTTTTGTGCAGCTCATGGTGTTGAGGTACAAGACCTCAAACCAATCAGGCCTTCAATAGACAAACGCTTCATTGAGCGTTACTGCAGCAATCCAGCACTCCCTGCAACTGATGCACCTCCTCTACATGCCCCACAAGCAGCACAGCAAACATTCAGCACTGCACCTGCCCACCCCCTCCTCAGCACTGAAGCCAACCTGATTTTACAAGGCATTCACATCCTGAAAGTTCAAAACAGCCATCTCCTAGCCCAGCAGAACGCTCAGCATAGAGGTTTGTTACATGTTCACAATGGCCTTTATCATAGCATTCCTGCAGGTCAACACAATCCATGGATGCCACCTGCCCAGTTTGAGGCCCTGCTTGCTTGGCCTGGGGACAGGCCTCCGTTTGTGGGAGGAGGTGAGGCTACACAGGAGGATAGGCCAGGAACTTCAACTCAGGGACCTCCAGAAAGAGACTTGGGAACAGAGGAGGACTCATCCGAGGAAGAGTGAAACTTTTTAATGCTTTCAGTTCTTGACAATTAAAATTGCTACTTAGTTTGACAATTTATAGCTTTACTTTACCTTTAGTACATACTTTATCTTTAGTACAGCACACTTTAGAAATTGTTTGAGATTATATGCCTGTGATTATTCCTATCTGCCTGTGATTATTCTTGTTTGTTTTTGATTATTCCCGTTTTGATGATTAAGACTTTGAACATCCCTGAAAACCCCAACCAAAGATTTCACTTTTTGAACAAAGGAAAGTTTCTAAGCAGCACAATGTTTTTAGGCAACAACACTGATTTTTTTTAGGCAAAATGACTTAATTAAGAACCAAGGAACTGGAATGCATGTATTGTTGCTTGTTTATATGACTTGAACCCTTTTCTGTTAGAATAAGGAAGTAACCTTTATATCTTGATGAGAGGTGAGAAAAATCTAAACACTTGAGAGCCTCATTTGAATTTGTTAAATTAGCATTGACTGATTTTCTAATTAAACCTTTTTCTCAAGAAACAAGCAAGGAAATGATAAGGCAATTTTGAAAAATAATTAGCCAAGAGCCAAAAAGCTACCCTGATAAAAATATCCGATTTTTTTGGCAGCCCATCTTTGAGCCATAAAAGCATGAAAATTTTTTCTCTGCCCTGAGCTAAGCATAAAAGCAAAAATTCTACCTTACCTGCATGTTCATCTTGAAAAAGAGCATAAAATAATTTTCTCAAAAGAAGATGAAACAAATGGAGGCAGGAGAAGAAAATGCAGAAAGAATAAGTAAGCTCTCCAAAGATTGTATAAAAGAGCTGGAGTAAAACAAAAGAAAATTCTGAAGTTTCAATGCAGAAAAGGAGCCTTCTAAATCAACCAAAAACACTTATGCTCTTCTTTAAAAACATGCGTTTTGAAACCCAGAAAAACCAAAGTTTCTTGTTAACCCAGCCTCATTACACCCTTAAAAGACCTTCTGATCCTTGCTATTCATTTGAATTTTGGTTTTACTAGAAATGACGGGCAATGTTAAGAGAACATTTCTAATGATGGATAAGCGAAACAGACACAGGGTAAGAAATAATGAGAAATTCTATATTCTTACAGCAATGGGTTACATGCTTTATGAATAAGGTAATGGTGCATTACATTTTAAGGAATTGGTATTAAGAAAATCATTTGTCTAGATATTAAGCCAGATTATTGCCTTTTAAACTTTTGTCTGCAACAGAAACTCAGATTTTTAAATGCTTGTTTTCCCTTTTTTTTACTTGAGGACAAGCAAAAATCTAGGTTGGGGAGAGTTTGATGAGTGCTTATTTTATGATTAAATTCATGGCTCAATTAGAACTATTTTTTGAATAACTTAACAAAATTAATAAATAATTGAGCATGATTTTGAGTATAAAGGAAGTATTAAGGAAAGAAGCTTCAAATCTGAAAATCAGGAACAACTTGTCAAAAGCCTTGAAGAAACCAAGAGCATCAAGCAAAGGACACTTGAGCGTGGTACACTACACGCCTGAGCGTGGAAGCCACGTTGCCCATGCACCCAAGTGAAACAAGGAACTCACCAACAGCCCCTCACGCTTGAGCATGAGCCCGAGCTCGCTCAAGCGTGACTTCATGCATGACTGACGCTCAAGCGTGGCACCAAGAAGCTTAAAGCGTGACTGAAATGGAAGAAGGAACAGCATCAGGTCATCTCACGCTCAAGCGTGAGCAGGAGCCGCTTGGGCGTGACCTCGATCCCGCTTGAGCGTGGCTTGAGCGTGGAGTACATATGTTGAACCAAGGAACCACGCTTAAGCGTGGGAAAGCAACCTCAAGCGTGACTCACCCAGCGTGGGCTTCTTAATTCTTTATTCACCCGTAATGCGATGCAAACTCATCCACTTTCTGCTGTTTCCACCAGTCTCTGAAAGATGCCGCATGGGTTCTACGTAAGTGGGTAAGAGAAACTAAGCCAAAAACTCCTATAAAGCAAGCTGCAAACAGGGCATCATCATCAATCTCCTATCATCTGATACATCAGATTCATCCTCTGTATTTTCATTCACACTTTCCATTTTCTGTATTCATTCCTTTGATGGTGAAAATGCAAGGCATGAGTAACTAATCTCCCTTATGGGATTGGCTGTAATCCATTCAACACTGAAGTAATGCTGTCGTAAGTTTTCATTGAGTAATAAGATTTGATAAAGTTTCTATATTTCCTTCTGCGTTTAATGCCTGAAAGTACTTGATCACTATTTTCTTGTTCTAAGTTTTCTTGAGTATGCTGGGAAGTGACTTTTGAAAGCAGACCCTGAAAGAAATGCTTGTTGTGAGTAGGTAGCCAGGGATGGCGTCTAACGCAACAAACGTCAAAACAATCGATCGGTAATGCTGGAATGGTTTCCAAAGTGACTGAGGGATCAGCGGTTTGGAAATCATTCTTATGAATTTTGTAGTCGAGGGATCGATGCAAATGACTTTGATTGTGACGTAGAACTTATCTTTTCGATTTACTTATATGGAAACTTATGCAGCTTACAGAGGTGAAGATGTGATGAAGCCAATCCCTGTTTTACAAAACTGATTTTTCCAACCTCATTTACTGTTATCTTTTGCACAATATTATTCTCTGTTATTTTGTTACTTGCTGTTTTTCATTCAACAACATTCACAACAAACCCAAACAACAACTTTCTGCCAAATCAATTCAAACTAAAGTCTTCATTCTAGCACCTCCTCAGTGGAACGACAACTATACTGTATTACAACTTCTGTGTTTAAACTTGGCACATCTATTTCATTGAGTTCATATTATACAAACTTGATTTTCTCTCAGTGAACTCAATATAATCAAAACACTTACCATCCAACAGCCTTCGAACCCAGCGTTGATTCTGGACCAGAGTTGCCCCTTCCTCCAACGGATTCGTCTCCCCCACAGCTCCAAGGCACTTCCCAGCAAAGCCTTCCAACTGGGACACTGACAGCTCCAAGTGGAAGAAGAAGAAGGGGGAAGAAGGTGACGGAGAAGAAGAAGAGGATAGGGAGTGAAAATAGAACTGCGTCTCTGTTCCTCCCAAAAAGCTCTCAACTCTCTCTCTGTTCTTTCCAAGTGGACGACGCGAATGAGGGTGAAGAAGAAGAGAACCAGTCGCAAAGAAGGGACCAGATGCATGCACGAAGAAAGATGTCCAGCGTGAATAAAAATGAGGTAAAGAGAGAGCTGAAGTTATTTTATACCATCAGGGGCACATGCGTCCTTTCGCCTGGCATTATTATTATTATCATTATTTATTCAATCATTTCTAACCAATCAGCAATTAGTCTAATTAATCATTAATCTTAATTCTACAATTAACCCTTAATTAATGGCTTAATCTGAATCAGTAAAAAAATCAGGATGTTACAGATATGATGAATATGCCAAACAAGGTCATTTACATTTAATAATCTTTAATTTAGTCAAATAATGTCATGCTAGATCCATTTTGATTTGGTGGGAATACTGCAGTAAAAAGTCTCATAGAGACACAAGTAGGACTTAGCGTAATGCCATGAATCCCTACACTTCATGGCACTTAAGTACCGAAGTACACAAGTAGGACTTAGCATAAACCATGAATCCCTACACTCCATGGCGCTCAAGTACCGAAGTACACAAGTAGGACTTAGCATAAACCATGAATCCTACACTTCATGGCGCTCAATGAAAATAGGGCTTTAACTCATCATCGAGTAACCCTCCACCAGGGCCGGCAATCATGGAACCCCTAAATTCCATGGTGCGTCCAAATGCTTATGATGCATGAATGCCTTTAATTCTCTTTATCGATTTAACATACCATGATATCAATACTTCCATAATCACTTGGAAAACCACAAGTCCTCAAAGGACACATCACATATATTAATTCTCAAAATCATGGATTTATAGTTCAACAACATATCTCAATAAACAACAAGGCATTCATGTATTTATTAATTTAGTCATTCATAATTATTCATCACAAAGATAAACATACTGTATGACATTCATAGGACACTCAATAGCATCCATAATAATCAATAATCCCTCAATAATTCAAAAATAAATCATTACCTACATGGAAAATATCATTTTCATCCCTAATAATCATCATAGATAATTTTAGAAATTTACAACAGCAACATACATTAGTAAAGCGACCATAACGTGAGCAAATCAAATACTTTTTAAGCAATTCCACTTTCTATAGATCCATAACATAAATATCTACAACTTTTATGAAGACATCAAAGTCTAAATATATATGTATAATTCCTAGAATATTAATATTTACACAAAATAGAAGGTACATATTCCAGAACAGAGATACTATAGTATTTTGACTATAACTCATGCTATACATATCCAAATCAGTCGTTTCAAGTCTCAAAATTCACGTAACGAAAAGATCCACAACTTTGATGAAGAAGTCATAGTCAAATTCACATATTTTCAGCTTCAAAATTAAGTAACAAGCTACGAAAATAAATCTGGAAATCCTAGAACAACATACAATTCTACCCATTCCATATTTATTCACAACCCTATCCCCTTTTACCTTGATGTAGGATCCTAGAGTGGTTGAAAATGTTCTTTTACTGTCCTAGCTTCAGATCAAGAGTTCTTTGATGGAGAAAATGAAAGGAAATGAGAGAGAGACTTCACTAACTTAGCTTGTTCTAAGAATTCAGACTTGAGAACAAGATGTAGTGTTGATTTAATGATGCAAATACAAGTGGGGGATAAGCTTTTCATAATATGATTGTAGTGGGATATTAGGTGCATTAATTATGGTAATAATGGAGGTTTTAGATAAGAAAATGACTTGTATTGTTGACCATTTCCGCAGCTTACATAATGGAGCTTGCATGATTGAAGTAAAATATTAATTCTGACACTGTTTAGGTATTTTGGACATATCTCTCTCATATCTTAAGGGATTTTAATAAATTTGGTCTTGTTGGAAAGCTAAGACAACAAGGAATAACTTTGTAGTTTACCACTTTTCAAATTCAGACTATAACTAGGAATTAAAATATGTACAAGATGATATGATTGAAGTAAATTATCGATTCTGACACTGTTTCAGTATTTTGGGCATATCTCGTTCTGAGAAGGATTCATCAGAGCCTCTTTTCGTTTAGAATTGCTTCACTCGGAGGGAATTCGCTTAGAAATGTTTCTGCTTGAAACACTCGGTCATAGCTTTTCCTTCCTCGGAAGTGACTCACTCGGAAATGTCTCAACCGGAGACACCTCATTCAGAAATATCTCACTCGGATATATCTCTGCCTGAAAAGTGTTCTTTCAAAGTCAGAGCCACTTTTCATTCAGAATTGATTCACTCGGGAATTCTCCACTCAGATATATCTCTGCCCGAAAAGTACTTATTCGAAGTCAAAGTCTTTCTTCACTCGAAAATATTTCTCTCGGATGTGCGTCACTCAGAAATCTTACAAACGAAAGGATCATTCGGAGTCGAAGTTTAGTCCTCTCTCGGAAATCTTTCCACTTGGGAATATCACTCAGAGTCGAAGGCAATCTCGAAGACGAACCCGGGCGCAAGCTCTCGGTAACTTTGAATATGGGCCCGAGCACAGGCTCTAGGCAATCTTTAAGACACTCGAGCACGAATAGAATGAAGGGGTTCACCACTCGGATATTTACTTCCACCGGTGTAAACACCATATTTTGTCCTTTTCTATATTAAATAATAATTTCCCACCCTCAATTCCGGAAAACCCGTTCAGAATCCGGAACCTGTCCCAAATACTCCTCCACTAGCATTCATCTTCTTCCTCTCCCAATCCTCTTCATCCTCATTATAAAAAGCAAACGAAAATTCCCTGAAAGAAAAAGAGAAAAAAAAAGAGGGAGGGATAAGGAACGAAAAAACCCAACAGACCCATCACCTTTTCCATCTTCCTCATCGGATAACACAAAAAAAGGCAAAAGAACTTCTCCCCCAATCCATCCCAACTTCAGTGTTCGTCTTTTTCCGCTCCCAATCCTCTTCATCCTTGTCATATAAACCAGAAGAAATAAGAAGAGAAGAGGAGAAATCAACAAGAAAGAAACAAAATACAGATAAAGAAAAACAACAAAGAACTACGTGACCCTGATTTCTCGAAAGCTCGAGAATACGTAGGAGCGGGAAGTAGTTCCTGTCGGGCCCATCTTTCTTTGTTTAATTTTTAGAGTTTCCATTTTTGTCTTGTTACTAAAAGGAGGAGCGAGGTTAATTTGGACGAGACGTCCTGTTAATCTCATGTTTTTAATAATATCTCTTTTCTTTTAAAAAAAAGGAGGAGCGAGGCTAATTTAGATGAGACGTCTTGTTAGCCTCACATTTTTGTAGTATTTCTTTAAAAGAAGGAGCAAGATTAATTTGGACGAGACGTCCTATTAATCTCATTTTTTTAATAATATCTCTTTTAAAAAAGGAGGAGCGAGGTTAATTTGGACGAGACGTCCTATTAATCCCATGTTTAAAAAAATCTTTTTTTTTATTTTTGTATGCTTTGTCATTTCGTACGTTCCTTTTCTGAAGAAGTTAAAATAATTTTTGGGTTAATTATAATGTGCACTATCATCTTGAGGTAACCGTTTTATAACGGACAGTTGTGAGGTGCTAATACCTTCCTCACCTGTAATCAGACTCTCGAACTTGGAATTTCACTTTTATGACCAATGCTTTAACAAAGGTTTTTCCGGTATTTTACCCTTAAAAATATTGGTGGCGACTCCCTGTTTTCTTTTCGAAAGGATTTCGAAAGAACCACGTTTCATTTTTTTTAAGTGTCGGCCTTCCCGCCGCGATCCCGGTCATGATAGATGGCGACTCCACTGGGGACTTAGAGAGTCAAGCCAATCAATTTGATAGCGCATGTTTTAATTAGCATATTAATTATTTAACTTTTTCCATTATTTTATTTTCTGTCAATGTTTGTATATGGTTTCTGTTTTGTTTGTATTCTATCATTTATGTTCTGTTAATGTCTGTGTGATTCTTGAACCCTAGGTTAGACGACTTTATTTATTGCTCTGTGTTTGTTCTATGTGCAGGATGGGTAAGGTACAGGTATTGAATGCCTCTTTCACACACTGCACTCACAATTTGCACACACTTTTGAGTGGGACCCTATACCCGGGCCCAAATGAAACTTAAGATTAGGGGAGGTTGATAGCAGAGCCATTTAGGATGTACTTCCTGTCTGGTTACTGTGAGAATCTCAGCTAGAGTTCGACTTATTCATGGTGCCCACACCTAGTAGACTTCCTATTGTTGTGGTCAACATCATGAGTAAGATCTTGGCTCTAGTGACCTTTAGAAGTTTTAGAACAAGCCACCTAATGCGAGATATCACTGTTAGACAAACCTTAGAATCATTAGGAGACCTTCAGAAAAACCCGACTTAGGGCACAAAGGGGCAAACTTTACTTCTACCTTTTCTCATTCTCACTTTCCCTTCTGATCCAAATTAGAGGACCACTTGCCCGTTTAGTGGATTACTTTTTCAAAAAATGACATACTTTTAACTAGTGATTCTTTAATGGGCAAGTAGTACTTTCCTTTTATGCATATTTACTTAAGTCTTTGGGCCTTGAGTTACAGATTTTCTGAATCATCGAAAAAAAAGCAAAAAAATCAAAAAATAAAAAAATCATTTTTTTTGTATTGACGATGATCAGAAAATTCGTAGCTCACATGACCCTTGATTTGTCACAAGTTTTGTCAAATCGTAACCTCCCTAAATACAAAAATGTTTTCAAGAAAGTTACTAGGGGAGTATCGATTTGCAAAGCATGTCAGTTCTCAATGACTGATTTTCTCTTTTCTTTATGATCTTGCAGGAAGCTATTAGGAGCTTAGCCAGTACCTCTGAGTGAAAACATGGAAATTAACATGAGATCAGATAGTTGTGGTACAAATATACCCGAGTTGAGAAAATTACTGCATGTTAAGGCTAGGAAAGTCGATACAACCAGTTTGCAAGCATTAGGTAAGAAATTAGATATGAATCAAAAAATGACCTTCTCAAGGAAATATGGGAGGATTTTAAAGCTGCTAGAAGTGGAGGTACAAGTCGAGGAAATTACTGCTTTGATTCAGTTCTATGACCCACCTCTCCGTTGTTTCACCTTCCGAGACTTTCAATTGGCTCCGTCTGTTGAGGAGTTCGAACAGATTCTGGGGATGCCACTAGAAGGACAAATGCCTTACCGCCACTTTGGACGTCATGCGAATATTGTTACCATTGCTAATGTCCTAAGGATCCACCCAGAAGTGTTAAGGAGTGTGCAACTAAATAGAAATCAGACCTTGGGGTTCGATCGGGAGTACTTTGAGAAACACATGCACTTGCTGGTTGAGAAGGGAGATTGGGAAGCCTTCATGGATACCTTGGCTCTCACTATTTATGGTGTTATCTTGTTCCCTAATATTGACAATTACATAGACTATGATGCTATGGGCATTTTCCTTGCCCGCAAGTTCAAATCTGAAAATCCTGTCACTGCTATCTTGGCAAATATATACTGCACCATGGACTTCTGTTATACACAAGGTGGAAAGAGAATTATTTGTTGTCTACCTGCTTTGTATGTGTGGCTTACGTCGTATGTCTTCCACCAAGTCGGTAAAGTTGAATGTCCTATTTTTGATATGAAGTTATGCCAATTGGTAACAAAGAATAGGCGTGAATGAGCCAATCACCTGATAGGGCTCACGGCTGATAAAGTAAGGTGGTATCTACAGTGGTTGAAGGTTAAAACCATTATTCACCATTGTGGGAGCCACCCAAACGTTCCTCTCATGGGCACTCAGGGATGCATTAATTACAACCCTGTCATAGCCAAGCGTCAGCTAGCCTACCCATTGCTTGGGCCACCCGATGAAGAATCACTTACTCCTTTTATTGTTTACTACTCGGAAAGTGATTGTACCTCTGTTATTCAGGATATAGCAAATGCATGGAAGAAAGTCCACAGACAAGGGAAAGAACTAAGAGCTCGAAGCCATGCCGTGAAGGAGGAATACTACCAATGGATCCTAAATAGGGTTTCCATTGTCAAGCTACCTTTCAGAAGTCCCTCCTATCTCCCAACAAGCACACTTGTTCCCCCACCTACCCTTGAAGAGGAGGCAATGAAAGCCAAGATAAAAGAACTAATTGCCAAAAACAAGAAGCTGGAGAAAGACTTGTTGGTGTCTCAACAAGAATGCGCCCTTCAGAAAAGGGAGAACTTAGAAAACAAGCAAACCATCAAGGAGATTGGAAAAAAGTGAAAAATCAAAAAGGATTACTTGAGGAAACAAAGTCAATGCCTTCGAACCGCTAATACTCAACTGAGAATGAAGAGCAAGCAAAGGGACACCATGTTGGCTGACAAGCAACTCTTGAGGGATATGTTGGCAAAAGCCACAGAGCACGAGCAAAATGCCCTGGTGCAAAGAGAGCTCCTACAATCACAAGTTAGCCAATTGGAGCACCAACTTAATGAAGTGATAGAAGCTTGCCAGCATGAGATAAATGGCGAGCGGTGACACAAGATGGATATCGAACAAGACTGTCGTGAGGCTATCCGTGTCTTGGAAGCTAAAATGACACAACAAGACGAAGTCATTCATTCATGGATGAACCGCTTTGCCCACTTGGCACATTTGGCTAATGGGACTCTAGAAGACCTCCCGCTCCTACTTAAGCAAGCTGAGGGAATGGTTAATCCTCTTACCACCCCGGAAGAAATTGTAACTTTCCTTGATTATTGTAGAGAAAGGATTTGTAAAATGAGGGCCATGATTACCCGAGCTAGGAATGACTGATTTACTTTTTTTGCATAAAAAATAGACTGGCAGCAGTAATGTATTTTGGTGGAATTCAGAAAGAAGGATTCTTTTGTCTCCATAACTATCTCATGTTAATTTCCACTTATCACATACTTAGTACTTTTGAACGTGACGTTCTGAGAAACGGTTGGAGGATACTGGCCGAGTTTCACGATCGCTTCGCACACCATGCTATTTGTTCTTCTTTTACTGCTTTTATTTAATGCTTTCTTTTTAACAATTTTGTGTTTTGACTTTCATTAGACATTACGGGTAAGCATCCTTACCGGACCCGACTCCAAGCGAGACTCATGGCCAAAGCAGAAATTAGGGACGGAGATTTCAGAAATGAATTTAACCAGTTGAAGGAACAGGTAGTCGAGTTGACTAAGCTTCTAGAAAAGAGAATCACAGAAGGGGGCCCCTCTGCAGGTAATGAGGACACCCAACAACAGTCTACCACCCCACTACATCCCCCAGGTTTTGGTCTGACAAGGACTCAATTTCCCAATCCAATGACTCCTCCTCTCACTATCAATGTTGGAAGGCCTAACCCTGCTGCTGATCCCCAATCACACTACGGCATGTCCTATGCACAACAACATACATTTGTTGGTCCAGATGGTAACCCGGTACCTTTTCCGCCATATGGCTTACCACCGGGATACTTTCCCCCACTACTCACTAACTCACAAGACACCCACGACCACCAAGCAACGAATCCCCACACCTTGCACCCCGCTCAGTCCACTATACCACCACTTCATGAGCCACAAATCGCCTAAACACAAGTTGCTCAAGCTCAAGCCACCCCAGCCCAAGTCACCCAGATAGCCCAGCCAGTCTATACTGCACAACCTACGGGCCAACCCCAGGGTCTTCCATTAAATGCTGGCCCAACGAGTCAGCCTCATACATCTATACCTTTCCTCCAGCTTTACAGCTATCCATATGGGTACATGAACCCCTATACTGCCAATTCACAAGGTATGACCCAAATGGTAAACCCAGTAGCCGATTCTAGAACAGTCGATGTCTCCCAAAAAGGAAAGATAGAGATCTTGGAAGAGCGACTAAGGTCTGTAGAAGGAGTAAAAGGTTTTGGATTGATTGATGCCTCTGAACTCTGTCTAGTCCCAAATGTCATTATTCCCCCTAAGTTCAAAATGCCAGATTTTGACAAATATCGGGGAATGACTTGCCCAAAACGTCATCTCACAATGTACTGCCGGAAGATGGCATCTCATTCATCCGATGACAAGCTATTAATCCACTGTTTCCAGGATAGTCTAGCTAGGGCTGCCCTCACCTGGTATGCCCACTTGGAACGAACCCGTATTCGATGCTGGAAGGACTTGGCAGACGCTTTCTTGAAACAGTACAAATATAATTTAGACATGGCACCCGACAGAGTACAGCTACAGAACATGACAAAAAAAGATAATAAGACATTTAAGGAGTATTCTCAACGGTGGCGTGAAACTGCTGCACAGGTTGACCCCCCGCTGTCCGAGAATGAAGTAGTAGCGATGTTCATCGATACGCTTCAGTCACCCTTCTATAACAGAATGATTGGCAGTGTTTCCTCAAATTTCTTTGACATTGTGACCATCGGGGAGAGAATAGAAAGTGGGGTGCGAACAGGGAAGATTATCCGAGGCCCATCTGGAGCATCCAATGTGAAAAGACCAGCGCCAGGCGATGGCAGGAGAAGAGACAGGGAGACCAACTTTGTCTCTTATGATCAGAAAAGGGACCAACTAAGACCATTCACCCCCACCGTTTTTCAAGCCCTTAATTCTTATGCACCGAATCCATATGTGGCTGCTGCCGTCCATAACCCAACCTCTTATCCTCCTCATTTTCATCCACCCATTGTCAGAGCACCTATACCACAACCTATGCCATATCGTCCTCCACAACAAACAATTCAGCCACCCGATCCTAATCAAAATGCAAAGAAACCTAACAATGACCGCACACTGATGCAATTTGATCCCATCCCAATAACATACACTAAACTTTTGCCTCTCCTCATTCGTAGCGGTTTAGTGGCATCTTAATGCCCGGTGTGATTATCACGTCGGAGCACCAGGGCATTCTACTAAAAACTGTATGGCATTGAAGTATAAAGTAAGCGATCTGATTAAAGCCGACTGGATTAACTTTAAGGAAGGCAGCCTAAATGTGGCCACAAATCCCCTACCTAACCATGGAAATTCAAGGGTCAACGCCGTGGAAAATGATGAGGAGTGCGTTAAGAATGTTGCTGGCATAAGAATGCCGTTAAGGGTAGTTCATTCCCTTTTGCTTGAAAGGGGATTAATTAAAGGGACCTGGAGTGTGGAACATGATTGCGAGCAGACTGCCGAACGCCAAGGCTTTTGTAAGGTCCTTCAAAGCCTTATGGACAACCATATTGTGTAGGTCTGTAAACACCATGGAGGTGAGGTCAACATGGTCGAGGAATAAACAGGGGCACGAGTCCCTAAGCCCTTGACAATTTTTTACAGCAGGAACCCTCAAGCAGCTCCTGTTTCTGTACAACCAATCATCACTATTCAAGCACCTACCCCATTTGCGTTCAAAGATTCTCGGGCCGTCCTTTGGAAGTACAACGCAGATGTGATCGTTGCAAGCTCGACAACGAATGACCCGTCTCCTTCGTTCGTCACAAATATTGTTAGAGTAGGAGGTGTAACCCGGAGTGGAAGAGTATACACCCCTCCAGAGCCAAAGAAGGATCAGATTACCTGGAAAGCCAAGGTGGGCGGAGAAGGAGCCAGTGGTGAAATCAAAAGGGCCGTGACTGATGAAGAAGCCCATGAATTCTTAAAGTTTATTCGCCAGAGCGAATACCAAGTGCTTGACCAACTGACCCATACTCCTGCAAAAATCTCTTTGTTATCATTGCTGATGAGCTCTGAGCCACATCGAAAAATGTTGATGAAGGTCTTGAACGAGGCCCATGTCAGTCATGACATTCCCGTCGATAAGTTTCAGGGAATAGTGGGGCATATTATTGCAGACAACTATCTGACCTTCACTGACGATGAAATACTAACAGAGGGAATTGGGCACAACAAAGCTCTCCATATCTCTGTGAAGTGTTGAGATTACATCTTAGCAAAAGTACTTATTGACAATGGGTCGTCCCTCAACGTTATGCCAAAATCTACATTGGCCAAGTTACCATTCGATGGGATTTATATGAAACCAAGTGCCACAGTAGTACGAGCTTTCGATGGAACTCGGAGGGAGGTCATGGGTGAGATTGAGCTGCCCATACAGGTTGGGCCGTGCACGTTCCAGGTCTTTTTTCAAGTCATGGATATCTCGCCTGCCTACAGTTGTTTATTAGGCCGGTCGTGGATCCATTCCGCTGGAGTGGTCCCCTCTACCCTGCACCAAAAACTAAAGTTCATAATTGACAACAAGCTAATAATTGTTTCTAGTGAGGAAGACCTTCTGGTTAGTAAACCCCTGACAACCCCTTACATCGAGGCAGCAGAAGAGGCCCTTGAAACCTCTTTCTAAGCATTGGAGATAGCAAACGCCACCTATGTGGGGGAAGGAGCCACAATGGTAAAGGCTTACATGCCAAGTGCATCTTTAGTGATGGCAAAGATAATGCTGCGTGAGGGGTATAAACCTGGAAGAGGGCTAGGACGTGCTTTGAATAGAGAAGTGGAACCTATACGCCTGCTTGAGAACAGAAATGGTTTTGGATTGGGATACCGACCCACAACCACCGATAGAAAAAGGGTGAAGGAAGAAAAAAGAGAAAGAAGGGCTGCCTGTCTTGCCGGCAAAGAACCTCATACTGCGAGAGTCCTCATCTGTGATCTCTACCAAAGCTTTCGTAGTGCCGGACTGATGCCTCCAGATCAAGTGGCCGTCATTGAAGAAAGTCTCTGTGATAGTGCTAATTTTGTGATTGCTTGTCCGCCGGGCCAAGAACTTCATAACTGGGAGGCCGTCAAGCTCTCCACGACTTTGAATGTTTCACCAAAGTAATTTGTTTATACTTTAAGTACTTGTTTGTCCCTCTGCTTTGCCTAAGGCTCTGGGACTCTTCCATGTAATAAGGGCGAAAAAAAACTTGTTTTTATCATTTTCATCAATAAACACGTATCAAAATCCAAAAAAAAAACTCTTCTTGTTTCCTTTATGCTTGTTTTGAATCCTTCTCTTTACTCGCTTATTCCTTTTTTTTCATTTGCCATAACACATTAAATTGCAGATCCGAAAATGACTCTCTTGAGAATAGTGAGGTCGCAATCCCATTTCACGACTTTGATCACCCAGTTGATTACGCCGATGAGGAAGGTGGGGAAGATTGTGAGCCACTGCCTGAGCTGACAAGGTTGTTAGAGCAAGAGGATGAAGAGATTCAACCTTACCTAGACATAGTTGAGGTCATCAATTTGGGGAATAAAGAGAATAGGAAGGAAGTCAAGATCGGCACTGCCCTAAGCAGAGAACAAAGAGAAGATTTAATCAAGCTGTTAATGGAATTTCGTGATGTCTTTGCCTGGTCTTATCAAGATATGCCTAGACTCGATGCTAGCATTGTCGAGCATAAACTACCCCTAAAACCTGAGTGCCCTCCAATAAAGTAAAAACTATGCCGAATGAAGCCAGAAATGCTCCTAAAGATCAAAGAGGAGGTTAAGAAGCAGTTCGATGTTGGGTTCCTAGTTGTGGCAAAATACCCTCAGTGGGTAGCCTACATAGTCCCTGTTGCAAAAAAGGATGGAAAGGTATGGATGTGTGTGGACTACCGAGATTTGAATAGGGCTAGTCCCAAGGATGATTTTGCCCTACCACAGATCGATGTTTTGGTTGATAATACAACTCAGCATTCTATTTTCTCATTCATGGATGGCTTCTCAGGGTATAATCAAATTAAAATGGCACCTGAAGATATGGAGAAGACCACGTTTATCACTCTGTGGGGCATATTTTGTTACAAGGTGATGTCCTTTGGGTTGAAAAATACTGGGGCAACCTATCAGAGAGCGATGGTGACTCTTTTCCATGATATGATGCATAAGGAGATAGAAGTCTATATGGATGACATCATTGCCAAATCTAGGATAGATGAAGGGCATATTAGCGATCTAAGGAAGCTTTTTGAACAGGTTGAGAAAGTTCAGGCTCAGATTGAACCCTGCCAAGTGTACTTTTGGCGCAAGGTCAGGCAAGCTGCTGGGGTTTATAGTAAGCGAAAGAGGGATAGAGGTTGAACCCGACAAAGTCAAGGCGATTCTCAAGATTCCTCCTCCCCGAACAGAACAAGAAGTCCGAGGATTCTTAGGAAGGCTCAATTATATTGCCCGATTTATTTCACAATTGACAGCGACTTGTGAACCGATCTTCAAGTTACTCAGCAAGAATTAACCGGGGCAATGGGATGAGAACTGTCAAGCAGCTTTTGAAAAGATTAAATAGTACCTGCAAGAACCACCAATTTTGGTGCCCCCAACCCCAGGAAGGCCACTTATCTTGTATCTGACTGTATTGAACGAATCCATGGGTTGTGTGTTGGGACAGCACGAAGAAACTGGAAAGAAGGAACATGCTATCTACTACTTAAGTAAGAAATTCACTGATTGTGAAATGAGGTACTCCGCTTTATAGCGAACTTAGCATGGGCCGCTAAGCGCCTAAGGCAATACATGTTGAGTCACACCACTTGGCTAGTTTCTAAGATGGACCCCATCAAGTACATTTTTAAAAAACCTGCTTTGACCGGAAGGATCGCTTGTTGGCAAGTGCTATTAATTGAGTATGACATAATATATATCACTCAAAAGGCCATAAGAGGAAGTGCTCTGGCAGATTACTTGGCACACCAACCCATCAATGATTATCAGCCGATGCAGTTTAACTTCCCGGATGAAGATATCCTGGCACTGTTTAATAAGGAAGGTGGTCAGAAAGATAAATGGACCTTGAGATTTGATGGAGCTTCTAATGCACTGGGGCACGGAATTGGGGCCATCCTGATTTCACCCGATAAGGAGTTTATCCCAATCTGCACCAGATTGTGTTTCGACTGTACCAATAACATTGCTGAATATGAGGCATGATCATTAGGGATCAAAGCAACGTTGGATGCAAAAGTAAAATTATTGGAAGTTTATGGGGACTCTGCTTTGGTCATTCACCAATTGAAAGGCGAGTGGGAGACTAGGGACAGCAAGTTGATTCCTTATTATGATCATATCAAGGAAATGATCAAAGAGTTTGATGAGATCTCTTTTCATCATGTTCTCCGGGATGACAATCAAATGGCTGATGCCTTGGTTACCCTTGCCTCAATGTTTGAAGTAAGTAGTAACTACGATATGCCTCTCATCGAAGTAAAGAAGCATTGTGAGCCTACATACTGTCAAATAATGGAAAAGGAGTCTGATGGGAAACCTTGGTACCATGATATTAAGAGATATATCCAGAGTCAAGAATACCCCGAGGGTGCTATAGAGAATGATAAGAAGACCCTAAGACTACTCGCCATAGGTTTCTTCTTAAATGGGGATATGCTTTACAAAAGAAACTATGACTCTGTCCTTCTTCGTTGTGTTGATGCTGTTAAGGCAAATGAAATCATGAGGGATATTCATGAAGGATCTTTTGGGATTCACGCTAATGGACATGCCATGTCAAGAAAGATCTTGAGGGCTGGTTATTACTGGATGACCATGGAAGTGGACTGCTTCACCTATGTTCGAAAATGTCATAAATGGCATATATACGCTGACCATCTTAATACACCCCCGTCATCCCTAAATGTTTTGTCGGCACCATGGCCTTTCTCAATGTGGGGCATGGATGTCATTGGGCCCATCGAGCCAAAAGCCTCAAACGGTCATCGTTTCATCTTGGTCGCCATTGATTATTTCACCAAATGGGTAGAACTAGCTTCATATGCCAATGTAACAAGGAATGTTGTGGTCAAATTTATCAGGCGAGAACTGATATGCCGATACGGCCTACCAAGTCAGATCATTACTGACAATGGTATGAATTTAAACAACAAAATGATGAAGGAACTCTGTGAAAGCTTCAAAATTCACCATTACAATTCCTTTCCTTATTGGCCTAAGATGAATGGGGCAGTTGAGGCGGCCAACAAGAACATTAAGAAGATAATACAGAAGATGGTAGTCACTTACAGAGATTGGAGCGAGATGCTCCCTTTTGCTCTACATGGGTATCGCACCTCGGTCCGAACCTCGACAGGGGCAACCCCGTTCTCTCTCGTATATGGTATGGAAGCGGTCTTGCCTTTTGAAGTAGAGATCCCGTCCCTTCGGGTGATGATGGAGGCAAAATTAGAAGAAGCTGAGTGGGTTCAGGCTTGACATGACCAACTAAACCTGATCGATAGTAAAAGATTGACTGCCCTCTGTCATGGTCAGTTGTATCAGAGGCGTATGAAATAAGCATTCGAGAAGAAAGTATGACCTCGACAGTGCCGAGAAGGAGACCTGGTACTCAAGAAAATTCTATCGGTTCAAAAGGACAATCAAGGCAAATGGAATCCTAATTACAAAGGACCATATGTTATGAAGAGGGCTTTTTCTGGAGAAGCCTTAATACTCACTAATATGGATGGCAAGGATTTGCCAATGCCTATAAACGCAGATACAGGAAGAAGTACTATGCTTAGGGAGGGAATGTCAGTAACAAAGAAAAAAGAGAAAAAGAAAAAGAAAAATAATGCTTGCTAGGCTAAAAACCTGAAAGGGCGGCCTAGGCAAAAGTTAGAGCGATAAGGTGAGTCGAAAACCCGAAAGGGCGGCTCAGGCAAAAGTTAGGGTCAAATTTCTGGTAATGCGAATAAGACCTCTGACTCAAAGAAGTACGAGTCCAAGCTCGGGCACGTGAATCATCGTCAAACTTACCTTTCCAAAAGCAAGGTCGAAGGGTGAACATGAAATCGTGTTGGGGGTTAAGACTCTCACCAGTCTCAGAGATTCACTGGAGGATCCATGAACCCTCCCTGTTTCACTTGTTCTTAACCTGTTTTATGTGATCTCATTCATTTCATTTACCTTCCTTGTTTTTCTTTCTCTGTACTTGTTTAACATGCATGAATAAAATTCACCCTCTTCGATACGTGTTATGAATTTTGTTGATCTGATAAAAACATATGTTTTAATAAAATAAATGGAAGAATGGTAAACATTTAAAGTAGTGAGGGACAAGATGCTCCTACTACTCGACCTCATCTTGGGCGCTATGGTTACCTCATTCATTCTGCTTCGTCCATGAGTCATCTCAGGGATCACGGCCTCAAAGGGATCTACCAGAATTTTAATTCATTCTCTACATTACTTACCCCTTTTTTCATGAAGGTTGATAAAAAAGGACAATCATGTCAAGTCTTGGCACTTCTCAAATTCTCTTCCCCAGTGGAACCGCAATCGCCAAAGCTGGCACTTTTCAAATTCTCTTCCCCAGTGGAACCACATCCGCCAAAGCTGGCACTTCTCAAATTCTCTTCCCCAGTGGAATCGCAATCACCAAAGCTGGTACTTCTCAAAGTTTCTTCCTCAAACTACCAAAGTTGGTACCTTCAAAACTACCAAAGCTGGTACCTTCAAAAATACCAAAGCTGGAACCTCTAAAAACCTTTCCTCAATCGCCAAAGCTGGCACCTTCAAAGTCTTCTCCTCAACTGCAAAAGTCGATATCTTTCAAGTTTCCTCTCCCTAATGGAATCAATTGCCAAAGCTGGCACTTCTCAAAGTTTCCTCCTCAATCGCCAAAGATGGCGTCTTTTGAGTTTCTTTTCATGAGTTGCCAAAGTCGGCATCTTTCAAGTTTCTTTCACTAAAACTGGTATACAAAGCTTTCGCTTCAATTGCCAAAGTTAGCATGCTATTCATTCTTCCTAATTGCCAATTTTGGCATCGTGTTTGTTCTTCAATCGCCGAACGAGGCACCCTCTACTTTCTAGTCGTCAAATAAGGCACCCTTCTTGTCAGGAAGCCTCAGGAACCCACTCCTAGGCTATTATATTTCTCAATTTGAGCTAGGGGCATTCCCCAAGTCATTTATTTTCTGTCAAATAGCTTCAGGTACACTGCCCTAGGCTATTCCCTCTCTCAATTTGAGCTAGGGGCATTCCCCAAGTCATTTATTTTCTGTTAAATAGTTTCAGGAGCCCACTCCTAGGCTATCACATTTCTCAATTTGAACCAGGGGCATCTCCCCAAGTCATTTATTTTCTATCAAATAGCCTCAAGAACCCACTCCTAGGTTATTCCATTTCTTCATTAGAACCAGGGGCATCCCCCCAAGTCATTCATTTTCTATCAAATAGCTTCAGGAACCCATTCCTAGGCTATCATATTTCTCAATTTGAGCTAGGGGCATCTCCCCTAAGTCATTTATTTTCTGTCAAAAAGCCTCAAGAACCCACTCCTAGGTTATTCCATTTCTTCATTAGAACCAGGGGCATCTCCCCAAGTCATTTATTTTCTATCAAATAGCTTTCGGAACCCACACATAGGCTATCCCATTTTTCAATTTGAACCAGAGGCACCCCCAAGTCATTTATTTTCTGTCAAATAGCTTTAGGTACACCGCCCTAGGCTATTCCTTCTCTCAATTTGAACCAGGGGCATCCCCCCAAGTCATTTATTTTCTGTCAAATAGCTTCAGGTACACCGCCCTAAGTTATTCCCTCTTTCAATTTGAACCAGGGGCATTCCCCAAGTTATTTATTTTCTGTCAAATAGCTTCAGGTACACCGCCCTAGGCTATTCCCTCTCTTAATGCAAACCTGGGGCATTCCCCCCAAGTCATTTATTTTCTGTCAAAAAGTTTCAGGAACTCACTCCTAGGCTATTCCCTTTCTCAATTTGAACCAGAGATATTCCTCAGGTCATTTATTTTCTATCAAAAAGCTTCAGGTACTCATTCCTAGGCTGTATCCTTCAGTCCAAATGTGTTCAGGCAATCCCCTGTGTCATTCATTTTTCTTCGAAGCTTTAAGTATTCCTCTCTAGGCTACTTCATTTTCAATATCAAGGGAATGTCCTTCGATTTGTTCATTTTTTGGGACAAAGCTCAAACTTTAGTCGTCAAACTTGGAACCTTGTTCATCTTCCCCAATTGTTAAAGTTGGTAACTCTTCAAGCTTATCTAGCACTTTCAGGTGCTCGGTGCCAAAGTTGGTTTTCTTTAAGTTTCCATAACATATTTGCCAAAGTTGGCATTATTTGAGTCTTCTATTTGTCAAGGTCGTCACCTCATTAAGGATGTTAGTGTCAAGATGGTGTCCACTTCTTTACTTCCTTTTCACGATATGAAAAAATCATTCATATTTTCGTGAAAAGAAAGTAAAAAGGGGCAACTGTAAACACCATATTTTGTCCTTTTCTATATTAAATAATAATTTCCCACCCTCCATTCCGGAAAACCCGTTCAGAATCCGGAACTTGTCCCAAATACTCCTCCACTAGCATTCGTCTTCTTCCTCTCCCAATCCTCTTCATCCTCATTATAAAAAGCAAACGAAAATTCCCTGAAATAAAAAGAGAAAAAAAGAGAGGGAGGGATAAGGAACGAAAAAACCCAACAGACCCATCACCTTCTCCATCTTCCTCATCGGATAACACAAAAAAAAGGCAAAAGAACTTCTCCCCCAATCCATCCCAACTTCAGTGTTTGTCTTTTTCCTCTCCCAATCCTCTTCATCCTCGTTATATAAACCAGAAGAAATAAGAAGAGAAGAGGAGAAATCAACAAGAAAGAAACAAAATACAGATAAAGAAAAACAATAAAGAACTACGTGACCCTGATTTCTCGAAAGCTCGAGAATACGTAGGAGCAGGAAGTAGTTCCTGCCGGGCCCATCTTTCTTTGTTTAATTTTTAGAGTTTCCATTTTTGTCTTGTTACTAACAGGAGGAGTGAGGTTAATTTGGACGAGACGTCCTGTTAATCTCATGTATTTAATAATATCTCTTTTCTTTTAAAAAAAAGGAGGAGCGAGGCTAATTTAGATAAGACGTCTTGTTAGCCTTACATTTTTGTAGTATTTCTTTAAAAGAAGGAGCAAGATTAATTTGGATGAGACGTCCTGTTAATCTCATTTTTTTTTAATAATCTCTTTTAAAAAAGGAGGAGCGAGGTTAATTTGGACGAGACGTCCTATTAATCCCATGTTTAAAAAAAATCTTTTTTTTTTATTTTTGTATGCTTTGTCATTTCGTACGTTCCTTTTCTGAAGAAGTTAAAATAATTTTTGGGTTAATTACAATGCGCGCTATCATCTTGAGGTAACCGTTTTATAATGGATAGTTGTGAGGTGCTAATACCTTCCTCACCTGTAATCAGACTCCCGAACTTGGAATTTCACTTTTATGACCAATGCTTTAACAAAGGTGTGAACACCTCTTTTGGTCCGGTCCAAGTGGAAAGAATCTTCTTTTATACTGCATTCCAACTTAGAATGATCAGATCCGAGTAGAATGACTGAGAATGGAGCACTTCTGAGTAGAACAAAACCACTATTGGGATAAATCCAAGTGGAATGATTCAAAAAATGATCAAATCCGAGTAGAATGACTCAAAAATGATTAGATCCGAGCAAGATGACTCAGATTGGAGCATTGCCGAGTGGAATATAGACATGTTGGAGGCAAATCCGAGTGAAATGACTCAGATTGGAGCATTGCCGAGTGGAATATAGACCTGTTAAAGGCAAATCCGAGTGAAATGACTCAGAATGGATCAAACCCGGGTGGAATATGCTCCTGTTGGAGTGAATCAGCGTGGAATGACTCAAAAAGGATCAAATTCGAGTAGAATTACTAAGAATGAGTCAGTTCCGAGTGGAATGCTTCACTGATGAAGGTGAATAGGAGTGGAATGACTCCCTGTCAGAGCCATTCCGAGTGATGAATAGCTGACTCTGTTGGAGGATGAATGCTGAGAAGGATTGCTTTCTGATTGCATCTAATCTGAGTAAAGAAGTGCTGATTGAAGTGAATCCGATTGGGGAATATTTTTCTGGGCGAAGGCTGAGTCCGAGTGAAATAATCCCAACATCCGAGTAAGCACATCCGAAGGAGAAATGTTGATTGAAACCTTCTGATTGAAGTGTGAAGTCCGACTCTCAGTGAATCTGGGTGGTCAGATTCCGATTGGAACAGAAGTCCAATTGTGAGTATATCTGGGTAGTCAGATTTTGATGGGAAGAAAACCAATTCCGAATGAAAATGTAAAAGTTTCCAAGCCCTGATTGCAAAGAAGGTCAACTCTGAGTGACAAATCCGAGTGACAACTCCGAATGAATATTTGCCGACTGAGCCATTCTTCAAATTAGTTTCGTTGTCAATCTTCAATCGGTTTCCGAGTGACAACGACTGAATGAAAGGTTTTCTGAATAAATGTGTCCGATTGGACTGAAGAAAGGAAAATCCGTGTGAAATCCTTCTGAAGACGACTCCCAAGTGAGTGCACTGAATAATTGATGACTGAATGAAAATTCTGAGTGAGGATAAGACTGACTCCGAGTGGAAAATGGATATTTCCGAGTGAAAATGGTTGTTACCGAGTGAGATATCTGAGTCAGATGCCTCTCCAGTCTGCACCGAGTAAAGTATCTCCAGCAAGAACCGAGTAATGCCTCTTCAGTCAGCACCGGGTCACTCTCTTAGTCAATACCGAGTTATTCTCTTCAATTTTTAGTCGGCTCCGAATCATCCTTTACCATTACTGAGCCACTCTTTTAACCATTCCTGAGCCTTCTCTTACCCATTTCCGAGCCATCCTCTTACCTATTTCCGAGTCATATTTCACCCATTTTCGAGTGGTCCTTTAACCATTTCCGAGACCCTTTCCACTCAACCTCCGAGTCATCCTTTACCATTACCGAGCCACTCTTTTAACCATTACCGAGCCACTCTTTTAACCATTCCCGAGCCTTCTTTTAACCATTTCCGAGACCCTTTCCACTCAACCTCCGAGTCATCCTTTACCATTACCGAGCCACTCTTTTAACCATTACCGAGCCACTCTTTTAACCATTCCCGAGCCTTCTTTTAACCATTTCTGAGACCCTTTCCACTCAACTTCCGAGCCATTCTTTTACCCATTTCCGAGATTACTTCTCACCCATTTCTGAGACACTTTTTACCAATTCCGAGTGACATTTTTCAATCAGCACCGAGTCCTCTTCAATCGGTTTTGAGTCAATTTTCACTCGGTCTGATTGATTGTTCCAATCAGAATTGCCTTGTTTGTCCTCTCAATCCAATTACACACTTTTTCATTGGGATTCTCCTCACAGCGACCCAATACCGAGCAAAACTTCCACTCGGCCTTCCATAGGAGAGCTCCTCCCAGAAGAATTCTCACTCGGAAAGGACTATTTTCACTCGGTTTTCTATTGGAAAACCTTCATTCCTCTCGGAATTCACTCCCACTGTGGATGAATGCTGACTGAGAGGCCAATCTGAGTCGTTCTCTCTCAGATTTCCACATCCTCTCTCGGATTTCCACTATCCTCTCTCGGATTTCCACCATCCTCTCTCGGATTTCCACCAGGTTCCCTCTGTTCGCCCGTGCTGACTTGGATTCCACCACCCAAGTGGATCCAGGAATCCTGGAGGTGGCAGACAGGGGCGGAAGTGGAGGAATTAAAAATTCCCACCAGCCGTTGTCCCCCACTACCTGAGCTGGCGTTCTACTCTGAGTGAAAGCCTAAGCTGGCCTTCCACTCGGAAAAGCCTATAAATGGACAAGGGCTGAAGCTTTGAAGAAAAAGGCATTCTTTAAGAAAAAAAACTCTGCCCATTTCTCCACTCACCAGCTCCGTCCCTCTCTTCACTCACCAGCACCCTTCCTCCACTCACCAGCTCCGTCCCTCTCTTCACTCACCAGCTCTGTCCCTCTCCTCACCAACACCACCCAGTACAGCCCCTCTCCTCACCAATACCACTCGGTACAGCCCCTCTCCTCACCAGCACCCTTCACACCTTACTGTTCAGTATCCTGAGACCAGCTCTCCTGCTCCATCACTCGGTTTCTCAACTTTTCACTCGGTATTCTACTTTTCACTCGGTATTTTTACTTTTCACTCGGTTTTACTATTTTTACTCGGTTTTCCCATTTTTCACTCGGTTTTTTCCACTTTTACTCGGTTTTTCCCTTTTTCTCATTCGGTTTTCTCTTCTCCTACTCAGTTTTTGCTCATTTTTCCCTCTCTTTTCCAAACATACTGTTTCTCTTTCTCTCTTGTAGCTTCTGCTACCCTCCCTCTTTTGCTTCGTAGTAAAAAATATAATAAAGGAAAATAAATGTTTCCTATGTTTTCTTTCAAATCTAAATAAAATCAAAAAAGAAACAAATCATTTTTAGTCACTGTCGTACGGAAAATACTTCCGTCTACACAACCTCTATAGGATCCGTACACGTGCGAAGAACTTCGTCTTGTATGGGTTCCTCACCAAAATGATACCCACCAATATTTTCCCAATCTTTTCCTAAAAAAAAAACACTCAGAACTACGTAACCCTGATTTCTTGATAATTCAAGAATACGTAGGAGCCGGACCTCAACTCCTGTCGGGCCCATTTTCTTATTTCCTTTTACTGATTTATTTCCTCACTTTCGTGTCCCTTTCATAAATGTTCCTTTTTTTCGTCGCTTCCGTGAAAATCAATTTAGACGTGACGTCTTGTTGATTTCCCCCTAGTTTTTTTTGTTCAAGCCTCGCCACAATTCATAGAGAAGGGATACTTAGGACGAGACGTCCTGCTTATCTCTTTCTTATCCCCGTCCCTTTTTTATTCAAGGATGTCTAATTAAGACGCGACGTCTTATTAGCATTCTCTTCCTCTCTCTGTCTCATATCAAAGTCAAGTTTAATTCGGATGAAATATCCCGTTAACCTCGCTTCGACATTCTATGTTTGTACAGTTCACTTACTCCCTTCCGTCGTTTTCAAATAAAAATACAAAAAAAGGAAGAAACCATGTTTATTTATGGCTATTTATATTGCGCTTTCAACCTTGGTACTGTTTCCGACAAGCGATGTAGGGTGCTAATACCTTCCCTACTCGTAACCGACTCCCGAACTTGAATCTCAATTTTTAACCAGTGCTTTATTGAACCTAGTTTTTTCCAATGTTTTTCCTATGAATAAAAACGTTAGTGGCGACTCCCTGTTTCATCTCATTGGTTTTCTCTCTTCGCCGCGCCGTCGCGATCCAGGTTGCGACAAAAGGTTTTTCCGGTATTTTACCCTTAAAAATATTGGTAGCGACTCCCTGTTTTCTTTTCGAAAGTATTTCGAAAGAACCACGTTTCATTTTTTTTAAGGGTCGGCCTTCCCGCCGCGATCCCGGTCGCGACACCTGGGAACTATTCACTCAAAAACGTACTTATTTGAAATCAAAACCTTTCTCTGTCCAAAAGTACTTCCCCTGAAAATAACTCACTCGGTATATCTCAATCAGTGCCATACCACGCGGAAATCGAAAATGTCTCACTTGGTGTTATCCCACTTGGAAATGTCTCACTCGGTGCCATCCCACACGGAAGTGTCGCACTTGGAGACACCCCATTTGGGAAAGTTGCACTCAACTCGGAGATACCCCACTCGGGAATTCACTACTCGAAAATATCTCGCCCGAGAAGTACTCATTCGAAATCAAAGCTTTTCTTCGTTCGGAAGTACTTCTCTCGGAAACGTTTCACTCGGAGACGTTTCATTCGGAAATGAGCCACTCGGAGACGTTTCACTCGGAGACGTTTCATTCGGAAACGAGTCACTTGGAGACACTCCACCCGGAAGTATGGAACTTGGAAGCGTCTTTGCCTGAAAGGTGCTCATTTGAAGTCAGAGCCCCTTTCACTCAGAAGTGGTTTTCTCGGATAAGCTTCACTTTGAAATATCTCCGAGGCCAGGACTCCCTTCACTCGAAAGTGGTTCTCTCGGTCATGACTCACTCGGAAACATCTTAACCTTCCTTCACTCAAAAGTTCTCTCGGTCATACCTCACTCAAAAAGATCTCACTCGAAATCAGATTCCTTTCTTTACTCGGACAGTCTTATCTCAGACATGATTCACTCGGAAATTTCTTGCTCAATAATATTTTACTCGATAATGTCCCAATCAGAGCGCTACCGAAAGTTAGTATCAAAGAAGGTATTTGGGCCAGACCAAAAGAGGTGTTCACAAAAATGTTTTTCCTAACCAAATTTATGTAGAAAGTTGAGATAAAATGGATAATATCATTAATGGTCTAAATAAAAATGATTATACATGAGAATGAAAAATTTTTTTTGGGATGTTACAATTCTCCCACCATAATAAAAATTTCATCCTCGAAATTTAATATAATGCACCCCTCAGTGGAACAATTCTGGGTATTGCATCCTCATAGCATCTTCACGCTCCCAAGTTAAAGTTACATCATTTCCTTGTTTCCATGCAACCTTCACTAATGGTACATCCTTGCTTCTCAGGCGTTTAATCGACCTTTCCATAATCTGTGTGGGTTCTGCAGGGATGGTCAAATTTTCTCTAACTTCAACATCATCAGTAGCAATCACATGAGTGGGATCTTGTACATACTTCCTCAATTATGATACATGGAACACGTTGTGTAAATTTGCAAGGTGAGGTGGAAGTGCAATCTGATAAGCCACCGGGCCAATCCTCTTTAGAATTTCATATGGTCCAATGAACCTTGGGCTCAACTTTTTACTTTTCAATGCTCGACCAATCCCCTTGTGAGGCGAAACCTTCAAAAATACATGATCACCAACTTGGAATTCAAGTGGTTTCCTCCTTTTATCATAATAGTGCTTTTGTCTATCTTAGGATGCCTTCATCTTTTCTCTGATTATTTCTATTTGTTCAGTAGTCTGTTGCACAATTTCAGGCCCTAACACCAAACTTTCACCAGTTTCTAACCAACAAAGGGGTGTTCGACACTTTTTACCATACAATGCTTCAAATGGAGCCATACCAATACTGCTATGGTAACTATTGTTATACGTGAATTCAATTAGTGGAAGAAACTGCTCCCAACTACCACCATGCTCAAGCACACAAGATCGCAGTAACTCTTCCAAACTTTGTATGGTACATTCTGACTGTCCATCTGTTTGAGGATGATAAGCTGAACTTAATCGGAGTCTTGAACCCAACTCCTGATGCAAGCCTCCCCAGAATCGGGAAGTGAACCTCGGATCTCTATCTGACACAATACTGGATGGTACACCATGAAGTCTCACGATCTCTTTCACATATAATTGTGCCAACTTTTGTAGAGAATTCTTCATATTCATTGGGAGAAAGTGAGCAGACTTAGTCAATCTATCTACAATAACCCAGATTGCATCATTTCCTAAATGTGTTCTTGGCAATCCTGACACAAAGTCCATCGTAATGTCATCCCATTTCCAGACAAGAATCTCCAATGGTTGTAGTTCACCAGATGGCTTCTGGTGTTCCACCTTAGCTTTTTGACATACCAAACATGAAGACACATATTCAGCTATTTCTTTCTTCATCCTTGGCCACGAAAAGCTTTTCTTCAGGTCTTGATACATCTTAGTTGATCCAGGATGAATGCTCAACATACTTTTATATGCTTCTTCTAGGATTGTCCTTCTTAGATCAACATCATCTGGTACACAAATTCTGCTTCTAATCCTCCAAATTCCATCTAATCCTTCTTGTAATCCCATATCCTTTCCATTCGCCTGCATCTCTCTCAATTCATGTAATTGTAAGTCCTTTTTTTGCCTCTCACCTATCAGCTTTAGAAAATCATTGGTTATCTTCAAAGTTCCCAAGGTCATACTTTTTGAAGATTTTATCTCCACACCCAAGTTCATATCTCTGAACTGTTCTATCATTTCCATCTCTTTTACCATTAAAGATGCCATATGAATGGATTTCCTGCTAAGTGCATCTGCTACCATATTTGCTTTTCCTGGATGGTACTTCAAATCAAAATCATAATCTTTAAGAAACTCCATCCACCTTCGCTGCCTCATGTTCAATTCCTTCTGACCGAACAAATACTTTAAGCTCTTATGGTCACTGAACACCTCAAACTTGACTCCATACAAATGGTGTCTCTAGATTTTCAAAGCGAATACCACCGCTGCTAATTCTAGATCATACGTCGGATAGTTCATTTCATGTGACCTCAGCTGCCTAGAAGCATAGGCAATCTCCTTTTGTTGCTGCATCAAAACACAACCCAAACCCATCTTAGAAGCATCACAATAAATCACAAAGTCTTCTTATGGATTAGGTAAAGTTAAGACTAGAGCAGATGTAAGCTTCGATTTTAGTTCCTGGAAACTTTTCTCATATTCTGGCGTCCAAGAAAAAGGTTGATTCTTCCGGGTCAGACAAGTCATTGGTAAGGCAATTCGAGAAAACCCCTCAATGAATCTCCAATAATAACCAGCTAATCCTAGGAAGCTTCGTATCTCAGTAACTGAATTAGGTCTCTCCCAGTTTGTTACAGCTTCTATTTTAGAAGGATCCACAGACACTCCTTCGCTTGAGATCACATGGCCTAGGAACTTTACCTCTTTCAACCAGAACTCACATTTAGATAACTTAGCATACAACTGTTTCTCTTTTAGAATCTGCAATACCACTCGAAGATGCTTTTCATGCTCCACCCAAGTCTTAGAATAAATCAGAATGTCATCAATGAAGATAATAACAAATTGATCCAAGTATGGATGAAACACTCGATTCATGTAATCCATGAATACAGCTGGGGCGTTGGTCACTCCGAAAGGCATCACCAGATATTCGTAATGACCATGGCGTGTTCTAAAGGCTATCTTTGGAACATCCTCAGACTTGACATGAATCTGATGATAACCCGATCGTAGATCAATCTTGGAAAATATTGTAGCACCTCTCAATTGGTCTATTAGATCATCAATTCTGGGCAAAGGATATTTATTCTTCACTGTCAATTTATTCAACTGACGATAATCTACACATAATCTCATGCTTCCATCTTTCTTCTTGACGAGCAATACCGGCGCTCCCCATGGCGACACACTGGGCCTGATGAAATGCTTCTCCAACAACTCTTCAATTTGCTTTTTCAGTTCTGCCAATTTAACAGGTGACATACGATATGGAGCCTTAGACACTGGTTCTGCTCCTGGAATTAAGTCAATTGAGAATTCTATTTCACGTTCTGGAGGTAAACTTGAGACATTTTCTAGAAATACTTCAGGGAATTCAGAGATAACTGGCATCTCAATTGCTTCAGATTCACCATCTCCTTTGGAAAGAGTAAACAAGGCAAACATTTGAATTTCTCCTTTTAAAGAAAAGATCTTGGGATTGTCAGAAATAGTATTTCCTTCTGATGAAAATATCACGGTCTTGTTATGACAGTCCACCAAGACTCGATTCGTCGATAACCAGTTCATCCCTAGAATTACTTCCAGATCCTTCAAAGGTAAACAAACAAGATTAACAAGAAAGTTTCTACCTTCTACGAGCACAGAACAATCGTTACACACCTTAGTAGTCCTAAGTTATGTACCGGTGGGAGTGGAAATAATCAGGTCATACACCATAGACTTTACAGGTAATTGAAGACGTCTAACACACTCTTCAGAAATAAAAGAATGTGTAGCACCAGAATCAAGCAACACAGATAAAATGGTACCATTGATCTCACACTTACTTTGCACAAGGTCGTCTACTCGGTCTGCCTCTGAACCGCTGATGGCAAAGACTCTTCCTGTTGCTGGTTGTAATCTCTTGTCTGTTGACTCCCCATTTTGTAACATCCCATTTTCATCACAAATAGGAAATAGATATTAATATATCTTTCTTGAGAAATACTTACTATAAGTTAGTTTATTATTATCATTTTATTTTTATTTTGGTATTTATATTTAATTGTTTGTTTTTTTAAATAATAATAAAAAAAATAAAAATATTTTTGAATGAGAATTTTAAAATGACTTAATTAGTATTCACTAATTAAGAAAATTATATTAAGAATTTTTAATATCTTTATTATTCATCTTTTTTATTTTATGTTCTTATGTTTATGTTTTTACATATTTAAGATTTAAGTCTTATTAGAATTTTAAAATAAAATTTTGAAGGAATTAGACTATGATTCTTTTGAACTTTTTGATCTACATAATATTTATGATTTTCTGGAATTTTTTGAAAATTTTGAATTATTTTAATAAAATAATATATTTTAAATAATTTTAAATTCATATAAAGCTACTTAAAATTAAAAATATTTACAAGAATGTAAAGTTAAATTATAAGAAAATTTTTTAAAATCTATTTCAAGTAGACTTATCTAAAAATTATCGGTTTGAGTAAAATCTTGATTTTTACCAATCGTAAAAAATTTGAAAACGTACTAATAATTTTTATTAACAGAAAATTTTAGATTTTTAAAATTTAAACTTTATATTACTTATCATAAAATTAGTGAAAACTGATATAATATCGTTAAATTTCAAAAAGGATTAATTTTGAATATTTAAAATATACCGAGTGAAAGGTTACTATTTGGCTTAATAATTTTACCGACATTTACTATGCAAAACACTGTACATGTATGAAATTTTCAAAAGTTGTACAGTAACCAGGTTTTAAATTTCAAAAAATGCATAGTACTTTTATATTAAAATAATGGAATGCATAGTAAATTTTTTTCCTATAAATACCGAAGGAATTCTTCTTTAAAATTCACAATTTCAAATTAAGTTTTCTTAATATAGTAGTGTTAGTGAGATAATGGTGGAAGTAAAAGAGAGAAATAAATTTTCTGGAAGAAGGTTCTGCTAAAATTCTAAGGTACGAATACATCTCTTTTATATTTTTTAGGATTATTTTTATATCGTTTTTAGAAATCTATTATTATACTGGAAATAATATTATTTTAAGTTACTATTCTGCATAGTAAAATACTATTTCAATAGTAAATTACTATTTCAATAGTAAATTACTATTCAAATAGTAAATTACTGTTTACTATTACTATTTACCTTTACTATTCACGTTTTACTATTTACCGTTACTATTCATGATTTACTATTTGCCGTACTATTCACGTTTTACTATTTACTATTACTATTCACTATTACTATTCACTATTCACTATTCACTATTCACTATTCACTATTCAAAATTTACTATTTTTATTTTAAGTAGTAATCTTAATTTTCATCTTGTAACTATATTAAAATGAAATTGGTATGTTTTAGAACTCGGAGACGAGGCGCGCACGGATTTTCAATAACGAATTGGTATACAAGAGGTAAGGGGGAGTGAGATAAGAATATAATATGAAAGACATAAGAATAAAGGGAGGAGTCCCCTACTCCTTTTAAATTTAATAATATTATTATTTTAAAGTAATAACTTCTCAACTTAAAATTTATAATAAATTTAATATATTGTGTAACTTGTTCTGAAATATCTATACATGGATCTGAATTATTATAACTTATACGGACTGGACTAAACCTATACAAGGACTTGGACTTTTATATCCTATATGGATCGAACTAAACCTATGCAAAGACTTGGACTATTATGACCTGTCTAGACTGAACTATACCTACGCAAAGACTGGATTATATATATGGACTTATATAGACCTGTGCGAGGAATGGACTATAAGGACTCAAAATCAAATCTACTAATTTAAATAACCATTAAAATTTGAATTATATTTATGAGTGATATTTAGTTGATTTGACTTGATTATAATTAATTGTATTTGATTTCGATTAATGATATTGTATTAGACTGTGATTAATAATATGCAATTATGATTAATGATATTTGATTGTGATTGATGAGATTACTATACTTGATTGTGGTTGATGAATGATTAATGACCTTGTGATATGAAGTTTGAGTATATAGCAAGCATGACGGAAAGTTAAAACTCAGTAAGAATTTTCTTACCTTACTCTTTAAATTTTTATTCCAAGAGAAAGTATTTTATAATTATTTTAGTCTTTTATTTCTTCTTAGAAATAATTTTCACTAACTTTATTTTTAATTTCAATAATAAAATCTAGTATTAGAAAGAAGTTATTTTATGAAAATCAGAGGTTGAGATAATTAATTCTTGAATTAAAGAAATTTTTTATAGTTTTAAGTATTCTTAGTTAATGATTTTAAATTATTTTCTTTAGAAATTAGAAGTTTAAAGTAAATTATTTTGGTTTTCCCCAACGAAATAACTAAAGAATATTTTGTCGAGATTTCTAAAACTCAATCTAGTTAAGATTCAAATTGAGAAAGATTATGTAAATATGTGAAGATTTTTAAGAGAAAGTTTTGAGATATTTAAGGCTTGGAAACTCAATTTTGGTAAGATCTGAGACTGTACTAAATTATTTCAGTATAACAGAAGTTCAAAGAAGAACTTATGGGAATGTACAGTTTATTGTGATGATTTTGTGAACCTTTATGGTATTTAATAATTAAATTTCTAAAAGTCTTAACCAACTAAATATGCGAGTAGTTCATGCATCATGAATCATTAAAGAGAAATGAGATGTGATATTGCCTAGGGACGGATTATAGAAACCGAGGATACATTAGAGGAGGCTTAATTGTGAGCCTTGGGATGAGAGGGTGTGAAAGAGTGCTTCAGGTGACCTGGGGTCGCTCCCTAGTGTCGGGTACTTTCACAATAAAAACTTTCTCAGTCTGACTAGTCTCTAAGTGTTTCCACGCCAGTTGAGCTGTTCATATGCCATGAAGGCATTTATGTTATTATTATCCGGAATTTATGGAACAGTGTAAACTCCTGGTTGGCCCAGTGCAAACTAAAACTTTAAGGGCCCACATGCATAGAATGAATGAGATGATAGTATTAAAAACATTGCATGACATTCATATGATTGTGACATTCTATGTGGGTGGTTGTGAATGAAAATATAATTGTTATGTTATGAAAACCCTTATGCTTATGTCTTATCTGTAAAGTATTATATTCTGTTTTTCACTCCTTCTTGTTTGAATTTTGTGTCCAAAATATATGTTATATGATATATAGCTAGCAGTTCAAGATGAAAGGATGAAATTACAAGAGGGTAAATTGGTCTCATCCTCAATCAGATAGGAGAAGAGATGTGACAAGAATAGGATTCAAAATCACATGGTTTGAAGATAAGGAAATAATTGGTTACATTCGAAGTAGAGGTATTAAATTTTTAGTTTTAGTTTACCTTAATACAATATTAAGTTGAATGATTGTAAATCAATGTAAAGGTTAAACTTTAATAAACCTTATTCTTTGGATATGATACTGAAATCTTTGATCACTTATGATTTTTTGGAAGTTCATTTTATCATTATAAATAATTTGAAACTTTTTACTTTCAAAATTCAAAGAAAATCAGATGTATATATGTCCTTGTATACACGAGATAAGAAGTGATAAATATGTATATCTTTCTTAAAAAAAAGAGCAAGAAGAATAGATATATGTCTCGTGTATATAAGGGGGTGTTACAAAGTGGTATTAGAGTAGTTCAATCCAAATCGGCTTGGGGTGTCATCTGTAACATCCTATTTTCATCACAAATAGGAAATAGATATTAATATATTTCTTGAGAAATACTTACTATAAGTTAGTTTATTATTATCATTTTTTTTGGAATTTTGGTATTTATATTTTTATTATTTGTTTTTTAAAAATAATAATAATAAAAAAATGAAAATATTTCTAAATGAGAATTTTAAAGTGACTTAATTAGTATTCACTAATTAAGAAAATTATATTAAGAATTTTTAATATTTTTATTATTCACCATTTTTATTTTATGTTGTTATATATATATATATTGTTTTTACATATTTAAGATTTAACTCTTATTAGAATTTTAAAATAAAATTTTGAAGGAATTAGACTATGGTTCTTTTGAACTTTTTGATTTACATAATATTTATGATTTTCTGGAATTTTTTGAAAATTTTGAATTATTTTAATAAAATAATATATTTAAATAATTTTAAATTAATATAAAGTTGCTTAAAATTAAAAATATTTACAAGAATGTAAATTTAAATTATAAGAAAATTTTCTAAAATCCATTTCAAGTAGACTTATCTAAAAATTATCGGTTTGAGAAAAATCTTGATTTTTTCTAATCGTTAAAAAATTAGAAACGTATCAATAAATTTTTATTAACAGAAAATTTTAGATTTTTAAAATTTCAGCTTTATATTACTTATTATAAAATTAGTGAGGACTGATATAATATCGCTAAATTTCAAAAAGGACTCATTTTGAATATTTAAAATATACCGAGTGAAGGGTTACTATTTGACTTAATAATTTTGCCGACAATTACTATGCAAATCACTGTGCATGTATGAAATTTTCAAAAGATGCACAGTAACCTGGAATAAAAAATTCAAAAATGCATAGTACTTTTATATTAAAATAATGGAATGCATAGTAAATATTTTTCCTATAAATACCGAAGGATTTCTTCTTTAGAATTCACAATTTCAGATTAAGTTTTCTTAATATAGTAGTGCTAGTGAGATAGTGGTGGAAGTGAGAGAGAGAAGAAAAGTTTTTGGAGAGAAGGTTCTGCCAAAATCCTAAGGTAAGAATACTTCTCTTTTATATTTTTTGGGTTATTTTTATATCGTTTTTAGAAATCTGTTATTATACTGGAAATAATATTATTTTAAGTTACTATTCTGCATAGTAAACACTATTTCAATAGTAAATTACTATTTCAATAGTAAATTACTATTCAAATAGTAAATTACTATTTACTGTTACTATTTACCATTACTATTCACGATTTACTATTTACTGTTACTATTCACGTTTTACTATTTACTGTTACTATTCACGTTTTACTATTTACTGTTACTATTTACGATTTACTATTCACTATTCACTATTCACTATTCACTATTCAAAATTTACCATTTTTTTATTTTAAGTTGTAATCTTAATTTTCATCTTGTAATTATATTAAAATGAAATTGGTATGTTTTAGAACTCGGAGACGAGGCGCGCATGGATTTTCAATAACGAATCGGTATACAAGAGGTAAGGGGGAGTGAGATAAAAATATAATATGAAAGACATAAGAATAAAGGGAGGAGTCCCTTACTCCTTTTAAATTTAATAATATTATTATAAAGTAATAACTTCTCAACTTAAAATTTATAATAAATTTAATATACTGTGTAACTTATTCTGAAATATCTATACATAGATCTGAATTATTATAACTTATACGGACTGAACTAAACCTATGCAAGGACTTGGATTTTTATATCCTATATGGATCGAACTAAACCTATGCAAGGACTTGGAATATTATGACCTGTCTAGACTGAACTATACCTATGCGAAGACTGGATATATGGACTTATATAGACCTGTGCGAGGAATGGACTATAAGGACTGAAAATCAAATCTACTAATTTAAATAACCATTAAAAATTTGAATTATATTTATAAGCGATATTTAGTTGATTTGACTTGATTATAATTAATTATATTTGATTTCGATTAATGATATTGTGATTTATAATATTAGACTGTGATTAATAATATTCAATTATGATTGATGATATTTGATTGTGATTGATGAGATTACTATACTTGATTGTGGTTGATGAATGATTGATGATCTTGTGATATGAAGTTTGAGCATATAGCAAGCATGACGGAAAGTTAAAACTCAGTAAGAATTTTCTTACCTTACTCTTTAAATTTTTATTCCAAGAGAAAGTATTTTGTAATTATTTTAGTTTTTTATTTCTTCTTATAAATAATTTTTATTAACTTTATTTTTAATCTCAATAATAAAATCTAGTATTAGAAAGAAGCTATTTTATGAAAATCAGAGGTTGAGATAATTAATTCTTGAATTAAAGAAAATTTTTATAGTTTTAAGTATTCTTAGTTAATGATTTTAAATTATTTTCTTTAGAAATTAGAAGTTTAAAGTAAATTATTTTGGTTTTCCCCAACGAAATAACTAAAGAATATTTTGTGGAGATTTCAAAAACTCAATCTAGTTAAGATTTAAATTGAGAAAGATTATGTAAATATATGAAGGTTTTTAAGAGAAAGCTTTGAGATATTTAAGGCTTGGAAACTCAATTTTGGTAAGATCTGAATTTGAAGAATGTACTAAATTATTTCAGTATAACAGAAGTTCAAAGAAGAACTTATGGAAATGTACAGTTTATTGTGATGATTTTGTGAACCTTTATGGTATTTAATAATTGAGTTTCTAAAAGCCTTAACCAACTAAATATGCGAGTAGTTCATGCATCATGAATCATTAAAGAGAAATGAGATGTGATATTGCCTGGGGACGGATTATAGAAACCGAGGATACATTAGAGGAGGCTTAATTGCGAGCCTTGGGATGAGAGAGTGTGAAAGGGTGCTTCAGGTGACCTGGGGTCGCTCCCTAGTGTCGGGTACTTTCACAATAAAAACTTTCTCAGTCTGACTAGTCTCTAAGTGTTTCCACGCCAGTTGAGCTGTTCATATGCCATGAAGGCATTTATGTTATTATTATCCAGAATTTATGAAACAGTGTAAACTCCTGGTTGGCCCAGTGCAAACTAAAACTTTAAGGGCCCACATGCATAAACTGAATGAGACAGTAGCATAAGCATTACATAACATTCATGTGATTGTGACATTCTATATGGATGGTTATGAATGAAAATATAAGTGTTATGTATGTGGAAACCCTATATTCATAATTGATTGTATATGAGATTATGACTGATATTACTATATTAGTTTGTGAAAACCCTTATGCTTATGTCTTATCTATAATATATTATATTTTGTTTCTCACTCCTTCTTGTTTGAATTTTTGTGTCCAAAATATATGTTATATGATATATAGCTAGCAGTCCAAGATGGAAGGATATATAATTACAAGAGGATAAAGTGGTCTCATTCTCAATCGATTAGATGAAGAGATATGACAAGAGTAGGATTCAAAACTCGATGGTTCAAGGACTAGGAAATGATTGTTCACATTTGTAGTAGAGGTATAGTTTAGTTTTATTTTGCCTTATTACAATATCAAGTAGATAATTGTAACAAGGTAAAGGTTAAACTTTGATAAACTCTTTCATTCGGATATAATATTGTAATGATTTATCACTTATGATTTCTATAAATTATTTTGTCATTTTGGACAAATATTGAAAGACAATTTTTTTTTTACTTTCAATATTCAAAGGAAATCAGATGTATATACGTCCTTGTATACACGAGATAAAGAGTGATAAATATGTATATCTTTCTAAAAGTTTTTTTTTTTTAAAGTAAGAAGAATACATATATATCTCGTGTATATAAGGGGGTGTTACAAAGTGGTATCAGAGCAGTTCAATCCAAACCGGCTTGTGGTATGGTCTTACTAGCGTGTTAGTGTACTCTGATGGTTGAGTTTGACAAGAGATTTTATGGTTGAGAAAAGAGGAAATTTTATTAGAGTAAATGGTAAGAAGTAAGTGAAGAAAAATTAGGAGTATAGAAAGAAGGAACTAATTTTAAGTTCATAAGAAGTATAAGTTAAAACTTTATAGCCTGTTACTTGAAAAATGTTATTGCAGGGATTATCAGAAACTGGCCATTCTGAAGTCTTTCTTGACATTGTTTAAGTACAGGCCTTAATGTATGGTGGAATGATAAGGTAAATTAACTAATTCAGTTATTTCCTTTTATTCCAAATGTATTGTATGGTGTTTGATTCTCTGATTAATATGTGATAGTGAAATATTCTAACATTTTCCTGTTTTACAATATGGTATGAGACAACAAGGGAGATAAGACAATAGAAAATTCTTAGAAATATTTTGGTATGAATTCTAGACTGGAGCTGTCATGACTTTGACTACTTAGTTATAAACTATCGGGACTGATCACCCCGAATAATTTGCACTAAGTAGTGAAAGACATGTCAAAAGAAGGATGTTAAGATCAACGAATTTAACCTTGGGTTAATGTAGTATATGGAGAAATGGAGATAAACTCAATAAATTCTATTAGGATATTCCTTACCATGTCCTTGAAGTTGTAAGAGATACTTGTGTGAATTAGAATTCCAATGGGTAGATAATTGTTGTAATCCCAAACTAGTATAACAAATTGTTCAAGATAGAATCATAGTTTTGTCCTTTGGTGATATATTTTGAAAAGAAAAATGTGTGGTTGTATGCTTCATGAAAAAAATATGATAATTTATAACTTGTTTGATATAACAAATAATCATATTAGGAATTGTATCTCTGGCTATTTGTATTGATTCTTCTTTTGTATGACATATAAAATATGTTAATTATTGTTTGATTTGATGAAGTTTTCATTTATGATGTGTACGATTGAATAATATATATGATGGTTATGTGTGTAAATATATGAATTAATGAAACTTTTATGATTGTGACATCGAATGTAATTAACCATATATTTTTGATTTTTTTTAAATTGATTTATTGTGATAAATATATCAATGAATGACCTAAAATAAGCATTATAGATCTTTGGAAGACATCGATATTGGTTTAATATTTAGAAATTGTGACATAAAATATTTTTGTGATTCCTAACAATATGATACATGTTTATCAAGTTATTTTCTTTTAGTCATCAATTTTGTTCGACGAATATATATACATGATATAAATCATTGTTATGTAATGACCATTGTAGATTTAAAATAAAGAAATGTGTTAGTAAACCATGAGGAAGTAGATATGAACCTTTACTTATTGATTACATAAGTCTTAGTTACCTATAAAAAAATAATTCAAGTGAGTATTTCTAAGTCAACGTAGTGATTTGTGATCATTTAAGATTGGAGAATTTATCAAATATATGTAATGGTTGTAGTCAATTATAATGGAATGTGTAATCACTTAGTTAAGGAATATTTGATTCATTATAGAAGACAATAAGAAATGATTACATACCCTGGATTATCATGAAGCAAAGACCACAAGGATTTAACTAGTACAACATGGACTAAGACATATTTATCCTTTCTTACTAGGATAATTTATTATACACGATTACATTAAGGAAAATAAAATAGAACATCTAGTATATCATAGATAGAGGTCTAAGAGTCTTGGCAATACAAAAATTATCCAAACTAGAGAAATAATCATAACGATTATAAGAAGTGAGGCACTTGTTACCACAACCTGTAGTCCATCCCGACTTCGTTCTTCCTTACTTCTAGGAAGGTTGGCCATCGAATAGTATGATAGTACTTGAGAAAAAGATTGAAGAAATTAGATAGAAGAGAGAAACTAAGAAATCTTGAAGTTGTGATAGGAAGTGAGAATGGAATGAGAATTTATAAGCAAGTAAGGGAGGGAGAGTTGCAACGGTCATAAACGGCTAGTCCAACGGCTAGTCCAACGGCTAGTTGCTAACGGCTAGTTGTCCAGTAATTAATTCTTAGCAGTCCATTTTACTATGTTACGAGTAGGAATTTTAATTAATAGATGTTATGGATTATGTTAAGTAAGATTTTAATAGATTGAGAAACGTAATTATTGAGGTGTTTAGAGTTAACCATCAATTTATGATGAGCATGGTTGACAAAATTAAGACGAGTAATATTTTTGAATTAAGGAAAAAAATACAGATAAGATTAAAAAAAGAGAGATAAATGGCAATGTTAAGGAAAATGTACACAATTGCCAAGGAAACTAGAAATATATTTTAGAACAGTTCAGTTAGTTTAGCTATGGTAAGATTTATTAACAATATTAAATTTCGAGGACGAAATTTCTTTTAGGGGAGTAGAGTTGTAACATCCTATTTTCATCACAAATAGGAAATAGATATTAATATATTTCTTGAGAAATACTTACTATAAGTTAGTTTATTATTATCATTTTTTTTGGAATTTTGGTATTTATATTTTTATTATTTGTTTTTTAAAAATAATAATAATAAAAAAATGAAAATATTTCTAAATGAGAATTTTAAAGTGACTTAATTAGTATTCACTAATTAAGAAAATTATATTAAGAATTTTTAATATTTTTATTATTCACCATTTTTATTTTATGTTGTTATATATATATTGTTTTTACATATTTAAGATTTAACTCTTATTAGAATTTTAAAATAAAATTTTGAAGGAATTAGACTATGGTTCTTTTGAACTTTTTGATTTACATAATATTTATGATTTTCTGGAATTTTTTGAAAATTTTGAATTATTTTAATAAAATAATATATTTAAATAATTTTAAATTAATATAAAGTTGCTTAAAATTAAAAATATTTACAAGAATGTAAATTTAAATTATAAGAAAATTTTCTAAAATCCATTTCAAGTAGACTTATCTAAAAATTATCGGTTTGAGAAAAATCTTGATTTTTTCTAATCGTTAAAAAATTAGAAACGTATCAATAAATTTTTATTAACAGAAAATTTTAGATTTTTAAAATTTCAGCTTTATATTACTTATTATAAAATTAGTGAGGACTGATATAATATCGCTAAATTTCAAAAAGGACTCATTTTGAATATTTAAAATATACCGAGTGAAGGGTTACTATTTGACTTAATAATTTTGCCGACAATTACTATGCAAATCACTGTGCATGTATGAAATTTTCAAAAGATGCACAGTAACCTGGAATAAAAAATTCAAAAATGCATAGTACTTTTATATTAAAATAATGGAATGCATAGTAAATATTTTTCCTATAAATACCGAAGGATTTCTTCTTTAGAATTCACAATTTCAGATTAAGTTTTCTTAATATAGTAGTGCTAGTGAGATAGTGGTGGAAGTGAGAGAGAGAAGAAAAGTTTTTGGAGAGAAGGTTCTGCCAAAATCCTAAGGTAAGAATACTTCTCTTTTATATTTTTTGGGTTATTTTTATATCGTTTTTAGAAATCTGTTATTATACTGGAAATAATATTATTTTAAGTTACTATTCTGCATAGTAAACACTATTTCAATAGTAAATTACTATTTCAATAGTAAATTACTATTCAAATAGTAAATTACTATTTACTGTTACTATTTACCATTACTATTCACGATTTACTATTTACTGTTACTATTCACGTTTTACTATTTACTGTTACTATTCACGTTTTACTATTTACTGTTACTATTTACGATTTACTATTCACTATTCACTATTCACTATTCAAAATTTACCATTTTTTTATTTTAAGTTGTAATCTTAATTTTCATCTTGTAATTATATTAAAATGAAATTGGTATGTTTTAGAACTCGGAGACGAGGCGCGCATGGATTTTCAATAACGAATCGGTATACAAGAGGTAAGGGGGAGTGAGATAAAAATATAATATGAAAGACATAAGAATAAAGGGAGGAGTCCCTTACTCCTTTTAAATTTAATAATATTATTATAAAGTAATAACTTCTCAACTTAAAATTTATAATAAATTTAATATACTGTGTAACTTATTCTGAAATATCTATACATAGATCTGAATTATTATAACTTATACGGACTGAACTAAACCTATGCAAGGACTTGGATTTTTATATCCTATATGGATCGAACTAAACCTATGCAAGGACTTGGAATATTATGACCTGTCTAGACTGAACTATACCTATGCGAAGACTGGATATATGGACTTATATAGACCTGTGCGAGGAATGGACTATAAGGACTGAAAATCAAATCTACTAATTTAAATAACCATTAAAAATTTGAATTATATTTATAAGCGATATTTAGTTGATTTGACTTGATTATAATTAATTATATTTGATTTCGATTAATGATATTGTGATTTATAATATTAGACTGTGATTAATAATATTCAATTATGATTGATGATATTTGATTGTGATTGATGAGATTACTATACTTGATTGTGGTTGATGAATGATTGATGATCTTGTGATATGAAGTTTGAGCATATAGCAAGCATGACGGAAAGTTAAAACTCAGTAAGAATTTTCTTACCTTACTCTTTAAATTTTTATTCCAAGAGAAAGTATTTTGTAATTATTTTAGTTTTTTATTTCTTCTTATAAATAATTTTTATTAACTTTATTTTTAATCTCAATAATAAAATCTAGTATTAGAAAGAAGCTATTTTATGAAAATCAGAGGTTGAGATAATTAATTCTTGAATTAAAGAAAATTTTTATAGTTTTAAGTATTCTTAGTTAATGATTTTAAATTATTTTCTTTAGAAATTAGAAGTTTAAAGTAAATTATTTTGGTTTTCCCCAACGAAATAACTAAAGAATATTTTGTGGAGATTTCAAAAACTCAATCTAGTTAAGATTTAAATTGAGAAAGATTATGTAAATATATGAAGGTTTTTAAGAGAAAGCTTTGAGATATTTAAGGCTTGGAAACTCAATTTTGGTAAGATCTGAATTTGAAGACTGTACTAAATTATTTCAGTATAACAGAAGTTCAAAGAAGAACTTATGGAAATGTACAGTTTATTGTGATGATTTTGTGAACCTTTATGGTATTTAATAATTGAGTTTCTAAAAGCCTTAACCAACTAAATATGCGAGTAGTTCATGCATCATGAATCATTAAAGAGAAATGAGATGTGATATTGCCTGGGGACGGATTATAGAAACCGAGGATACATTAGAGGAGGCTTAATTGCGAGCCTTGGGATGAGAGAGTGTGAAAGGGTGCTTTAGGTGACCTGGGGTCGCTCCCTAGTGTCGGGTACTTTCACAATAAAAACTTTCTCAGTCTGACTAGTCTCTAAGTGTTTCCACGCCAGTTGAGCTGTTCATATGCCATGAAGGCATTTATGTTATTATTATCCAGAATTTATGAAACAGTGTAAACTCCTGGTTGGCCCAGTGCAAACTAAAACTTTAAGGGCCCACATGCATAAACTGAATGAGACAGTAGCATAAGCATTACATAACATTCATGTGATTGTGACATTCTATATGGATGGTTATGAATGAAAATATAAGTGTTATGTATGTGGAAACCCTATATTCATAATTGATTGTATATGAGATTATGACTGATATTACTATATTAGTTTGTGAAAACCCTTATGCTTATGTCTTATCTATAATATATTATATTTTGTTTCTCACTCCTTCTTGTTTGAATTTTTGTGTCCAAAATATATGTTATATGATATATAGCTAGCAGTCCAAGATGGAAGGATATATAATTACAAGAGGATAAAGTGGTCTCATTCTCAATCGATTAGATGAAGAGATATGACAAGAGTAGGATTCAAAACTCGATGGTTCAAGGACTAGGAAATGATTGTTCACATTTGTAGTAGAGGTATAGTTTAGTTTTATTTTACCTTATTACAATATCAAGTAGATAATTGTAACAAGGTAAAGGTTAAACTTTGATAAACTCTTTCATTCGGATATAATATTGTAATGATTTATCACTTATGATTTCTATAAATTATTTTGTCATTTTGGACAAATATTGAAAGACAATTTTTTTTTTACTTTCAATATTCAAAGGAAATCAGATGTATATACGTCCTTGTATACACGAGATAAAGAGTGATAAATATGTATATCTTTCTAAAAGTTTTTTTTTTTTAAAGTAAGAAGAATACATATATATCTCGTGTATATAAGGGGGTGTTACATCATCAATTTTGTTCAATGAATATACATACCTGATTAATAATATGCAATTATGATTAATGATATTTGATTGTGATTGATGAGATTACTATACTTGATTGTGATTGATGAATGATTGATGACCTTGTGATATGAAGTTTGAGCATATAGCAAGCATGACGGAAAGTTAAAACTCAGTAAGAATTTTCTTACCTTACTCTTTAAATTTTTATTCCAAGAGAAAGTATTTTATAATTATTTTAGTCTTTTATTTCTTCTTAGAAATAATTTTCACTAACTTTATTTTTAATTTCAATAATTAAATCTAGTATTAGAAAGAAGCTATTTTATGAAAATCAGATGTTGAGATAATTAATTCTTGAATTAAAGAAATTTTTTATAGTTTTAAGTATTCTTAGTTAATGATTTTAAATTATTTTCTTTAGAAATTAGAAGTTTAAAGTAAATTATTTTGGTTTTCCCCAACGAAATAACTAAAGAATATTTTGTCGAGATTTCTAAAACTCAATCTAGTTAAGATTCAAATTGAGAAAGATTATGTAAATATGTGAAGATTTTTAAGAGAAAGTTTTGAGATATTTAAGGCTTGAAAACTCAATTTTGGTAAGATCTGAATTTGAAGACTGTACTAAATTATTTTAGTATAACAGAAGTTCAAAGAAGAACTTATGGGAATGTACAGTTTATTGTGATGATTTTGTGAACCTTTATGGTATTTAATAATTGAGTTTCTAAAAGTCTTAACCAACTAAATATGCAAGTAGTTCATGCATCATGAATCATTAAAGAGAAATGAGATGTGATATTGCCTGGGATGAGAGGGTGTGAAAGGGTGCTTCAGGTGACCTGGGGTCGCTCCCTAGTGTCGGGTACTTTCACAATAAAAACTTTCTCAGTCTGACTAGTCTCTAAGTGTTTCCACGCCAGTTGAGCTGTTCATATGCCATGAAGGCATTTATGTTATTATTATCCGGAATTTATGGAACAGTGTAAACTCCTGGTTGGCCCAGTGCAAACTAAAACTTTAAGGGCCCACATGCATAGAATGAATGAGATGATAGTATTAAAAACATTGCATGACATTCATATGATTGTGACATTCTATGTGGGTGGTTGTGAATGAAAATATAATTGTTATGTTATGAAAACCCTTATGCTTATGTCTTATCTGTAAAGTATTATATTCTGTTTCTCACTCCTTCTTGTTTGAATTTTGTGTCCAAAATATATGTTATATGATATATAGCTAGCAGTTCAAGATGAAAGGATGAAATTACAAGAGGGTAAATTGGTCTCATCCTCAATCAGGTAGGAGAAGAGATGTGACAAGAATAGGATTCAAAATCACATGGTTTGAAGATAAGGAAATAATTGGTTACAGTCGAAGTAGAGGTATTAAATTTTTAGTTTTAGTTTACCTTAATACAATATTAAGTTGGATGATTATAAATCAATGTAAAGGTTAAACTTTAATAAACCTTATTCTTTGGATATGATACTGAAATCTTTGATCACTTATGATTTTCTGGAAGTTCATTTTATCATTATAAATAATTTGAAACTTTTTACTTTCAAAATTCAAAGAAAATCAGATGTATATATGTCCTTGTATACACGAGATAAGAAGTGATAAATATGTATATCTTTCTTTAAAAAAAAGAGCAAGAAGAATAGATATATGTCTCGTGTATATAAGGGGGTGTTACACATTTTGTCTTAGAGGTTGAACAGCACGCGTGTTTCCTCCACGGCTTCCCTGATCACTAGAACCTCTTCGATTATTCATGGTGTTATTGTTTTTGTTGATTTGACGGTTCTGTGGTCAATTTGGGCTGATGTGACCTTTCTGATTGCATCGAAAGCAAGTGACATCTTCTAGGCGTCTGTTGCAATCACGTATATGATGATTACCTCCGCACTTATGACACTTTATATTCATATGATTGTTACGTCTCTCAGAAGATGATGATTATCCTCCCTTGAAACGATTTGGATAGAACGGTCTTTTCCTTTGAAGGTAACTGACTGAGGTCTCAGTTGTCTATTAATCTTCTCTTAAGCCAATCTGGCTTCGTGGTTTTCTTCAAAAATTCGGCATTTATTGATCAGGATTGAGAAGCTCTGAATTTCTTGATAACAGATAGCCTCTTTAATTTCAAGATTCAAACCATTCTCGAACTTGACACACTTTGAGGCTTCAGCACCTGCCTGTTGGAAAGGAGGGTAAAAGAGGGATAACTCTTCAAATTTAGAAGCATACTCACCAACAGACATTGAGCCTTGTTTCAGCTCCATGAATTCCAGCTCTTTTCGGCTCTTCACACTTGCTGGAAAATATTTCTCCAGAAAACAGTCTCTGAAGTTAGCCCAGTCCAATGGTCTGTCGGTCTCAGTCATACGAACCTTGGCATGGATCCACCAGTTCTCTGCTTCCTTAATCATCATGTAGGTGGCATACTCCACCTTTTCAAATTCTGTGTAGGGTAAGGATCGAAAAATGTGTTCCATTTCCTTAATCCATAGGTATGCTACCTCTGGATTATAGCCTCCTTTAAATTGTGATGGCTTCCTTTTCAAGAAGTGATCCAATCCGTGAAGTCCTCCAGTATTTCTTGGTTGATTTTGCATCTCCAAGACCTCAGCCAAACGGTTGAAAGCGGCTGCCATAGTGTCGTTATTGTTTATTTCCATCCTACATTCATAGTTTGGTTTATACTAATTCTAAGGGAAAGCAATCGTATACAATTACAAGATTATAACATAACTATAAGTATTTTACAATTTATCAGTTAAGCAACAAGTCATACGACACACACTTAACATATTATCAAGCAAGTAATCAAACAATTCACGTAGTATATCAAAGAAACAATACATGTCATAGCAATTGGCCCTGAATTTTTGAAAATGCTTTGATACCACCAATGTGACGCCCAAAACCTAAATTAAAAATTCCAATTTATTAACCCAAATTTTTGAAATAAATTTTTCACGTTTAAAGAATCATTTTGAAATTCGTAATTTAAATTCTGAGGTCACGTAAAAATTGATAAATGTGGAATATTATCATGCATACTAGTCGTGAACGAATAAAACATAATACATTTACATAGCGGAAACGATAAATAAGATTGCAGTACATGGTACATAATATTATTACAACACATTAAATCTCAAATGAAATCAAAGTCCAAGCAATAAAACATAAAAAACTTCATTAATTGCACCACTCGTCATTCTGTGAAGCGTGCACTGTAAAAATAATGTAAGAGTGAGATAGAATATAGAATAAATATAAAATAAGTAAAATTGCACAAACACAATCAACAAACCATAATGATATGATGAATATGCCAAAAAAGGTCATTTACATTTAATAATCTTTAATTTAGTCAAATGATGTCATGCTAGATCCATTTTGATTTGGTGGGAATACTGCAGTAAAAAGTCTCATAGAGACACAAGTAGGACTTAGCGTAATGCCATCAATCCCTACACTTCATGGCGCTCAAGTACCGAAGTACACAAGTAGGACTTAGCATAAACCATGAATCCCTACACTCCATGGAGCTCAATGAAAATAGGGCTTTAACTCATCATAGAGTAACCCCCCACCAGGGTCGGCAATCATGGAACCCCTAAATTCCATGGTGCGTCCAAATGCTTATGATGCATGAATGTCTTTAATTCTCTTTATCGATTTAACATACCATGATATCAATACTTCCATAATCACTTGCAAAACCACAAGTCCTCAAAGGACACATCACATATATTAATTCTCAAAATCATGGATTTACAGTTCAACAACATATCTCAATAAACCACAAGGCATTCATGTATACATTAATTTAGTCATTCATAATTATTCATCACAAAGATAAACATACTGTATGACATTTATAGGACACTCAATAACATCCATAATAATCAATAATCCCTCAATAATTCAAAAATAAATCATTACCCACATGGAAAATATCATTTTCATCCATAATAATCATCATAGGTAATTTCAGAAATTTACAACAGCAACATACATTAGTAAAGCAACCATAACATGAGCAAATCAAATCCTTTTTAAGCAATTCCACTTTCTATAGATTCATAACATAAATATCTACAACTTTTATGAAGACATCAAAGTCTAAATATGTATGTATAGTTCCCAGAATATTAATATTTACATAAAATAGAAGGTACATATTCCAGAACAGACATACTGTAGTATTTTGACTATAACTCATGATATACATATCCAAATCAGTCGGTTCAAGTCTCAAAATTCACATAACGAAAAGATATAAAACTTTGATGAAGAAGTCAGAGTCAAATTCACAAATTTTCAGCTTCAAAATTAAGTAACAAGCTACGAAAATAAATCTGGAAATCCTAGAACAACATACAATTCTACCCATTCCATATTTATTCACAACCCTATCCCCTCTTACCTTGATGGAGGATCCTAGAGTGGTTGAAAATGTTTTCTTACTGTCCTAGCTTCAGATCAAGAGTGACTTTGACGGAGAAAATGAAAGGAAATGAGAGAGAGACTTCACTAACTTTAGCTTGTTCTAAGAATTCAGACTTGGGAACAAGATGTAGTGTTGATTTAATGATGCAACGACAAGTGGGGGACAAGCTTTTCATAATAGGATTGTAGTGGGATGTTAGGTGCATTAATTGTGGTAATAATGGAGGTTTTAGATAAGAAAATAAGTTGTATTGTTGACCATTTCCATAGCTTACATAATGGAGCTTGCATGATTAAGTAAAATATTAATTCTGACACTGTTTAGGTAATTTGGACATATCTCTCTCATATCTTAATGAATTTTAATAAATTTAATCTTGCTGGAAAGCTAAGACAACGAGGAAGAACTTTATAGTTTACCACTTTTTGAAATTCGGAATCTAACTAGGAATTAGAATATGTACAAGATGATATGATTGAAGTAAATTATCGATTCTGACACTGTTTCGGTATTTTGGGCATATCTCGTTCCGAAAAGGATTCATCAGAGCCTATTTTCATTCAAAATTGCTTCACTCGGAGGGAATTCACTCGGAAATGTTTCTGCTTGAAACACTCGGTCATAGCTTTTCCTTCCTTGGAAGTGACTCACTCAAAAATGTCTCACCCGGAGACACCTCATTCAGAAATATCTCACTCGGATATATCTCTGCCTGAAAAGTGTTCTTTCAAAGTCAGAGCCACTTTTCGTTCAGAATTGATTCACTCGGGAATTCTCCACTCGGATATATCTCTGCCCGAAAAGTACTTATTTGAAGTCAAAGTCTTTCTTCACTTGAAAATATTTCTCTTGGAAGTGCGTCACTCGGAAATCTTACAACCGAAAGGATCATTCAGAGTCGAAGTTCAGTCCTCTCTCAGAAATCTTTCCACTTGGGAATATCACTCAGAGTCGAAGGCAATCTCAAAGACGAACCCGAGCACAAGCTCTCGGCAACTTTGAATATGGGCCCGAGCATAGGCTCTAGGCAATCTTTAAGACACCCGAGCACGAATAGAATGAAGGGGTTCACCACTCGGATATTTACTTCCCCTAGGAACTATTCACTCGGAAACGTACTTATTCGAAATCAAAACCTTTCTCTGTCCAGAAGTACTTCCCCTGAAAATGACTCACTCGGTATATCTCAATCGGTGCCATACCACGCGGAAATCAGAAATGTCTCACTTGGTGTTATCCCACTTGGAAATGTCTCACTCGTTGCCATCCCACATGGAAATGTCACACTCGGAGACACCCTATTTGGGAAAGTTGCACTCAACTCAGAGATACCCCACTCAGGAATTCACTACTCGAAAATATCTCGGCCTGAGAAGTACTCATTTGAAATCAAAGCTTTTCTTCGTTCGAAAGTACTTCTCTCGGAAATGTTTCACTCAGAGACGTTTCATTCGGAAATGAGCCACTCGGAGACGTTTCACTTGGAGACGTTTCATTCAGAAACGAGTCACTCGGAGTCGTTTCATTCAGAAACGAGTCACTCAGAGACACTCCACCCGAAAGTATGGAACTTTAAAGCGTCTTTGCCTGAAAGGTGTTCATTCGAAATCAGAGCCCCTTTCACTCAGAAGTGGTTTTCTTGGACACGCTTCACTCAGAAATGTCTCTGAGGCCAGGACCCCCTTCACTTGGAAAAGGTTCTCTCGGTCATGACTCACTCGGAAACATCTTAACCTTCCTTCACTCGGAAGTTCTCTCGGTCATACCTCACTCAGAAAGATCTCACTCGAAATCAGATTCCTTTCTTCACTCGGATAGTCTTATCTCAGACATGATTCACTCAGAAATTTCTTGCTCAATAATATTTTACTCGGTAATGTCCCAATTAGAGCGCTACCGGAAGTTAGTATCAAAGAAGGTATTTGGGCCGGACCAAAAAAGGTGTTCACAAAAATATTTTTCCTAACCAAATTTATGTAGAAAGTTGAGATAAAATGGATAATATCATTAATGGTCTAAATAAAAATGATTATACATGAGAATGAATTTTTTTTTTGGGATGTTACAGGTAGGAAATTTCAAGCATGGGATAATAAGAGTGGAACCATAAAAGAAGAGCCCTAAACCAAATAAAGAACATAAGTAGACGACCTATCCCAACCTAAAGTACAACACATTCACCTTTCTGAACAGTAGATGGGACAGAATCATGCATGAAGTCTACAACACCGGGTTACTCAGACTCCCCCACTTGGAGAACAGGCGAAGGGCTTAAATAGGACCAAATTCTACAAGCTTCATAGAACCTTTGGTTATGGTACAGAAGATTGTTGGTCACTTAAAAACCAAATCGAGCACCTCATTCAACAAGGATATCTAGAGAATATTGTTAACCAGAGAAGAGAAGCGCTGTCAAAATTTAGGTAGAAAAGAGAAAGAAAATCCTTGAGGTAAATAGAATTACAGAACATGGGCATTCTCGATCCTGGAGATCAGAAGACGTGAGAGATGATGAAAAAGAATTATCCATACTATTTCTGGAGGCTTTCCCAAAAGCAGAATTGATACCCCACATGGGGCAGGACAGGTTAACTCTATACATTGCCTCCTGAGTACTAAGGCCATCACTTTCGACAACTCAGACCTCCCCAAGGGAGTCCCAAACAAGCATGAGCCTATGGTGGTCACAATGGAGATAGTAAAATGTATCGTAAGAAAAGTACTAGTATACCATGGGAGTTCCGTAGATATTCTCCATTAGAAGGCCTACAAACGACTCCAATTACCTCCCACTTGGCTTAGAAGGTATGACAGGGTAGTGCTTGGTTTCATAGGAGACTCAATCCAGGTCATGGGTTATGTAGAATTGAAGACGATTTTTGGATTGGGAGAAGACAACAAGGCAGTCATGGTCAAGTACCTAGTTGTTAACATCCCCAACTCAAACAATGCCATTTTGGGGCACCCAACGCTCGATGTACTTGGTGAAATTGTTTCCACCCTCCATCTCACCATGAAATTTCTACTCAGAGATGGACATATTAGAGTTGTTTGCACAGGATCAGAGGCTACTCGGGAGTGTTACCACAAAAGTCTCTGACCCAAGGAAACTTTCATTGTGGAAGAAGACATCGAAATGGGGTTCAACCCTAGAGATGAGAGAGAACATGAATGTCCCTAACTAGTGGAATCCCTAAAGCTGGTACAAGTAGGGTTTAATTTAAGTCAGTGCACCCGTGTCAGTGTAATGTTGAATCAAGGCTTGGAAGAATCTTTGGTCAAGCTTTTGAGGAAAATGTTGATCTCTTCATATGGAACTCCTTGGATTTTCCAGGGATTAACCTAAGCATCATATGTCATTTGTTAAATGTAGACCTAAAAACTAGATCAATAACACAGAAGTAGTCGTGGTGAAGGAAGAAACAGACAAGCTCTAGGCAGCTAATTTCACCCGAGAAGTCAAATACCCAACCTGGCTCTCTAATGTGGTCATTGTAAAAAAAGAAAACAACAAGTGGAGGTTTGGTGTGGATTTCACCAACCTTAATAAGGTATGTCCTGAAGACCTTTATCCTTTGCCTAGCATTAATCATTTGTTAGATGGCACTTCAGGGTATCAAGTATTGAGTTTCATGGATGGATACTCGGGATATAACCAAATACGAATAAACCTGAGAGACGAAGAGAAAACCACCTTCAGCATCGGGGGAGCAAACTACTGCTATCGAGTAATGCCCTTTGAGCTGAAGAATGTTGGCGCCACATACCAGTGGCTAGTAGACAAGATCTTTACTAAGAAGATTGGCAGAAAAATGGAAGTATACATGGAAGACATGGTCATGAAGACCAAAGAGGCAAGCAATTTACACCAAAGACCTGGAAGAAACATTTGTCAAGCTGAAGAGGCATAACATGTGCCTCAACCCTAACAAATGCTCATTCAAAGTTCATTATGGTAAATTCTTGGGATATATGCTGACTTAAAGAGGCATAGAGGTCTATCCTGACCAATGTTGAGCCATCTTGGAGATGCGAAGCCCTGAGAACATCAAAGAGGTATAACGTATCACTGGGAGAATTGCAGGAGGAAGGATCTATCTAATGACCACTGTGTTGCCAAATGGCCTTAATACTCAAGAGGGGGTGAATTGAGTGTTAAAAATGTTTGAAATGCCTTTAAAAATAATTCTTATGTACTTAAATTTGAAAGCCAAATTAATAACTCAAATAAATATAATACTCAGCCAGAACAAAGAAATAATCAATTGTAAATACAGTAATTTAAACTCAAACTATAGCAGCGATTATAAAGAGTTTAAGGTAGAAGAGCTTGCAAACCAATATACTAGTTCCACTACTTCCACTTATGGTGTACGTCTAGTCCCCAAGCAAACCACTTGGAAAATTTCCATTATTGAAGATATGAGATACATTTTCAGAGCAATTATAGTCTCTCAATATTCCACACTAAGAGCTTAACTTTCACAAAAATTGGGCACCCCACCTAATCTCACAATCTCTCAATATCACACCCAAAGGTTAAACCCTAACCTTTGAAATTACACTAAATCACAAATGTATGATGTGCAACAACTGAAAAAACTCTTAATAGAGTAGATGATGTAAATTAATGTTCAAAGAGATGCAACTCTTAAAAAATAGAAAACTTGGAACCTACAATTGCCAAAACTCAAAAATAAGTGAATACCAATCAAATTTTATGTGTTATGTCTTGAATTGCGATTGGAGCCCTATTTATGAAGCCTTGGAGCTAGAATAGTCATTGGAGAAAATTAAGGTTTCGATCTAATTTGGGATTTAATGGATTTTCTATAGTATTTAAATTGATATTTGTCATTTTTACGCTCTTTAATCGATTAGGTCTTTTAGATAATCGATTAGGCCTGATCTAATCGATTAACTATTCTTTGCTAATTGATTAGGCTGCCGAGTCATGCCTATTTTTGAATCTTTTTATTATCTGATTGATTAGGCCTTTATCTCTAATCGATTAGGACATGTGCAACCATGACTTTGGTACTTTAACATGATATAGACCTTCATAAATTATTGTTCCTTTAGCCCATTAATCCTATACATGTATTTCTAAGAGAGCATAAGTATGTAAAATGTAAGAACTTGATTTGATCTTAAACTTGATGCACATATTCTAAAATTCATTGCTTTTTTATTTGATCTTGAACTTGATTCTTTTGATCTTGGAGAAATTTCTTTGTCAATATCAAACAAAGTATCATAATGCTAATGCATATGCATATGGATCCGAATCAATTAATGGGATTATGTTGCAGTATTTAATTTTAAAATTCATATCAATCCTTTTTATCAGTATTGAACCACTCATCCATTTACAACATCGTCACTCCAATTGACTACGGTATCAACTCAGGTATTGAGGGCCGACCTTAACGTCTAACTCTAAATCAGTTGTAGATCCCAAAGGAACCCACCACAGGGTTTGTGCCTTACCATCAGGCCACCCTGGGCCAGCATCATAGGCCTATGTAGTCCTATGAGCGTCACTATGCAAATGTCATGCCAAACAACCACAATCATCAATAAATCTTCTTATTACTATCACCAGGAGTTACTGCTTGGTTACCATCACTCAGGGTTTCATAACAAATTTTCTAATCAAGGCATAACATGCAAATTCTGTCAATCACAACCATTCGTATCATCAATTCAAGTCTTCAGAACATCATAATCATTCATTTTCATCATCAATCACATCATTTCCATTCCCTTAATATCCAAAAATGATTATTCATAAACTTCATTTTCAATATCATTCAAGAGAATATCATTCATCAATAACCCACATCATTATCATTTTCATTTTTCTATCATCATAACAATCAATCCAATCTCAATCATAACCATCAACCATTAATTCATATGAACGGTCTAAATGAAACTCTCGATAATAATTAATAACAAAGGGATATATAACCGCTCCAACCACATAATCATTAATATTATCAAATTCATTATCAAAATCAATTAAAATCATCATATTTAAATATAAACATATCCCATATCCGTTTGTAACCCATGTATTTAAAATATAATGCTCCCTACCTACCTGGAATCGAGGATTCCAACTCAAACTCACATTCTGATCTCGTTTAAGAATGAATCTACAAACAAAAACATGTTTGACTCTGTTGATTAGTCTACCTTACATTAAATTCATCAATTCCACCTTAATTCTAACTACCTGGAAACCCAAAACCTTATATGCCTGAAGGTGTTATGATGCCTAAGTTTGGGGATGAATGTGTGAGTGTATGACCTAAAATAAGTGATCTTTTGAGGTTTATCCTTTACATGTGTGTGCTTGCTAGCTTAGCATTATTACAAAACTTACTTTGATTCTTGTAACTGATTCATATGTATACATGCATGGAAATGATGAAGGAATTTGTTGTAAATAAACATACCTTGTACATAAGTCACTTGATCCTATTTTGAGCCTTGAACCTGTTCTTGGAATAACCTGATATTATAAGCTAAAAATAAAAAACAAGAAAACCCTTGTACATAGGTGTTGATACTTGGTTCTATCGAAATAAAGAGGTTTTCTAAGGGACTAGTAAATTTCTAAGTTTAAGGATGGAAAGTTTGTCCCCATACTTGTTGGAAAAATCAAAACAAAAGAGAGATGAAACAAAATAAAGAGAAGGGAAATGTGTAAAAGTGAAAAAGTGCAACAATAAAAAAATAAAAATAAAAGTCCAAAGAACAAGGAATAAATGAGCAAAGCTTAAAAAAAAGCACAAAAACAAATGAAAAGCACATTTTCCCTTCATCCAAAAAGAAATAAAAAAGAAAAAACACGAGAAAAAGTCATTGATAGGAGTAAGTTATCAGTACCAATGTACACTTCGCCATTCATTGACAAGAAATCAAAGAAAACCAATAGTCTAGCCTTATTACAAGCCTAAAAGACTTAATTGATCTATATGTGTATCCATTAAAATAGACTTACCATGAACTCAGTAAGCCACATGTTTTTTGTGTCCTCATCCCATCACTTCATCATGTAAAAGGAGTCTCAAACTTCTTCTTTAGGATCTTAGTGATCCGTCGGGGTATATAACTATCAGGGGGTTGAAGCTGTAATAAATATAACATAAGTTAGCAATGATAGTTTCAGATTATAACATTAATTTGATATGTAAAACTTTATTGAATTAAAATTACTAACTTACTTCAGTTTCACTCCAGGGGTAATCCATATCTTTTTATCGATGAGATCTATAATGCCTAGGACTTGGGGTGGGCCTACATGAGAGGAAAATTTTTGGGTAATAGAGGATGGTTTTGTAAGGGGTGGGGATGGTGAAGGAATAGCTTGACCAATACCTTGAGAAGAAGAAGCAGTCTGGGTAGGTATCTAAGTAAAGATGGGTGTCATGGTGGGTGTCTAGGTAGGATAGATGTCTGAGTGGGTGTCTAGGAAGGATCTAGGCGGGGACAGTGCCATGTCCACGTGCTCGACCACGTCCAAATTAGGTGCGTTTAGACATATGTAACAAAAAAATATATAAAAGTAAGTTCTAATAAACGATTATAAGTTAGCTGACCAATTCCAACAAAAAATACCTAATCACTTTTAGAAAAAAACAAATTCACTCTCACTTGTTGATTCATAATCTGAGCCATTATTATCCTAATGTTCGTCAACTCGATCAATACTTGTGTTAACCACAACTCAATAAACTCATTCACCCTCGATATCTGCTGAACCACTAGTGTACACATCGTCTTCAATTTGCAACAACACATGAAAGTTATGAATGTCTCCATGGATATCTTGGTAAGGATCATCAACAGGACTAATTACATTATCTATAATTACACAGCATGCTTTAGTCCTATAATAGCTAGCTAATCTCTATGACCTTTAGGAAATCATGTGTAGTAAACTTGCTCGGCTTGTTGTGCAAAAATAAATAGGTCCACTAGTGCAAAAAATAGCTACGATGACGGGATATGATCACGGTCCAGGGAAAAAGCGTGTTTGAAAAATACGCGGTGACATTTTTGTAAATATGAGGAAGTTTTTTAATCACGGTTCTAATGTAACCGTGGTCGTAGGAACAAGTTTTTTATTTTTATTTTTATATTTTTTAAAAATGTACTTACAATCACGGTTGAGAGGAAACCGTGATTGTAAGGTATATATAATCATGGCTTTATGGGAAGCCGTGATTATAAGGTTTTTATTTTAATTTTTATATTTTTAAAAAATGTACCTACAATCACGGTTGAGAGGAAACCGTGATTGTCGGGCATCTATAATCATGGCTTTATGGGAAGTCGTGATTATATCTAAAACCAGATTTTTTTTTATTATTTTTTTATTTTAAAAAAATGTACCTACAATCACGGTTGTTTGGGAACCATGGTAATAGGTGTTTTCAAAATATAAATTTTGAACGTCACGCGCTCCTTCTCTTTCTCTGTTAGCTTTCTCCCATCTTTCTCTCTAAGATTTCTCCTCTCTATTTTCCCATTGCCATTGACATTTGCATTTGTTTATGTTCCAGATCTAACATGGTTCTGAGTGTATATTTTGTAGGTTTTCTTTTGCTATTCTCGTTGCGCGCCATTGACGACCACCACGCGACCCTTCTCTTATTTTCTCGTTCAACCATGTAAGGCTTCTCTTTTGTACATCTCTTCTTTTCTATTTCTTTTTATTATAATGAAAGTTTTACAGGTTTCTATTAGTTATTCTGTTTATTTTTGTTCTCTACGTTTTGCTTCTGTTTGTTCCTATAATGGAGGTTTTTTATTTTGAAGGTCAATGTTGGGGTTATTTTGAGGAGGATGTTGGTGGCAACGGCGGAGATGTGTGCAGAACTTTTAATCACGTTCTCTAATCGAAAGGAACGGTGGTAATAGTGAGTTGGGTTTGGATTGTGGCGTGGAAGATTATAGAAGGTTGGCTTTTAATCACGGTTGTGGTTGGCATCCGTGATTAAATAGGGTTCTATTTAATCACGGTTTCAAACAACAGTGATTAAATGTGATCTATAACCACGGTTGTGAACCGTGAGTAAAAGCCCTAATCTATTACCACGGCTGGAACAACCACGGTTCATGAACCGTGATTAAAAGCTTATTTTAACCGTGATTAAATCCCTTTTTTACACTAGTGGTCATAATTAGAATAATGTTTAGTCTTCTTTACTTCAACTAAGCTAAACTGATTATCAATTTTAGTCCCTTGACCAAGCGGGTTATCAAACCATTCATACTTAAAGAGTGTCAACTTTTTCATTGGCTCACCAATGTAATGCAATCTAATAATGTTAGTCAACACGCCATAGAAATCATCTTTTAGTTGATCGTTGGCTCATGTACATATACTCCACAGTTTGTAATTCCCATTTTATCGTTCAAATGATTCTCGTTGAACTTATAACCATCGATATGGTAGATTGGCCATTTTGTCACTTTTCTCTTAGGTCCTCAACATAATGAAACTAGCAGAGAATCATGGATTTCATTTGTTAGATCTAGAACCTAGTACAACATAACACATGTTATATAACTCAAATTTAATTGTATACTATATGACTTGTTCCAACTATTTTATATATATATTGAACCAAGTTAGAAAATATGATGTTATTGTTTGATTTAACTTCTTATTTATGATATCAAACTCAAGTTCTTTTAACAATATGAGTACTGCCTGTGTTGGGTAGTAGAAAAAATAAGTATTTTAGTTGGTTTATTTATTATATATGTAGGTGAAGTGAATTATAATAACTTACTAAAAAATGGCTCAACTTCATCACAATTTTATAATACATACAATAATGCAGCCTTCCAATCTCTATCTTCTAGTAGACACTCGGTCGGTTTCTCTATAACACGACCAGGATAATTAAAAATAGATACTTACGGCTCACTTAAATAGCTTTTGCCCACATCAACGTTTCTTGGAACCCTCATCCTTTGTTTGTCTATCTTAGTTGGATAGTACAAAGAAGCAAAAGTGGATATTTCTTCCACCAAATAAGCTATATATATTGATCCTTCAACACATGCCTTATTGAACAAAGGATGTTTGAGATAATAAAATAGGTATTAGACAACTTAATATGTTGAATTTAACTAATGTTTGAGTAAACTTAAAGATAGCAGTGTCGAAAACATATTCATCTTTCGAATAGACACATCCATCAATATTGAACTAGACCACTAACTAGTGCTTCATACAGTAAGTGAATCGGTAGGTGCTCCATTAATCAAAAAAACTTGGTTGGAATATCTGCTCTAACTTGCACAGAGTAATTAAAATTGACTCTTTGATTGCTAACAATTGATCCTTATACAATGTTGTACATGTCAACTCTTGAAACAACTGACTTAACTCAATAAGTGGTTTTAAAATTTTCTTAGGTAAAGCATCAAGTGTAGTTGGAAATAATTATTATATAAAAATATAACAATCATGGTTCTTCATGCCATGAAGCTTTACTTCTTTCATGTTTACACAATGGGACAGATTTGATGTGTAACCGTTTGGCAATTTCAACCCTTTAACCCATTCGCACACTATAACTATTTGGGGCTTACTAAATGCATACTTCACCTTTTGACCCAATTTCCTTAAACTCCAACTCCTTTCTCGAATACAGTATCGAAAAATCCAAATGACTTTTCCTAATGTCCTTTGTTCTCCTTTTGATATCCAAAATTATATCACATATATTCCTGAGTACATTCCTCTTTATGTGCATATCTATATTGTATCGAAGTAAATGTTTTTCCCAATAAGGCAATTGTCAGAAGATACTCTTATAGGTTTATTTGTGTTGCTTACCATATTCAAGTAACTTTTCTACATTCTTTTACTAAATGAAAGGATAATCTAAAATCTATTGCCATATCCGTTCACTTGACAAACAAGGTAGCTGCCCATCATTAATGATTTTGTTTCTCATGAACACCTGTTTGTTTCTCTTGAAAGGATGATCGCATTGAAATTTTTTTTATAACATTCAAAGAATGAAACTTTGCCACTTTTAGGAAGTTAACGTCTCTCGGAGCGTTTCATTCAAACTAGACAAGCAAGTTTCTTAGTTGTTAACCATCAAGACAATATACCTTACACCAAAAACTCATTTATCATCCACATCAAAGTAGTTCTAATATTGAAATTGTTCCTTAATAAAATATCATACATGTTGACCCCACCATCCCATAATAACTTTAAATCATCTATTAAGGGTTGCATAAAAATATCAAATTTTGCTTTCGGATTGTCCGAACTAGGAACAAGTATAAAAAGAAACATCATCTCCAGTTTCATGCATATTTCAGGAGGTAAATTGTAAGGGATTAAAAATAGTTAGCTAACATGAATAGGTCTTACCGTATGCTCCAAATGAGTTGAACCTATTCAAACATAAACCTAGCCTAACATTACAAGGTTTAAAAGCAAAATTGGGGTAAGTTCTATTGAACTGTTTGCACGCTTCTACATCCGATGAATAACACAACACATTTTCTTCTTTTTGATTCTTATAATGTCATTACATATGATTGATTGTAGCCAATGAGGAAAATACGTGTTGTAATCGTGGTATTATAAAAAATACCACATTTATTTCACAAGTATCTTCTTCACCTTACCTCTCTGTTACATCATCTTGTAATGATCTTTTCCATATTTGACATAATTCTTAACACTCTTACCTACATATTCATCACGAAACATGTAAACATCGGTATAACATTGTTCTTTTCACAACTTAACCCCAATTTAAACACAGACTTCTTTGCTTGGTAAAGATTTTCACACATCTAATTATCACTTGGCAATGCATCACCCATGAACTACATCAAGTTATCGCGACCGGGAGGCCAACCCTTTAAAATAAAACGTTTTCGGTGTCGAAATCCTTTTGAAAAGAAAATAAGCGGTATGAAAATAGGGAGTCGCCACCAATATTTTCTAAAGGTGAAATACCAGAAAAACCTCTTTTAAAAGCACTAGTTATAAAAATGAAATTTTAAGTTCGGGAGTCGAATTACAAGTGAGGAAGGTATTAGCACCTCACAATTGTTTGTTATAAAATAGTTACCTCAAATTGATAGCGCGTACTTCAAAATAGTCCATAAATTATTTTAACTTCTTCACAAAAGGAACCAACAAAACATACAAAGAGATTTTGAAATAAGGTTAACAGGACGTCTCGTCCAAATTAATCTTAAATCAAACAACTTGACTAAACAGTGACAGTAAAAAACTTGACAAAACAGTGACAGTTAGAAAGAGTAAAATAGAGTGAAAGTAAAGGTTAACAGGACGTCCCGTCCAAATTAACCTTAATTTATAATACCAATTAGAAATTGAAATTAAGTTAAATGAGATGAGGTAAAATAGAGTCGATCGGTCAAAACAGAAGATTAACAGGACGTCTCATCCAAATTAACCTTAATTTGTAATAAAAATTTAAAGATTAAAATGAAGTTGAATGGGATGAGATAAAATAGAGTTAATTAAACAAAATAGAGAATTAATAGGACATCTCGTCCAAATTAACCTTATTTTTTTAAGAAAAACAAAATACATTGAAGACATAAGAGGATCAACAAGACGTCTCGTCTAAACTGATCTTTTTTTACAAGAAATATTATTACTTAGCGAACATTGACAGATTGAAAATTTGAAAAGATTAACAAGATGTCTCGTCTAAATTAACCTTCTCATGATAAAACAAGTTTTTTAAAATTAAGTAGTAAAAATTATCGTGACTAGACAAAACACACAAAAATTAATAAAAGGAAAGTAGGCCCGACAGGAATGTATTTTTATGTTGATGTAGGTTTTGATAATGACACAACAAATGAAGAACGTTATCTAGCGAATTAATTATGTTTGATGATGAAAGTGATTCAAGGCATTTAAGGAAGTTTTAATCAAGTAGAAGTGATCAACAAATGTGCCAAGAATCAAAGGATTGGAGCCAAAAATCACTAAATATCAAAAAGGGTAAAACAAAGTGTCCAATTTCATGAATCAGGCACTTGAATCGATTCACACAGTAAAGCATAACCACATGAATCGATTCTCTCATTTGGAAAAGACCAGGAAGTGAAAAATTAAAGTTTGAATCGATTCCTCCTTGAATTGAATCGATTCACACGAAGACAGTGATGCATGAATCGATTCATTAATGGCTTGAATTGATTCATTCATTTTATAAAGAGCCCAGGATTCCATTTGACAAGATTGAATCAATTCCTCCTCAGCTTGAATCGATTCATGCGCTAAAAATTACACAGAAACACTAAATGAATCGATTCTTTTATGAAATGAATTGATTCATTCAGTTCAAATGGTTCTGGAACGTTCAATTAAATGCGTTACAACCTGGAATAGCAAATTGGGAGCCTCAGATCGCACTTCATGAGTAATGCTCCATTAAGCAGACAAAGGCAAGTTCCATTACGTGATTTATGGATCGAAGGGAATTCTTTAATCACAAAGAAGCTATGCCTTGACACTATAAATAGGAGAAGAGCTGAAGGCATTAAACACACCAAGCATTTGAAGCATTTCCATTTGCTTTCTTCCTCCTCCATTCTCTTGCTCTTTTTATTCTTGATTGGCATATTTCTTGAAATTATTTTTGATAGTTAATTTGTGGGGAAATTATATTTGTGTACTTAACTTGCATATCCTCTCCTTGAGAGTTACTATCTTGTGTAACTTTGAATTGTATATCCACTCTAGTGAGAGAGTTTCCTTGTACACTTAAACACCAAACATCATACAAATTTTGGGTTGGGTTTCAACCTTGTAATTGTGAGATTGAGAGATTGGGTAGGGTGCCCTTTGTACTTGTGAGGATTGGATTCTTGAGTGTGAGACACTAGGAAGTCGCAATTGCTCAAAGTGTATCTCTAATCTACAATAGTGGAAATCCTCTAAGTGGGTTGCTTAGAGGCGAGACGTACACCGGCGTGGTGGAACTCGTATACATCGGTTTACAAATCTCTCTTCCCTAAACTCATTTAATTTGTGCACTTAACTTGTTTGCTTAATTCATTGCTTAATTAATTGGACTAAGTGCATGATACATTAAGTTGAAAACTATTTTTGAATAACATTGTTGAACTTGGACTTAAGTAACACTCTTGAATCAATCTTTCTAAAGTCCTATAAATTGCTTTGTAACTAAATTGATTCATTATCTAAACTCTTTAAGTAGTTATTAGTTTGTTTTGTGTATAATTTGTTGTTACTTGCAATCTAGTTTATTATCATTAATAAACATAGTAACAAAAGAATCAGTTTCAAAAAGCATTCCAAAGAAAATTTTTAATACTCAATTCACCCCCCCTCTTGAGTAATTGAGGCCATTTGGTTAACAAGTGGTATCAGAGCTTGACTCTTGGTAAATCAAGCTTAAGGGCTTCAAGAGAACAAATGGCCTCAACCTCATATAACATGTTTCCCGAGGGTGGTGCTACAAATCGACCTCCCGCTTTTAATGGTGAGGGCTACGCCTTTTGGAAAGCAAGAATGAAAATTTTTGTGCAATCAATTGACTTGAAAGTATGGAATGCTATTGAAAATGGTCCTTTTATACCTATGCATACTATTAATGACAAACAAGTTGAAAAACCTATGGATGAGTGGACTAGTGAGGAAGAGAAGAAAGTACAATATAATTATAAAGCAAAAAATCTTATTACTTCGGCCTTAGGTCCCGATGAGTTCTTTAGAATAATTACATGTAATTCTGCTAAGGAAATGTGGGATACCCTTCAAATAACTCATGAAGGAACCAATGATGTTAAGGATTCAAAAATTAGCACTTTAACTAGCCAATATGAAAGTTTTAGGATGAATCCAAATGAAGCTATTTTAGATCTTCAAAAAAGGTTTACTTTGATCATTAATCATCTCATTACTCTTGGCAAATCTTATTCTAACAAAGAGCTCATTCATAAAGTGTTAAAAAGTCTTACTAGGGAGTGGCAACCTCTTGTTACGGCCATTAAGCAATCTCCCACTATAAATGAGATGTCTCTTGCAACCTTGTTTGGTAAATTACAAGAACAAGAACAAGAGTTGAAAGATTTAAGACAAGCGGAGGAAGAAGAAAAGGAATCAAAGAAGAAAGGATTAGCTCTCAAAGCTACTTCAATGGTTGAAGATGAAACCGAGAGTGATCTTGACGAGGAAGAAGAATTAAGCCTATTTGTGAAGCGATTTGGAAAGCTAATGAAGAGCAAGCGCTTCCAAAGGAACTTCAAACCACAAGGTAAGAAATCTAATCTTAAAGAAAATTCTACTTCACCTACTTGTTTTGAATGTAGTAAGGAAGGACACTTCAAAATGGATTGTCCAAATCTAAAGAAGAAAAACAAAGAAAGAAAAGAAAGAAGAAGAGCATATGTTGCATGGGATGAAAACGAGATAAGTAGCTCGGATGAATCAGAAAATGAAGAAGCAAACCTTTGTCTCATGGCCAATCACCAAGATGAAGAAAATGAGGTAAACTTTCATGACTTAGATAAGGATGAATTACTTGATGCTCTTGAAGATTTGTATGATAAATTCACAAAAGTCTCTAATAAGCTTAAATTATCTAGAAAAACAAGTAATACTCTAGAAATGCATCTCATGGAAGTTTGTAAAGAGAATGAATCTTTAAAAGAAGAGTTAGCAAATGTTCAAACATGCTCTAGGACCAAACCTTGTGAGGTTGTAAAGAAATGTGATATACTAGAAACTAAGGTTTTGGACTTGAATAAAACTCTAGAAAAGTTTACAAATGGTAGAAAAAATATAAATGATCAAGCATGCTCTAAGACTAAGCCTTGTGAATTTGCTAGGAAATGTGATATACTTGAAAAGAAAGTATTAGACTTAAACACAACACTTGAGAAATTCACCAACGGTAGAGATAACTTAAATGCACTTCTTGGAAAACAACGTTGTATGTTTAACAAAACAGGACTAGGTTATAATCAAGGATCACATGCTCACAAGAAGGAAAAACATTACAAAAATTTCTTTGTGCCACCTTGTAAATCATCTACACCTTTTGTGAAATGCAATCATTGCGGTCTTAAAGGTCATAACTCTTATAATTGCAATGTTAGAAGATTAGGACCAAAAGTAGTGAGAAAAGTATGGGTTCCTAAGGGAACATTTTCACAAACTAACCTACAAGGACCCAACATAAAATGGGTACTAAGCTCTCTAACTTGAATTGTTTTGTAGGTATGTTTTAAGGCAAGTAACACCCATTGGTACTTGGATAGTGGGTGTTCTAAACATATGACGGGAGATAAAAGTAAGTTTATATCACTTACTCCACGAAACAAAGGATTTGTTACCTATGGAGATAACACAAAGGGAAGAATACTTGGAATCGGAAATGTTGGTAAAAATTCTTCCACCTCTATAAATGATGTATTATATGTTGAAGGACTAAAACACAACTTGCTTAGTATTAGTCAATTATGTGATAAGGGCTATAAAATTGTTTTTGAATCAAATGGTTGCATAATTGAAAATAAACTAAACAAGGAAATAAAGTTCGTTGGTCAAAGAGTAGATAATATTTACATGATTAATCTAGATTGCCTTGCTTCAAATGATGTACAATGCTTTATAACTAAAGAGGATGAATCATGGCTTTGGCATAGAAGAATTGCTCACATTCATGTAGACCATTTAAATAAACTTGTTTCAAAAGATTTAGTTATTGGTTTACCAAAATTGAAATTTGAAAATAAATTTTGTGACGCTTGTCAAAAAGGAAAACAAAAAAAGGCTTCTTTTCAAGCAAAAAATATTGTTTCAACAACTAGACCTTTACAACTTTTACATATGGATTTATTTGGGCCTTCAAAAATCAAAAGTTTTGGTGGAAACTATTATGGTCTTGTGATTGTGGATGATTACTCTAGATATACATGGACATTGTTTCTTACTCATAAACATGAAGCATATCAAGCATTTAAGAAACTTTCCAAGGTCATCCAAAATGAACAAAATTTAAAAATAGCATCCATTCGAACAGACCATGGGGGAGAATTTGAAAACCAATCTTTTGAGAAATTTTGTGAAAAGTTTGGTATTGAACATAATTTTTCGGCTCTAAGAACTCCACAACAAAATGGAGTAGTTGAAAGGAAAAATCGATCTTTAGCGGAGCTTGCAAGAACTATGTTGAATGAAGCTAATATTTCAAAACATTTTTGGGCCGATGCGGTGAACACCGCTTGCCATGTTATGAATCGTTGTTTAATAAGGCCTATATTAAAGAAAACCCCCTATGAACTTTATAAAGGACGAAAACCAAATATTTCTTACTTTCACATTTTTGGATGCAAATGCTTTGTCTTAAACAATGGAAAAGAAAATCTTGGTAAATTTGATGCAAAATCTGATGAAGCAATTTTTCTAGGTTATTCATCTACTAGTAAAGCATATAGACTCTTTAACAAATGAACCTATACAATTGAAGAGTCCATACATGTTAAATTTGATGAACTTAACCAAAATCCTCCGAGAAAGGAAGTCGATGATCTTGTAGGTACCTTCCAAGAAATGAACTTGGAAGACAAAGAAGAAGCCAACAATGAAGGAGATGCAACACAACTTGATAAACAACAAGATTGGGTAACCTTAAAGGACCATCCCTTGGACAAAATCATTGGAGAAATAACCAAAGGGGTAAGTACTCGAAATGCCATTAGAAATGCATGCAATCACTTAGCGTTTGTATCTCAAATTGAACCCAAAAATATTGATGAAGCCATTATTGATGAACATTGGATGTTGGCCATGCAAGAAGAATTAAACCAATTTGAAAGAAATAAAGTTTGGGAACTTGTGCCAAGACCCAATGACCATCAAATAATAGGCACCAAATGGGTTTTTAAGAACAAACTAGATGAAAACAGAATAATAACTAGAAACAAAGCTAGGCTAGTTGCTAAGGGGTATAATCAAGAAGAAGGAATAAACTATGAAGAAACGTATGCTCCCGTAGCTAGGTTAGAAGCCATTAGATTATTGTTAGCTTTTGCATGTTGTATGGATTTTAAACTTTATCAAATGGATGTCAAAAGCGCTTTTTTAAATGGCTTTATTCAAGAAGAAGTTTATGTAGATCAACCTCCCGGCTTTGAAAATCATAAATTTCCAAACCATGTCTTTAAATTGAGAAAAGCTTTATATGGTTTAAAACAAGCTCCAAGAGCTTGGTATGAAAGACTAAGTAAATTCTTTTTAGAACATAATTTTGAAAGAGGAAAGGTTGATACTACACTGTTTATAAAACGCAAAAATAATGACATTCTTTTGGTACAAATTTATGTTGATGATATAATATTTGGCGCTACTAATGAAAATCTTTGTCAAGAGTTTGCCAAGATTATACAAAATGAGTTTGAAATGTCCTTGATGGGAGAACTCACCTTCTTCCTTGGATTACAAATAAAACAAACAAATGATGGAACGTTCATTAGTCAAACTAAGTATTGTAAAGAACTACTCAAAAGGTTTGAAATGGACAAGGCAAACGAAATAGCTACACCTATGAGCACATCTTGCTATTTAGACAAAGATGAAAAGGGTAAGGACATTGAAATCACTAAATATCGAGGTATGATTGGATCCTTACTTTATTTAACTGCTAGTAGACCCGATATTATGTTTGCGGTATGCATGTATGCTAGATATCAAACATGTCCTAAAGAATCACACTTAACTGCCGTAAAAAGAATTTTAAAATATCTTGTGGGTACTCAAAATGTTGGTTTGTGGTATCCCAAAGGCGTTGAATGTAATCTTTTAGGATATTCTGATTCTGACTTTGCGGGTTGTAAGCTTGATAGAAAAAGTACTAGTGGCACATGTCATTTACTTGGTAGTTCCCTTGTTTCTTGGCATAGCAAGAAGCAAGCAAGTGTTGCATTATCGACGGCTGAGGCAGAATATGTAGCAACCGGTAGTTGTTGTGCTCAAATTCTTTGGATGAGACAACAACTTCTTGATTTTGGTATTACCTTAGATAAAATCCCCATTAAATGTGATAACACTAGTACAATAAATATATCTAAGAATCCGGTCATGCATTCTAGGACCAAACACATTGAAATAAGACATCACTTCATAAGAGATCATGTTTTGAAAGGAGATTGTGTACTTGAATATGTTGAAACTTCAAAACAATTGGCGGACATTTTTACAAAACCCCTTCCAAAAGACCAATTTATAAATATTAGAAGGGAGTTAGGAATTTTGGAAATTTCCTAATTGACTTATTTTTTTTTACTCTTTGAACATAATTTTGCAAATCTCTAACTTAAAGATTTCAACTCATCTTTTCCATAAAATTTTCATTCCTTTGAAAATAATGCCTTACCTTGTAATATAAATACATTTTTTTTAGAAAATTTATACTCACATTTCCAATAATCAAATGCTCTACAAATCTTTTGTCTTATTTAAAGACCCTGTGGAGTCCCCATTTATTTTAAACATATTTTGACACAAAGATAATCTCCTATATACAACATGGATCTCAAAAATAAATGGCAAATGACCTTTGATTTTCTTGACTCTCTTGTGCAACAAAATCATTGGCAACTTGCAAAATTTAAATCATTGTATAAATCCCTCACAAAACAACCATCTAGTAACATGATTCTTCAAACTTGCGTAAAAATAGCTAGATGAATCGATTCCTATGAGACATTATGTGCCTATATGCTTTGAATGATTTCGTGATGTATGTTGCATTGTCATCTTACTTCAAAATGTATGCATCTACCTTTAAGTGGTATATGTTTATCAAATAAGGAAATCTTTTTGATGATGCCAAAGGGGGAGAGAAATACATACTTTTAAAGGGAGAGAGATATATATAAGAAAGGGGGAGAAGATATACACTATCTTAATGGCATAAAAATATCTTGTAAAAGGTGAGAGATCTTTAAAGTGTTGATTGATTAAGGGGGAGATAATTAAGAAGGAGAGAATATATATTAAGGGGGAAAGACCTTATTAAGGGGGAGAGACCTTTTATCCTTAAATACTCTCTTGATAACTTGTGCCTATAATGTCATAAATATATGGTATCAAACTGCATGTCAAAGGGGGAGTCTTTCTTGAAATATATTTGAACTATCGTGATACTAACACCCCAAGAGACAAGCATTTGTTGTCATCATCAAAAAGGGGGAGAATGTATTTTTATGTTGATGTAGGTTTTGATAATGACACAACAAATGAAGAACGTTATCTAGCGAATTAATTATGTTTGATTATGAAAGTGATTCAAGGCATTTAAGGAAGTTTTAATCAAGTAGAAGTGATCAACAAATATGCCAAGAATCAAAGGATTGGAGCCAAAACTCACCAAATATCAAAAAGGGTAAAACAAAGTGTCCAATTTCATGAATCAGGCACTTGAATCGATTCACACAGCAAAGCATAACCACATGAATCGATTCTCTCGTTTAGAAAAGCCCAGGAAGTGAAAAATTAAAGTTTGAATCGGTTCCTCCTTGAATTGAATCGATTCACACGAAGACAGTGATGCATGAATCGATTCATTAATGGCTTGAATCGATTCATTCGTTTTATAAAGTGCCCAGGATTCCATTTGACAAGATTAAATCGATTCCTCCTCAGCTTGAATCGATTCATGTGCTAAAAATTACACAGAAACACTAAATGAATCGATTCTTTTATGAAATGAATTGATTCATTCAGTTCAAATGGCTCTGGAATGTTCAATTAAATGCGTTACAACCTGGAATAGCAAATTGGGAGCCTCAGATCGCACTTCATGAGTAATGCTCCATTAAGCAGACAAAGGCAAGTTCCATTACGTGATTTATGGATCGAAGGGAATTCTTTAATCACAAAGAAGCTATGCCTTGACACTATAAATAGGAGAAGAGCTGAAGGCATTAAACACACCAAGCATTTGAAGCATTTCCATTTGCTTTCTTCCTCCTCCATTCTCTTGCTCTTCCTCTTGCTCTTTTTATTCTTGATTGGCATATTTCTTGAAATTATTTTTTAGAGTTAATTTGTGGGGAAATTATATTTGTGTACTTAACTTGCATATCCTCTCCTTGAGAGTTACTATCTTGTGTAAGCTTTGAATTGTATATCCACTCTAGTGAGAGAGTTTCCTTGTACACTTAAACACCAAACATCATACAAATTTTGGGTTGGGTTTCAACCTTGTAATTGTGAGATTGAGAGATTGGGTAGGGTGCCCTTTGTACTTGTGAGGATTGGATTCTTGAGTGTGGGACACTAGGAAGTCGCAATTGCTCAAAGTGTATCTCTAATCTACAATAGTGGAAATCCTCTAAGTGGGTTGCTTAGAGGCGAGACGTACACCGGCGTGGTGAAACTCGTATACATCGGTTTGTAAATCTCTCTTCCCTAAACTCATTTAATTTGTGCACTTAACTTGTTTGCTTAATTCATTGCTTCATTAATTGGACTAAGTGCATGATACATTAAGTTGAAAACTATTTTTGAATAACATTGTTGAACTTGGACTTAAGTAACACTCTTGAATCAATCTTTCTAAAGTCCTATAAATTGCTTTGTAACTAAATTGATTCATTATCTAAACTCTTTAAGTAGTTATTAGTTTGTTTTGTGTATAATTTGTTGTTACTTGCAATCTAGTTTATTATCATTAATAAACATAGTAACAAAAGAATCAGTTTCAAAAAGCATTCCAAAGAAAATTTTTAATACTCAATTCACCCCCCCTCTTGAGTAATTGAGGCCACTTGGTTAACAAGGAATTGATTCCTGCTCCTATGTATTCTCGAGCTTTTGAGAAATCAAGGTTACGTAGTTCTTTGCTTTTGAAAATGAACACTGGTTTCACTGAAAATAAAAAATAGCACTCTTGCTCACTGATTAGGTCACTATTTCATGCTCTGTAACCCCTCACCTTACTATATTTATGTACTATACCCACAACACTGTTAACCAAGGCCTTGATACTTAAGAGGGGATTTGAAAATTTAAGCACTCAAAATATTTTCTCTCTAATTAACTCACAAAATATATGCAAATAAAAGAATTAAAGAAAGTTACTTGCTTGCTAGAAGGGAGAAGAAAATAGAAGGATTTTCACTGTTCTGCTTGGTGTGTTTTGCCTCTTTATTTTGCTCTCTATTTATAGGCTTCAGAGGGCATGGTCACTGCTTAATCTATTCTTTTCTAATCTATAATTTGCGTCGTGGAGCGTTGCCTGTCTGCTTAGTGGACTATGATTGAATTATAATGTGATGCGGAAAAACAGTAATGCGATACAAGGCTGTCACATTCTCTTTTAAATTTACACTGAATGAATAGATTCATTTTGACCATGAATTGATTTATTTAGTGTATTTGCACATCCAAATTGACATGAATAGATTCAGAGATCAAATGAATAGATTCAAGGCTGATTTAGAACATGCAAGTCCATTCAAGAACTTGATGAATTGATTCATGGGGCTGTTTGGTGGGTTCCATTCTCATGCTGATGCAAGCCAAATTTGAAAAAGGGCCCAATATAAGAATTGTAGGTCTTTATCTTAGATTTGATTTGATATAAGGAACAAAAATTTTCATTAAGAAATAAGGGAGATATAGCCCATTTACTAAAACTGCTCTAGGGTGTGATGGGAATACATTTGCAAGCAAAATAAATTTACTAGATAAAATGGTTTAAGAATTAGCTTTCGTGCACTTTATAAAGTTTGTAGATCTCTTTGATGTGGATCCATAGCAAAAAGAACGGAGTCATTTTGATACCATATGAGGGAGATATGATGTTTTTCCTAAAGGTGTGTAGAGTAGTCACGAAACTGGAATAAGTCTAGGAAGATTATTAAAACTGTACTAATTGGTAAGGATATAGCTTTCGAGGTCTTCACAAAAGTCGTAGATAATTTTGTTATGGAAATTTTGAGACCGAGTTTACGTAAATCGAAGATCATATAAAGGAGTTATGAATTTTTAAGCGAACCATGCGCAGAATAGAGTGCCCAAACGATGGAACAGATCTAAGAAGATTATTAAAATTGTACCAATTGGCCAGACAAAAAGAGGTGTTCACATAAGCTATTAAAACAACCTTCAAACATATGATATTTTGACTTTAAGCTCAACACAATCAATAATTCTAATAACTTATTGTAGTTCTCACATTCTTCATACAATGGAGCCAAGGTTGCAGCTAATATGTCATAAAAATGTTTCACTTCAAGATTCGAGTCTTCTTCCATGTTGTTGTCATTTTTCACTATGCTTGGTCTTCTATGTGTTTCCCAATGAAAGGTCCTACATGATCCATCAAAAGTTTCTCGAACAGACTCAAATCATTATTATCCTCAACACCATAATACCCAAACACAGAAACATCAACCACCATTGGTGGTAGTATTATTTCCCCATGACATTGTCAACTATAATAATTCTTATTGAAACCTTTTTTGTAATGATGTGCCATGACATCACTCAAGTTTTGAAACTTCCTATGATCATACTTCTTACATGAACACTGTAACTTCAGGTATTGTTTGAAGTTGTCTTGCTCGGTGGCAAAGAGAATGAATTCGTTAACTCCAGCAACGAATTCCTCTATAACACATCTGTTCGGATCTAGTCTATTAGTCATCCATCTTTAATGGTTAGGGATATCCATCTATACTACGAATTAAGGAAAGGATACGCACTTGTCAATTTCTATAGACATATGATGTCACCTTCACTCTTTCTTTATTTTAGTATGGCCCTGAACCTATTCAAAATAATGAATTTCATTGGACATTGTTACTTATTATTTGAAACTCGATTGTTATAGTTAATAGGATAATTCGGTAGCATTTCGCATTGGTTTCTAAGTACATAACTTGATTTACTAATCAAATAAGATTGTAGCCAAGCACGTACCTAGAGACAAATATGACATGAATTAATTTATTGACAATCATTAATAACGAGTTTCAAACAACATGGTAACCATAGTCTATTGAATAAAATTCATTGTTCATAAATTGTACCAAATGGAAATTTCAAGATTAAATACAACAATACTCTCAGGTTGTCGTATTCAATCTTAAATAGGATATTCTAAGGTTTCACTCGCATTTAAATACTAACTACAATTCACCTTTATAACTTGAAAATCGAGTTTGAAAGTGCTAAAAAGATACTAAATATATCTTATAACTTTACAAGAACTACTTTGTGAACCTTAAAGGTCCATAAAAGTTAACAATTTTAAAAATAAACTGACAGAGTTTCCCTTAAAATATGGACAGTTCCAATTTTTAAACTTTACAAAACAACTAGAAAAAATTTCTAATACAATTCATAAAGTATACTAATAAAAAATTATACACAAACATAATTAACATGTTACCAGCACACAATTGGTCCTTAATGAGCCCTACTTTCCACTAACAAACAATAATACACATGTATCATTCATATGTTATCAGCACATAACCAGTCCTTAATGAATTATGCTCTCCACTAATAAACCAACGCCCATATCATATTATGTACAACTTATGAGGAATAGTGATAAATCTAAGTATCTACCAATTAGAGACAAAGTGAAAATAGTGAGTAAGGTAGTGAGACTTATAGCTATGGCACAGTAAGACCAGAGTTTTGTCCAGGGGGAGAGAAAAACTAACTACAAAATGAAAAAAAATCAAGTAAGGAAGGAGGGGCTAAATTGAATATATGTTTCTACCCATTATAATCTATCTTGGTACACCTAAAATATTGTTTAGAGTTCAAGAGATTGTTTTATCTTAGCTATTTGGATGTCACTGTGGTATTTCATGTCTTATGAGTATTTGTTTGATTTTAAGTTACAATGCCTAGATATAAATATATTTTCAACAGAAAAGATTCAAGTAAGAAAAGAAAAAAAATATCATACCAACTGTCTACCATCAGTAGGTTAAAGTATCTAATTTTTTTGTCATGAACAAAGGTAGAGCACACAATAAAAACACAAGGAAGGCAATACTCTTATATCATTCTCGTGTACCTTCTCTTATGCTGGATCAAAATCTATTTCACCAACGGTTAATTTAATTAATAGTTCATGATAAGTATACTTAGTCGTGTAATTATAAAGATGGAAATATGTCTTATATAGCATTTTTATTTTATATTATCAGTCTATGGTTTAAGGACATTTCACTATTTGGTTTGGTTGAATAGAAAATGGTGAGAAGAGAATGTTGATTACTTGCCAAGAGTAAGAAATAATTCTAATATGAGATCAAATTGCTTCCCCCTTTAATTTTTTCCTATTAAACCCTAAACAAAGAAAGGAGAAAAAGGTTCTTTCCCACAAATAGATAACCAAATGCACATTAAGGAGATAGGAACTTGTCTAGCTTTAGCCTCTTATAATTTAGATTTAAGCGAACATGTATTAAATGAACATGTAACTTATATAGGTACCATTACTTTGTGTAAAGCCAAAATTTTCAAAGTGGAAAAGGGTGAAATAAAAATAATTAAGTTTCATTAAGAAATTAATAAGGATAGTCGATAAAATTTTCTTGTTTCTTAAATACTTTTTGTATTAGTCTCACACTACAACACTTAATTCTTAATTCTTGTAGTGAAAGGTAAATTCTAGTTGGTTATTAAAGTAAAACTTTAATTATGATCAGAAGATAACACTAACAATGCCTAACAACTATATCTAAATTTTACTCTATATATGTGTAAGAGAGAAATTTAGATAATAAAGCAAGAGAAGTATATAGCGGCTCTTGATTCTTACCAACCACACAACGCTTATTCATTTTATTTTGTAGCACCATTATACATGACTTATAAAGATTCTTTTCACAGATTTGGTCCTTTGTGGAAACAACTAGTCCTATTCACTCTAGTTCAATGGAATTAGATTACAGAACAGTATTGCCGACTAAGGACAGCGAGAGGCAGGGAGTGTCAATAAAAGAGAAAACAACACATGACTGTTTCAAACAACATATTTAAGGTTGTTATTGGAAGTGCAAAAAAATAGGCTAAGCATCTTGTGATTCGTTTCAAACCACAATAATAACAATATTTGAGGTTGTGATAGAGAGGGAGTACTTGTGTGAAGGTAAAGAGGAGGGGGCGGCCACGGTAACAATGACGATGACGGTCCTTAGTGGCATATATGGCAAGGAGGGCACTTAACTGTTGGCTCGACAATGGCAGTTTTTGGTGGTTTATGAAAGGGAAAAAGAGACAAAGAGAAGAAAAATAGGATGGAGGGGTTATTTGTGAGATGGTCACCGGTGATGGGATCATCGAAACTAGGGGGAAGGGAAAGGGAAAAAATGGATGTAATAGGCTTAAAAATAAGGAAGGAAGAGGGTTGTGCTCGATTTTGGGATTTAGCGTTTAGCGATAGAACCACATCTGTCACAAAATCCGTGTCTAGGTGACACGTGGTGTCACTTTGGTGATGGTTTAAACTTATTCGTTGCCAAAAACTAAATGCACTTGCCACGTGGTTTATTATCTAGCGACGATATAACTAATCCATCATAAAGAAACTAACGTATCTAGCGATAATAAAGCTAACCTGTCGTCAACTTCTTTAGACAAACTTTTCATATGCCAATTTTGGCAATTGAATTCTAAAACCTATCGCCATTGAATTTTCGTTTTCGCGCCCAATACTTGCCAGACCACAGGTTGGCAACGAGTAAGTGGGTCTGCGGCTATATACCAACGTAGTTAGTGATAGACCTGATCATCCATCACCATAGTAATTTTTCATTTATGTGTCATTCCAAAAAAAAGAACCAAAACCTTATTGGTTAGCAAAGACATTGCATGACCATCACCAAAAAGTTCCTTGGGTTGTTTTTAGATCTTCAATTTGGCCATGATATCATACAATTATCGCTATATGTGTCATAGTTAGCATTTTCCACAAATGTAGCAACATGTATCTTGCGCGAACAGTCACCGTCACTAAGTCTGTCACTAAATCTGTTGCCAGTTTCCAACCTCGGACCTACTATATTGCTAAATCCTATGTCATTGCTAATTCAACAGATGATAGTGTCGTTGCCAAACTCCTATAGCCAGATTGGGTTTTTCTAGTATTGTAAATTAATAAATTGTCTAATTTTCAACTAAGTTGTGAATCCCATCTTTATAAATTTTATTTAACTTCATATTTTACCTATATATTTATCAATATATGCATTTTTTATCACCTCAACTATCACAAAAATTTTTATTTCATCATTTTTGGTCAATATCAATTTTTTAATTTTGTAAAATTAACTTAAATTTTAAAATTATAATTATAATTCTTATAAAATTAAAAAGTGCAAAAAATATTTCAAGAAAATTTTTAAATTTTATAAAGTTAACTTAAATTTTAAAATTATTAACTATACATAACGTAAAAGTTGCAAATGAGAAATTGATTACATATAATAATAATAATTTTAATTTTTATATATACATATATGACAACAATTAAATTTCTTTTTCATTTGTTTTAAATGTATATAATAGACTTTTCTAATTATTTGTTTTCAAATATAATATGTTTTTTAGCCTAAATCATAAACATTATTCTTAAATCACCCAACTATATATTGCATATAATTAGTTAATGGTCGTTGTAATTAATTACATATCATTAATTTTATTTATTAATAATTAATCTTTTTGATTAATTTTGTTCCCTCCAAAATTTCGCTTAAACTTATAATTGACCAAGTTAATATGACCACTAAGAATTATTTTTTAATATCCCATGAAACTAGGATGGTCAGACAAAATCATTGCAGACTAGGATATCTCGTTTAAGATATCCTAATAGGATTTAGCTTTATCTAGTAGGTATTAGGCTAAAATCAAACCCTCTTCTCAATGTATAAATAGATTACCATTGTCTTCATATATTTTAAGTGACATTCTTGAGAATACACCATAGATCTAAGAGTATTCTCTAGAACTCGATATTTTATACTTGGAGTGAATAAGTTCTGTTCTCTTTTATTATATAATTTTGTGTATATATACACACTCAATCAATATTTAAATATATTAATGTTGTAGCACACAAATAACTTAATTATATTATTATAAAATGTTCAATTTTATCAAAAATTTAATTAAATATTTTATCTTATTAAAAATATTATTCTATATTAATAAATTATAGCATTATTATTATTTTATCTTGGATTATTAATTAAATAAATTTTAATAATTTTTTTGTAATTTTTTTCAAAAATATAAGTATTTCAATTTAAATGAATACATTATTTAATTAAGTAGATCTCCATAATATTTACGGCCCGCATCAAAAAATTGTATAAACCAAATAAAATTATTCATACATTTTCGTATATTTTACAACATATTTTTTGAAACAACCCGACTAAAATAAAGGCAAAACCGGGACAGGAAAAAATTTTATTTTATTTTTCAAAATTCAAAAGGCAGTTGGGTAAAATAAATCAAACGGGTGACAAGGGAACGGAAAACCGACTAGGGAAAGGGGAGAACCGGGTCAGGATGCCACACGCTAGCAGGGCCCAGCCTCGAACGAGCCCACACTCGCTGGAGTGATTCCTTGTTCGCTGAAGCGAACCCATGCACTCGGGTAATTTCATCACTCGGAATCGAAACGTAAGTTCACTCGGTAACTGACTCTCCGGGTCACGCTTCACTCGGCAAATCCATACTTAGCCAGATAATTTCTTTCAGGAAGATCACCCACATGTTCCACTCGAAAACTGATAGTTATTCCACTCGGAATCTATAAACTTTCCCTCACACGGAAGTATATTCCCCAATCCAGTACCACTCGGTGTATTTCAATCACAATTCACTCGGAGGTGTTTTACCCATTCCTCACTCGGTATATTTCAATCTTCCTCACTCGGAGAATACCTACTAGGTCAATTCTCACTTGAAGATTTTATACCTCATTCACTCGGAGTCTATATAGTATGTCTCATTCGGAAGAGTCCCATCGACGAGGTTCCACTCGGCAAATACCTTGACCTTCCATTCCTCGGAAATGATCTCCTAATCAAGTTCCACTCGGACTTATTCTAACCCCTCTTCACTCGAAACATACAACCTATTCACTCAGAATACTCTGACTCCTTTTCACTCGGAAGACTTCACTAGGTTACGTTCTACTCGGTATTATCTGGGTCCTATCCCCTCGGAATAAGTTACTAAGATAGGTTTCACTCAGAACCATTTGACCGTCCTACCCTTAGAAGAATTCACTCGGTCGGCTCACACTCAGGAGTATTCAAACATTCTCCAATCGGGAGGGACACACTTAACTATTCCCCACTCCTCAACATGTTGACCAGCTTTCCCTCGGAAGTGGCATTAATGGACATCACCCACTCAGAATTGGTTTAACCCTTCTTCATTCGGAAGAGGATCTCCAATTTAGACACACACTATTACTTTAGCTCTCCCTTACTCGGAATCATGCAATCCCTATTTACTCGGCAAGATATAGGTACATACAACTTAGACATTCGTCTTCATCATTACTCACTGAACAAAGTTAACACTTCGCAATATATATATATATATATATATATATATATATATATATAAGTATTGTTATACCCTCAAATCCGAGAGAGTTCAAGTCATACATACTTAAACAAAACATTATACTAAGAGCCGGCCAAGGCTTTAACAAGACCATTTACACAGTATATACATATAAGTCCACTTCCACTGTGCAGATGCACTTCACACGGAATGGAGCTCTTCCATCATTCACCGTCTCATGTAATATCCACTGAAATATAGCCACAGTAGGGGTGAGTATCTTAAATATTAAATGATAGATATTGACTCGGATTAATCATCAACCATGCAATATCATATACACATATCAACAATCAATAACATACACACTGCCATTCAATCGGATCACACTCAGCATCATTCAATCAGAATCTACCCAGCTAACTCTCGGCTATATTACACATGTTATTCTCAATAACACTACCACATATACATATAATCATGTTACAGTCAGCATCAATTATAAATGTGCACAGGTTCATTCAATCGGATCCGATTCGTTCATTATTGACTTTTATTGTTGCAACATAGGCTCTCAGCCTTTTATTCAGCTCCCAGCTGATTAGGTCATTTTACTGGTACCAAACCGTTTGCCCTCTCATGTGACACAGACACTCTCAGCATCAACGGCAGTGTCACGGGCTAAACCCCGAGCCCCGCTCAAGAGGTTTGCCTGAGCCCCGCTCAAAGGTCTTTAACAGCATCCATGCATATAATTACCGGTTCAAATAATAGTGTCACACACTAAATGCTCTCAGCATTCTTACCGATGTATCTCATGCAAGGTATTATCATTGAACTACACACAGAATTGGTAAACCATTTCCACAATACTAACTCATGCATCTCATACATCACATTATGAACCACACATAGAAATGACCATACAGATACAGATTTCACACACTCGACCATTTACTTAACAATACATGCATCTCATGCAATCAATCAGCATTCTCAAGGGTATTAACATGCATTTCATGGATGGAAATCGACATGCATTACACAACTCATAGTCATCATACATCCGGGCATCACATAACCATTACTCAATCGTAAATACAACTATTAACGCATTTTAAATCATAAGTATCAGCAAAACGTTATCACCCGAAACCCGTCCATAACCCATGCATTTAAGATATAAGATAACCCCCTACCTACAGAAGAAACTCAGAGTTCCACGAGCTACAAAGCTTGACCGACCACTTCTTTCGGTCACTCCTTCCTACTGGACAGTCTGCGAACTCAGGTGTCGACTCTGTACCAGCTTGGGAAGACCAAGAGTTATCCTCTTCGTCGAGTAGTTATCTCAGCAACAGTAGCCTACTTCACAGCTCTTACGCACTTCAAGTTACAGACTTCCCACTGGACTCTGCCAGCTTCGAGTGGAAGAAGGAAGGGAGGAAGAAGGCAACAAAGAGGAAGAAGAAGGACAGGGAATGAAAACGGAACAGCGTCTCTGTTTCTCAAAGAAAGCTCTCAACTCTCTCTCTCTCTCAATCATTTCCAACCTCTACGCGAATGAATAATGGGTGAAGGAGAGAAGGACCAAACTCCTTATATACCACTAGGGATACATGCGTCTTTACCTCCAGCCACTTGTATTAATTAACCACCAGTTTTTAATCTGTAATTAACCCTTAATTAGTGGCTTAATCTCAGTCGGCAATTAATTTTTAAATCAGGATGTTACATTTTTACTTTATATATGATATTCTTCTCTAAATTTAATTTATATATTGATACATATCTATCATGTTTCTATTTCTTTAAAATAACAATTTAGATAATAATTAAGTTCAGCTTTCAAATCCAACTTTTACATTTTTTTAAAACCATATTTAGTTATAGTATTACATCATATTGATCAATTCAGGCATAACATGAGTCATTTATACGTGTGTATATGTGTATATAGGTAACATGTGATGTTATTAAAATTAGTTCAGATTACCAACCGGTAACTCAACTAGTCCGAACAATCTATTGGACCAGAATCGCATGCTGACCATTGGGAACTGGGTTCAACCAGCCAGTTTTGACCAAAATCAGCTACTTACCTGGGTTGTGGTTTGGTTAATTAATTATTTTTCCTTTTTTTCTCACAAAACAATGTAGTTTCTTTCCTTTTAAAAAATTACCAAGCTTTTCTTTTTATTCTATGAGGCAGAATTAGAAAAATAACAAGTTTTTTTTATCATTAGGTATTTATTTTGTGTTTGATTTTAGATTTTTGAATTTTTAAAGTATAAAATACTTGAATGACATAAACAGTATCTTTATTTTATTATCTTTTTAAAATAAACCAAGTTAACCAATTTAACCAATAATTCAACATATTTGACCATTGATTTATTGATCTTATGCCTTACTCGATTTCATCACCAGCTTAGTTTTAATAACGTTGATTCCATTAACAAGATTACACAATTATTTATTTTTTCTTTGTAACAACAAACGTAACGTTCTTGAATTAACACTGTAAATTTTAATTCCGAAAAAATAAACACAATGACATAAATTAGGATATTCTGAAAAACATAAATATTTAACTAATTTTTCAAAACATATAACAAAAACAAAACACAATTCAGAAATTAAAACATATCCAATCTAATAAAAAAAAAGATAAATTAATTAGCATAAAATGGCAAAAAGAAACTTGGCAATAATTGTAAATTTTTGTAGGTGTCGTCATTCAAGGGAATAAAGTGGTGAATATAACGAAACCGGAAATCAATTGAAAAAAGAGTTAGATGGAATAAAAATTTAATAGTTAATAATAATTTTTTATATTATTTAAAATATTTGAAACTCTATTAAATTAATAAAAAAATTCAAACTAAGATTTGATTTATGATTGAACTGATAAAACAGCTAATTATAATTGGGAAACAAAAAATAAAAAATCTAAAAATTAATATCGATCTTTTATGTTATTTAAAATAATTAAAGTTATAGAACTTTTTTAAGATTTGTTAAATCTTAATTTGATCAACTTTAATGGGGAACCGAATAAAACGTTAGTGACGTGGTGAGGTGAGGAGCGAGGAGCGAACTAGGATCCATCCAAGTGTCGAATGTGTGTATTGTACGGACGAAGACAATTTGTGGGGAGAAGAAAGTGGTGTTATTATTGGAGAGAGAGGTTGGTGTGGGAATGGTGGAGTGCAACATAAGGCACAGACCAAAAGGGACATAACTTGACAGAAAAAGAGAGGCACTTGAATACCCTTAACGTCATCCCCCTCTCACTGTTTCTGTTTCTGTTTCAGTGTCACTGCAATTCTTTTTTGCCTGTTTCTCCCATACGCACTCTTCCACACGCGCCTTTCTATAATGGCCCATCAGGGTCCCTTCTTTGCTGCTGCTGTTTACACTGGTCCACCACCACAACTTCACTGCATTTTTAAGTGAAACATTCCACTACATTCATATACAATTGGAATTGCATAACCCAACCATATTCTTTTCTCCTTATGAATTCTGTTAGAAATCAAACCAAATGAAATTATTATCAACCACCACGCTATCGCAATCCTATTATTTCATACCGTTTTCTTTTTCAACTGAGTTGGTCAAATCACGTTAAAACAGTGGTATTATTTTATACTGTTTGGTTCCACAACTAGGTTAGTCAAACCAACCTTAAAAATAAATTTTACGATTAAACGAAATTTTAATTATCTTAAACGATATAAAAGATAAATATCAATCTTTAAATTTTTTCATTTTCTCAACTTCATTTCCTCATAAACCAAAGAGTTTTTGGTTTTTGTAGAATACTGTTGTATTTATTTTTCCCTTCAAAAGGTTCACCCTACCTTAAGCTTTCTTCGATTTATTAATTCGTGTGTGTTTTTATTAGATGTTAGTAAATAAAATTATATATATTCTTTTTATATGATTTTTCTTAGAGCTTTATTGTTCTTTTTTCCAAATCATTCACAAAAATTTTAGAAGCATATTGCTACTTTACATATTTATTCTTCATTATTAATGAGCTTTATAACTTTCTTATATTATTTTTAGTTTACAAAGAAAACTTGCAAACTCTAATTTTTGATTTTATGACCTCAAGAAAAGTTATAACTTTCTTTATAACTTTATACCTTTCATTATTAATGAACTTTATTTGTTTGATTCAAACTTCACACCAGTTGGTCAATTTCTAATGGGTAACTCTCTTACAATTAATGCGATGCTGGATTTTAACTTGAATAAAGATAAACCTAAAATGATTGTATTGTATTTTCAAAAATTAATTTTAATTTTTTTCATAATTTAAGTGGTATGGTTAAAAAATTCTTATAAAATTGACCGGAAAGATTACGCTTGATCACTAATTAAAGTAAGATTACCATAGAATTTGGAGAAGTGACCTTTTGCACCCTTTAAAAAGAAAGGAAGAACAACAGTGAAAAAATGGTAGCAACAATGGGCCTTTCATGGTTAAGGCCGTATATGAAGCCCACATTAATTTGACACGGGATGGCACGTGATATAATGTGTTCAACGGTTTTATTTGTTTGTTTCGAGTTACATGTGATCTACCGATTGACTCAATTATAAAATTGTGATTGAAATTGGATGGTTTATAAATACCGTATTATTTTTTTTTTGTCTCAAATAACTATTATTTTATAATTAATGAAAACAACTCTTCAACTTTTATAGAACCAAAAATAAGAAGGTTAAGGTTGCTTCCCTTGTCTTTCAAAATTATGTCTTAGTATGGTAAACCCAACTTTGCAAGGATAGGAAGAAAAATCACTTTTCTCCTATAGATGAGTGGGGGACCTTAAGGCTTTGTTTATAAGGAGGTATGCTCCTTCCTATTATAGGAAAGAGCTTTTGGCTAAGCTCAATAGACTTTATCAAAGGGGCAAAAGTGTAGAAGATTATTACAAGCCCTTAAAAATGACCATGATTAAGGCCAATGTTGAGGAAGATAAAGAGACCTTAATGCATAGGTTTCTTCATAGGTTAAATAAAAATATAAAAAGAAAGGTTGAGCTCCTACCACATGTGGGCATTGAGAAGTTCCTCCACCAATGTACTAGGATGAAGACTCAAATAAATGAGGGAGACTCCTGTTACAAAGGGGACTGCAAACCCTTTAGGTCCAAGTGAAAGGGTAAGGAAGACCCCCATGAGAAAAAATATTGGAAAAAAGATAAGGAGAAGGAAATGGGCACTTCCTCTCTAAGAATTAAAAGTGAGGTACATAAAGAGGATCACTATTGTAAACCCTTTAAGTTTGATAACTCCACCTCCAAACCATCTTCTAAAACAAATTCCATCGAATGTTTTAAATACTTGGGAAGAAGTTACATTGTCTCTTAATGCCCCACCAAGAAAACTTTTAAGAAGGCAAGACCACTACTCTAGCCAAGAGGATTGTTCCTCATATTACTCTAGTGAGGGATTAAGTAGTGAGTCATATGATAGTAAGCACGTTTTAGGAGATAAATGTGAGCTATAAATGATTAGAAGACTACTTGGTAGTCATGCTAAGGAGGATGACACTACATAAAAAAGAGCATCTTTTATACAAGATGTCACATAAATGAAAAACTATGTTCTCTCATTGTGGATAATGAGAGTTGTGCTAATATGGGTAGTCAAAGGCTAGTCCACAAGTTGGGTTGTAAACTTGTTGATCACCCTAGGCCGTACAAACTTCAATGGTTTAATGAAAAGGGTGAGATTCTTGTGAGCAAACAAATGTTGCTTTCCTTCTTTATAAGCACCTATAAAGATAAAGTTTGGTGTGATGTTGTTTCTATGGAAGCAACCCATGTCGTGCTAAGGCGACATTGGTAATTTGACAAGAAGGTCACCCATGAGGGTTTCACCAATACTCTCACCTTTGTACATGAAAATAAAAGTTTATACTTCATCCCTTAACTCCTAAACAAGTTATGGAGGATCAACTTCAAATGAAGTTGAAAAGGGATAAAGAGGTTGGTCATTCCACCTCCCAAGCCAAACCAAAAACAAATAAAAAAGATAAGGAAAAAGAAGTTATCACACTTGATGGCTCCAAGAGGCGTTCTACTTTGTTTGCCTCCAAGTATGATGTGAAGAAAGTCTTACTCATTCACCAACTATTTTACATGCTTTATTACAAGTACACTTCAGCATCTCTATGTGCTTAGTGGGTACCTTTTCTTTGATCAAAGGAGTGTCAAACCTTTTAGAGATAGTTTCTTCAACTTCTCATATTAGCTATGAGGTAGATCAGACATTGAGTGTACATAGTCTTCTTAGGGTTACTTGTAGGAAGTAAATAGTTACTATAAAGTCTTATAGAGTAGGGATGTGTCTATACACCTTTGAGTTGACCTTCCTAAGAGTCATGTCTTTTATTATTTTTCTTGAGTCTAAGGCTTTCATTGGGTTTCCTTTATTTTTAACTCACATCATCACCATTACTCATATAGAACCATATAATAACTTTTACCATATTGATATCATTCATTTGCATAAGGGGTTATTATAGGGAGCTAGTTGCATCATTACATGCTATGACCACCATAGTCCCTAGTTTAATCACCATCACATATTATGACGCCATTAGGACATCACATCCATTGATTACTCATGATATGGCCATGTTTACTTTTACATCACATATTCATGCATCTACATCTCATACCATATCCATTATACATTCCATAGATCATACTTAGGATTCTTAGGATTCCCCATAATTTGTATGCGCATTCTTGTGGGACTATCTCACTATATTCTTTGATGATATTTTTGCTTTTATCCTAGTTAACTTTCTCATTACATAGATAAATTCTTCATCTTTGTTTTATTCATTTGTTGTTATTTTGTCTTTTACCATAACATGGACTCATTCTTCTCCTTTATTTTGTAGGGATGATGGATTTTTCTCGGGAGCTTTAACGAAAAAACTTATATTTGAGGATAAATCTCTTTTAAGGGAGGGAGTATGATAAGGATGCACAAAGTGTAGACCATTTGAATTTTAGAAGTCCATTAATTGTCTTAGTTAAAGATTTGGGCCTTGTTACAGTCATATACTTGCTTTGAGCCATTTTTGGATCATGTATTTTTAGGTTTTGAGCCTTGGAAGAAGTTTTAACAAGCCTACCCAAGTTAAGTCTGAAAATTACACTTAGGGGAAGTATATATTGCTCATCTCCTTTGTAATTTGCATCTTGGAATTCATTTGTTAAATTTTTAGTGAGATAAAGTGTAAATCCTTTCTTTAGAATCCTAAGAGCTTAGTCTCTTACCTTGTTCTTATCTAATTAGAACCTCTCTAAATTAGGTGAACTTCCTTAAACTTATCTCTCTAAATCTTTAGAGAGTGACATTTTCACACTTCCTTCTTTTACCTAGTCCATTCCTTCCATCTTCTTGTCAATTTCCTTTCCAATTTTAGAATTTAGGAACCCTAACCTAGGCCATGTGTAATTTGGCTAGCACCTGGAGTGAAGGAGAATTTCTTTTGTAATTGCAAATAAACTTGGAATTGCTTAAAGATCTAAGGAAGAGTAAGATCTAGATCCATCCAACACAATTCCTACATCTCATTACAAGGACAATAAACATATATTGTTGGTTCTTTATCTCATTCATAAAAAGAAAAAAAAGAAACCATCAACAATTACTTTTAATTAGATCCAACTCCTTTGTTTTATTATATCAAACACAGTTATTCACATTACATCCATTTTTGAAAAGTCTACAATTTCTTTCAAGTTAAATAAACCATATAATTATGTGCCTACTCGCATCCTATGCTTTGGATCTGTTACCTCTTCCAAACACAATATCATGTTGCAACAAATGAACTTTGCATTGTTGGGTAACATTGTTTGGAACTAAATCCAATTGTATGATGACACCCAAATAGCTACTACAAACCTATAATTAAAGAGTAAGTGTTTCATAATTTTCTCTTTCACCATGCAAAAAAACACACTGGGTGAATGGTAGCCGCATTTCTTCTTCATATGTTGTCTAAAGTTTGAATCTTGTCCTTTATTACCCTTCACCTATAAGTTATTCCTTGTATTTTGTTCAACAAAAATGGATTTGTTTGGTGAAACAAATTAAAATTGTCTAATAAAATGCAGTGTTTAGACTCATAATTTTAAGATTAAAATAGATTTGGACAATTTTGAATCGATCCTTAAAAAGCCTAGAAGAATTTGAGCTGAGTGAAACTAATTTTTGTAGGTTTAGGTAGTCCTACAATAATTTTCTTTTTTTATTTTGAAACAACATGAAAAAAGTCACACAAGTTGAACAATTGATCTTATATATATATATACATATATATATATATATGTGTGTGTGTATTTATGACATCATAATGCCTAGGGGAATCCGACCTTGGTCCTTACAATTTTTAGCATCCATTTTTTTTTTAAAAAATTAAGCCACAAGTTACTTAATTCTTTTATAATAAGTGTTTTTTTAGTTAGGTATCTAGCATAGGTCTATCGCTAGCAAGGGGTCAGGTTCCGTTTCAAGGTCCAAATAACTCTAGGCTTTTTAGATTGACCTGATGGAACCCATTACTTGCATAGGACCCTACCATTGAATTAACAACTTAACCTTGTATATCTTTAAAAGAAAAAATATTGCCAACGTTACTTATAATGTTTTTGCAAGAAAAGTGATAAGTGCACATCTCTTATTTAATTTTGATAGTATTTTATGTTTTGAGTAGAGAAATAGAAAAAAAAGACAAAAAACAATATGATTGGTGATAAATAATAAAAAATTGATAATAAAAAATGATGTCAAATGACATATGATGTAGGTCATATTTTAAATTTTGGTTGCGATGGGCTTTGTAGGACCTAAGGTTGGTTTGACACTTAATTCCGAGGCATGCACATGACTTGTTGCATGATATAGGTCATATATTGTTAAGCCCGGTCTTTCCTATTTAGAAGTCATGTTTAACTTGATAACCTATATAAAAGTCTAATTTGTATTAAAGTCAATAGTAAGTCAACAAGCATATATTGAATATATTAATAAGTGTATCTAAAATGAACCAATTGACCTCTAAAAAGATAACGACTGACATAAAATATATATATTTAATAATCACATATATTAAAAATTATATAAGTCCTTTGAAAAGTCTTAGCCTAGAAAAATGCTAACAACGCATTTTTTTAAACACACTCTTCAACATATTTCATGTGATTGGTTAGTTTTAAAAACAAACCAAAACTAGGGAGCTATTTAACATATAGTTTGACTTTTCAAAAAGCTAACCAATCACATAAGTATTAAAGAGTGTGTTAAAAAGAGTGTGCTAACATTTTTCTTTTATTAAATAAATTAGATCAAACTAGATTTTAAATAGGTTATGTCATAGACCCTAATAAATAATGTAGTCTATTCTCACCCCTACTTCTTAGGACTTAATCTTTTATTAAGTAAAATTTAAAATTTTAAAAACCTTAATTAATTATATTGAATCTAATATTTTTTAAATTAAAAACATTCCATTAATATTATTAATTATTTGAATCTTGAAACACATCATGATAATGAATTTAAGGCTTAATGCGAGGCTAGGATCACCCCCGGAATTTTTTTTAGTAAAAGACCTCAAAATATTTTACATGTTCCAAAAAATCTCATCGTTAAACTTCATTAGTTAAGTGCGGAGGTGACCAACCATTAGCCACCTCAACATTGACACATTTAATTTTTTTAAAAAAATAATGGTCATTGTCAACGGTTCCTATCAATGGTTTCTATCCTTAACTGGTAACAAAAACAAACACATTGATATAAGAATGGTTATCAGTTCCTCTATTTAACCTAAAAAAAACATATTACAAGGAAAAAGTGCAGATCTTCAACAAGGTGTTTAATCAAACATCTACACACTTACCATCAACACCCATTATCCACCATCATCAACAATAATCACCATCACCATCAATAACATCTGTCAAACCAACCCACCCCATCAATTAACACACTACCATTCCCTACAAGCACAAATTCAAGAACATGCTTGGAATAATATGTTAATTTTCATAAACAAAATTAATGGAGATATTGCAATAAGCCTATAAGAGAAGCAACCAACTCAAAGAAAAATATTATCTGCCTAATAAAAATGTTAGCCAACACACTTTTTAACATTTTATGGCTAATAACCCCATAAGAAAATAACCAAGTTAAAATTATCAACAGTCAAGGCTATTTTAAAAATCATATATAATCATCCTTGTATGCATTATTTGAGATTCCTCGAAATTAACTCCACAATACTCAAGCCAATGTTAATTTTTCCAGCCTCATCTTCAACATAGATAAGATTCCATTTTTTTCACAACAAATACAACAAAAATAAGATTATTGGACCTTGGGAAAATGAAAAATACTAACTTGAACCTATGGGAAATGAGAAATTATTAACCTCTTACATATAGGGAGTGTCTTTGCAAAATCATCTTGCACAGATACCACGTTGAGAGTTAGACTGCGTGTTTCTCAACTACTTGACTTTTAGCACAAATTGAGATTCATAATCCAAAGGAGCAAAAAAAGGACAACCCCCAATATTATTAAATCTAGAAAAGTAAGGGGTAAGGTGAAATTCTATCATTTATTAAGCAACAAAATATCAGGTTTCTCAATTTCTAACTATGCCATCACCCTTAAGAACACCAACATTACCCTCAGTGATTACGCCAACGACGAAACCAACAAACCTCATCACATTCTTTGATGTTTGAGCTCCTTATATTGAAGCACCACTGACCATCTCACGACACTCAACTTCACTCGATCTCCCTTATCATTGTCACAAAACCCACCACTACGTAAATCGAAATCAGTAACAAAAAAATCAATAAAACATAACCTAAAAAAATAAATATTGACAATCAATTGGGGATGATGGTGATCTAATTAAGAAGGCGAAATTAGGAGAATCAATTGAGATAGGAAAAGGAAGAGGGGTAGTGAGGCGTGGTGAAAGAGATAGGGAGTGATGAGTGAAAAAGAATGAGGAAGATAAAGAATGGGAAGAGGAGCACAGGGGCGAGGGGTGAGGGTGGTGTAAGGAAGAGGAAATAAGAAGAGAGATACAAGGAATATGAGTAATATCGAGTGCTAAGATGATATAGTTGACCACATCAACACTTAACTCATAAAGTTTAATGACATGAGTTTTTTAACAACCATTATTTTGGGATCTTTTACTTTGAAAAACATTTCAGGAGGTAATCCTAATTTCACATAATTACAAGAGTTTTTTTACGTAATTAAACCTAAATTTTGTCTTAGAGAAAATTATAAATTTATAAAATATATAATAAAATATCATAGTTATATAAATATTTTTATATTATTTGTTAAAAAACTTTATATTTAAAATATAATTTTTTAAAAATAAAATATCGTTCAATTACAAACTAGTTGATAATATATTTAGAATGCATGAGGTAAAAGCTTTTCTAGTATATATATGGTTGGCCCACCTCTGCCTAACTTTACCCCAAGTTTCACATAAATATGGACCTCCACTATTCAATTGGAAGAGTGGTATATAAGGTAGACACAGTCATTAGTCAATTATATAATTGATTAGGAATAGACTAATTCTCTGACAAGGGTTTGGATTAATTAATTAATTTGTAGAAAGTTATGGATGCTTGTTATGATTGATACTATTATTCAATTATTAACGTCGACTTAAAAAAATATATTAATACGAGATATCAACATTGATCACATAAATAAATGGTTCAATGTTTGTTATGTTTTGACTGTTCAAACATTTTGATTTGTTAATTATTGATTGATAAAAGCTGCTTGAACAAAAATTCAACTTAAACTATATTAAGATAATTGATGAATTATCCACAACAGAAGTTTGCACTATCAGCATAGAAATTTCGAGGATAAAATCAATTAGCGCCAATTCCTTTTGTGGTTGGGAAACCGACTGAAAGGTACAAGATGTTAATAGATTTAGATATCTTTTACCTCTTTTTAGCAATATAATTAACTTTAGCTAAGAAGAAGAAGAAAATAATATAATAATATTTTTTGCTTTTAAAAAAAGTACCTGGATTTTGCTGTTGTTCTTTTATTTCTCCATGTGACTAAGCTGAAAATAGATTTTGCAGTTTACAAGATGCTTTCAAATAATTTTTGAAAAAATGAGAACAGAAGGAAGAAGAGAACTTACAACAAATCGAAGGGTTGAAAGTTAAAGATGTTGGAAAATTCCCACTTAACTTTATAGAATTTTAAATTAAACTTAAGAACCATTATGTTAGATTATCGAATAGAAGAAGTATTATAAAATTACCTGGATTCATTAGTCTTGATTGAAGGTAGTAGCGGAATGATTTGTTGGTTCTATGGTCTTCCTCTGCCAAATCACCGTATACCCCAATAGAACTTGATATTTCTCCTTGATGGGACAGAGAAAATTAGGTTTTTGATTTGACATCTTGGGGACTATGACCACTAGTTGATTATATACCTGTTAGGATTCCCATTAAACCCTAACGAGTCAAATCTTGGTTTCCACTCATATAAGCCCATATTATTATTGTTACTTACCAATATCAGATCACCTTAATTGAGCTCAATTAAATAACTAATATAAATTCTATAAATAATATATTAGCCCATATTAATTATTAGAATTAACAAAAATTATTAAAATAAATTTTATCTCTTTTAATAAAGTCAGTTTTTTATATACACATACAACAAAATTCGAATCTTAAAGAAGTATTACTATAACAACTTTAATATAACTCAAAATGGCTCATCTTACTCCATTTTTATATAAATCATACACCTTATGAAACTTACAATTTGATTGGATTAAGTGAAAAGGAGTTTATTAGTTTGAAAAGAAAAAAGTAAAAATAAGGGAGATTTGATGGAAATTAATTCTCTCCTCGTATAAAAAGAAATGGAAAGGAATTGAGTGAAATTTTTGTTTAATAAATATTAATAAATTTATAAATATTATTAAAATTTATAAAACAAATTAAAAATTTTTATATTAAATTTTTATAATAAAATTAAAATTTTATGTATAAAATTTAATTTATTTTTCAAACAATTATTTTATTTTCATATACTTTCTTTCTATATATCCAATAAAAAAATTCTCTTTCCATTGCTATTTTTGTATTTCTCTTCATCTAAAGAGCATATTTTTCCTTCTTATTTCTTTTAAATTTCTTTCTTTCCTATTCCTTTTCTTCCAATTTTTTTAAGGGCACATTGTTTGGGGCTTTCTTTGCATCAGCCATCTAGACTCTTCTCTTTTATGAAGGATTGAAGGTCAATTCATTTTCATAGAAAATAAAAAATTGGAGAGGAATTGACACAAGCTATATGTTAATATATCATTATTAACATTGAACACAAAATACTTAATCCTTGGTTTCTTCATGATGCAAACCATGACTTCATATACGATGGAGACAGTGGAGTGGGTATTTGAATGAGGCAAGCATGCAATATACATGTCAAATATTAAACTTTCTTTTTTATTTAGAATAAAATAATTTCCTCCTCTGCCTTCGTGGAAAAAGTTAATGCTTTGCATTTTCAATATTATACCTTATTCTTTTAATAAATAATTATAAATGAAGATGTAGAATAAATAAGGAGAGAGGAATAAAATACAAATTAGGAAATTTGATAATCAAACTATATATTCAAAATCATTTAATAATTTTTTTAACGTGTGTTGTTTTTAATTGCACGGCGTAAAAAAATAATAGAGGGAGTATAAATAAGGATATTCCCTCTTTCTCAAATTATAAAAGTATGATTTATATTTCATGGTAAAAACAATGATGATGGCTAACAACTTCTATTTGACTCGATTAAGATTTAATTTGGACCACAGACATATTTTATAAATTTTATCAGCACAAGAAATTTCTATAGTATGAAAACAACGTTAAACAGAATATTGGAGAAGAAAGGGTAATATGTAAATTCAAACTTTCTTTGTTTATCATTTTTCAGATGTTTCACTAAAATAAATTGGTGAAAAGAAACATAAAATGATTTTGCTAATCCCGTCTGTTGTTTGCATATTGGTTTTGAACTTATCATAATATCGAATTTTGAGTTCTGACTCGGTTTAGGAATGACAGTTCGAATTGCCTGTCATGAAAATATAAATGCATAAATCCTCAGATTCATTAAAGAAGCTTCTAACTTTTGAAATCCTAAGTTGATTCTTAATTTAAAATTCTAAATGCTTATCAAATATATGGTTTGAACGATCTAATTGGTTGAACCATGAACTACTTAATTAATCAATTTAGATTAATTTTTTAATACTACCAGTTTAACTACGGTTAGATCTTAATTTATTTAAACCAGTGTCTTTACTGATTTAATGAACGATCCGATTCTGAAAACATTCACAATGTAATTGAAAATGATAAGTTTGACAACAGAGGCGGGGCTGTGGGAGGTGAAAATTTTTAAACCGCTGTAAATTTTAAACTACTTTCCGCCACTGACTAATTATATAGTAAAACTTAATCATACGTGATTAATTGAAATTAAATTTGAATAACATTTCTAATATGTATTAAAAAATTGAAAGTAGTAATATTAGCATTTTTTGTATACCCTATCAATATAATAATACGTTCCCTCTTCTGACCTTTGCGGATAGTATAAGTTTGATTTTGTGGGTTTGATTGTTATGACTTGTAATTTAAAATTTCAATATCTTATATTATTGATATACCTATCAATGTCTGCTTAATATAATTATATATTGTTTTGGGCTTCTAACCTCGATCAAGTACTAATCTACATAATAATATAAAACAGCTCATGTGTTACTGTAGCCAGCTACAGTTATTTCACCTTTTCTTTTCTTTTCTTTCTTTATCAAATAGCTCATTTTCCGTCCACGGTAAGCTTTCATCAACCATTCCTTTTTTATTTTAATATTTTATTTTCTATTTCATTTCTTTCTCATTCCAACCTTCCAATTGCATATTCAACAACCGCAGCATCTGTATTATATATTATACTCTATCTCTTCCATTTTTATTTATAAAACAATTCATCAAAATATATATTAAAAATATATTAAAGCATTAATTTATATAAAAAATGTCATAAAATTTTAATTTTAATTTTAATTTTATTTGAATTTAAACTCTACTTCAGTAATAATATTTTTCTAAAGTAAGAGTAAACATAAAAAATAATATTAAATATTTTTAAATAACTTAATTTTATCTTATAAATAAAACCACTAAAATATTTTTTATGTTCTATAAAGACAATAAGATGAACTATGTATTAATAATATAATATTATAATTATATCATATATCATATATAATATAATATACATTTATAATTATAAGATATAATATCAAAGTTTTTTTATATGTGTAATTTTGTAAATAATAATAAATTTTAGAAAGAAATTTTATTTTAAAAATTGATCTGAACGGTGTCTGGGGTATAAAGTATGTCTCGTATAACCGGGGTCAAAAGTATATCTCTCACTCTCTTATTTTACATCGATTCAATGTGAGTCCATTATTGTACACACAAGTTCAGTGGGAATCATGTGTTCTTCTCGTTAAGGTAAAGTCCTGAGTCAATTCAAACTGTAGCAGGTTGGATATACCGGAGGTGTACTTGTAAAAGGGACTCCGAAGCTTAAGTCAGGTATTACGGAAAATAAAAGGATTGCGGAGATAGTTAAGTGTCGTAAATGATGTAACTGTCATGAATTAATGAATGAGTTGTATTTATAGAACTTCCCTAAGTGCAAGTGTTGATTTGACTCTCCTTTTAGTGAACCGTGCATTATTTGTAGGCACTCGCGTCTAAGTCAGATTCAGGTGGCAGCTTTTCTGACCGGGGTCACGTTCACATACCCACACTAAGGCTTAATGTCCACTTCGGTTTTGGTGCACCTTATCTAGTGTTTTGATTTGCCTTTGCTCTGATTTCATTCTAGCATAACCGGTGTAGCTTGCCATTAGGGGCCGATATACACACTGGATCAAAAGTATTATTAATAGTCACTCATATTGATTTCTAAATAATTCTCACAAAATTTTTATTAAAAATATTATTTTTGATTTCTTATCTTGTGTCATATTAGAAAAACCTACAACATACAATATATATTAATTATTAAATATATAATATAATGGTTTATCTAATATATTGTGTTTTTGCTTAGATTAAAATAAAAAATTATTTTAAAACATCATTAATGTCCTCTTTTTTAATTTTTAAACAAATCTCATATAATTTTTAATAAAAAATTCACTTTTGATTTTTGTTGTTGTATAAGGTTATAGACAATCAATAACATAATACTGATTTGTATTATATCTATAAAAGTTTGTTTTTCTTTATAATTATATAGAGAATTTTCCTATTAGATTATGTAACATCCCAAGTAATTAATTGAAAAATCAGTGATTGGTGGGAATTTATAAATAAATTATTTCAAATTTATTTAGATATTTTGGAAATCATTATTAATTATTATAAATTAAATTACAACTAATTTAGGCGATGGAAATTAAATAAATTTATTTGATTAGTTGATTATTAAAATTTAAATAAAATTTAAATAGGTGATGGTGAATTTAAAGTTACCAAAGGGTTAAAAGTAAAAAGTTTAATCAAAGTTATAAAAAGAAAAATGGAAAAGGAAATAGCAAATGAACATAACATCCTTAATGAGTTAAAATCTCAAATTCACCTTTCTTTTCCACGAGACTCACGTGCATGCAAGGTAGTGAAAGACCATTTTCTTCCTCCGTGAACCGTGGCTTTAAGCTTCAAATCAAATTCCAATTTAACGGTGAAACCTTAAATTGAACACATTTTTGGCATCGGTGGAGCAAGCTAAGCACATATATGGTTTCAATTTCGAGCTTTCTCTCCATGTTTTCTCTCTCTAGCCATGTGGGTTCATGCATGTGGGGCGTCTTGCATTTTCATTTTTATGATGGGTCAGACCTTGAAAATGGCTTTTAAGACAATTAGTGGTTCCAATTCACGCCCTTTCCTTTTTCCTGCTCTTGACTGAACCCGAAAGCTGCAAGTTTTGATTTTTCATTTTTATGGCGAATCAAAGCTTAATTGAGGTTCTTGAAATGGTAGGTATGACAAATTGTTAATGAGTTTTGTGTTTTGGTGCTCGTAGGTGTCGGAACAAGCTTTAGGAGGTCGTTGAATGTTGTAGGTGTTGAAATTGAAGACAGAGCGGTGAATACTTAAGTTGTTGGGCATGATTGACATCAAGAACAGTTAACAGAAGCTTAGAGATGAGGTAAGTGGGGTGTTCAGAGTTGTAATTAATTAAAATTGGGATATCGGCCCCGATTGGGGTTCAAAATAGGAAACAGAGTTGATAATAATTTAGAACATCATTCGTACTATGCAAAATGTATTTAGAAGACCGAAAATAATAATTAATTTGAATTGATAAGATGTTATGTTACATTATGAACTAAAAATGACAACTAGTGGTGTTAAAGCTTATAGTGTATATTATGTTGTTAGTCGAGAAATGAAAGAATAGGTAATTTTTAGAAATATATGAACCTTAATGGTGGTGTGTGATAGATTGGCTTGCATAAGTTATGGGCATAACTTACTTGGTTTATTTTGTAATTTAAATTGTATGATGATGAAATGGTGAACTTATGACATAAATAAATTACAGGTGTTGTGCATGATGATTGACGTTTATGATAATTATTGATTATTGGTAATGTGATGTTGTATTTGGGGCCTAGTATGTGTGGCCGCCTTTTTCATGATTGAAAACTCATGCTTGATGTTAATATAATAATATGAGGTGTTATATTTAGGGCCAAGTGTATGTGGCCGCTTTGAATAGTTAAATTATGAGACTTTTATGCCAGTTGATTGAAAAATAAAGAAAGTAAAATGAATTTATATGATTATGTTGTTGAGGATGACCGATTGTATGTTTCGCCCTTCGCTTTTGGCTCCCGTGGTCAAGTAGGACCTAGTTAAGCTACCAAATGGTCAAGTAGGACTCAATGGTTGGGTGCAAAGTCAAGTCGGGCTCGATGGACAAGTCAGGTTCATAGGGTGTCAAGTAAGACCCCCAGCCGAAGGTCAATTCTTTTAGTATTTTGATACTAGTGCGTCTTTATGATTATTTGAGGGTCAATCATCTTTTACATGATTTGACTTAAGGTGATGCTTATATTGGCATTTTATTTAATTGGTTGAAATATTAAAATGGATAGAGTCTTATCTTGACACATGTTATTTGATTTCTTGATTGATAATGTATTAAGTATTACGTGAAATGAGATGGAATGATTTATGATGGTATGTATGAGATTGTTGTGAGCTCGGTGAGCTTGTCATGGCGACGATAAAATAAGGAATTGATAATTATTGGTTTATGTTTATCATTCTATATTAATTATGATATCCAAACACTCACTCTTGCTTTTCTTTTTAACAACCAATGACTGTGAATTGACAAATGCCCAAAAAGAAAGTGAAAAGTGAAGCACGGATGCCAAGAACAAAGTGAAATTAATGAAATCATGTAATAGTAGTTCGAATTAGTTAGTTATGTAATATGGTTTAACAATGGTGTTTGTGGTATTGTGAACTATGTTTGAAACTTGACCCATGATATGATGGCTAATGTTTGATGGTTGCATTTGTGAATTGATGATATGAAATATATGAGTAGATATGATATGTGTGTATGGAATTTGAATATGAGAGGCATTGAGCCTTAGGTAGTAAACTATAATTGTGTGTTGGCATTGGACCATATATGCTTGAATTGTGGTAAATGATGATGCGCAGGTATATGTATACATGTGTGAGATGTGTTAATGTGTAAATGTACAGTTGTGTGAAGAATAGGGTTGTGATTGGTGAGTTTATGATTGATGAAGTGTTATATTACGTATTAGGTGAAGATAAGCTAAATTAGGAACCGAACATGTGATTTTACGATCTAGTGAGATTTAGGACCCAGAGGGAACAAATAGGTTCCCCACATCATTTAGGACTTGAGCATATATGCCTTATGTGATTTTGATCCTATTTGAGTGGTTTAGTGCATGGTTTGATGTTAAGTTTGCTTATATTGCATTTTTACGCATATCTTGCGCATACGTGGGAATTTTGATGAATGGACCACGCTAGCAGTTCTGAAATGGGGAAACATAGTATCCGTGAAGTTTCATAGCAATCAGAGATAAAATGAGCAATTTAGATAGACCGGAAGTTGACCATTTGTATATGTACTGGTGGTAATTAAAAACAAGAGATATGTGTGTTCTATACGCTAGTAATCGATTACCACTTGTATTAAGACTCTTTTACCTAATTTACGAGTATTAAGAAATCTGGTCAATTTATTTAAAATCATTAAATTTGTTTAAAATTTATTGTTGCTTTTCGAAATTGCCCTTATGGTGATTATAACTCATCTTTTTAATTTTCTACACTTATCCTGAGATAGGTCAACAATTTAATTGATGTATCTCATTTATTGTTATATTGATTTTAAGAAAAAGTTATACATTACTAGGGGTATTTTAGTCAAAAAATAATTAATGACATAAAAATTAAAAGAGGATCAAGGATAATTTTTTTTAAAAAATGTTTTATATTTAAGGACAAAGGTAGTATTATATTGTTAAAGATATATATTTTATTCTATTTTGTTAATATATCATAAAATATGTTATATTATATTATATCATAAATATATAATTTATAAAAATAAAACAATATCATATATAACTTATAAAAAATATAAGATAGCTTAATATATATCATAAATAAATATTCTATATAAATAATGGAAGATATATTTTATTAACACTATAATATATTATAAATATAAAATAATAGGATATATATTTTAAATATTATATTTATATTATGATCCGGTCTAATACCGGCTTATAAGCAGAAAGCTCATTTGACCTAAAAACTGTCATGCAAGATCAACATCGCTGAAAGCATTGAAGCTCAACATCGGCTCCCAACACCGCTATAAGACTTATGACATGATCCCAGTGAAAGTTATTCTTTCAATATCGGATAGTCAGCATTGACTTATACAATTGCGTGTTGAGGAAGTAACTTGCAAAGTGATTGATAGAAAGGTGCAGTTGGTAGGTAGGGTCACTATTTCATGTCAGTCTTTCTGTAAATGATCAGAATCATGTTGACACCTTGTATATTAAGTCCACATACTCGAAATGACTCTTCTGTTACCCCCAGGTATAAATACTCATATATCAACAACGAAAGGTAGAACATTCTCACTTAAACTTACGCTCGAGCTCTGATATTCTCTTTGAATATTCATTGACTTAAGCGTCAGAGTGTTCTTGCAGGTGACACCCCCATTCACCCCACAATGCGTAAAGATGGTGCTTTTGGTATGAGAAATCACTCCAAGACCTTTATTTCCCTATTGGAATATAGGATATAATACTGGATCCCCACTAGACCAGTGTAAAATTTGATCTATACACATCTTTGAGGAATAATCTCATCGTTGACTCTTACACCCCGACTAAGACTAATTCATTGATATGCCTATTTTAAACTTTGTCAGAGGGAACCTCACTCCGAGGTATGTGAAGAGGTTTCATACATGTATATGGCTCTTTCATCAGTATGGGTGTGGCAAACGCGTTCCCCAACCTTAGGATGCAAAACAGTATACCTCTCCTTGTATTTTTCCTTGGCGAAAATTGGATATTTGAAGTCCATCACGCTGCTACCAACCTTAATATGTCAGGAGAAGGTCTCCATAATCTCTATCTAAACCCATGCATAGGGGTTATCAGCTAAGAGTTATACCCAGTTTATACGGTGTGCGATGACGGTGGAGCACCCTGGTTGAGTTTTCACCACCTCTACCCTCTCTTCTTCATCAATAACCATGTTTGTGATCACATGTTTAAGACCGCCTACAGATTTATACAACTTAATGTCGTCAAAAGTGTAAAAGTTAGAGCTTGTGTCATCAGAAACCCCAAGCTCATAATATGTTCTGAAACACCACTCTCATTTTTGGCTCCTCATAGAAATTCTACCCTCATGATATCCAGATGAGCCTCCCCTAGTCCTTATTTTTTACACACAATAGAAGGGTAAAGCAAAGCAAAATATTGAAACAAAGAAAAGTAGAAAGGTAGGGGTTCACTACTTGAAAACTTTGGTGGAGTCCTAAAAGGTCACGAACAGATAGGTCTTTCTCAAAGACCTTCGAAACATATAGGGGTTAGGCAAGACGATGGTGTAGAAAGCTCTCTAAGGCACAAAGTTTTCTTTCTAAGTTTTGACAGAGTATTAGTAAGCAAGTGCAACAAATGCCTCGCAATGTTTCCAAAAACACTTCTTATAGACGTGGTTGAGAGCAAACAACACAGTGGCGATTCAGATTCAAAATTTTTTGGGCTGACTCGTTTCAATTTCCAACGCCCATTGTCCAAAAGTAACCGTCAAAGTTATGATTAAAATGTAACCGCCACGCATAATTAAAAGTAGTGGTCGCATAATTGACGAACCCATGATACGCACAACACTGCATTTTGAAGGGGAAATAAATGCGCGACAGTTACAAACGTGAAAGGAGCAAATGAAAATTTTTCTAAGTTAATAAAATACTCATCTTACCCACTCCTATAATAGGTGTCCCAGTAGAAGATATAGCTTATTCGAGCAACCGACATAGTCCTTCAAACGAGCTAGGGAGCAAATGATCTGATCTTAATATCGACCTATGGGTTGAAAGGTCATTTGACCTAAAAACCGTCATGCAAGACTGACATCACTGAAAGTATTGAAGCTTAACACTGGCTCCCAACACCGCGTATGAGACTCATGACATGATCCCGATGTGAATTATTCTCTTAATACTGGATAGTCAGAGTTGACTTATACAATCGTGTGTTGAGGAAGCAACCTGCAAAGTGACTGATGGAAAAATGCAGTTGGTAGGTAGGGTCACTATTGCATGTCAGCCTCTCTATAGATAATCAGAATCACGCGAAGATCTTGTACGGTAAGTCCACCTACTTGAAACGACTCTTCTGTTACTCCCAGGTATAGATACTCACATATCAACAATGAGAGTAAAACACTCCACTAGTGGAAAAAGCACTTTTAAGCACGGTTCCAGTAACCCTTTAAGCACGGTTCCAGAACCGTGCTTGTTCCCACTGTGCTTGTAGATGGGGACTTTTAAGGACGGTTCCCAACCGTGCTTGTAGATGGCTTTTAAGCACGGTTAACTTCAACCGTGCTCGTAGGTGTGGGACTTTTAAGCACGGTTCCTTTGAACCGTGCTCGTATCTCCATTTTAACTGTGATTGTATGTGACCTTTAAGCACGGTTCCTTTGAACCGTGCTCGTATCTCCATTTTAACCGTGATTGTATGTGACTTTTAAGCACGGTCCTTCCTGAACCGTTTAAGCACGGTTTAAGCACGGTTAACACCATAACCGTGCTTAAAACCTTATTTTTTTTTAAATTTTTTTTTGATTTTTATTCTTTCCCAAAAACCTGTAAATAGTCCCAGACAGTCCAATGATAAATAATAATGATCGTTTAAAAAAATTCAATCAAATTATCTAAACATCAAATATGGTATATAAAATGCACAATAAGTAATTAAGCTACACTAATAGGTATATAACTACACAGTAATAATATAATAAATGACAGAAGTCTATTGGAGTCCTTCCTTGAGTTGAAGAAGGCTGGTGGCCCATTGGTTTCTGATTTCGTCAATGTATCCTTCAGGGAACATTGAGGAAGAGTCTCGAAAATGCTGCAAAGAAGACATAATCATTAATAGGTGAGCACACTAGTGCATTTTAGCCTTTTAAGCACGGTTAAAATTACCTTTTAAGCACGGGTTGCCACCGTGATTGTAGGTAAGAGTTTTTTAACACGGTTTTTAACCGTGTTTAAAAGTGACATATAAGCACGGTTGTTCTGAACCGTGGTTAAATTATAGAAGGTATTTTTGTAAAACCACATTCAGGTTTGGTGCAGGGAGCCATTGTTGAATTTTTAAACAGAGAAATCAAAGGAAGCTAAACGTGAAATTGGTCTTGGAATTATAAGAAGCTGATTATTTATTTGTGTTTAATAATGTTGAGATTTGTTTGGTCAATTCCATGATAGCATGTGCAGGTTGCCATTGTTACGTTCCTGGAAAAACAAAGCATCAAGAAAGAAAGGTTCTTCATTAATACTTGAGCTTGAGCTTGAGCTTGAAAGGTAAAGCTTGAGCGTGAGTGTGAAATCATAATTAATACTTGAGCTTGATCTTGAGCATGAAAGGTAAGGAAAAACAAGTCGGTTGCATCAGATTCTTCTCACGCTTGAGCGTGACAGGGGGCGCTTGGGCGTGACACATCAGAGACTTGAGCTTGAGCCTTGCGCTTAAGCGTATTGAAGCAAACAAGCATCAGGTGTGGCTAATGAATAAGGAATCAATTTCAATGAAAAAGGAAATCATGCATGGCTAATGAATAATGAATTAAAATGCATTAACTTAGTATAGAGCTTAAAGAATGAAATGGAACTAACCAAATACTCTTTCAGCTTATAAGCCACACATTTGTTCGAAACCGAAGATGAAGGAGAAGGAGAAGGTTCCGTTGGATTTATTTGAGAAGAAGAATGGGAACTGTCGTTGTTGTTGTTGTTGAAGATTGAGTTAAAGGGACTTTTGAAAAAGAGAAAGGGAGGTAAGGAGGGAGGGAAAATGACTTTCGTAAAAGTGCAATGGAGGGAAGACGAAAATTTGGGCACTGGTGCATACTTTTAAGCACGGTTCAGAGCAACCGTGCTCGTAGGCCTTTCAAAAAAAAAATTAAAAATTTTATACCAACCTTTTAAGCACGGGTCCCCTACCAACCGTGCTAGTAGATCACTCTTTAAGCACGGTTCAGAGCAACCGTGCTCGTAGGCCTTTTAAAAAAAAAATTAAAAATTTTATACCAACCTTTTAAGCACGGGTCCCCTAACAACCGTGCTAGTAGATCACTCTTTAAGCATGGTTCAGAGCAATCGTGCTCGTAGGTCTTTTAAAAAAAAATTTTAAAAATTTTATACCAACCTTTAAGCACGGTTCCAGGAAACCGTGTTCGTAGATCTTTTAAAAAAAATTTTAAAAAAATTTTTAGACCCTTTTACCACGGTCCATGAATAACCTTGTTCGTATGTCGCCTATAAGCACGGTTACCATACAACCGTGTTCAAAAAGCTTCGTTAAAATCACAAAAATGCCACCGCCTCTGTTTTAACCACGTTTTCCCTTGGTCCGTGCTCAAATCCTGTCCTCGTATGTATATTTTGCACTAGTGGCAACAAATTGTAATAGTAATATGTAAAAACCAAATAAATTAAAGTAGGCAGCAAAAACTTACAGTTGTCCATTCATTTACTATACCAGATTGGATAATGGTGAGCATCGTCTTCATCACGAAATACCCACACTCAAAGGTGCCATCCTGCCGATAAGACTACAAGGTACCATACATTGATTTCACAATTAGTTATTGTTTTTGTTACTAATTGAGGTAACTTTAAAAGTAATGCTTATTAATTGAAGTGCTTACTTTTGGGAAGACCCACTCTAGTCTTTTCTTGCTCACTTTTCCGCGTAGTAGATGGTACCCAATTAAAGCCATGTAAGAGAATAAAACACCAGTTTAGTTAATAGAATGACTTAATCAAATATGTAAAGTTGTTTTATTTTTAAAAATCAACTTACCCGTCGAGTATTTTCATGTAGTCCGCACCAGGACTCCCATGCAACGAACAGAAGCATGCAGCAATGCCGTCCTTCGGGCAAATGACCAACAGTTGCCAGTGAAGGCTGCAATGTACCATTGAATAGTAACAACACAATCCATTATTAAATTAACAAAAATAACTAAATATTTATTAGACTTTTACTCTCTATGAAATGGCGCAAGGTACACAGTCTTGTCCGAGGCATGCATCTAATTCTGGATGTATGCCTGAATCTCCTCCTTGCTGTTCCCACGGAGTTGTATTAGAGAGGGCTCCAGGAAACCATAAGTGTCATCGACACCTCTCTCTATGCAAAGTCTATGTAAAAACCTAATCAAATTTGTAGACGTTTAGTATTGTAAAAAATATAAATTTAATTGACACTATCATTGAACGAAAAACATTATACTTACAGCTCCCAACACTGAATCACTGAAATGTTCAACATCATCTTCCCCATTAGGACCTCACACAAGTCAGGTCGTGCAATGTACACTGGGAACTCACTCGGGAGACCAAAAACGGATTCCTCCCATGGGACCGGGATAGTGCAATTGCGAAGCCCAACCGATATGTCCCATAGTCGTTCCATCGGATCAAGGGGGCTCTGGCTTCTTTGATGGGGCAACACCCTGTTAAAATAGTTAAAAAATTAGAAGCAATTTATGATTATTGAAACCATAACTTAATATATAATTGATGCTTGGGTAAAGAGCATACCTAGGGACCGGAATCTGACACAAGTCTGGTCGGCCACATAAGGAAGTGTCCTACAGCCTGGCCGACCAGACGTACCTCAGATGTTGGAATAGGAACAACTGCATCTGCCTCAAGGACCTGTACAACCGAAATCCTTGACACACCATCAGGCAATTTCTGACGGTGAACCAAAGAGCCTTGGTTATACACTGAACCAATGGCAACTGGCTCTTCCACTCCATCCACAAATAGGTCACACTGACGGCAGTCTCCAAGATTTACGTCGTCATCGTCACCGTCAGGTGCAGCACATGACCCCTTTGTGCTGACCCGCCTAGTCTGCATAATTACACAACATTTTGAAGTTATTCAAGAAATAATGATAACGAATCATAGGTGATTCAATTAAATAATGTACAATGTAACCTGTGGGTCCACCACCGATGGCGTAGGTTGACATTGTTGACTGAATAACGCCATCATCTCACTTCGAAACCGTGCCATCTCTTCCTGAAGCAGCCTCTGTATTTCCTCCTTTGCCTCTGCCTTCACTGCGGCAACCTTATCCTCAAAGGTCTTCTCCAAATCAGATATGGATTGGGAAGAGGTGGCTGGATGGCCGAAATAGCTTCGGAGGCCTGCAGAGAAAGAATAATTAGAAATAAAAATGTTATCATACAGAATCTAAGACTATTAATGTAAACGTACCATGACCTCGACCAGCTGCACGTACTCGTCCAGGGTGCTCTGGTCGACCGATGGCGGCGGTCAATATATCATCCTTACCATGTGACACAAATGACCCTTGGGTCGACTGCTCAACCAAGGAATCCTGCAACCAAAAATCAGTGATTAGTGTTAGGGTTTGATGGACATTTAACGTTTCATAAAAAGTATTAAGCTTTGTACTTACAATCCTTGAGACAACCTCCTCAACATGTGATGAAGTGTACTGACCACCCTTCTTCGTCCTGGCACGCTTCCATTTTTCATGTCGTGTGGGTGGGGAGGGGGGATCCACAATAGTGGCGTCAGGGTGGCTACCTTGACGTTGCATCAGCATATGACAATCATGTGACTTCAAACCAACTAACTTCAGATCCTTCAAGGAAACACAAGTGTTGATGTTGGAACCGTACCCAAATGGAACTTTGACACTACACAACGATTCACACAAACTTTGCTTCTCTTTTCTAGACAAGGTATGACATGCTGGCGGTAAATATGTTCGTTTGCCCTTTACTTGTGGGTGTAACTCCTCACGTATACCCAACAACTCCAAGTCTAGACGCGAATTCAGGCCATCCTTCGTTTTTCCAGGTATGTTTAACAGGGTTCCAACCAAACTATCGCACACGTTTTTCTCCACATGCATCACATCAATACAGTGCCTCACATCAAGCTCTTTCCAATATGGCAGATCGAAAAATATTGACCTTTTCTTCCATGTGTTTTTTGAGATAGACTGCTTCTCAGACTTACCAAGAACCACATTGAATTCTTTCACCTTTTCATATACTTGTCGACCAGACAATGGTGGGGGAGGCATTTCAAACTCTTGTGCACCATTGAACGACTTCTTCAACCTACGAAGTGGATGATTAGGTGTGAGAAACCTACGATGTCGAAGATAAACATTTTTCCTTCCATGATGTAGTCGATCAGAACTAGTTCCCTCGTCACATACAGGACACGCTTTATGTCCTTTGACGCTATAGCCCGAGAGGTTACCATACGCTGGAAAATCATTAATCGTACAGAATAACATAGCCCTCAAATTGAATGATTGTCCTGTAAGTCCGTCAAACACATCAACCCCCTCTTCCCATAACATTTTCAGGTCTTCAACTAACGGAGATAAGTATACATCAATGTCGTTCCCTAGTTGTCGTGGACCAGAAATCATCATTGATAACATAACGTACTTCCGCTTCATGCACAACCATGGCGGCAAGTTGTAAACAAACAACAAAACAGGCCATGAACTGTGGTTTGTGCTTTGTTTCCCATATGGGTTCATGCCGTTTATGGCTAGTGCAAGCCTAACATTTCTTGGGTCACGGGTAAAATCTGGAAACATCATATCCATTTTCTTCCACTGTAATCCATCTGCCGGATGCCTAACTAATCCGTCAACAACCCTTTCATCAACATGCCATCTCATAAGCTTTGCATCATCTGCATTGGCAAATAGACGCTTTAGTCTTGAAACTATAGGGAGATACCACAACACCTTCGCAGGAGACCCCTTTTTGCAGAAATCATTAGAATCAACCTCCTTCTTCTTATACCGTGACACCCCACACCTAGGACATCAATGCAGCATTTCATACTCACCATGGTATAATACACAATCATTTGGGCATGCATGTATCTTCGTATACTCGAAGCCTATAGGACACAACACCTTTTTAGCCTCATAGTTACGATTTGGCAAAGTGTTACCAACTGGGAGCATTTCTTTCAACAACTTAAGCAAGTCAGTGAAGCTTTTATCTGTCCACCCATTTATCGCTTTCAAATTAAATAATCGTAAAACTGCTGACAACCTTGTGAAATTAGAACAATTCAGATACAACAGCTTTTCAGAATCCTCACATAGACTCGCATATACGTGAGCTCTTTTAAAACTTTCTACCCCTACATCACGGATCATATCCTCAAGTCGGTCATCCATGTCATCATCAACCTCATGAGCAAAGCTTTGGTCTTTTGTTTGAAAACTAGTACTTGGCACCTCAACATGTTCACCATGCCATATCCATCGCGTATAACTTTGAAGAAATCCATCACACAACAGATGTTCTCGTACCTCTGCCAATTCTAGTCGGCGCATGTTTAAGCATTTAACACAAGGGCAAAAATACATTCCATTCACCTCTTCAGCATTTCGTATCACGTACTCTATGAATGTTTCAACTCCACCCTCATATTCTGGACTTATACGTGATGCAGCTATCCAACTTCGATCCATACTCACTGTTTACAATACCCGTAAATTTAACGGTGCTATGAATCTTACTTTCTTCACAAAGGTGGTGGTCCTACCCATTCAGGATGAACATTTTTCTATACCTCATAACCACATACAACTTAGGAGTCATTTTAAAATTTGATAAAATTTTGGCAGCATTTCGCATTGGTCTCTAAGTACACGAAATGAAAGTGGTGAAATCAAATTCAACCACAATCAAATATGCACCCAGAGAACAATACAAAACTTAACTAACCAAAACTTTATCAAATTTTAAAATAAGTCCTAACTTGTACATAGCAATGATGCATAAAAAAATTGTTCATCCCAAACTGTCTAAACAGACAATTCAAGATTCAACACAAACGATGAAATCAATTAATTTAATTACCATTTGTGTCGAATCTCAAACAGGAAACTATGGTTCGCTCATACAATTTAATAAATCACAAACTCATATAAAGGGGACTAAATAAACTTATCAAATTCTGAAATTATAACAAATATAAATTACATCCACAAAATTAGTAACACATAATAAAAAGCAATTAAAGAAAGTAAACAATGTATAATAAACTAAATTAATTAGGTCATGCAATTCATTATGTAATTAAAATTTTTAATTGCCTAATCAACAAAAATAACTCCTATTAATTATTTTGTTACAATTCATATAAATCCAATGTTTATGTATTTATTTAGTTCAAAATATCATTTTTTAACTTTAATATTAATTTAAATTACCCAAATTAATAAACACATAAATACACAATAAATTTAACAATCAATCCTAACACTCCTAATCTATAGCTAACAACATTTTAAATCCCTAATCACATTTTCCTAATATATAGCATTTTATTTTTCAAATACTACTAAGCTTAACATATAAACTCATTACAATTCCTAACAAACAAATAATAATGAAAATGAGGGGTAAAAATAAGAACCTGTATGCGTGAGAAGAGGAACACGAATGGAAAGCTTCGTGGAGAGAAAGAGAGAAGAAGAACGGAAATGGAGTGAACCGCGTCAATGGAGCTTCGAAAATGGAGTGAACCGCGTCAATGGAGCTTCAGAAATGGAGTGAACCGCGTCAATGGAGCTTCGGAAATGGAGCTTCTCGTTAACGGAAAATGGAGGGAGAGAGGGATTCTACATTTCAAATTGGAGGGAGGGAGGGATTCAAGATTTTCGAATGGAGGGAGGGAGGGACTTGGGATTTCGAAATTGAGGGAGAGAAGGGTTTGGGAGGAAACCGAGTGGAAGGAGAGAGGAGTTTGAGAGTGTATCAGCTAAAATGAAAGAGGAAGATGAAGAGTACAGGAATTTTAATCGAATTTCAAATTTCGCGCTAACATATGAGCACGGTTGCACACACAACCGTGCTTGAAAACTCCCTATAAGCACGGTTACCATGGAACCGTGTTAATAACTCTCAGCCTACGAACACGGTTTTGTAGAAACCGTCATTAAAACACCCCTATAAGCACGGTCGTCTAAAACCCGTGATTAAAAAGCCCCTATGAGCACGGTTAGTACTCAACCGTGTTTAAAAGCCTTCACTAAAATCACAAAAATGCCACCGCGTTTTTTTTAAGCACGGTTCTCCCAGGACCGTGCTCAAATCGTGTCTTAGTAGTTATATTTTGCACTAGTGCTCTCACTTAAACTTACGCTCGAACTCTAATATTCTCCTTAAATATTCATTAACTTGAGAGTCGGAGTGTGCTTGGAGGTGACACCCTCATTCGCCCCACTGGACCGGTGTAAAATCTGATCATATACACATCTTTAAGGACTAATCTCCAAGCCGGCTCTTACACCCCGACCAAGACTAATTAATATTATATAAAAATAAACCAAATGCAAGGGTGGTTTATATAATAGACATTATCAATAATTAACAAAGAACTTGAACGACCGAGTGATTATGTGTATCTTCTTGATTCCAATTTCCAAGAAGACAAGTGTTCAAATCTCACTTCATAGCGGGAAGGGATTTTGACTTGTCTTGTGCTAGTTGGATACCAACCTGTCCAAGTAGGACTGCTAAAATATCTCTGTCACATTAGAAAAATGCAAAACCTAGCGGAAGTGTTAGGAATTAATCTCATACAATAAAAGCTAAAAGCATGTAAGAATATATAATTAATGATCATCTTTCTTTTAGGTACAATACTTTGTTTCTTTCCCAAATCTATTTTTGGTAGACTCTAAATCATACAATTAATTTAACTCTACCTTTTAATTAGAAAAATAACATCTTAAAAGTAAAGAAGGAATAAATAAATTAAAAATCAGCCCCCATCATATGGTACAACCAAATGAACTCTTCAGACAAATATGCATCAGTTAGGTGATCAAGGCAATGGGCATATATAGCAGCAAGCTTGCATATCACTTCACTTTATATGTATGTTTTTGTCTTTTATTATATTTGACATCATCTTATTTTTCATGCACTAACATTCTCTATGTTTTGTCACACACCTAAATGGGAAAGTGATATGTTTCATGATATGCATCTATTTCCATATGCAAAATATGAATAATAGTGATAAAGATGTTATGTCAAACATCTAGCACACGGCCGCCATTGAATGAACCAATTATTATTTTAGTAAGCACCTTACTTTAAAACAACATCCAAACAAACAAATAGTGTCTAGCTAGATAATATCAAGGATTGAAAAACCAAGGCGTGTAGAAACCACAGCCTCATTTGACAGTTTGGGAGGGAATAAAAGTAAAATAAGCGAACCTATCTAACCAAAGTCATCCAATCTTGTTCTAAAAGCCCAAACCCATCAAACAAAACCAGCTGGACAATAGTATAAACACACGAGATTTTGCTCAACTTGTGTGCTAATGATAAAAAAATTGGATACAAATGTTTGTTTACACGTAGCTTTCAAGGTCATATGTGTGATTTTGCCTTGAAAATTTCCTGGCTTAGCGTGAAGAGCTGGACTCTAATCCAAAACTGCTACTCAACGTCATCATTATCCCCTCCAAACCTTTTATATACCCAAAAAAATTGTTCATTTTTCCTCAACTCATATTCAACCCATTTCTCTACTTTCTCTGAAACTCACACACAAAATGGAGGGTCTTATTCCTTTTGTTTACAAGGCTATAATGCAAAACAAGGGAGGAAAAGAAGACACTTTAGGATCATGGATTAGCGAGTCACCTTCATATTCTTACATAAGACTTCCTAGTGGTGACTCGGGTCGGTTTCAAAACCCTTCACCACCCACTTCCAACCCTGCTTCTTCTGCTACCCAGATCATTGTTTCTTCTGGTGTTCAATCTCCACATCAGTGTTTAACACATCGTCGAATTGCAGCATGAACCTGGACATCTTCATATGTCTCTCTATTGAAGGAAAAAGCTTAAGGTGTGTACCAATTAACATGTTTCTGGTGATCAATCACGGCTATATATAGAGATTTAGTTCAAGTGTTCAGGGTTTTGCTTTCAATTTGAGAAGCTTGGTTCTTGGTTTGATGTTGTGATCAGCGTGTGGGAAAACCAAAAAAGGGTCTCATGCGCTTAGTTAACGGTGGTGTTGTTGTATATATGGGTTTTTTCTGATGCTTAAGAAATATTGTTCGTGTTTTGTGGTCAAATGATAACTTTCCTTTTTGGGACATAAATCAATAAGCAAAAATGTATTGTGTTAATGGCAGAATAAAGCCAATTATTAATTATTAGTCTTCATTCTTCAACTGTTGATTGTTTTTTCTATGCTGTGAGTTCTGAGTTCTGTGTCTGTTCACTGATCTTTTTTCTTCTCAAATCTTCTAGGCATTCCTAGGTTGGTCTTGCGAGAAATATTGCCAAAAAAGTTGAAATAGGTAAAAGGAAATTAAGTTTATTCACTTTTATATATGCCGATTAGAGAATATATATACCTTCTTTTATTGCATGGTTGATTATGAGAAAGATTTTTTTATCAGATATGTATTGTAAAACATAAAATGGATAGTCAAGATTAATCATATGAGTCTTAAAAAGAAACTACATGACATTTTAAGTATCATATGACTTTAAAAACTTTTAATCTCAACTATTCATTATATGGTTATACGACCTATATATGTTCTTCTCACTCTCTCAAAATTTTTTTTATAAAATATATCCTCTTTTATATATATATATATATATATGTAAAGAAAAAGTGTAAATTTTGGTACGGTAACATGTGAGAATGAGATAACTTTAGTAAATTTACTAATTTAAGAGAAATAGCTGGTCATTAGAATAAAAAATTAAGTCTTTTTAATTGTTTTTAGTTCTTATCTTTAATTAAAATGAGTTTTAGTTTGATATTAGACTTAATTATTTAACTTATATTATGATTGTATAGTGAGAAAAACACGGTTAAGTTTTATCCTTTACCTATTCCTCGTTCTGATCGGCGAAATATATAATTGCGTGGTTGTTTTGTTTTGAGCCCAATTGGAAGAGAAGGGAGTAGGTCAAAACTTTGCATCATATCATCCAACAACATATTCATTAAAAATGTTTATTAACTAATAATATTGCGCTTGGTGGACGGTGGCAGACATATATATATAGGGGAAATGACGTCACCAACTGTAAGACAAACTTTGCTTCCACAACCTAACACAAAATTCTCAACTTGACAATTTTTCATATTTCCTTCTTACGTAATTTCAAAGGATAGAAATCCTTTAGCATAAATAAAGAGCTTTCAAATATCCTTTAATACAATTTTTGAATCATGCCATCGCCAAAGTATCATTACTAGGAAGAAATCTAGCAGGAATTTAGGCTAGGGGAAAAGAACGTCTCTTCATCTCAAAATGGAATTTCTACACAATCTGAAGTATGTTGATAGGATCCTTTCAACCAAAATTTAGTAAGCTATTAGGGAGCAGTGGAACGCCTGGGAATTTCTAAGGTAAGAGAAGGAAAATAGACTAATAATTCGTTCATTATATAAAACTTCACTTTCAGGACCTAGTTCTTAAATACAAAGAAACCCTAAAACACTTTTTTAAAAAATAAAGATGAAATAAAATAAGAAATATGAATTGGGTCATATAAAGTCGTTGACCCATTTAGGAGGCCTGATAAGTCTTTTGGGCCTTGTGCCATTTTTCCATATGAACTAGGAAACTGGATCATCTTCGAATAAACTCATAACTCTTCATTAATAAATCGACCCATCTTGACCAAAAAATAAATAAAATCGACCCATCAATTTTTTAATTTTACCATCCAAAACCTTTATTTTCATCACTTTTCTTTCTTGGAAAAATTCTAAAATACTATTATAGTACTAAATTACTTTTTTAGCTCACGATTTAGTCCTTATAAACTCATCATAACCTTCATTATATTGAAATGTCCATCAATTTTGTTAATTCATTAATACTATCTCTTATTTAACTTAACAAATGTGTTACATGACATGTTAAACTTCATGTGGACTTGTCACATATTCATTTTTACCTAGTTGACTTCCTATTAGTATCCATGTAATTAATACATCAATTTGGTCCCTTTAGATATATCAAAATAGTCCTTATGAAAAAATTAAGTTGGTCCATACTTGATCTATTTTTAGCCATTGAATACTCTGTACCATCTCTCTTTGTTTCCCTCCAAACCCCACACCAAACATCTTCAAAGTGTTCGACTTTTGATCTTCCTCACAAACCCCATCACCACCCTTAAACTCTATCAAACGAAACTTCTCAAAGTAAACATTATAAAAAAATTATAAGGGTGATAACAAAGTGAAACCATTCAGTGAAAAGACACGTTTTTGTGTTCCTTGCCCCTCCATAACAAAAACCCAATTTTATTTATGAAGAAATCAAGATATTTACCCTCTAGAACAAGCTTAAAAAGGCTTTCACCATTTTGGACTACGTTGTATCTTAGTCTACACCACAACATTTTCTTCTCTCATTATTGCTTGCATTCGCTTAAAGATTTTGTCATAACGCAAGGAAGTTCACACCCATATTTGAATCATAAAACTCGAAAATAACGTCTTTTTGCATATAAAATTGGTTTATGTGTAATATTCTTGTGGGTCATTAAAAGATGCTAAGAAAATATTTGATGAATTTCTTTATGAGAGTGTGTATCTTTAGAATGCTTTGCTTAGAGGGACTATGGTTTCGGTAATAGTATATTGATGTGATCAAGGATTTTTTAGAGATGAGGGAATTGAGGGTTAAGTGTTGGTTCAGATGGGCGATCTTTAATCGTTCTCCTAGGTTTGGAGGCTAAAACTCCCAGAGAATATTAAATTTTTCATTTGGCTGCTAGTTCATGATGTTATCACAATGAATTCCCTTCATTTAAGGCATCATTTGCATGTTACCCGCGTTTGTGAAATTTGCTTGGATGTTGAAGAATCAACTCTTTATTATCTTCAGGATTGTTTAGGCCTTCGTGAAGTTTGGTTTCAAATGGGATTTCATAGAGACCCAAATTTCTTCTCTTTTTTTGATCCCTTAGATTGGCTCAAGTTAGGGATTAAAACCAACATAAATGCTTTCTCTTTGTACGGTGTGGTGTATTTGGAAAGCTCAGAATAATAAAGTTATAAGTAATATTTCTTCCTCATCTTTTACAGTTTTAATTCAGGCACAGGGTTTGGCCTCTATTATTTATGAGTCCTTGTGCCATGATCAGGCTACTTCTTCCCCTTTATTGACAAAGTCGGCTCAACCCCCTCACGAGTTTGTGGCTCTTAATGTGGATAACTCTTCTCTTGGCAACCCAGGTGTGGTTGGGTTTAGGGGAGTAGTTCGAGATGACCGTGGAAAATAGGTCTTTAGGTTTCATGGACATGTGGGACTCTCTGAAATCCTTTAAATGAAACTACTAACGATCTATTATGGCTTTATATGGGACTTTGGTTTTAGGAGGGTTAAATGTATTGATTGATTCAAAAGAAGCCTTATAAGTCCTTAATTATGGAAATTTTAACTTCTATGTCTATGGTGGTATTATCAGAGAATTTTGGATATTTTAGACAGGGATTGGGTTATGGGTAAGGTTATTCAAAATTAGGATGTTACACGTTGTATCTGTGTGCCTTCCTACACTGCATGTTTTAGTTATGCTCATTGAGATTTTCATTTCATTACAAGGTTATCAATTTAGACTTATAGGAGAGTTAGATATTCTGTTTGTTCCACCACTTGGGTGACTTGCTTTTAGTCAAGTTTGATGCACTTGGAGAATTATTCTCAATATAATTATTTTCTATTTAGTATACAAGACTATGTTTGGACTATATTTTATTTTGAGACAAGTGTTTTGGCATAGTTTTCGCACTAAGGATACTTGTTTTTGGTTTATTTATTTGATTATTATGAGATGAGTTTCTTTAACATAATTTATTTACATCATATTTGAGGAATGTGTCTGGTATGATTGTTTTTGTTACGTATAAAAGTTAGGACGTTACAAATAGTGTGATTAAAATTTTAGTAAATTCTTTTCACAAAGACTATTATTCAGACATGTGTTTGAATTTTCTCAAAGACTTAGTTGAAAATAAAATAGTTTAACAAACACTTCAAACACCTATCTGAGTTTTTGTAAACTTTGAGATGAAGGATAAAACAAGAATAATGTTTATAAAAATCACCTCTTAACCAAGGCTACATTCAGTCCTTACTTGAGCCAACATGATTTTGTATTAACTAATCAAGAAGTTAAATGCAATACACGCTTACTTACAAGGAATCTAAATATTCTTTCACAACTTAGCTTCTAAATGCTAATTACCAAGTATTCTTTCTTAAGTTAGCCTCTCTAAGCTAATACAACTTCACAAAGAAGTAAAGGATTCATAAGTCTTAGGAAAGATCTTAGGAGTGTCTAAGCTTACTAAAATGAACCGATTGTTCAAGATTAAAACAAGTAAAGCTCTTAGATTATATTTACAAGAAACGAATAAGAGAATATTACATTGCTTATAGAATGCATAGAGAGAAAAGAAGTAGATAGTTGGAGCACTTTGCATTCTTGAATAGCTTCCTTTATATAGGCTTCCTTGAGACAGACGTTGTAAGACAAAGAGCTTTTTATTTAATGATGACTTGACATCTGCATATAGTTGTTGTGGTAATTTGAAAAACATATTTGGTATCTATCAGCATGTGAATGGTTGTTTGACTTTCAATTTTGATAAATAGAATGGACGGTTATTTTCTTAGATAATCCTTTCATTTGAAGCTATTTGATTGGATAGATAGTTTGTTTCAAGTCAAAATTGTTAAAAGTTATTCCGGAAGCATGACCTTTAACTTGTGACTTGTCTCCATCTAGAGCATCTAAGTCCAGTCTAAGCGTGAGTTCTATGAACTTTCAGACGGCTACTCAAAACTTTTTATTTCTTAGCTTGGGCTTATTTGGATAACCTTGAAACATTAGTATATTAAATAGTGTATTGTTTTTATCATAACCAAAACTTTGAAAAATGTTTCAGAGACTAAATCCTAAAAAATTTCTTAGTGGGTTTACCTTAATTTTAAAATTTTTTAAAGGTTAATTTTATATTTAAACAAAAAGAAACTAAGAACTTATTTGAAATCATTTTGTTTTTCTATTTTTAAAAATTGTTTTTAAAATATATTTTAAAACAGTTTTTTCAAAATAAAAATAAAAATCTGTCTGATAATAATTTTAAAATTAGTTTTTACAAATAAAAAGCAAAACATTGCGTGAAACATTTATATAATATTTAATTAGTTAAGTCTTCAAATATAGCTCTTATTTGAAGATTATTTTAAGCAAATATATGTTAAATATTTGATTTGAATGAATCGAACAATTGATACTAAAAATATTTATAGTTTTTTATGATTGTTATGAAGTTTAATAATATTTAAAAATTTGTTGGAAAGAACTTATAAAAAATTTAAATATTAATAAGTTTTATATTTAAAAGTTGTTTATGAGAATAAGTTGTTTATTAAAATAAATTTTAGAAATTATAAAAGTTGTTTAAGTCTTTTAGGGTATGTTTAGTTAGTATATTTTCTAGGAAAACTAGAAAAGTATTTGTATGGGAAAATGAAAAAGATATTTAGGTCGTGCGTAGTTCGTAAGTTTTCTAAGAAAAATGGAAAACTATTCTTGAAAAAGTTAAAAAAAATAGAAAAGGTATTTATATAAAAATATTCAAAGAAAACCTATAGAAAACTGAAAACCGAATTTTCTAATTTTTTAAGAAAAACAAAGAAGTCTTTAAAAAGGTTTTCCAAAAAAACTGAAAGTGGAAAAGTTTTTCAAGAATTTTTCTAACTATTCCAGGAAATGAAAATTATGAAAAATAAACAGAAAACTTTTCTCAGAAAACTAAAATAATTTTTTGAAACTAAATGCAGCCTCAATATCCCAATTTTTCAAGGGGATTGATTGGAAAATAGAAGACCAATTATTCAAAAAAACATTCATTATTTAGAAAATTATCCAACATAGTATTTTGAATTTTCAATTATCTGGAGAACATAGTTTTTCTTCTTACTGTATCAAAACTTTTCATTTACTTTGTTAAGTTTATAGCTTTATCAGCAAATTTGCTTGATAAATGATTATTGTAATATTTCAATTTAAATTTATTAGTTGGATTGTTAATTATCAATAATAAATTACGGATTGATTAATTATAAATTAGTGGGGTAAGTTAAATAAGGGATTAATCTGATTAAGTTTAGATAACTTAAAGTTATGAAAATATGTTCATAAGTTAACTGAATATGTAAAATTACTAAACTACCACTAACACCTTAATTTTAACTTCTTTTTTCTCATCTTCTCGGTAAACAAAAGAAAGAAAGAAAAAAGAAAACCTTCTCTCTCCTCCTCCATGGTTCTTTTGTAGATAACTTAAAGAAGTTCGACGATCAACACATCTGGAAAGGAAACTATCTTGACACTTAAACTATGAGATGGCAAGCCACGATGCTTACTGTCTTCTAACAGAAAAGGGAGAACTGTCAATCTTTTAGGAGACTGTGAATAGTTCAAATGCTTCTATATGGATGGCAACAATGCAAGAAGAAATGGAAAACTTGTGGGAGCTTGTAGCACTTCCAGAAGGTTAAAAAGCCATTGAAAACAAATAGGTCTACAAGATCAATGACATGGCATTAATCAAGTGGAGCGGTATCGTGCTAGACTGGTTGTTAAAGGATATGCTTATAAAGAAGACATTGATTTCAATGAGATATTTTCTCTAGTGGTAAGACTTACTACTATTAGAGTAATGTTGATTATGTGTACTTCATTTGATTTACATCTTGAACAGTTGGATATAAAGATTGCTTTTCTTCATGAAGAACTTGAAGATGAGATGTACATACTCCAATCAGAAGGCTTTGAAGAACAAGAAAAAAAAACTTGGTTTGTAGGTTAACCAAATCTCTAACAATCTAAAGCAAGTGCCAATGTATTAGTACAAGAGATTTGATTTTTTCATTATGAGTCTTAGATACAATAGACTGTGCTCAGACCATTGTATGCACTACAAGAGGTTTGGTAATGATGATTTTATCATTTTGTGTTATATGTGGATGACATGTTGGTTGTAGACCCTAATAAAGACCAAATCTAGGAGTTGAAGACATAGTTGGCTAGGGAGTTTGATATGAAGGACCTTGGACTATCAAATGCGATTTTAGGAATGCAAATTCATCAAGATAAAGAAGATAGAAAGGTTTGACTTTCTTAGAAGAATTACTTACTAAAAGTTTACAGTACTTCAATATACAAGACTACAAACCAATTTATACCTCATTTTCTATCAATTATTAAATTTCCTCAAGTATGAGTCCTAACAATGAGGCGGAGAGGATGAAAATGCCTCGAGTACTGTATGCATCAATAGTGAGAAGCCTTATGTATACAATGATTTCTACAAGACTAGATATTGCTCAAGCAGTTGGTATGGTCAATTAGTTCATGATCAATCCTTGTAGAAAGCGCTAAAATGTTGTGAAGAGAATTCTAAGATACATTAAAGGAACCTATGATGTTGTATTATGTTTCATAGGATTTGAATTTCTCGTCAGAGGATATATCAATTCAGATTTTGCAAGTGATCTTTATAAAAGAAAATCTACTACAAGCTATGTGTTTATACTTGCAAGAGGAGTAATAAGTTAGTTATCTAAATTAAAATCTATTGTAGTTTTATCAACTATAGAAGCAGAATACATGACAACTACTTAGGCTTGTAAGAAAGTAGTTTGGATTTAATGGTTATTGGAAGAACTCAGACATAAACAATGAAGATTATGTTATATTGTGACAGTTAGAGTGTCCTGTACATTGCAAGGAATTTGAATTTCACTCTAGGATGAAACACAAAGGGATGCAATATCACTTTGTTAGAGTAACAGAGGAGGCAAGTATAGGTCTACAGAAGATCCATACCAAAGACAACCTAGCAGATGTAATGACGAAGTCGATCAATACTGGTAAGTTCAAATGGTATAGGTTCTCTTACGGCCTATTGGAAACATAAGAAGTAAGGAACTAGCAAGAGAAAGATTTAATAAGCTCACAAAAATGACTTTAAATGGGAGATTATCAGAAATAAAGCAACTTTGTGGCAAAATCATTTCCTTTTATTAATGGCTTTTGGTAGTGGTAGACAAGAGAATTTTACCAAGCCATATTCCGTGGATTACAACATCACAATTAGATGGCTGAATTTGCACTATAAAAGGAACCATTCTTAGTGTTGTTTAACATCCCAATCTCAAGCTTTTAAGGGAAAAACTTATTCAGTGAAATAAATATAGAGAGATAAAAATAATATTCTTATGTGGGGTATTGTTTTCTCCTTTTAAGTAGAAAGAAATTGTAATATTTTCTTTCATTCAGTAAAAATATTTTCTCTATTCTTTATGATTTTTTTTTTATCTATTGAAGGTTTACGTGTTCAGCTTTTTTTCATCTTTATTTTAATTGTGTAATTTTATTCAATTACTTTAACATTGAACCTAATTAGTCTTTTTCATATCACTCATGCATATGGTGTGCCGAATCTGTTAGAAATGCTTCAGGTTCCATTTGATGAGGAACTAATTTATTTCTTATTAACCTTCACTAAATTAAACAAGTATGTCAAATTCAGTGATCACATGAAATCAGTTCCGTTCTTCATATAACTTGAAGCAAACTCATGCTATATTCATAAATTATAGCAGAAAGAAAGAATTAATGGTAATAAATTAACTATGCACATTATGTGAAAGATAGGGATTATTAATACAAATTCATTTTTCTGTGACAAGAAAGGACTCCAACTTAGATCTTACACCTAGAACTGATACTATAGTGAAACTGTCTCATAATAATTTACAAAAGTAGCTTTCCCTGCTGCCTACATATATAGATCCAAAGTTATTGTATGAAAAGCAAAAGGCACTGAATTTGGCATCTGTTTTCTGTTAGATATCAAGTGTCAACATGCAAGAGGATGCAAGCGTCTTAAGAAGAAAACTACGCTTATTGGAGGTACGTTAACTTCATCGGATTAAGACACTATTCAATTATAAATATTATCATATGTTTGACAACTAGCAACTTAATTTCTACGACTATAGTGATTAATATTGTTGAAGGAGTCTTCGACAGACGCACTCCAATCTATTCAATTTTGAGCATGCATGTGATGGATGTGAATCTGTCACAATATATAATCTTAATATATAACCAGTCTCTAATTTCAGGTATAAATAATTCATGTATCTTATATATAGTTACCTAGAAGAAGTTGCAAATCAAATATACCTTGGTAGCCACAAAAGCTCTTATCTCAAAACCTTAAACCTTAGTCTTAATATTATATCATTTTTTTCTCACTTTTCTATCAATTGAGATCCAAAATCAAAATCAAAACTACTATTAATTAATTAGACACGGTACTAAACGTTAACATACAACAACTTGAAGAAAGAGTAGAAGTCTCAAAAAATGTGCCCTCCTCATTATAAATTTACAGTATTCAGGAGATTTAACAGTTTTTTATTAAGTAGCTAAATAGTTTAAGAATCATAATTTTTTTTTATTTGATCAAAAGTTGTCTAAGACCTGCTTTAAAAAAACTGAGGAAGTCTATGATATTCGAGTTAAGTTTTAACTAAAAATTTTGTAGTTTGATTCCTTAACTAATGCTTCTAAGAGACATTTTAGAAAATAATAGATTTAAATGTAAAAAAAACAAAATGAACAAGATGAATAATTTTAAGAAAAATTTGATGTTAACCCTTTGTTGGCTTGTTATTTTAAGAGTGATTTTTTATGTTTTTTTTAATCTTTTAGAACAATGAAGAAGATAAAATATCAATAAGTAAGAGATTTGTGGTTGGAACTCAGGCTATGATATTTTTATGTCTATTTCAGGCACTAAATACATAAAATATGAAAGTAAGAGATGGAGATAATTTTATTTGTTATGAGAAAATTTGAAATTAAGTTGTCTAAGTCAAAGGTTCAATAACAGGACTGTATCATGAATTGTCAGGATTAGCCATGGCTGGGGCAACCATGCTAATAGCATCCTTGATTTTTGCATTGGCCGTTTACCTTCGGAGGCAAAGGATCTAAAGAAAAACCAAAGAAAACATAAAAGGGGAACATTACATATTAAATGCAGACAACAGTGGCAAATCAGCAAAGATCTTCACAATGAAAGACATCACAAAAGCAACCTCCTTGGAGCTGGTGGCTTTGGTGAGGTCTTCAAAGGCACACTTGATGATGGCAACATAAGAGGCATTGTCCAAATACTCAATGAGGTCAGAATCCTCTGCCAAGTTAACCACAGTAGCCTTGTGAGACTCTTGGGTTGTTGTGTTGAGCTTCCTGAGCCACTTCTTGTTTATGAATATGTCCCAAATGGGACCCTTTTTGAGCACCTTCATTATACCAACTCTGGCAAATGCATCCATTTTGGATGGTATTCAAGGCTAAGAATTGCACACCAAACTGCTGAAGGACTTGCATATCTTCACAATGCAGCTATACCAAAAATCTACCAGAGACATAAAGTCTAGTAACATTCTATTGGATGATAACCTTGATGCAAAAGTATCTGATTCTGGCCTTTGAAGGTTGGCTATGAGTGAGGCAATGCAAGTCATATAACAGCTTGTGCTCAAGGAACCTCGGGGTACCTAGACTAGACCTTGACTATTATGTTAACTTTCAGCTCACAGATAAAAGTGAATTGTATAGTTTTCGGGTGGTTTTGTTAGAGTTGTTAACTTCTAAGAAGGCTATTGATTTCAACAGAGAAAAGGAGGGTGTGAACTTGGTGGTTCTTGTGAAAATGGCTTTGAAGGAAGGGAGGTTCATGGATGCAGTTGATCCTGTGCTGAAAAGGGAGCTAGTAGATTAGAATTGGAGACTTTGAAGGCTTTTGGGTCTCTTGCTGCAGCATGCGTTAGATTATTCTCCTCCGGGCCTATATTTTATTCGGGTTGCAACAACCATTGTAAAAAAATCATTTAATTAAAATTTAACTCAGTTTTTTATAAGAAAAAAAATCTAAAACGCAGTTACATTTCTAATCGAGCTTGAACATATTAGAAGATTAACTTGTTTATAAATCTATTTCTATTTTATTTTCATTGCCTTCCATTTTCACCCTTAATCTAGAACTTCTTGATTCACAAGGATTGGTTAACATTGCAGCAATAAATATTGAGCTGCTATAGTGGATTGAGCTACACAGCTTCCTATCAAGGAAACATATCTCCAGAAATTAACACCAGGCCATCAATTCATCCAGCCCAGTCATTGTCCAGAAAACCATGAATCAAATTTTCATTATGTTTAAATAGAACTTCAAAATTGATAGTCCCTTTGACATACCCTGTGATTCTATTTACTGCACAATGTAGAAATCTTGAATGAACACTTTATAAAATACTATACCTGGTGGTTGTTTGGTACATCAAGCCATTCAAGGGTACAGTTAGGCTGCTGTAAAGAAATTCTTCATAGGTTGCACTCCTCTAAGAAGGGGATTTCGGATACAAGGGGAGAAGACAAACTTTCTACTTTAAATAAACAAACATTAATTAATTAGATATTTATCATCATAAATAATATTTAATTCTAAAATTTAAAAATTTCTTTTTTTAGCGATAAAGTTTTAATGGTCTAATAAGTTTGAAACCAATAATGGTTCTAATTAAAATCTTATTCGTTCATATTAAAATTAAAGTATAGTATAATTTTATAATATTTTTTAATTAAAAAATAGTCCCTACTTTAGTTTTAAATCAACAAACTATATAGTGTTCTCGTTTTTATTGATATGTTGATATGAGACTCAAGTAAAGATTAATATTATTTTTTAATTAAAAAATAATATAAAATTATAGTATATTTTAATTTTATTTCTTAAATAAGCACACATATGAAAACCTCATCCTCGAAACAACCCTAAAGAAATTTTCTGCAAGATCTCCTCATCATTCTTTCTTTAATAGATGAAATAGTATCCTTAACCTATTCAAGGGGTAATAAATACAAATGGGGCTGTGGGTTTGAATAATTATTAAAGTAGGGTAGTTTGACATGAATTTACATGTCTGGTGTAGTTTACGTGTCGTGGAAAATTAACACGACATGTGTGTCACGCATTCTGCTGGCGACTCCATGGGCATCAGCCACATACAAGCTTGCAGGCACGGGTGCAGAAAAAGTGTGAAGTGTCGGCTCTACTTGACATGACACAGTGAAAGTGAAGTCGCCATAACAGGTGATGACTTAACCTGATTGGTGCACTGCGCGGTGGCCCCTGTGTCGCCACTACTTCTGGCGAATTTAGTTTGACCAGCCCCCTACTTCTATCCGTCGTCCCACTCTCTCAGCCCCACCATCTCTCCATTTTTCCCCAAGCTGCAACTTGTTTTTTACTGTGTCGGTGAGAAAAAGAAAGCAAGAAGCAATTTCTTAAGTGGATTTGTAGTTTAAAAGGAAAGTGGTCCAGTTTGAGAGGAAAGTGGTCCCTTGCAAAGGTATTTGTCATTACAATTATTTACGTTTTTTAACTTCCTATTTTGGTTTAAATTAATTATTAAAGGTTATTAGTTGTTTAAGTTGAGAAGTTGTTATAATGTATGCTGTTAGGAATAGTTGATTATTATGTAGTTAGGAAATCCCTATTACTAAAACATAAACCAGAAAATTATATTAAACTTTGTTTATTTTTTAAAAATATAAAGACACAAAATAAGTTATGTTATATATTAAATATTTATTAGGTTAGAATTACGTTGTGTATATATGTGGAATTAGTAAGTTTTTAAAACCATTGTTGAGTAATTTTTTTAGGTTAGCAAAGTTTATTTATTAGAAAAAAAGCATATTGTTTTAATGCTTTAAAATTTATTTTTGATTTTAAAAATAATTTTTAAAAATACAAATTTAGGAAGTAAAATATTTACAAAAACAAAAATTATTTAATGTATATTTGTTAAAATATATTTGAAAAAATTAGTCATGATATTATAATATATAACTAAATTTAGAAATATATTTTAAAAATTTTAAGTAGGAAAAGTTAATTGTTTTGTAGATACCAAACATAATTTAAAATAACTGAAATAAAATATAGTAATTTTCGTAGAAGTCATATGCTGTTGTTATTTCTTGAACTTTAATATATCGAGAATAATGTTGTATTTTAGTGAATAATAAACATCAAAAATGGTAAAAAATATACAAGTCAATTTAATAATTAAGAAAATCAGGTTTAATATATATTTAATTTGAAATTGATAGATTATTACTTTGTTGTTTTTAAGATTATTATATTAATTACAAAATCAGTGTATTAGTGAATAATAATTTTGCATTACATCTCTAAATGCAATATGGCTGAACTTAGGACGATCAATCCTAGTTCGCTGAACCCATAACTATTAACGTTACAAGAGAAACATGTATCCACCCACGTTTGGAACGGAAAACCAGATCGGGTACTAAGAATTAGAAAAGCACTCCGTGTTAAAAGTGATCAAATACCAGAAGAAATCATACCACATTTACGAAGAGCTGGTTTTTATTACTTTGCGAAGGTTGCTCATTTACCGGTGTCTGCAGAGTTCATCACCGCAATGGTTGAAAGATGGAGACCAGAGACACACACATTCTATCTTCCTGTTGGAGAGTGTACAATCACATTACAGGATATTGCTATTCTTTTGGGACTAAGCATTGATAGAAGCGCAGTTGTCGCAATAGCCGGGTCACGTGACTGGCAACAATATGTGGAAGCACAACTAGGTTTAAGGCCATCTCGTAGTGCGCTGCATGGTCAAAGTCTGAAGATGTCCTAGCTACATGAGAATTTCGGGGACATTGCACAACATGTTGAGAATGAGGAGGCTATAGAAAGATTCGTTAGAGCCTATATTTTACGACTGCTTGGTGGGTGTATCTTCTCTGACCAATCATCTAGCAGGGTCCCTCTTAGGTACCTTCAACTGCTAGAGGATTTTGATTTGTGTGGTGGTTATGCATGGGGAGCATCTGCTTTGGGATACCTTTATCGACAGCTATGTACCGCCACAGATTATGCTCAGAAAGATATATGCGGACTGACAATGTTGGTACAAGTGTGGGGTTGGGAGTGTATGCGACACCTCGCCCCAACAGAACCTGCAGTTAGGGATGTTGATAGCCCTTATGGGGGCAGATCACTACTAGAAAAATGACTAATAGCTACACACCAATAGCGACCGCCGAACGCTGTCGCTAATCAGTGACCGCATTAGCGACGGCCAAAAGAAAAGGGACCTTGAATACGAAAATAGTGACCATATTAGCGACCAACACTATACCGTCGCTGAATTTGGCAAATAACCGTCACTAATACCGTCGCTAACTCATACCCCGTCCCTGACACGGTCGCTAAAGTTATTTCGCTCCATTTTTTTGCTTTCCCTCCAAGTTATATATGGCGCCAAGTGAAAGCGACGGTGACACTGCAGTCGCTATGTCTTGGGACAAATCAGCGACGCGGACATGCCGTCGCTATGAACAAGGTAGTGACGGCGGCCGATCACTGTCGCTATTTTTGGATACTTCAGTGACGGAACGTGTCTGTCACTAAGGTTCCAGAAGGGTTTCAAAATTTTGGAGGGACTTCTAAATTTAGCGACGGATAGAGTCGTCGCTAGTGGTTGTATATTAGCGACACATATCATCAGCCGTCGCTATATTATTAATTTTTTAATTCAGTGACCTTGATAGCGACGGATTCGATCCGTCGCTAAGTATAACAACTTACTCGATGCAGACCTTCCCTGTCAATCACTTCTACTATCCCCTAAGCCCTAAACCCTTTTCCTTCTTCTCTGCTCACCGAACCTTCACCTCCACCGCCTCCGTCACTCCCTCTCACGAAGGCAGCTTCTTCTCCATCGTCTCCCTCTCACGAGCCACCGTCTCACCTCCGTCGTCTGCTCCACTATCTCCCTCTTCATCGTCTCCGATACCACCACCTCTCTTTTCCATCTTATTTCTACTTCATTTTCAGAATCCCTAAACCCCATTTCACTTTCCCTCTCCCTCTCCCTTGATTGCGTTCTCCGTCTCTTCTCCGTCGAAGCCATTAAAGCCCCTTCCCTTTCTCTTTATCCCTCGAAGCCCCCTCTTCTTCTCCCTCGAAGCTTATCCTCATCAGTATCCTTTCTCCCGCTCATCTTCTCCATCACCGGCAAGGCACTGACAATGTAGACAGAACCTTCGTAATAGGTAGTGTTGAGTTGCCATCATCTCTGACGAAACCCTCATCACCGGTAACACGTCTCATCTCTTATTTAAGCTTCGCCTTAACTGTCATTCATATCTGCCTTGGTACCTCAGTCACATTGCAGACAAATAATAATATTTTTTCTTCTTCCTTTTATACGTACTTGTATCCCTGCTTGATGCTGAAATTGAGAATGTATCCTACTTTTTAATGTGTTTTAGATTTCATGTCACAAAAAAATTAACTGCCTATTTTAGATCATTTCATAGGATGACAGTGGTTTCACATTTTAAACTTCGATTTATAGTGTTTAACCTCAATCGTAATGATATCGTTTTGATGTTTATTTGAAGGCTAGATAGCTAATGTGGTCTTAGTTTGCTAAGAAACTATGGTTAGACTGAGAAAGGTTCTTGGACTAGTTAAGTCAATTTATCATGCGGCATTCTTTTTCTTTTACCTGTTGGAAAATAAAGTGTTGTTATTTGAAGATAGGGCTAACTTCAATTTTTGGTTTTAATTTTTAAGCAAGATGTTCAGAATTTTTGTAGCATCGCATTGTTTACTAGTTTTCCTACTATATATTTATGCCTTAAGTTTCTGAATGATAAACAAGTCTATTGTTTTGTTAAAAACTAAATTAAAATTATTGTCCTTGTATATGTATTCTTAAAAGCATTTAAAAATTTGTCCTCATATAATTGCTATAACTGTCATCAAGTATTATGTATAGATTTGATGGCATATTGTCAAAACACTATAATTCGACCTTGGAATTCCCTTAAAACACTGTAAGAAACTTCTTTCATGTTCTAAAACTTCTCAAACTCAAACCCATTTTCATGGCTCCATATTTTCCTTGAAAATGTCTCACGTTTTTGTTCATCATTGACTCACAAGGGGTTTTCTCCAAAGGGGTTGGTGATGTAAAGGAATTTCCTTGAAAAGTCATGATTGCCATGTCTTTATGCAACAACTACTCCCGTACGCGTTTCATGCCTTACCGAAGCCTATTTGGAAACCGTTGGTTGAGTTGAGTCACTTCTTTAAGGAGTTGACTGCAACTTCATTGACTGTGGAGAAACTTGTGAAGATGGAAGAAACCATCCCGGTATTGATTTGTAAGTTGGAGCAGATTTTCCCACCAAGTTTTTTTGACTCGATGGAGCATTTGCCTATCCATCTACCGTACGAGGCCTTGGTTGGTGGCCCCGTGTAGTATCGTTGGATGTATCCATTCGAAAGGTGAACGCCAGAACTCTTTAATTTCCTTCCAAACATTTCTTATAATAGTTTCTTGTAACTTAACATTTTTTTATGATTTGAAGATCCTTACGCTCTTTAAAAGACAAAGTGTCAAACAAAGCCTGCGTTGAAGCATCAATTTGTAAGGCATACTTAGTCGAAGAAATGACAACTTTTGCTTCTTTCTATTTTCCGACGGAGATAGAAACTAGAATGAGTAGAATTCCCCGCAATCTTGGGGTAGCAACCCGCACAGGGTTTGATGAACAAATATCGATTTTCAACTATCTTGGTCATCCGGAGGGCAAGCTCACAAAATGTTACATTGATGAGAAAGATCGAAAGGCGGCTCACTTGTACATTCTTCTAAACTGCCCAGAAGTTGAACCCTTTCTTAAGTAAGTCTTAAAATTCCTGAGTTGCATTCTAAACCTCGCTTTTATAGTATCTAAATTTGTTTCCTTTAAATAGCTTATATACAGATATGCTTAAACTTGAGCAAAATGATTTAACTGATGACCAAATTCATAGTGAGGTGTCGTCCAAGTTCGTTGGTTGGTTCGCACAACACGTAAGACCTGTATACCGAGTGTTTTTTATCTGTGCTTCTAACTCCAGGTATCTAACGATGACTTATTTGTTATGTTGTACATAGATACAAGACCCTAACAACCATATTGAAGATGGTTTACTCCAAGCCCTTTCTTGGGGGCCGGTGAAAACTGTTAAAAAATGGCCTATTTACTACGTAAATGGCTACAAGTTTTATATTCATCAATGGGGTGAAGGGATGCGTACCCATAACTACGGTGTTTGTGTTAGAGGCACCGCTGGACAGTTAGAAGAAGACTTTTATGGAGTGCTGACAGAGATTGTTGAAGTTTCGTTCTCTGGAGACTAAGATGAGATATTGTTCTATTCAAATGTGATTGGTTCAACAACACAATCGGTGTTGGAACAAAGGTTGACAATAACTACGGCTTAGTTGAGGTCAAGAAGAATGGTAGATATAAAGGGTTTGATCCCTTCATTTTTGGCCAACAAGCTAAGCAGGTTTATTACACTGACTTCCCGGGAGGACATCCGGACTGGTATGCAGTCATCAAGGCCAAGGCCCGAAGTCAGATCACTGACAATGTCTCCGAGGAGGTTGATGACGCTTATCAGCTTGCACCACACGAGCTCAACGATGGTAATTTGTTGTTCAACATTGATCCAGTCATAATGGATGAGACACTCACCACTACGGGGGGTGAACACATTGACAAAGACCTTGTCTCTCAATCAAAACGGTCTAGGGCTGATTTGGATACTAATGAACTTGTTCAAACAGATAACCCCAGTGACACTAAAACTGAAGGGGAATTTGAAACTGAAACAGACACAGAGTATATAGTTGTTAAACATATATACATAGGTTTATATATATCTTGAGACTAACCTTTCTTTTCATGATTTTATCCACAGATGACGGGACGTTGACTGCCCTTCAATAGGGGTGGTGGGTCCAAGACCCCGGTATCCCATCTGGGGACTCCCACCCGAGAGCAGGGAACCACTCTATCACCACTACAGCAGACCACTCCATCACCACCACAGCGGACCACTCCATCACCACCACAGCAGACCACTCCATCACCACCACAGCTGACCACCCCATCACCCCCACAACTGACCACCCCAGAGCAGACTCCTGGAGTTGGTGGCTTGGAGGACCATGGCCATCAAGCCACCCCACCTCTGGCATCCCCTCTGCCCATGTTGGTACCTGTGCCGGCCAGAGACGAGTAAGTGACTAAAACTCAAATACTTTTATGTTATTTGTATGGTACTTTATATTAAACTTTAGTGGAAAAACTTGTTGGTTTATTGTATGTTACTTTAATTAGTACTTGTATAGATTTAATTGTACTGGGAACTCTTCTGTTTGTAACAGGGTAACTATTTAAACTTGGAAATGTTACATTTACAGGGGAGACTTTGTCGGAATTTTGGGAGTCTCCCTAGATTGTGTTGTTGTACTGCTGATATAATTGTTGTCATTACAGCTTTGTTGATAGTAGTCGTACTACCAAAGCGATTACTAAGGTTTTAAAGGCCCAGTGGGATGGTCCATATATATCTTGGACAGATGCTGGGAAGGTTGTCCAAGATAGGTGGTTTGACACCTTCTCGGTAAGTTACCACATCAATTTATTGTGATTTGATTTGTAAAATAGACCTCTTATTAATTTTGATTTCTCATTTCATTTTACAGCGTGATTACCAGTGGGCAGAGGGTATGATTGATGAGATTAGGAAGGTCTTTGCCACAAAGACCTCCAAAATCATCAAGAGTACCCTTTGGAAGGTGAGGGACAAGGGTGAGCGCCCTCGTTGGATCCCCGAGGACCATTGGGACGGGATGGTCTAGAAGTGGGGCGGTGTCCCGTTCCAGCAGGCGAGTACTCGGAACAGGGCAAATAGAGCCGCCGATGCTGTAGCCTCAGTTTACACTGGGGGTAGCATTTCAACCCTCGAGCACAAGAAAAGATTTGTAAGTATATTTATGTTTTTAATATGATTCGTCTGACATGTTTACAAATAATAATCTTAATGTTTTTTGTCCACCACAGGAGCTGAGGGAGCACCGGGAGCCTTCTTTGTTTGAGGTTATGCAAATGACCAAGAAGAACAAAGTCGGTGCATGGGTAAACCAGAAGACTATGGATCTAGCGGTATTTACTTTTAACTGACACATGCTTATAATTTACAAATCAGCTTACTAATCCTATCATTATTTTTGAATTTATAAGAGACGTATCAGGCCAGGAGGGCCGAGAAGGAGGCGGACCTGGTAGCTTCCACTCCTGAATGGGAGGTTCCTCCCACCCTATCTTGTTCTGACGACAACGCCATCTATATGGAGGCTGTTGGCGGTGTGAACAAGAAAGGGAGGGTATTTGGATTAGGTGGCGTCGGCACGCAGCTGGCGAAAAAGGGGAAGAGCCCTTCCTCTTCCTCTTCCGACTGAGGTTGTTCAGGTAATTCAAAACCTGAATGATGAGCTACAGGAGGAGCGACGTCAAAGGCGGCTATTGGAGGAACGGGCCGAGGCGGACCGACAGCGGGCCGAGGAGCAGCACACCGAGACTCGTCAGCAACTTGCTCAGCAGCAGGAGCTACTGATGCAGTTGATGGTGAGGCTACCTCCCCCCACTTCCTAGGCGCCCCCACCACCACCCCAGGATCCCCCACCACCATGATTGTATTTTTATTATTTATACACATTGTATATTTGATTTATAGTTTTTATATTATATTCCATTCAATATTTATTTTGTCATTCTTCATTTATTATGTCAATATTTATTGGTAATTAAATTCAAATAAAAAAGCCTTATTGTAATTATCATTAATAATTCAACCTATTTGATAAATAAATTTAATCCATTATTTTGTTTTGAATAATAATTTAATATTTTAAAAAAATTATTCAAATTTAATTATAAAATTTTATCAGCCAATACAAAATACAAAATATTAATCTATATTTTTAAACTTAAATTAACAAAACCTATAAATATTTAACCAATTTTTAAAAAAATAAAAAAATTCCCATTAGCGACGGCACCAGATGGTCGCTATATTATAGAAATAGCGACGGCTAAGAGTGGTCGCTGGTTGGCCAGAAACAGCGATGGACTACAGTAGTCGTTGTATGGCTTCCCACAGCGACGGCAGCTTACGGTCGCTGGTAGGCAAGAATTAGCGACGAATGTCGTGGTCGCTATATGACTAACCATAGCGACGGAGGCGCATGGTCGCTGGAAGGCCACACTTGGCGACATATGTCTAACCATAGCGACGGCATATGGTGGTCGCAGTGTGGCTGTTAATAGCGACGGCGTTGTGAGGTCGCTGTATGGAAACAGTTAGCGACGGCTGGAGTTAGTGAAGCAGAGACCATTTTAGCGACGGCATTATGCTGTCAATATGTTAGCGACGGCGTGTTAGTGGTCGCTGATGTGTTTTCGACGAAGGTTTTAGCGACCGCGGGTTTCCCGTTTGAGATGTCGTCGCTAAGGGTTATAGCGACGGCCTTGGCATGGATTAGCGACCAATTCATTACGTCGCTAACAGGTGCTTTTTTAGTAGTGGATGGATACACCCAGCCGGAAACAAATATACGATGTATGATTTGGGGTATTATAGGACACAACAGGACTGGTTGAACAAGGATCAGGTCTAATAGCATTGATTTATATTAAGTACATGATGTTTCTAGTTATCATTATTGGTTGCATGTTGAGTTAGTTAATTGTTTAATTGTTTATTGTCTTACGGTTCATCTGGCAGCCATATACAAGATCAGCGACTAATGGTCTTCCAGAAATTTGTCTGCGTGGCCATGGGGCATGGAGATCAGTTGTTCTATTACTGTGTTTTTAGATTGCAGAGTGGCATCAGCCAGATAGAGTAATGCGGCAATTCGGTATGGAGCAACACATACCCAATGCACCATCTTAGCCGGAAGACTTGCACGCTTTCACTCTAAAGGGCAAATCTGACGAAAATTGGCCACAGTTATGGAACCTCTGTTGAATTTATGGAATGGGAGGTTAGCACATGTATATTCTGGTCAACCACTCTTTGGGGAGATGTCTGCTAACCGCGAGTACTTTAGATGGTACAAAATGCGGACTCGTAGGTGGGTTACTAGACAAGGGGCTGTTAAGGGATCCACGGTAAGTTCAAAATATGCATCATCTTTACAATTTTGGGTTGTTCATGTTAATGCAATTCGGTATTGACTTATGAAACACCTTGCTGTTTTGTCAGATGGATAGTGTCGAGATTATTCAGTACTTGTCCTCGCCAGAAAACTCTGAGACACATGTCGCTTTTGCAATGGATAACATCCGACATGAAACAGAGAATATATTGATGTCGATGAGTGAATGGGATAGAATTGTACAGGCCAGAGTGCATGCTCCCATCCCGACGGAGGTCGCCCCAGATGTTGAGATTCACGTGGATATGCCTGGCACTCATATTGAAAGAGCAGGCTTACAAAGACAAAGGCTTAGAGAGCCAAATGAGGACTATGTGATCCCTCCAATTCCAAACAGGCAAACAGGGCAATACTATATTCCGTCTCAACCGCCCCTGAGTCACCATGGCCTACGTACAACTACTCATCTCAGTCTTCACAAAAACATCCCCCTATGCACACAAGTGAGTACTTTAATGTTCAAATGTTTGCAGGTGATGACACCCCATTCATGGAGGATATATGTGGTACTTCATCATAGATACCTGTGTCCCTATACATCCCAGACCCCCCAATCATAACCCCACGCCCCTATGTCCCATACATGATGACCCCTCCTGGACCTTCCCGACTACAATGGGATTCTGAAGTTGGTTCTTCTTCAGCTTTTCACCCGATGATGTTTGACTTGAACACAGCAGCTTCAGAGACTGCTACACATGATGAAACGACTCCCCTTGAAGAGCCTGCTGCATTTGTAGTTCAACCACAAGAGCAAGAATCCCAGATTGAAGACGTGGTGGAACATGTTCATCGACTACCTCCGCGAGTTAACCGAGGTGTTCCCAAGCCTTGTATTTTTTCTCCTCCCGAGACACGAGGTCATCGTTAGGACTTTCTTTCTCCGTTAAGTTGTTGTTTGTATTTGTTTTTTAATTTGTATTTGTAATTATTTAGATGTTTGACCTATGTTGTATTTGTATTTGTATTTGTTTAGATGCTTTTGTATTTGGACATTAATATGCCTTTCAACATGGTGGAATATATTATAAAATGCTAATGTTTATAGACTTAATACATGACCAGAACCAGAAAATCCTAAATGATTAAAAATAGGTAAACTACTATGAACCAGAACTAGAACCACTTCTAATGAAATTAGGACACGTCGAACGCCTGTGACCTGTTTGTCGACAAAGACCATATTTATATGAGGTTTCTGACTCAACCCAGTCCATCTTATTTCTTATCCTTGAGGCCTTCGGTCGTCCCTTTGCACGTAACATGTCATCGTCAGGAACAATTATGTAAGATTCCTCAAACTCAGGAATTAATTCATCACTCCCGATGGGGTACCATTGCCCTGCATAAGCCTGTGCGACGTGATGCAATGTGTAACATTCATGGACGTACTGAAAAAAGTTGACGTTTACTGCATTGCATGCAGCAATTACATGCATGCATGGGTACTTGAAAGCCTGGAACCTCCCACACTGGCACCATCTTTCATTGAGATTTAAGGCCCACACAAACCCTCTTCTTTGGGTGGTTGGGTTAAACCTCTCCTCCACCTCAAATCTGGTCGAGTTTGCATCAAATCTTTTTACATCAATAGAACATGCCTCTGCCTGATACAAAGCTAGCTTTTCAAGAACCTTTGTGCAATAAATTTGCCCAGTAGCCATCTCTGAAACAATACGCCCACTGCGATTCACAAAGTACTCTACTAGCTGTGAGTATGTGAACTTTACCAATGCTGTGATTGGTAAGTTACGAGCGCCTTTGAACACTTTGTTGACACATTCAGAAAGATTTGTTGTCATGTGGCCAAACCTTGATCCATTTTCATCATACGCCATTGACCACATTCCCATAGGGATTGAATCCACCCATCTTGCAATGTCAGGGCTAGCCTCTCTGAATTTTTTATATTGTCGATCAAATGAATGTTTGCTTAGATTATACCCTGTGGAAAATAATAATTACTTTCATAAAAAAATCCATAATTCATAATTTAAATGAGATTGCCTACAAACTTACCCATTTTAATCAGGTCCTTCTTCAGCTCTTGATTCTTAAACTTCTGGTTAAAGTTACTGGCTATATGGCATATACAGTACTTGTGATATGCACCGGGTGGATTCCATGCAGCCCCAGAAGCCCGGATGACACTCAAAATGCTCTTATAGCGATCTGAAATTATACAAATTCCATTTTTTTGTGTTACATACAACCGCAAGTTCGAAAGAAACCAACTCCAATCCTCTAATGTTTCACTGGGCACAACTGCAAATGCTAATGGCAAGACAGCACTATTTCCATCTTGTGTTGTTGCCACCAATAAAGTCCCTTTATATTTACCATATAGGTGAGTTCTATCTACCTGAATGACGGGCTTACAAAAGTTAAAAGCATTACAACAGGCCTTGAATGTCCAAAACACACGTTGAAATTTACGGTGCCTTTGATGAACTTGGTCTCCAATGACAATGCGACTTGTTTGTATCAGACTTACAGATCCTACAACAACTTGTTTCATATGATTTAACCATCGGGGAAGGAAGGCATAGGACTCCTCCCAGTCTCCCCACACCTTCGCTATTGCCTTATGCTTAGCCTGCCATGCTTTTTGGTACGAAACAGTGAATCTATATTCTCCTTTTACTCTCTCTTGAATTAATGATATAGGCACCGACAGCTCCTTCTTTATCATGCCTGCCAAAAATTATAAACATATTCAAAATACTGACAAATATTCATTAGAAAATTCATATAACTTTACCTAATATGATAGAGCAAATTAAGTCCGCATCCAGTTTCTTATGATCTTGTGATAAGAAACTGTTAACACAAGTGTGTGGGCCCTCATACTATGATATAAGCCATTTGTGTGCTCTTTTAGACAAAATTGCACGCATCCTCCAGCTACACCCACTAACTTGATTAGGACACTTCACTACAAATTTTGTAGGCTTGGACTCCACAACAATATAACTTTGATGCAACTTCATGCACCATTATTTTAACGCATTTTAAACGTCACCTTTGCTTTCAAACTTTAACCCAACATACAACTCATCCCCTACACTCCAATTATCATCATCAAATTCAATTTCCTGATCTGGATGGTCCATATTTATATTTTGAAAGTGGGATGCTTCATTCCAAAATAGAATCACACTCGTACCTACATAAAAATCTCAACTATTTTATGACAATAACTATAATTTCAACATAATATAAAGCACAATTAGGATTGATTTTCTTTACAATATAGACCCAATTAGCCCAAAATAAGAATTACCTCCTTGCAAATGTTGTTGTTGAATAGGTTGAACATGGATTGAGTTCGATCCACCAGAATTAGAGGTTACCTCTAATCCGCCAACGTCGTCATCATCATTATCGGAATCAACTATCAGCATCATATCTTCCGCACCAGAGTCACTTATCACCTCCTCCGATGGTATGTTATAGTTTGAATTATCATCAGACAACAAACTCATTTTAATAAACAGAGATTTTTTAAATTCTGTTTCGTTAAAAAAAAAATTCCACACTCACAGAGGAAAAACAATTGAGTTCGTAGCACACGGTAATGAGATGAAATGCTTTATATAGGCAAAGTGCAGTTGGCGGGAAAATTTGAATGCTGATTGTGTCGAAACCAAAAAATAGACATAGATGTGGCGCATGGAATTTGACCGACACACCAATTGTGTCGTCAGGAATTTTGACGACATACCTTGTGTCGTTAATTGTGCTCACGACACTTACACGTGTCACGCTAGGACGATGTCGTCATAAGTTTTACCATTTCCTGTGTCGTCAAAATTGTAGACGATACAATAAAAACTACCCCAGACACAAAAATTACCCAAAAACAACCGTAAATTTGTAAATATTCTATCCTAACAGCCCCATATATAATTTTTTTCCCCTATTCAAGCACTTTAAATTTCCCTATGGTCCAAGATTAGTCATGTCAAAATGCTGCCTCTATCAATTCAAGCTGTTTGAATTAATTGTTTTGAATGTACATAATAGAAGTATTAAATTTTAAACCTAGGACCTCGTATAAATCATCAAACCTCTTATCAATGAACATGGACATCTCTAGAGGGTTTATTAGCTGTTTGAAACTTTGAATTGATAAATGAGCCGAAGAATAAGTATGTTATCTTACAATATATTATTATTATTATTATTATTATTATTACTTTTTGAGAAGATTGTTATCTTATATTATTATTATTATTATTATTATTATTATTATTATTATTATTATTACGTTTTGAAAATTAATACGAGAAATGGATAAATAAGTATTATCTGTACATTTTCCCAATTATGTTGTCATCGAAAGTGTTTGAACAATAAGTTATACACTTACTTCAAATTCGTTTCCTGCATTTCTTGTTTTATTGACTTTTGACATATAATGGTAGCTCACACCTATAAGCTCTTTCTTCACAGGACCAACACTGTCATTATTTGGAAAAACCATTTACCTATACACAAATTAGCAAAACGCTTAATACTAAAACATATCTGGATATACACATGTACTAATAAAATCTTTTAAAATTAAAATTATCCATAAAAAAATTCAATCTTTTCTTTTTCTCTTCAAATTCATTTATGTTATTACTTTCAATTTTAAATAGAAACAAATCTTAGTAGAATTTTTTATCTTATAGTATAAGCAAAACTATATATTTTCAATGTCATTAAATGTTAGTCTACCAAATATGTTCTTCTTGTTTTTATTCTCAAGATCACTAATAATTTATGTAATAAATGATATTATAAAACTATATCAAATATTTGATAACATTAATACAAAAAAATATTTTCAACTATTATTCTTAATATGTACATGTGAAATTAGTTATTTTTACTTATATTTAAGAGAAGTAGTAATTAAAATTAACATAAATAATTCACAGAAATCTCATCCCCTTATCATTTCTGATATGTAAATAATTATAATTACCCCCAATTAACTTTTAAAATTAAAGTGATCGCCAAAATTTGATTAATTAACATAAAACAAACAAACGGTTAAGACTAGTTTACCTTATTTTAAGGCTCAGTCACCTTCCCTATAAGCAAGGTCATAACATTTTGAACCACTTTTTATTGTCGATTGTTTGGAAGAAGCGATGGACAAAACAATGGAAATTAGGTAATGGAGAATCATGCTATATCCCTTCTATAACGACAAATGTAAGGTGATGATTGGTTTCTAATTTTAGTTTTAATTACAAAATTATTATTTTGTTTCTTGTTTTTTAAATTTTATATGGAAAAATTGAAAATAATTTTTTTGGTTTTTGATTTTTATAAAATTTTAAGAATAAAAAATAGAATAATAATTTTATAATTAAAACAGAAAATAGAAATAGAAATAAACATAAGCATATATGTGTGATGTGAAAATAATAAATTTGGTATAACTTTATTTAAAAAGCGCACAGAGAATCTTGTAATGTAGAAAAAGGGTCATGACAAACCATCAAAGAATGCAAGCCAAATTTCGGATCATGTAAATTACAAATTCTTAAGAGATATGGACACATAATGTGTCAAATTATATTGAGATTTTGTTATGAATAAGTTTTATAGATGACATTAAGGGGTGTTTGGTTTGCCGTTGGGAAAAGGGAATTGGAGAAATAGAAAAATCTAAAGATTGATATTGATCATTCACACCGTTTGAGACAGTCAAAATTCTGTTTGACCATAGAATGAAATATTTGTTTCAACTCGCCTCTGTTGCTTTCAACTCAGCGGAGAAATATGGAGTAACCAACCATGCTGTAAAAAAGGCCAGAGTCCTCTATTGTATGGCAATCTTACATGTGAACCCACTTATGTCTCCAAAAGAATCTATTTGCTACACATTTTATAGTGTTCACAAATCATAATATGAGAAACTACATCAATCTTTTTAAAAATGCCATTTAATGCAAATAAATTTTATTTTATCTTTTATCTCTTGAGCAAAAGTTTGGAAGTCCAGGTGGCCTCAACATACCATGTTAGCATATTAGGGTACATATTAACGCTTACTTCATAACTTACTAACAAATGAGAACCTTATTTCTTTAAGGTAGAGATGATAATAAAATATATTGTTTAGAAGGGGAATACGAATTAACCTAGCTTGGATAAGATTTATGCTAAGTCAAACTTGTTTCATTAATTTATTTAATTAGGCATTTTAAAAGTCTATTTAGTTTAAAAGATTAGGTTTTAGGGCATTCAAAAAATATTATTAAATCTACATATCAGTCTATATAAATAAATTTAAACTATATAATAATAAAGTATTTTTATAATTTTTACATTCACTTTTTATAATATTTTGATATTATATAATTATTAATATATGTAACGATTTAAGTTTGTTAGTGATCCGGTCTGGATACCGGCCCCATAGGTTGTGACATCAGCATGTCTGTTCAGAAGGACAACCGGTATCGCAGGGCAGTATTTTCACACCGGTTATCCGCCCTCATACTTTTCCGCTCTCACTTATCCGGATACTTCATCCGTCCTCACTCCCCCGTCACATAAAATCGTTTGCTTTAGTGTTACAATGAGATAAGGAGGGTTATAACTTATCAAGTGTGGATACCCTGCACAACGGAATATGGCAATATCACTTGCAGAAGGGAGTAGGTACGATCACAGGCGTGACGTACGGAAAAGGTGATTATCCTCCATCCCTGTGTCAGAATCGTACACCGATAATTGACCTACCTACTGTCACTCTCTGAATACTGAGCCACTGTGATTGACATTCTATACACGGTATCAGAACCTATGGGCCCACCTGCATCCTACGATTCATTTTCCACGTCCGACTATAAATAACACATTCCAATACACATGCAAGGTGATGTTGTTCTTACTCTTATCTAGCTATTGCATTGCTTAAGTATTCATAGAGTTCATACACACTCTTCTAACTTGAGCGTCAGAGAATCTTCACAGGTGACACCACCTTTCGCCCACTCCAAAGTGAAACTCTGGTGTGAAGAATCTCCAGGACAACGAGGCCGGTTTCTCCTACTGAGAGGCCGGATTACAATACCGGATACCCACTGTACCGGTGTATAAACACTAAAATATATATACTTTTGTGGCTGGTCCCACACCGGATCCTAGACCCCGGTCCAGACCAGTACATTGGCACGCCCGGTGGGACCCGATAGAGTTATTCCCACTTTTCACAGAAGTTTTGTAGTTCATGATGGAAGGAGATGGTCGTGATTTTGTTGATGGTGACGTTTAGGATGTGACCCATCAGCAAATTGGAAGGAGACTCATTTTTGAATCTCCTGTAACCAACACGAGGAGGATGGTACTAGTGGCAACCCCTGATCCTCGAGACGAAGTTATAAGGCAGCTCAGGGAGGAGTTGATGGAGTTGAGAGGGGAGAAAAGAGGAGCTGGGGACAGAGTGACATCTTAAGCTGAAGATGCTCATCATGCATCTGCAAGGGAAAAGTCCACGAGCCTCCAATATTCGAAGATCCCTACTTACGAGAAGAGTGAGCAGACTCAGGACTCTGATGATAGAGTCAGTATAAGGAGGAAGGAGCAGGCGGTGGCAACTTCTGGGGCATATAAATTTAGTGTTCATTTCTCAAGGAGACTCATGAGTATCGTTATCCCCAAACACCTGCAAACAACCCAGCCACTTTCAATCAGAAAGTATAATGGGGAAACCGATCCCACTAAGCACCTTGATGCTTATGTGTATGAGGCCATGTATCTGGGAGCCGATGAGGATGTCATGTGTAGGATGTTCCCAAGAACACTAACGGAGGAAGATCTGAGTTGGTTCAAGAGCTTACCCTTAAGATCTGTAGATTCCTGGGAAGAGATGGCAGCTGCATTTGAAAGCCATTTTGTTATCTCCAGAGATATTCCAAGGACTTCCCACACCTTGGCCCAGATAAGGCAAGGAGAAAATGAAACTCTTAAAGAGTATTTGAAGAGATTCTATAAGGAGGCTGCGTTGGTCCCTAACCTTACGGAGGCTATACAGCTCCATATTGTGGTTGAGGCCTTGCAACCTGGTTTTGCTTTTGCCCTATCTTTGGCAAAAAGTCCCCCAATAACCTTCGAGGAATTCCGAAGGAAAGCTTCAAAGTACGTTGGCATAAAGATACACTTGGAAGCTACGGCAGCTAGGATGAAGTCACCAGTACCCTCACAGCAACCGTAGAGAGATAAGGAGAGGGTAAGCCCAGATAAGCATGCCCCGAGGGATAACTTTATGAACACTCAACCTCAGCAGCGAGACAGACGTGTTTTCTCTTTTAGAAACTACGCCCCGTTGAACTCCAGGCATTCCCAAATCCTGAGGGAAGTTGGCTGGCCCACGCTCAGCGTCTATGGGGTAAGGAAACCTCCTCCAATGAAAAGACTGGGAAACTCACGTAAATACTGTGCCTTTCACGAGCATGTTGGCCATCACACAGATGAGTGTAAGGCGTTGAAGAATGCAGTGGAAACTCTCATTAGAGAGGGAAAACTGAAACAGTATTTGTTCAAGGAGAGGTCCATGGATGAGCCAGACAAGATGGATAAGAGAGGGAGAGATCCAGATGACGAAGGCGATAACAGTCGTAATCCGGTCAGGAGGTTCACAGCCGCAGAGAAACAGAAGGGAGTAGTAATTGTTGGAGGAGCTCAACAGGATGGTATGCCTCAGCAACAAAGGCAGGGCCGACGTAAGGTGATAGAGATGATAGCGGGAGGATTTGCTGGAGGAGGAGCGTCAATCACAGCGAGGAAGAATCACCACCGAATGATCCTGTCGGTTCAGGGGAAGCCCAGAGATAACCACCCTTTCAGGGACAGTGTGGCAGGGCCGGTGGTATCATTTACAAATGACGATTTTGGCCCAACGATCCTAGGAGGTGACGATGCAGTGGTTATTATCGCTGTCATAGCCAACAAGGATGTTAAGAGAATTCTCGTCGATCAGGGAAGTTCTTGCGATGTAATTTTTTATAATTGTTTCAAAAGAATGGGTTTTGATGATGCATATTTGAAACCATATACGCAAGAGCTCACAGCATTCAATGGAGCGAAGAAACCCACCAAAGGGTATCTTGATACCCTTATTTCTTTTGAAGGCGAGCCTGGAGCGAGAACGGTGAAGTCTAGAATCCTGGTGATCGATGTGGAGTCCCCCTACAACGGGATCATAGGCCACCCTACCCTGAATGCAATGGAAGTGATCATGTCTACTCCACACCTCCTTATCAAATTCATTGACAAGGACAACTGTGTATCTTCCCTCCACGGCGATCAAGAGATGGCCAGGTATTGTTATAACCTGAGCCTCAATATGGTTAAGTTGGAAACGTTCAACAAGAAGAGGAAGCTGAATGATGGAGGAACAACGGTTGGGTCTGTCAGTTTGATTGATCTGGACCCCAGAGCGGAATTAAAGATCGACCCTCTCAACCCCTCAAAGCCCACACCGGATGGTGGTTCCAGGGACATCATCTTAGGGGACTCCCCAGATAGGGTTACACACATTAATGACAAGCTAGAGTTGGTCATGGAGCAACGCTTGGTGGCACTCCTTCAGGAGTTTAAAGACCTTTTCGCATGGACTGTTGCAGACATGCCTGGGATGGACCCTAATTTCTGCTGCCATAAGTTGGCTGTCTGTCCAGAGACAAGACCGGTTACCCAGAAGAAGAGGAGATTGGGGCCGGAGAAACAGAAAGCAGCGTGTGAGCAAACAGAAGAATTGTTGAAGGCTGGTTTCATTAGAGAGATCTGTTATTCGTCTTGGCTCTCTAATGTAGTAATGGTGCAGAAGGCCAACGACAAGTGGAGGATGTGTATAGATTACATGGATATCAATCGGTGCTGCCCGAAGGACCCTTATCCACTCCCGAATATTGATCAGATGGTTCATGATTTGTCTGGTTATCAATATCTTAGTTTTATGGATGCTTATTCGGGGTATAATCAAATTCCGATGTGGGAGGAAGATCAAGAAAAGATGGCTTTTATCAATGACCATGGTGTCTTTTGCTACACCATCATGCTGTTTGGACTGAAGAACGCTGGCGCTACTTACCAGCGCATGATCAATAAAGTATTCGAAGGCATGCACACCAAGTTGGTGGAGGTATATATTGATGATATTATAGCTAAGACTCCTGCTGAAGGTGACCACATTGGAGATTTACACCAAGTGTTCACTCGGTTGCGACAATACAACATGAGGTTGAACCCATTAAAGTGCACCTTTGCAGTCCCAGCCGGGAAGTTTTTGGGTTTCATGTTAACCCAGCACGACATCGAGGCCAATCCGGGTAAATGTCAGGTGATATTGGATATGAAAAGCCCCAAGAGTTTGAGGGAGGTACAGTCATTGAATGGGAAAGTGGCCGCTCTGGCACGATTCATGCCCAAAATGGCACATAGGTCTCTTCCCCTATACAAGACGTTGAAGAAGCACAAGAAGTTTGAGTGAGGAGAGGAGCAAGAGTAGGCTTTCCTACAGCTCAAGGCCGTGCTCTCAAGTCCACTAATATTGGTAAAGCCAGACCCTGGTGAAACTCTCATCTTGTACTTGGCAATTTCTAATGAAGCCTTGGGCGTAGCTTTGGTCAAGGAAACTTTAGAAGGGCAGAGGCCAGTCTACTTCACTAGCAAGACACTCCAGGGAGCAGAAGGCAGATACCAGAAGATAGAAAAGGCCGCTCTTGTGGTTATATGGGCTTCACGACGGTTAAGACCGTATTTCTATGCACATCCAGTTTTGGTAAGAACGGATCTGCCGCTCCGTTCTGTACTTAGTAAACCGGACCTCGCTGGAAGGATGATCAAGTGGTCTATCGAAATTTCTGAGTTCAAAATCTTTTATGAACCACGAGGAGCCATTAAAGCCCAAGTCTTGGCGGATTTCGTTGTAGGGATAACAGGGTCAGATCCAGCTATAACTCGAGCATATTGGACCATTTATGTTGATAGGTCGTCAAACAATAAAGGTTGTGGAGCTGGTGTTGTTGTGGAGAGCGACGACGATGTACATTTGGAGATTTCCCTCCGATTCAATTTCAAAACTTCCAACAATCAGGCTGAATATGAGGCATGCTTGGCCGGCCTTCGTGCGGCAATAGATATCGGTGCAACAGAAGTGACATTGTGCAGTGACTCACAGCTGGTGATTTCATAAATTCAAGGAGAATATCAGGTCCGCGAGCCCCAACTTCAGTTGTATTTGAATTGTGTGAATGAGTTGAAGGGGAGATTCTACATGCTGGAGTTTAAGCATGTACCAAGAGAAGAGAATACCAGAGCAGACATCTTATCGAGACTTGCAAGCACAAAACAGCCTAGTAGCACAACAACGGTGGTTCAGAGCACGCTGACATCACCTAGTATTCCTTTGTTCCCTTCTCTTAACGCTATAATGGTTAATTACCCCTATGAGGATTCCTGGGTTATCCCTTATATCCGTTATCTGGCTGACGGACAACTCCCCGCCGATGAGAAGGAGAGAAGAAGAGTGAAAAGAGAATTGCCATATTTCACTATGGTTGATGGTGTTTTGTACAGAAGAGGATTCTCAGTGCCTTATCTCATCTGTTTGAAAGAGAACGAAATACAAGGTGTAATGGAAGAAGTACATGAGGGGCAATGTGGGCACCATGTCGGGGGAAGAAGCTTAATGAGAAAAATCCTCAGGGTAGGGTACTGGTGGCCCACAATGAAGCAGGACTCAATTGATTTTGTGAAGAAGTGTGACGCTTGCCAGAGATTTTCTAATCTTCACCACACACCGGCCCAAGAACTCTCTTCTTCCGCTATGCCGTGGCCTTTCTATCAATGGGGCCTCGATATTTTGGGTCCATTCCCCACTGCTCCAGGAGGCATTAAGTATCTGATCGTGGGAGTTGATTACTTCACCAAGTGGATTGAGGCGAAACCGGTAGTGCATATCACATTAGCATAGACGCGACGTTTTGTATATGAAAATATCATAGCCCGATTTGGCATTCTAGGGCGGATTGTAACTGACAACGGCACCCAGTTCACAGATAGGAACTTCACAGATTTACTTGAAGGACTGGGAATAGTCCAGATCTTTTCATTTATTGAACACCCTTAAACTAATGGCCAAGCAGAGGTAGCCAATAGAGAGGTGTTGAAGGGGTTGAAGAAACGCCTTCTGAAGCCAAGGGAGGATGGAATGATCAGTTATGCCATATCCTGTGGGCGTACTGGGCTATGCCACACTCTTCCACTAATGAATCCCTATATCGGTTGACTTACAGGGTTGAAGCGATGATTCCGGTGGAGCTTCAGACCAGATCGGCTCGAGTGGAATACTTTTCAGCTGGGGACAATAACGCCAATTTAGCATCAGAGCTAGACGTCCTCCATGAGTTGAGGGAAGAAGCTTTTGTTAGAGACCAGGCGATAAAGGCGAGGGCAGCCCTCCGGTACAATAAGCGTGTGCAATACAGAGCTTTTAATACGAGAGATCTTGTTTTACGCAAAGCGAGTGTGGGAAATAAATTCGTTCATCAAGGAAAATTGGCGCCAACATGGGAAGGCCCTTACAGAGTCTCTGAAGTAACTGGAAAGGGGTCGTACCGGCTTGAGGAGCTCGATGGAACACCAATCCGCAATAAGTGGAACACCCAGAATTTACGTATTTATTACAGCTAGTTGGTAAGACGGCATGTACTCTTTTTCCTCACTTGAGTTTTTTCCCATTGGGTTTTTTCAAGAAGGTTTTAATAAGGCATGACCCCAACTACGCTCCTTTTGTAATATACGTTCAATTTAATGAGAATACAGTTCCTATCACTCTCACCTTTTCCTTTCTATGTTGTGATTCATAGCCATAGGCCATTGCGCATAAGGACCCCCAGGACGGATGATCTCAATCACATATTCTACGAATTGACGATGTGACTCCTTGAGGGGTGAAATGGGTTGTAGGATCAAACCGAACCCCATTCGAAGGCTCGGATTGTAGTATTATACCGAACTCCGAGTATGGTTAGTAGGATTAAACCGAACGCCATTCAAGACATGGGTTGTAGGATCAAACCGAACCCCATTCGAAGGCTCGGATTGTAGGATTAAACCAAACTTTGAGTAGGGTTAGTAGGATTAAACCGAACGCCATTGAAGATATGGGTTATAGGATCAAACCGAACACCATTCGAAGGCTCGGATTGTTGGGTTAAACCGAACTTCGAGTATGGTTAGTCGGGTTGGCCGAACATTGTGGAATAATCAATCGTTATCCTCATTACTAAATTCACTCGGAAGTATTTTCCCCGAGAGTTCTTCACTCAGAAATATCTCACTTCGAAGTCAATCGTCATCCCCATTACTGAATTCGCTCGGAAGTATTTTCCCCGAGAGTTCTTCACTCGGAAATATCTCACTTCGAAGTCAATCGTCATCCCCATTACTGAATTCACTAGGAAGTATTTTCCCTGAGAGTTCTTCACTCGGAAATATCTCACTTCGAAGTCAATCGTCATCCCCATTACTGAATTGACTCAGAAGTACTTTCCCCGATAGTTCTTCACTCAGAAATATCTCACTTCGAAGTCATGTTCAGGAATTATTCACTCGGGAATATCTCTACCCGAAACATATTCATTCGAGGTCAGCTTTTCTCTGTCAGTACTTTCCTTGGAAATGACCCACTCAGAAATACTTCGCTCGGTGTCGTACTAAGTGAGGTGCGAAAATGCTTCGCTCGGTGCCATACTAAGCGAGGATCGGAATCCTTCGTTCGGTGCCATACCACACAGGAATCAGAAATGTCTCAATCCCACTCGGAAAGTGTCACACTCGGAGACATTTCCCTCAAAAAAGTTACACTCAGAAAAATCCCCACCCGAATGAGGACTCGGATTATAGGGCAACCGCTTATTCTGATTATTATTGGCCATTACTATTCCCCACATGACTTTGCGAGCAATTTAACAAGCACGTCCATTATCAACGCGGACTAAATCCTTCATCCCTAAAGAGTTGAAGGCAGCATAAAATTTCATTCGGGAATCTTCCACCCAGAAGAATCATTCGGTATATTTTTAAGCTAAACCTGGGCACGAGCCTTTGGCACCAAAGAAATAGAAGCCTCGGATAATGCACGCATACCTTTACCAAATGGCACGAGGAGGCCCCAGGTAATGGAATTCCCCAGGTGACAAGGTCAGAACCTACCTCACTCGGAGTCGGATGCCTACTCGGAGTCACTCACTCAGAACCTTTCACTCAATAACCCTTAAGGACAATCTTCAACGGTTAACAAGTACTTCAAAGGTAAAAGTATAGCATGTATATTTAAGTTATTTGATAACCATACATTTGTAACAAATGATAAAAGTAAGGTGAAGAAAGATTTCGTTTACTTGAAGAAAGATGGTATACATGTGAGCCTATGGAAACTGGAGCTGATCCCAGTACACAACTATAAAATAAAGATGCAAAAACTAAGGAGCAGGTGTTTGGTTCTCTGTTGTGGGCACATTCGTTCTTCCCTCCTTGGCTCCTTCAACTCTGGTCTCCTGGCCAGATTGGAAGTTCTCTCGAATAACACTTTCAGGGCCAGGAGTAACCGGTGGTGGTTCTATACTTTGGCCCTCCGGAAGAAGGGGCAATTCATAAAGTTCCTCCGGAGGATCCACGTGCGAGTCATCACTCTTCACCATAACAAGTCTCCCTCCGTGGAACTCGTAGAACGGATCCAGCCCATACAAGTTGAGTTTCACATCAGGATTGCAATAATAGACCTGACGAAGAGCTAGGCCGAAGGACTCGAAGGCCACTTTCTTGCATATTTCCAAAGCTTTTGCAGCCCTAGCCTTGGAGGCAGCTAGCTTTTTCTGAAGTTTGGTGACCTCTTCCTCCAACGGCCCAGTGGCCGCATTCCCCTCCTTCAGCTCTTCAATCTGAGCCTGCAATTCCTTCCTGAGGGCCTCCCACTCTCCCAAGCTTTTGTTGTGACCGGCCTCCGCCGTTGAGAGATCTTCACTCAGTTTAGCAGTCTTCTTCTTCTCGAGTTAGAGTTCTTCCTCCAGGAGGGGAATGGACTTGTTTTGTTGCTGAAGTTCAGACACCTGCCGCTCCAATGATTTGTTGGTTAAGTGGAGCTGGCTTATTTCTCCGGTCTTCTTCTCCAGCAGCTCCTTAGCATTTTTCAGCTCCGATTCAACCCCCTGGCAGTTTCAGCTTGCTTGGCCACCCAGGCCTCCTTCACGATGATGTTGACCTCAAGTTTTTCAACTTGCTCCATATAATCCGCCTTGTCGCTGAAGGAGTCTAGCAAACCGGAAAGTTCGTCCAGTTGCCAACGGCCGGCCTTGCATGTTCCTCGAACTTCTGCAGCCTCGAGAGAGGGACGGAGGCAGTACCTTGCCTTAGGAAGTGTGGGAGGCATGGACCCTTGGAACCAAAGGTAGGGAGAGAGGAAAGACTCCTTTGGAGGAGAGCTAACAGGGGGAGGTAAACTCTCCGACCCCGTCTCTGAGCCAGTGTGTGAAGGAGGGGTAGAGGAAGAGAGAACGGGTTTCTTCCCTTTGTCTTTCTTCATGCCAGACTCTTCTAGAGTTTTTTGGCATTTCCTTGGAGAGTCATCAGCAGAGGACTTCTCCTTATTTGCAGCTTTGATCAGGATGCACTTTTTCTTCTTCTTCTCAGGCGCAGGCTCTTCTTGATCTTCCCATTCAGCCTGAGGTTGCTTCTCATGCTTCTTCTCTTCAAGGAGAGGGACGTCGTCCCCCACAGCGGATGTAAGGGGGATAGTGGGAGCTACAGCCTTGAAGGAGTTCCTCTTGGCCTGGATCTCATTTTCCTCAGAAGAGGAATCGTCATCTGCCAGCATGGACTTTAAAGACAACATTTCGGGGGAAACTTTTTTGATTTGTTCTGCAAGAAAAAGGAAATTGACTTAAAATATTGAAGAAAAAGCAGTAAATACAGAATGAATACGCAACACAGCACAGTTAAAGAATGGTTATTATGGAGGTAGGTATCTCGGACTTCGGTACTCCCTAGGAGAAGCCTACTAGAGAACCCCTTGAGGGCCTTTGAGGCCAACTGCATGGCACTCAACACCTCCATAGAGTGAGAAGAAAGTTCACCCTCCTCAGTATAGTAAGCACAGCTCAGCAACAGGAAATGTTCGTGCATCCAACTGGTGGGGAATTTTGTGAACCCCTCTTGTTGAGCCAGAAGACCAGCTTGTTTGCTTGCACTCGAATCCGCGTATAGTAATGCTTGAAAGAGCGTCCATCGATTTTCATGGATTCGGTGTAGGATTTGAAGTTTACTATCCTTGAGTCACAACGGAGCGTTATGAACCCAAGACTGCCCTTCTTGTTTGCACGGCGGACCACTTGGCAGTAGTAGAAGAGTTTCGCGACAGTGGCTGTGAAGTTAAAATGCTCCCCAAGGATTTCAAGAGCACGCACCAGGCCCCAGCCGTTGGGGTGCAATTGTGTAGGGACACAGTCGAGGAAGCGGAGAACGGCCATTTGAAATTCCATCATAGGAAAACGGACCCCTAAATTCTGGAAGACGAAGTCGTACATGTAAACCGACCTCTCATTCGGGACTCGGTGGCAGACTCGCTCCATAGGCCGGGGTGCAAGGATGAGAAAGTGGCCCTTATACTTCTCTCGGGAGTAGACTCTGCATCGAAGCTTAACAGGATTTCTGTCCTTTCTTGCGTGATGTGAAGGAATGTCCAAGAATTCTTCTTCGACCCAGCAATACGATTTCTCCTTATTTAACCTTTCCCAGTTCAGCCAGTGTGCCACCACGTTGACACACCCTTCTACAGTCCTCAGGATTAATGTTTTGCCAGACCCAGGAATCTCTATCACACTTGATACATGTTGAAACTCCTCTGTGCTGTGATAAAAGGCAACATCATCAGAGAGGTAGCCTTCAGCATTTGACCCGCTGTCAGAGCGGCTGGTAACCCTCGAGTCAAAGGAACCCTCAGTGCGGCGCCTAACCACTGGCGCTCGCGAGGAAGAAGTTTCAACCCTCTCTGAGCGACGAGGCCCAGCCATAGGAAGATTCACAGGAATCCTCCCACCACGGTGGCTAGAGGGGGCACGTGAACTCAAATTCCCCCTGTTCGAGGTATCAGCGCTGCTTGGCCTAGGGCGCATGGTTGAAGTTGAGGCGACCAAAAATAATAAAAAGGTAAGAGTTCAGGAGGTTACCTAAAGAAGGGATAATGGAAGGAAGAACTTCGCAAAAAGAAAAGAACAGCAACAGTATCTTCAAAATTTTAGCAGAGGTTCACTAAGCTTGAAGGCGGAAGTAAGTTCTGAAACTTGATAAATTCCTCTTTTATAGGTAACGAAGGGACACAGTGATCAGCCAAGAGTCATGTCGTGTGCCCCAAAACGCAACTTCTTAGATTTAAACGACTCCGTCGTTTCATGGTCCAAGGCGCGAAATGGTGACGCTCCATGAAAAGTTTCGAACAAAACAGGCCCGCGGAAGCCAAAGTCCAGGCCCAATAAGCCCAACCGACGGTTACTGTTAAGGCAATGATGGCTCGTGTTTTAAAAAAAAGGGCATTAATTGTCCAATCATTTCAGACGCATTAAATGCCCCCAACAACTATTCAAATACAAAGAGTCACGACTTCCGAAAAACTCTTGGGATTGCTCTCGTTGCAAATCTTTGTCCGAATCCGTTGTAAAGGCATCAAGAGAACGGATACGCTGGCAGAACACCGGTTCACAGTTGATAAGAGTCCTGAGTGAGCGTTCTCAGGGTACTTTACCGGCATCCAGACCTTTTGAAGACAGTGTAGCTCGTATGAGCAACTTAACAGTCCCTCATACAAGCTAGGGGACAAATGATCCAGTCTGGATATCGGCCCCATAAGTTGTGACATCAGCATGTTTGTTCAGAAGGACAACCGGTATCGCAGGGCAGTATTTTCACACCGGTTATCCACCCTCATACTTTTCCGCTCTCACTTATCCGGATACTTCATCCGTCCTCACTCCCTGGTCACATAAAACTGTTTGCTTTAGTGTTACAATGAGATAAGGGGGGTTATAACTTATCAAGTGTGGATACCCTACACAGCAGAATGTGTCAATATCACTTGTAGAAGGGAGTAGGTATGATCACAGATGTGACGTACGGAAAAGGTGATTGTCCTCTATCCCTATCTCAGAATCGTACACTGATAATTGACCTACACACTGTCACTCTCTGAATACTGAGCCACTGTGATTGACATTCTATACACGGTATCAAAACCTATGGGCCCACCTGCATCCAACGATTCATTTTCCACGTCCGACTATAAATAGCACATTCCAATACACATGCAAGGTGACGTTGTTCTTACTCTCATCTAGCTATTGCATTGCTTAAGTATTCATAGAGTTCATACACACTCTTCTAACTTGAGCATCAGAGAATCTTCACAGGTGACACCACCTTTCACCCACTCCAACGCGAAACTCTGGTGTGAAGGATCTCCAAGACAACGAGGTCGGTTTCTCCTACTGAGAGGCCAGATTACAAACCGGATACCCACTGTACCGGTCTATAAACACTAAAATATATATACTTTTGTGGCTGGTCCCACATCAGATCCTAGACCCCGGTCCAGACCAGTTCAGTTAGTTTTTATATATTCTATGAGGATATTTATAACCTTATTCAATCAATTTTACTACAGAATAGACTTTTAATAGGATTTTATATTCGACCAAACTTTATAAAAGGTAAGGGCAAACCTAAAAGAAAAAGTTTGTATTGGGCAACATGTCAAGCTAGCCTTCGATATGGAAGTTAGGTTAGGTCCATGTCATATAAGTCTAACTCAATTTAGTTTATCCTCGCATGCACTAATTAGTGTCAATTAAGATGTTTATTATGAATGCATTTTAGTCCAAAAACATAAAATGAGTGAAGTTTTGATAATTAACTTTTCATGATTAGTGTTAATATAAATAGTTTGGCAAAAAAGAAAATTCTCACCCTTTTAGGTGGAATAGTCAACCTTGATTTGCTAATCATTTTTGGAACAAAAATAGAAGAGTAATGGAAGGCTTAGAACAAGTTTGGAGTGATTGTCATTCTTGTTTTACCATTTCATTGTCTTTGAGACATGATAAATTGTTGTTTTGCTACTTTATCTTAGTTATTTTTGTATGTTTGTTTTGGTTTAAATACAATGTTTTCATGATAAAAAGGGGTTTAAAAATGCTTTCTTTTACAGCATTAGCTCGGGAACCCATATTATAACAGACTCAAAGATCAAAGTGAATGCGCTAGGAAACAAAGAAATAGTTCATGTTCAAGTGAACACAACCTTGTACGAGAAATGAGGAAGTTAGTTAGGAATTACTTATCAATATGGTGTGTTTAGATGAACATGTCTCGTGTTTGTGCATGTTGATGGGCCAAAATCCAATGGACTTGTATGTTTTTATAGTCTAATTGCCTTAAAGGAGATAGAATGATTCATTTTGAGGTAACAAGACAATATCACAATAGTCGTCATCATCTCGACCATGTTCTTCCATCATTTTGTGTTTTCATAAGGATTCCTTTTCTAGGTCATGGAGTTTGAAGATTCAAGAGTTCTCCTTGATCCCATAAATCACATCCTTTTGTGAAGGTCGTGCATTCAGGGTTGTTTCCTTTTCTTTGTCTAAAAAAGTGAAGATTTATGCTTAATTTAGTTTCTTTTCATTTGTTTATAAACATGAGTAGCTAAAATCCCTTAGCCATTAGGGGCTAAAGTGGATCCTTATGATGTAACCATTTTGAACTCTTTTTCACGTAATTATAAATAAGCATTTGTCTTGATTTCATTGTCTTGATTATGTCTGGTATTCTATTTTTTACATCTCAATAAATTTAGAAATTGGCCACTTCTTAGTTCAATCTAATAGATTAGGAATGCGATGACTGTGCTTTTACCCTATTGGTTAATAAAGGGTTGTGACTTGTAATTGGTATCATGACTTATGTGTTCTAATAATTGATTTAGTCCACAAACCAATTAGAACTTAATGCTCAAAATATTTTGGTGGCTCTTGAGAACTTGATGTGCTCATTTTAGAGCTGGGTTTATGGGTAGACCTGCCCCACAGCGAGCCAACCCATGTGAGCCCGTATTTTAAATGGGTCAATTTTTCAGGACCGTGTAAGAATTGTAAAAGGGCTAGCCCGCGTGTATTTTTATATATTTTATTTTTACTTTTTTAATTTAAAAATTATTAGAATTTGGTCCAAAACATATTTTTTTATAAAACTCAAGCCACATATAATTTAAAACATTTAATCATCCAAAATCGAAAACCTTCATAACTAATTTTTAACAAATTAGCAACAAATGAAATTTAAATATCAACTTTCTCATATTTCAATGTAAGGAACAATGATATAATCATCTTAGGTTAGAAAGTCTTTCTTTTTTAAAAAATGTATAGTGTGAAAGTGAAATAGTATGAAAAAAATGTAGAGTTTATTTAAAATAAAATAACAAATTTAAATATATACTGGCTTGCGGGTTAGCCCACGAGCCCACGGGTTGGACCTGTTTACCCATGAGCCTGTATTTAAAATAGTCCTCTTTTTTTTAACTCATAACCTGTATAAGAGTGGGTTAAATGAGCTGGCCCACGGGTTCAGACCCGTATACCCAGCTCTAGCCTGTTTCTTTCTCTTTCTTAGTTGTTTTGAGTTATTTTTTTCTTAATTAGTTTTGTTAAAGTTCTTTCCATCTTTTGATCCAAATGTAAGTGTCAGGTGGAGTTTTATTTCACATAAACTGAAACAACTCAAGCAAAACATTAATAGAATCACACAACAAATAACAAGTAACATAACCAAAAAATTCAAGTAGTTAAAAGTTATCTAAATAAACAAACACAAACAAAAAAAGGTGAATTAATAAGGAAAAATTACTAATTTTTTTTTATCTAGACAAAAGTCCTTGACAATAGCACTAGAAACTTGGTGGTATCCTAAATAACCACAAAAGCGTAAATGGTAGTTTCAAAGGTGAGTAAGAGTATTGTATTCATAGGGACTTGTTGATAACAAAATGATGCATTCTAAAAATGCATAGTTTTAGGACCTTCTTTCCTCAGGATTTTTAGTATTCTGATTAGGATTTATTTATTTTTATTTTATCTTTATTCCTTTTGTATTTTGAACCCTTTATGTTTGGTTTTTTTATTTTATAGGGAAAACATGTTCATAAAGTCCTAATTTAGGTCCAAAAGGTGAAAATGGTAAAGACCAAAGTGTTTCAAAGTCAAAAAGGCCTAAGAGCCAAGCTTAATTAACCAAATAAGGCTAGAAAGTGAATATTTGGACCATTATGTGAACTCCACGGCCAAGTCATGGGCGTGCTTGCATGGCTATAGCATAGGGTCACACCAGGCCCTACTTTTAGTTATTTTTTATTTCTATTTGGGTTGGGCTTAATTTTACTTAGTTAGACCACTTAATTAGGTTAGTTCTAACCTATTTAAAGGGTTAGATATGTTAGTTTAAGTAGTTCATTACGTCTTGGTTTTTGCTCGAGCGGATCGTGAAGGAGCCATAATTGCTCTTCTCTTTTTTCTCAAGAGACAAAGATTGGCCAATTGTTTTGTCTTGTGGTCTCATTTATCATGAGTGAGTAGTTATTTTTACTCTTACAGATGTAGGAGTAATTTGGTAGACAACTGATGTAGCTTTGTACTTGTTGATTTAATCTTAATGCATGTTATTATGAGTTTTTTTTTACACTTTTGCTAGGCTTGATCCTAGTCCGTTAGAAATCTTAAGACTTGAGTCTAACTTATTTACCTTGATCTAAACTCATTTAATGATAGGTCTGGCCTATTAGTTTGTTTATTAAAAAAAGCCTGTAAACAGGCTTTTTAGCCTATGTAGGCCAACATCCTATAAATGTAAATAGGCCAAAATCCTATTTAGGCCTACTTGTCAAAGCATAGTAGGTATACATGCTGCTTAAGTTTTTTTTTTAAAAGACGCAAAAATTAAACAAAATGACACACTAACATAATAGTAAATTGCCAATATACGCATTTAGCTTTTTTTCATCGAATACTCCAATCTCAACAAAATTATTCTAAACGTTTGATGTCTTTGGCCTCTTCCTTGACTTAATTATACAACCTTCTTCTAGTTCTTGTTGAGTAGCTTGACATAAATCTATTTAAGCAATCTGTGCATTCTCTTCTTGATTTGAAAAGGCACTTAATACATTATATGATAAATAAAAGACTAACTCATTATTCAAGTTTTATATTTTTCCAGTAAATTTCAAGTTAGATATTTAACATTTTTAGTTGGTTCTCCTTTATCTTTTTTAAAATGTTTCAGTTAAGTGTTTTTCTTAAAAAAAATACTCAACAATAACCTTTAGTAGATGCCCATGTTTGGATTTTATATAACTTCTTTTCTTTCTCTCCAAGTGATGTAGGAAAAGGGATCTAGTTCTCCTTCTTCGGAATCTAGTTTTCTTTCTTCTTTCTCTTTTAATGTGTTTCTTTTTTTTGTTCAATGATGGCAAGCAAAAGTAATGTGGGATAAGGAGAAAACAAAAAATAAGGATTTGGAGATTAAGGAAAGTGGGCAAGGAAAACGAAAAAGGAGGAAAAGAGGGATATGGTTATAGAAGGGTAGAAGGAAAAATAAGGATTGAGGCAAAAACAAGGATTAGGTAAATAAGGAAAGTGAAGGTGCCACCTTAAGAGAATAAGCCTAAAAAACTCATCACCTAAGGGGAGGAAACCCTAGGATAAGAGCTTACCTAGGTTAAGAAACCCTAACTAAAATAAAAAAGGAAAACTCAACTCACTTTCTCACATAAGATCAATTGTATTCTCTAATTTAAGATGTCTATTACAAAGGAAAACATGTCTTATATAGGCTAAGGGGGGTGGTACTTGCTCTAACTTAATGGGCTTCACTCTCTCCTAAACCTAAAAACACTAAAACTAAGGAAAATTAAGAAAGATGGCCAAAAACAAAGCCCAAAAACACTTACAAGGCAAAGATGACCAATTAAGGCCCAAACCTATAGCATAATAGACTTTTTTAAACCTATCTAAAATAATAACAAAAATATGTATAAATGAAAAAAAGATTTATTTAGGCCAAAAGAAGTCCTTCTAGCTGTGTCCTCATCACCAAGTTAAGGTAACTAATGCTGCTACATACGACTCGCTAAAGCGAGTTCCACTTGCTTAAACCTACCCATAATTTTTGACTTTTTGTCCTCTGTTTTAGCCTAAGCAAAAAATCTTGAGTGCACAACTCCTAACTACCCAACATTTTTAACTTGTCTATTTTGACCTTCAATCTTTATCAAGTTGCTCATGTGAGGTTTCTTTACTGTAGCAAATATGCTAGAACTTGCATTTTAAATTCCTGTAAGTTTTCAACCTGATTTAGCTACCTTTATTGCAAACACTAAGAAAAACAAAAGTTAATTAGAAATTTCCCATAACTAAATTATTTAAAATTTTACAGCTATATACATGTAGAATACAAGGTAAAACAATGAAAATAAGGTGATTTTTTTATATAAAATATGGTGAAGCTGACAATAATCGCCAGTTGCCTTTGTCATTACCACCACCATTTCTATTGTCACACCACTAACCACAACTACCACCACTGTTATCGTCATTGTCACCACCACTACTATTGCCACACCATCAGCCACTCGCCACCACCACCAGCGGCTTGCCATTGCTCCCACCCCCATCACCATCGCCACATCATCAACCATTGCCACCATTCCTACCACCATCGCTACCTCTGCCAACCACGTCATTACCATCACAACCACTCCCCCCATTTGGTGCCACCCCCGTATTATCACCATTGCCAGCCACTGCCACCATGAATAATTTATGTTTAATAAATACTAAAAGCAAATGTATTAGGAGATTAATAATAATAATAATAAAATTTATATTATTGTTATTTACTTATAAAGTAGTTTTTGATCAAAATTTTAAAAGTTTACAATAACATAAAGTTTAAAATCGTAAAAACTAAAACATAAAACTAAAAACCAAAAACAAATTTTGATTTTTAAAATTTTAAAACTAAAAATTAAAGACCAAATAACGTTTGGGAAACCAAGTATCAAATCCAAGAAGACTCTAAATTATATCCGGTACTGAGTGTAGCAATTCGCACAAATGAATTACATGAAATGTAGCACTATATATCATTTACTCCATTGAATGTATAAATTATGTACATAATTAGAATATGGCTATCTGATAATCTTTTGTTTCTAACTATCATCAGTTAAATATTCCTGTAACACATTCATAAGGCAAGTAATACATTATGTATTACAAATCCATTGAGTTAATTGGTAATTCGGATTGTAAGAAAAGTTCCATATTCAATCTCCACTAAATACTTATTGAAAAAAATGATGAACTTTAATTGTAAGCCTCATACAGTTTAATTTAAAGGAGAATTCTTATTGTTAACATTAAATAAATGCCGGTAATTAATGAATTTTTTTTAGTTTGATATATATATATCCTATTTGGGTTCCAAGTGGACAGGAATATTATACATAGTAAATTTTTTTTTCTATTAAGATTTAATAACATTGAATTTTCTGAAAATTGAATCTTGAAACTACATATTAAACTAAAATATTTATCCATCCAGTGATAATTAAAAAGAGTTTTATTGTTGATAATTATTTTTTCTTACTAAAACCTAAATAAGACATAATGGAATCCTTAAGATTAGCACGCCTTCAGATATGAATCTCTACCTAAAACAATATTGACGGGTTTCGTTAACAGCGTAAATCCATGCATGGTGAGAAAGAAACATGCATATCTTCCTTAGAAAAGCGAGATATACTTTAATTTGAGAAAACCTAAATCAGCTACATGCAATGTTTCCTATATCGTGCAGAGTCAATTGATCTCATCTCATTTAAGCAAATTCTACTCCTTACCATATCTGTATCATTCCATAAAAATACACAAATTTTTGGAAAAGCGCAGCAAATTACACATTCTCCTACATGCGTAGCACCGATTAACTCAATCATATTTTTCTTTTCTTTTTTTAATCAAAATTTTCCATTCAATTTGATCTCTAACAAGCATCAAAACAATGCATATATAGCAGCTTTCATTTTCTTCACTATTTGGTTCCACACACACTAGTTCCTCTTTGATGGACCAACATAAGATTACAACGTTAATATTATCAACAACTGTGGCATTGTTGCTACCATACGCCGTAGCAGTACGGCAGTGTGGAAAGTGTGGTCCGAACCCGGTTCCATACCCGTTAAGCACAGGACCCGATTGTGGTGACCCGTGGTACACGATCCGGTGCACCGCGGGTGTACTCTGGTTGGATGCACTCGCCGGATCATCCTACATGATCAGGTCCGTTGATCCATTGACCCGTCGAATCATAACCCGACCCGCGACACTCGCCGGAAATGCGTGCGTGTCCACGGACTTTCACAGCGAAGGCATGCACCTCAACGAAACACTTCCTTTTAGAATTGCCGCCGGCAACACAATTTTTCTCTTCAACTGCACCGCCAAGGCATCTCACGCGCCTCCTATGAACTGTTTAGCAAGTAGCATGTGTCACAGCTACATAAAGGAACACGTGGATGAAAGTGCGTGCAGGCGCGTGGGAGAGTGCTGCGAGTACAAGACTGGTGGGGCTCGTAAAGAGTACGAGGTTAGGGTGCACGGCGGAGGATGTGCGGCGTATCAGAGTTTTGTGGATTTTAACGGCACGGTGGCGACGCCGGGGAAGCAGTGGCCGGAGCCTGGGGTGGGGATCGAGTGGGTGGCACCACAGGAACCGGTTTGTAAGGCGCCAATGGATTGTAAAGAAGTGTTGAACTCAAAGTGTGGATTGGGCCCTGGTGGTGGTGGTGGAGTGCAGAGATGCTTCTGCAATGTTGGGTTTAAGTGGGACCCTACCAAGGGTTTGTGCCAACCTCAACCTCAAACACAGAGGCAGAGTAAGGCCAAAAGTTAATCTAATGTTTTAATTTTTTTTAAAATATTTACTTAGCTAAACCATCAAAGAGGCCAAAGTTTAAATTTGGTTTTTTCTTTTAAAGAATTTTTGGTACATTTGTTGAGTGTATGTATTTTATTTTAACATATATCATTGTTTTAATTTTTAAATTTTTGAGAGTTGAATTTCCTTTGGGTATTGTTGTTTGTAAATTTTATTTCCTAAAAAAGAGTTGTTTGTACAGATATTCACTAACAATTGTAATTCATAACTCCTATGCAAGTTTTTGATGTAGTTAATTTTTTAAAACATAATTAACTTCTTTTAGCTTAATAGTTTTTATAAATGAGAGAAATAATTCTCTGAAAATAGGCGATTTCATCAAACATTAAATAAATTAGTAATTTATTTGCGAGTAGTTCAAGTAGTATTAGTGCATATTAGTTTTAATTTAATTTAACTTTTGAAATTTTTCCATCCTATTTGTACAACATAAAATAATTAATCCAATACTAGTATGTTAGTAGTCAATGGATCGACCCTAATGATTAAGAAAGCTCGGATTATTTTTTAAATTCATACATGTGATACCGATTTTAAAAATAACTGATTTAAAATAAATGTCCATTATTATCTTTTACACTAATTTATCTTATAACATGTATAAAAGGTATTTTTCAAAACCAACAGAATCAATAAAGACACGAAAGAAATTTCCTCAGCAGAGAATCCTAATCCATTAAGAAATAAGTTTGTGTCCTTGAATTTGCAAATTGAGATTTCACATATATGAACATCTTATTAGTAATATATAATGTATACCCTAATGAACATCCTGGGCCAATTCAAGATAAAAACATAGTATTTTGGTATTATCAAACCAAAAACTTTATGTAATGTAAACTATAACATTAATTATACTGTTTTAGTTCCTGCGTCAAAGTCTTAAACAAGGATAAAACTAGCATAGAGGGAGTAATTATTTTATTTATTTTTGGTTACCGAAGCTATTCTCCGAGCGAGTAATTATTTTATTTTAAAGTTTTTTCTTGTACATTCATGAAAGATACTTTTAAAAACTTTCTAAAATTTTTACCGACAATAATTTAAGAGTAATTGCAATCCTTTGTCAAATGCAGATACAAAGTGCACAGCACATGCGAAAGACAAGCGCTGCAAAGCTCGGAAGAAAAAGAAAATGCTTATGGCTGGTATGTAATGAGGGTATCATATGTACATGTAGTTACTCTGTTTAAAGGTTTCTTATACTTAAGGGGCGGGGTGGATCAGAATAATGGGGGTGTAAAAAACACAAACTCTAATTTAGTGAACAAATTAAAGGAAAGGGATTAGTGTTAAGCTTTTTTATTGTTGTAGTTTGCTTTTGACAAAAATTGAACTATTTGTTGCAATTCTTTATATGCTTTTGATATTATGTAATTATAATTAAACTTTTATTCCAGTGATCCATAAAATGAAAACGACATTAATAATTTGTACCAATAATTAGGTGAGACTCAAATTTTCATTCAAATTAACATTAAAAGCACTTAAGTAATTGCACTGCAACGTGCCTAAGTTTTGTGAAGTGTTTTGGGCAATAAAACAGAGATGTTGGAAAGTGAATTCGGTTGGATGAGGATCCATGTAATGCAATTATGTTTCACATTGTTCTCTTTCAGATACTAGTTTTTTTTTTCTGATAACTTTGTGACATTTTTTCCCTATACTCTGCTGTTTTCAACAGTGGTTGCTTCCTTGGGTGGAATGCTCCTAGTTGTAACAGTAATAGGAGTGATTTTCTTCAAGAAGCATAACCAAGCAAAGAGAAGAGAAGAAGTCAAAACCAAAAGAAGGAAAGACATCTCAAATGCCAAAGCTAGTGCTTTGTCATCAAGGATCTTCACAGGCAGAGAAATAAAGAAAGCAACAAATAATTTCTCCCAAGAAAACCTCATAGGTTCAGGTGGTTTTGGAGAAGTGTTCAAGGGAACATTTGATGATGGGACCACATTTGCAATCAAGCGTGCCAAGCTTGGAAGCACAAAAGGCATTGACCAAATGCAAAACGAGGTTCGAATACTATGCCAAGTAAACCACAGAAGCCTAGTGAGACTCCTAGGTTGTTGCTTGGAACTTGAACACCCTTTGCTGATATATGAGTATGTCTCAAATGGGACACTTTTTGATTACCTCCATCGCCACTCTTGTGGCACAAGGGAACCCCTCAAATGGCACCAAAGACTCAAAATTGCACACCAAACTGCTGAAGGGCTTTCATATCTGCATTCTGCTGCTGTGCCACCCATTTACCACCGTGACGTGAAATCAAGCAATATTCTTCTTGATGACAAATTTGATGCAAAAGTTTCTGACTTTGGATTGTCTAGGCTTGTTGAACTAGCTGAAGAAGACAAGAGTCATATATTCACTAGTGCTCAAGGAACACTAGGTTATCTTGACCCTGAGTACTACCGAAACTTTCAATTGACAGATAAGAGTGATGTTTATAGCTTCGGGGTGGTGTTGATGGAGTTGCTCACTGCTCAGAAAGCCATTGATTTCAATAGGGAAGAGGAGAATGTGAACTTGGCTGTGTATGGGAAGAAGAAAATGATTGAAGATAGGTTGATGGATGTAGTTGACCCGTTGCTAAAAGAGGGGGCAAGTGATGTTGAATTGGAAACTATGAAATCTTTGGGGTACCTTGCAGCTGCATGCTTGGATGATCAAAGGCAAAAAAGGCCTTCAATGAAAGAAGTTGCAGATGAGATTGAATACTTGATCAAAATTGTTAAGGGTCAGGTTTCCAAACCCAAACCATAAATGTGTCTGTTTTTGGCAACGCTAGATAGGAGTTTCTTAGCTAAAATGTAGTGGATGAAAAAAGAAAGTACTTTTTTGTTTGAAATTTGCCATGTTCTTGATGATAATTGCAGGGTTCAGATATATTTATAGAAGGCATTTTTTTTTCCTCAGGAATTTTTTGTTAGTTCTTAAATATTCTAACAATGCCATGTCTTTTAGTGTGTGTTTGAACTTTGAAGTTGAACTTCCACCCCCACTCCAAAGCCTGTTAACCTTGAAGCTCTATGTCATAGCTTTTGAATGGACATACTTTTGAGCCATTTTAACATGATTCTAAAGCTTTCAAAACAAAATCAAACAGGTTATTATTAATTTTTCTTGATTCAATCCACAATATCCCACAATCTTTTGTTATTTAACATAAGTACACTTATTGGTCCATTCTCTTTAATCAATGTGTAATTTTGATCCCATAACTTTAATTGTTTACATTTGTGGGCTTCCAAGCGTGACCAAAAATTCATTAGCATTGTTCCTGGGTTAGTGTGTTTCTCTGTTGAAACCGCAACTGTTGATAACGAAGTTTTTCTGATCAAGCTTATTTACGTCTCATGGGATAGTCTACAGCTAGAAAAACCAAAGAAAGACGTGTGATATGCCAAAATGAGGAATCCCATGCCAGAGTCAGAGGTACTGGAGACATGCAAGAAGAAATCATTTGTTGTTGCTTGATCCATATTTAGCAATCTTCAACATTTTGAATATTTTACTGCGCTTCTTCATCTCTTTCTTGGTTGGCAATTGCGTGTTTGTGATTGGAGGTTGGACTGGTCCGAACAAAAGTCAGAGTGATGTACAGTGAGTTAAGAACTAATAATTATTTTATTTAAGAAGCTAGAGCTGTTGAGAAACTATTTCGAAGGCTTAAATATATTTACTTAATGTGTCGAGTTATGAGTTATTGGTTGAATTCGTGAATTATTAATTAATTTAATTAGGTTTAAATTAAAATATTAATAAATATAATAAATATAATATATATATAATTTTTTAATTAAATCATAGAATAAACTATCATAAGTGTATGAATTAAAAATTAATTTGTTAATATCTGATTGTAGGTAAAAAGAAATGTGGAATAATTATTGAAAAACTAGAATGGAAAATGAAAATCAAAAACAAAATATGAATTAAATTAGTGATATATTATTGAAGTTTAAAAAAATAAAAAAAAAATAGTCCACTTGATACGAGCACTATATATAAATATGATCCACTTATAGTCAAAGGTGAGGTTTCGACGGAGGAATGCAGCACATGTCACACATAGTGACATGACATTTCGATTTCGAGCAAACCCTCAATAATGATCCAAAATGGCAATGTAAAATTATAAGTGATACTAAAATCATAACCGTCTAAAATCATTAACAAACTAATCTCAACCATTAATTTATGAAATTGGAAAGTTCTTCCATCGAAATAACATCGTTTAAAGGTTTTAAAAAAATACATGCATGCACTCGACCATTTGGTCCAACTCGGCTAGGTCACTGGTTTTTAACCTTAACCGGTCAAGTCAAATCGGTTTGTACTAGTTCACTTAGATGTTCGATCTGAATAGCCATACAGACTGATTACCAGGCCAGTTCACCGGTTTTTTGATCTGACTGAAAAACCGATGTGGTTTTTTCAACACTAGTCTTGAGACATTGTGTAAATTGCCAAGCTCTTGAAGTTTCATGAAAGCTACTCCTTCCGTTTCATTTTCTTTTGTCTTTTAAAGTTGTGAGACACTTCTAAGAAATACTACATCCGTCATTTTTAGAAGATTTTTTTGTCTTTTAATATAAAACCTTTTTTAAATTTTCATGTCATTAATTATTTTTGGACCAAAATACTATGATTAATATATATAACTTTTATTAGAATCAATATGATAATAAATTATATAGATCAATTAGATTATTTATTTCTTCAATAATAATTAGGTAGTAAGTGAAGAGATAATAAATGAAGAGAATTAAATGATGAGTGTAATCATTTTGACAATTTTAAAAAACTATTATAAATTTTAAACAAGTTTAATAATTTTAAATAAATTAATCAATATTCTTAATACGCATAAATTATATAAAAAATCTTATAGAATAATTAATTTTTACAATTTTTTTAATACACCTTTTCTCCTTCTATATTTAATACTCTTCTTTTTTAACAAACCAAATTATTCAATCTATTTAATTAGTACTCTCTTAATTTACTCCATGAAATTATAAACCCTAAAGAACGAATATTTCATTTTTAAAAAAAAAGAACGAGTATTTCCTACTAAATTTTTGTTTAAAGTTTCAATTCAAAGGATTTCCTACCAATTTTTTTAAAAAAAGAAACAAAAAAATTTTCCGTATATATACTCATACTCATAAGATAAAAAGAAAGCCATATGTTAACACATGGATTGCAAACGTGTCTGTTTTACATTCTGGTACATTCTCCTAAATTCAATCTCTCCCATTCAATTGCTTCTTTAATTGTTTTCATATTCTTCTTATTTTTATATTTTATTGGCCTGTCATGTGATTTTTTTGTTGATATTTTTTGTGCATAGGTTTTTGTTAAAGAGGTGTAAAGTATTCAGGAAACAAATCGTCAAACATGAACTCAAAAGAGAAATTTCGGTTACTTCATATATATCAGGTTATTGTGTCGATTAAATTAGAATTAGGTCAATAAAAATATTAGTCTAATTAAAATCAGTATTAATTATTAATTTTTTAATTTTTATAACTAATTATTAAATAACAATTTGTTTAAAAGAAGTTTGTGTGTGTTTAACAGATTTAAATACTACCGCGACAGAATCTTCAGTTGTTGGTCTCAACACCGCGAATTCAAATTCTCCAAAATTACTATCACCACATGAATTTTTGTTTGATCTAAATGAAGAGCCACATGATATAAATATTGATGAAGTGATGAGTGTACATGCTGGTATGGAAAATCTATATCTATATGTCTTAATAATTTGAGCTAAATTCTTTATATTCTCTGTACCTTAAGTCTCAATTGAGATTCTCTTAACGTTAGAATAATATTCAATGTTATTTTAAATTTACAAATAAAGTTGATTTTATTTCATTTTAAATATAAATTTGTTCATTTAAATGCTTTCCAAAACATTTTCATAATATATGCTTGGAGGAGCATATCAAACAATGTCATCCTAGTGTAGGAGATAAAATAATATATGCTTAGAACAAATAAGAAACAAGGTATTGTGTCGTTTAAGCTTGATCTAGAGAAAACATACAATAAGATGAACTCGAAATTTCTATGTAATACTTCGAAGAAGTTTAGGTTTCCCTTATGATTGGTAAGGTTGTTGGTGTGTCGAGGTTTCTTACTTGAACTTGTTATGGAATGGAGAGAAATTGTCCTTCTTTGTTTTAACTTAGGGACTTAGATAGGGTGACCCAATGTCCCTGTATTTGTTTGTCCTATGCATGGAAATGCTAGCTCTCTCTATTCAAAGGATAGTGGAGGAAGGAGTTTAGTCTTCAATTAGTATGGCTAAGGGAGGTCCTTTCATCTTGCATCTACTTTTTACAGAAGATGTGTTGTTATTTACAAAGGCTTCCCGATCTTAAGTAAAGGTTGTTGTAGACATTGTAAGAGTTTTATGAATACTCAGGTTTATCCATAAATTTAGAGTAATCCAAAGGTATGTCTTTTGTTGAAGAAAAGTCTGGAAAATGTTGAATCATTTTAACCATAACTCATGAGATTTGTTGATAACTAACATTAGGAATTCTAACTTAAATGAAGACATCTGTTATCACTTGATGTGGATATTTAAGTGTTTCAGGAAAAGGCCTAAGCTACAAAAGAAAAGGGGAGCCTACGCATAGAAAGCTCACGCATCAAAAGTCTGGAAGACTTAATCGTAACATGAACTATTCAATCCAAGACAAAAGGAAGAATCAAAAGTCTGATAACTCGCTTCAAAAGAAATTCTTTCGCGTCAGAATAACTTACCAGACTCAGACTTGAAAGTACCATCTCAAGCTTCAGAAAATATGAAAGCATCAGACTCTATCTCCTCATCTTGAATCATCTCAGAAATGGTCTGGTACATGAACCATTAACGGTCACAAGTCATCTCCATCAAAAGCTTATTCAAAAGATTCGCAAAAAGGAAGATTGACTAAATAAGGTGGATTTTAATCTAGTCTAAAAAGTAATTAAGTTTCATTTCTATCTTACGCATTCAGAGATTCTCTGATCTAAGTTTTCCTTCTTAGTGAAACTTATGTTATATCTACTCCATCTATGACGGTATAAATCCTGAAAGCTCCTACATCTATATTACTTGTGCAAAACGTCTCTCTCTCTCTCTAACAACAAAAGCTCTTATCCTTTGTACAATTCCAACAAGAAAGGCTTTTGTCCCTTGCACAACAACTCTCTCAACGGTTATATAATTCACAGCCTCTACCTAAACTTAACAGATTAATTCTATATAAACAAAATTGATCTCTTCTTCACAAAGAGCCTCTTGAAAAATATATAGAAGAAAATATGAGGAGAGAAAAATTAATTACCAAGAATTGAGGATGAAAAGAAATATTAGAGAAAAATGAAAAAGAGAGAGAGAGCTTTAAAAAGAAGAAGATGAGCTAGAATACACCATAAAAGTGTAATGGAAGAAGAAGAAAAATCATGAAGGATCATCAGACATTCATGCACTCAAGCTCATATGAAATGAAGAAATGGCAGTTTACCCAACAACAAGTAACTCTACCTGGAAGATCTGCCATGAAGACAAAGAAAGCTCGGTATGTGCACTCACCTTTCTACTTAGATGCCATAGTAGCTTGGGATGTGCCTTTGTGCACTTTAAATGCATATTATCCCAAGTCATACTTTCTGGCTCAGTACATTTTCCAATCATCATTCACTTTCTGAATGTATTGAGCCCTGTGGGAAAATTAAGCCCTCTTTTTCTTTATAAACCCATTTTCGTGGTTTATCACTTAACTTGGCTGAGTGAAGGGGCTTATTTTAATTGAGCTAATTCTTTCAATCCTTTGGTAGTACAGGTCTGGTGTATTGTCAGACTCTGTTAGTGTGGGAAACATTGTTGGCCTGGAAAGGCTTTTGAAAGAATACTCGGGGTTCAAGTCAGGAGTGCCTCATGAAAGAATACTTGGGTCTGCCCCAGGAGTGGGTGCTGCAAAATAATACTCATAGGAATCCAGAGGGGTCTGGTGTGTTGTATCATGGGCTGTACTTAGGCCAGGAATGGCAAGAGTCAAGAATACTCTAGGCCAGAAATAGCCAGTGTCAAAAATACTTGGGGCCAGGAGTGGCCGGTGTCAGAATACTTGAAGCACAGGTTGTGTTTAAGCCAGGAGTAGCTAGATTCAAAAATACTCAAAAGCACTGGGTGTGGTTAAGCTAGGAGTGGATGAAGTTAATAATACTCGTAAGCCCGGTCTGGGCTGTTTATGTAAAAGTTTTTACATAGTGGAAATCCTTCAAATTTGAAGGTACTGGATGTAGTCTCCAAGTTGAAGGTGAACTAGTATAAAATCGCTTGTGTATTGTCTCTTTCTCTCTCACTCTTTATTATCAAAAGTCTGGTGCATTATTATTGTTATAGTCGATAGTAAAAGTCTGGCAAAAATACGCTCGCTCAACCAAAGTATCAGCTCTCCGTCTCTTGAAAGTCTGGTCCGTTGTGCGTAACATGATAACGTTTAAATATCACTTTTTGGTTTGAAAAAGTGAACAGATTTATTCAACCCCCTTCTAAGTCTGTTCTCCGAACCAACAATTGGTATCAGAACATGGTCTCTGGGATTGAACACTCTAACGAGTGTAGAGGAAGAAGATCCATGAAGAAACTCACTATGGTGAAGACTAAAAGGAAGAATCAAGAAGAAGAAGCTACTCAAAGACTGAAGAATTTGAAAGTCTAAGGACAATCAAGAGATCAAGAAAAAGACAAGCTTAGAAAGAAAGAGGATCCAAACACGAGGAATAGAAGAAATCAAATGTAGTATTTTAAATTTTTTAAATATAAAAAAAATAACTGGTTATATTTAATGACTTTTTTTTTAATCGGTAGAGTTTAAACATATATGTATATTTTTAAGTTTTTTAAAAAATGAAAACTTAGGAAACAATTTACCAAGAAAATCCACATTAACTTTGATATCATATCCGGAAAAAAAATAATTAATGAGGGAGCAGTAAACTATTAAGTCGTGGGTTTGAGTAAAGAAAGAGAAGAAGACAGAAACGATCAGATCTGATCTTGGGTAGAGCACGTGGGTATGCAGTTGGCTCTGGTGAAATATCTACAGACTACATATACATCACACCAAATGCTTGTGTTTATTACTAACAACAAAATGTCCAACCAAATCCGCCTCTTTGAACTCAACACTGGAGCTAAAATCCCCTCTCTTGCCTTGGGAACCTGGCTTGCTGGTGCTGCCATCGTTCATGTCATAGAGCATGCCATCAAGGTCTCTTTTTACGTGATATAAAACATCTTCCTATATTGTATATATCCTCGTCTTGTGAACTGTTATTTGTACCTTTTCATTTAGACCAATAAGTTAAAGGATAATTCTTTTATCTGAAAGTATTATCAAAATATTTCCAGTTTTGTTAAACAATAACACTGGTTAACAAATATAATTTTTTCAAGGGTGACTCTTCCTTTGTTTTTGGTGGTTTCTTCCGCTTGATATGCTTCTTTATTATTTCCTCGTCTTTTGACAACAAACAAGTTAATATTAAAAGAGATAATTATACATTTATAGATGAATTAATAATTAATTTTTTTTGTTATCCCAATTTATTAAGAATAAATTCAAAAGTTATTTATTTTATTCCTTTATTTCAATCATTTAATTAAATATGTCCTAGAGAAATGGTATCTAATATAATTAATATAAATATTGGTTTTATTAATTTAATCTCTTTTTTAAAAAAATCCAATCTAGTATGTTAATTTTTGCAGTGTTTTTACTTATCATATTTATTCGTTTTCTGGGTTTGCACGCCAGGTCGGTTACCGCCATATTGATTGTGCTCATATCTACGGCAACCAGAAGGAGGTATTGTCACAACTTACGATATCAATGCTAAGTTATGTTTTATCTTCTTTTTTTTAAGTGATGCTATAAGTTATCTATTTTTATTATTTGGTGTCATCCTGTCCCAATTCAACAAATTCACTAGCTTGTTATATAGTGTCTTTAATTACCTGCACATTAGTTTTAGAATTTGACAATTAAATCATCTTATATGTAAGTACCCCAATTGGCTATGCTACACTTTGGTCTTCATTTTATATGCTGTTTTTATTTTTATTCTTCTTATTATTACAATGAAAATTAAGCAAAATACTATGAACTAAAGAAAGAAACATCTGAATTCACAAGCAACAATTGGGATAATTTAACTGGACACTGACAAAGTAGAATTAATTAACCTCTAATCTCAAATGATTGGATAATTCTATATGCTACTATATATATTGTTTAAATAGTTTAAATGAAGCCATTTTAATATTGATCAAGTAGTTTTAGACGACCCGCCTATACTAAGCAGTTGGTTAACAAAATTACCTCAGATTTTTTTTAATTTAGAATATATATTATATATTATTAAAAAGAAAGGAAAAAATCATAATAAAGGTTTGAGATTTTTGTAAGATTTAAGATATTATCAGTGCTATTAGAGAAATAAATTTTGTGAAAGTATATTATATTTTAATGAATAAGAGTATACTAATGTAAAAGTTATTTTGAGTAACAGTACTAATGACTTTGTAGTCTTAATGTGGGGCTGAATTGATCAGAAAAGGTGAAATGCGGTAGTGTTAAATTGCGACACAACATTCAAAATTTTGATACTGCAAGAAATTGGGTTAGTTGTGGTTGAGAATTTATATATTAGATAAAATAAACCTTACACCAAAGATATCTTTTAACAAATGATCTTCATAAATACTGATAACTGATTGAGATAATTATAAATAAGAATGAATATTTGCTCATTTTCAAATTAGATGATTTGTTTAGAGATTTCCCATATATAATGGCTTCATTGTTTTATCCATTGTATTGTAGATTGGCTCAGCATTAAAGAAGTTATTTGAGGAGGGTGTAGTCAAGCGAGAAGACCTATGGATTACTTCTAAACTCTGGTTTTTATTTCAATTCTAAATTATATCATCCCTTTTAATTTGTTTGGCTTCAATATCTCAATAGATTAGAAGGAGTTTTGTGTACTTATGGCTGAAATTAAGAACTAAAGATGTTGAGCAGGTGCACAGATCATGCTCCAGAGGATGTACCAGAAGCTTTGGACAGAACTTTGAGAGAGTTGCAACTTGATTATATAGATCTATATCTTGTAAGTGGGTTCAATTTGGTGACTCTTTTGTCTTGATTTATTTTGTTTCACAATTTAGAGTGAAAATACAATGCATGAGATATAAACTTCTCCAACTCCATCCAATGACAAATCTTGTTCTTGGAACTGGAGGATAGAATGCATGTTTACAGCATTGGTAAACTGATGTGTTAATTTGCCCTATAAGATTCATTGGCCAACTCGAATGAAGAAGGGATCAGAGGGGTTCAAGCTTGAAAACATAGTGCCATCAAACATACCTAGCACTTGGAAGGCAATGGAAGCACTCTATGACACTGGAAAGGCTAGAGCAATAGGAGTAAGCAATTTCTCCGCTAAGAAGTTGGGACAGTTGCTTGAGGTTGCTCGTGTTCCTCCTGCTGCCAACCAATTAGAATGCCACCCAGCATGGAGGCAAGACAAGTTGAAAGCATTTTGCAAATCCAAAGGTGTACACTTCTCTGTAAGTTTGCAAATCTTGGATCATTTACTATTGACCCAAAGAGAATGCTAATATCCTTAACTAATAATAATTAAGAGTTGTTAAGTACATCTTTCCATTATAACATATCCTCTTTTTAATATTAATACTTGTACATGTTAGACACTTCTTTTAAGTGTTTATGTTAAAATTTATTTGTTATCGACTCAAATATTTAAGGCCGGATAATTTGACACCTCCTTTATATGACTTAGACATTTGAGTAAATATTTCCACATAGATGAACATTCATTCATATTATTAAAAATGTATATATTTTTAATTTTATAAAAAATTAAACCTTGAGTATAATAAAAAGACACTTAAAAATGTATTTGTGTGAAGTGTTACTATTAGCCGCATCAAAGTGACTGTGTCCATGTCGTGTCCGGTGTCCATGTCGTGTCCGGTGTCCATATCAATGACAATATGTATGTTTCATAGGTTATTATATAGAAAGTCTAACGTGCAAGTAATGATAAATAATAGTATGAGTTAAAAAAAAAGGAATAATCTTGAAATTCTCTTTCAATGTGTTATTTAAAATTTTTTCTAATTATACTAACAATTGTAAAGTTGTAATTTTGTGATGAAATTAAAATTCTTTTATAGAATTTTAAAAATTCCCCATCAAAACACAACATAATGTTTTTGAGTTAGCATGAAGAAATGTTCAAATTTTTATGATATTTTGAGTAAAACTTTTGTGATAATTAAATTGCAAACAGGGGTATTCACCTCTAGGCTCCCCTGCCTGGCTTGAAAGTGATGTCCTTAAGCATCCGGTTATAAATATGATTGCCGAGAAATTAGGGAAGACTCCAGCACAAGTAGCTCTTCGATGGGGACTTCAAATGGGGCATAGTGTTCTTCCCAAGAGTTCTAATGATGCAAGGATAACAGAAAATTTTGGTATTTTTGACTGGTCAATTCCTGAAGACTTGCTTCCTAAGTTTTCTGAGATTCAACAGGTAAATATTTCATCACCTAAATACATTAATTGATGCCCATTTAGTTCTCACGATGAATTTGATATTGCAGGTAAGATTACTCAAGGCTAGTTTTTTAGTTCACCAAACACCCGAAGCTTTCCTATCGGAGGAGGAATTTTGGGATGATGATGTATGAGAAGACAACTAAATGGTTGGTTTGAATAATTGAAAGGATGGAATTAACGAACAGATTATTGTGTTTGCAACCTTAGATTATGTCAAATTAAAAATTTATTTATTTTATTTTAGTGATTTCTATGGAACTTCACCATTTTCATATTTATTGGAATTAAGGGTGTTTATGGATTGAATTGGATCCGTTTTGAAGTTAAAAATCATCCGATTTAATCAATAAATTATTATGCAATTTGGATTGGATATGTTTGGATGTACTATGAAATCTGATTTGATATATATCAGTTTGGATTGGATTAGATTTTGGTTTTTAAAAAATACCTTAGAAATAAATCACTTACTAAAGAAATTACATACTAACAATAGTAATAGACAAATAACATGATAATTCCACCTGAAAATTCAAAAACTAATATGATAAATTCAATATAATCTATTAAAAAATATCAATTTTTTTATCTATTTTTTTGGTTCAATTAAACATTTTTTTAAAATTAGATTGAATGATGAACACCTCTAATTTGAATGTTTCCATAGTGGTGAATTTCTATCCTGTCATGTTTTATATGGATTTCTAAATCAAATATAACATGTATTTTCTTTAATTATAGTCAAACCCCATGGGGTATTTTTCACAAATTTAAAAAATCAAATGACATATTCATTAATTAACCTTCTTTTCCTTGTTCCTTCTTCATCAGTATAACTATAAATACTATAAATTAAAAATATAAAAAACTAAATAACTACATAACTTACAATTGTGAGATATGCGATTTCATATTTTGGAATTGTTAAATGACCAATTCATTGTCAATGGTGTCAAACACACCTCTTTCAATGTAAGTTATTTGAGAATCTTAAAGTTGCATGTCCACAATTGTATAAAGTAATTCAACACAATAGTGATATTCTAAATTATTTTAGTTATTTTGGCCCCTTCATAATTTTTATTGAAGCTCCGTTGCTGACTCAAACTCATTGGATTAGCTTACAAGTTGACATACCTACATAAAAAATTGAAAAAGTAAAATAAAAATTAGAGGTAAAATAGATTATTATAAAAAATTTAAAATTTGGAATAAACATATCTAGTTTTGACCTTTTATCAAATTATGTCCCATGAAATATATTATAACCTGCAAGCCGACTAATGGGTAGTGGTTAACTTGGGTTGGCTCAAGTTTTTCATGGGTTAGGTGAGTAAGGTTCAAAATAAGTTCATTTTAAGTTACTTTTTTAAAACTCGACTAACAAAAAAAAACCCTAATAAGTCGAGTTAACCCATTAGTTACTACCTAAATTGACCCTATAGACACCACTACTAACAAAAACACCCTTTAAAAATAGTTAATGCAACTATTAGGTTGTACCAGCCTAGTGGATTATGGGGTTGCCACCTAGGCTTGGCAATAGGGTAAGGTGCCATAGGGGTAAATTTTGCTCTCCCCATCTCATACCAATAAAAGTTGAAGAGGGTTCGAGTTAAAATAAAGTGAGCTTGAAAAGCCCTACCCAAGAATTAAGCATCTTAACAAATTAACCACATGTAAAGGTGATCTCTTACATTTATTGCTAGAGTTAATGACTTCTTTATTTTAATAAATGCATGAGCTAAAGTTCTTCTTAATTGACTCATGTGTAATGACCCAGAAATAAATTAGAAAAAATAAATTAAATTTGAATATTCTAGTGAAAACTAAAAATTTTAAGAAATGAAATAAAATATTTTATTTTGACTCATTAATAGTTTTTTTTCCAAAAAATTGTTATAGGTTATAGTAATTTCTTTGGTTGCATATAAATAGTTGTTTTATTTAAATATTTGAATTTATCTAAAATTTATCAATTTAAAATTTATTAATTATTATATTAATGCATAATACTTTGTTATTTTATATTTAAAGACTAATTTTATATATATATATATATATTTAAAAACATGTTGATTATAGAGATTAGTTAATGAAGAATTGTAATTAAGAGATACCAAGAGTGTTAAAAAATTAAAATTAAAATAGAAATTTATACTATTTTAATGAGTTAAATGTATAGATTACTAAATTATTAGATACAAATAAAAAATTATAACTCTATTACTCTATTTCAAGGTATATTGTAACCTATTTTAAATATCTTATAAATATGTTAACAAAATAAATGTATTGGCTAGTCAAATTAATAGGCTATATTTCATTAAACAAGACTTTTTCATAGAATTTGTTACTCAATCCCTGACAGTGAATGGTTGCAACAGTCTTTGTGCATGAGCAACTTGCGCACTTGCGTCTGACTCTGATTCAGGTGTCAGTTTTTCTAACCGGGGTTAGGTTGACAGATCCGTACCGGAGTCTGATTATTAGTTCGGTGTCGAGGTACTCCGGAGTCTTATGGGTCACGTTGTTTCGCATTCTACATCGTCCATGGGCCGCGACAGTTGGACTTCGGCCCATAGCAACCTCAATGGCTATAAAAGGAGGGTGGTTGCAGTTGTTTCTTCATTTTGCTGTTTTTCTGCCCTAAAACTTTGCCTCTCTGGTGTCTCTGATATTTTATATTTCGTCCTGGCCTGTACTAGAAGAACTAAGAGACTCATTTATACAGATGGTCATCTCTTTATCCCGACTTCTTAATCTTCTTTTATGATGTCATATCTAACTGCTAACAGCGGCCATGCGAGGGACAACTCCATGGAAGTTATCTCTAACTCTTCCTCATGGCCACTTGAGGCACCCCAGCCTAGATCGTGGTTCTCTCAAGCAAACATTCGTAGATTGGTTAGGATGGGGTACTGGGGCGGTTAAGTTAGGGATGCTAACTTGGCGAATCAGGTTGCAATCATGCCCCCTAATCTAGAGTCTTCTCTTTCTTTTTATTTTTCCTCACCCGGTCTCTATTTTCTCACTCATCTCCAAACTGAGATGCTGATTCTAGCGTAGTTCACTACTACACTGATGATACTGATTATTCCCTTTTTAGAACACGTCCTCATTATGGATGCCTCCAAAACTTCCACGGTCAGGACCGATCCTGAAGACACACACATGATTATGGACGGGGGTTGACTAGATTGCTCGCAAAGCCCAAGGCCTTTACTTCTGGATTGCTAGAGACATTGTCGCAACCATCAACCAGCATGTTAATGCCAATAAGAACTAAGAACTTGAGGCTAGTACATTCTAGCATTCAAGAAAATATGAAGACTCATTCGTCTTGTACGCTTCTTAGTTCATGGACCGGGTTTGCCATATTCCCTGTGAAAGATTTTTATTTTTTCACGAGTTCACGTTGACCAAGGTGGGAGTCTAGTTCCCATTCACAAAGTTTGAGATAGGGGTGTTAAAGTTTTTAGACATGGCCTTCCGTCAATTGCACCCCAACGGTTAGGGTTTAATCCTTTCCCTTGAAGTTCTTGCCAAGCACCTAGGCTTTACTTCGACAGTAGCCATTTTTTGGGTATGCTCGAGTGATGCGTCATGGTAGCGTCGGTATGGGCTTTGTTAACCTATGGTGTTAGAGCGACATCCTTAATTTTGAGGCCTTCGTGGAGTCTGCTAAAACTGTAGGAACCTCCTTCAAAAATTCATTTTTTAAAGTCTTCGCCAAAGGGACTGAACCCCTATTATGGAAGAATGAGGAATGCTAATTTTTGATATACACGGGCTGGACTCACCAACGTTTCCTTCTTGAAAGCTCGGCGCTATCGAGGAACGCCCACTTAGTGAGGGCTCTAGGGCTATAGTAGACACATTTCATGCTATCTCCCAGAGTGCTCCCATAAAGTGTCGATCCTTGCTTGGCACTACAGAGACGAGGAATGACTACCTTGCCTGTTTGGGTACTTACCCTCCCTTTTTTTCTTTTGCTTCTGATTGATACTATTCTGGTTCTAACCTTTTTTTAACTTGCACTTTTTTTGGAAACATGAGTAGGGACGCTTTGGACCCACTCTGTAATCTTTTGGTTGGCATGAATGTCGATGCTTCTGAAGAGAACAAGGTCATTCCCCAGCTCAAAAAGGTTGCCTCCCTCCAAATCCCTAGGGCTAACATTCTGGTAGGAGCTAGGTCCAAGAAGAGGGAGAAAAAGAAGAACTCTGAGGGCCATAGAAAGAAATAGAAGGTCAATGAGGATGAGGAGCAGAAAGACTCCGACAAGGGTAAAGCCATTGTCGTTAAGGATAAACAGGTGAAGGAGACCCCCCACCACGACGTTGGTTAGGAGGGTCTTGATGAACTAGTGGAGAGAGTTACTTCTCCATCAATCGAATTTACCCTCCCATACCAGCTCAAGGAGGGGTTAAACTCCAATGACATTCGCTTTTCCCTTGACACAACGATGTAGTCCCATCTTAAAACTCTTTTTGTCATTCGTTCCACTGCCACTGAAGGACCATTGAGGGAAATAGCGGTTGAAAGAAAAAAAGCCCGCCTGTTGGATGGTCAGGGTCAAATTCATCAAAGGGTTAAAACCTTGAATGAAACCAACCAGGCCCTTTAGAAATCAGAGGGTGATTTGAAGAACGAAAATGACAGGCTCCGCCAAGAGGTGGATGGACTGAAGGACTAAGTGTCCAGACTACTAAAGGATAATGAAGGCCTTTCCACTACGGTTAAGGAGGAACAAGCAAAGTATCATATAGATATGGAGTTGTTTGCTCGCGCCGCTCTAGATGCCTTTAGCCACACGGCCTGATTGGTCATTTTCCATAATCGGGGTACCAATCTCAACTTGAATGGATTTAGGTTTTACAACAAATTCCATGGTGGGGAGCTGGTTACCGAGGTCAATGGTGAGGCTTATGTTCCCTCTGATGAGCCCTTTAAGTTAACTCCTTTGGCGGCGGGCAAAGATGACAGTCCCCTACACTTATTGAAAGAAATAAATAATGAAGATCAAGAAGATGACAAAAGGGAGAATGAGGAGAATGATGACCACGGGGAGTATGTTGACCTCTGAATTTTTATGCTTTCTTCTTATCAGCTCTGTAGACGGGATGAGCTCCGTCCATTTTGAATGATTGTCTTGACTTGGCCTTTTATGCCCCCTATTATCTTTTGTCGGGGTATGGCCACCTAATTTTTGTGAATGACTTTTAATCTTTTAAATAATGATATTGTCTTTTTACACATCGGTTTTTTATATAAAAATGGAAACTTCAGACTTATCAGAATTCGTAACTTAGAAATAATTTTCTTGTAATTACTTCCGATATTAAAATTGAAGCGATAACTGGAATCTGTTCTTCGTGAGAACTGTAAAACATTAGATTAAATAATCATATCCATTCCAGGGCTTTATGCCACTCTTGGGGACTTAGAAATTTCTTGTATCCACTCTGGGGGTTTTCAACCGCTTTGGGGTTTAATTTTAATAACCGCTCTTAAGGTTTTTTTAGCCACTCTAGGATTTATGTTTATTTAGAATTCACTAATTCTTTTTATACTGTGGTTAGCAAAATAAGAAAGGAAGAATCATATTTTTTTGGAACTGATTTCATTTTTGGAGAAAGCACCCCGACTGCGTGTCTTATTAAAAACCTCCTAGGCAAAACCCTATAGGAAAAAACCTTGGTAGGAAAAAAGAGTACATGGCTTATGACGCCGGTTAGCTATAATACATATGTAGATTCTTGACATTCCATTTGTTTTTAAACACTTCACCTTGCAAAGTTTCTAATAGGTAAGCTCCTCCTAAAGTGACGTTATTCACCCAGTATGGGCCTTCCCAAGTTGGTGCTAGCTTTCCTTGATGGGCGAAGTAGTTTCCCATCGAAGCTTTCCTCAAGACCAAATGTCGACATTGAATCTTCATTTTTATACCTTCATATTGTAGCACAGGATGACTTTAGCTTTAATAGCTTGATCTCAAACAAATGTTGTTTCCCTTACCTCATGAAACGAGTCCAACTCATTCTTTAATCTTGAACTGTTGTCTTATTCATTGAATTGTTAAACCCTTGTGGAGATCTGGTTGATCTTAACCAATATTACTGCATCCACTCCATATACCAACTGGAATGGAGCTTCACCGATAAACAAATAGGGTGTAGTGTGATAGGCCCAAAGGACATGACATAGTTGATTTGTCCATTCTCCCTTTGCATCTCCAAGTCACTTCTTTAGACTTTTCAAAATCTCTCTATTCGTCACCTCGACCCCCCCATTAGTTTGAGGGTGTTTAATTGATGAAAATATTTGTTGGATCTAAAGCCCTTCAAGGATGCTTACAAACTTAGCATCTGTAAATTGCGTTCCATTATCAGTAACAACCCACCCTGGAATGCCAAACCGAGTGATTATGTTCTCATACAGAAATCAACGAGTTCTGGCCGAAGTTATGTGAACTACCGCTTCTGCTTCAATCCACTTAGTAAAATAATCAACTCCAACAATCAAGTACTTGACTCCATGATAAGATTCTTTCGTAATGGGGTTTTGTGGCAAGTTTAACCATGACAGATGTAGTATATTCGAGTGTCGTTCCACTGAGGGACTAGAAACTTGAAGACTCGGTTCAAATAGCTTTAGCAAGATAAAAGTCCATTTTTATGTCGAGATAAAATAGTAAAGATTAATGTAAGCATGCATAAACAGTAATAAACTAAAGGAGAGTTCAAATATGGAAAGAATGGGATCGAATCTCGCTCATCTTACCTTTCATAACATTGGATACATTGATATAGATAGTTTCTATACATAAACCATTCGTTTTGATTCCTCGACTTTGAAATTCTAAGAAAACCTTTAAAACCTTGATTCCTCAACCATTTTAAAAGGTTTTCCAACATTCGATATGTTTGTTATTAGCGTTCAATATGTCAAAAGTTATTCCTAACATTCAAGCATATTGAGTACCTCATTCAAATCGATTTTCATAAACTATTTTCCAATAACTTAAAAGAACTGAATCAAGATACTATTTGTGCAATAGATTCTAGCAAATAACATGGAATGAAATACCAAAATCAATAGAATAGTACCATATATATCAAAGTAGAGCCAATGTATGAAAGGAAAAATTCACTACATCCAATCCCAAATAAAAGGATTAGCTACTCATAGTAGCCATTACAATCATCAATCAACGAAAAAAGGAGAAGAGAAAACTTTGGATCTCTAAAAATTGCTTCCAAGAAGTAGGTTTTTTTTTGTTTTCTTGTGTATTTCCTTGTTCTCCTCTTCATCTCTGCGAGCTGAGTATTTAAATATCAATGGGATCGCTCAAGCAAACATTCTTTCGCTCAAGCAAGTGTAACTTTTTGCATCTGATGGAGATCTTCGTTGTTCTTCATATTCTAGCTTAAGCGAGCTGGTCTCGCTTAAGTGAGATCAACTCTGATCCTACTAACCTTTTTTTCGCTTGAGCGTCAATCCTTTCACTCAAGCGAGTGCATCTTTTTCTTGGTTCTATTGTTTTCTCACTCAAGCAGTAACTACTTTGCTTGAGCGAGTATAGCTCCTGAAGCTCTCTGGACTATTTTTGCTTAAGTGAACTATGATTGCTCAAGCGAGTTTCTTCATTGACTTTTTGTTTCCTTCCCCTCTCAAGCGATAAATACAACGCTTGAGTGAAAGTCTCGCTCAAGTGACTATGGGTCTCCCTCAAGCGAGATTCTTTAGGATGTTTGTTTTTGCTTCCTCTTGCTAATTCTTCATGCCATTCCTCAATTTCCTTCTTGCAAAAAGTAAAATATATAACTATGAGGCTCTTATGATATATATAATAAAGTTGGGAAAGAGATTTAAATTTCTTGACATTTTAACACATAATTTGCATTGAAATCCAATAATTCTCAAAACATTTATCCACTTCACATGGAACTTTAAACACAATAGGAAATTTATCACTCCACTTGGGGCCTTTAGGAATAGACCTAAAATATCCATACCCTATTGATGGAATGGCCATGTGACAGCCAATGTGAACATATCCTCTATTGGGATGTGGAGTTCGTTGCTGTTTTTCTGGCAAGCATCACATTTCTTGACATACTCAATGGCATCTTTGGTCATTGTGGGCCACCAATATCCTGCCCATAGTATCTTCCTTGCCAGACTTTTTCCACTATAGTGGTGACTACAAGTTCCTTTATGCACCTCAGTCATGACCTCATCCATTTTTGCTTCATTTAGGCACTTCAAGTAAGGGGTCAATATTCCCCTTCAAAATAAATTTCCATCAACCAAAACAAAATTTAGAAGCTCCTTCTTCAATTTTTTCTTCTCGATCGGGTCAATTAGGAGCTGTCCACTCACCATATATCGGATAATTGGGATCACCCAAGAGTCATCAGGGTAAGCTTTAGACTGGATGACACAAACTCTGACATGGGTCGAAATGCTTGGTGCTCCTAGAGTACTTTGAATGACCATAGTCATGGAACCTACTTTCTTAGTTCTTGTTAGCTGGGATAGGACATCAACTCGCACATTATCTTCCCTTGAAATATGTTTATACTTAATTTCTTTGAATTTTTCTCCCAAGTCCTTCACCTTAGCTAGGTATTTTTGTAACAACGGTTCTTTGGCCTGATAACTTTCATTAATTTATGAAATCACTAACTGTGAATCACTGCAAAGGACAGCGGTCCGGGGGCTTAAACATCCAAAACTACCCTCAATACTGCGAAGCAAGCCTTATATTTTGCCTAATTATTCGATGTTTTGAAGTTGAATCTATGTTTGAATATGTGTTTCAGGTTGTATGATTTTGATAATGATAAAGCAATTGAGGAATCATGACAAAGAGTACAAAATTCATGAAGAGTCTTTACAAGAATGAAACAGAGAAGAATCAGCAAAGATAAGCATCAGACTCGAAGCCTAATCGATTAGCACTAGGCAATTAATCGATTACACAACTTCTGTTTGGCATACAATCGATTGCTACAAGGAATCAATTCCATTATAGAGACTCTGGAACAAATACTAATCGATTACATCAAGTCATCTAATCGATTAGCAAGCCTCTGTTTGTTACATAATTAAATACAACAAGAAGGCCAATCGATTACCAAATTTGGAAAAAGGATAAAATGCATCAGGTACAATGCCTAATCGACTACAGGGTAGTCCAATCGATTACCTAAGTTCTGTGAAGTTACTAATCGATTGCAACCAAGCCACAATCGATTACCAAGTCTCTGTTTGCTCAAAAATCGATTGTAAACCAAGTCATAATCGATTACCATGCTGTGTAACTGAATTAAATGCATCAGGTATCACTTACAATCGATTGCAAGACATACACAATCGATTAGCCAATCTCTATCTTCAAGTTAATCGATTAGATGGAAAAGCCTAAGCGATTACACAACCAATTAAATTGAAGAATTCGAAGTGTAATCAATTACAGCTCGAGGCCTAATCGATTACACTAGTGCCTGACAGTGAGAAAAATGGTTTTTAGTGTAAAAATAGCTCAGCTATCCATTACAATTCGAACACCAATGCTATGCAATGGCTCTGAAGACTTTCGGGCTCCTCTCCAAGGCTTATAAATGCAACACTCATTCAAGCTATCAAAAACATAAAAGGGGAATCATTCATAGTTTACATTTGTGCCTTGTGAGTCCATTTCTTTGTTTAGTTTCAATTTCTGAAACTTTGAGCTTACATTTGTATATCCTCTCCTCTTGTTGAGAGTTAGAACTTGAGAGCTTATAGTTATATATCTACTCTATTGAGAGAGTTAATTGATTATAAACCAAACACCAAGGTTTTCACTCTAGGTTGAATGGTTACAAAGGTTGGGGTTCAACCTTTGGGTATTGAGAGTTTGAGAAATTGGGTGGGTTGCCCTTGTGCTAGTGAGGATTGAGTTCTTGAGTGTGGGACACTAGGAAGCTACAATTGTTCATAGCTTGTATCTCTAAACTTTAATAATAGAAATCCTTCAAGTGGGTTGCTTGAAGGCGAGACATCCACCGGGTTGGTGGAACTCGTTAAATTGGTTTTGCAAGCTTCTCTTCCCTACTCTCTTGCATTTACTTATTACATTTGGTTGGTATATTGATTTGGTTGTGATAATATTGCTTGAACTTGAATAATTTGGCCTAGTTAAGTTTTCGCATACCAAGTGTTTGATATATTGCCTAAGTGACATTTATACATCATTTTACATTGATTCTTGCACTACACTTGCTATCTCTTGCATATAAACATATTTTGTGAAAAAGGAATCAATTTCAACGGCATTCCAAATAAAAGTTTTAAACACTCAATTCACCCCACCCCTCCTCTTGAGTATTGAGGCCACTTGAACAACAGAATCTAAGAAAGATCTCCATACTAACTCCATCTTCGCTTTCAATGACCACTCTGGCTTCGCACCCTTTTTGAATTTGACGATCCGTCCACATAGATAACCCAGTGCTCTCATAAGGGTATGGGTTCTCCCCTGATTAGCTTAGTTATGAAATATGTTAACACTTAGGCATTTATGGTCATTCTTAGATCATGACAGATGTCAAACTCTGAAAGCTCAATAGCCCACTTAATCATTTTTCCCACCAAGTCCGATTTATAAAATACTGCCTGTAGTGGGAGATCAATCCATACTACAATTGGATGGCGTGGAAGTGCTGCCTTAAATGTTGGGAGATCCATACTAAAGCCAAAATGGTTTCCTCAAGCTTCTGATACCGACTTTCTCAACCTTGCAATACCTTCCCAACAAAGTACACCAGTCGTTGGCCTTCTATTGTCTCTAGGACTGCTCCTATGGCCTCATCTGACACTAAGAGTTAAAGAAAAAGTTGCTCCCCGGGGTCCGATCTTGTCAATACCGGAGGGTTCGCCAATACTTCTTTTAAACTTTGAAAAGCACTCTCCTGCTCCTTCCCCCATTTGAACTTCTTATTTTTTTAGAACTTTATACAATGGGAGCAACCGGTGTGCCATTTTAGGCATGAACCAGGATAGAGCTGCCACCTTTTCGTTCAAAGATTGGACTTCTTTCACGTTTATTAGACTCTGGAGCTCCTTGATTATTTTACATTTATCAAGGTTCGCTTCAATCCCCATTTGGGTCAACATGAATCCTAGGATCCGTCTTGCTGGGACTGCGAAAGTATACTTCAGGGGATTCAATCGCATATTGTACATTTGAATTCTCTGAAAAATCTTCCTTAGGTCTTTAACATGATTACCCCTAACCAGGGTCTTAGCTATTATATCATCAATGTATACTTTGACCATCTTAGATCACATTCCTTCTAACATCTTATTCATCATTCTCTAATACATGGCCCCAACATCTTGAAGTTCGAACATCATAACCATATAATAGAAAACTCCTTTGTCATTGATAGAGGTTGTCTTTTCCTCATCATCTTTCCACATTGAAATCTGGTTACAACCAAAGTAGGCATTCATAAAAGATAAAAATTGGTACCCTGAAGAATTATCTACCATCTAGTCAATACTGGGCAACGGGTACGAGTCTTTTGAATAACACTTATTTAAATTAGTAAAATCTGTGCATATCCGCCATTTTCCATTAGCCTTCTTCTCCATCACAACATTTGAGACCCATGATGAATATTGGACATCTCTAATAAAATCGGCCTTTAGCAGTTCCTCAGTTTGTTTACACGCCACCTGTTGCTTCTCAGGGCCCAACTTTCTCTTCTTTTGAGCCACCGCCCTTGACTTCGGATAAACAGCTAACTTTTGGCGGAAAAAATTAGGGTTTATTCTGGGCATATCTGTCATGGTCCAAGCAAATAGATAGTTGTATTACTTCAACAATTTTATCAACCATTCCTCCATAGTAGTCTCCGAACAATCAGTGATTCCTGTTGTTTTGATGGGGTCGTCTGCTAAAGGAATTGCTTTGATTCCTCCTTCTGGTGTAGGTCTTTACGGGTTCACTAGGTCGACCATTAACTCCTCTCTGGGATCCAAATCAATTAGATTCACAGACCTCGGTATAGCTCCTTCATAAGTGTTTTAAAACATAATAAATAAGATTTAATTCACTTAAATTTTTAAGTCATTTTACACTGTATTTTACTAATTTTCATGATTTATGCTTTCTTTCCATTGTATTCTGCTCAGGTATTTTTATTTTGTAGGAGTTGATACAATTGAGGACTTATTTTTAGTATAAATACATGCAAGGAAAAATGGATGCGAATAATTAAGATTTTGAAAATTGATTTCATGCTATTAAATTTTTACAAATTTGGAAAACAATTTTAAACCTATTTTTACATTAACTTCAAAGCTTGAAAGATTCACCAAAATTTTTACTATGTAAGCTTTGAATTCTCCATTTGTAAAAATTTAATATGCAAGATCAAAAGAGCCAAGGAGAGTCCACGGTCATGCAACTAAGAAAATACGAAGTTTTCAAATTTTTACTTCAAATAATTTCATGACAATTTTGCTTCCATTTTGCCTAGATGTATTCACTCTTTTGGCTTCTCCAAAGGCAAGGAAAATGCTTCAATTTGTTAAATAAATATGGTCTACAAGTGTAGAATTTTTTCAACCAATTTTTCTAGATCATTCACCAATTACTGGAAAGCTTTCAAATTAATCCTAAGATTTTGAAATACTTTTTGTGACCCCGGTAAAAATATGGGAAAGTAATCAAAATTCTTTTGAGGAATTAAAAAGGGATTTTCAAAAAATAATAATGGGCCTTTCTTAAGGATTGAATGTGGTTCTCGCTACGTTAGGTACATTAATAGAGTTCTGACCGGAACATATTAATTAACTCAAGGAAAATCTACCTTGAAAAACTTAATTTAATTCTTGTTAATTAAAAGTTAAAATTGTTAACATAAAATAACATCTAAAACCCCCAGAATCCCAAGATACTCTCAACTCTGTTTTTAACCCAAGGTTAATATTTTTTACTGTATGGTAAATAATTTTTTATTGTAAGGTAAAAAATATTTTTTACTAAAAGGTAAATAATTTTTACTATGAGATAAAAATATTTACTGTAAGTTGAGGTAAATATTTTTTACTATGAGGTAAATATTTTTTTACTATGAGGTAAAAAATATTTACTGTGAGGTAAAATTTTTTTTTACTATCTATCTTGTTTTGTTTTAAATACAAATTATGTATGCAAACTTTAAAATCGTTTATCTGGATGATTAAATTTCAATATACTGGTACTTGGAAACAGTTCCTATGGAGACGATAATCTTTTATATCACGCGACATAACCCTGCGCTTGCGGGCCCTGTCACTCCTTCATCGTTCAAACGTTTTCTTTTAATTGACTCTTCAATCTTTGTCATCTGGACACTCAGGTTGTAACAGTATCGCTCCATTTACTGGTCTACTCTCACAGAAGAGACTTGAGTGTCCTTATCAATGAATTTTATTAATAAGTGTGGTGTTGACACCATAACTTCCAGAGTATTAAGAGATGATCTTTCAAGAATCTCATTAAATGGGGACTTCACATCAATCACCAGGACCCCAGTTCGAACCATCCTCAACCCTGGTTCATATTAAAAAGTCAGCCTTATATCCAAGTAGCCTTTGGTAGGCTGTTTTGCTCCATTGAATGCAGTCAAGTCCTGGGTATAGGGTTGTAATTCTGAATCAGTAAACCTATCTTCTTGAAACATTCATAGAAAATTACATTACATGAAGTGCCCTGGTCCACTAAAATCCTTTGGATTATTTTATTCACAATCACAGCTTCAATAACCACTGCGTCATTTCTAATCCAGGGTTGATGGGACACAATGTGGGTGTACCTGTAAAAGGGACTCTGATATTTAAGTTAGTATGAGAATTACGAGGAAATAGAAAGATTATAGTGGTTTTTAAGGATAGTAAATGTTGTAACTTGTGAAATTAATGAATGACCTCTATTTATAGAACTTCCTTGAGTACAAGTTGAGATTTAACCCTTGGAAGTGAATAGTTTCTACAGTCCTTATGTAGAAGCAACTTGCCCACTTATGACTAACTCTGATTTAGGTGTCAACTTTTCTAACCGAGGTTGGTGTTAACCCGGCGATAGCGTCAGATCCGTTTGTTTCCACCACCGGGTTGTTAATTGGCAAGCGCACCAATCGTTTGTAGTTTTCAAAATTTAGATATCGTTCCACTGGGATTGAAAGTCCAATAACAACAGTAATTTTCTATTTACTATGGTAAATATGAAGAAAGTTATGTACAAAAGAATGATTTATATACAATTTATACAATATTCACAAGATAGCATGGTTGAGTTGTTCATGAGATAAAAAAAAATAAAAATCTATCTAAAAAGTTGAGTTGCAATCTAGAATAGGTAAGATACTTGAGATAAACACAGATAAACAAATTATGTTGAAAATTGGATCCCTAATCTAGAATAACAATGAGGAACTCAAGACATGCATATTTAATCATCAAGTTTCATGTCATTGCAGCTTAAAATCATTATAACTGATCCCTCGTGATATAAATTCTAAGAATTCACCGTAAAGTCCGATCCCTCGTGAGCTTTCTCAGTAAAAACTTGCATTAAGACCTGACCTTATGGCAACAATGGTTAACAACCCCTATAGAATTGAGATACCAAGGGTATTCCAACTTTTACTTTCGTCAAAACAAGTTTCAATACGGCATGAATAATCATTCTCCCGTTTGACATTCATACTAATAAAACAAGTTTCAATACACATGAAAATCATTCTCCCGTTTGACGTTTATATTAATAAAAGATTGAAATACTAACATGGACTTGAATTATAAACATGCAGAGGTCGAATTCACAACATTATACTCAATAGATTAGTTCACCAATTCCAACATAAACAGATTAGTTACACATGGTGAAAGTAAAAACAACACTTACAGAGTTTGACATTACGAAGACGATGAAAACTTCACAATACAACGATCACAATACACCAAAACACACTCAAGTATCTAGAAAACTATTCTAGAACTACAACTCACAAAAGAAGTACTCAAAGTCGAGCACGAAGAGAAGTGAATGAGAATGGGATGCCTTGGAATGGTGTTGGATGGCCCTATTTATAGGGCTGAGCAAGGGTGCTGACGTTACGCGTCAGTGTGACGCTACGCGTCAGACCCCTGACTCAGCCTCCATTAAACACTTGATAATGGCCACTTCAAATTATTAAATTTGATCATGCCTGGCCACATGAACATGTTTCCACCGAGTTTTGGCCTTTCATGCTGAGTGGGGTGGCCCTTAGTGCTGAGTGGAGTGCCCATTATTGGGTCTAAGTGGAGTGGTTGGCCAAAGTGGAGGTGGAGAACACGCAGCACTGACGCTACGCGTGGCTGTGACGCGTAGCGTCAGCATAAAAATAGCTGTTGATGCTACGCGTGGGATGAGGCTACGCGTCAGCTCCTCCAGTGTAATTTTCTCTTGATTTCTTAACTTTTTCACTGTAAAACTAGAGAAAATTGATCAAGGGCAGATTATTTCCAACAACATCCATTTATTAAATTCAAAGCCTAATTTTCTAACAAATTAAACTAATTTTTATAATTTTTATGAAATTTTTATTAAAAGATTTATTGTAAATTTGAGGACTAATAGTTGGGTTGACAGATCCGTACCGGAGTCTGATCATTAGTTCAGTTTTGAGGTACTCTGTCTAGTTTTTTATTTGATTTAGCATTTATTTAATTTTTAGAGTAACTAGTGTCGATTGATTTTGGGGCCGATATGCATACCGAATCAAATTATTTAAAATTTATTATATTAAATAATTTATCAAATGGCATAAAGGATTACTTTTATATGATTTCAATATTTATGAAATTTAATACCTAACTATTTAACAGATTAAGTTAATTTTTGAATGACTAGAAAAATTAAAATAGAAACATATGATGTCAAAAAGTGTCTTGAGTTTGGATACATAGGAAAAAGGTGTCATGGAAGGATGACATTGCTTGTGATGAAAGTTCTTGCAAAGAAATATGCAACGTGCCATAATCTAAAGGAATGAAATAATTGAATAACTGAAATTAATGGGACATGACGAAGTTGTTCTTGTCTTGAAAAGACAAAACCCAAATCTCTCCTTATTCTCTAACTGCCCACTCTCTCCCTTCTCAAACAAAGCTTATTAGTGTTTCCTCATACTCTCCCTTCTCCCCAAATCTTTCTTCCCACTTTATCATAATGTATCAATTTAACTTACATATATATGCATAGTGTCTATGTTTGTTGGCCATACGTGGAAAACTTGTAGCTTCTATTGTAGGAAAATGGTTGGAAAAAAATGGTCTGCAGGTGCAACGAAGGCTATCTCTAAATTTAAATCAAATAGGAAAGAACAATGTTCCTATCATTAAACTATCATCCCATTCATACTATTCCTATTATTATGTTTTTATTATTATAATGTACTTTATGTTTTGCTCTTATAAGGCTCACAATTGTGATACCCAAACATATTTCAACTAGCTTTTCCTAATTAATTTTGATGACAATAAAGTTCTATTCTTATATATGTTCCTACCATGTTTATTAATTTTGGGATCTATGGATTTTAATTTCCATTCCCTTTTTTGAGGAGTGATAGATTTATCCAACATCAATAAAGTGAAAATGAACCTGACTTCTTTGGCCTAAAACTAGTCAATCTACTCATAGAATCACAAATTTATGCTTTAAAATGTTTTTTAATCTAATATTCTTATTTCTCTATCTCAAACTAGGATTAGATTATGATTATTCTTTCTGCTATTGTCATTATTATGATTTGGTTTCCAACTCTAACTACATCTACATTCAACTTAATTAATGGTCTTTATATCTATGTCATTTATACGACTGCCACTTGAATTATTAATATTTTTCTCATTGAGTTTGTTAATCATTTCCATATCTAGGACTTTTAATTTGCTCATTAAATTGATTTAAAAAAATGGTAGTAATTGTAGTGAAATGAAGAATTATATTGATTGGAATTTGAAATAGGTTGGGCATAAATGTCATATAGCTTTTTTATCATAATCATACAAATATTGATTGGTTGACTTTATAATAATAGTATGAAGAGACTTTATAACAATTGATAACAATATATATGTTATGTTGTATCGTGTTTATTTTTCTCTACATTAACATTTAGTAATTTTGGCTAAGGACACCTAATACTATTTTAATGAAATATTTCCCCTTTATAAAAAAATGTTTTGTAGAGGTGATGGGTTAATTTAATTCCAAAAAAAGTTATAAAAGTTCCTTTCTTGAATGATGGTGTGGAATCAAGTCCTAAAAAGGTCTAAAGAGCAACAGATAAGGTAATATGTTAGTTTAACTCCAACCTTTATGAATAATAAGTTATATATACATCTTGAAATACTTATGATCTTACCATGAATAGGAAAGACTCAACAAGTTAAAGTAATTGTGGAGGAACTAAACTGAGATTTGTGTTATGTGGAAATAAAGCTTACTGATCTGGTCTAGATACCGGCCCCCATACTTGTGACGACAGATTGATCTCATATAAGGAAAACCGGTGTCCAGGTTCAACGTTACCACACCGGATATCCGTTGTCTGGTCATCCGCCCTCATTCCATGACAAGCATCATTCATTTTCGCTGTAACGGTTCTGTGTTCATTAATACAGGATATTTATATAATTGTTAGCTTTTCCCTCATAGCAAGAGAAGAGCCTTTTGATAACTTATCAACGAAGACACTGTTTGTAGCAAAATACGTCACATCAATGGCTTCAGAAAGTAAGGGGGCGTGTCAGCAGATTATGCGGAAAAGGTGATTATCCTCTCCTCTCTCTAGAGGATTGTACTCTGATAATTGACCTACCCTCCTGACACATTCTGAAAGTCGAGCCACCTTGATTGACACAATATACACGCAATCAGAGATAAGGGACCCACCTGCATCCAACATATCATTTTTTCTCTTACGTTCAACTATAAGAAGCCATATCAACACACATGCATGGTATCGTTATTCTATCTCACATTTTACTGTTATCACGCTTGAGTATTCATTCAGTTCATACACTCTTCTAACTTGAGCGTCGGAGAATCTTCGCAGGTGGCACCACCTTTCGCCCTCCTACAACGCGAATCGTTGGTGTGAAGGATCTCCAGGACAACAAGACCGGCCTCTCCCACTGAGAGACCGGATTAGTACGTCGGATACACACAGTTCCGGTGTGCAAACCCTAAAAACACCTGCATCCTTGTGGCTGGTCCCATACCGGTTCCTAGACCCCGGTCCAGACCAGTTCATTGGCACGCCCGGTGGGACTCGATAGAGTTATTCCCATTTTCGCAGAAGTTAGGTTGGCACAATGGAAGGTGACGGGAGAGATTTCGTGGAAGGTCACGTGGAGGATGTGACCCATCAACAGGCTGGGAGGAGACTCGTCTTCGAATCTCCTGCAACTCAAACCCGGAGGATGGTGCAAGTGCAGACACCTGACCCTCGCGATGAGGTTATCAGGCAACTGAAGGAGGAGCTGATGGAGCTGAGGCGAGAGAGAGGAGGAGCTGGGGACAGAGTAGTGTCCCATGCAGAGGATGCTCACCATGCATCAGCGAGGGATAGATCCATCACCCTCCAGTATTCGAAGATCCCCACATATGAAGAGAGGGAGTAGACGCAGGACTCTGGTGATAGAGTTAGTATCAGGAGAAGGGAGCAGGCGGTGTTAACTCCAGGGACATACAAGCTTAATGTCCCTTTCTCAAGGAGGTTGATGAATATTGTCATTCCAAAACATTTGCAAACAACTCAGCCATTGTCGATTGGGAAATATAATGGAGAGTCCGACCCCACTAAGCATTTGGATGCTTATGTTTATGAAGCTATGTATCTGGGAGCAGACGAGGATGTCATGTGCAGAATGTTCCCAAGGACGTTGACGGAGGAAGCTCTCAGCTGGTTTAAAAGTTTGCCTTCAGGATCTATAGACTCTTGGGAGGAAATGGCTGCTGCATTCGAAAGCCATTTCGTTATCTCCAGGGATATCCCAAGAACTTCTCACACCCTGGCCCAGATAAGACAGGGAGAAACTGAGACTCTCAAGGAGTTCCTGAAAAGGTTTTACAAGGAGGCTGCGTTGGTCCCTAACCTCACGGAGGCCATACAACTCCATATTGTAGTGGAAGCTCTTCAGCCAAGTTCAGCCTTTGCCCTATCTTTGGCAAAGAGCCCACCTACAACCTTCGAGGAGTTTCGAAGGAAAGCTTCCAAATATGTGGGCATAGAGATGCATCTAGAGGCAACTGCAGCAAGAGTAAAGCCTTCTGCACCCGCTCAGCAGCCACGGAGAGAAAAGGAGAGAGCGAGGCCCGAGAAGCATGCCTTTAGAGAAGACTTTGTGAATGCTCGTCAGCATCCACGAGATAAGCGCGTATCATCGTTCGATCACTATGCTCCGTTGAACACCAGGCACTCACAAATCATGAGGGAAGTTGGTTGGCCAACTCTGAACGTCTTTGGTATAAGGAAGCCAGCCCCAGCCAAGAGGGGTGGTAACCCACGTAAATACTGCACTTTCCATGAGCAGACAGGGCACAACACTGATGAGTGTAAGGCGTTAAAGAATACGGTGGAAACTCTCATTCGGGAAGGAAAGTTGAAGCAGTATTTGTTTAAGGAGAGATCTATGGATGAGCCTCATAGGATAGAGAAAAGGAATAGAGATCCTGATGATGAAGATGATAATACGCGCAACCCAGCAAGGAAGTTCACTGCGGCTGAGAAGCAGAAAGGGGTAGTGATTGCTGAAGGTGCCCAACAAAGTAATATGCCCCAGCAGCAGAGACAGGGCAGACGAGAAGTGATTGAGATGATAGCTGGAGGATTCGCGGGAGGAGGAACATCAATCACAGCACGAAAGAACCACCATAGGATGATTCTGTCAGTCCAGGGTAAACCGAGGAATAACCGCCCTTTCAGGGACGGAGTGACAGCCCCGACGGTGTCGTTTACAGATGATGACTTTGGCCCAACAATTCCAGGAGGTGATGATGCAGTAGTGATTGTGGCCGTCATAGCCAATAAGGACGTCAAGAGGATTCTCGTCGATCAGGGAAGTTCTTGTGATGTTATCTTTTATAATTGTTTCAAACGAATGGGTTTCAGTGATGCAGATTTACAACCATACACACAAGAACTCACAGCGTTTAACGGAGCCAAGCAACCTACTAAGGGATACCTCGACACTTTGATTTCTTTTGAAGGGGAGCCCGGTGCAAGAACAGTCAAGTCAAGAATTCTGGTGATTGATGTGGAATCCCCGTACAACGGTATCATAGGCCGTCCAACATTGAACGCTATGGAAGCAATTGTATCCACCCCTCATCTCCTGATCAAATTTATCGACAAGGACAATGGTGTGTCCTCACTCCGCGGAGATCAGGAGATGGCACGATATTGTTATAATCTGAGCCTCAACATGGTTAAGTTGGATGCATTTAACAAGAAGAGGAAGTTGAACGACGGAGGAACAGCGGCAGGATCTGTCAGTCTTATTGACCTAGACCCCAGAGCGGAATTGAAGATTGATCCACTCAATCCATCTAAGCCCACACCAGATGGTGGCTCCAGGGATGTCATATTGGGAGATTCCCCAGAGAAGGTCACGCACATCAATGATAAGCTGGAGTCTGCTATGGAGCAACGCTTATTAGCCCTTTTGCAGGAATTCAAAGACCTTTTCGCATGGACAGCAGCAGACATGCCGGGGATGGATCCTGATTTCTGTTGTCACAAACTTGCAGTGTATCCTGAAACCAGACCGGTGGCTCAGAAGAAGAGGAGGTTGGGACCGGAGAAGCAGAGGGCGGCTTGTGAGCAAACAGAGGAGTTGTTGAAGGCAGGTTTTATAAGGGAGATACGCTATTCATCTTGGCTTTCTAATGTGGTCATGGTGCAGAAGGCTAACGGCAAATGGAGGATGTGTACTGATTATGTGGATCTTAACCGTTGCTGCCCTAAAGATCCATATCCCCTGCCCAACATCGATCGCATGGTGGATGATTCATCTGGTTACCAATATCTCAGTTTCATGGATGCTTATTCGGGGTACAACCAGATTCCGATGTGGGAGGGAGACCAGGAAAAGACTGCATTTATCAACGACCGCGGTGTTTTCTGCTACACCGTCATGCCTTTTGGACTAAAGAACGCCGGCGCTACCTATCAGCGCATGATTAACAAAGTCTTTGAAGGGATGCATACAAAGCTGGTCGAAGTTTATATCGATGATATCATAGCCAAAACGCCCGCTGGAGGAGACCACATTGAAGATCTACGCCAAGTTTTCACTAGGCTTCGGCAGTACAACATGAGGTTAAATCCTTTAAAGTGCACTTTCGCCGTTCCAGCAGGAAAATTCTTGGGATTTATGTTGACTCAACGAGGCATTGAAGCTAACCCCGGGAAATGTCAAGCAATCCTGGACATGCAGAGTCCTAAATGTTTGAGGGAGGTCCAGTCATTGAATGGGAAAGTGGCCGCTTTAGCTCGTTTCATGCCTAAGATGGCGCACAGGTCCCTCCCCTTGTATAAGGCGTTGAAGAAACACAAGAGTTTTGAATGGGGAGAGGAACAAGAGCAAGCCTTCCAGCAGCTCAAAGCCGTTCTCTCGAGCCCACCAATTCTTGTTAAACCTGATCCAGGCGAAACGTTAATCTTATACTTGGCAATATCCGACGAAGCTCTAGGTGTAGCCCTGGTAAAAGAAACCCCTGAAGGGCAAAGACCGGTGTACTTTACTAGTAAAACGTTTCAGGGGGCGGAAGGAAGGTATCAGAAGATTGAGAAAGCCGCCCTGGCAGTTGTGTGGGCGTCACGACGGCTGAGGCCTTATTTCCATGCGCACCCAGTATTGGTCAGAACGGATTTGCCACTCCGTTCAGTGCTCAGCAAACCGGACCTCGCTGGAAGGATGATAAAATGGTCTATTGAGCTATCTGAATTTGAAATTTCATATGAGCCTCGAGGAGCCATCAAGGCGCAAGTGTTGGCTGATTTTGTAGTGGAAATGACTGGGGCAGACCCGGCCACCCCTCGAGCGCATTGGACCATCTACGTCGACGGTTCGTCGAACAGCAAAGGTTGTGGAGCAGGTGTGGTGGTAGAAAGTGATGACGGCGTACACTTAGAAATTTCCCTCCGATTCAATTTCAAGACCTCTAACAATCAAGCTGAATACGAAGCATGCTTGGCCGGTCTCCGTGCGGCAATTGATATCGGAGCATCAGCAGTTACCCTCTGCAGTGATTCTCAGCTGGTGATTTCGCAAATCCAGGGAGAGTACCAGGCGAAGGAACCACAACTTCAATTGTACTTGAATTGTGTTAATGAGCTGAAGGGAAGATTTGAAGTTTTAGAGTTCAAGCATGTGCCCAGGGAAGAAAATACCAGAGCAGATATCTTGTCAAGATTGGCAAGTACAAAGCAACCTGGTAGCACAACAACGGTGGTTCAGAGCACTTTGACATCACCCAGTATACCTATGTATCCTTCTCTGAATGCCGTCATGGTGAGTTATCCATACGAGGATTCTTGGGTCATCCCCTATATTCGTTATCTGGCTGATGGTCAACTTCCCACTGACGAGAAGGAAAGGAGACGAGTAAAGAGGGAGTTGCCATATTTTACTATGGTCGATGGTGTTCTCTACAGAAGGGGATTCTCTGTCCCATATCTTTCATGTTTAAGAGAAGACGAAGTTCAAGCGGTCTTGACTGAGGTACACGAGGGGCAATGTGGGCACCACGCTGGAGGCCGAAGCCTAATGAGAAAAGTCCTCAGGGCTGGATACTGGTGGCCCACTGTGAAGCAGGATTCCGCAGACTTCGTGAGGAAATGTGACGCTTGCCAAAAATTCTCCAATCTCCATCATACACCGGCCCAAGAGTTATCTTCATCTGTTGTGCCTTGGCCGTTCTACCAATGGGGCCTTGATATTCTGGGTCCGTTTCCCACTGCGCCAGGAGGTATCAAATACTTGATTGTGGGGGTAGATTACTTCACCAAATGGATCGAGGCAGAACCAGTAGTGCATATCACTTCTGCACGTACAAGACGTTTCATGTACGAAAATATCATTGCTCGGTTCGGGGTGCCAGGGCGGATTGTGACTGACAACGGCACCCAGTTTACAGACAAAAAGTTCACGGATTTACTTGAAGGACTGGGGATAATCCAGATATTCTCATCCGTTGAACACCCCCAGACCAATGGGCAAGCAGAGGTAGCTAATCGAGAAGTGCTAAAGGGGTTAAAGAAGCGTCTGGGAGAAGCGAAGGGAGGATGGACTGACCAGTTATGTCATGTTCTATGGGCATACCGCACTACGCCTCATTCTTCAACTAACGAATCCCCATACCGGTTGGTGTACGGGGTTGAGGCGATGATCCCAGTTGAGTTACAAACAAGATCGACTCGTGTTGAATATTTTTCAGCAGAAGATAACAACGCCAACTTAGCATCAGAGCTGGACGTCCTCCAAGAGTTGAGGGAAAAGGCTTTCGTCAGAGATCAGGCAATAAAAGCAAAGGCTGCACTCCGGTACAATAAACGTGTCCAGTACAGAGCTTTTAACACCGGAGACCTTGTTCTAAGAAAGGCCAGTGTGGGGAATAAGTTCGCTCACCAAGGAAAGCTAGCACCAACGTGGGAAGGACCTTATAGAGTTTCGGAGGTGACTGGAAAGGGATCATACCGATTGGAAGAACTTGATGGAACCCCAATCCGCAACAAATGGAACACTCAGAATTTACGAGTGTATTACAGCTAGTTGGTAAGACGGCGTGTACTCTTTTTCCTTATTTGAGTTTTTTCCCATTGGGTTTTCTCAAGAAGGTTTTAACGAGGCATGACCCCAACTACACTTTTCATGTAATGTACTTTCAATTTTAATGAGAATACATTTTAACCGCCCTATCATTCTCACGTTTCTTATGTGTTGTGATTTATAGCCGTAGTTTAATACGCATACACCTCAGGACGGATGAACTCAACTACCAATTCTGTAGTTGATGATATAACTCCTCGAGGAACTGATGAAGACCCCTCAGGATGGATGATCTCAGTCACACATCGTGTGTTTTGACGATGTAACTCCTCGAGGTGGAATGGGTTGTAGGGCTGGTCCTTTCTCAAGGCCACAAACCGAACCCCATTCGAAGACAACATGGGTTGTAGGGCTGGTCCTTTCTCAAGGCCACAAACCGAACCCCATTCGAAGACAACATGGGTTGTAGGGCTGGTCCTTTCTCAAGGCCACAAACCGAACCCCATTCGAAGACTACATGGGTTGTAGGGCTGGTCCTTTCTCAAGGCCACAAACCGAACCCCATTCGAAGACTACATGGGTTGTAGGGCTGGTCCTTTCTCAAGGCCACAAACCGAACCCCATTCGAAGACTACATGGGTTGTAGGGCTGGTCCTTCCTCAAGGCCACAAACCGAACCCCATTCGAAGACAACATGGGTTGTAGGGCTGGTCCTTTTTCAAGGCCACAAACCGAACCCCATGCGAAGGCTTGGGCGCAGTAGGCCGGTTCACAGAGAAAACCGCGCTGAACCCCGAGTAACGGGCGCAGTAGGTTCAGGATTAGCCCTGATCCGAACCCCGTGTTGAAGGCTTGGATTGTAGGATTGCACCGAACTCCAAGTACGGTTAGTAGGATCGAACCGAACACCGTGTGAAGACTTGAGGTGTAGGACCAAACCGAACCTCAAGAGAAAGGCATAAAGCTTACCCTTGTCAAAGTTATACAAAATTCTAAGGCAACATCCGTCCTCAATTGTGGAATACCCATCCCAGAGCGGTTGAAAGCTAATGTACTCGCTCTACATCTTCAAGGACAGATAAGCATTTCTATCTTGTGAGAATTTAAAAGGCAATCTTTGAGATAAACTCTCCCTTCCCAATGAACTTACACTTGGGGACAGGGCGTGCTTTAACTTAATTTTTATTTATTTATTACTATTTGTTGTCTTAATCCGGTGTGATAAGTACGCGTTAAGCAGCTAGGTAACCACACAGAACGGATTCGTAAAGCATTAAAAACAATAAAGTGTTTGGTACAACACTAAGTTATCCAACAATCATACAGTCGACGCAAGCAGTTGAAGAAAAGCAACAGTGAATTTCATTTCCAAGAATAAAGAAATTATTCAGGTTACAAGGTAGTTAAAACTGGAGCTGATCCCAGTACACAGCTATGAATAAAGCATAAATTAAGGGGCCGGTGCTTGATCCTCCGCAGTGGGCACTCCTCCCTTTTCCGCTCTGTCTTCCATTCCAGTTGGGGCACCTTCTTGTGCTTTAGCTCCAGAGGCAGCGGTGGACGATGTAGGCTCCATACTTTGACCTTCTGGGAGGGGAGGCAGTTCGTATAGAGATTCTTTGGGTTCATGGTGCGATCCGTCCTTGTGAACTTCTACAAGTCTTCCCCCATGGAACTCAAAGAACGGATCTAATCCGTACAAATTCAGCTTTATCCCAGGGTTCCGATAGTAGACTTGACGAAGGGCCAGGCCGAAAGATTCATACGCCACATTTTTGCATATATCCAAGGCTTTGGCAGCCTTGGCCTTGGCAGCAGCTAGCCTTCTTTGAACCTTGGCGTAATCCTCTTCTGAGGGCCCAGCACTCGCACTACCCTTTCTGAGTTCATCAATTTGGGCTTGCATCTCCTTCCGAATAGACTCCCACTCCCCAAGGTCCTTGTTGCGACCATCCTCCATAACTTTGAGATCGTCAGCAAGCTTAGCCGATCTCTTCTTCTCCAGTTGTAATTCTTCTTCAAGGAGGGGTATGGATTTGTTCTTATTTTGGAGGTCGGCAACTTCCCGTTCTAGGGCCTTATTCGCAAAATGAACTTTGCTCGCCTCTTCCGTTTTCCTCTGGAGTGTTTCTTTAGTTTTTTCCAATTCCGATTCCACACCCCTGCGAGCTTCAGCTTGTTTGGCTGCCCATTTCTCCTTCACTGCGAGTTCGCTCTCAAGTTTTTCAACCTGATCCATATAATCAGCTTTCTCGCTCAGGGACTCAAGCAGGCCAGACAGTTCATCAAGTTGCCAACGCCCAGCCTTGCAAGCACCTCGGACCCCAGCAGCGTCGAGGGAAGGGCGGAGGCAATACCGTGCCTTTGGGAGAGTAGGAGGCATAGATCCTTGAAACCACAAATAATGAGAAAGGAAGGAGTCACGCGGAGGATCGAACGCCGGAGGAGGACCGTTCCCAGAATCCGGCTCTGAAGCATTTTGAGAAGAAGGTGCAGAGAACTCAGGAGCGGGTTCCTTTCCCTTGTTCTTCTTTAATTCGGTTTCTTCGGCCGTCCTCTGACGCTTCTTCACAGGGTCATCAGAAGAGGGCTTCTCTTGATCGGCCTTCTTTACAAGATGCCTCTTCTTTTTCTTTCTCTCTGGGACGACCTCCTCGCCACCCGCTCCAGCGGCTTTAGTTGCCTCTTCGGCTTCCTCCTCGTCGAAGAGAGGAACCTCATCTCCTACTGCAGAAGTCAGAGGAATGAGGGGAGTTTTGGTGGCGTTCCTCTTCGCCTGGATTTCATTTTCTTCAGAAGAGGAGTCATCGTCAGCCAGCATGGACCTTAGCGACAACATTTCTGGGCAGGCCTTTTCAATTTGTTCTGCAAAACAAAAAGAGTTGAATAAGCATACAAGAAGGAAAATAACTAGAACGGTATAACCATACAACACAAGGAGATTAAGAGCGAATATTACGGAGGTAGGTGTTTTTGATGTCTTCCTCGGCCAAGAGAAGACGGCTGGAAAACCCTTTGAGGGTCTTTGAGGCCGTCTGCAGGGCGCTCAAGACTTCAACAGAATGAGGGGAAAGTTCACTCTCATCTGTATAATAAGCACGGCTCATAAGGAGAAAATGCTCGTGCGTCCAGCTAAGGGGAAACTTGGTAAACCCCTCTTTATTTCGCCAGAAGACCGGCTTATTTGGTTGAATCCGGACCCGCGTGTAGTAGTGCTTGAAGGAACGCCCATCTACCTTTGCGGACTCCGTATAAGACTTGAAATTTACAACCCTTGAGTCACTACGGAGTGTAATGAACCCAAGGCCGCCTTTCTTATTAGCTCGGCGGACCACTTGGCAATAGTAAAACAGCTTGGCCACAGTGGCGGAGAAGCCAAAATGCTCCCCCAAGACTTCCAGAGCCCGAACAAGACTCCAACCGTTGGGATGTAATTGTGAGGGGGCACAGTCCAAGAAACGCAGGACGGCCATCTGGAAATCCGTCAGTGGAAAGCGCACCCCCAGCTTTAAGAAAACGTAGTCGTACATGTAGACCGACCTCGCATCAGGGACGCTGTGGCATATTCTTTCAGAGGGATGCGGTGCCATCACAGCGTATCGCGCTTTGTACTTCTTATCCGAGTATATCTTACAGCGGAAAGAAACCGTGCGCTCCTCCTCACTTGCATGGTACGAAGGGATCTCTAAGAACTCCTCTTCCACCCAGCAATAAGGTTTTTCCCTGTTGAGTTTTCCCAATCCAGCCGGTGTGCCACAACATTGACACACCCTTCAGCAGAGCGGAGAAACGGCGTTTTTCCACGTCCTGGAAGATCCATGGTTGTGCAGGCGCGGTGGAATGCGTAGGTGCTGTGATAAAAAGCAACATCGTCAGAGAGATAACCCTCAGCACTTGACCCCTCATCAGAGCGGCTGGTAGCCCTCGAACCAAGGGGAACCTCAGAGCGACGAGATGAAGAAGACGCTCGTGAGGAAGAAGCTTCGGCTCTCTCTGAGCGATGGCGCCCAGCCACAGGAGGATTCGCCGGAATCCTCCCACCACGGTGGCTAAGGGGGGCACGAGAGCCAAACCTCCCTCTATTTGAAGGACCAGCGTGTCCAGCTCTAGGGCGCATGATGGAAATAGAATGATTAAAATTGCAAGGAGTTGAAGGGAAGGAAGGTTACCTAAAGGAAGAGGATCTTTGAGAAGTTGAAGACGACAAGGAAATTCCAAGGAAATTTGAGCAGAGTTTCACTAAGTTTGAGAGCAAGGATGGATTCCTAAATCTGCTAAGAGTTCCTTTTATAGGTAACGAAGAGGCATAGTGTTCCGTCGAAGGTCACAAGGCTTGCCTCAAAACGCAACCTTTCAAATCAAAACGACTCCGTCGTTTCGTCACGAATAAGCGCGAAAATGGTAACGTTTCAGTAAACGTTTTGGCAAAATGGGCCCCCCTTTTCAGTTTGAATCCAGGCCCAATAAGCCCAATCGACGGTTACACACTTGGGTAATGATGTCTCGTGCGTAAAAAATGCATTTAATGTCCAATCATGCCATGCGCATTTAATGCCTTCCAACCACTTTTCGAATACCAAGGGTTTCGATTTTCAAAAACTCTTGGGATTACCATTACTTATTTTATATTGTCTGAATCCGTTGTACACAATGCGAAGAGGGCGGTCACTCGTTTGCTAGAGCGGACGCCACTGAGTTTCCAAAGACTTACAAGAATGTATTACCGGCATCTAGACTTCTCTCGAGAATTGTGTAGCTCATATGAGCAACTGAACAGTCCCCCATACAAGCTAGGGGACAGATGATCCGGTCTAGATACCGGCCCCCATACTTGTGACGACAGATTGATCTCATATAAGGAAAACCGGTGTCCAGGTTCAACGTTACCACACCGGATATCCGTTGTCTGGTCATCCGCCCTCATTCCATGACAAGCATCATTCATTTTCGCTGAAACGGTTCTGTGTTCATTAATACAGGATATTTATATAATTGTTAGCTTTTCCCTCATAGCAAGAGAAGAGCCTTTTGATAACTTATCAACGAAGACACTGTTTGTAGCAAAATACGTCACATCAATGGCTTCAGAAAGTAAGGGGGCGTGTCAGCAGATTATGCGGAAAAGGTGATTATCCTCTCCTCTCTCTAGAGGATTGTACTCTGATAATTGACCTACCCTCCTGACACATTCTGAAAGTCGAGCCACCTTGATTGACACAATATACACGCAATCAGAGATAAGGGACCCACCTGCATCCAACGTATCATTTTTTCTCTTACGTTCAACTATAAGAAGCCATATCAACACACATGCATGGTATCGTTATTCTATCTCACATTTTACTGTTATCACGCTTGAGTATTCATTCAGTTCATACACTCTTCTAACTTGAGCGTCGGAGAATCTTCGCAGGTGGCACCACCTTTCGCCCTCCTACAACGCGAATCGTTGGTGTGAAGGATCTCCAGGACAACAAGACCGGCCTCTCCCACTGAGAGACCGGATTAGTACGTCGGATACATACAGTTCCGGTGTGCAAACCCTAAAAACACCTGCATCCTTGTGGCTGGTCCCATACCGGTTCCTAGACCCCGGTCCAGACCAGTTCACTTACTAATATGACAATAATGCATAAACCTGACGAGACTCCACAACATGGACAACCTTTATTGATATCAACACCTAAATATGAAATAGGCAAAAAAAGGCTATTGTTAAAAGTTGTTTACACTTATAAAGAAAAACAGGAAAGCTACGGTATCATTGGAAGCCACATGTACATCAAGTAGTTATTATCTTAACTATAGGCATATAATAACAACAAAATAGCCAACCTAGCTTTGTACCTAACATGAGTACTCATGACTTTGGTGTTTAAAATATTTTTAATTTAATAAGTTTTTCATTTAATATGTAATTTAAACACCCCTAGTTTTTAGGGTAAATCCCTAAGGCTCTGGACTTGTGAGGTCAACCTCGTGTTGTGTGTTTTCTATGAAAATTGGGGGCATTGACTGATTCTGGGTCTTAATTATGTGTGTTTGGCAATGATGAACTAAGACTCCCAAGGACTACGGTAGCCCTTTGGAGAGGTCATTTAGACTAAAATAGGGAGTTCTTTATGAAAACACCACTAGAAAAAATGGTTTTTGCCTAAACCATGAACCAGACACTCGATTGCACCCGTTTCGAGCCAGTATTTTATGTCTTGAATCTCAAACTGAGTATCAGAAACCCTAAGTCATTTTTAGCCTAATTATTTTTATAAAATTAAATATATTAAGTTTGTTAATTAATTACCCAAATTTATTCTATTTTCTAATAATTTGTCATCAGAAACACTCTAAGTTCCGGTGTTTGAACCCTAGGTACCCTTTTTCAATTAAATCAAACCGAAACCAGCTTCTCCCTTCTCTAGAGAGATACATGGCCATTGATACATCAAATCACGATCATTTATACAAAATTTGCATGTAATATAATTGGTTGTGTTATTCAAATACATCGTATCATTTTGTCGTCATTTCCTATCACCACCTTCCACCACTTCAGCCACCACTTTACCACCTCACTCCCACTCACTTCCCCACTCTATATATATGTGCAAGTGCTGAAAGGTTCAACCTACACACTTCATTTCTCTTGGTGGCTAAGTTGCTAAAGCCATTTTCTCTCTTCCTTTCTCTTCTTGGTTGTAGCCAACCACCACCTCTTATCCTCTATTTTTCCTCTCTTCATCTTTTTCCTTATGTCACCCTCCTCCTCTATCTCGCATGTCTAACTACTGCTTAAAACCGTGTGCATGCAAGAAAAACCAAGCTTTCTTTTTCACCATTTCTTCTTAAACCCGTGAACACCACCACCTTTCTTCTATATTTCTTTTTATTTTTCCACTTTATTTTCCACCACCAACACGTGCATGTACTTGATCTTTACGTATATAGGAGTTTTGAAGTCAAAATCACCACCAAATGCCACCTTGGCCATGACCACCCTAGCCCCCCAAAAGCCATCCTTTTTCTCCACTAAAACCACCACCATTCACCCCCATTTTTCAACAACTCAAGGAACTCTTTGGGAGTAGTTTGGAGTAAGGAAAATCAGCCTCTAAGTCTATTCAAATTAAGCATGCCAGGGTGTGGAAACCTCTATTTGGTTTCCATCTCCAAATCAAGGATGAAAATGGCTTTGCATATGAAAATAAAGTGTTGGTTTGGTTCAGTTTTGGAAAAAAATTTCAAGTAAAAATATTTCTAAGTTTTTATTTAGATTTTCCAAGAAAAGCCTACATTTTCTACCCTTGATTTTGGTCTAGATATGCATGTGTTTTTCTCCTATTTTTATTGGTTTTAACATGCATAATGGACATGGTATGGCTACTAAAATTTCATGAATAAGGTTAAATAGGAGAAGAATCATGTTGCTTGTCATGCATGCAAGAAACGATATGTTAAAAATATGATCTTTTGGCCATGTATGTATGGATCCTTGTTGCATGACAATTTGAATGTTTGCATAATTAATTTTTGAAATTTTTTATGTTGAAATTATGTGTGAAATGGTGTTGAAGAAAGTGAAATGCTTGAATTCTACTTGCATGTAAATTTATAGTGTGAAAAATCCTATTTTTAAGCCTATGTGTGTAATTTTCTAAAGGTATATTGATGCTAGAATTTTGAGTTAAAAGGGCTACTAAATTAGAATAAATTATTTGGTGTATTTAATGGTTAAGAATAGTGTGGTAGATGATGGTAGGGTTGCTTGCAAGATTCTAGGGGAAATGGTGTGGTAAAATCTTTAAATGTTAAGTTTTGATGATTTAGTATTGAACTCTGAATTTTTGGGTACATATTTAGATGCTAGGATGAAGTAAAATAATTGTATTTAATTCATTGTAAATGGCATGATATGTGTTTTTAAGGTTACATGTAAAATTTGATAGGAAATGATGTTATACTTTGCCTTGTGTGACAAGTTGTGGTGTTGTCCAATGGTGAATTAATTAAATATTTTGTGGTATTTATAAGAATGAAATTCTATTATGAATTGTTATGACTTAATTATGTATGATTTAAACTTTACATGGCTAAGAGAATATGAAAAAAATGAATGAAAGTCCTGGTAGGGTCTATGATGGGAAATCATCGAAAAATGATTTTTTGACAAGAGTTATAAGGCTGGAGTGTGTTGGAACTCTTGTAAGGGTGTTTATGTGTTGTAATGTATGTTGGAATATTTGTAATTGTGAATTGATAAGTTGATTCAAAAAAATATGGGAAGATACGAGATTAAGGGATAAAAACGGTAAAATGAGCAAGATAAGGGATTTTTGAGTAAACTATTTTTTAAGTTAAATTATTGATATTAAAATAATAGATTTTTGAAAATTATCCGACTTAGGCTTTTGAATCAACTTTATCAAAGTTTCCTAGTAATAATACAATGATTTCAAAGTTTCTGACAAAATTGACAAATAATTTAAGATAAATGTTTAGGCAAGTATTGCTACATTATTTTAAGAAATTATTTATACACTTAAATTATTTTATCAAATTAAATCCTAGTCTTAAGACTGAAGGTCAAAGTTCCGTAGCAAAATATGCAACGGGATGGTGTCCGTTAAAACAATCCAAGGAACAAAATGACAAATTTTCTTATATCTCTTAATCTCAAGCCCTTACCTTCTAGCTTATTCAAGAACAAGTGCTTAAATGGAGTTAAGGGGTATTGAGAAAGGTTATATATATATATACATATATATATCATCAGTTCTGTAGTCTGATTATTTGGCTATACAAAAAGTGTTAAACTATTGCAGGTTATTTTCACTTCACTCGTAAAAAGTCCTTAAAAAGTCTTGGTTTTCTCAAATTCAATTCTTTCAATACATTCAATACATATAGATATACATTCATAACATATGTTTGGCCTCTAGAACAATTACTAGTATTAAGTTAGTCAAGTTCAGTAAATATAGTAAGGAATACATAAGCATAAATGTGTAAGATAGTATAAATTCTTCTGTTTTAAGTTTTTCCCCTTGGCATTAAGGACAAATGGCTTCTCAAGGAAGGAGCCTACACGATGATGATAATAAGGACTAATAAATAGATTAAGTCGCGCACTATACATGCATTATATGCATAAAATTATTATTGGAAACTAGAGCCACAATGATGGGTACATTGAAGAAGCTATTGTGTTTGATCCATAAGTTGGGATCTTTGGAGTACAAATGGGTCGGGCCCCCAATGGTCAAGAGTTACGCCCGAGACTTGGAAACCCATGGCAAGCCTATTGTATTTTGACCCAAATGGGTGTTTCTAAGATCACAAAGAGCCAGTTCCATATGTTGGAGGGGATCATGAATTGTATGTGTTAATCATGGATCCATATGTTGTTTAGACATAAGTGTCCCTTACCCTGTTATTATGTGGGAACTTGGTGTACTTCGGTCGTTCTAGTGATGTGATTTGTAATACCCAGTAAACATATTATAGTGAGATGATTACAATAGGATTGATATTTTATGGGCCCTCATTCACATCATGAGATACTTAATAATAACTAGATGATCATAAAAACCTGACTCATGCATAGCATACTATGTAACTATCCTTATTATGACTATGATGATATGAAGTATAAGAATGTTGGATGATGTGATGAATAACATGTGTGGTTGTGTTATGATTAATATTAAAGTGTGTATGTGATAATTACGGTTGGATTAAGAATATACTATATGCTAGATCATCAATGAATTGGTAGATTATGTGCACTAGTAACCGTAAATGTACATTTGCTTGTGATCCTGTTATAGTCTTGTATTAGTAATAATATTATGCATAAGTATTTGATAATTGTGGATCCTTTTATAGTGATTGATTTTTAGTATGATAATAGTAATGATCAGTAAGTTGTATGATGATATCTATTAAGTATGGCGATGGTATGCATTTGTGTTAGATATATGACTTATTTAATGATTGGTTGTGTGTAATTTATCAAGTATGATGGTGCACCCTTATATGTATTTTCAACAAGGTTGGAGTGAGATAAACTCACCATCTTGTTTTGTAGCTTTATTGTTGTGTTATGTAAACCTCGTAGGCTAGGATGAGTTGTAAAGGAAAGGCCCTCATCAGTGAGTGTTCGAGGATACCCTGACGAAGTTGTACATATACGATACCCAAAAGAAGGTTACTGGTCCTTAAAGAAGAAGCCTCTAGAAGTAGAAGAAGAAGAAGAAGAAAACCCTGGCTCTAGGCCCCTTGACCTTTTGGTCTTCAAGACCGAACACGACCGATCTCGTAGCTTTCTACGACAAGTGCACTTTTGTTTCTGTTAACCAAGTGGCCTCAAGTACTCAAGAGGGGGGGTGACTTGAGTATTAAAAATTTTACTTTGAATGCTTTTGAAGTTGATTCTTTAGTTACTATGTTTGATGAAGATGATAAACTTAATGGCAAATAGTAACAATTTAAGACAAAATAATAAGCACTTAAAAGGTCTAAGTAATATTCAAGAAATGGAATCAATTAATCTCAACACTGTTTATGGTACTTAGAAAGATTTCAAAATAATTCAAGAATATTACTTAAGGCTAATCTCAACAATGTTAATCGAAATAATTTACAACTTAATATAACATGCACTTAGTCCAAATTAATTGGCAATAATATAATAAATCAAGCAAGCAAGTTAAGTGCACAAATTAAATGAGTTTAGGGAAGAGAGATTTGCAAACCGATCTATACGAGTTCCACCACACCGGTGTACGTCTCGCCTTTAAGTAACCCACTTAGAGGATTTCCACTATTGTAGATTAGAGATACAACTTTGAGCAACTGCGACTTCCTAGTGTCCCACACTCAAGAATCCAATCCTCACAAGTACAAGAGGGCACCCCACCCAATCTCTCAATCTCATAATTACAAGGTTGAAACCCAACCCACAAATCTAGAAATTTTAGTGTTTAGAATACAAGAGTAACTCTCCAATAGAGTGGATATACAATTTAAAGCTTTCACCAAATGATAACTCTCAAAGAGAGGATATGCAAATTTTAGCACTTTAAAAATATTTTCTCTCTTAAGAAATAATTTGCAAGTTTAGAAAATAATTTTGCTCACCAAGTTTACTCTCAAATAATAAGCCAAAAATGGAAGCAGAGAGTTATTAAGAGAAAAGAAGAATGAGAGAAGCAACGTGAGGGAGGAAGAAAGCAAAGGAACTACTTCAATGCTTTGGGATGAATTGTTTCTTCAAGTTCCTCTCTATTTATAGCCTCTAGTAGCATGGTATTGCAATTAAATTATTTCCTTCGATGCAAGGTAAGTGGAGCAAGGGAGCGTCTATCTTCAATTGTTTAATTCATAGTGCGATGCGTAATTTGCGTAGTGTGTTCAGAGCTATTTCCATTTAAACTGAATGAATTGGTGCATGAATGGATTCCCAGCGTGTATTTTGGCCTTCTGACAGTGTATAAATTGATTCCTAGGATGAATAATCGATTCCCATGTGTTTTCAAGGAGCATGAATCGATTCCTCTAGCTATGAATCGATTCCCAGGTGAGTTCTTTGTAGATGAATCGATTCCTCACACTGATGAATCAATTCCCAGGTGAGTTCACAAGCATGAATCGATTCCTTCCTCAATGAATCGATTCCCACGTTAGTTTTTGCACCATGAATCGATTCCCTTGATCATGAATCGATTCCTTAAGCCTTTTCTTGTGCATGAATCGATTCCTCATGCTGTTTCTTGTGCATGAATCGATTCTTTTCCCTTTTTCTTGCACATGAATCGATTCCAAGTGTTATGAATGGATTCCTGGGCCCGTTGCTTCCAATTTAATGTATTTTGATGTAATTCTAATCCCTTTGTTCATGCAGCTCATGGTTCTTGATTCCTTTGATTCTTTGGCACTTTGTTGATCATTTTTCACTTGTTTTAATCCTTCGTAAATGCCTTGACTCAAGTTCTTTATTGTTCATCAAATTTAATAGCTTGACAACATCCTTAATATTTCTTCATTTGTTGTGTCATTATCAAAACCTACATCAACATATAAATACATTCTCCCCCTTTTTGATTATGACAACAAATGTTCATCTCACGGGGTGTTAGTTAACAATTCATATACATGGCATAAACGACTATCCTTTACACATATAATTTGATACCATATGTTATACATATAATTGAATACCACTTTGTCATTTACACATGTAATTTGATATGACTTGTTGTAAAGAAATATAGTAAGGCTCCCCCTTAATCATGCATTTTCAACAAGGATAGATAGAGATATTGATTTCTAGATTTTATCTCCCCCTTAACCATTTAATAGATACCATTATTACATCATGATATTCTCTCCCCTTTTGTAAGATATTTTATGCCACTTAGAATGTATATATTTATTTTCTCCCTCTTTGGCATCATCAAAAACATTTAAGAATATATATAACACTTTAAGAAGCATACATGTTGTAGAGATAGATACCATTTGCATATAAAACTCCCCCTAAAACATGCAACATATATCACATAGTAATTCGAGGCATATAAGCAATCATAATGATGTTTTCTCCTTCTTTTGGATAAGCAAAGTTAGAGGTTATATAGGTTTAAAATTTTGCAATTTGCCAATGATTTTATTGCACAAGATAGTCAAGAAAATCAAAGTCATTTGCCATTTATTTTTGAGAACCATGTGGTACATAGAAGATTATCTTTGTGTCAAAAATATGTTTACTTAAGTGGGGACTCCGTGGGATCTCAAATAAGATAAGTGATTTATGGAGCATTAAGATGATTATGAAAACATGATTGTCATTGAAAAGATTGACTTATATATTACAAAGTAAGTTACTATTTTCAAAGAAATGAAAATTTTATGAAAGAAGTAAGTGAAATACTTTGAGTCAAAGATTTTCAAAAGATTTTGTTCAAAGTGTAAGAAAATGTGATAAAAGATGAGTCAATTTAATCAATTTCCAAAATTCCTAATTCCCTTCTAATATTTATAAATTGTTCTTTTGGAAGGGACTTCATAAAAATATCCGCCAATTGTTTTGAAGTTTCAACATATTCAAGAACACAATCTCCTTTCAAAACATGGTCTCTTATAAAATGATGTCTTATTTCAATATGTTTAGTCCTAGAATGCATGACAGGATTTTTTGAGATATTTATGGCGCTAGTGTTATCACATTTAATAGGCACTTTGTTTAAAACAACACCAAAGTCAAAAAGTTATTGTCTCATCCAAAGAATTTGAGCATAACAACTGCCAGCTGCTACATATTCTGCCTCAGCTGTCGATAAAGCAACACTTACTTACTTCTTGCTATGCCAAGAAACAAGAGAACTACCAAGTAAATGACATGTGCCACTGGTACTCTTTCTATCAAGTTTACAACCAGCAAAGTCAGAATCAGAATATCCTATGAGAATACATTCAACGCCTTTGGGATACCATAAACCAACATTTTGAGTACCCACAAGATATTTCAAAATTCTTTTTATAGCAGTGAGATGTGATTCTTTAGGACATGCTTGATATCTAGCACACATGCATACAATAAACATAATATTGGGTCTACTAGCTGTTAAGTAAAGTAAGGAACCAATCATACCTCGGTATTTAGTTATTTCAACGTCCTTACCCTTCTCATCTTTGTCTAAGTAGCAGGATGTACTCATGGGTGTAGCTATTTTGTTTGCCTTATCCATTTCAAATCTTTTGAGTAGTTCTTTGCAATATTTTGTTTGACTAATGAAAGTCCCTTCATTTATTTGTTTGATTTATAATCCAAGGAAGAAGGTGGGTTCTCCCATCATGGACATTTCAAATTCATCTTGCATAATCTTGGCAAACTCTTGACAAAGAATTTCGTTAGTAGCACCAAATATTATGTCATCAACATAAACTTGTACCAAAAGAATGTCATTGTTTTTACGTTTTATAAACAGCGTAGTATCAACCTTTCCTCTTTCAAAATTATTTTCTAAAAGAAATTTACTAAGTCTTTCATACCAAGCTCTTGGAGCTTGTTTCAAACCATATAAAGCTTTTCTCAATTTAAAAACATGGTTTGGAAATTTATGATTTTCAAAACCGGGAGGTTGATCTACATAGATTTCTTCTTGAATATAGCCATTTAGAAAAGCGCTTTTGACATCCATTTGATAAAGCTTAAAATCCATATAACAAGCAAAAGCTAACAGTAATCTTATGGCTTCTAATCTAGCTACGGGAGCATACGTTTCTTCATAGTCTATTCCCTCTTCTTGATTATATCCTTTAGCAACTAATCTAGCTTTATTTCTTGTTATTATTCCATTTTCATCTAGCTTATTTCTAAAAACCCATTTAGTACCTATTATTAGATGGTCATTGGGTCTTGGCACAAGTTCCCAAACTTCATTTCTTTCAAATTGATTCAATTCTTCTTGCATGGCCAACATCCAATGTTCATCAATAATAGCTTCATCAATATTTTTGGGTTTTATTTGTGATACAAAAGCTAAGTGATTGCATGAATTTCTAATAACGTTTTGAGTACTTACACCTTTTTTTATTTCTCCTATAACATTGTCCAAGGGGTGATTCTTTAAGGTGATCCATTCCTTTTGTTGAGGTTCATCGTTTTGTGTTGTATCTCCTTCATTTTTATGTCCTTCTTCATCTTCCAAGTTCTTTTCTTGGAAGGTACCTACAAGATCATCAATTTTCTTTCTCGGAGGATTTTGGTTAAGTTCATCAAATTTGACATGTATAGACTCTTCAATTGTACATGTTCGTTTGTTAAAGAGTCGATAAGCTTTACTAGTAGATGAATAACCTAAGAATATTGCTTCATCAGATTTTGCATCGAATTTGCCGAGATTATCCTTTCCATTATTTAAAACAAAACATTTGCATCCAAATATATGAAAATAAGAAATATTTAGTTTTCTTCCTTTATAAAGCTCATAGGGGCTTTTCTTTAATATAGGCCTTATCAAACATCGGTTCATAACATGGCAAGCGGTATTTATCGCATCGGCCCAAAAATGTTTTGAAATGTTACTTTCACTTAACATAGTTCTTGCGAGCTCCGCTAAAGATCGATTTTTCCTTTTAACTACTCCATTTTGTTGTGGAGTTCTTGGAGCCAAAAAATTATGATTAATGCCAAATTTTTCACAAAACTTTTCAAAAGATTAGTTTTCAAATTCTCCCCCATGATCAGTTCGAATAGATGTAATTTTCAAATTTTGTTCATTTTGGATGATCTTGGCAAGTTTCTTAAATGCATGATATGCTTCATGTTTATGAGTAAGAAACAGAGTCCATGTATACCTAGAATAATCATCCACAATCACAAGACCATAATAGTTTCCACCAAAACTTTTAGTTTTTGAAGGTCCAAATAAATCCATATGTAAAAGCTGTAAAGGTCTAGTTGTTGAAACAATATTTTTTGCTTGAAAAGAAACCTTTACTTGTTTTCCTTTTTGACAAGCGTCACAAAATTTATTTTCGAATTTCAATTTTGGTAAACCAATTACTAAATCTTTCAAAACAAGTTTATTTAAATGGTCTATATGAATGTGAGCAATTCTTCTATGCCATAACCATGATTCATCCTCTTTAGTTATAGAGTATTGCACATCATTTGAAGCAAGACAATCAAGATTAATCATATAAATATTATCAACTCTTTGACCAACGAATTTTATTTCCTTGTTTAGCTTATTTTCAATTATGCAACCATTTGATTCAAAAACAATTTTATAGCCCTTATCACATAATTGACTAATGATAAGCAAGTTATGTTTAAGTCCTTCAACATATAATACATCGTTTATAGAAGTGGAAGAGTTTTTACCAACATTTCCGATTCCTAGTATTCTTCCCTTCGTGTTATCTCCATAAGTAACGAATCCTTTATTTTGTGGAGTAAATGATATGAACTTACTTTTGTCTCCCGTCATGTGTTTTGAACACCCACTATCCAAATACCAATGGGTGCTATTTGCTTTAAAGCATACCTACAAAACATGTCAAGTTAGAGAACTTGGTACCTATTTTATGTTGGGTCCTTGTAGGTTAGTTTGAGGTAATGTTCCTTTAGGAACCCATACTTTTCTCACAACTTTTAGCCCTAGTTTTCTAACATTACAATTAGATACATTATGTCCTTTAAAACCGCAATGATTACATTTCATGAAAGGTGATGAAGTTTTGCTAGGTGGTATAAAGAAGTTCTTATAATTCTTTTGTTTCTTAACGACATTGAAACCTAAACCCGTTTTATCAAACATACACCGTTGTTTACCAAGTAAAACATTTAAGTTGTCTTTACCATTTGTAAATTTTTCTAGAGTTCTATTCAAGTCCAAAATCTTAGTCTCTAGCATATCACATTTCTTTACAAATTCACAAGGTTTAGTCCTAGAGCATGCTTGAACATTTACTAATTCATTTTTCAAACATTCATTTTCTTTACAAACTTCCATAAGATGCATCTCAAGAGTGTCAATGGTTTTTCTAGATAATTTATGCTTATTAGACACTTTCATAAATTTATCATACAATTCTTCAAGAGCATCAAGTAGTTCTTCCTTATCTAAGTCATGAAAGTTTACCTCATCTTCTTCAACTTGGTGATTGGACATAAGACAGAGGTTTGCTTCTTCATTTTCCGAATCGTCTGAGCTACTTATCTCATTTTCATCCCATGCGATATATGCTCTTCTCCTTTATTTTCTTTCTTTGTTTTTCTTCTTTAGGTTTGGACAATCTATCTTGAAGTGTTCTTCCTTTCCACATTCAAAGCAAGTAGGTGAAGTAGAATTTTCTTTAAGATTAGATTTCTTACCTTGTGATTTGAAGTTCCTTTGGAAGCGTTTGCTCTTCATAAGCTTTCCAAAACGTTTCACAAATAGGCTTAACTCTTCATCCTCGTCAAGATCACTCTCGGATTCATCTTCAACTATTGAGGTGGCTTTGAGAGCTAGCCCTTTCTTCTTAGAGACTTTTTCTTCTTCTTCTGCTTGTTTCAAGTCTTTCAATTCCTGTTCTTGTTCTTGGAGTTTACCAAACAAAGTGGCAAGAGACATATCATTTATATTGGGAGATTGCTTAATGGCCGTAACAAGAGGTTGCCATTCCCTAGTAAGACTTTTTAGAACTTTGTGGATAAGTTCCTTGTTAGTATAAGATTTACCAAGTGTAATAAGATGATTAATAATCAAAGTAAATCTCTTTTGAAGTTCTAAAATAGTTTCATTGGAATTCATTCTAAAACTTTCATATTGACTAGTTAAAGTACTAATCTTAGAGTCCTTAACATCGCTAGTTCCTTCATGAGTTACTTGAAGGCTATCCCACATTTCCTTATTAGAATTACATGTAATTATTCTAAAGAACTCATCGGGACCTAAGGCTGAAGTGATAAGATTTTTTGCTTTGTAATTATATTGTATTTTCTTCTCTTCCTCACTAGTCCACTCATCCATAGGTTTTTCAACTTGTTTATCATTAACAGTATGCATAGGTACAAAAGGACCATTTTCAATAGCATTCCATACTTTCAAGTCAATTGATTGCACAAAAATTTTTATTCTTGCTTTCCAAAAAGCATAGCCCTCAACATTGAAAGCGGGAGGTTTATTTGTGGCGCCACCCTCGGGAAAAAGGTTTAGAGAATTTGAGGCCATTTGTTCTCTTGAAGCTGTTAAGCTTGAATCTACCAAGAGTCAAGCTCTGATACCACTTGTTAACCAAGTGGCCTCAAGTACTTAAGAGGGGGGGGGGGGTGAATTGAGTATTAAAAATTTTACTTTGAATGCTTTTGAAGTTGATTCTTTAGTTACTATGTTTGATGAAGATGATAAACTTAATGGCAAATAGTAACAATTGAAGACAAAATAATAAGCACTTAAAAGGTCTAAGTAATATTCAAGAAATAGAATCAATTAATCTCAACACTGTTTATGGTACTTAGAAAGATTTCAAAATAATTCAAGAATATTACTTAAGGCTAATCTCAACAATGTTAATCAAAATAATTTACAACTTAATATAACATGCACTTAGTCCAAATTAATTGGCAATAATATAATAAATCAAGCAAGCAAGTTAAGTGCACAAATTAAATGAGTTTAGGGAAGAGAGATTTACAAACCGATATATACGAGTTTCACCACACCGGTGTACGTCTCACCTCTAAGCAACCCACTTAGAGGATTTCCACTATTGTAGATTAGAGATACAACTTTGAGCAACTACGACTTCCTAGTGTCCCACATTCAAGAATCCAATCCTCACAAGTATAAGAGGGCACCCCACCCAATCTCTCAATCTCACAATTACAAGGTTGAAACCCAACCCACAAATCTAGAAATTTTAGTGTTTAGAATACAAGAGTGACTCTCCAATAGAGTGGATATACAATTTAAAGCTTTCACCAAATGATAACTCTCAAAGAGAGGATATGCAAATTTTAGCACTTCAAAAATATTTTCTCTCTTAAGAAATAATTTGCAAGTTTAGAAAATAATTTTGCTCACCAAGTTTACTCTCAAATAATAAGCCAAAAATGGAAGCAGAGAGTTATTAAGAGAAAAGAAGAAGGAGAGAAGCAACGTGAGGGAGGAAGAAAGCAAAGGAACTGCTTCAATGCTTTGGGACGAATTGCTTCTTCAAGTTCCTCTCTATTTATAGCCTCCAGTAGCATGGTATTGCAATTAAATTATTTCCTTCGATGCAATGTAAGTGGAGCAAGGGAGCGTCTATCTTCAATTGTTTAATTCATAGTGCGATGCGTAATTTGCGTAGTGCGTTCAGAGTTGTTTCCATTTAAACTGAATGAATTGGTGCATGAATGGATTCCCAGCCTGTATTTTGGCCTTCTGACAGTGTATGAATCGATTCCTAGGATGAATAATCGATTCCCATGTGTTTTCAAGGAGCGTGAATCGATTCCTCTAGCTATGAATCGATTCCCAGGTGAGTTCTTTGTAGATGAATCGATTCCTCACACTGATGAATCAATTCCCAGGTGAGTTCACAAGCATGAATCGATTCCTTCCTCAATGAATCGATTCCCACGTTAGTTTTTGCACCATGAATCGATTCCCTTGATCATGAATCGATTCCTTAAGCCTTTTCTTGTGCATGAATCGATTCCTCATGCTGTTTCTTGTGCATGAATCGATTCTTTTCCCTTTTTCTTGCACATGAATCGATTCCAAGTGTTATGAATGGATTCCTGGGCCCGTTGCTTCCAATTTAATGTATTTTGATGTAATTCTAATCCCTTTGTTCATGCAGCTCATGGTTCTTGATTCCTTTGATTCTTTGGCACTTTGTTGATCATTTTTCACTTGTTTTAATCCTTCGTAAATGCCTTGACTCAAGTTCTTTATTGTTCATTAAATTTAATAGCTTGACAACATCCTTAATATTTCTTCATTTGTTGTGTCATTATCAAAACCTACATCAACATATAAATACAGTTTCATCCATGATGACCTTAGGGAATATGCCGAGGCGAGCCCTGCCAGAAAGGATTTGATCCAAGCTGCGCGCTGGGAGAATTACCACAAAAACTTTAGGAGGTGTGAGCCTTCCAGTTTGGAGGCTTACTTCTTCAATAATTAGTAAAGTTAGGATTTTATTTTCATAAAATATGTATAAGTTGTTAATTCGAAATGAGTCTGTATTATAAGAGCTTGTGTGCCCCTATTTTATTCAGAGTATATAAAGCACTGTTGAGACCATGTATGATTTAAATGATATTATATTGTTGTTGATCCACCATGTTTTATCGTACAAAATAAAATCTTACATAATTTCTTACAAAACTCATGACACCTTAGTTAAGTAGGATGATTCAATGGGAAGAATTATCCTAGTTAACAGAATGATGTCACATAATTGATTAGGTTAATTTATTCTTTCATATAATGGTTGAGCACATTGTTTAAATCATCTAAGTTATTAAGCCTAAGTAAGGAGGAAGTTGTTGTAGCATTATGCATTGTTGGAACCTTATATATAAACTTCATTGATGAGTATTTATAATCTTTTCATGATGTACTATATATTATAGACACGGATCCCAATTATTTTATTTTATTTTTAAATTAAATAAATGTTATAATTTACTTTTTCTAACAATGTAGTAAAGGGTTTTGATAAGGGCATACAACAATTGTTTTAGTGGTGATACGAAAATATTAACAACATTGAATTTATGTAGTTGTTTGATTTAGTAGCTTGTATGATACATACGAAGAAAGCTCAGTCTAAAGACTAGAAAATTTGGTTTTTGCGTTCTACTTTTTCAATATGATTTACAATTCTTCTCTATTATATTCAATATTACCTTTCAATTAGAATAACACTAATAGTGTTATTTGTCATTTGACAACAATAAGTTTTTGGCTGAACTAAGTTAGCGACTTTAAGGGGATTTTATCAGAAAAATTTTATGGGCAAAACTAATTTCATTGAAAAGGTAGTGGATAATACTAAACATGGTATTATGTTTAAACTTCAACATTTGTGATTTTAATTTTGTTCATTTTCTTAAAAATATATTTTTGTTACTGTGAATGAAGACGTCATTGGTACCACTTACTTGTTATTGATTTCAAGGAAAGATACTTTTTTTACTTAACTAACTTCTAAGTATAGAAAAAAACGATTCAAGAATGACAAATGTGAAGATCCTAGCAATTAAATGTCACTCTTGTCATACTTTCAATAAAATAATTTGATTACAAGCTAATAGACTTCCAATAGTAAACTATAAAATTGTGCAACCTAAAGGGATTGGTCAACAAAAACATGACTCTAAGCTTTTCTTACCATGTTTAGTATATTGTCTTTTGGTGTATGTAGATCTATTATTTTACAATAAAGTGATAAATAAAGATTATGTAAGCTATTATTTTAAATATAGGAATGACTATGGTATTTGGGTAGTAACTTAGATGACGAAGATAAGTGTGACTAACTACAAAATAAAAGTAAGATTTAAGTATTATTTTTCTTAAGTAGTACATAATTTTCCATGGTGCTATACTACTTTACTCTAATACCACATACAACAAGAATATATTTGTGTTGTTATAGGTTAAAGATGGAACAAGTTTGCAAATAGGTTTGGATTTGACAACGAAACCTTATAACCTAATGCATGAAGACACGATATCCTAACACACAATATCTACCGCTAACATGATTCATATAACATGTGTAGTCCAAAAAATATGATAGTACTATCTACTGCTAGCATTGTTTATGTAGAGACTTTGACTGCAAAGGATGAGTTGTTTGGTTTTCTAATTGGACAAAAGAATAAGGAGGAAAATATACATAAGGTAAAATTAGTAAATATGAACAAAGGAACTAAGAAATTATTAAATTTAGAAATTAACCTAATTTAAAACATGTTGAAAACATATGAAGACCAATCCTCTTTTACTTTATCCAACTGTTTAGTGTTGTAGGTGGCACGTTGATACTCATCAAAATACTATAGGTGTAAACATTTAAAAAGTTGTGGAGATTAAAATACACATACACATACACATAAAGGAAATGAAATTATAATGAGAGTATAATACATATGGTTGGAGTCATACTGTTCTTGGAATTTTTATACGCCCCATTTGCATAATCTCTTTTATGAATTTCATTACATAATATCCACAATCTATATTGTTCTTTTGACGAGGGAACTCAACATAGAAAAAATTAAATATTAAAAGCATTTCTTGGATTGATAATCGCTAGAAGGTAAAGGATGAATACATGTACCTCCACCTTGCACCACTTCATTTGACTCTTGAATTTAGGTATCTTGATGCCTCAAAAAGCATGATAAATACATATACCTCTAACAAAATTTATTAAAATGAAACACATATGTTAATGAATTCTATCACGAGATACACCCATGAAAATTTCCACTACATAAATAATACTCACGCATTAAATAAGTCTCTCATTTATCGGTAGTCATTGAAAAAGAATACATAACTTATCAACAAAAATATATCAAGTCAATGATGAAAATTATCCAAATAGAATTCATAACTTATCAACAAAAACATATCAAGTCAATGATGACACTTACATATTCTTCCCATACTCTCAAAACATTCTTATCATCAATTGTGCCACCTTTGTTAACTTGGCCAACTTTCCATAATAGATGACGGGGTATAAAAGTAATACCATCTGAACCCAACTCAGCTAACTACAAACATTATTTTTAAGAGAAATTCTTGGATACCCCCTCTAAATTGAGGGTTTCAATACCCTTAGCCATGTGTCATGCCACATATGAAAATTGTGTGTGATTTAAATAATTAGAATTAATGCCCTTATCCACGTGTCATGCCACATGACAAAATCATGTGTGATTTAAGCAACTAGGATGGATGGACATGATTGTGTCTAGAAATCGATCATTCATAAATAGTCAACGCATTAAAACATTTTATATGCTAAAATTTGAATATAACAAGGCTTGATCCCGTAACACATTGGAGAGAAAATAAGAACCTTACCACTAAACTATCTGACACATTTAAAAAATATGATACAACTATATATAGTTATATTATATCTGTAGAATGTATATCTGTTAATAAAATCTATCTATGAAATAAACATTTTTGTCTTTTTTCATTTTGTATAAAAAGTAAAATTAATGAACAAAAAAAAGGACGGGAATATTTATTTTGCAAATAAATATTATTAATATATATACATTCAATAAATATAATATAACAATATATGGTTATATTACATCTCTTAAATGTAACCTAGTGGTGAGACTTTTCTTCCATCTCCTACTCAAATCAAACACTTCAAATGTTATCTTAGAATCTAAACAAAAATGATAATTTTGAAAAATATATGGCATAGACAGAGTTGACATGTGGTTAGAGACTAATACATGTAGTATAAATTTAGTTGACACGTGGCTAAAGGAATCCATTCCAGTTGCTTCACACATGTGACTGTAGGCATCTATTCCTAAAAAAACTAATGATATATGCCTTTAATTTGCTAATGCTCATCTTTCATCTCTTATATATACGTTAGGGGATCAAACCTTGTTACACTTAAATTTTGAAATATAAATATTTTAAAATGTTGACTATTTATGAGTGACTAGTTTAACCGGTTGCTAAACGCATTAATTGAGGGCTCTAATGCTCCTAGCCCCCTAGTCATGTGTCAATTGAATTTATGCCACATGTATTAGTCTCTAGCCATGTGTCAACTCAATCTATGTCACATATTTTTCTGAATCATCATTTTTGTTTGGATTCTAAAATAGTATTTGTAGCGTTCGATTTGAGTAGGAGATGGAAGAGTAGGCTCACCACTAGGTTACATTTAAGATATGTAATATAACCATATATTGTTATATTATATTCATAAAATATATATCCGTTAATAAAATTTATTTGCAAAATAAATATTCCTATATTTTTTCGTTCATTAATTTTAATTTTAATTATTATACTAAATGAAAAAAGACAAAAATGTTTATTTTGTTAATAAATTTTATTAACATATATACATTCTACAAATATAATATAACTATATAGTTGCGTCATAATTTTTAAATGTGTTAAGTAGCTTAGTGATAAGACTCTTTTTTTCTTTCCCATATGTTACGGGTTCAAGTCTTAACACTATCAAATTTTAGCATTTTAAATATTTTAATACGTACCATTTATTTTGACATGTGGCATGACACGTGGCTAAGGGAATCAATTCTAGTTACTTAAATTATACATAATTTTCACACATGGCATGACATGTGGCTAGGGGTATTGAAACCCTCAATTTAGAGAGGGTACCCAAGTAAAACCCTATTTTTAATGTACCATTATATAATTTGAGGTTACAAAAGTTATTTAAACATAAAATAATACCATCTCTTGCTACATATATTAATATTACAATATGATAATACATCAATAGCACATGTGTATTAAAACATGAATTTCAGGTATCTAAATTCTGAAACAAAATTATTAAGTTTCATATCACAACTCACTAAAGAATCTCTCTCTTTCCATGTTTATGAACCACATTTATTAATATAGCGTATATATATATATGTTAAGGAAATTAGCGTGTTGCAGAAGCACTGGATCAAATCAATTGGAGATAAAGAGAAGCAAGTATAAGGGCAAGAAAATAAATACACAATATTTCCGTGAAAAACCTCCAAGACTGGAGAAAAAGAACACTAATGATCACGAGCAAAACAGTTCCACTATGTAAGAAGGAGAGTACAAGAAGTTCTCAACAGGAAAAATAGAACAAAGAGACAACAGCCTTATAAGTCACAGGGACAAAAATAAAATTATCTCTTAAATTTTCTGACTAGAGTACTCTCTCAGATGAAACTAAAATATATACTCGCTACTAAAAATTCTCTCAGGATTACACTAGGAGAGAACTTGACCATGATAGCAAATGTGGTACCTTGAATCCTTTTATAGGCAATTCTAAGGAATATAATAATATTTCCTTAACCATGAAGACAAAACCAAATTGAATTGGTTTTGTAAAGAAGTAAAATTCAATTTGAATTTGTATTTGAAGAAGTAGAATTCAAATTGAATGTGTATTCTTGAAGTAGAATTCAAATTAAATTTGTATTGTGAAGAAGTAGAATTCAAATTGAATTTGCATTCTGAAGAAGTAGAATTCAATTTGAATTGCTATTCTGAAGAAGTAAAAACCAATTTGAATTGGTATTGTGAAGAAATAAAATTCAATTTGAATTACTCAAGATAAATGAAGTACCACATTAACAAAATTTGAGACATGTATTTAACAATATATATATTAACATAATATATTTACTATATTATATATATATATATATGACAATGGTATTCAAGAAATTCTATTAATATAATATATATGACACATATAGCCACATGTCGTCCTTAACATTCTGGGTTTTTTTTTTAAAATGGGTATTTTTTTTAAAATATTTATGCAAATTGGGCACATGCAGAAATATTTACATGTTTGAGCGGGGACCAGAAATGTCAGAGGCTGACTTCAATTTCGTAGAGTCAACATGTAAAATTAATGCATGGTTGACATGTGACATTTCGTCATGTGGGTGTGCGAAATTGCTACCTACATGACAATTAAATAAAAGTTGCACATGGTGGGAGTCAAACTTGAAACCCATCATACCCAACAAGGCATGCCCAACCACTAGGACAACTGCTTCCTTGTTGCAAATGGGGACCATGCAGAAATATTTACATGTTTGAGCGAGGACCAGAAATGTCAGAGGCTGACTTCAATTTCGTAGAGTCAACATGTAAAATTAATGCATGGTTGACATGTGGCATTTCGTCATGTAGGTGTGCGAAATTGCTACCTACATGACAATTAAATAAAAGTTGCACATGGTGGGAGTCAAACTTGAAACCCATCATACCCAACAAGGCATGCCCAACCACTAGGACAACTGCTTCCTTGTTGCAAAAAAGGAATATTATTAAATATAATGTTTTCTATTCTTTTACAATTGTTTTATATTTTTACATCGTTTAAAAAACTTATATAAATATTTTATATACAACTATTTTAATATATATTAATATATTTAATTTAAATTATACAGTTGATGTGACCTTTTTCACCCTAGACATGCAAATATTTTTGCATGTGCCCCATTTGCATAAATATTTTTAAAAAATACCCCATTTTAAAAAAAACCCTAACATTCTAGTCACTAGTCAACAATTAAGGATGACAAAATAATTTATACTTGTGGATATACCCACTATGGGTACTTGTAAATTCTTTAAACAAACAGATATAAGTATGGTACTATCCTGCGGATAACCACATAAATACTTATACTTATTTTATATTAAATCTATTTAAATATAAAGAAATTTTATTATTTTATAATGAGATGAAAAAACTAATATTGCTCAATAATAATATTTTTAATGTCTATAATTATAATTATAGTATACAATGTTAATTTATATCCTTACAGTATTATATTTAGTATATATCTTTATTATTGTTGTTATTTTTTAAAAATATTAAAAATAAATAAATACATGTAGGTACTCGTTCCCCTATCAACAAATATCTATAATCGCTCCTATATATGGATATGAGTATTATACTACTCGTACCCGTCCCGCTTATTAATATCCCTATAAGTAATTGAATTACTACGGTTAGCAATTTTAATAAAAATAGATGACTTTAAAATTGTTTTCAAACTTAAACAACTAAAGTAAGAAGAAGAAAAACTCAAAGAATTTAGCCGTACACTAATTAAAGTATAAAATAATACTAAATTTATATTTTTACGTAAATTTCTATGTGGCGATGAGTAATTTAATTTTAGAAAAATTCAGTGAAGCCGTAAAATGGAAAAAAGTATTGGCGCTGATATAAATTACATAAACCCAATCCTGAGATGAGCAAAAACCCTAACACTAAACCCTTTGCTCCCTCTCTGTTTTCATCACACCAAAATGGCCTTCTCCGCGCTGCTTCGCCGCGCCTCCTCCGTTGCACTACCTAAGTTGGCGCAACGTGCCGTAGCATCTTCATCATCATCTTCTAGAACCTTCCACAGTGCACACTCTCTTCGCCGCCTTCTCCATAGAGACGCTACAATTCCTATTTTACCCTCTCTTCGCTTCGCCAACGCCTTCGGTTCTCAGGCCGCCGCTGACGATCATCTCATTGAGGTTCTCCATTCTGAGATCCAATGTGCTCAGGAAGACGATCGTGCCCCGCACCAAGTAATTTTTTTCTTTTATTATTTATGTTTTTAATTTTTAATTAATTAATGATTGTAACATTCAACTCTTTTTTCTTGGTGGATAATCAGTGTGGTTTTCTTCAAAGTTTGTATCTTTTCCTTCGGTTTTGCATTTTTGTCTATGAAAGTTTCGTTTTTTTCCTTGGTTTGTTTGAATATTAGATTGATGGTTGGTTTCGTAGTGAACTTTTCTCCTTTTGTGTGAGTAAACTGTTTTTTTTTTGTGATAGCGGGGTATGGAAGTTCTTGTTTTTAGTTTGAATTTGTTTTTGGGCTGAGAGAGCTCATTTTGGATTCCTTTAGGTGAATGAATTGGAATAGTTAAAAGCTTTTGAATTGGGCGTGGGTAGTTTTCTGTGTTATTTTGTGTTGAATTGGCAACAACACATGATGTGAGATGTGACCCTTTTCACAACATTGTGTTTGGTATTTGAAATGTGCGTTTATTAACTTAATTTTCCACATTGTTGGTTCTATTTTGTTTAATTATCATTGGTACTATCAGGATCCTCATAACTGATACCCTTGTGATGTTATGTTTTTTTACTTGTAAAATTTTTCAGTCTTATTTTTCTGCATATGTTCAGCTCTTACAGGTTATCTTTCATAGTTTCAGTGGTATTCTCCAGTTACCAAACATGGTATTGGATTTCAATGACTAATTGTTATAACAAATTCTGCTGTATGAAATATGAATTGTCTGAATTGTGAAACCGTTTGCTTATGCAACTCTTTTGTGTAATCAAGTGAAAATTTTAGGTTAGAGATCAGTCTGTTTTCTTCTGGTTTTACTTTTACTCAACGGAGTTCTCCTTCACCCCCAGTTTTTTCTACCATCGAATCCTTTCTCCTTTCACTTCATGTGTTTGATAACTGTATCTTGTCTCTCTGCAAATATTTAGTTTTCCACCTACATTTTATTCCCTTTGGACTTACATATATATGCTATGATTAGTCTGGTATTATCAGTGCTGTGTTGAAAGACATGCTACTATTAAATTGATTTGGTAAATATTCCGAGGAGTTCTGTAAGACATATGTTGTGTGTATGTTTCAATGTTTTAGGTTAAACTGAAATTAAGCTTGTATTGTGTTTGTTTTCTTATTTGAAATGTTGTACAAGTTTGTGAAAATATCATAGTATTGTTAAATTGTGCAAGTTATCCATGGTGTCAGAAAATGTACTGCAGTAGTATCTTTATAGTTGTACTTCAAGGTCCTATTTACCAGTAACTTTCAAGAGTCATTTACTGAGTAGTTCATCTGGCCTATATATTTTGTTTTTCAAGTTTTAGCAATTAAAATATGTGGTGGGATTGGGAAAAGTTCTTTTCCATTATAGAGAAGTACCGGATGCAGCCGTTGTAGTAGGAATGCTATTTGTTGCTTTTGTTGTGTAAAGTTTCCCTTGATATTTATAATATACTACTTTGTTCAATGCGTCTTGTATAACTTTTGCAGGTTAAAATCCCAGATGATTTTCCCTTCGAGATTGAGGACAATCCTGGGGAAAGAACCATACAACTGAAGAGGCAATATGAGGATGAAACTATCAAAGTTCAAGTTGACATCCCTAATGTGGCACCTGAAGAATATGAGGATGAGAACGATGGTGAAAAGAATGATAGTGAATCTAGCATTCCTTTAGTTGTGAGTGTTTTGAAAGGAGATGGAGTGTGTCTGGAATTTGGTGTGACTGCTTTCCCTGATGAGATTTCCATTGATAGCTTGTCAATAAAGCAGAGTGAAGAATCTGAAGACCAGCTGGCATACGAGGGACCTGAGTTCACGTAAGCATTTAGTAGTATATACCGATATCATTTTTTCAAAATTTATCATATAATTACTCTTGAACACTTTCTGAAAAATCTGAATATTCCGGTACATTCCTTTTTTACAGTGATTTGGATGAAAATCTGCAAAAGGCTTTTCACAAGTATCTTGAGATCCGGGGCATCAAGCCCAGCACAACCAACTTCTTGCAGGAATACATGTTTAGTAAAGACAACAAGGAATATTTAATGTGGCTGAAGAACCTGAAGAACTTCGTTGAGAAATGATTTAAAAGGAATTGTTCCTCAAGATCCTGGAATGTTAACAAAGACCTTAAAGCTTGTTTTGTCATGTACCAGGATGAGAATTAGAGGAGTAGACTAATAATTTTAAAAAACTTAATTGGTGAAAGCATTGTGTAGGTTGTTCTATGTAATTCAACTTCACCCTTCAGTCGATAGTCTGGGTGGTTCTCCCATTTGTTCATTGTTGAGATGCAAGCTCAAAATTTTCACTTATATTTATTTACAGTTTGGCCTGATAAATATAATACAGTTCCTCAGGATATCTCTGAAATTGCAATCATTAGTTGTATTTTAGTTCCTAAATAGTATCACTCTAGTCCTTGACGTTAGAGCTTATTAATTTGATCTGACAACTATTCGTAGATTTAGTTCTTGATTTAACTAGGGGTGTTTTAAAATTTTAGTAGGTGATATTCTAATTATGAAAATTGAGTAATTTTGTTTATATTATTTAAGGAGTCAAATGAATCATTTGGGTAATATTATAGTCTAATTTAGCTAGTGGTGTTAATTGTATGGATTGAAATTGATTGAGATTTTTCTAACTCAAATTAAATTATTTTCGGGAATTTAATTACATGATCAATTGCCTATTTAAATATTTAATTACATGGGCGATATATATTATGATCCCGATGGATATTAGCGTCATGGGAGACATACATTATGATTGATTACAGTGCAAGAACCATTCTTTAAAAGTTAGTTTGGAAAATAACTTTGATTTTATCATATCTTAATCTTCTCTAATAATTGGTGGGGATACCTGAAAAACAAACATATCCATTTATGCTTTACTTGATTTTGGAATTAAATTGGACGAATATCATCTATTGGCATCGATCACAACATGTGATGATAACTCATGGGTGAGGTGTCTTTTCCTACCTCTCTCAGCGGGTTATCATTTAATTATTAATCTTTATTTTTTATTAAATATATTTAAATAACTACGTTTTTATATTATTTTATAATGAGATAAACAAAATTTAATTTTTTTCAATGATAATAATTTTAATTTATGAAGTTGTAATGTATGATACAATATTAATTTAAATTATATTATACTAAAATAATATTATGTTTAGTATATTATACCATATTTTCTTATTTAGTATTATTTTAAAAAATAATAAATATTCATAAATACCCATGGGTACCCGTTATCCAACCTGCGAATACGTGTTACCTGCCTAAAACCCGTGGATATGGGTAGCGATAACATACTAACCGCACTCGTCTCGTCCCGTTGCCATCTTTATATTCACCTTTCTTAACAAACGTTTCTAAAGCCCTTATTTGCACATGCTTAAACCACCTTAAAGTGTTTTTTTTACTATTTTTTCTTCCATAGGTGCCATGTCAACTTGACTATGAATATTGTTATTGCGTATTTGATCCTTTCTTGTGTGCTACAGATTTATCTCATCATCCTCATTTCTACTACTACCATTTGGTGTTTGTGTCGCCCTTTCACCGCCTAGCATTCCTATATAGCATTGTCAGTCTTATGACAGTTTGATAAAACTTTCCTTTCACTTTATAACAAACCTTTTGTGAGAACTCTTGGACAGCATCATGAATGAAATAAGAGAATAAGACTGATTATGAAAAATTCATTCATTCATTCATGAAGTAAGTACAAAGGAAAGAAAAAAATATACTTATATACAAGCTTGCTAATTAACAAACTCTTAACTGAAAAGCTAACAACTAACAAACTCTTAACAGAAAAGCTAACAAACTAATAATAATAAATAAGGCTAACACCCCCCTCAAGCTGGAATGTTTATATCTAACATTCCAAGATTGGTTACAAAAAAATTGAAAGAACTAGGAGGAAGAGGCTTAGTAAGAAGACCAGCAATCTATTCTTTGGAGGGGATGGGAAAAAAGTGAATGGTTCTAGCCTGAACCTGATCGCAAACAGTGTGGCAATCAAGCTCGATGTGTTTTGTTCTTTCGTGAAACAAGATTGTTAGCTATATGTCTTGCTGACTGATTGTCACAGAAAATAGTAACAGGTGAAAAATGAGGGAACACGAAATCTTAGAGAAGGGTGAGAAGCCACTGTGCCTCACAAGTTGTTAAGGCTAATGCCCTGTACTCTGCTTCTGAAGAGGACCTAGATACAGTGGGTTGTTTCTTGCATTTCCATGAAATTAGTGAATGACCAAAAAAGAAACAAAAAGCAGAAATGGATCTTCGGGTATTAGGGCAAGAAGCCCAATCTGAATCTGAGTAGGCAATAAGCTTCAGATCAGAGGAAGAAGGGAAGAATAAGCCTTTTGTAGGTGCTAGCTTTATATATTTGAGAACTCGAAGAGCTACTTGGTAGTGAACTGTGGTGGGCTGAGACAAGAATTGGCTGAGTTTGCTTACTGAAAAAGAGATGTCTGGTTTGGTGTTTGTGAGGTAAACAAGGCGGCCAATTAATCTTCTATAAGAAGTGACATCTGTAAGAAGAGTTCCTGAACATGAACTCAAGGAAAGAGTGGGATCCATGGGTGTGGAACTGGGTTTAGATGCAAGCAGACTAGCATCCTATAATAAATCAAGAGCATACTTCCTTTGATATAGACTGATACCTTTGGAGGACCTAGCAACCTTAAAACCTAAAAAATATTTGAGCTGTCCAAGGTCTTTAATGCCAAAATGATGGTGCAAGAGTTGTTTAACAGAAACAATTTCTTCTAGGTCTTGACCTACTAAGACAAGATCGTCAACATAAGTAAGAATAAAAGTAAAACCTCTGTGTGTGGTCTTGGTAAACAATGAATAATCAGCCTTAGATTGTTTGAAGCCAATAGAAAGGAGAACAGTGGTTAGTTTTGCATGCCATTGTCTACTGGCCTGTCTCGGTCCATACAACGATTTGTTTAGTTTGCAAACTAAGTAGGGCTCATCCAAGGAAAGACCTGCAGGGGGTTTCATGTGAACTTCCTTATGGAGATCACCATGAAGGAAAGCTGTATTAACATCAAGCTGGTGGAGATACCAATTTTGGCCAGAAGCTATGGACAAGAGTAATCTGATAGTGGTGACCTTTACCACAGGACTGAAAGTTTCAAGAAAGTCTATGCCTTCTCTATGTGAAACCTTTGGCCACTAACCTAGCCTTATGCCTTTCAAGAGTACCATTTGATTTTAACTTAGTCTTGAAGACCCACCTACACTGAATCAACTTCTTCCTAGGAGGAAGATGTGTGAGTTTCCAAGTTTGATTTTCTTCCAAGGCCTGCAACTCAGCACTAATAGCTTTCTACCAACAGGGATGCTATATAGCTTCCTGATAAGACTTAGGTTCATTAAGAGCAATTAAAGCAAGAGAAAAATGTTTATGTGGAGCAGAAAGATATGAATAAGAAATGGATGAAGAGAGAGGGTACCTTACATTGTAGACCTTGCAGATCAATGTGTGATGATAGTCTTCTAAATAAGAAGGAATTTTATTTTCCCTTGTAGACCTTCGAGGTTGACTAACAATTTTAGGTGGTAGGATGGCTGGAGTAGAGTGATTATCAGTAGAAGGAGTGGGTAAAGGAGAAGATGAAGAGTCGTCAAGGGGAATGAGTTGGTCAAAAGACCAAGTAGAAGGGATCGAGCAAGATTGGAATTGGTGCTGGATGGTGACATGGGAAAAATATTTTTATGAAAAATTACATGTCTTGAAAGGAAGGTTTCTCTGGTGTTAAGATCATAAAGAACATAGCCTTTGATACCAGTTTTGTATCCTAAAAAACACACTTCCTAGACCTAGGATCCAATTTTGTTCTTCTTGAGACCAAAGTAGTAGCATAGGACAGGCAACCAAAAACTTTTAGATTAGAAAAGTCAGGAACAGAACCATATAGAGCATGATAGAGTGATTGATTATTAAGAAACTTGGAAGGTAACCTATTTATTAAGTGTACAGCAAGAGAAACAACATGATTCCAGAAGGATTTTGGAACATGAGATTGAAAAAGTAAGGATCTGGCAGTTCCTAAAATATGCTGGTGTTTCCTTTTAACAATTCCATTCTTTTGAGGGGTTTCAACACATGACATTTGATGTTCAGTACCACACTCAACATACAAATCAAACATATCAAATTCTTTACCATTGTCAGACCTAATAATTTAGACAGATTGATGAAATTGTATTTTAACAAATTGAACGAAAGACCTGAGTAGAGAACTAGCTTCATGTTTATGTTTCATTAAGAATATACAAGTGAAACGACTAGTGTTTTCTACAATGGTAAAAAAATACCTATGCCCAAAAACAGAAGGAATAGCTATAGGGCCCCAAATATCTACATGTATGAGCTGGAACAAAATAGTAGTTACAATATGACATTTATCAAACAAAAGTTTCTTTTACTTGCCAAAATAACAAGCATCACATGGATTAGAATCCTTGTTACATGAAATGAAAGGATAAATTTTTCTAAGTTAAAGAAGCTTCTCATATGAGGGGTGACCATACCTGAGGTGCCAAAAATCATTAGAAGAGCTGACACTGTATATCCAATGTTGAGAAAAATTCTGCAAGGTTGAGAGCTTCATCACATAGAGATTTGAATGCAATTTAGAAACACCAATCATAAGGGTAAGGCAATCCTGTATCTGACATATATTAGAAGAGAAAATTAGTTTACAATGCAGATTTTGAGTGAGTTTGGAGTTGAAACCAAATTTAGGAATAAACAAAACATTAGTCAAATACAGGTGCTTTGTAAAGAAAATAGTGCCAGAGACAGATGTTGTAACTTTATTCCATCAGGTAAGCTAATCAAAATGGGTTTAATATGTCTATAGGTATGAAATAGGTCAAGGGAATTACAAACATGATCAGTAGCTCCTGAATCTATGATCCAGGAGTTGGGATTAGAGAAGTTCATTAAATTGAAAATTAAACTTGATGATGATGACCCTAAGTTCTTATCTGTAACATGTGAAGCCAATTGGTTAATAGTATGAGCACCATTCTATTGAAGGAGAGCTAATAGTGCCTTGTGCTAGTCAGGGGTGAAACTCAAACTGGATTCCCTAATCTCCCTCTGAGACAATACTACCTTTCTCATCTGCCTCATCAACATGATCATCGAGGACACAATTATTCACATTATGATTTCTTTTAAAATGTGATGGATTTCCATTGCCATTTCCTGGACCACTCAAACCATTGCCATTATTGTTGTTGAAGTAGTGTGGAGGATACCCGTGCTTCTTGTAATAGGTTTCCATAGTGTGACTATTTTTCCCATAAAAGGAACACAATTTGCTGCCAGAGAATCTACCCTGACCTCGACCTGAATTACCTTGACCTCTCCCACCCCTTGGAAAACCCCTTCCATGACCACCAATAGCCAGTAAGACTTGTGATTTAGAGACAGGAAGACCAAATTGCCTTTCCTGCTGTACCAGAAGAGAAAACACCTTATTCATAGTGGGTAGAGGATCAATGAGCATAATCTATGATTGAACAATAGAATAGTATTCATTAAGACCTTTCAGAAAATGAATAACATGATCACATTCATGATAACGCTTAATGGTAGGTATCATCAAACAAGAACACTTCACCTGACACGAGCAATTAGGAACGGGCCTGAAATTTTCTAATTCTTGCCATAAACCTTTTAATTGAGTGAAATATGCAGTGATGGTCAAATGACCTTGCCTTAAGCCATAAATTTCTTCTTGTAGTTCTGAAATTCGAAAAACATCACCTTGATAATATCGATCTTTAAGATCTTGCCACACTTCTACTGCAGTATCCATCCAAAACACGCTTTGAGCTATTTATGTTTCGAGATAATGCATGATCCAAGACAACACCATGGTGTTGCACCTCTCCCATGCACCAAACATCGAATCCTATATGCTAGGTTTAGGTAGAGAATCATCAACAAATTTCTCCTTGTTCTTGGATCTCTAAGCTATGAGAGCCGATCTTGACTACGATTGATAATTTTCACCATTCAAAGAAGACGAAGCTATGGATGCTCCTGGATTCTTATTCACATGCAAATAATATGGGCTCGAGACATTGACCATTGATTTTTCCATTGAAAGCAGAAAGAAGAAAGACAAAGAGAAAAAAGGGAAATCAAAGTTTAAGAGAAAGAAAGGAAAACACGCTCCTTAAAACAGAGACACAAGGAGAAATAAAGAATTGGCAACATAGAAAAAGTTGAGGCAAAAGATCAATTCTCCAATATGGAGAATCAAAGCCCCAATAACAAATATTTAAGTTCAATCACGCCCAGCAGAGCCCTTAGGAGAGGGGCTCTGATACTATATGAGAACTCTTGGACAACATCATGAATGAAATAAGAGAGCAAGACTGATTATGAAAAATTCATTCATGAAGTAAGTATAAAGGAAAGAAAAGAAGTACTTATATACAAGCCTGCCAACTAACAAACTCTTAACAGAAAAGCTAACAACTAGCAAACTCTTAACAGAAAAACTAACAAACTAATAATAATAAATAAGGCTAACACTTTTTGATCACACAACCCTTGAAGATTTTTTCCATTTCAACCACCTATCTTGTATCCTATAAGAAACATCATCATTATCTTATGTTGTTGAACTCAAATACTTTAACCTTAACACCTGAGGTATAACTTAATCTCCAATTTTCACCTCTAAGTTGTTATTTACTTGTATCATGTTAAACTTATAGTGCATATACTTTGTCTCACTTCAACTCAACCAAAAACCTTTAGAATCCAAGGTTTGTCGCCACAGCTCTAGTTTGTCATTTTACTCTTCCCTTGATTCTACTATAAGGACTACATCGTCTACAAAAAAGAAAAACATGCTTATGGGAACCTCTTCTTGGATTAACTTTGCTAGAACATCCAAGATAAAAAAATGAGTAAATAAGGACTCAAGAATGACCCCTGATGTAGACCAATCTTTATAGGAAAGTCTTCTCCAATTATTCTTTCACTAGTAGTTGAGCCTCCGTAATATCATTTATAGTTCTTATGTGCACCACCTAAACATTTTTCTTCTCTAAGGCATTCCACAACACTTCTCGTGGGACTCAAGTCGATGAAAACCAAATGTAGGTCTCTTTGTTTACTCCGATAATTTTCCATCAACTCCCTAAGGGGGTAAATAGCTTGTGTAATCAACCTACCTAGCATGAATCCAAAGGTTCTCAAAGATTGACATTTCACTTCTTAACCTTTGTTCTATCACTTTTTCCTAAAGCTTCATAGTGTGACTCATCAACTTAATTCCTCAGTAGTTTCCATAACATTGTATATTCCCTTTGTTCTTATAAGTGGGTACTATAGTGTTTCTCCTCCATTCATCAGGCATTTTCTTGAACGTCAAAATCTTGTTAAAAAGCATTGTTAGCTAGATAACTCCCTTATCCTCTAAACACCTTCATAATTCAATAAGGATACCATCTGGCCTAATAGCTTTCCTATTGTCCATTTTCTTAAGGGATCTTTTGACTTTGCACACTCTGATTCTATGACAAATGGTCCAATAATTTATTCCTTTAAGCTAGTCACTTCTTGTATAAAACTAGATGTCTCAGCTCCATTATTTGAAAAGTTTATAGAAATAGCCCTTCCATTTGTCTTTAATATCCTTATCTATAACCAAAATTTTCCTTTCCTCATTCTTCACACATCTAACTTGGTCGAAATATTCATATTTCCTTTCTTTACTTTTTGCTATTTTAAATCTTCCTTTCACTTCATTTTGTCCCCAACTCTTTATAAAAATCTTCAAAAGCTTTATATCATGCTTCAACCACAACCTTTTTTATTTCCTTGTTAGCCTTTCTATACTTGTCCTAATTTTTGCATTATTACCCAAATGTAAGTCTTTAAAACACTTTATGTTATTTTTAACATTTTCTTGAACACACTTATTCCACTTCTATGATTCTTTATCCCTAGGTCTAAAGCCGTTTGATTCTCTTAAAAGATTTTTGACAACCTTCTTAATAATTTTGGTTATTTCCTCCCACATGACATTTGAACTTCCTTATAACTCTCAAACTTCTTCACCCAACAAGTCCCTCTTAAACGCTTGATGTTTTCCCCTTTTAGCTACCACCACCGAACCCTAAGGTTCCACACATGTCGTCACCTTTGCTTTGACCCCTTAAAAACCTTGTTCATAACCAACACCCTATGTTATGTAGCCATCAATTCTCCAGGGATAACTTCACAACCCTTACAAAGCCCTACATCAGGATTCTTTACCAAAATGTATTTAATTTGTGTTCTAGTATGTAATTAAATGTTCCTTATATTTTTTAAAACACCTGACAATCTTCAAATTATAAGCTAAAACAAAGTTAATAATTGATTTTCCTTCCTCATTAAGGATCCTGAAATCAAAATCCCCATATGACTCTATATACTTTCCAACCTTTTTCACTCCATGACCATTAAGATCTCTTACAATGAAAACTTTCTCACTTTGTGAGATGCTTCTAACCAACTCTTCCTAATTCTCCTAACACATTTTCTTAAGTTATGGATCTATTCCTACCTAGGATGTGTGAGCACTGATGACGTGGAAGATCTCTCCCCCAATAATCAATCTTAGGAATAATATCAGATCTTTGGTCATCTTCACTTCTATTACATTCCTTCCCCAGACCTTATCCATAATAATACACACCATATTCCTAATCTTAACCTCCCATGTATACCAAAACTTAAAACCTCACGGGAGCTCTTTGCCCTTCTCATCGACCTATTTAGTCTCTTGAAGACATAAGATATATATTATTTTTTCTCTACATCATGGTGTTCACAACCTCCATAGATTTCATTGTCATTGATCCAATATTTCATATCCTAAACCAAAACTTGCTCTCTTGAACTAACTTCTTTACCTTCTATAAAAATGCTAGAACTCTTATTTATTTAACACTACATTTGAGTGTCAATGCAATGGGTCTAGCTCATTTGACATTATACTTGAGTCATACAATGTGTTGCTTTTGGGAAACAACAGCATTAGCACTATAAGATCTTTGATCATAATCATGAGAAATTGACAAGTTGTACGTGGTTGCCAAGGGCCTAACACAATCCTCCTCCTTTATCTAGACATGGGATAGGCTATTAACCATAAGCAAAGTTTAAATACATAAAATATATAGATATATATTTTTTATTCATGAGAATAATGATAAAAGAGGATGGGATATGATAGAGAAGCATGATAATTATAATTTGAGGCTTCTTCCTATCACTTTATGTTTATCCTAACTATGTTAAATTTAGAGAATATATATATATATATATATATATATATATAAACGAAGTTTGAGTCAAATATACTTTTATTACTAAATTTATAAAATTATTATAAAGTATAAGATATTGATAAGACACAATTTAAGTGAAAAATTAGATAAATTTAAGTAACTAAAGAATATAATGAGAATTTTTTAAAAAATATTATTATAAAGAATTTTATATTTCTTCAAGTTGTAATTGTAACATCTTAAATTTTAAAATAGAGAATAAAATAAGAAAATAAATGTGAACAAATTAACATCCCTAAATATTAGAAATAATTTAATTGAGATTTTTGGAGACTGTTAGTGAATTGTTGAGACCGGATAAGCAGAAAACTAACCCGGATAAAATATGGGTGTCGGACCAAGTATCTCCGATTAAGATACCGTTGGTCAGGGCTGTAAATAATATTATTGGGAATCCGAATATGTATTCGGAATAATTTTTAGAAAAGTATAGAGCCCGAACAGAGAGCCTGTTTATTTAAAAACGGAAGAGTTTAATGAAAGGCTAAATATTTAAAAATAAAAACCTCACTCTTTTCACTCTCATTCTCGTAACCCTCTCTTTTTCTCTTATGCAAACACACTTCTTCTCTTCTATCATCCTCTTCATCTCTTTTCCCTATTTAACCCTAAGCCAAGGTGTTACCCTCCTTTCTCCCTCTCATTTTCGTTTCATGAAGGCTTAGAGAAGGCTTGGAGCTTGAAGTTCTTCTCTCTTCTTCTCCTTAATTTCGTGTGGTCTTTTTCTTTTTTGAGAATTCCTCTATTACTTCACTTGAGGTAAGATTTTAGCCATTTTTCAAGAATAGGAACCTTTAGTTATGTGTCCTTAAGGTTAAGAGGGCATTAAATGTATGTGGGTTGTTAGGAGAAGCTTTAAATATGGAAACCCTAAGGTGGGTGTCATAAATACAAGCTTAAAATGGTATTAATGGGGTAGATGCATTTATTGTTGGAAGGAGATGAGAATGTATGATTATTTTTGAGTGTTGATGGGTTTGGTGAAACCCTAACCTTATAAATTGGGGGAAATATGATGTGTGGGTATATGGGCATTAATTAATGGTGAGAATGTCATTAATGTTAGAGTATAATCATAAATAATGATTGGAGATGGTGGTTGGAAACCATAAATGAAAACCCCCCTTAGAATGAGTTAAATGTAAGGTTGGTGAACGCGGTACCCTAATTAATTAAGTTGTTATTTTGATAAAAATGAATGGTGATCTAAGGGAAGGAATTCCTGAAGCCTAATAAGGTAAATGGATAAAACCTATAAATAGCTTCTACATGATGAGAATCATGTATACATATGTATGTATATGTATATTAAAATAGAGTTTGAATGAATAATTGATGTGGTCCTATAATTAATTGGTGTAGGGCTTGATAATACTTGTGAGGCGGGAACATCAAACCCGGAAGTTTACTTCTCTTGAGGTAGGAGAGGGGTGTATTTTCTAAATGTATGAGAACTTGTATGATGATAATGTATGTATTGATGTAATGTGGCATGTTTCCTTGAATGGTTGTAGTATCATATGTATATGATGAGAAATTGAGTTAGATTCTTATAATGAATGATTGTGGATAAGACCTTACTGAGGTTAAGATTGGTATAATGTGTGATGACATGATATGGATTCCATGTGTGGCTTGATGAATATTTGAAATCCTTGACTTAATGATCTTTGAATATTATGATCGGAATATATACGTATGTTTGAATATGTGGAATTAACATGGTAATTGAGTAGGAGTATACCCTAGATGAGAGGGTGAGATAACCTGTATGAGGTTGAGGCATGCATGAGCATTGTTGCATACATAGCATGGCATGCATATCATGATGATGTTGAAAAGTGGTTGCGATCACTTGATGTTGGAATATAAAGGGCTTGTGAGTTCCTATGATTATTGGACCGGTTGTTGCGATCACCTGGTATTTGAAATGAAAGGCCTTACGGGACCATTGAGATTGTATGCCCGTGGTTGCGATCATGAGGCGGGAGTACCCCTTACGAGGCGGAAAACCATTATGAATTATTGAACGTGGTTGCGATCACGAGAAAGCACATTGCGAGGCTGCTAGAGGGAGTACCCCTTGCGAGGTGGGAAACCAATTTAAATGAATTAATGATTATGATGATTACGATCACCTAAGGAAATGTAAACGGATCCGTGCATATGCATGTTAAACACCAGCATGTGCATTAGCCATGGAAGCATGGCATAGAGTGGTATCCTGTTGAGGAGATTGTGTGAGGAGTAGGTGGAACTCCCTTTTTAATTACTAACTATAATTATGTCAATGATTGGTGTGACCTTGTGAATTTTGATGGATATATGTGTTTAATGAAATTGATGAATGATTGGGTTTGTGCTAATTGAACTTCTCTTGGGAGGAAGATGTTTAATATTGCATTCATGTATATATTATATATCATAATTGTTAGATTTTCATCATTAAGAAAGTATACTCACTCTTCATGTGGTATATCTTTTTAGCTCCTGTGTTGTAGGGCTTGCCTATAGAGCTATTGTGTGGAGAAGAGGTGTGAAGGAAGCCTATTTTGGGTAAAGAATGCCTTGGCCAACAATTGTTTTGAGTTTGTGGGTTCTACTTGAATTTTTGTAATATATATATAGTCATAATGAATGTTTTGTATAGCTAAGGATTGGTATAGACATTAGTATGGATGATGAATAGACAATGTTGATTATAGAAGGTCATGTAGGAAAATGAGAGCCCAGAGTTTATGGCTCATTTTCATTAATGACCTTGGCCTTATTCGGATAATGAAAATGAAGCTTGATGTAGTTAAAACTTATGGAGGAATGATAGTTTACATGAAATATTGCATTTTATAGATCATGTTGAATAGTAAGTTAGATTGAAATGTAATTCATGAATTGGAAGGTAAATTTATGAGTAAGATAGATTAGAACAAGTTTTAAATGCTGAATATGATGAATGAGATATGATGAATTTAAGTGGAATGGATTAAGTTGAGTTTTGGTATGAGGTGTTGTTTGATTCCTTCATTTTCTGCATTTTTACTGATAATCTCGCTCAAGCGTGATTGGTTCTCGCTCAAGCGAGTATCCCCCTGCATGACATTTGGCTACTGGCCAACTCTCGCTTAGGCGAGAGTGTGTCTCGCTCAAGCGAGACTGCCCTGGCATCAGTGGTTGGCCACTGGAGGAAAATCGCCCAGGCGAGTTGGATCTTGCCCGAGCGAGAGGGAGGGGATTTGCCACTGGTCAAATTTTACTTGAGCGAAAGGCTTTTGGAGGTGGCATTCGCTCGAGCGAGTGAGCGTTGGGTAGATTCTAGACGATTTTTGCTCGTGCTCGCTTGCTTCGCACAAGCGACTTCTGAGGATCTCGCTCAAGCGAGATGAGGCTCGCTCAAGCGAGTCGGCCCCTGATCCTTCTCTTATTTCTTTCGCTCAGCTCGCCCTATGTCTCGCCTGAGCGCTCCCTTAGGACTCGCTCAAGCAAGTGTGGTTCTCGCTTGAGCGAGGGATGTCCTGGCCCTCCAAATTGTATTGCCTTGATCACTTTTCATTTTCTTTATATATGATCTTTATCTTAAACTAACTTATGAACCCTTTGGATATATTTTGAGGTCATCAATCCTTATGATGTTTAACCTCTTCGAACCCAACTATATAGCAACAACTTAAATAAATTTTTCGTCGTTTTCAATTGAGAATTCCTCAATAGTTGTTTCCCTTAACTTACCTTCTCATATCTTCATATATGAGTTAGGTCTTTTTAGATCCAGGGTATTGAATGACAGTTTCCCCACCTATGTTTTCATAGATTAATAATACTAAAATTGCAAAAAATTTACCCCTATTTTTGGGGCGTCACAGTAATATTCATTTGTAGCAAAACAAGAATGTTCATCTTAGTACTAAGAAAATAATGCTTTAGAAATTCATTTTTTATTTTTAAGAAAACTTAGTTTTAATGATTCATGGTAAAAAATATTAATAGTTGTTATAAAAATCAGTAAACTCAAAAGGAATTTTATTAACATGTAGAAACATTGGTAGATATTTAATTTTCTTATTTATACCAATCATTAATATTATTATAATATTTAAAATAATTTATGAAATTATTTGTTTTTTATAAAAGTGATAAAATTACACTATTTTTTAGTGAACTAAGTATATCTTCATTTAAATATGAAAATCATTATTTTTCTTCTATTTATTTCTTTTTATCTCAATAATATGTTTCTTTAAACAAAAAATAAAAGTTGATGGCGCCACGACTCCCTTTGTCCTAACCTAGCTCTACCATGCTTTTGTAAAAAGAGATATAGTTTGTTTAGTTAAAAGTTGAGTATGTGTCCTTTTGGTTGGTTGTTGTGCCAACCAAACTGAGGTAGAGCAAACAAAAACAAAAAAAATTTATTGACTCAATGAAAATTTGACTTTATTGAATGACATGTAGAATCAATATTACCCATTAGATTTTTTTCATTTCCATGATTGATTATCAAACACGTATACCTAGTTAGGGAAATAAGGTTTAGAAAACTTGGATGAGTATAATTGGTTTTGATAGGTATGACTTGTGCTTAGATATGTTAATGTAGAAGTTGGTTGAGAAGTGTTGATTTCTGTTTTGTTAACATAAGGTTTTGAAAACTTAGTGGAGTAAGTATTTAATATTTATAAATAATATTTAATACTTATACTTAATATTATTATTTAATGTTTAATATTTATATTTAATAAAAATATTATTGAACCAATATAGTTGGGTGAAAACAACTCATCTATCATTTTCACACGTAGGGTTTCTAAACCTAACTTGGTTTGGTAAAGACAAAAAGAAACATCCAAACACACTTTTAATAATTTGGTTTAGTTGAGGCCATTTTGGGTTACTCAACCTTCTTTTGAAATTCCCAATTTTTATCCAAACATGTACATAATTGGGTGAATTATAAATAAACTGATCTTGAAGTTATGATTCTTGGGGAGAATTACCATTGAGTTTTTTTGTTTTCTTTTGCCTTTGTAATTTCTTTTTATCCTTTATACCTACAAAAATAAAATAATTATTTTTGTCCATCTATTTATATATGATTATCAATATAATTTCTATAATTATTAGAGTGTTTCTATAGAACCCTTAAGAAATTGGGGGTTTTGAAACCCTTAACATGTTGTCCACTTTATTAAAAGACATGTGGAATATTTATACACATAATATTTTATATATTTAAATAATTCTAAATTTTTTAAAATTACAAATAAGTTTCTTCATTCTTCCTTATCATTTCCTCTTCTAAAATTTCCCCCAACTCTCAAACCCTCAAAACTTAGATGTTGTAGCCTTAATGAAAGCATTACCATTTTACCATGAGATTATTATCTTGATGCGGATCAGCTGCCCCACTAAATATTACCTATTTTGTAATCATATTCTTTATTCTTTTTGAATTGACTCTCCTGCAAATAAGCAGGGAATACCCACTTGAGAAAGTCCTGAATGAGACTGCCACAAAAGACCAAACCATAATCTTGACAACGCTTAATGAAGCATGGGCAACGCCAAATTCAGTCATCGATCTTTTCCTTGAGAGCTTTAGAATTTGAGATCGTACCCATACGCTTTCAAATTAAGCGAAAACAGAAGAGGGAAAGCTCCGACAGAGGCACTTCAAAGTCACGATTTGGTGAGACTATTGTGGGGTCTTTGTGAGGGAAAATAGAAGAGGGAAGGCTCTAAGGGTTTTCATCAGCTTTTGAAGGCTTGAGAGTTGGGAAAATTTTAGAAGAGGAAAGGGTGAAGAGGAAGGAAGTATGGAGTCTTTGTGAGGGAAAATAGAAGAGGGAGGGCTACAACATTCATGTTTTAAGGGTTTGAGAGTTTGGGGAAATTTTAGAAGAAGAAATAATAAGGAAGAAGGAAAGGGCTTATCTACAATTTTAAAAATTTAGAATTATTTAAATATATAAAATATTATATGTATAAATATTCCACATGTCTTTTAATAAAGTGGACAACATGTTAAGGGTTTCAAAACCCCAAATTTCTAAAGGGTCTTGTAAAAACACTCCAATTATTATAACATCCCGGGTATTAAAATTAAATTAATTATTCCCCATAAAATTAATTAATGATTATTGAGTATTAAATTTAATTATTAGAGATTTGTAATAAAGAGATAAAATTAGAATAATTAATTTTAGGTGATTAAATTATGAAGTTAAAGTTAAATTAAATTGTAGTGGTAAATTATAAGTTACCATTGTTGTTCAAGTGGCCTCAATACTCAAGAGGGGGGGTGAATTGAGTTATAAAACTTTTGCTTGGAATACCTTTGAAATTGATTTCTATAACCAAGTTTATGAGATTATGCAAGTGAAAGCAAGTAACAATGATATGCAATGCACTACAAGAGGTAAGTATTGTTGAGGCAATTTAGCAAACACTTGGTGTGCAATATCTAAAGTATAGCAAATTAAGCAAGTTCAAGTATGTTCTTCTCAACCAAACAATATCAATCAACAAATATGCAATGTATGGAAGTAAAAGAGTAAGGAAGAGAAGCTTGCAAACCGATGTAACGAGTTCCACCCAATCCGGTGTACGTCTCGCCTCTAAGCAACCCACTTAGAGGATTTTCCACTATTGTAGACTAGAGATACAACTTTGAGCAATTGCGGCTTCCTAGTGTCCCACACTCAAGAACCCAATCCTCACAAGTATAAGGGCAACCCACCCAATCTCTCAATCTCACAATATCCCAAAGGTTGAGTCCACAACCTTTGTAACCACTCAATCCTAGAGTGAACAACCACTCAACCTAGAGTGAATATCTTGTGTTTGGAGTTTGTGTTTACAATCAATATACTCTCTTAATAGAGTAGATATACAAATGAAAAGCTCTCACAACTTCTAACTCTCAACAAGAGAGAATATGCAAATTTAAGCTCACAATCTAACAACTCTTAGATGTATGCAAGTTTAGAAACTAGAGTTGCAGAATATACAAGAGAAAAATGAATTAGAAAGACTCTTAGAGGAAGAATATTGATGCCTTGTTTTGTGCCTTTCTCTCTATATCTTTCTTGCTTGAATTGATACTTCATTTATAGCCATTCTTGAGCTTCTAGCCGTTGCAAGTCATGTCTCTGCGTATAGTGGGATTTGAGTGTATGTTTTCCACTTAAGTCTGTCTGTTTAGTGGTGTTTCCCACTATGTGAATCGATTCATAGATCCTTGAATCGATTCAGAGTATTCTGTTTTATGCATTTTGGAGTTCCAGAGTCGAATGAATCGATTCGAGCCTTGTTTGAATCGATTCAGAGCATTCTGTTTTGGGTTCCTGGTCTGTCAGCATCGTGTGAATCGATTCAGGGTCCTTGTGAATCGATTCAGGACATACTGTTTGCAATTTTAATGACTTCCAGGGCTGTGAATCGATTCAGGGTCATGGTGAATCGATTCAACCCATTCTGTTTCTCATTTTTATGACTTCCAGGGCTGTGAATCGATTCACTCGTGCTTGAATCGATTCAGGCTTTTCATTTTGACATTTTCTCATGCCTGTTGGTCATCCATTTGAATCTAATGATGCATGGTTGCTTTCCTTTTGTTTGATTCATTGGTTTCTTCATCTCTTGAACCTTTGTGAGATCATTTTCTTCTTTTATATGATATCTCTAGTTGTTTTTGATTCTTTGAAGACTTCCCATTGCTTGTTTCCATTGTCATTATCAAAACCTGTTATCACATGCAAATACATTCTCCCCCTTTTTGATGATGACAACCAATGGCCATCTCTTGGGGTTTTTATTAGCTAATAACAAGTTATGAAGACTGATGTGTATGAAAACTAATATTTCTGTTTTAAATAGTTATTTCTTTTAAGAAAATAGGTCTCCCCCTTTGTTTTTCAATAAAACCATCAAATTATCACAAGCGTTGAAATAATGTCGCACATGTATCACATTCATATATATGTATCACATTCACATATATCGCACATAAATATATCATATCGCACATGTATCGCACGTGTAGCTCTCTATCTCTCTATCTCTCTATCTTTCTATTTCTCCCCCTTTGTCATTATCAAAAACAAAAGTTGGGAGTGGCAGTAAATCGAGTAGTAATCGCAGGCAAATGCAATTGAGATAAACCAAAATAATTAACCAAACGAGATAATTGTTCAACCGACATAGCAAAATAAACTAAGATGAGATAGTTGTGCAAAAAATTGACCAAAACAGAAGCCAAAGTAAACAACCAAGTCTGAATGTGAAAAATAAAAGTAATAAAGAAGAGTAAAGATCAGTCATGGATGTGGGAAGTGAATGCTGGATATCTGGGTGGCAAGCTCCGTGTATCGTTCTTCCATGTTTGCTTCAATCCTGTCCAGTCGAGTGTGGATGTTTGCTTCCATGGAGTTGAGGCGCTGGTCCAGGTGAGCAGTGAGTCTTGTGAAAAGATCATCAGTAGGAGCGGGTGGAGGAGGAGGATGAGGAGGAGCGTCATCTTCAACTTCATGACGGGGACGCCTAAGAAATTGCCACCTGCCTTGGTATTCCACAATATTCATTTTAGTGAGATGAGATTTGCCAATAGGTGCTTTGGGACTAACCACTTCCTTGATTTCATTTTTCAAGTCCACTTTAAAATGGTGGAGCAATTTGGTAATGAGTATGGCATATGGAAGATGAGCGAGGTTTTGGGCTTCAATCATGTGATGCCTAACCAAGTCAATCCAATTTATGTCTTTCTCATTGACAATTGCCCAGAGCAGCAAGATTTGGGCCTCATTTAGCCTTGCATAATTTCCACCGGAGGGGAGGAGAATTTTGACAAGGACAAAGTGCAAGAGGCGGTGATGGAGACTTAAGGTGCCAACCGTGCTTGAGGGACCTGCAAGATTAAAGAAGGCTCTTGCCTCTAATGGATTATAATTCCATGCAAGAGGAGGTTCTTTGCCATGGAAGGAAGCGTTGCTAAGAGGGAGTAAGCCAACTTGATTCATTACCTCATTATCAAGAATGATAGTCTTACCTTTCACTCGGGCAATATAGCGAGCATCTTGAAGGCGTAAAGTGGAGTAGAATACATGAATCAGTTCGGGGTAGATTGCTACTTCCTCAAGAGCCATGAAGCCAACTAGCTCTTGTTGATGTAAGGTGGTGAGTAGAGGAAGTCCAGATGCTTCAAAGAATGGGAGATCAAGCCAATGAGGAGAAATGAGATTTTTCTCAGAGAATGAAGATTGGTACCTTTCAAGATCCTTTTGGGTAGTGAATAATCTAGATAAATCAGAGTGTTGAGGCATGGAGGCTGCAGCAGTGTTTGCACGTTGCTTCTTGCGAGGTTGAGAGGAGGAAGCCATAGAAGATGAAGGATTTGAGTGGAAGGTTGAGGAGATGGGAGGTTTGAGAAGAGAGAGTGGGAGATAGTGGAAGAGTGAAATGAGGAAGTGTGTGATTTAAAGACTTGAATCAGCGTGAATATGCAGTAACTGACGCGTGAATCGATTCGAAGGATGGGTGAATCGATTCGAGCGTTACTGATTTGAGAGAAATGGAAGGGTCAGGTGCGTGAATTGATTCAAGGATGCTGTGAATCGATTCGAACCTCTCTGTTTGAGGGAATATGGACCATCAGGTGTTTGAATCGATTCAAGAGGAGTGTGAATCGATTCGAACGATGCTGTTTTGAGGATTTTTGAACCATCAGGTCGTTGAATCGATTCGAGGGGATGCTGAATCGATTCGAAGGGCTGTTTTCACTCCAAAAATCATTTCTTTCCATTCCAATATATTCAAGGCATGAGGAATTCATTATAGGATCATTAAATCTCCATTTCCATGGGGTTCTTTTGCATTAATCACTAGTAAAGGTGTCACGCAATCAATACACAAGATGAAGTGATCACTCAAACACAATTTGTCATATCAAGAATGCCCAATTCTCTTCTAATGTAAATAAATTGCTCTCTAGCCAAGGGTTTTGTGAAAATATCTGCTAGTTGCCTAGAGGTTTCAACATGTTCAAGCACACAATCCCCTTTTAACACATGATCTCTAATAAAGTGATGCCTAATCTCAATGTGCTTGGTTCTAGAGTGCATTACTGGATTTTTCGAGATATTAATGGCACTAGTGTTATCACATTTAATGGGGACTTTATTCAAGGTAATACCAAAATCAAGAAGTTGTTGTCTCATCCAAAGAATTTGAGCACAACAACTACCAGCTGCTACATATTCTGCCTCAGCTGTTGACAATGCAACACTTGCTTGTTTCTTGCTATGCCAAGAAACAAGGGAACTACCAAGCAAATGGCATGTACCACTAGTACTTTTTCTATCAAGCTTACACCCCGCAAAGTCGGAGTCAGAATATCCTAAAAGATTACATTCAACACCTTTGGGATACCATAAACCAACATTTTGAGTACCCACAAGATATTTCAAAATTCTTTTTACGGCAGTTAAATGTGATTCTTTAGGACATGCTTGATATCTAGCACACATGCATACCGCAAACATAATATCAGGTCTACTCGCAGTTAAATAAAGTAAGGATCCAATCATACCTCGATATTTGGTGATTTCAATGTCCTTACCCTTTTCGTCTTTGTCTAGATAGCAAGATGTGCTCATGGGTGTTGCTATCTCGTTTGCCTTGTCCATTCCAAACCTTTTAAGTAGTTCCTTACAGTATTTAGTTTGGCTAATGAACGTTCCATCAATGGCTTGTTTTATTTGTAGTCCAAGGAAAAAGGTGAGTTCTCCCATCAAGGACATTTCAAACTCATTCTGCATAATCTTGGCAAATTCTTGACAAAGATTTTCATTAGTAGCACCAAATATTATGTCATCTACATAAATTTGTACCAAGAGGATGTCATTGTGTTTGCGTTTTATAAACAATGTAGTATCAACCTTTCCTCTTTCAAAGTTGTGTTCTAAAAGGAATTTGCTTAGTCTTTCATACCAAGCTCTTGGAGCTTGTTTCAAACCATATAAAGCTTTTCTCAATTTGAAGACATGATTTGGAAATTTATAATTTTCAAAACCGGGAGGTTGATCTACATAAACTTCTTCTTGAATGTAGCCGTTTAAGAACGCACTTTTGACATCCATTTGATACAGTTTGAAATCCATACAACATGCAAAAGCTAGCAATAATCTAATGGCTTCTAACCTAGCTACGGGAGCATATGTTTCTTCATAGTCTATTCCTTCTTCTTGGTTGTATCCCTTTGCAACTAGTCTAGCTTTGTTTCTAGTTATTATACCATTTTCATCTAGCTTATTTCTAAAAACCCATTTGGTGCCTATTATTAGATGATCATTGGGTCTTGGCACAAGTTCCCAAACTTCATTTCTTTCAAATTGGTTTAACTCTTCTTGCATGGCCAACATCCAATGTTCATCAATAATGGCTTCATCAATATTTTTGGGTTCTATTTGGGATACAAAAGCTAGGTGATTACAAGTATTTCTAATAGCATTTCTAGTACTTACACCTTGAGTCATTTCACCTATGACTTTATCTAAGGGATGATCCTTCAAGGTTACCCATTCTTGTTGTCTCTTAAGTTGTGCTGCACCTCCATCATTGTTGACTTCTTCTTCTTTGTCTTGCAAGTTCATTTCTTGAAAAGTACCTACAAGATCATCAACATCTTCCTTTCTCGAAGGGTTATGGCTATTTTCATCAAATTTGACATGAATAGATTCCTCAATGGTATTTGTTTGTTTGTTTAAAATTCTATAGGATTTACTTGATTGAGAATATCCTAGGAATATTGCCTCATCAGATTTTGCATCAAACTTTCCTAGATTATCCTTTCCATTGTTGAGCACAAAACATTTACATCCAAAAATATGAAAGTATGCAATGTTGGGTTTTCTACCCTTGTAAAGCTCATAGGGGGTTTTCTTTAAAATAGGCCTTATCAAACATCTATTCATAACATAACACGCGGTGTTTACCGCATCGGCCCAAAAATGTTTTGCAATATTGTTTTCATTTAACATGGTTCTAGCAAGCTCCACTAAAGATCTATTCTTTCTTTCAACTACTCCATTTTGTTGTGGAGTTCTAGGAGCTGAAAAGTTGTGATTAATACCATGTTTTTCGCAAAACTTTTCAAAAGATTGATTTTCAAATTCTCCCCCATGATCGGTTCTAATGGATGCAATTTTTGAGTTTTGCTCATTTTGGATAATCTTTGCAAGCTTCTTGAATGCATGATATGCTTCATTTTTATGAGCAAGAAACAATGTCCATGTATATTTTGAATAGTCATCCACTATAACTAGACCATAGTAATTACCTCCAAAGCTTTTGATTTTGGATGGTCCAAATAAGTCCATGTGCAAAAGTTGTAAAGGCCTTTGAGTAGAAACAATGTTTTTGGATTGAAAAGATGCCTTTACTTGTTTTCCCTTTTGGCATGCATCACAAAATCTATTTTCAAATTTAAGCTTTGGTAGACCAATTACTAAATCTTTAGAAACAAGTTTGTTCAAGTGGTCTACATGTATATGAGCTATTCTTCTATGCCATAGCCATGTTTCATCCTCTTTTGAAATGAAGCATTGTTCATCATTTGTAGACAAACTATCCATATCAATCATGTAAATATTATCAATTCTTTGGCCTACAAACTTAATTTCCTTATTGGTCTTATGCTCAATTATGCAACAATTTGATTCAAATAAAACTCTATATCCTTTGTCACATAATTGACTTATGCTTAGTAAATTATGTTTGAGGCCTCCAACATACAATACATCACTTATGGATGTGGAAGAGTTCTTACCAATATTTCCAATGCCTAGGATTCTTCCCTTAGTGTTGTCTCCATAGGTGATGCTTCCTTTTCGTTTGGGAGTGAATGATGTAAATTTGGTTATGTCTCCCGTCATATGCTTTGAACACCCGCTATCCAAATACCAATGGGTGTTGCTTGCCTTGAAGCATACCTACAAAACAAAATCATTTTAGAGAACTAGGTACCCATTTTATGTTGGGTCCTTTAAGGTTAGCTTGTGGGATCGTTCCTTTGGGAACCCACACCTTTCTTAAGACCTTTGGTCCTAATTTCCTAACACTACATTTATATGCACTATGTCCTTTGGTACCACAATGATTGCATTTCATAAAAGGTGAAGAGGATTTGCTTGGTGGTGCAAAGAAGTTTTTGTAGTGTTTCTCCATTTTATGGTTACTATGTTCTTGGTCATATCCTAGACCGGTTTTACTAAACATGCATTTTTGTTGCCCAAGTAGGATATTCAAATTATCTCTTCCATTAGTGAACTTCTCTAGTGTCCTATTTAGGTCTTCAACCTTGGTTTCTAACATAATGCATCTTTTAGCAAAATCACATGGTTTCTCCTTAGAGCATGTTTGACCTTTCTCTAGCTCTTCTTTTAAGCTCTCATTTTCTTTACAAACTTCCATGAGATGCAATTCAAGAGTATCACTAGTTTTCCTAGATGCTTTGAGTTTACTAGAGATTTTTGTAAATTTATCATATAATTCCTCAAATGCATCTAACAGCTCATTTTTATCTAAGTCAAGAAGATTTACCTCATTGTCTTCTTCTTGATGATTTGCCATTAAGCAAAGATTGGCTTGCTCATCTTCCGAGTCATCGGAGCTGCTCACATCATTCTCATCCCAAGCAATATAGGCTCTTCTTCTTCTTTGTTCGTCCTTGCCCTTCTTTTTGAGGTTTGGACAATCGGCTTTGAAGTGCCCTTCCTTGCCACATTCAAAACAGTTGGGTGAGGGAGAGTTTTCTTTAGTGATAGGTTTCTTACCTGAGCTTTTGAAGCTTCTTTGGAAGCGTTTGCCTTTCATGAATTTCCCGAAGCGTTTCACAAATAGTCCAAATTCTTCTTCTTCATCAAGTTCACTTCCGGATTCTTCTTCTTCATTTGTGGAAGTAGCCTTGAGAGCAAGACCCTTTTTCTTGGAAGATTTTTCTTCCTCTTCCGCCATCTTTAATTCTTTCAGCTCTTGTTCTTGTTCCTGCAACTTACCAAATAGAGTGGCGAGAGACATTTCGTTTATGCTAGGAGATTGTTTGATGGCGGTAACTAGCGGTTGCCATTCTCTGTTAAGACTTTTCAACACTTTATGAATGAGTTCTTTGTTAGTGTAAGTCTTTCCAAGTGTAATGAGTTGATTAATGATGAGAGTAAATCTTTTTTGCATATCAACAATCGATTCATGAGAGTTTAATCTAAAGCATTCATATTGACTAGTAAGAGTACTATTCTTTGAGTCCTTTACATCATTAGTGCCTTCATGGGTTACTTGAAGAGTATCCCACATTTCTTTAGCAGTTTGGCATGTCATTATTCTGAAAAATTCATCTTGTCCTAAAGACATGGTGATGAGATTTTTGGCCTTGTAGCCATATTGGACTTTCTTTTCTTCCTCGCTTGTCCATTCATCTATAGGTTTTTCAACATTCTTGCTATCTATAGTATGCATCGGTATATAGGGACCATTTTCAATGGTATTCCATATTCTCAAGTCAATAGATTGAATGAAGATTTTCATTCTTTCTTTCCAAAACGCATACCCTTCCCCATTGAAAGCGGGAGGTCTATTTATCGCACCACCCTCGGGAAAAACATTTTGAGAACTTGAGGCCATTTAATCTCTTGAAGCTGTTAAGCTTGATCTACCAAGAGTCAAGCTCTGATACCACTTGTTGTTCAAGTGGCCTCAATACTCAAGAGGGGGGGTGAATTGAGTTATAAAACTTTTGCTTGGAATACCTTTGAAATTGATTTCTATAACCAAGTTTATGAGATTATGCAAGTGAAAGCAAGTAACAATGATATGCAATGCACTACAAGAGGTAAGTATTGTTGAGGCAATTTAGCAAACACTTGGTGTGCAATATCTAAAGTATAGCAAATTAAGCAAGTTCAAGTATGTTCTTCTCAACCAAACAATATCAATCAACAAATATGCAATGTATGGAAGTAAAAGAGTAAGGAAGAGAAGCTTGCAAACCGATGTAACGAGTTCCACCCAATCCGGTGTACGTCTCGCCTCTAAGCAACCCACTTAGAGGATTTTCCACTATTGTAGACTAGAGATACAACTTTGAGCAATTGCGGCTTCCTAGTGTCCCACACTCAAGAACCCAATCCTCACAAGTATAAGGGCAACCCACCCAATCTCTCAATCTCACAATATCCCAAAGGTTGAGTCCACAACCTTTGTAACCACTCAATCCTAGAGTGAACAACCACTCAACCTAGAGTGAATATCTTGTGTTTGGAGTTTGTGTTTACAATCAATATACTCTCTTAATAGAGTAGATATACAAATGAAAAGCTCTCACAACTTCTAACTCTCAACAAGAGAGAATATGCAAATTTAAGCTCACAATCTAACAACTCTTAGATGTATGCAAGTTTAGAAACTAGAGTTGCAGAATATACAAGAGAAAAATGAATTAGAAAGACTCTTAGAGGAAGAATATTGATGCCTTGTTTTGTGCCTTTCTCTCTATATCTTTCTTGCTTGAATTGATACTTCATTTATAGCCATTCTTGAGCTTCTAGCCGTTGCAAGTCATGTCTCTGCGTATAGTGGGATTTGAGTGTATGTTTTCCACTTAAGTCTGTCTGTTTAGTGGTGTTTCCCACTATGTGAATCGATTCATAGATCCTTGAATCGATTCAGAGTATTCTGTTTTATGCATTTTGGAGTTCCAGAGTCGAATGAATCGATTCGAGCCTTGTTTGAATCGATTCAGAGCATTCTGTTTTGGGTTCCTGGTCTGTCAGCATCGTGTGAATCGATTCAGGGTCCTTGTGAATCGATTCAGGACATACTGTTTGCAATTTTAATGACTTCCAGGGCTGTGAATCGATTCAGGGTCATGGTGAATCGATTCAACCCATTCTGTTTCTCATTTTTATGACTTCCAGGGCTGTGAATCGATTCACTCGTGCTTGAATCGATTCAGGCTCTTCATTTTGACATTTTCTCATGCCTGTTGGTCATCCATTTGAATCTAATGATGCATGGTTGCTTTCCTTTTGTTTGATTCATTGGTTTCTTCATCTCTTGAACCTTTGTGAGATCATTTTCTTCTTTTATATGATATCTCTAGTTGTTTTTGATTCTTTGAAGACTTCCCATTGCTTGTTTCCATTGTCATTATCAAAACCTGTTATCACATGCAAATACAACCATGAGGTAAAGGTACGTTTTTAATCACAGGAAATAAAAAAAATAAAAAATAAATAGTGAAAGGATGAAAATGCCCTTGTGACTAAAATTAAAATTTCACTTTCTTTCTAAGATTTCTCACGCGTAAAAGAAGAAAGAAAAGATAAGCTTCAAGATTTCTTCCATGGCCGCACCATTGAATGGCAACATTGAAGCTTGATTTCTCTTCAAAACTAAAATTTGATCATATTTTTAGAATCATGGAAGTAAGGTGAATATTATGGTCTATTCAATTTCCATTTCCATGGCTTTCTCCTTCAAACCAAAATTGCATGTGTTGTTGAGAATCCTTGGGTTCCTTTTGATTTTGTGATTTTATGCATGTGAGGGGTAGAACCAAGCTTTTGAACTTCAATAATGGTGAGTAACTTTAATGGGTTTTTGTGTCAGTGTCGTAGGTTGCTGACCAAGCATCGACAAAGCATTAAGTGATATGGAACATTAAATTGAGGTCGGAATGGCCGAGGTAAGCTTCGAAAACACTAAAATTATGATTGGAGTTATTTTAGTAAAGTGGGTTATGATTCTGGGGGTTGAAACACTAACTCAGTTTATAAATTCTTTGAATTTTAAACATTGAACGTACCTAGTATCAAGAGCAAGTAATGGAAGCATGGAATCACAGTAAGGGGGTGTACTTGGCATATAAATTAATGAAAATAATATTTGAGCACCTGGTTTGACATATAGAAAAATGGTAGAATAGCCTACGAGTATTAAAATCTTTATAAATGGTGTTAGAAATATTTAATTATGTTATGACAATATATGGTGAAGTAATTAATGATGCGAGTGTATGATATGTGCTATGAATATATGAGATTGTAGTATAAAAATATAAAGTAGATTAAATAATAATAATAATAATAGAGAGTATGTTATGTGACATGAAAGTATAAGTTGATATGTGAAATAAGGAATAAAATTTCTTATATATATATATAGATGAGAGAAAATATGATACAAATTGTGTGATGGTTCAGAGTCAGACTTAGAAGGGGGTTTGAATAAGTCTTAGACCCTTTTTCGTGGAAAGTTGAACCAATTAAAAAGAGTAATGAAACAAATAATGAAAGAGAGAAATTAACACAGAGTTAATACTGGTTTACTTCCAACACAGAAGCTATGTCTAATCCCTTCTAACTTGAAGGATTTTCACTATCGTAAAAACTCCTTTTATAATAACAACACCAGACTAGTACCACAAGTATTCTAAACTCCAGTCACTCATGGCTTAACCCAAGTATTCTTTCAACAAACCACTCCTAGCTCAACGCAAGTATTCTTTCAACAAGCCACTCTTGACTCAACCTAAGTATTCTTTTGGAACCCTCTTCAGGTCACAGTGTTTCCCAACAAATATGTTCTGGCAATCCATCAAACTTTTACAAAATGTAAGAAGGATAAGAGATGGCACATGAAACTTAGTGTTTTTACAGATATACAAGAGAGATTTTTGCACTAAGTTATGACACAAGACCAGAATCTGTTTAAAAACAGAATAGAGCAAGAGGGTCTTTGTCTTGCAAAACAAGAGTATCGACAATAAGAATTCTTACACAATTAAAGGGTTTGTTACTCATTTTTTTTGAAGTTTGAACTCCTTTGGTATAAATAGAGATTAGACACTACAACAAAAATGCTAAAAGGTTGCACTACTTTTGTCTGCGCTACGACGGAACCGCAGAAATTGTTGAATAATTCACACTAATATCTGCGGTTCTTAGCCGGAACCGCTGAGAATAGTCTATGATCACTTTACTCTGCAGTTCTAAATAGAACCGCTGACATTGATTTATAAACGAACCGCTGACATTAGCATGGCAAACTTAAATCACACAAAATGACGTCGTTTTTAAGTATTAGTTTTATTTTTTCTTTAAAACAAATCCCATTCTCTTCCAAAACAAATCCCACTCTTTCAATCTTCTTCTCACGATGTTCCCTCTTTCTCGTACAGCAGCATGCCATTGACTCCACCCCACGTCCTTCTTCTCCTCCATTGCTGCACGAGACACTCCTTCCTTAAACCTTCATTAAAAATCACAAGCTTCTTGTCATTTTCTCGTCTCCTCTCTTCACTACATTCCCTTTTCTACTTTATGAGAACTAGCGACCTTCAAACCTTGAAGCCATCATCGTCACCGCCTAGCCCTTTTCGTCATCATGCTGATTGGTTCTTCGTAGTGCATCGAGTCTCCTTGCTCTTCCTCGTCGTCCTTTTGTGTCATCGCTATCAAGGGTTTGGTTTGAGGTATCAATCTTCTCTTTCTTCCCTAACCCCTATGCAATGGTACCCACATTCTCCTTCTTCCAAAATTACGACCTTCCACTTAATACCAAAACCCCCATCTTTATTTCTAGGGATTTTGGGTCTTTCCGTCATGTTTAGGTGCGGTGGGGATTTGAATCAATGTTCAGTTCGCGAAATATGGGGCTTGTGTTGGTTGAAGATCGGAGAAGAAGGTATAGTCTTGGATCTATGTGGATTTTATTTTGACTCGGTTGTTGAATTTTGAATATATTGTTGCATCTTTAAGTAGTTCTTTAATTGATTGTGTTAGGAAATCAGCAGGATGCGGAAGCACCAGATCGGGTCAATTGGATATAAAGAGAAGTAAGTAGAGAGACAAGAAATATTGACACACAATATTTACGTGGAAAACTCCAAAATCGGAGAAAAATCACGGACAATCACGAGCAAAATAATTCCACTATGTAAAAATGAGAGTACAAAAAAGTTCTCTGAAATAATGAGAACTGAGAGTCAATAAATCCCCAAAAATATGAGGACTAAAACAAAATGATCTCTCTAATTTTCTGACTAAAATTACTCTCTCAAATGGAACTAGAAAAATATTAAGATGAGTAAAAACTCTCTCTTTTTCTCAAAGAAAAATATTTTTCTCTATTCTTTTTCTTTTTCACTCTGCACCGTGCTATTGAATGTGCAAATCAGTGCCTTTTATAGGCAATTCATGAACTGGAAAGTCACTCCAATTTGCATAATTTACGCAGCAACAAATGGAGCAAAAAACAGGCAGAAACATGCGCAGGAATTGGTCAAAGAAAATGGCTACTTTTGAGCCACCTTTGACTAACAATCTCCACCTTGGCTCAAAGTTTGATAAGTTGCTCATCGTCAGATAAAGTCCCAAAGGACATTTATGTGCTGTAAAGACCAACTAAGTTCAAACAATGTTGAAACTTAGCATTTGGAAGCGGCTTAGTAAGCATATCTGCTGGATTCTCAGAAGTATGAATCTTTTGCACCATAACTTCACCAAAAGAAACAATATCACGGATAAAGTGATGTTTTACATCTATGTGTTTATGTTTTACATCTATGTGTTTGGTCTTGTCATGGTAACGACTATTCTTGGTCAAATGGATAGCGCTCTGGCTATCACAAAACACAATAAGAACCTTTTGTGTGATGCCAAGTTCATTGACCAAACCTCGAATCCAAAGAGCCTCTTTTACACCCTCAGTTGCTGAGATATATTCTGCTTCAGTTGTAGACAATGCAGCAATAGATTAAAGTGAAGCTTTCCAACTGATAGCAGAATTACAGAGAGTAAAGATGTAACCAGAAAGAGATCTTCTTCTATCAAGATCACCACCATAATCCGAATCAACAAAACCTGCAACATCATTGGTTGTAGCTTTGTTTCTATTAAATACCAAGCCAATATCTGTAGTACCTTTAAGATACCGAAAGATCCATTTGACAGCACTCCAGTGATCCTTTCCAGGATTATGCATGTACCTGCTCACCATGCTGACAGCATATGCTATATCAGGTCTAGTGCACACCATAGCATACATTAAACTGCCAACTGCACTAGCATATGGAACGTGTGTCATTTGCTCTATTTCTTCTTTCATTTTTGGACAAAGTTCTGATGATAACTTGAAATGTGCAGCAAGTGGAGTGGCAACAGGTTTACTGTTGCTCATGTTAAATCTGTCAAGCAATCTTTCAATATATTTTTGTTGAGATAAGATCAATTTACCAGCTTGACGATCCCTGTGAATCTCCATGCCAAGAATTTTCTTAGCTGCACCTAATTCCTTCATCTCAAACTCACTGTTGAGTTGAGCTTTCAATTTCCTGATTAAAGACTTGTCACGTGATGCAATCAACATATCATCAACATAAAGTAACAAGTATATGAAAGTTCCATCAGAAAATTGTTGGAAGTATATACAGTCATCAAATTGACTCCTGGAATAACCTTGCCCAAGCATAAAGGAATCAAACCTTTTGTACCACTGTCTGGGAGCTTGCTTAAGGCCATATAAAGATTTCTTCAGTAGACAAACAAGATGCTCCTTACCAAGAACAACAAATCCCTCTGGCTGATGCATATAAATTTCTTCTTCCAGCTCTCCATGTAGAAAAGCTGTCTTTACATCAAGCTGCTCCAATTCCAAATCAAACAGAGCAACAAAAGCAAGCAAAACACGAATAGAAGTATGACGAGCAACAGGTGAGAAAATCTCATTAAAGTCAATACCTTCCTTTTGATAAAAGCCTTTGACGACTAATCGTGCCTTGCATCTAGGATCTTCAACACCAGGAATACCATCTTTTCTTTTGTAGATCCATTTACACCTTAGAGGTCGTTTGCCTTCAGGGAGCTTTGTCAAACTCCAAGTGTTGTTTTTATGAAGACTTTCAATTTCTTCATTCATAGCCACTAGCCACTTAGATGAATCAGCACAAGAAACAGCTTCAGTATAGCTGGCAGGTTCAACATCATCATTTACCTCTTGTGCGATAGACAATGCATAAGCAGTCAAATTATCATCATCAGTGTATCTAGCTGGCCTTTTGATCTGTCTTCTTGGCCTATCTCGAGCAATATTATAATCATCCTGTTGTTGAATAGGATGACTAGTATGATCATCAGTGCTAGACTCAGTGGTAGAGGAAGATGGGACATCAACATTAGGAGCTACAGACTTCAATTCCAACTCCACCTTCTTGCTGGTATCCTGTAGATTATTAGTACTAGAAGAAGACATAGAAGATTGTTTCCCAGAAGATAATAATGCATCCTCATTAAAAGTCACATCTCTGCTGAGAATTAATTTTCGTGACTTAGGATCAGAACACCATAAACGATATCCTTTAGATTCAGATGCATAACCAAGAAATATGCACTTAATAGCTCTTGGAGCTAATTTTCCATCATTGACATGTGCATATGCAGGACATCCAAAAATTCTTAAATTAGAATAATCAACAGGATTACCTGACCAAATTTCTTCTGGAATTTTGAAGTCAAGAGAGGAGTGTGGTGATCGGTTGATCAAGTAGCAAGCTGTAGATGCTGCCTCGACCCATAACTCACGTTGATGCCATAACCCAGCATTTGAGAGCATACAACGCGCTCTCTCAAGAATAGTTCTGTTCAAACGTTCTGCGACACCATTCTGCTCGGGTTTGCCTGGAATGGTTTTGTGTCTAGCAATACCATGATTTGTGCAGAACTCATTAAAGTCACCTTCACAGAACTCCAATCCATTATCCGTTCTGAGCTTCTTGACTTTTTTCCCTGTCTGTGTTTCAACAAGAGTTTTCCACTTCTTAAAAGTGGGGAAGGTCTCATTTTTATGTCTTAGAAAATAAACCCAGACTTTACGAGAAAAATCATCAATAATAGTCATCATATAGCGACGTCCTCCATAAGAAGGGACTTTTGAAGGTCCCCAAAGATCAGAATGAATGTAATCAAGGATACCTTTTGTACGGTGAGTTGCAGTGGAGAAGCTAATTCTTTTCTGCTTTCCAAAGACACAATGTTCACAAAACTTCAACTTACCAATACCTTGATTACCAAGAAGACCTTGCTTGCTCAGATGGTGCATGCCTTTTTCACTCATATGGCCTAGACGCATGTGCCATAATTTGGTGACATCTTTATCAGGCATAGAAGATGAAACAGATGCTGATCCTGTCACTACAGATCCTTGCAAGATATACAAACTACCAACACGGTTAGCTTTTAATAAAGTAAGGGCACCTTTAGATACATTTAGAACTCCACCTTTAGCTGAGTACTTGCACCCAAGAGATTCGAGGGTACCAAGAGAAATTAAATTCCGCTTCAAGTCAGGAATAAAGCGAACTTTGGAAAGAGTCCTGACAATGCCATCATGAGTCTTGATCTGAATAGTACCAATTCCTGCAATCTTACATTGGGTATCATTACCCATTAAGACAATACCACTATCAACAGGTTCTAAAGTGGTAAATAAGTCCTTATAAGGACACATGTGAAAAGTACATCCAGAATCAAGAATCCACTCATTTTTGCTCCTCTTATCAGAAGAGACAGAGATCATAACATCACCATCAGAATCAGTCTCAATATTAGCAGCTTCAGCAGGTTGTTTGTTTTTCTCTTGCTTTTCTTGTTTCTTTTTCAAGATAAAGCAATCAGAAATATCATGCCCATATTTCTTGCAATAGCGACAGGTTTTGTTGGATTTACGTCCTCTAGATTTGGATCTGCTTTTCTTGTTACTGGTACTCCCTTTTTCTTGAGTTCTACCCCTGACACTTAAGCCCTCACCCTTGTCCTCAATATGAATATCAAGATCAAATTTTTCCTTGGACAATAAATTAGATTTAACATCTTCAAAGGATAAGGTATCATTGTTGCTATACAACATAATTTCTTTAAAGTGTTTATAGGTAGAAGGTAAAGAGACAACCAACAAAACAGCTTTATCTTCATCATCAATTTTGATATCGATATTTTCCAGATCCATAATAATAGAGTTAAATTCATCAAGATGAGATTGAATGGGAGTACCTTCGACCATACGGATCGTGTATAGTCGTTCTTTGAGACGAAGCTTGTTAGCGAGGCTTTTGGTCATATATAGAGATTCCAACTTTAACCACAAAGCAGCAGCGGTGGTTTCATTGGCTACCTCACGAAGAACCTCCTTGGACAAGCATAGTTGGATTGCTGAAAGCGCCTTTTCATCCAACTCGTCCCATTGCTCATCGGTCATGGAAGTTGGTTTTTCTGACTTTCCATATAAAGCTTTCTTTAATCCGTTCTGGATGAGAACGGCTTTCATTTGGACTTTCCAAATGGAAAAGCTAATCTTGCCATCAAACTTCTCAATATCAAATTTGGTGACGGTAGACATCTTGAATCTCCAATTGAACAAGCGGCTCTGATACCACTTGTTAGGAAATCAGCAGGATGCGGAAGCACCGGATCGGGTCAATTGGATATAAAGAGAAGTAAGTAGAGAGACAAGAAATATTGACACACAATATTTACGTGGAAAACTCCAAAATCGGAGAAAAACCACGGACAATCACGAGCAAAATAATTCCACTATGTAAAAATGAGAGTACAAAAAAGTTCTCTGAAATGATGAGAACTGAGAGTCAATAAATCCCCAAAAATATGAGGACTAAAACAAAATGATCTCTCTAATTTTCTGACTAAAATTACTCTCTCAAATGGAACTAGAAAAATATTAAGATGAGTAAAAACTCTCTCTTTTTCTCAAAGAAAAATATTTTTCTCTATTCTTTTTCTTTTTCACTCTGCACCGTGCTATTGAATGTGCAAATCAGTGCCTTTTATAGGCAATTCATGAACTGGAAAGTCACTCCAATTTGCATAATTTACGCAGCAACAAATGGAGCAAAAAACAGGCAGAAACATGCGCAGGAATTGGTCAAAGAAAATGGCTACTTTTGAGCCACCTTTGACTAACAGATTGGCTTTTGTTTTGACTTTGATCTGAATCTTTGATCGTTGATCTTGTTGTTGTTTTGTGATACAATGAGAATTTACTATCATTGTTGTTATGGATCCAGGTTTATTTGGGGTGAAGCAAAGTAGCCGACTATGTAACCATTGAAGGGGACCGTGGATAGGATTCATGGGCAAGTGGCAAAGATTGAGGATGATCTCAAGGTTATTCATTTTTCTTACTTACGAGTCAATTTTATCAGCTTAATTGATATTTAATACTTTTTTAGCTTATTTACTAATTTATGGTATATGTAATGATATGCCTTTACAAATTGAAGTAAAAATTTATGGATAAGCTTATTCCTAAAATTTTTACCTCAAATTTGGCCAATTTAAAGGATACAAAATTGGTGAGAAATTCAGGAAAGATTTTAAATGAAAATTGGATGTATAAATCATACCTAAATTCTTTGTCACCTTATCTTTAGGGGATAATGAAACCTGCCTTTATATTCAAAAACCACTACAGTTTAGAGATCAAGATGGAATTGGCTCTGATGTACTTCTTCAAGTTGTTTAATGACCATAAGAATGTAAAAGAGAAGCACCATAAATGTATTGATAGTTACGCTATCTAATCTTCAAATGTACAGCGGATTTTATGTATTCTATTTGGTGTTGTTTACTTGATTTTTGTTAGTTGTTTTATGTCATCTTTGTTAGTTGGGAATGTTTGCATCCTTTCCTTGGAGCACTTTTAGTAATTTGGGTGTTGTTGAGACTGTCATTTTAAGGAATGGTTGTACTTAGCTAATCTTAACTTAAACAAAGTGTATTTGTTTCTCCAATGCTTAAAACCCAATACAGTTTGTATAATGTTAAAGTGTCAGAAAACAAAAATGGATAGTATCTAAAGACTTTAGTATCTTGGACAGATATTAACTGATGCCTTTTTCTTTGGTAGAGGAGTGGAGAGAAGGGGGCGTGCCTTTTAGTTGTTTGGCCTTTTGGTAGGGGCAACAAAACTGTAATTCTCTGAGGAGCCTCTGCTATGTAAGAGTGAGTGATTCCTTTATTAATGATTTGTTTAATTATTGTTCTTCATTGTTTTGTTTCTCTAGGCTTATGAATGTATATGTATCTTTTCAACTGTTTTTGAGAGTTGAATTTTCCTTTTTGGGAGCTCTTGGAATTCGAATTGTTCGGTGTTATATTAACTCACACAGTTTAGAATAGCTAAATAGTACCCATTGTTCTATTTTATTGGTTTGCTTTCTCTCTTCTTCTATTTCATCAGTTTGAGAATCAAGTTATAATGAACCTTGGAGGTAACTATGTTATGTTTTCCTGCTTGTTGCTTTATGCTGAGCTATTCCTGAAAGTTAAATAGTTGTTTCAGTGGATCATGGAATGAAGGCTAAGAAAGAAAGGAAGGAAAAGGCTTCTATCAACAAAAAAATGAAAGAACAAGGATAAAAAGTTGGTTAGAAGACAAAGTCCAAAGGGTGAAGAAGTTGATTTAAAAGAGCAAAGTGGTGAGTTATTGGTTTTGGTTGTGGCCATTGTACTACACTGTATTATTTTTAATTTTGCTGTCTTTTTTCTGCTTATTATGGCATCCAATATTGACATTTATTTTTTCTTAAATCACTTACCTATGTCGTGTTGGTTCCACAACTTTCCTTTTTTACCAATGGCATCAGATGGAGTAGTAGACAATTGTAATTCTGGAGCTGAGGTGATCCAAAACTCTGATGGGCACAGAGATTCTGGTGCTGGAGCAGTTGTCAAACCATGTAATAAAATACAATTTCTAGTTGATTTTATTGTTCAGTGTTTACTTTACCGTTGCTTTGTAGGTGTTTGATAAAATGACTCAGAGTAGCCATGTTGGTACTTTGTTTTTTTTCGTCAAAATCACTGCCTGCATTGTATGATGCTTTAAAATGGTAATAGTTTGATTCATGACAATAAATAGTTGTATATTTGAATATAGTTTTTTCCACAAGGTGATTTTTAGTTTTATTTTTTGAATTAATGATGTTATGTTGTCTGAGTTTCATTTCATAATGTTTTAATCCTTTGAATTAATGTGTGTGATAGTCAGATGTTTCTGAGTTTTATGAAGTCTCTGCTCCTTTTGCTATTATATATTTGAAATCTATTAATTTTGTAACATCATTCTGTACTTGATTAACTTCTATTTGAAATTGAAGTTGAAGGGAAAAGCTCTGGATGTGGCTGGTGGAGTTAAGAAGAAGAAAAAGAACAAAAGAATTCAAGATCAATTTTGCAAGCTGCTAAAGATGAAATTTCTGCAGGTTAGTTTTTACCTTTTTTTAGAGCAACTTGTTAAATTACAATATGTGGAAGGCCATTACTGGATGTGTTATGTTAAAATCTTTTTCTTGATTTTTGTTATGGTGCACAACATCCCGTAAAATGATAAATGGTTCAATTTCATATCATATTATTAAAGAAGTTCTAAAATTAAATATTATTATACTCTTTTGAATAATAAGTAATACGATACTCACCAGTCAATAGCCACTAGCATGTGATTGAGATTACTTAGGATATTTCAATGTTAAAGCTAGGGAAACATCTTGTGAAAATATTCAAGCTCTTGCATAGTTATGAGTCATGACATTGGCTAACAGGCAGTGATTGATTATACTGTGAGCGCTTATTTTTGGCCAAAAAAAATACTCAGTGATTTACCTTAACTATAACTCTAGTCTGTACCCTATTTATATACATGCATAGATAGGAGAGGATCACAGCCTTCATGATTGTTACAAATTTTATGGCTGCATTTTATATCCATGGGTGATTGAATTAAAACAAGTTTGTTTCAATCATTCAATCTCTTCACACTTCACTATATTTTAGTACAAGGAAAGCATTGTCTTTAAAAGCATTATTTTTTGTAGATATATATGTTAGATTAAATCATTATTTTTTTATGCTTCCAAAGCACACCCTTAAATTCTAAAGGAATGTATGTTTTATAGATGTTTTTTTCTTTTAAAGGTGTGTGCTTATCTAATCTAGTTCTCATATTATCATGTCTTTTAAAGCAAGTTGATAATCCCTTGCCTTTTGCAATTTAAAGGCACGTTTAATAGCTGTGTGTGCAGAAACTTACAAAGAATTATCTTTGTTGTTCATACTTGGCAGCTGACTTGAAAGTTGTAGAGCCTGGACTAAAATGCTATGTGATTCTGCTATTTCCAAATAGAATGATGCATATTAGAACTACATGAAAAATGCATAGTTTCATGGTTCTAGTCTCTAATCTCATTGTCATGCTTTTGTTTCTCCCATGTCAGCCAATATATAGATTTGCATATGGAGGTCCTTTACGGTTTAAAAGAGCTGTTAGACACGGAGACTTGTTTTATATTGATGACAAGGATGTAGATTTAAAAGATGTAAGGAAGTACTCAATCATTGTCATCTCAATAGGATTTAAACTTTGAGCACATCACCTTGTTAAATTATAGTTTTTGTCAATTTTAGGTTATTGAAGCTTCTTTACCAAAAGCACCCCTTGATACAGCAATTACATGCCACTGGCTTGCCATTAAAGGTGTGCAACCTGCTATTCTGGAAAATGCTCTTGTAGAAGGTAGGTCTCCAACCTTGAATGATACCTTTAGTTGTTTGCTCTCAGATGAATGATTCATGCAATAATTTGAACTAGGTTGTAATTTAACTTAATGTTTCAAGATATTCTCTGCAAACTCTTCCAATTTACCCATAATTTGTACTATTTGATTGCTTAAATGTTTTTCTAATTCTTTTTGTTTGTAGTAATGTCAGCTCCCTCTGATGGCAAAAAGCACGAGCAGAAAGATGATAACCTTCCAGTTGACATCAAATTACCTGTTAAGCATATATTATCTAGAGAGCTACAGGTATCAAATTATTAAGCGACTGTAAGCTAACTTGTTTCACATCTTGTAGTTCATTTTCATTAGTGTTATCATTTATTGTATCTATATTTTGACAAAGTGGCTGAGCTGACTTTGAGTCAGTCTGATTCAGTTCTCTTCAAAGAAGCATTAGTAAGTTTGGCAACTGATTCAAGACTTCATCCATAATGCTTAATTGTTATGCGAGATGCAGGTGGATGATATATTTCATATAGAGTTTTAATACCATTATATGACAGTGGTATATATTTACAGTTTCCCATGATTTTAGATAGTAGATTAATTCCTTGTGTTTGCATGTATTTGTCGACTGAAATCTAGTAATATATGTCCTTTATGATTTCAACCATGTCATGGTAATATAAGGATAGAAGTTTTAATCTTTTTATTGATTTTTTTATTGGTTTCAAGTCTTTGTTCATCTTGAGTTTTGGTATCACGGTAATACAAGGGTATACAAAATTGCTTTTTTTTAATTGTTTTTACTTGGTTTCAAGTCTTTGTTCAACTTGAACAATGATTGTTAGTTAAAGACCATGGTATGGGCACAAAGTGATTTTTTTTGTCAAGTTTGAAAAGATAATAACTGAAAATGAATGTTAATCAAATTAACCAACATAAACATGTCTCAAATTTCTTGATGAGCTTTTAGACAAGATTGTTAGTAATATCACATCGGCTTATAATATCTGTCATTCAATTATCACATCCTCTTATAATATTTGTCATTAATTATAGAAAAAAGGTTCCAATTTGAAATTTTCTATAGCATTTCTTCAATTATCAGGATATTTTTAAACATTACAATTACATGATAATTTTGATTTAGTTTATAATTATAAAAAATGGGTCAAAATCTCTCAGGCTTAATTAAAAATAGGAGACATTTTGTCATTATTCTGTGTTTCACTGGAAATTTTTTTTGCCTATTTTTTTATATGCTTTTTTGGGGATCTTAATGTCATTGTATTGAATTAGTAGATCAAAATGTTTATCTAAATACAGGGTAAAAATTATGAAGATATCATTTCTACACTTCGTAATGGTTCAGCAGCAATAGCAATAGCATATGTTGAAGGAGACAAGTATTATGGAGCTAAAGCCACTATAAATGTATGGCAACCCAAGATTCAGCAACCTAAGTTCAATTTGTCTCCAAAATCATTTTTAGTCTACAGAATCACATTGATAGCATTATCATCTAGCTGTCTTTGGTATAAGTTAAGAAATTCTGATAAGGATGTAGGTGTAAAATATGTTTGTTGAGTTGCAAGTCTAAGATTCGAAATGGAAAATGTAAAGAAATAAGGCAAGAGTATTGTAATGTGTATCAGTTGTATTAAAAGATTTTGTGTTTTAAAAAATTGTTAGTTGGTGTTTTAAAAAATTGTTAGTTGGTGTTTTACTTTTTTAGGTATTGTTGTTATATTTATAATTCTTAAACTATTAGCGTAAAAATTAGTGTATTAAATTTAATACAGGTTTACGAAATTAAAAATTAAAAAAACCAACTATTGTCTGCGGTTATAGCTTTAAGCGCTGACATTGTGAGACTATTGTCAGTGGTTCTCCATCCCAACCGCTGACATTGTTTGACTATTGTCAGCGGTTCCGCATTACAACCGCTAACATTGTTTGACTATTGTCAGCGGTTCCACGTTACAACCGCTGACAATACATAACTAATGTCAGCAGTTGAAGCGCTGACGTTGCTTTTTGTGCTATTAATAGCGCCATTATTGTCTGCGCTTGTACCGCTGACAATAGCTATGACGGAACAGCTGACAAAGGCCTTTTTTGTAGTAGTGAGAGGATATGACCGTTACTGCTTCTTGAAAGGAGATATAGTCGTTGAAAATCCTTTAAAGGTATTTTGCCTTAACCAGACCTTGAAGATGAATTAGGCTTGAGAGAAGTCTGATTTATTTCTTCACAATTTTCACGAAAATAGTTTCTCATGCATTTCCATGCACAAACCATTCGTAAACCAATTCTTGATTGAGCGATAAGTTGCTTTCTGAGATGCTCTGACGAAATCTCTAATTATGATCAATATTGTAGAGGTAGGTATGCTGACAGTCGTTGCTTACTTTGATCTTATTATTTATGTTCCTTGATGATAACGATGCAAGTATGATAAGAGCATTACTCCCAATGCATCACCAAAATAGAATTTATGAATATTAAAAATAGTTCTTTGATCAGAATGCTTCCATCAGACTTTTGTTGTTCGACCAGACTTTTATAACATTGATACTCCCCTTTTGTTTTCATAGCTTAATATCCGTATCCTGGAATTACTTAGATACACAAAAATATGTTATAAACAGTATAGACTTTATCCTTTTAGCGAAAATATTTGATGATCGGTATAAACAAATTCAGGAATATAAAGTATGGGGTCTGGTCCAAAGGGACTTAAAAAAACCTTCTTTATCCAAACTTTTTCTCAACATTGTGAAATTAATTGTTGGATTATGAAAATGATGAGTTATAAATTTATATGGAATTGATGACATATGATTATGGAATGATACGATGAAATGATGATTTATTGATAATTTAAGAAGTTATAATGTGATTTATGTTAGGTAACTTGAATTGGAAGGGTGAGATGATGTATTATAAATTTTATAAGCATATTGATGGTGGATTATAATATAAATTATGAAAATATATGATCGATGGGAATGGTGAATTATAATCTTATATGTATATATGTGTTTGATGGAATTTAAGGTAGTATGATATTATATGATTAGAGTGTGTAAATAAATTTATATGAATATTTAATGACACTTGATGTATATTAATGAGATGAAATGGTGAATTGTTATGAATTGAGACTTGAGAATGCGACATGAACTGAGATAAGTAATGAGAGTATGCTTGAGTGGCTTGATATAGGTCCCAAGGTGATGGTTGTGATGCTAAGACAAGAAATTGAGAATTAATTGAGTTAATGTCAAAATATAATTGCTATATATGTATATTGTGTGGTGTGGATGATCGATCAAATATATTTTACCCCTCATTTTGGCTCTAGTGGTTGAGCGTGTGTGGACTTTGAGCCAGGATATATTGCATTAAATGATTGTGGTAATATAGTGTAGGAAATGATGATGGGTTGGTGTTAATTTGACTTGTAGGTTGAAACACTTATGAGAGAATATAGGTTTGGCAAGTAAACATTATTAGTAATAAGATAGGAAAGAAATAGTATGATTTAGAGTTGCTGATTTAGTGAGTGCATTGTTAATATTGAATTTTCAGAAGAAAGTGGCTAAATAAGTCAACTAAATAGGTGATTTTGAGCTCTGGTGGGTTTCAATGTTCCCGAAAGGTGCCAATAGGTCCTTAGGCACATTTGAGATTTGTGTGTATGTTGAAATTGCCATTTGAAGTTGATTCCATAAGACTTTGGTATTGAAATTGCATGAACTACGACAGCATGTCTTAAATGAGTCGTAGATAGTGTCTATGAAGTTTCGTAGCATTCAGAGTTAAAAAGGGCAAATTAAGAGTGCAAAAGTTGGCCCGAAGGCCAAAATCTACAAAAAAAAATATATATGTACTGATGGTAATGGATTACAAACTTTTGATAATCAATTACCAACTTATTTTTAAAACTGCATATGATCTAAGCTAAATTAGCTCTTGTGTTCTACACGAAAGTTGTAGATAATTGAGTTACAAACATTTTCCTTTTTGATCATCTTAAACGAAGGTCTAAAGCTCAAGTTATGCCTAAAATACTACAATGTATTCATGCTAAAAGTTGCATGTAGAACAGTTTTACATTTTCATAAATTGGGCGATCTTAAAGGGCACAATTGGCCTTCGACTCCTTCATAACATTTATAGATAATTGAGTTGCGGGAGTGTACCAATTGAATTCACTTCGATCGAAGTTTTATAACCCTCGTTAGACGTAAAATACTGAAGATGTACAAGGAAAGTGCATCTTGAAATTTTTTCTAACAACTTCTTCATGTTGTTTCTTTGAATTTTGATGTATGCTGCATTATTTAAAGTAAATACTACTAAATAGATGCTAAAACCTCTAATTTAAATTCAGTAAATATATGGAGATATCACAATTATTAAACTTAACCAGATCAAATCGGTTATTTTAACTGAAAAATTAATGAATGGATTTAATATATGAGTTGGATCTAGATTTAATAACCCTTATCGTTAATGTCAACCCCCCTTTTTTTTTTAATAGTTTTTGATCATTTCTCCTTCACTTATTTTCAATCAGATAACATTTTTTAAAAAAAAGAAAAGGTACATTCAACATTAAGTTCACCAACATGAACCTATTCCTAAAGTGAGGGTTCTTTTTATAGCGAACAAATTAGCCAAGTTTGAAATAATTGGGAAATATTTAAATACTTTAAACATGTTAAGATTTGCATTTGTGTAAAGAAAAAAGCTTATTGGAAAAGAAACCAGCCCATTTTTGGTGATACGTCCAAAAGACTATAGTCTTTTATTGTATCTTAGATAAGTTAATATTGAAAATATTTTGTGAAATTAGTTATTGTAATAATTTATAAATATAAAATAACATAAAAGACATGCTTAATTATTTAAGTGTAACTTGTAGTTTTTGAGATATTTTAATTTATCTCAAATCATTTATTTTTAAAAATTATGAATTATTATCTTAATTTATATTTTTTATAAAATTTATATATATAAAATAAATTTTGATATATTATAATAAATATATTTATTCTATAAAGTACTTAGAAGTAATGTTTTCATAATCGGATCGGTCATTGAACCACCGGTTCAAGAGTCACTAGTCAAACCGGTGGTTAAATTGTGGTCGAATTAGTAATAATAAATTATTATTATTATTTTATATATAAAATAATACTTGGTTAGATCAAAATAATATATTATTTATAAAATAAATTCAATAAATGCATTAGAATTAAAATATTATATTGTAAGAAAGGTTCATAATAGTATACATCATACCATAATATGTTTAAAAGGTTCAAAAATACACTAGTCCAAACCAAGTAAAATAAAAAAAATATCAATTTTATTTTGTGAACAGGTTCTAATAGTACGGTTTTACAAAAAACAACACTAAAAGAATCTCTAAAATATAAAAAGATTACATTGTAAACTGTTGAACCGCCAGTTTTCACGGTTTTGGATCAGTTTTCACTCTGACCGATTTTAAGGGTCACCCGGACCGGACTAGGCACTAGTTCTGGTCGGACCGGCCGGTTCGATTTGGTTTTTATAACCATGCTTAGAAGAATTCCATACTTATTATTATTAAATTGAATTAAACAAACATTTATGTTATAAAATTTTAGAACAAATAAAATTTTATAAAAAATTAGAAATGTTTCCATTTTTGTTTCTCTGTAAGTTTAAATGTTATCTATAATAAAAATATTTTATTAAAAATATTACATTAAAAAAATGTAAATGTAAACTATTCCATAAGAATTGTTAAAATTATTAAGGAAAAATGTTCTAAGAATAACTTTAAACTAATAACCCAAAAATTTAAAGGGCAACAGTAACATTTAAAAAAATGTTATTAGCTACTAAAAATATTACCTACCCAAATATTAAGAAAACATATTTATTTGCTTAAAAATAACATTTCAACCAGCAAAATAACTCAGCAAAGACAAATTATCAGTTCGTTTCTCATCCGGATACTTTTTAATATCCATAAACTCTATAGTTCTAACCATTGACCCTTGACCAATCACAGTGCTGGGTGGAATTTTCATTTTACTTTTGTTTTTATGTGTATATATATATCTTTGGTCAAATTTTTATATTTTTCAAAAACTAATATAAAATGCATCTGAGAACGACGGACAATCTAGGATGGAATTGCTGAGAACTTTATATATATATATTTAAGCTATTGTTTTTATTTTTCTTCGAGTTGTCTCACTTTGTCAGAAGCATAACATAAATCACGTGAATCCCCGTTGCCCAAAAGTGACTTGGTAAGGACAATTTTCCTTCTTCCATTCTTTTCAATTCATTGGTTGCTCCGAATTTCTAGTTTAGAGACTCATCCCAATGATCCAATATTTTTGCCTAACCTTTGGTTCATGACACATATCATCCATACATATATATATTTACTCCCAATTACTCTTCCCTGAAAATTTGGGGTGTGTACAAAGATACATAACAAAGGGGAAAAAACACTTTAGCAATTAGACGCAAAAGGGTGTGCATTGCTCTCCCTTTGGATTAATAATTTGTGTATGTTTATTAATTTTTGAATATCAAAGTTTAATCATTTTGACTCATTTTTTTTTCCTTTTAGATTAGTGTTGTTTTTCTATATCTTGCTTTATGGGCATATGCAGGAAAACATGGATAAAGATTCTATACATGGGCCTTTATATTTTGATCTGAATACTGGTGGAAAGATTCCATCAGTTGGTCTTGGAACATGGAAAGCTCCTCCAGGTGTTGTTGGTGATGCTGTTGTTGCTGCAGTCAAGGTGCTTTATTGGCATTTGGTGTCTTTATTTTTAATTTTCTAGTGAGATTGAGTTTGTGACTAGAGAGAAAGGGTATTTTATGTGTGAGCTTCATGTGTGCTTTGGTTGAAATTGTTCCAATGCTGTGTGCAGGCTGGTTACAGACATATAGATTGTGCACGGGTATATGATAATGAAAAAGAGGTAATTGTTGAAACTAATAAGCTGAGAATGCATATCACTTGTCACATATTGTTACCTTGTTTGCCCTGGCTTTCTTGATGATGCTAGGACATCTGTATTTGATCAGGTAGGGGTGGCTCTGAAAACACTGTTTTCAACTGGGGTAGTACAACGTAGTGAAATGTTTATCACATCCAAGCTATGGTATGTGTTTGGACTAATTGTCTAATTCTTATCCTCAGAGATAATTCACCTTATTGTGTGACACAAGCTTTGAGAAATGCTAGCTAGTTATTCTAAAACTCATTTTTTTTTATTATAGCTAAACTCATCATTCCTTTTTATTTGACATAATTTTGAAAAAGAATTGTTTCTTTCTATATGTTATTTTAGAAGTTCTTTAATAAATGACAAATTAATTCTTAAAAATTTCATGATGAAGAGGAGAAAGAGAAATAAGAAATACAAATTTATGAGAAGTAAATAGAAGTAGGATGGTAAAATAGGAAATTAAATGATAAAACTATATAAAACTATTCAATAATCTTCTTAATTTGTGTGATTTTTAAAATTACCTTAGTTAGAATAGAAGTAACAGAGGGAGTATGATTCACTGGATAAGGTGAAATTCTGAGTTTCAAGTCCTCACTCATGATTTCAAGAAATTTCAGCGAATAAAAAGAGAATATTAGACTAGTAGGTTGTTAGCACTCTTCTGCAAACTTATGATGTACTAGAGTATTTTAAATTGTGGTTTGCGGTTAAGATTATGGTGATGCCTGAAACCTTAATGTTGTGACAAATTGAAGACGAATGCGGCTGATGTGGCCACATTACAGTCGCGATGCGGTTGCAAAGTGGGTTTGAAATCCTTGATATTGTGGATGCAGTTTAGAACACTGAATTTGAGAGCATTAAAATATCTATTTCATTTATTATTTAATATCAGTGAAAGAAAATATTAAACTGCAAGAAAGAAAGATAAACATGAAATCCCATTTTGGTATTGTGCGTCTCTGCCAAGCGTGATGAAGTGTCTCTGGTTGCCTTGAATTTTTGTACCATACAGGACCAGTGACTGTGCCCCTGAAGATGTCTCAAAGGCACTGACTAGGACTCTAGAGGACCTGCAGCTTGACTACATTGATTTATATCTTGTATGGCTCTTGATTTTGAAACTCTCTCTGAAATGATGTTGAAATTAAAGATAGTTATATAAATTTTGATGATTTTGATAGTAAACCATTTTATCACAGATGCATTGGCCTTTTAGGACAAAGCCAGGTTCAAGAGGTTGGGACCCTGAGGTCATGGCTCCCTTGTGTCTTCCAGAGACATGGAATGCAATGGAAGGTTTGTTTGCTTCAGGTCAGGCACGTGCAATTGGAGTGAGCAACTTTTCAACTAAGAAGCTGCAAGACTTGATTAGATATGCCAAGATTCCACCAGCAGTTAACCAAGTTGAATGCCACCCTGTCTGGCAGCAACCTGCTCTTCACAATTTGTGCAAGTCCACTGGTGTTCATCTTACAGTGAGTATTACTCACTCTCCCTGATCTAACTTACGCCTTTGGGTTCTGTATTACTCTTTTTAGATTTTGTTTATACGACAATTCAGAATAAAACACATATTAAGAAAATATCTTGAAAGTAGCTAGTGCATTGATTTTTAAAATGGTCATGTCAATCAAGTATAGGCAAATGTTAAAAAAATATTTATTTATTTTTTAATTTCTGAGTTTTACTTTATAAATAAAATCACTGAAAGTGTTCTAATACTGTCTTACCTGAGGGGTGTAATTAAGGTTCTTTGGTTGGAATTTTTGGTTACAACCAACAAATACTTCCTTGCAGGCTTATTCTCCTTTAGGGTCTCCAGGGTCATGGATAAAGGGCGAGATCTTGAAGGAACCAATTTTGATTGAAATTGCTGAAAAACTTAACAAGTCTCCAGCACAAGTGGCTTTGCGCTGGGGACTCCAAAGTGGTCACAGTGTTCTTCCAAAAAGTGTAAATGACTCAAGGATCAAGGAGAACATTAGTTTGTTTGATTGGTGCATTCCTCCGGAGCTCTTCTCAAAACTTTCACAGATTCATCAGGTTTGAATGCCTCTGGAAGCATAAAATATAATCATTCTGGTGCATTTATATCCAACATTAGTTTATCTCAGTTTATTTGTTTGTTTGTTGTCTGATGCAGCAAAGGTTACTTCGCGGTGACCCTGCAGTCCATAAATCTTGTAGTCCTTACAAAAGTCTTGAAGAATTGTGGGATGGAGAGATATGAAATGCGTGCTGTTTTTGATAAAGCTGAGGATGTAAATTTACATTGAATTCCTTTTGTCTAATGCAAATTGTAGGAGTGTCTTTTTTGTAAGTTCACTTAACTTTGTCCTAAGGCAATTACCCCTCTTCCTTGGGGTTTTATGTGAATCTCTACATAGGAACAGATGAAAAAAATGATTCATTATTTACTTGTTTGAGATCTTCAATAATCTTCCTCCTTCTATCTATGAGTTTGTTGGTTTTTTTGGGAGCAAAACAAAAAGAAAATAGCTATTTGACAAACTTGCAGTTGATTACAAAAGCAGATTATTATGACTAGAGAAAACTAAGACAGGGCATAAAAGAACATTTACTGTGATAAGTTCTGCTTAATGCATTTTATCATGTTTCAAGCACTTTGTCATCCTTTATTCTTTTGTATAAGCTCAATAAACTGTTTAAACAAAAAAAAATACAATTGGGCCCGTCAACATAAATTTCATTTCAAAATTTAAATAAATTAACCTGACTAACCATGAAATTATAAGCGGAAAGAAGAGATTTTGGCTACAGAAAGGTACAATTTGCCTTACCTATATACATTTGCCAATTGTAGAATATGCTTTTAAGTTGTTTTTCTTATCTTATGAAAAAGAATAAGAATGTGTATTTTCATTGAAATATTTAAAAGAATTATGTGGCTATATATATTGTGACTAAGTACTCAATCATCACATCACATACCATCATCATAACATATAAATAAGCCAGGGAGTGTAAAACACAATTGACTCTCACATAGATAACACAACGCCTAGTATCCGGATACTAAAAGGATCGACCTTCAGCTGGGGGTCCGACTTGGTTCACCGAGCCCGACTTGGCTCCTCCTCAACCACTGGGTCATAGAACTCTAGGTAGCTCAACTGGGTCCGACTTGACCATGAAAGCCAAAAATGAGGGTAATACATACCGTCGGTTGTCCTCCACCAAATAATCACATATTCAGTTATATAAACATAGGCATATCATTACGATCATCATATGCAACTGTTAGAAACTGACATGTGCTCACAACATAGGGCAACCGACTTGTCAAGCCCATCAATATACTGCCCTCACACATAATCAATCATATAGCATAAACATACAATCCCTTTACTAGAAGCCTGCCAGGAGTCGCTCCTTGCTCGTGCAACGCACCGGCGACCACTCCCCGCCCTCAACAGTGTCCAGGGTATCTTATCCATAATATACAATTTAATATAATTAAGAACATCATCAACCGCATATGTAAATGTCAGAAACTAACATATAATCATATCACTGGGCGGCCGACTTGCCAAGCCCACTTACATACCACCACAAGACAGAATTAAATCATCAGTAGGGCGGTCGACTCGCCAAACCCCAGGCATCTAATCATACTAGCAATACTCTGTGATAATCATTTCTAACTATGACAATATTCATGTTATCTATATATATGGACATGCGTACCACCACCATTATGAGTATTATGCCTTTTCCTTATTTTGATTTATTTGCTTAAGGTCCAATCATCAATTCATTCTAACTTTATTCACATTACTTTCCTGTCATAATTATTTATTATAATTTGAAATTTCTCACCCACTCACATAGTCTTATCAACTCATTAGTATCTTTCATACATTCTCAATTCCCCATTTGTCATATTTCACATTATTTGATCCTCACTTACTTACCTCATATATATATATATATATATATATATATATATATATATATATATATATATATCTGTATGACCCATTTAGGTTCACTTTATTTCATAATTTACCGTATAGCTATTTTATATCATATTATTTCGTTTCATTCAATTTCTTATTCCATATAAGCTATTATATTCTAAAACTCCTTTAATCATTACGTATCAACATATTCACCTTATATGTTCACTTATTAACTTATTCTTCACTTGCAAGGATTATAATATGCATCCTTACTTTTTCGTTCTCCAACCTTTCATATAGGTAACTTCTAAACTCAATTAACGCATTTACTATAGCTATAATATACCCTTTCTCTAGTCGCCAATAGCGTAGGCAATTTCTAAATTAACCTTAACCCAGCATACCCCCTTACCTCGATTCCAAGCTTTCCAAGACTTTTAATCACTTGTCGGGTTCCTCCAAGGTCCATCAAAACTCATTTCTATTTCCGACTTCATTTCCAAGACCCGTAACGTCGATCAATCTCCTGACTCTTTTCTCGGCACCTCACTTCCCCAAGTTCCAAAGCTACCAAAATCATGGCTTCTACCCCGACTAGAGCCAAATCGTATGAAGGAAAGAAAGATAGGAGAGGAAGATAACTCACGAGTTCTGTTTACATGTCCAGTTATAAAAGCTGATCGCGACGCTGACGCTAAGCGTCAGCTCACTAATTCGCACCTGACGCTACTTGCCACAGCCACGCTACGCGTTAGGGTCCCTGATTCTATTTTCCTTGAAATTCCATTTAAATTTCTATTTTCTACTTCCTTCCTTTATTTATCATTATTTTACTCCCAAAACTTACTTTATCTTATTTCCAATTTATCAAACACCCAGGATGTTACAATATTCACAGACATCACAAGGAAAAAAACTTTGGTAAGGAATAAAAGGTAACTGCTTACATATGATCTTCAATTTTGAATCAGAAATGGGTCCTAATCTAAGGCGCCATAGGGTATCATCATCTTGTTGATTTGAAGGTGCGGTATGAACATTAGAAGTAGAAGGGAAGATTGATTCTGTTGGAGTGGCAGTTTGAGAGTCTATCACATAGAGACCATGTTTTTGTTTAGCTTTACCAATCATCCTTTTGTTGGAAGCCTGCTTAATATATAAGACAAGAATTAGAATTAAAATTCAAATAGTAATCAGAATTTTGAACTAATTTTATTATTGAAATTAAATTGACCTTAAATTTTGGTATATACAAACACTAAAGAGAGTCAAGGAAGGTGTTGGGTGAACTATACTAGACACAGTTGCAAGATTTTTTGTGCCATTTGGTAAAGAGACAGGAATAGGAGTTATATTTTGCAAAGAAACAAATTGTGAAAGATTACAAGACATGTGATCTGTGGCACCAGTGTCTAGAAGCCATTGGTCACAATATTGTTACCTAGATTGGAATGTGATGAGACTGTATTTATAATAGGGCTATGAACAGTGTTAGATTAGGCCATTAGACTATTGTATCAGGTTGAGGATGCTTTGATACTGCTCTGGAGTGAAAGAAACACTTGAACATAGGTTTAGATTTTGGACTCCTTTCTCATAAGAGTCCTCTATTGGTCACTGTGATATTATCTTATAAAGAAGAATGTGTATTTTCATTGAAACATTCAAAAGAGGAATTACATGGGTATATATATTGTATCTGAGTACTGGATAGAATAAACAACCATACAACCAATACTACAAAACAGAAAAGGACAAAAAATAATGGGTATGCACAACCACACCACCAACTCTCTCAACAAAACAGAAAAAAAAATACATATTCAAATAAATAGCTATTAAATATTCGTGGGTAAAAAATACAATAAAATTCCAACATTCAAAGTTAAAAAAACATTTATATTAATTGTTTTTTAAAGTAGCCCAAATTTAGTGGTTAGATGAATGGATAAGAAATTATTCTAACTTAACCTATAATCTCTATACGAATAATAAAAAATAAAATTCTATTATATCTTTATATATAAAAAATTTATAGCCAGATAAAACTTAAATAAAATATATACATAAAAAAAGTGCTCAGAAATCTTATAATCACGGTTTGGCTTGGATTTTGACAAATATACTGAATTTAGCACATGGCAAAATGCTAATTTTAGTAGTAATCTCATTTATTACGCTTGCTAATCCATCAGATAATATCTAGCTAAAGGAAGACGTTACTTCCATCTTCAATCTATTATTGAGGGTTACCTTTCCCCTATTTTATGGCAATGTAGCTTAGAAATTTGATTGATGTAAATCAATTATCTTTCATTTATTGGACTACCTTTTGAGTGTGCAGCTAAATCTTTCATTTGTGTGGGATAAGAAATAAGAAATATGAAATGTAAATTAACATGATGAAATTAAAATTAGATTTAATTAATATAATTTATCAAAAAATATTTAATTAATATTATAATATTAAAATTTGAATTCTAAATATTATATAATGTTAAGAATTAAGAAATATTATTCATGTTAAATAATTTGTTGAGCAGCAGGAAGAGATACATTTAAAATATCAGTAATTTTCAATAAATAAGTATGATTGATCGAATATGTATTGAACTCATAGCAACAAGTTTTTTTTTAAGAACGCAAACTTACATGTAATTAATTATAATGGACATTACTTAAAATTAAATACATAAAATATTTACACTCATTTCATTTTAAAGGTAAGCCATCATGAAGCATTATAGTCATTCAAGTTTTTTTTTTCTATCAGCAGCATTACTACTGCATTGGGAACATATCAAGACATTATAGAATAAGGCCATTAGAAGACACATTAAGGCAACTTTATTAAAATTACATTATTAAAAGTTTTAATTTAATCCTTAACAAATAATTTGGACTTTGCATTCACTAGTGGAAAAAATGGATATAATCACGGTTAAAAATGGCCTTTATTCACGGTTAAAGAACCGTGGTTGTTGCAGCCGTGGTAGTAGATGAGGGCCTTTAACCACAGTTAACAACCGTGGTAATAAATCACATCTGACCACGGTTAAGAACAACCGTGAATATAACTTACTATTTATATTCACGGTTATCGAGCATAACCGTGAATATAAGAACTAAAAGGTTTCAGTTACAAACTACTTATATTCACGGTTATGCTAGTAACCGTGGATAAATAGTATCTATATTCACGATTGTCCAGTATAACCGTGAAAAAATCTCAGTATTTATCCACGGTTGTCCATCATAACCGTGAATATAAGTACTAAAAGGTCTCAGTTACAAACTACTTATATTCACGGTTATGCTAGTAACTGTGGATAAAAAGTATCTATATCCACGGTTGTCCATCATAACCGTGAATATAAGTAGTCAAAAAAATTCACTTATGTATAATCACGGTTATGGTAGTAACCGTGGATAAATATGGTCTATAATCACGGTTGTTACCATAACCGTGAATAAATACTGAGTTTTTTTTTAATATGGTTTCTGTTTTATCGTTTCCCAAACCTGCATTCAGACAATCAGTACAGTATACAGTATCCCACCATATCCAGCAACACTATATAAAAAGAATGGTATGTATATAACAATTTATTTTCTATATCAATTCATAACAACCTAAAAAATGAAAGTATATACAATTAAGTTGAATGTAATTTAATAAAAGTAAACCCTAAATCCTACTAGATACATATATAAAAGAATAAAGATCCTATATCTAGCTTTGCCTAACTTCAATGAAGTGTGAGGCCCATTGCTTTCTAACATCATCTACAAGTGCCTTTGGGAAATATGACCGGTCCTTAAAGTACTGCAAACAATGCACAAAACAATTAGAACAAAAGCTTTATTTATTACATGAAATTGATGAAATTGGTAGAAAAGTAGTCCAAATGATGACACTTACATCTGTCCATCCATCTACTAAATGTTGTTGGACAATGGTCAGCATAGTGTGCATGACGAAATAGCCACACTCGTAGGTACCCTTCTGCCTGTAAGACTACAATGGACATATAGTATAGAATAAGTGAATTCGCAACTTAAAAAATATGTATTGAAGATTTGAATAAATACGATTGACTTACTTTTGGGTGCACCCATGCAACTTTTCTTCCGTTGGACTTGTTTCCAATCAATAGATTGTATCCAACCACCGCCCTACGTCAAACAAAACACAAGATAAGTTAGAATCGTATAGTTCTAAAAATGATGTAATCGAATTTGTACTTATTTTTTAGGAATTAACTTACCGGTCTACTATATCTTTTAGGTCTTGTGGAACCATCCGATGCAAAGTATCAAAGTACAGAGCAAGATAGTCCTTCGGACAGATCACCACAAGCGTCCAGTGAGCGCTGCAGTTACCAGTGATAAGTGAGACTTCAAAATGCAAAAATTCATGACAATAATTATGGAATAGAATATTACCCTTTATGATAGGGGCCCATGTATACAGGCTTCCCAGACTCAAACATCCAATTCTGGATGTATGCCTGGGTGTCCTGCGTGGTGTTTCCTTGCTTCTGTATGAGAGAGGGCTCTAAGAAACCATAAGTTCCTTGGAAACCCAAGTCCACATAGAGTTTTGCCAGAAACCTAAACAAGTTAAGACATGGTTAGCGACAAATAACTTGTATAATGAAAAAATTGGACAAAAAATGATATACTTATAGCTCCCACAACTAAATGATGGAGGCGTTCAGCATCGACGTCCCCAAAATAATGTCACACATGTCAGAATGTGTAACGTAAAGTGGAAGATCACTTGGACGGCCGAACACTAGTGGCTGCCATGGGACCTGAACAGTGTCCTCTCCTTGCTCATACCCGATGCGCCATAGCATCCGGATGGGATCCTTGGCCGGGTCTGGCTTCTTCAATGTCTGTTCCTGTTGAACAATTGACAACCATCACATTTTGTACCATAATTGACAATATAACAAAATTAGTTAGTGTTTAGGGTTTTTACCTGTCCAGGGGCAATCACCAGAAGTCTGTTGGGCCACATCAGAAAGTGGCCCACCGCCTGACCGACGGTCTTCACCTCCGGAGTTGCCACTGGCACAGCAGCATCCTCCTCGAGGACGAGCACAACAGATACCCCAGACATACCATCAGGTAATGTCTGATGGTGAACCACAGGGCCTAAGTTGTACACCATACCAGTGGCAACTGGCTCCTCCAACCCGTCAACGAACAGGTCACATTGACGGGTGTCTGGTGGCTCGACCCCATCATCGTCAGGGTCAGCCGCAGCGCACGACCCCTTAGTGCTAACCTTCCGTATCTACATATTTACACATCAAGCAGAAGTTATTCAACAATGAAATAAAGTGATTACAAACAATAAAACCGAGGAAATTAAATAAAGAATCTAACCTGTGGGTCGCTAGGTGGTGCAGTAATCTCCTCCCTGAATCGGGCCATCTCCTGGTGGAGCCTAGATATCTCCTGCTGGTACTCAGCCTTCACATCAGCCACCTTCTGCTCCACCATTTTCTCAAGGGAGGGGGCAGGATCGGGAGCACCGTAATAGGAGTGGAGGCCTGTGAAATGTGAATGATTAGCCCATAATTGTTTAACAGATAACAAAATGAAAGCATAGAGTTATTTACCACTTACCTACACCTCGACCAACAGCACGCACTCTTCCTGGGTGCTCTGGCCTGCCGATGGCGGTAGTCAAAATATCCTCCCGTCCATGGGCTACGAAAGACCCTTGGGTTGATTGCTCAACCAAGGAATCCTGAAACCAAACAAGTTAGTATTCACTTCCTTCACGTAAACCAAAAAATAGACACTGATACAAAGGGGAATACTTACTATCCGTGAGGCAACCTCCTGAGCTTGTGAGGAAGTGTATTCCCCACTCTTCTTGATCCTAGCCCGCTTCCATTTGTCATGGCGTGTAGGTAGAGAAGGGGGATCCACAATACCAGTGTCAGTCTGACACTGACTCAGCCTCTCCTGTGCCAGCCGCTCCTCCAACCTACGGTAACCCCCACGTGACAGTGTGTGTGGGCAGTCATTTAGCTTCCTAGTCTCCTTGGCTTTCTTTCTGGTCTCCTACAACAAGAAAAAAGAGTATTCAGAGTTAGCCGTTTAAATAATACATAATTTAATCATCTAAAAATCAATGTACCTGAAACTCGACAGAATGTCTAGATGCAACAAAAGCATCCCAGGTCTCCTAATCGATGAATGGATATTTCTCTCCAGGGAACTTTCCTTGGTCGTCCCCGAATACATACCTACAATTTAGGTACATTTAAACTAAGGATTGGTACAATTTGGTGAAGCGTTGATTAAGAATTTAAAGTTCAATATACCTCGTGGTGAGTATGGATTTGAACGACCTCCAACGCTCAGCCATAATACCGAGGACCTTCCTCCTCGCTATGTCAGAAGATGGTATGTCAAAAGAATCCTACATGAAAGGAGTTAGTCCATAAAGGAGTCCTTATTAAGAGTTACATGAAATAATACACTAAAATAAAACTTAAATAATATCTAAGTTACCAGAACATCACTCCATAGCTGGTTCTTCACCACCTCCTCGACATTATCCCAGTCGGGGATAATGATGGACACCTTCGACCGAGCCACAACCCCCAAATAGTCCATCAACAACTCTCTCATCAGCATGCCATCTCATAAGTTTTGCATCATCTGCATTGGCAAACAGACGCTTTAGTCTTGGAACTATAGGTAGATACCACAACACCTTTGCAGGAGACCCTTTAGTGCATACCTCATCAGAATCCGCCTCTTTTTTCTTATACCGTGACACCCCACACCTAGGACATCGATGCAGCATTTCTAACTCACCCCGGAATAATACACAATCATTTGGGCATGCATGTATTTTCTCATACTCTAAACCCATAGGACACAAGACCTTTTTGGCCTCATAGTTACGATTCGGCAAGGTGTTTCCAGCTGGGAGCATTTCTTTCAACAACTTCAGTAAGTCAGTGAAACTTTTATCCGTCCACCCGTTTATGGCCTTCAAATTAAACAATCGCAAAACTGCTGATAACCTCATGAAATTGACGCAGTTTGGATACAACAGTTACTCAGAGTCCTCACACAGAGTCGTATATACATGAGCTTTCTTAAAACCTTCTACCCCCACATCACGGATCATATCCTCGAGTCGGTCATCCATGTTGACATCGGTGTCATGCATCGAGCTTCGATTTTCAATTTGAGAGCTGTTACTTGGCACCACCACATCTTCACCATGCCATATCCAACGCGTATAACTACGCAGAAAACCGTCACACAGTAGATGTTCTCGCACCTCTTCCAAGTCTACCCGACGCAGGTTCAAGCATTTAACACAAGGGCAAAATACTTTCCATTCACCTTCACTGCATTCCTCGCTGCGAATTCTATAAATGATTCAACTCCCCCTCGTACTCTAGACTTAGGCGTGATGCAGTTATCCAACTCCGATCCATGCCAACTGTTTACAAGGTGCTATGATCAACCTCACTTTTTCTTCAAAGGTGGTGGTCCTATACCCATTCAGGATGACAATTGTTTTTATACGTCATTCATATATACAGGTTAGGAGTTATTTTAAAATTTGATGAAATTTCGGCAGCATTTCGCATTGGTCTCTAAGTACACAAAATGAGAGTGGTCAAATCAAATTCAACCACAACCAAATATGCACCCAGAGAACAACACAAAATGCAAGTTACCGAAAGTTTATCAAATTTTAAAATAACTCCTAACTTGTACATACTAACAATGACGTATAAAAAATAATTGTTCATCCCAAACTGTCCAAACGGACAATTCAAGATTCAACACAAATGATGACATTAATTAATTTAATGACCATTTGTATCAAATCTCAAACGGGGAACTATGGTTCACTCATATGCACAACAACTTCCATACTAGTTAACTAGTTAACGAGTATGAGCCTACGAGTTTGCAAGATTGCAAAACCACATACATACAATAGACAGAAATAACATTATATACGAGCAACCAACAACAACAGCAATAAAAGTAAATGAAGGTTGAGCTTGCGCACAAGGTTGATACTTGATGTTGTTGCTAAACTCTAATAAAGAAATCGGGTCAAGCATGGTGCATGCATGACGTATTAGAATTCTGTATTCAATTGGTTGTTTCTATGATTTTTCAGTCGGTTGTGTTCCTGGGCGAAACAAGCGTTGTTTAGGAATTTGGTTTAATTATATATGTCTGACTCAACCCCTAACTCATCCATAATCTATTAATAATTTAGCATTTATTCTCTATTAATATTATGATTCACCTCATGCTTCATAGTTCACCAAATTTCAGCAAGTATATCCATTAGTAATTTAGCATCCCATCTCTATTCATATTTTAATTTATCTCATGCATCACAGCTCTTAGAATATCAGTAACCAACATAGAACCAGACCAATATAGTCCCTATAAATCTGCCTATGCAGCCAACATCCCATCAAAGTATATCAAGTACATCTGCAATCTCCATTTTCATAACTATGTTTCCCCAACTGATTATGAAACTGACACAAAATCAACTTATACACCTCAACTTTTTCAACAAGTCCCTCATCCAACACCAATAAAAATTGAATGTCTAATAAAAATTGAATGTCTACCTCAGCAACCAACACCAATCTTTAATCCAACCTTCATTACACAAAAATAAAAGTGACCCAAAAATATTACCAGCAAGTGTAAAAGGAACAGAGACACAGATACAAGCTTTAACAGAGACAATGTCACATGCATACAACATTGTTACACACACAGTGTCACAGGCAATGTCAAAATAGCAGAGACAGAGTTCACGTCGAATATAAAAACATAAACTCACAGACAACGAAGCTTTCTCTGTGAACAAAAGAAGAAGGGCAACGAAGCACTTACCTGACAATGGTGAACGAAGAAGAAGAAGGGCACGCGAAAGAAGAAGGAAGGGAACCCAGAAGCCTTCGACCAGCAAAGAGGAGGACGAGGAAGAAGACGATAACCAGCGCGAAAGTAAGGAGAAAGTGAAAAAAGAGTGAGAGGCCGACTTTTGAAGTTTCGGAAGGATGTATATTCACGGTTCCCCTTGAAACCGTGAATATATTACACATATATTCACGGTTGAACAAAAAACCGTGGATAAATGTTAACTATATATCCACAATTATGATCCCAACCGTGGATAAATAATAAATCTATAATCACAGTTATAGAAACAACCGTGGACATACAGTACCAAGTGATTAAACCCTAAAACCTGAACTATATATCCACGGTTGTAAATATAACCGTCATTATAGACATCAATATATATCCACGGTTCACATCATAACCGTCATCATACCATGAATATATAGTCACGGTTGTTCTTACAACCGTGGATATATATTTCAGATACTATATTTCCACGGTTGACTCCTCAACCGTGAATATATATTGATAGGTACGATCACGGTTATGAGGTGAACCGTGGATATATAGTTTTCGCTGATAATATCGTTCACCTTATAATTTCAAAAATGCCACCGCCCATGTTTTTATCACTGATCCACTTATACCCGTGAATATATCCCATTGTTATATCCAATTTTTGCACTAGTGATTAAAAAGCATAGTACACAAACACAAGTTGCTCTCATCTTTCATTACACTTAGGGGTGTCCAATTTCGACGTTATCCGTGCGAACCCGAGCTACCCAATTTTAAAGATAAGAACGGGTCGGTTTGTAACAGATTTTTGGGTAAAAACGGATCATTTAAGTGGTTTCTTGTGACTAAGAACAGACGGGTTTGGGTTAAAAAAATTAAACCCGAAGATACCCATACCCGACCGACTGCTACTAGGAATATCATGCAGTTATTTCTCTTTACTGATTTCTAGATATATTGACGATACTTTTTTTAAGATTGGTCTTTGTGTGGTCAACCTAAAGCCATACATGAGTTTATCATCAAATCATCATATTCTAAATGCATCTGTTAGATCTGAACACTTAATAACTTTTAAACTCTTTTCTGGTACTAGTACAATCTAATAGAATTAATTTCTACTGCTTCAATGTTATGTCACTTTCATATTCCATAAGACGTTGATTCTAAAACATGAAATACATCATTTTTATATGTAAGTTTTTGCTAAAATTATTTTATACGTAAAAGGTGTTTGGCAAAAAATAAAAATTAAATTTTCCTAAGAAACTTAACCGAAAAACCCGACCGAAAAAATCAAGAACCGCAATTAACCGAACCCGACCAAACCGACCGTAGTATTGGGTGAAAATGAGTTATTGTTTGTGTTTTATGGATAACAACGGGTGGACTCAAAAGTAACCGAATCCGACCGATGAACACCCCTAATTACACTTATTTTATTGGCATGTGTATAATTCTTTTGTGAGTTTCGCACGATAAAAATCACAAGGAACTCTTTAATTCAACACTTAAAACTTGATATTTGATTAATAACATTCTTAGTAGAATCTAGAAGTAATAAACCATTTTTGGACACTCAAAATGATTGTCATGTTACATATTGACTTGGGTTTGCATAGTAAAGAGCTTTTTTATGGTGACAATGCAACCATTAAACTATCTTTTACTTTTCTCTCTAAGTGCTTCCCTTAATCTAATTTTAAAATATTGGAAACTTTCATGTTACATGAAAGTTCCTTTTAGTATTTCTAAAGATATTATGTAGTATGTCAAACGTAATTAAGTTCTTTTCATCCTAAGAAGCTTGACTATTCATTCCGCAAGAGTCAATTAAATACAAAGATATTTATATTTCAATACAAAACAATAAGTGAATCATTGTATCCACTTCCTAAATCAATAATACATTATTAATATTCTAGAATTTCAACTTTGAATGACTGAAATGAGAAAACTTTATGAATGAAACACATTTTCATAATATAGAAAATATACTCATGTTAATTATAATTCTCAATTAAATACCAACTAAAATATAATGTGAAATTGCCTAATATTGCTAAATGTTGAAACCAATAAAATTTGGATGATAAATTCTTTACTTGGATAAAAAAAAGATCTGCTGACTAATTCATTAACAAAACTGTCAATCTAACATTAATAAAGGATGCATCTTCCAAAAAAAAAAAACATTAATAAAGGATGCTAGATATCGTTGAAATTCAAAATGAAAAAAAAAAATTCATTTTTAATTAATTTATCTAGTCACAGTCTTTATTCAAAATTAAGCTTGTCAACATTACACCGATTAAAATAGATTAGTTCTTCTCCCTAGCGAATGGAGGTAGTTAATTGCCACTTACCATTGAGGAGTTTAGGGCACAAAAATGTTTAACAAAGAATGGTCCTCATTGTTTGCAATTTTATTAAGTTATCAAGATAAATTCAAGGAACACAACCACGACCAAAGGACCAAGGTTTTGCATATTAAAAAAACCAGTCAAAATTACTTACTTTCACTGGGATACTTATACTATAGCTTTGGTTTCAAACCGCAAAAAAAAAATAAAATTTTTTGTATCACATCATTTTAAAAAAATGAAGTCGATAATCAATCACATTATTTCTCGGTAGCACAACCCGAGGACCAAAGTTTTACATATTAAAAACCAGTCAAAACTATAGCTCTGGTTTCAAACTGCAAAAAAGAAAAATGGGTTTTTTTTTTTGCATCACATTAAAAATTGAAGTTGATAATCAATTACATTAACCTCATTTAACAGAGAAACATGTACCTCACCAAATCAAACTAGTATATCTATAGCCTGGGGCTGAACTAACCAATAACTGGATTGCTTGTAGATCTTTTGACATCCATGTAAAAGCAAATGCTCTTAGAGTTTGAATATCTGATAGAATACCAATAAACCACAAAGTTATTATAAATGGGTAACAATCAATGTCATATAAAGGTAGTCTTTAATAATTTACAAAAAGGATCTTTTAAAATTGGGAATATAAAGTAATTTAAAATACAAAAAGGTTTGTCCTTATTGAAGTTATGAACCATTAGATCATGCTTTTATAATTTCTTTTGATCTATATGAACAATTTCAAAACAAAAATCAACTTAATCATTATTACTATTCACAATTTGGATGCAATAATTATAACATCTCAAAGAAAGCATATGCATCTCACAAGCTTAACATTTGGATTAAGAAATCATATCACAAGCACCAATATGACAATTAACTTGATTTGGATTTTTCAATCATACCATGTTTCTAAAAATTTATTTACAGCACGTTTGGGCAACATTTCAAACGAAGCTTTTTTCCGTTAAATAGAAGCAGGTTATTATCCTACGGGTCAATGTAGTTTTGATTGTCTCGAACGGTGTAAAGAATTAATATCAACTTTTAAATTTTTTATATCAACTCAACTATGTTTCCTCAACTATAAACCAAACAAGTGGTTAGACAACATCTATTACTCCCGCACAACTTGTGCTACTCCCAAAAGAAAAATTATTATCATACTCTATCAATCATCAATTAAATTAAGACATGGTTCCAAAATTCAACAACTATTCAAACCACTAAAGACTTGTACATGTAGGTAAAATGGATCATTTGTTTTGATACAATAAGATATTAAAATCTAACAATTGATTTCATGTGTAAATGCCACCTCTCAATTAAGCCTTATATTCTAACCATGTAGGTACTATTAATTTCAAATTTAAATGTAACAAAATAAAATACTTCTAATGAAATAATTATGTCAATTCCTAGTCTAACCTCTATTTAACAACTTAAATTACTTGATATACTGACATATATTGCAATTAAAAATGAACTATTTACTTGATTTTTTTAATCAACATAATCCCAAATATTAGAAACACCAATTAAAGCCAAAGCATAAACATTACTCATTGTACTTGTTAGCATTGCTCTTGTTATTATAAAATATTTAGCATGTGGTTTATAGCCTATTCATAATACAGAACCAAGACAATAAAATATGTGAACATTATTTTAAATTAAAATTAGCTACAACAAACGCAACTTTGTGCATAATTTTGTATTTATTTACAATATTGGATTTGACTTTTATTAGATTTTACTTACTTGAATTTTCACCTAAAGATGAATTCCTCATCCAAAGATGAATTCCCCTTTGAACAAAGTAGTTGGCTCATCTCAACCTAGATTTTCAACATTAAAAAATGTTTTACATTAAACTCAAATCACAATATATGAATTGGTAGTTAAAAGTTAGAACAATGAAATGAACAGTTCAATTTAAAATCCGACCAAGAAAACTAAGCATATGTTACATAGATTCAAATTGAATCCCTCTTTCGTTTGAAAGCATTTTCATATGTCTCTTTAATCTAGCTATTTTGCATGTCAATTTATGAATGGTATAATTGAAAGTGAAGTATTGTCCATGAACATGAGAATTAGAGTGAGTCAAGGTGGTGCAACATTCGTAAAAATCAAAGTGCAAATTTTGATGAAGAGACAAAAATACATTTAAGAGAATCATCTATACTTAATCCTGGTTGCAATATGAATGGTAGTATTGCCTAATGGTGCTGACTCGGGGGTTGTCCACATTAGTATCCATCAATGAGTTTTGCAATATCTTGCAAATTAAAAAACAGAAAACAACATTCCAACAGTGGAAATCACATTCTCTCTCATCATCCATAGTTGTTTATTTTAACTTGAAAAACACTAACTTAGGAAAAGCTTTCTCCAATACGTTTGACCCTCCGTATCTCCATTTGAAAAAAAATATTTCTTTTTATTTCTTTTTTTAAAATTTCAACAACTCATTTATTATTTTTTTATATCCTTACCTAAAAAATACCAAACACTAATAACAGTAATAAAGATTTAATTTAAAATAAAAACAATAGGAAAGTAGATGTAAAAATATTGTAATCTACGAATACTAATTATTTTCATGATTTAACCTTAAAAGACATATAAAACTAACGAAGAGAGTATAAGTGTCCGTTTGGTTTCCAGTTGGGGAAAGAGAGTTGGGAAAATAAAAAAATTTAAGGGTTGATATTGATCTTTTACGCCGTTTGAGACAATCAAAACTTCGTTTGACCATAGGATTTATTTTTGGGTTTCAAAGTTGATAACCAAACACACCCTAATTCTATGCGATAAAATGAACTTATGGACTTATGTTGCTAGAAGCACATAGGTTTAAAATTTTGAAACCAAAAAAGATGTTATATAATATTTAACTATATTATTTGTATTGTACTTCTTAAATTTTAATTAAAAAGATAATATTTATATAATTGTATTTACCTTTAACGAAGAAAATTACTTGAATTCACCTATATAACCATATACGAATCATATAAGGATATGTGGAAGAAACACATAATTTGAAATTTACTTAACTAAACCTTTTTGAAATGTCTTCTGTTATCTATAAATAATGCCGGTTAAGCACATGATTGAAATTACAATACACAACACACAACTTAGAATGATGGTGTAATGTTTTCAGATGTTGGAATTCTGTGACCTCTTTCCTTCAATAACTTCTTGGAGAGAGATTGGAAAAATAGCAAGAAATGATAGAAGATAAAACAAACAAAAGCAAGGAAAAAATAATATAAAAATTTCCCAAAGAAAAAATTTAACCCACCAAAATAACAATTAAAACGAAACCAACCTAGCAATGAACCTCATCTCCGGTCACTCAGTCTCGGCTGTGCAATGTTGCTTCAACTTTGCGAACTACCCTGGAGCAGCTTCTGAGGACCTTCAAAGTGTTGTGAAACTCTACTCTGATCACAATCTCTCCGTAGCGCCTTTGCAGTGATATTTCCGGTTCATAAACCACCACGGTGCACCACAGAACTAGCATCCCTATACAATGCTGCTACTGCTTCGCAAACTACCCCAGAGCACCATTCGACGATGATGACGACAATTCTGTCGCCCTTTTGCAGACTCTACTGCGTGTCTCTTTCGCTTCTATGCAGCGTTGTTGCAGCCTCGCAAACCACCCTATAACACCCTCCAAGAATCACTTCGTCATGCCTCTGCAGTGATCCTTCCACTCTATTAACCACACAGCATCTCCGAGGACCTTTGGAAGATATTGGTGGCGTTGCACCTGCGTTTTTGCCGTTTATGATGACCGAGCAACACCTCCGAGAACCTTTAGACCATCTTGGTCGTGCCGCACCTTCGAGGATCGGTGCAGTCTCGCTTCTGTAGCAAATAGTGTGATTGGGGATATAAGGTTTTCTCCCAAGTTAAGCCTTGGGCGTGGATGGGCAAGTTACAGATTTCCTCCTGAAGTTAGAAGCGTTGATGTGTCAATGTGAGATTGTGTGATTCTAAAATTATATATTATAAATAGATTCATTTCTAATCTAAATTGTCATGAAAAAGCTATACGATATTTCTAGTCGCATAGTATTTATATTATCCGATTCTATTAGGAAATTTTATTCATTTTTTTCTGAAATTTTTTTTATTAAAATAGAAATAAAATATAGAAAAGATAATCACCATTAAAAAAATATTACGTGAAAATCTTTAAAAACTAAGAAGAAAATCATGACTGTTGTCAAAATAATAAGAATATATAAAAAATTTTATATTACATAGAACATTTTTCTCATTCACTTTTTAAAACTTATCTCATTTTAACACTAGAATATAACAATAAAAAAACTTAAAATGTGATAAAAAAAACCTTCAACAAATGCTCCCTTATATATCTGAACGAAGAATGAAGGAACGAAATATTTTCCCTCCTTCTCCGTAGTGCACTAGGGAACATGCCAGGAGACATGCCACTAATTGTAGCTTTACAAAAATCATTGGCCCCACAGGTTCATCGTTAACATGGCTTGAATCTACCGCATACATGTTCGCTTTTAAAAGCAAAGCTGTAGCTGCATCAAACAAGCCATCTTTACAGAGCCATGGATCATATTGTTAACTATAAACATTTAGATAATAGCTTTGATCACAAGAAACTGTAATCTAAAACTACAACCAAGGCATCTTTAAGTATGTTTTATACTTTTATGCGGACACGAGGTCAAATTCCATTTCACACAATCCGCATAAATATTGCAATTTCATCTTCTAGTTTCCCCTAACAAAGTGTGTCAAAACAAAATATTTAGTCATTGAGAATGAGTTATGTAATTTAGTTCCTAAAATCTTAAAATCATAATTTAGTTCCTGACTTTTTAAAAAGACATTTGATTTAGTGTTTTTTAAGTGTAAATGGTAGTAAGAATACACTCTAAAATGACTAAAATAAATTATAACTGACAATGTTAAAAACTATTTTAAGATTTTAAAATTTGGGAAATAAAATTAACAACCTATACAATCTTTAGAATTAATTGAAGGGTTTCAATAAAATATTTAGCGTCATGCATCTAAACGATTAGACTCCAAGTTTGAGATCATCCCTTGTCCTCAAAAGCCGTCAATAGAAAATTGCACGTAAAAATATTGTGAAATCCACTATGATGATATTATATTAAGAAGTATCCATCTATTAAAGCATTGTAAGTAAAGACATCAGGCTTCTTACCTATTCTGATTATCACATCAAAACAATTTGTGCTTCGCTCAACCTTCCTTTTTACCTAACGGATCAACTATTATGTTGAAGTTGAAGGTATACAAGTCTCAAGTCTGGATTGATCAGTTGAAGGTATACATGTCTCATGTCTGGATTGATCTTTTCTTGAATCATTTTCTTTCAGAAATTGAGTTGACGCACAAATGCAGTCTAAACTTTGTAGGAAATATCCGTTACGTTACACCATTTGCCTTTGGTCATGTTAATGATGACTAACAATACAAATTGGATAGATTAATGTGTAATTATTCAACTTAAGAGAGATATGAAGAGAAAAGAGAGAAATGTAGGATAAGGTAGATAAAGAGTCGACGGACATATAGAGAAAAAATGAATTCTAATGTATTGTAAGAATTCGTTTCGAGTGACATTACTTGCCAGATAATATTACTCTTCTTGTTATTTTCTTTCCCCTGAGCCTGCTGTAGGTAAGAAAAATAATCCAAAGAGGGGTAAATGGTAGTTAAGAACTTCAGATATACACTGCCAGCACCACACAGCTTCTGTATAAGAAAAAAGAACAGAAAAAATGCCGCTGGTTTAATGAGGTGATTAACAATAATCCTCGTTGCTTAAACTAATCTTTGGCTGAACATTTAGGCTTTTACTGGCAGTTCCTTGTGAGTATAAGTGACCCCTCGATCACCATTTACCACCTGCCCACTCCCTCTCAATATCCTGCATTGTAGTATATGATTTAGTCTAAGCTTAACGCAACTAAATATAGAAAAATAAATGAAGACATTATCTGGAAAGAATACAGTGTTTAAAAACATATTTTTGGAAATATGTGAATGATTGGCAAAGTAAAATAACAAAACACACAAAGTATGTTCAAAAACAATTCCTAGAAAATTTTTCAATAATGTAGTTCTTTTAATAGAAGAAAAGCCAAGAGGCATTGCAGAATTCCATACCATCTATTTGTTAACAGCCCTTCAACTCCAACTGGACCTCTGGCATGAATTCGGCTTGTGCTTATTCCAACCTGATCAACAATAACACCAAGAACAGTTTAGAAAGCATGAATAACCGTGCTGCTATAATTACAATATGCTTATAAAAATTACACCACCTCTGCACCAAGGCCAAAGCGTGCTCCATCACAAAATCTTGTACTTGCATTGTGGAAAACCGCGGCACTGTTTGTGCATCAGGCAAAAATGCAGACTCTTCAGTCAGCAACGTCAAGTCAAGAACAATACTTACTCACACAGTTATTCATAGAAACATTAAAAGAATTATGTCCAAATGAAATGTATCCTCAATGCACGTTAGAAGCAAAACTAAAGATTTTTAAGAAGCTATACACTCAGGTCAGGACTAGACATGAAGGTAGAAAATGGTGGAGATAAGGGTGAAGAAAAATGCATCATTAATTCATAATCCTCTAAAGTGCAGTGCCCCATTTTATAGATTAAAGTTTGAATTACTATCACTTGAAAGAAATTCGGCAGAACGAGTTCTCAAAGATCCATGATTGATTGGCCAAGAAACAACTAAGTCTTATCCCACTCGATCAGGTTGCATGCATGGACTTGCACACAACATTATGTTTGGTCATCTAAACAGCATTGTTGAAGTGAGATTAGTAGAATCCTTCTTAACAGTCTGCCACCATATGCTTTTCTGTTTCGCTCTACCTTTTGTTAAGAGTCATTTTCTTTTCCATGCACCTTTGAGGACATTTTTCTTCACTTTTATAGACACCATCATTCTTGATCATCATGTATGATCACTGATCTATCACTACATCTTCATTAGAACGTGAGAAGTCACCCCACAATTTTTTTCCCATCAATGGTTATCAACCTCAAATTTTACTCTCTAAAAGTGCACAGCACAGACAAAAAAAGCCTCAACTAAACTGGCTAATAAAAAAAAAAGTTACATTGTTTTACAAAGGTGCATTCTCTTCTAACTACCCGGCCGCCCAAAATTGAAGAAAATTTTACTGTATCATAAAGTCAGTTACCAAGTTTCTTCAGTAAGTTCACACATCTACTTAATCATGTAACATTAATCTTCTGAATTAGTTTTGAAAATCATTATATTACCAGATACCAACTTGATGAGGTAATCATATTTTTATAGAATATATAGACAGAACCCAGAAAGCACCAAATATGAATTAGGTGTCGGGACAAATGTAATGTCCAATAAAAATGACAAAATGTATTCAAATTTTAGAAAGGGGTTAGGAGTTCAGACAAATTACAATAGCCATTTGAACTAAACTACCGTATCATTGTGCTATCTTAGTTTCTCTTGGAACTTAATTCTGATAGCAAAGGATCAATCAAGGTTGCGGGAAAGAAATATCTACTTTTACCTGTCAACCTGACGTAAAAAAGTTTCAGCAACTTCACAGTCTTCTGCAACAATGCATTCAGTATGAGCACTGCAGAAACAGGAAAGCAAGAAACGGACTTTTAGGATAATAATGTTTATGATATAGAGAATCAAAATGCAGATTTTACAAGGGTACCAAAACTTGCCTTCCGTGTTGATGTATATGGTCAATGGCAGCAAATACATCATCTACAATTTCAACTGTACAAGCCAATGAGCTATACTCGTGATGGAAAGAGTTTGTTTTAGAAATATCTAATATGGGACCAGCTCTTGGTCCACCATATATTTGAATCCCTGCAAATAGAATAATCGACGGCAGTTATTATCCCTGTTGTACATGTTTTCCAGTTTGATAGCATGTTCCAAACCATCCATATCCAATGCATCTATTAGAAGAGAAAACTACTTCATTCAAATAAATAGAATGAAATTAATTTTCAGTTTGAGAAACTCTGTAGCTGATACCCTCTCAGAAATCAGAACATAATTATACATGTTCAATAGGTTTTCCTTTGAATTCGAGCTTTATTTTAATCTAATTATTAGATTATTGGACATATTTTGTTTTTGGATTTCAAATGCATTTTCTCTTTTTCTTTAAAGTTGCATTTTATTTTTAATTCACACTAAAGTTATAAAGACATTTTCAATTCACGGAATACTCATAAGTTTTCTGAAGAAAAGAAAAAACAATCTGACAAAATGTACAGAAGAAAACAAACAGATGCCAATACTTATGAAATTAAAACTTCATCAATTATGCAAAGGGTGTCAAAGAAGCTATGAAGGATTTCAAAAAAAGAAAATAAATAATTCCAATTTGAATTCTTGTTTTGTTAACCATAAATTTATCCATAACAACTAAATTTATCCATAACAACTAAGGTCAAACCTTCTTTTTGGAGTTCAGCAATTAGTTCAGCAAGCCCACCATTCCTTGACAGATCTACGTGTACAAGAAGGGTTTCCTAAGAACATCAGCACACAATATTGTAACAAGCAGAGTCTATAGATTCAGCTTACATCAAAAATGGCAAATGAATAAAACACAAGAAGACAATGATATAGATGAGTATGCATTACAGGAGGCATACCATTGCATTGCAGGCTGCAGGGTAGTCAGCTTTTGCGTCCCTAACAATCTTCTTTGCCATATTTATATTAGCTGATTTGTCGACATATACATGACATATTCCATCTGCATGAAAAAAAAAAGAATTTAGTAAATCCTACTTTGAAATTTTGACCAAAAATTGGAAAGTTATATACATGTACTACCAGAATGACCAAGAACAGGAATCTTTGTTGTGTCCTTGATTTGAGAAACAAGCTTATTACTGCCTCTGGGGACCACAAGATCTATCACATCATCAAGCTGTGGCAGAGTATAATTAGTTGAAAATCATCTCAGACAAATAAATTTTAGGAATTCACTTGCCTTGAGCAAATCTGGAATTTCTTCTCTTGATGTCACAAGCCCAATAAGTCTGTCACCAACTTTATCTGGAATAACTGAAGTAATGACCTGCAATAATGTGTAGAAACTAAAGATGAAAACATATTTATATACTAAAACTATGGCAAAGAAAAAAAAATTCTGATTTGTTTTAACCAGGTAAATGGACAACCTGAACAATAAAATACACAAACCTTGTGTAAGACTGCATTTGATCTTTTGGCTTCCTTTCCTCCCTTAAGTAATAAACCATTTCCACTTCGAATTGCCAATGCAGCTATCTATTTATCCATTTGAACAATCATCTTAAAATCAATTCTTCAAAATACACAACAAATTTTCAAAACTTACTTGATCAGTATCAATAGACTCAAAATATTAGATTTCTAAATTTTAATCTAGCTAATATCTTGACACTTTTATGGAAGACGTGGGACATATAAGAATTGAAAAAGAATAGGGTATGTTATCTTAACCTGAACAAGGGCATCAGGTCTAGACTCAAATATAACAAGGACGACGCCCAAAGGGCATGATATTTTCTCCAGGATGAGTTTATCTGCTAGCTGGACACAAAGGGCAGTAATCAGAATTGCAAATATGAACGTTGAGTAGTAGGATGCAAGTTTTAATAGCATTATTCAGTTTCCAGAATCTATTCCACAGTAATTGCAAAAGTCCACTGTTGGAAACATATTACATGTAAAAAGTGAAAGCTGTTGAATACTAAAATATCACACAATTAATTACGTGTTACTTATTTACTAGTCAATAACATAATTATATAGAGGGCTTTGACCTCAGTTCTCTTTAAAATCTGACCAATGGGTTCTTCCATGTTTGCCAACATGCGAACAGACTTTACAAGACTAGAGATCTGAAAATACAAAAACCGAGGTGAAACAAAATCTTCCGTACTCGAAAAGAAATTCACAAAACCTGCTTTAGAAAATGTACATTAGCTGTTATTTGGAAGTAAATAATTAAGTGCTTGCCTTCTCAGGTCTTAGTGTTAAACGTGATATCAGCGATTTATCATATCCCGCTTCCTCTGCATCAGCAACATCGGCTCCATTCTCAAGCCTTATCATACTTTCATTATTCTCTAATGCATCAGCCATTGCCAGCAATATTTTCCTCCTTTCTTCAGAATTTAGGACCTGAAACCAGAAGCAACAATTATATAAAACAAATAAACGATACTACATTCTTGAGTTCTTTTTCTTTTTGGAAATAACCAGAAATAAATTAGTATTGGTTAAATGATCACGTAAGAAATTCATGAAAGGGGACCCTGTATTTCACATTCTAAAAATGTATTTTACTTACGTTAAGTCGTCTAGAACTTTCACGCGCCGCAACTGCCAATTCATATGCACTAACTTCTTTTATGCTGGTCCACAAATGGGCATCTTTGTGGAAGACAGTGCCAATTCTTTCTCCTCGAAGCACACGTATAATGTTGTCTGTAGCATAGCCACTTCAAAGGAAGTTGAAATACAATTTGAAGTCAGAAAAAATGTAAAATTCCATACATATGTGCACTTATGTAATACATGCAGTCTTCATCAGTTGAACAAGAGAGAAACAATGGAGTCCCTTTTTTTTTCCAATTACCAAAGAAGGGAAATGAGTATGTAAAGGACATAATCAGGTGAAGTTAGTGCAACTTCTGCATGTCGTCGTCATCAGGTCAACTTGATGGATGGAATATGGATTACCATCTTAAAATGATGTATTCAGTTCTCACTCAACCAAGAAAGTATAAAAATCCTTTACATGCCAGTTCACACGAAAATCTAGTTCATTCTATTTTATTCCTGATGCTTTGTTCACAAATTTGTAATTGGGAATGTTGGATTCTAAAGTGAAATGAAAAGTAGTTATATTCAGTGTCAATATTTTCCTATATCAGTGTCAACTTTTTCAGATATTAGTAAAATCACAGAAATTTTTTTGAAGGTACCTGGTAATAATTACAGGTGTGCTAGCATCAGCAGCACAAACTGCAGCATTAACTTTAGCAGTCATACCCCCTCTACCCAATCTTGATTTGTCTCCGAACGTAATTTCACTTTGATGTTTTTCTTTTACATATGTATGAATTAACTTTGACTTAGGGTCAGATGGAGGGCCACTATAAAGACCCTCAACATCACTCAATAAAACAAGGAGATCAGCTTTAAGTTCCAGAGCCAATAGACCAGCCAAACTGTCATTGTCCCAGAAGATACCAGAAGAATCCTGCAGACAGTTCTTGCCCTTAAAGGTAATTTAATGTCACAAGAACGAAAAAAATCAAACCAATATTTTATAAGGAAGAGGACAAAAACAAGAATCTGCAAAGGCAAATTAGGAACAGAAGCAATCATATGCATCGTTAAATAATTAATACAGGGTAATACAAATGACATAGTACAAGCGGAAACAGCATACTTCATAGGGTGCCTTCCTGGTGCTAACAGCATCATTTTCATTGAAAATGGGGATAACCCTTAAATCTAATAACGAATTCACTGTGTCCGACAGTTGTTTCCTGAAAGCTGCATCCCTAAAAAACCCATCATTGACCAGAAGTTGGGATGAAGTCACATCAAGCTGCACCAGGAAAATGACATTAATATCATTATAGTTATCGAGGATGCAATTAGGCCAGCATATTGCATGAGCAATTTAACTATGGGCACCTGACTAAACATGATATCATAGAGAGCCATAAGACTACTCTGTCCAACAGCTGCACATGCTTTCCCATCAAGCTCACCTTGTTGGTTTTGAAGATCCGAAAAACTGCATAATCAGCAAACCCTTTATTTCAAGCTCGCCCCTGTACCTCTAAAACTCGAACTCATATTGGTAGAAACATCAAAAAAAGTTTTCACTGATCCTTCTCAATAGTATACTGATCTAGTGCTAATTGAACAATTCTAAAATGAACAAAAATCCAAAAGGAAGAATACTTGGAGTGAGCGATGAAAATGTTGAATTACTTCCTGAAACACAATGTTTTTAGCAACGTAGTGTCACAATGTACCTAGAGGACATCACAACGAGACTAGTTGCGACATGTAACATAAGCTCATTATTTTCTTAGGAACATCACTAATTACCTACTTTCACCGTCTTTATAAATAGATATAATGAAAGTATGAACTAGTTATTAGCTGAAAATTTTGATGCATATCTTTGAAATATATGTAGTTACAACGGCTAAAGAGAAATCCCAAAAACCTGCTATTGACCAGTCTGCGATATCTTAGTCTTTGCCGGCCAAGACCTACTGCACCTGAAGTCACCAGTATAACATCATATCCTTTATTATTTAGTTCCTTAAGCTGCAGGAAACATAGCTTTCAGTTAACAACAAAAATTAATAACCATGAAAGATATCAAACACTGAGCAAAACAGGACAAGGATTTAACTAGAGTAGTTCGACCTATTCACCATCTTAATTCGTGAAATTCTTTATATGTCATTAAAATTAATAACCATGAAGAATATCAAACACATGCAAATTTTTTCGATCTAACAACCCTTCAATAGAACAAGACCAAAGAAAACAATGATTTAATTTAGACATTTTCCACCTATTATTCACCATCTAAATTCATAAAATTCACTGTAAGTTATTAGAATTTATGTGTGGTTAGTGGCTTTCATCTTGAGTAATTTATTCATCTAAAAATACCTAGCTAGGCAGTTCAGACAAAGCCTTCTCAGGAAAAAAATTTGGGGGTATTTTGCTGGATTTATTTTTGCTACGGTTTTTATATGCTACCCAGATATATATGGATGTAATTACTAGAGCTGTTCAGATATAAATGACAAAAATGCTACGCCGAATTGAAAATACTATACCTGCTCGCAGAGAGCTCCAAGTCTTCCCAATGCTAATCTTCCATCATGACGAGTAACCACAGCTGTTCCAACCTTCAAGTATGAGAAAATAAATAAATGGTTAATTAGACAACAAGATGAAAAATAAATTCACTTAGGATATACTAAAACAATCCAAAATAAAAGATCATAAAAACAGAGATATTAATGAATCCATGTAACACGTCGGAAAGAGAAAAACAAAATCCTACACAATATTATGATTAGAAAATCATTTCATTAGCATAAATAAACATCTAATTACTGTTCCATTGATTCAATAATAGCGCCAATCTGTATGAGCCATTGATTTTAATTTAAGGTAGCAGATAGTAAATATGCAATGAATAAATGTTATTTTGTTGAAGACTTAAAGTCATTTCCATCCAGAATTCCAGAAAGTTTTTAAGTTCTGAACCAGAAAAGACAGTGCAGAATCGTTCATGCGATTTTCTCTGTACCAAACGGATTTAAACTTGAATAACAAAACGTAGAATGGAACTTGTTACGTTGTGATGGATGAAATGAAAGAAAGAGACCTTAACGACGACGCGTTTGACACTCTTGACAAAAGCACGAGTAGGATCCATGGATATCATGCAAAGAAGAACGGCACAGAAAGAAAGACAGAGAAGGGAAAGGAGAAGAAATACAGAAAGATAGATTGAGGAACACACGCGGAGGGAGAGAGAGCTCAGGTGTGGTATTTTCAGTTTTGATTTCGGTTTCGGGTTTGATATTATATGCGGCGAGCACGCCACGTATAAGTAGAGGCTTTTGACCTTTTTCTGTTTTTGGGTGGATCCCACATTACGATCACGGATTCTATTGGGACTTGATTCAAAATCCGTGATGCTCGCTCACTCACTGTCCCACACTTGGCTACCCCCACAGACTTCAGGTTAGGTTCAGCTCCCCATTACTCTGGAGTTATTATTTTAGTTTATTTTTTTTTTAATATGGGAACTTAAATTCAATATTTTAATGTATCATACTTCCGGCGAAGATAAGTAAATCATCATCACGGTGGTAGTTAAATATATTTGATTTCAATATAACATTATAATTTTACTTTGTATGAATTTAATTAAATATTTATTAATAATTAAGAGTATATTAGAGGTTATGTAAAGTATTTAGATTAATTAATAAGGATTTATAGAAAATTTTTTAATAAATGTTATATGAAAAATTTACTTCATAAAAATAATAATTTGTGTTTCAAAAATGCATCTTATATATAAAATTGGAGGAAGTGCTATCTTTGTCTTTAGATATAAATAAAAAAATTATCTTATAATATAAATACATCTAACTCATTCTAATTTATTAAACGTGATAGTATTTTTTAAATACTTTTATTTAATACACACTTTAATTTAATTTTCAGATTAAATCTCCTTTATAAATTCTAATGAAATGTATTATAATAAAAATCATGGTTTTGAAAACCGGACCGAATCAGCCGGTTCGACTAGTACTGCTAACTGGTGCCTAGTTCGGTTTGGATGAGTCTGAAAACTGGTCAGTGTGAAAACCAGTCAAAAACCGGTCAAACCGGTCCAAAACCGAGAAAACTAGTTAAAACCGGTGGTTCAACGGTTTTTCCCTGGTCAAATTGGCCCTCATAAAAACAACGTCGTTTTGATTATTATGTTTTAGAAAAATGGTTTCACCTTTGGAGAGTCTTTTAGTCTTTCTCATGCGATACCTCTTTTCTTTTGCACTCCATAGCCGACCCTAGCAGCGATGTAGCATCACCACCCCTGAATTGCAAGCCCTTTGTTCCGCGTGTTGTTCCATTCATCAATCAACAAGGAAGGGTACAGGTACAACGCTAAAAGCCTAAAACTAGTTTGTTGGATTTGTAGTGTGCAAAATGAAAAGCTGGTTCAGATTTCAGAACATTACGGCTTCAGTTTTTTATTAGATGTTACTCTTATAATTAATATGGGTTTCTTTCAAATTATTTTATGAGATTGAGTCGAATGATCCTTATTTGTTCTACTTACCTTAAAATCTAGTTGAATTATGCCAAAATTTTTGCCAATATTTATCGGATATAACTTTATAAGTAATTAATATTATTTATATATTAATTACTTATTGTGAATTATTACTGTTGTTCTCTCTTAACTTTTGATATGTCTAGGGTACGGGGTCAAAGTGTTGACTTTTGAACCGGTGTCCAAGCTCTCTCACTTTGTACATCGTTTCAGTGGGAGTACAGTATTATAAACATGGGTTCAGTGGGAACTCCAAGCCCTTCGCGTTTAAGGTAATGAAAAAGCCGCTTCCAACTGTTGTCCTTAAAACCACACCTGAGGTGTTCCTGCAAAAGGGACTCCGATGCTTAAGTTAGTACGGTTGTAACAGAGAAATTTGTATTACAGGGTAATAGTAAGAGAGTCAGAGTGCCCTATGTTTTGCTTAAGTGTGCTTATGTGTTAATGAATGAGCTATTTATACATGGTTCCTTTTGACACAAGTGGATGATTTGACCTGTGTCAGGAGTCAAATCTTGCAGCTTTTACAGATGCAAGTTGCCCACTTCCCTCTTTGGTCCAGGGTCGTAATCATGTTCCGTACTGAAAAGATGCTTAACTCATGTATGTATGGGACCAGTTCAGTTCTATTTGTACTCTTTACAATTTTGCCCCTTGTTCGGAGTAGCTAATATAAGGGACCGATATCCACACCGGATCATTTGCCCCCTCGCTTGTTGTTGTGACTTAGTTACAATAATGAGCTAAATTTCAAACCTTTCTAGTGTCATTGATTTCAAAATTTACAATGCTGACCGTTGTCTGATTTTCTTTTCGTCTGGGGTGGCTTGACCTTCTATCATCGCCCTAACTACCACATTTATGGCATCTGCTGAAAAAGTGATATGGCACGCGGATCGCTGACTTGACTACTTCTCGTTGGTGCGTTTTCTCCACGCGCCTTCTTGTCAGAATGGTCACGTCGTTCAGAATCCAAATGACGTAGCCTTTTTAGGCCGTGACGCTTCATATTCCATTTCGTCCATGGGCTTGCGATGTTTCAACTTCGGCCAACACCATTTCATCGCCTATAAAAAGCTGGTGAGTTTCAACTGCTTCGCCACTTATCCGTTTCCTTGTTAAAACTCTGCTCAATCGTAGTCTGCCTTTCTTCTCCATTCCATCCTAGCTTATATTGGAAGAATTGCCCGCATTATTCCCACATATAGCCTCTAAAAAACCTTTTTCTTTTTACCATGTCTTCTTTCTCATCTAACCACGGCTAAGAACAAGATAGCTCTTGTGAAATTATTTCAAACCCTTCTGTTTCTTGGCCATTCGGGTTCCTCGTCAAGGACCTCGGCTCACACAAATGGACATCTGCTGGTGGATGACTCCGGTTAACCTGGGTAATACTTCCCAAGAGCTAGAGTCTTCCACTTCTGGGGTTCGGGAACCACACTCTCCTTTACCTCTCGTGTCTCCGAACTAGGGTGAAGATTCCAGCGTAGTACACTACTACGCTGACAATACTGACTTTTACTCCACTGTCCCATTTTTAGCCACGTAGTGACTATGAACACCGCGGTTCGTCTGTCTTGAGCAATGACCCTGATGATACCTTCATGATTGCCGACAAGGTAAATTGGTTGGCCTGGAAAGTTAAGGATCTGTACTTCTGGGTTTCTCAGATGTGCTTGCCGTCTACAGCCGCCTCGCCAAGCCTACAGACGGGGTAGAGCTTGAGATCGAATACCACTGGCACGCGAAGAAGTACACCAATTCCTTTGCCTTTTTTGCCCCCATACTCACAGAGCGGATCTACCACATCTCCAGGGACAACTTCATTTTTTTATGACTACACAGTAACTAAGGTGGGAGTCCGATTCCCCCTTAACAAATTCGAGATAGGGGTGTTGCGCTTTTTGAACATCACCTCCAGCCAGCTCCATCCCAACGGCTGGGCCCTGGCCCTCTCGCTTGAAGTCCTTGGTAAGCACCTCGGCTTCACTCCCACCGTCGCCATCTTCTTCCAGTTCGCCTATGTAATGCGCCGTGGTGGTACTTGGATGGGTTTCGTGAACTTGCGATGTTAGAGCGACATCGTCAACTTTGAAACCTTTGCAGATTCCTGTAAAATTGCTGAGGATTCTTTCAAGAACTCCTTCTTAAAACTCTTCGTCAAAGGGACAGACCCTTCTTTCTAGAATGACGGGGAAGGTCGGTTCAGGATTCACACCAGCTGGACTCACAAGCACTTCTTTCTAGAGAGCTCGGCTTATGCCGTTGAGGAATCGGCTCTCTCTGAGTCCGCCAAGACGGTGGTTGACACCCTCCACAATATCTCCCGGGGTGGCCCCATCAAATGTTTCTCTTCTTGGCACCGTGGAGACACGAAATGAGTACCTAGCTCATTTGGTTATTTACTCTTTCTTAACCTTATTTTAGTCATTTTTGTACTCCAGCTTTGCTAATGACTTGTCTTCTTTTCAGGGAACATGAGTGCCTCCACGTTGGAGAACCTCCACAAGCTGGTGGAGGGTTTGGTGGCTGACGTTTCTGTAGAAAATAATGTCACCCTAAAGATGAGGAAATCCTCTGGACTCCATGTTCTAGGCGGGGTGATACCTGTTAAGGATGCCCTTGACAACAGAAAAAAGGAAAGGGGGCAGGCCGGTGGTGCGTCAAAAAGATAGGGGGTTAACCCCGCCCCTCAAATTTTGGACAAGGGTAGGGGGTGGCCACTGAGACCCTTGCTGAAGACGACGCCCCTCCTCTTCGTTCTGGCATGGATGCTCTGGAGGCGCTCATGGTCAGGACGCTTCTTTCCAACATTGGCTTCGAGCTTCCGTTCCGCCTCAAACAGGGACTTGAGAAGGACGACATTGCATTCGCCTTGGAGACGGTGATGTGGTTCAACATCAAAACTCTCTCCGCCATCTATTCCGCCGCTACTGAGGGTCCATAACTGGAGATGGACCGTTTAAAAGAGAAAAACTCCCGTATCTCCGAGGACTGTGGTTAAGATTATCAGAGGATCAAGTCCCTTAATGAAACGAATCAGGCTCTTCAGCAGTCTGAGGAGAGCTGGAAGAAGGAGAAGGGCAGACTCCTTCGGAAGGTGGCCGAACTGGAGGGCCTCGTGACCAATCTTCAAAAGAAGAATGAGGAGTTATCCATGGCAGTAAAGGATGAGCAGAACAAATATCAAGATAATATGCTGTAATTTGCTCACACCGCCATGGACTCCTTTAGTCATGCAGTCCGCCAGGTAATCCACTGAAACTGGGATACCCCCCTCAACCTGAATGGGATTAGTTTTTTCAACCAATTCTAAAATAGTGAGTTAGTGACCGAAATAGGAGGTCAGTCCTATACTCCTTCTGATGAGCCTTTTAAGCTTGCACCTCTAGCAGCGGGAGAAGATGACGGCCTTCCGGATGGGGACCAAACGACGAGGAAGCTGATGCTGGTTTAGAGGGAGATGAGGAAAAAAGTGGCCCCTTGAACCCTTAGTTTATTTTTTCTCTTGCTCTGTAGGCGGGATTAGTTTTGCCCTTTTTTGAATATCTTAAATTGCTTGACTGATGTGCCTCCTTTTGTAACCAATTTTTAAGCAGTCAAATAAAGTTAATATCTTTGCTTTACTGTCTTGCTTTTTACTTTAACTACTTTCATATAATGGAACAGAACTGGCTGATTTTCAATTACTTTGGATATTCTAGAGTCTTTGATAAAACTTATCCACTCCGAGGTTTCAAATATAATCTAACCACTCTTGGGTTCTTTAACCATTCCGGGTTTAAACAGAGACTTAACTACTCTGGGGTCCTTGGACCACTCCGGGGTTTAAACAGAAACTTAACCACTCTGGGGTCCTTGGACCACTCCGGGGTTTAAACAGAAACTTAACCACTCTGGGGTCCTTGGACCACTCTGGGGTTTAAATAGAGACTTAACCACTCTTGGGTCCTTGGACCACTCCAATGTTTAAACAGAAACTTAACCACTCTTGGACCGCTTTGGGGTTTAATAGAAACTTTAACCATCATCAAAACCAAATAACTAGTGCTTGAATTCAAAAGAGATTTTATTAATGAACAAGCACCCCGGCTTCATGCCTCGTCAAAAACCTCCTAAGTAAACCTTGTGGGACAAACCTTCGATAGGGAAAAGAGTGCATGACTAGTGGTGCTGGTTAGCTAAAATACATATGAAGATTCTTTACGTTCCACTTATTTTTAAAAACCTCACCTTCTAATGTTTCTAACAGATAAGCCCCTCCTGTAGTGACATCATTCACTCGGTATGGGCCTTCCCATGTTAGTGCAAGTTTTCCCTGATGCGTAAATCTGTTACCAACTGATTCCCTTCTTAATACTAGATCTCCAATGTTGAACCTTTTTTTTTGTACTTTCTTGTTGTACTGTAGTGCCACCTTGGCCTTGATTGTCTGATCTCGGACAAAGGCGGCCTCTCTTACTTCATGTAAGGACTCTAGCTCATCTTTTAGCTATTATTCATTTTCTTTTTCATCAAACTGTCAGACTCTTGGAGAGATATAATTAATTTCCACTAGTATTACTACGTCAACTCCGTATACCAACCAGAATGGGGACTCCCGTGTCGAGGAATGGGGCGTTGTTCGGTACGCCCAAAGGAGATGACATAGTTGGTTTGCTCATTCCTCTTTCGCATCACTCAGTCGCTTCTTCAATCCTTTAAGTATCTCCTTGTTTGCGTCTTCGGCTTGTCCATTCATTTATGGATGTTCTACTGATGAGAAAACATGTTGGATTTGTAGTCCTTCTAGTAAGCTCATGAACTTTGAATCCGTAAATTGTGTCCCGTTGTCCATAATTACTCTCCCTGGGATTCTGAACCTAGTGATTATGTTTTCATACATAAATCTCCGAGTCCGGGCTGCTATAATGTGCACTACGGCCCTAGCTTCTATCAACTTAGTGAATTAGTCGACCCCCACAATCAGATATTTGACCTCGCCTAGTGCCTTTGGGAATGGTCTCAAGATATCTATTCCCCACTGGTGGAATGGCCATGGGACTACCGAGGTAAATAATTCTTTCGCGGGACATGGTGCTCGTTGCTGTTTTTCTGGCATGCGTCACATTTTTGGACGTACTCCACTGCGTCTTTCATCATTGTGGGCCACCAGTACCCAGCCCTGGCTATTTTTCTAGCCAAACTCTTGCCACCGCAGTGATGATCACATGTTCCCTCATGCACTTTGGCCATTACCTCTTCTATCTCTGCCTCGTTGAAACATTTTAAGTATGGGGTTGATATCCTTCTTTGAAACAAATTCCCGTCCACTAGTACATAATTTGGTAACTCTTTTTTGAGCTTCTTTTTCTCTAAGGGGTCTGTTGGAAGTTGGCCATTTACCAGATAATAGGGGCGACCCATGAATCATCCGGGAAGGCCTTTGATCGAATGGCATAGACTTTTGCTGGTGTCTTAGCTATGATGTCATCCATTTGCATTTTAGAGGATTTAAACGCATGTTGTACATATGCATTCTTCGAAATATCGCCCTTAAATCTTCCACATGATTGCCTCCTGCCGGTGTCTTAGCTATGATATCGTCCACATACACTTCGAATGTTTTAGACCTCATTCCGTTAAAGACTTTATTCATCATCCTTTGATACGTTGCGCCAGCGTTCTTAAGTGTATTTGCATGTTGTAGACAGGTTTTGATAATGACAAGTATCCAAAAACAAGAAGAGCATCATTCATGGATCAAAAACAAATGAAATGAACAAATCAAAAGAATACAATTGATGTACTCAAATCAAAGATTCAAGAAATCATGAAGAACATGCTCCCATATGATCAAAGAATCAAGAAAACAATGCATGAAGATCAAGGAAAGGAACCATGACTCAAAATGCATCAAGGAAACCTCAAAAAGCATGGAAAAACAACAAACAACATTGCTTGAATCGATTCACATACGTATGAATCGATTCAGAGGCCTGGAAGTCTTAAAATTTTGAAAACAGAATGGCCTGAATCGATTCACACGAAGCTGATAGCCCAGGAACCCAAAACAGAACATCCTGAATCGATTCACCAAAGCCTGAATCGATTCACACCCTCCTGGAAGCCCAAAATGCCCAAATCAGAATATCTTGAATCGATTCGATAAGGTATGAATCGATTCAAGTAGTGGAAAACACCATTAAAAAGACACTTTTAAGTGGGAAACTAAGATCAAAACACCCACTACACGAAGGGACAACCTGGAACTCATTATGCAACGGCTAGGAGGATCTTCAAGGCTCTATAAAAGGATCCCAAACTCAAGCACAAAAACACAACAAGAGGCAATCAATCTTTACTTACATTTGTGCTTAGTGAGTTCATTTTCATTGTATATTCTGAATCCTTAATCTTAGAACTTGTATATCCTCTCTTGTTGAGAGTTAGAAATTGTGAAAGATCTTCATTTGCTTATCCACTCTTTTGAGAGAGTATATTACTTGTAAACACAAACATCAAAGACCAAACTTCACTCTAGGTTGAGTGGTTACAAAGGTTGGGGTTCAACCTTTGGGTATTGAGAGATTATGAGATTGGGTGGGTTGCCTTTGTGCTTGTGAGAATTGGATTCTTGAGTGTGGGACACTACGAGACAATTGCTCGAAGCTTGTATCTCAAATCTTCAATAGTGGAATCCTTCAAGTGGGTTGCTTGAAGGTGAGACGTACACCGGGTTGGTGGAACTCGTTAAATTGGTTTGCAAGCTCTTCTCCCTTATCCTCTTGCATTTACATATTGCATCTGGCTGGATTGTTAATATTGATTGTGTTCTCACTCTTAAACTTGCTTGAATAACTAGTTTTGAAGTACTGTATACCAAGTGTTTGATAAATTGCCTTAATAATATTTATCCTTTGTCTAGCACTATTTCTTGCATTATACTCACTATCTCTTGCACCAACACTTAACTTGTGACAAAAGAACAAATTTCAAAGGCATTCCAAGAAAAGTTTTAAAACTCAATTCACCCCCCCCTCTTGAGTATTGAGGCCACTTGATTAACAAGTGGTATCAGAACTTGACTCTTGGTAGATCAAGCTTAACAGCTTCAAGAGAACAATGGCCTCAAATTCTCTAAATCTTTTTCCTGAGGGTGGTACCACAAATAGACCTCCCGCTTTCAATGGTGAAGGTTACGCTTTTTGGAAAGAAAGAATGAAAATCTTTGTGCAATCTATAGACTTGAAAGTTTGGAGTGCCATTGAAAATGGTCCTTTTGTACCAATGCATACTGTAGATGGTAAGCAAGTAGAAAATTTGATGGATGATTGGACTAGCGAAGAAGAAAAGAAAGTCCAATATAACTATAAAGCCAAAAATCTAATCACTTTAGCTTTAGGCCCTGATGAATTCTTTAGAGTAGTAACATGTAAATCCGCCAAGGATATGTGAGATACCTTACAAATAACGCACGAAGGTACAAGTGATGTCAAAGACTCTAAGATTAGTACCTTAACTAGTCAATATGAAAGCTTTAGATTAAATTCTGGAGAAACAATTGTTGATATGCAAAAGAGGTTCACACTTATTATAAATCATCTCATTAATCTTGGGAAGACTTACACTAACAAAGAACTTATTCATAAAGTGTTAAAAAGTCTCACTAGGGAATGGAAACCTCTAGTCACCGTCATCAAGCAATCTCCTAGCATCAGTGAAATGTCTCTCGCTACACTATTCGGTAAGTTACAAGAACAGGAACAAGAATTGAAAGAATTAAGGATGGCGGAAGAGGAAGAAAAATCTTCTAAGAAGAAAGGTCTAGCTCTCAAGGCCACTCTTATCAATGAAGAAGAATCCGATAGTGAGCTTGATGAAGAAGAAGAATTTGGATTGTTTGTGAAACGTTTCAGGAAATTCATGAGGAACAAACGATTCCAAAAGGGCTTCAAATCTTAAGGTAAGAAACCTACCTCTAATGAAAACTCTTCTTCACCAAACTGTTTTGAATGTGGAAAGGAAGGACACTTCAAGATAGATATTCCAAACCTAAAGAAGAAAAACAAAGATAGAAAGGGAAAGAGAAGAGCATATATCGCATGGGATGACAACGAAGTAAGTAGGTCGGACGAGTCGGAAAATGAAGAAGCAAACCTTTGCCTCATGGCCAATCACCAAAATGAAGACAATAAGGTAAATTTTCATGACTTAGATAAAGAAGAACTACTTGATGCTCTTGAAGAATTGTATGATAAATTTATAAAGGTTTCTAATAAACATAAATTATCTAGAAAGACTATTGATACTCTTGAAATGCATATAGTAGAACTTAATAAAGAAAATGAATTTTTGAAAAAGGAACTTGCAAATGTTCAAGCATGCTCCAAAAATAATCCTTGTAATTTTGTAAAGAAATATGACATCCTAGAAACCAAGGTCTTAGACTTAAATAAAACCTTAGAGAAGTTTACTAATGGTAGAGATAATTTGAATGTATTACTTGGAAATCAAAGATGCATGTTTGACAAAACGGGATTAGGATATAATTTTACCAAAAAGGAAAAGCATTACAAAAACTTCTTTGTACCACCTAGAAAATCTTCATCACCATTCACTAAATGCAATCATTGTGGTGCTAAAGGACATAATGCTTTAAATTGCCCTATTAGAAAGCTTGGACCAAAAATGGTGAGAAAGGTATGGGTTCCCAAAGGGACACTACCACAAACTAACCAAAAAGGACCCAACATAAAATGAGTACCAAGTTCTCTAACTTAACATGTTTTGTAGGTATGCTTTAAAGCAAGTAACACTCATTGGTATTTGGATAGTTGGTGTTCAAAACACATGACGGGAGACAAAAGCAAGTTCATATCATTTACTTCACGAAATAAAGGATTTGTTGCATATGGAGACAACACAAAGGGAAGAATTTTAGGAATTGGAAACGTTGGTAAAAATTCTTCCACTTATATAAATGATGTGCTATATGTTGAGGGACTTAAGCATAACTTGCTTAGCATTAGTCAATTATGTGATAAGGGCTATAAAATTGTCTTTGAATCAAATTGTTGCATAATTAAAAATAAGTTGAACAAGGAAGTAAAGTTCATTGGTCAAAGAGTTGATAATATTTATATGATTAATCTTGATTGTCTTACTTCAAGTGATGTGCAAAGCTTCATAACTAAAGAAGATGAATCATGGCTATGGCATAGAAGAAATGCTCACATTCATATAGACCACTTAAACAAACTTGTTTCAAAAGATTTAGTAATTGGTTTACCAAAGCTAAAATTTGAAAACAAATTTTGTGAGGCTTGCCAAAAGGGAAAACAAGTAAAGGTCTCTTTTCAAGCCAAAAATATTGTTTCAACAACTAGACCTTTACAACTCTTACACATGGATTTATTTGGACCTTCAAAAACCAAAAGTTTTGGTGGAAACTATTATGGTCTTGTGATTGTGGATGAATATTCTAGATATACATGGACATTGTTTCTTACTCACAAAAATGAAGCATATCATGCATTTAAGAAACTTGCCAAGGTCATACAAAATGAACAAAACTTGAAAATAACATCCATTCGAACGGATCATGGGGGAGAATTTGAAAATCAATCTTTTGAAAAGTTTTGCGAAAAATTTGGCATTGAACATAATTTTTCAGCTCCAAGAACTCCACAACAAAATGGGGTTGTTTAAAGGAAAAATCGATCTTTAGCGTAACTCACAAGAACTATGCTAAATGAAAGTAATATTGCAAAACACTTTTAGGCTAACGCGGTTAATACCGCTTGCCATGTTATGAACCGATATTTGATAAGGCCTATTTTAAAGAAAACCCCCTATGAGCTTTATAAAGGAAGAAAACCAAATATTTCTTATTTTCATGTATTTGGATGCAAATGTTTTGTTTTAAATAATGGAAAGGAAAATCTCAACAAATTCGATGCAAAATCTGATAAAGCAATATTCTTAGGTTATTCATCCACTAGTAAAGCATATTGACTCTTTAACAAACGAACATGTACAATTGAAGAATCTATACATGTCAAATTTAATGAACTTAACCAAAATCCTCTGAGAAAGGAAATTGATGATCTTGTAGGTACTTTCCAAGAAATGAACTTGGAAGATGAAGGAGAAAACAAAAATGAAGGAGAAATAACACAAAATGACGAATCTCAACAAAAGGAGTGGATCACCGTAAAGAATCACCCCTTGGACAATATCATAGGTGAAATAACAAAAGGTGTAAGTACTCGAAACGCTACTAGAAATGCATGCAATCACTTAGCCTTTGTATCACAAATAAAACCCAAAGATATAAATGAGGCTATTATTGATGAACATTGGATGTTGGCCATGCAAGAAGAATTAAACCAATTTGAAAGAAATGAAGTTTGGGAACTTGTGCCAAGACCCAATGATCACCGAATAACAGGTACTAAATGGGTATTTAGGAACAAGCTAGATGAAAATGGAATAATCACTAGAAACAAAGCTAGGTTAGTTGCTAAGGGTTACAATCAAGAAGAAGGTATAGACTATGAAGAAACATATGCCCCTGTAGCTAGGTTAGAAGCTATTAGACTATTGTTAGACTTTGCATGTTGTAGAGATTTCAAATTGTACCAAATGGATGTCAAGAGTGCTTTCTTGAATGGATACATTCAAGAAGAAGTATATGTTGATCAACCTCCAGGTTTTGAAAACTATCAATTTCCAAATCATGTTTTCAAACTAAGAAAAGCTTTATATGGTTTAAAACAAGCTCCAAGAGCTTGGTATGAAAGATTGAGCAAATTTCTTTTAGAAAACAATTTTAAAAGAGGAAAGGTTGACACAACACTATTCATTAAGCACAAAAAGAATGACATACTATTGGTCCAAGTATATGTAGATGATATTATATTTGGTGCCACTAATGAGATACTTTGCAAGGAGTTTGCTAAGTTAATGCAGGAAGAATTTAAAATGTCCATGATGGGAGAACTTACATTCTTTCTTAGGCTATAAATTAAGCAAACAAAAAAAGGTACATTCATTAGTCAATCCAAATACTACAAGGAATTACTTAGGAAATTCAATATGGACAAGGCAAATGAAATTGCCACCTCTATGAGCACATCTTGCTACTTGGACAAAGATGAGAAAGGTAAAGATGTGGAAGTTACCAAATATCAAGGTATGATTGGATCTTTACTCTATCTTACTGCAAGTAGACCGAACATAATGTTTGTCGTATGTATGTGTGCAAGATATCAAGCATGTCCAAAAGAATCACATTTGACTGTTGTAAAACGAATAATGAAATACTTGGTTGGAACTCAAGATGTTGGTTTATGGTACCCCAAAGGGGTTGAATGCACTCTTGTTGGTTACTCTGATTCTGACTTTACAGGATGTAAACTTGATAGGAAAAGCACTAGTGGTACTTGTCACTTGCTTGGTAGTTCTCTTGTATCTTGGCATAGCAAGAAACAAGTGAGTGTTGCATTGTCCACAGCTGAGGCAGAATACGTTGCAGCTAGTAGTTGTTGTGCTTAAATCCTTTGGATGGGGCAACAACTTCTAGATTTCGGTGTAATATTAGACCATGTGCCTCTTAAATGTGATAGTACAAGTGCTATTAATATTTCAAAGAATCCTGTGATGTATTCTAGAACTAAACATATTGACATCAGACATCATTTCATTAGAGATCATGTGTTAAAGGGTGATTGTGTGCTTGAACATGTTGAAACCTCTAAGCAATTAGCTGATATATTCACAAAACCTCTTGCAAAGGAACAATTCATAAATATTAGGAGGGAATTAGGAATATTAAAGATGTCTAATGTGAACTAATTACATTCATTTCAAACAAATTGGTGAAACATTTGACTATCTTTGATTGAATGATTCTTATCATTGAGCATGAGGATTGAATAAGTATGTGACTTGATTCTTTTAGACATGATAGTTATGAATGTTGACTGTATTATGATTCTCAAGAATGAATAATTCATGAGCTGCATTATTGCTTGGTTTAAATATTATGAATGTTTGATTGCTTTAGAAGGTAAAAAGAACCATAAAAACTGATGTTTCAATGATCCACAAGCATTGCCTTGTGCCTAGAATCAATTCAGCAGCTTAAAACTGCAATACAAAAGGAAACAGAATTTGATTGAATCGATTCAACAGCCCCCTGAATCGATTCACAGACCTGATTCTTCAAATTTTTACAAACAGAGAGGTCTAAATCGATTCACGCAAAGTTTGAATCCATTCAAACCCCTGATGCCCATTAATTCCCATACACAGCAACGTCTGAATCGATTCACAGCCCCTCTAAATCGATTCACACGAGTAATTTTGCCTATATCATACATTTGGGCTCATGTTTCTTATTTCACTTCAAACTCTCTTACTCCTTTTCTCCTCCTTCTCTCTAAAAACACCTCTCTCAACCTGGAACTCATTATGCAACGACTAGGAGGACCTTCAAGGCTCTATAAAAGGATCCCCAACTGAAGCACAAAAACACAACAAGGGGCAATCAATCTTTACTTACATTTGTGCTTAGTGAGTTCATTTTCATTGTATATTCTGAATCCTTAAGCTTAGAACTTGTATATCATCTCTTGTTGAGAGTTAGAAATTGTGAGAGCTCTTCATTTGCTTATCCACTCTTTTGAGAGAGTATATTGCTTGTAAACACAAACATCAAAGACCAAAGTTCACTCTAGGTTAAGTGGTTACAAAGGTTAGGGTTCAACCTTTAGGTATTGAGAGATTGTGAGATTGGGTGGGTTGCCCTTGTGCTTGTGAGAATTGGATTCTTGAGTGTGGGACACTAGGAAACAATTGCTCAAAGCTTGTATCTCAAATCTTCAATAGTGGAATCCTTCAAGTGGGTTGCTTAAGACGAGACGTACACCGGGTTGGTGGAACTCGTTAAATTGGTTTGCAAGCTCTTCTCCCTTATCCTCTTGTATTTACATATTGCATTTGGCTGGATTGTTAATATTGATTGTGTTCTCACTCTTAAACTTGCTTGAATAACTAGTTTTAAAGTACTGCATACCAAGTGTTTGATAAATTGCCTTAATAACATTTATCCTTTGTCTAGCACTATTTCTTGCATTATACTCACTATCTCTTGCACCAACACTTAACTTGTGACAAAAGAACAAATTTCAAAGGCATTCCAAGAAAAGTTTTAAAACTCAATTTACCCCCCGTCTTGAGTATTGAGGCCACTTGATTAACATTAAGTTCGAACGACATTACTGTATAAAAGAAAACTCCTTTGTCATTTATGAATGCGGTTTTTTCTTCGTCATCTTTCCATATTGGAATTTGATTATAACCAGAGTATGCGTCCATAAATGAGAGAAACTAATACCCTAAAGAATCGTCTACCATTTAATCTATGCTTGGGAGCGGGTAAGGATCCTTTGGACAACACTTGTTCAGGTTGGTGAAGTTAGTGCACATCCACCATTTTCCATTTACTTTCTTTACCATCACGACATTAGACACCCAGGTCAAATACTTGACTTCCCTAATAAATCTTGCTTTCAACAACTCCTTTGTCTACTCACAAGCAGCTTGCTGCTTTTCTAGTCCAAGTCTTCTTTTCTTCTACGCTACCGCTCTCAACTCCGGATAGACTGCTAATTTGTGACAGCAAAAGTTTGGGTCTATCCCTGGCATATCCGTCGCTGTCCATGCAAGAAATGCTTGAACTCTTTTAACAGTTTAACCAACCGCACTTCAATGTCTTTTTCTAAACAGTCATTTATTCTGGTTGTCTTGCTGGGGTCATCATACAACATTACTTTCTTGACTCTTACCTCCGGGGTAGGCCTCTAGGGGTTTACAGGGTCCGTTATCATCTTCTCTCTCAGGTCTAGGTCTATCGAATTCACTAATCCAGGTAGCGGACCGCCCTTATTCAAACATTTCCTCTTAACTGTTTGTTCTGCTTTAGTCATCAAAACACTCAGGTTATAACAATATCTTGCCATCTGTTGATCCCCCTTACCGTAGATACTTGATTATCCTTGTCTATAAACTTGATTAACAAGTATGGTGTTGAAACCACTACCTCCAAAGCATTCAGGGATGGCTTGCCTAAGATTCCATTGAAAAGGGACTTCATATCTATCACTAACACCCGAGTTTGGACAGTCTTTGACCCCGGTTCTCCTTCGAATGTCAACCTCGTATCCAAGTATCCTTTGGTGGGTTGTTTTGCTCCATTAAAGGCTGTTAAATCCTGAGTGTAGGGTTGTAAATCATTATCTATTAGCCCTATCTTTTTGAAGCAATCATAAAAGATTACATCATAAGAACTTCCTTAATCCACCAAGATTCTCCTGATTGTTTTATTGGCTATCACAGCCTCGATAACCACCGCGTCATCTTCTTCAGGCACAGTGTGTCCATAGTCTTCATCTAAGAATGTGATCATTAGGCTTTGCACTCCATCCGGTATGACTTATTATCTATTTTTGTTTGAATAGACATGATCATCCTCAAATGGTTTTTTCGAGCCGAATTGGATACTCCTCCCCCTACGAATCCTCCTATGATCATATCGATCACGTCCTTTCTTCCCGAACCTGGAGGCTTCATCCATGACTCATCATCTTCTTCAATGTTATCTATAATGGCCTTTCTTTTATCCAGGGCTTGCTTTTTTAGATCTCTGTTCTTCTCTTCGACTAGACCTGTGTCTCTTCTTCTGGGGGGTTCTTTTGCTTGCTCTCTGTACACCCCCTGTCAGAATAGATACTGTTTTAACTTTCCTTCTCTAATCAAAGTTTCAATGGCTTCTTTTAACTGTCTGCACTTGTCAGTGTTATAACCGGTCTACTCATGAAACTCATAGTACTTGCTCAGGTTACCTGGTATTTTCATAGGCATAGGCTTTCTAATTCCACTCACCATAAAACTTCTTATCCCTACTTCTCTTAGAATTTGACTGGGTCGTACTGCCCAGGGTGTGAACTGGGTTAAATTGACACTTCGGTGCTTCTTCTTCCTTAGAAGGGGGTCTCGCTCCCTATTCCCACCAATTTTTAGCTCTCTTCGCTCATGAATTTACGACCGGTCTTCTAACTGGAGTCTTTCCTTTTTTCGCAGCTAAGTACATTTCTCTTCCTATATATTTCGCAGCTTTTCTCCAAAATTCTTCAAATGTCTAGGGTGCCCATTTTGCCAAAGATAGGGCAAAAGGCGACTGTGGTTGTAGAGCCTTGACCGTTATGTGCAACTGAATCTGCTCAGTCAATCTGGGTACCAACGCTGCTTCCTTGTAAAATTTTTTCAAGAAGTCTCTAAGACTTTCATCATATCGTTGTTTGATTTTTGCCAGTGTATGAGACGTTCTAGGAATATCTCTTGACACCACAAAGTGCTGTAGGAAGGCATAGGCTAAATCATCCCAACAGTCTATTGACCCCAGGGATAAACTTTTAAACCATCCTAAAGCTTCAGCAGACAGGGTTCTGGGAAACATCTTACATATTATGTCCCCTTCTGCTCCCAGAAATAGTGACTCGTTTGCATAAGCCTCCAAGTGTCATCCTAGATTAGACTCTCCGATATATTTTTTGATCGATAGTGGTTGAGGGGTTTGTAGATGCCTTGGAATGGATACACACATCAACCTTATAGTAAATGGCATACTGTACCTGTATTCTCCAGTTCGTCCTTGTAATGGACCTCTCCTTTGGTTATTCATATCCATGGTTCAGTACGTCGACTCTTACTCGTCGAGTGTTTGTGCTTGTGAATATTTATAGGTATGGGAAGGCTCCTACTACCTTCGTTGAATTGTTATATCATTTCGCAATCCCCTATTTTGCTTTAACTCTTGTATTTCCATCCGCAGTTGCCTAATAAGCTCGTCCCGCAGGTCTGGTTGTTGGACAGCCTGCATCCTTCCTTAAGGTTGATCTGTTCTAGGGGTTTCCACGAATCCGCCCCTAAATTCTAAGATCCGGGGTTCGACCCTTTGGGCGACGCTCTCGACATGTCCTTCAAGAGCTCCATTTTTCCTGTTAGCTTCCATAACTTCTATTTTGATGATATGGGACTTAGTTTACAGGTCCCACTGGGTGTGCCAATGATATGTCTGGGATACGGGGTCAAAGTGATTCACTTCCAAACCGGTGTCGAAGCTCTCCCTCTCTCACTTTGTACAATGTCTCAGTGGGAGTACAGTATTATAAACTTGGGTTCAGTGGGAACTCCAAGCCCTTCGTGTTTAAGGTAATGAAAAAGTCACTTCCAACTATTATCCTTGAAACCACATCGGAGGTGTTCCTATAAAAGGGACTCCGATGCTTAAGTCACTACAATTGTAACAGAGAAATTTGTATTACAAGGTAATAGTAAGAGAGTAAGAGTGCCCTATATTTTCTTCTTAAGTGTGTTTATGTGTTAATGAATGATCTATTTATACATGGTTCCTTTTGACACAAGTAGGTGATTTGACCTGGGTCAGGAGTCAGATTCTGTAGCTTTTCCATATGCAAGTTTCCCACTTGCCTCTTTGGGCCAGGGTCATAATCATGTTTCATTCTGAAAAGATGCTTAACTCCGGTATGTATGGGACCAGTTTAGTTCTATCTGTACTCTTTACAATTTTGCCCCTTGTCCGAAGTAGCTAATATAAGGGACCGGTATCCACATCAGATCAATTTTCTTCTTGCAGAAATTATTACTGTTGTTCTTTTAATTTTCATATTGCTGATTTGTAGTAGATGATCTGCACTCCACTCTAGTCTCTTAATGTACATGGCGCTTTTAAAATGGTTGTCAACTTCAAGATATGATGAGTGGCATATATTTAAAAAATGTGTTGAATATGTAAAAAAATATTTAAATTAATATTATATTAGTACTAGTTCAATCAGTGGTTCAACCATGGTTAAATCATCGAACCTTGAACCAATGCTTGGACCAGTTCCATGACTGGTCCGATTTTAAAAACTTTGGTAAAAACATACATTTTTAAATGAAATTAATGAAGGATAGTACTTTACTTAAGTGAGCTAATGTTGTTATTTTTTGTTTGTATTTAGGACAAAGATAATAATATTTTACAGAAGTATGTAGAAATATTTTCTTTTTTTACCTTTTTAAATCCTAAACACTAAAAAACCATAGAGGAGAAGGGTGTGAATTCCAATTTGAACATACTTAAATTATATCAAGCATCAATTATGCTTGTAAGGGCCATTTGAAATTGTTTTTACTTTTTAAGAAAACAATTTAAAAAATTTATTTGTGAAACAATTTAAAAAATATTATTAGTGATATAATTTTGAAAAAAGGTTTTTAAATTGAAAAATAAAAAATGCTTGATAAATATATGCAAACATCTTTCAAAAACTAAAAGAAAAATTCTTTAATTGATTATATAAAACAAAAATGAAACAATCATTTTTATTAGGCAAAACAAGTTTTGGGTGTTGTATAATATTTCAAAAGACCCTTTTATGTCTCGCATTGCTTGGAATGTGAAACTTCAAAGGGTATGTATTGCAAAACGTGTTTTGGGCTTGAAAACAAGCTAGAAAAGCTATGACCAAGCGTGCATAAAAGATTGATCCAAAATGTAAATTCTAGTGTAAATCACCCGATTTACCCCCTTGCGTGCATGATTATATTGGGTGTGAAGCCTTTTTACAGTTTGTTTTCATCGATTTAAATTTGAATTATTAAATTGTTTAAGCTTATTTGAAAACAACTATTTTTTGGTGGTTAGGAATGAGGTTTTACAAAAATATCTACCTTTATTATTTTCAGATAACAGTTTGGTTCCTTCTCCGATAATATCATTAACCGTGTTTATTATTTTATTATATTATCCTTAACCATATTAAATATATTATTTTTTAATTACTTGTTAACTGTCAGATTAGGATTCCATAAATACTAAATGTTGTTGAACCCTAAATATAGATCTCTCTTATCTTGTTGCTCTTTTTCCTCTCTACTGGGTCCCTCTTTTCCCTTGCTAGTTGTGTTCCTGGTTTTGCTAGAAAGGACTATCACACACCTCAGTCTAATTTACTATCTTCTCTAATATTCTTAAGGGTTTAAATGGCTGATCACAATGACAACAACATTGTTCTTCTTAATGAAGCCAACACTATTAATGGCTCTATCCCCAATCAATTGGTTGTCACTCCCATTCCAGTTACCATGGCAAAGCCCATTCCATACATCTCCAAGATTGAGGTTTTTGGTGGCCATTACTACCGCCACAAGCAAGAGTGTGTATTCTCCATGCTCGACATGCATGACGTTGTGTTCGCAATCTTTGATCCCAAGCCAACCAATGCGAATCTTTTGGATGCATGGACCAATGCAAATAAGGAAGCGAAGGAATTTTGGGATTCCATGACACTAAAACATACTCATGAAGATTCTAGAAAACAAATTCGTCATAGGCAACTTATACTATTGGCAAATGAATGAAAACAAGGACATAAAGATATAAATCAACGAATACCATAGGCTGTTAGAAGATCTCAAATCAGAAAACCTCTCCATACAGGATAAACTAGTGGTCGGTTTCCCAATCGAAAAGCTACACAATTCTTGGAAGGACTATTAGTAGCAACTCAAGCACAAGCACAAGAAACTATCCCTTTAAATCTAATTATCCATATCATAATTGAAGATACCAATCGAAAAGCATTTTCAGCAAGAACAAATATGATACAAGCCAATTCTTCAAAAAAAGGGTATGAAACTAAGGCCTTTTGATCACATTCCTAGGCCATCTAACTCCACTAACTTCAAAAGGAAGAGATCATGTTATGCTTGTGGAAAGCCAGGTCATCATGCTACTATATATAGATTCGGGAAGAGAAATAACATTCCTCCTAAACCGAAAGCAAATTTGGTTGAAGGAGATGATGTGATTATTAGGGTTGTTTCCTGATTGTGGCCAATATGAGCAAATGAATGGTAGACTTTGGGGATACTAGGAACATATATGTAAATCATGACATGTTTTCTTCCAACACTATGGTGGGAGATGGGAAAGAGTTAGTGTATCTAGGAGACTTTCGCAAAGCTGATTGTTTCAAGAAAGGCAAGTTTCTTCTCAAGCTCACATCTGGCAAGACTTTGGCAGTGAATGATGTTTTACATGTACCTAGCATTAGAGCTAATAATTCCTGTAGCTATGTTGGGAACAATGGGGGTTAAGGTTCCCTTTGAGTCAGACAAAATTGTCATGACCAAAAATGGTGTTTTATGGGCAAATGCTATTATGATTAAGGGTTATTTGTTTTAAGCATTCCGGATATTATGAATACTAATTCATCTTCCGCTTATATGCTTGACTCGTTTAACTTGTGGCATGCTAGATTAGAGCACATTGGTATTCCTTATTTGAAATGTATGCGTGACAATGGTTTAATTTTTAGAATTAGAAATACATCTCTCAATAAATGTAGGGTATGTATCAAATCAATAATTACAAAAAAAACCATGTTTTTATGCACCGTGAATCCACACAGACTTAGGAGATCTAAAACAAATAGTAATTGGAAGTGGTATTTCATAACTTTTATAGATGACTTTTCAAGATACACCAAGGTATATCTTATTAAGCATAAAGATAAGGCATTTGATATGTTTTTGTTTTATAAAGCTGAAGTAGAAAATAAGTTAAAAAAGAAAATAAAAAGAGTTAAATTTGATAGAGATGGTTAGTATGTTTTATTTGATGAGTTTTGTGAAAAGAAGGTATAATTCATGAAATAACTCCACCATACTCCCCTAAATCAAATCACCATACTCCCTTAAATCAAATGGTGTAGCTGAAAGAAAAATAGGACCTTAAAAGAAATGATGAATGCTTTTTTGATTAGCTCTTCTACACCTGATAACTTGTGGGGTGAAGCTTTGTTGACCGTGTGATATATTCAAAATAGATTTCCTTATAAAAATTCTAGGAAAACACCTTATGAGTTATGGAAAGGCTACAAGTCAAATCTTTATTATTTAAAAGTGTAAGGGTGTTTAGCTAAGGTAATGCTATCGGATCCTAAAAAGTGAAAAATAGGTTCTAAAACCTCAGATTGTATGTTTATTAGGTATGTTGAGCATAGTGATGCATACATATTTCTTGTGAAAAGTGATGTGCTTGTAATACTATTTTTTGAAACTAAGGACGTTGAATTTTTAGAGCATTTATTTCTTATGAAAATTAATAGTATTTTGAATGCACCTCTGCTTGTTGCTATTGAGAAACCATATGAAGATTTGAGAAAGAGTAATAAAAGGTTTAGTAACCAAAGGTTTTACACAAAAAGAAAATGTTGATTACTTTGACACCTTTGCTCTTGTGATAAGGATTTCTTTTATAATGGTTTTGATTACTTTAGTATCTATATCATAATCTAGTTATTCATTAAATTGATATAAAAACCGCCTTTTTAAATGGTGATTTAGAAGAAGAAATTTACATGGTTCAACCTAAAGGTTACGCTTTCTTTGGTCATAAAAATAAAGTATGTAAACTTCTCAAATCTTTATATGGATTAAAATAAGCACCTAAACAATGGCATGAGAAATTTGATGTAGTTTTAACTAACTTTTGATTCTTTCCTATTGAACTTGATAAATATGTCAACACAAAAATAGAAAATAGTGAATGTGCGGTTATCTGCTTGTATGTAGATGACATGCTTATCTTTGGAACATGTGATGCTATTGTGTATGACACTAAAATATTTTTTGCTTGCAATTTTGGTATGAAAGGTGTGGGGAATGAAAGCGTGATCTTGTGAGTTTAAATCATAAGGAAGGGTCATAGTATAATGTTCTCTCAAGAACATTACATTGAGAAACTTCTTCAGAAGTTTAGTCACTTTGACTCTAAATCGGTGACAACCCCTTATGATGGTAACTCTCAATTAAAGAGAAATAATGGAGACCTCGTGTCAAAATGTGAGTATGCTCAAATTATTGAGAGTCTGTTGCACTTAATGAATTTCTCAAGGTTAGGCATAACATATGTTGTTGGTAGATTAAGTAGATATACTCACCCCAATAATAAGCATTGGACAACACTATCCAGATTGATGAAATATTTGAGAGGTGCCATGGACATGGTATCCTACATAGTGGATTTCCTGTTGTATTAGAAAGAGACAGTAATGAAAAATGGATTTCAAATTTAGATGAGATAAAATCCACCAGTGGTTATGTATTTACACTTGGTGATGGTGCTGTTACCTGGGGATCAACCAAACAAACTACCATTGTGAGATTTACTATGGAGTTAGATTTATTGCTTTGGAATAGTTGGTAACAAGGCTGAGTGGTTAAGAAACTTCTTAGTAAGTATTCCTCCAGGTACAAAACCAGTAGTGTTTATGCATTATGATAGCATTCGACTATAGGTGTTTCTAAATAAAACTTTTACAATGGTAAGAACTGACACACGGTTGAGACATAAAGTAGTTAAGAAACTATTGAAAACTAGAATCATATCTATTAGATATGTGAGGTCAGAAGTGAATTTGGCTAATCCTTTGACTAAACCACTGAGTAGAAAACTCATTTATGAAACATTAAGGGGAATAAGACTATAACCTACATCAAAATTAACAATGATAGGAACCTAACCTTTGTGATTGGAGACCAATATGAAGAAGGTTCATATAGGTAATAACAAGTCATTGTTAATCCTCTAACACTACCTTCATTTTCCCTTCTTATGATGTGTGAAGTGCTAGGCTGCATTGAATGAAAGGCTAAGCTATAAAGCTTTTAATGATTTCATATCCTTTATGGGTGGTGTATGTAATGTAGGATCCACTTGATAAAATCACCTATATGAGTGTCAAGTGGGACTATTTGTATGAGGTTAAGAAAAAATCTCTAGAGCACTCATGAATTACAAAACACATGCATGACCTAAACGAGGATAACGACAAATGTAATAGAGTGTAAGTGATAAGTAAGCCTCTAGCTTACACTAAAGTGATGATTTGTTCATAGAGGCTCTGCTTCACCAACACACTGTATGGTATGATTATCTGTATAGGATTTGGTTTATAGTCCAAAAAGATACCAAGTCTGGTATATTTGTACTCATAATATAAACCCATTAAACTTCCGTTTCATTCATTTTATTATAAATTGTTTTTGAAAATTCTTTTAAAATATGTGTGAATTATTGTATAATATTTCAAGAGACCCTTTTATGTCCCACATTGCTTAGAGTGTGAAATTGCAAAGGGTATATATTGCAAAATATATTTTGGGCTCGTAAACAAGCTAGAAAGGTTATAGCCTCATGTGCATACGAAATTGGCCTAAAATGTTAATTTTAGTGCAAATCCTTTGATTTGTACTCCCTTGTATGCACAATTATATTGGGTGTGAAGTCTTTTTAATGTTTGTTTTTTTATCGATTTAAATTTGAATTATTAAATTGTTTAAGCTTACCAGAAAATGGCTATTTTTTATGGCTAGAAATTAGGTTTTATGAAAATATCTACCTTTACTTATTCTTTTTAGATAACAATTTGATTCTTTCTCTGATAATCTCTTAAACCATGCTTATTGTTTTATTATATTATCCGTGTTTACTATTTTATTATATTATCCTTCACCTATTAAATATATTGTTTTTAATTACTTGTTTTTGTCATACAAGAATTTCAGAAATAATAAATGTTACTAAACCTTAAATACAGATCTCTTTTCTTATCTCGTGGTTCTCTTCTCTCTCTATTGGGTTCCTCATTTCTCTTACTAGTTGTGTTATTGGTTTTGCCAGAAAGAGCTGTTGTATCCTTGGGGTACACCTTAGGTGAGTAAACCCTAAAGGGTAGTGCTATGACACACCTTAGTCTAATTTACCACCTTCTTTCTCTAACATTCTGGTTAGATCATATTTCAGAAAAAATCTAAACTCATTAAAGTTAATTGGATTGGATTTGATTCAGATATATCTAAATTTTTTGTGAAATCCAATCCAATCTAATCTAAATTGGATCCATTTTTATTAAATATTTAATTAGTTTATAACATGCCAACAATTTTAAAAACTAGAAATAAGGGGATACAATATTATATTTGCTAGAAATACAAACAAATAAAATAGATAAATCTAAAATATATGACCAAACATTTAAATTTAAAACTAAAATTTATGTATCAAACATTACAAACCCACTTTGACAAATAACATCACAAAGGGAGATTAAATTTGTAAAAAGGGTGATAATGTTAGGGTTCTGTCGGTAGTATGTTACTAGTAACCGCAAGCGGGTAGGAGACAGGTAATGGGCACCTACGAGTAGAGGAATAGGTACCCATACATATTTATCAATGTTATTTTTTAAAATAATAATAATAAAGAAAATATAGTATAATATAATATATATAATATTATTTTAGTATGATATAATATAAATCAATATCATATAACACATTACAAGTTCATATATTAAAATAGTTATCATGAAACAATATTAATTTTTATTTCATTATAAAATAATAAAAAACCTAAATAGTTAAATATATATAATAAAAAATAATTATACGGGTACCCACAGTAATGCAATACTTGTACCGGTAAGGGTTTTTTCACACCTCTCTAGGTGGAGGGTGACGGTGTAGAGAAGAGGCCGAGAGGTAAAGGAACATAACGTTTTTCAGGTTTAAGAAGTGAGGTCGAGGATCTGAAGCTATTTCAAATAATAAATTCAATATTTCTTGATCAAAATCATAGACTGTCCCTATTTTTTTACATAAATGGGAGTGATTTATAAGATTTAAATAGCAAAATTATGGTGATAATACAGTGGAAAATACAACAATAGCATACAATAGCATCAATTATACAACAACAATAATTATGAAGAGACAAAATATCAACAACAATGCAAAATTGTGCAGAAACAGAAACAACAATAATAATGCAAAACCAGAATACAACAACAACGATTATGTAGAAATAAAAACAACAACAACAATGTGAAACAAGAATACAATAGTAGCAATTATGCAAAAGCAGAAATGGTAACTGAGGCCCTAATTTCAGGACCTCAATAATAATATTCAAATAATAAAAATGAGGTTAAATTTTTCATGATTTTTAAAACAATTAAAGTGTGGAAGAAACCGTGGAATAATCTTTTGACAAGTAACCCCAGATCATTTAAATAACCTATCTCATATATGAAGATATAAGAAGGTGGATGAATTAAATCAAGAGTGGACCTTGGACAAACAATCTCATGATCATCAACAAGAAGTAATGAAAGTGAACAATTAATTCAAGAAGGGTGAATGGGATAGAGGGAAGGTTTAAGGGTATCCCATTTAGTTGTCAAAATGTGTTAATTATGTGTGTATGTTGTTGTGTAATCATATCATGACCAAACAACACCAATCGTACCCCAAAACAGAGGAAAATGTGTGAAGACAGGGCCATGAATCAATTCAAGCACCCAATGAATCGATTCAAACACTTCTGGAATCCAAGCAGTGAAAACAGGGCCATTTGAATCGATTCAAGATCATGTGAATCGATTTAAACGTTCCTGGACATCATGAATAGTAAAAACATGGAGCTTATTGAATCGATTCATACAGGGGCTTGAATCGTTTCAAAGTGTTCTGGAATTAGGAACAGTAAAAGCAGTGAGCTTTGAATCGATTCACATACTATTGTGAATCAATTCATGATAGTACAGAGGCTGTTTTATGTAGAAAAAGTCACATCTTCGAACTTCTAACCCCTTAACTTTTTTGTACGAATTCCAATGCCCAATAAATTTTAACACCAATATATATATATACATCATTTAAGACGTGTAGCCACTGGCCGCACTAAAAAATTCCCTAAAACGAGAGACTTATACGCATAAATACCATTTTGAGGCATTTTTGTGTAACTTAAGGACCTATTCTCAATGGAATTGGCCCATTCCAATTTCTACAAGTCATAAACTATATATATGGGCTATTGGAACTATCACATGCCATCAATATCACATAAAACTCAATTTGACCCTAATGGTTCCTCAATTATGCCTAAATTTCATATACAACCTTTACAATTTAATCAATTCATCAAGCATCATGCACATAATGCCATCAATTGGCTAAGAAACTTCATAATTAATATTCATTTATCAATATGGCAAACAAGGTCATTGCATCTTTGTTAACATCAACCAATATTAAGGTCACTACCAAAAATTGGCCTTTCAAAATATACAAGGCTAAATTTTCACAAGTGACCCCCAAAAGAATACATGCCAATATTCATGAAACAAAATAGCATATACATATATCAAATGTTTTACAAAAGGGATGCCGACCAAGGCTTACAAGCTTCCATTTCCATATTTACCTTCACTTTTCCTCAATCCTCCAAAAAAGTAGGATATCCAACATACCTACATCAAACTTTAAAATGGTAACTAGGAGGTGAATAACATATACCAAATGATTCAAAGTCATACATTATGATGATACATATACGTGTGTGCATGACATATATTTCTCAAGAAGCATCACAAGCTTCATTCACACATCATCCATATCAACATCATGAATATCCAATTCATTATATTCACAACTCACATATCAAAATCATAGGCATTCTCAATAAAGGTCATCATACATTCAATGTTAGTACCACAACTTCTTCCTTCTTGATTTAAAAATCATCCATCGCCACCACAGGCTACTAACTAGGCATATCTCTGGCTATATGCAAATGCTCTTATGGCTAATGCATATGGACAAAGAAATCAATAACAATTGTGGATCCGACTGTGGGAAAAACAACATCATATCAAGTGTGGGTCAAGCATAGGTGTGCTACTATGCCCCTACTGTAGTAGTAAAAGTGTACACTTATATTTCAAATCATGCATGTCTAACATCGTATTTTACTGGTACCAAACCACTATTGCCCATATGTAGCACTAGTCACCCCGTGACTTGCGGATTAATAACATGTCCTCACTTGCCACAAGTGCTACGGGCCTCTCTTGAACACACATCAAGAGAGCCATGCCCCGTTGGACACTGAGGTAATTTGCTCATCACAGAGCCACCCGCCCACAGGGCCTGCCAAATAGGGTACCTCGCCACCAATCTACGGGCAGCTTCATGATTCTAAGAATCACTAGGGAACAACACAATTTACCCATGCACTGGACCGCCTTCCCATTGGGCCTGCCTATTGGAACCCCTAACATTCCACATAGACAGCGTATGATATGCCATAGATGCTAATACCAATCGATACATTTCTCACACTATGCATCCTAAATGCCACTCCACAATCACAATTCACCACCAACACTTAGTAGAACTCTATATACTCATCATTCTTAACTATCACCAATATTCATTAGATTTCATACATATAACTAGTTAGTGACAATCTCAATTCATCAATTCATATATCACGGGATGCTCAATAACATTGTAATCACTATAATCATGGTTCCAAGCCATTAACAACAACTCTTATTAATCATGAGTCAATTCAACATCATAATCATTATCCCACAAACATAAGCCACATAACACCATTCACTCTAAATACATTTCAATCAAGTAATCATAAAATCATTCATCCAAGCCAAATTAGCATAACACCACCATATACATATATCACCAATGGATGAAATCAAGCATTTAGAGATGTTACCCCCTCCTACCTCAAGAGAAGTTGAAATCAACGTGGTCCGATGGTCTTGCCTCGTCGATGAGGTTGTTTCCTATAATATACCACACAATCAATTTTTATTTAAACTACCAAGATTCAAGTGCTTATATTTAATTACTTGGTGTTTTATGCCATTTCAATCATCAACCTCATTTATCTCATTCAATCAACCACAACCACTATGGGTTTGGTGTTTTCATTCATAATTATGTATCTTTAATACCTTACCTAATAATGGGTTCCTACATTAATGGTTCCCAACAACCATTATCAACCATTCACCATCATTAATGGTTATTACCCATCATAAATCATATCCCTCATCAATAATAACTGCACATCCACCCATATTTCATATTTCCCCTAATTTACAAGGTTAGGGTTTAATCAAAAACCCAACAACCATTATTTATGTTTATCATTTTCCATTATCTTCCATGCCATTTTCACATACCCCTCAAGGCCCTCATAAAGCTTATATTAAAACACCCTACCTTAGGGTTTCTCATTATAAATGTCTTCCCTTAACATACCCATATGCATTAAACTCTCTCCCAACCATCATTACCCAAAACCTAGGGCTAGAGCTCAAGAAAAATGGTAAGGAATCCTTACCTCAAGCTAAGCAAAGAGAGCTCTAAGAATGGGAGAAGAAGTGCATGAAAATTGAGAGGAAGAAGGAGAGCTTCAAACCACTATTGTCATCTCCTCCAAGCTTGAAGCAACCAAAAATGGAAGGAGAAGGTAGAGCACACCACACTTTGTGGATTTTTAAAGAAGAAGAAAGTGAGTGGAAGAGAAGAAAAGAAAGGAGAAAATGTTTGCCTTGGAGGGAGAGGGCAAACATGAATGAGAAGGGAAAAAGAGAGGTTTAGGGTTTTATTTTAACCCCTCACTTAAACTTCTCCGTTTTAAATCAAACAAGATCTTCGTTTGGGCTCAATACATTATCTAAAAATTATTTTGAATATATAATCGGATTCCTAATAATATTCTCAACAGCCTTAACCAACGGTACCTCAATCGGAGATACTTGGTCCGACACCCACTTTTCAATCAGGTATAATTTCAGCTTATAAAGCCTCAATAATTTATGAATAACCCCTAAGAATCTTAATTTAATTATTTCCAACATTTTGGTATATTAATTAATCCACGGATATTTATTCCCAATATATTTAATCATTTATATAAAATTAGGGATGTTACAGGAATAACAATACAAAATTATGCAGAAACAAAAAAAAATAACAACAATGCAAAATCAGAATACAATAGAAGCAATTATGTAGAATTATGCAACAAGCCCAATTTACACAAACCCAAAACCTATTCAAATGTTATTTGATCCTCACCAAATTTATCGCCCAACACAAATACACTATTTCCAAGCTACTGGTCCAAACCCTATGCCAAAATACCTATCCAATCAAATTTCACACACACGGGATGATTTATGCTAAATACACCTAATTTACAAGGTAAGTGAACTTTGGATTTGGATGGTTTGACATTAAAACCTCATCACACATAAGTCCTTGTACCTAGTTAGGATTTGTCCATCAACTCCTACATCTATTTCATCAATACATGTATCAATTTACATAACCACCTATCTCATGCATAATTCAACACATTAAATCAACTCATTTGTTAATTCTCACACACATCTACATAACATATACTTCATTCAAACACCTATGTAATTCCTGGTCATATCAACCTTGTGTGAGCCATACTTGTCACCACACTTCCAATTCACTCCAACAACCTATGCATATTTAAGAAGTTCACACACATCATCATTACATAGTTATATTTACATTTCATAACAAAGGCACATAAGTTCTATCCTTAATTAAATATGTCTCTGTATATACATAATACGTCTTCCTATACAATCCCAAAACACCATACACTACACAACATATTCATAGGTGGCCTTGACATTGCTCTTTTCCCACATTGGTAATCCTTTACCATTCCTCATCATTCTGGAAATCCACCATAAAAACCATAATTTGGAGAGAGCTTATGTTGTAAATTAATAGATGATATAATAGGTATACCATATTATTCATCACAAACAATCGTCCCCAATTCATGATCAATAATCAAAATTCCATATATCACCATACCATTATGCTATGCATGATTTCTCATAACTACAAATGCACAGATGCATGTTGGATCCATTCTACGGTGGGAATTGTACTACAATATCAACAACATACACACCCAGATTTATTTACCAATGCACTGTACCACCACCTATCATGTAACCCCGAGCCACTCTCAATGACTGACTGCGGCTTCCCACTCATACATATCAAATAGGGTTGTGGGCCAGCTTTAGGATACGCAAACAGAGCGCTCAGGCTCTCAGTAGTTCACAAAGTCTTTTCTTCACACCAAGGCCATCCCCCAAAACCAGCCACAAGAGTACCCTACATCTTGTTAGGCGTCACTATGCACATTATGCATGAACATCGCAATTCATACATTCTCATATCATAATCAGCCTCATTGCCATCACATCCTCATAATTGTTATCACATTCACATTATTTAACATTATGGTTACATCCATGTTTATCATAAATATATCATTTCTTTAGTTACATTATTCTCAACAACATATTATAATATCATAGCCAATTTAATTATCATCATGTCAATACCAATTCTATCATCCACAACAATATTAATCATAATTACATCACCATCTTTTCAGTTAACATAACATTAACAATCCTAATAATTCACATAATTCATATACTTTCCAACAAATCAAATATACAATTAATTTCAGGGTTACTTATTTATTATCCATATAAATCAAACATAATACTCCTCTTTGTACCTTATGAAAAATATTTTGATACTGTCCAAGGGCTTTGCTTTCTCAACCGGTGTCAAACCTACGCACCAATATATATACCTGATTACTTAACAATCCCTAATTAAATTCCAATTTGCTAATTTAACTAACTTAGGTTACCTGAAACCTAATTAAATAAGAATTGAACGTAAATATTGAATAAGGATTAAAGTTTAAGATTTTGACTTACCAAACATAAAGTCGAACGAGATTTGGAATTAACCCAAAGCTTTCGACAATACCCACTAGCTTTAATTATTTCCTATGCAATGAAATTGGAAGAATTTAGGGTCTGAACCTTCAAAATTCATCAATGGAAATTTAGGTTTGAGCTTGCTAACCTTACGTTTAGACATTGAGAAGTTAAATCCCAGCCCATAGATGGTAGAGCTTATTATTTCAAGAGAAAGAGGGAAGGAGAAGAGACTTTGCCTTTATGTGGAGAAGAAAACAAAAATGGAGATGGAGAATGGTGGGAGAAATTGGCGATGATGGAACCTTGCCCTTGCTTTAAATTGAAAGAAAGATGAAAGAATAAAGGTAGAGGAAGAAGATGATGGTTATAGTGATAGGAGGAGTAAGTGAAGATAAAGATGGTATGAGAGTAGTGGATATGATTTTTATGAGAAGGAAAAAGGAAAAAGCTTTGATTTCTTTTTTTCTTTTGTTAGTGAGGAAAAGAGAGGTGAATTGGTATTATTAATGGGTTAGAGGTAGTTCAATAATTTTACTCATTCGGTTAACTACTGAAACTAATCGATGATTTAAAGTTAATCCTAATTTAACTAACTTAATCCTTTATTTTAATTGGCCTAATTTAATTTCTATTAATTAACATCTAAATTATTAGTTGGTTATTAATATTTAACTATTAGATTTAATTCAGGATGTTACATGAAGTTACATAAAAAATTATGTATCAGTGTAGGTCGCTTGAGTAGTTAGGCAGTCAGATTTCTACATCTAAGATCTGATGCCAAACTAAACTATAATTGGTTCTTGATTGGTTGGAATTGATTCTGATCCGATTAACAAAAATGTAATTCAACTTTTTTAAATTGATTTAGATACTTAGGTTGAACATGTAAATCTTTTTTACGGGTCAACCCTAACTTTTATAATCATGAAATGTTATATATACATATATATATATGTATATATACACACACACAAACACACAGAGATATATTACTAAATTTCTTCTACTAGAGTCCTACTTGTCACTTTCTCCTAATTTGAACTTTTTAATTTTTAATTTCTTGGCTATATTTATTATTCACCAACTTTACATTTACCTCTTTTATATATTACTAAATTTCTTCCACCTTGAGTCTTGTCATTTTCTCCTAATTTTTAATTTTAATTTCTTGGCTATATTTATTACACTAATTTTACATTTACATAGTGTAATTATTAACTTTTTGTACTCTTACGGAATCAATTTTAGTTTTATGTGTTTTTAATTATTTTTTTAAACTATAATAAATATTAACTTTACATTTACTTCATCCAATCTAAATTTTTTAATTCTTACCTTATCAATTTCCTTTTTATATATTTTTAGTTATCTTTTAAAACAAAAAATAATACTATAATTTTAATTTTATAAACATTTATTTATTTGATAATATTTTTCAAAGAATAAAATAAAATTTTTGAAATATTATTTAATTAACATTTTAAAAGTTGATAATGAAAGAGAATTAGAACTTCTTTGTTTATATGATATTAAAATTATAAATATGTTAATTCCATTTATCAAAATTTCTTCAATTAATAGAATGACCTTAAAATACACATTATATATATGAATCAATTCTTTTGTAATACTAAGTGTAATTTATTAATAAACCTTCTTTATATGTTAAGCAATATGTTGTTGGAAAAACTTATTTGACATCATGAGTTTTTTAGATAATTGATTTAATATAATGTAATTCTTTAAATGTATATAAAAATAAATAATTTATTATATATTGTCAAAAATAAGTTACAATAATTCATTCGTCAACATTTATATATATAAATTTTAAAATAAGAGAATGAAGAGAATAAAAAATTATTGACACTTAAACTATTTGAATTTTATATAAAATATCAAATTTATAAAAGTTGAATTGAATTTGGTATTTTTAATTGAATAATGATGTGAATTTATAGTATCTATTATGAATCTTTTGTTTGTGAAGATAAGTAACTTTTATTTATATATATATATATATATATATTTGTATGAATGAGACCTATAATATTAAATCTTAAATATTTATGAAATTTTTATTTTTATTTAAAATTATAACTTAAAAAATAATTATTTTGATATTTTAGATAAAATTATCTAACATTATAATTTAAATAATTAATTCAATGTTACCTAACTTTTAGGTACAAAAAAGTATTTTATATATTTTTAAATAAATTATAATAGTTTGTTTAAAATATATTTAATATAAACTTTAAAACTATTTTTATAGATAAGTAAAAATATATTTAATTATATTATGATTAATAAATAATAAATTATTAATATTATTAAATAGAATATTTCTTATTTTATAAACACATACAACGTATGGGTAGAGAATCTAGTGTTATATTAAAAAGTTTGTTATACAAAAAAAACGTTGGTTATCGAATGAGTGGTATAAAAAATATTTAAATATTTACTAAACTTATTTTAATATTTAAAAGTTACTTTTGAGAATAAATTAGTTTTAAAAATTAAAACATCTAAAAGTTTGTATTAGTTTTAATAATTTTCTATTTTTTCAAAATAGTTAAAAAAATAATCAAATAATCAAATAATTATTTTTATTTTCAAAATTAAAACTAAAATTATTTTTGAAAACCATTATCAAACAACTCCTTAATCTTTTTTAACTATAGCCATTAATTATTTTTATGTCGGTGTAATATTGTTATTTTTAATTATTTTTTACTAATAATTTTTTATGTTTTGATAAACTTTAAAACCTAATTTATCTAAACTTTTATTTAAAAAATAAATGACACTTTGTAACATCCCCATTTTTATTAATTAAGATATGTTACAAAAACTTAAATGGAATATACAATTAAAAATTCATCGACTCGTTATTAATTAAATTAATTAACCGAGGGTTGTTAAATTTAAAAATTTTAGGACACGATCCACTAAGCTAGAAAACTAATTCATTCCATTTTTTCTTTAAAACTCATTTTCACTTCACTCCTCTCATTTTCATCATCACTCTCATGGCCACCACCACATTACCACTCCCTCTCTTTTCTCTTTATATTACTCTCTTTCTCCTCCACCATAATACCATCTCTCTCTCTCTCTCTATCATTCTTTTATTTTTTCTTTCTTTCATTTCACCATTAACCACACCATGTCCACCTTGTGCTCTCTCCCTCACCGCGTGCATCTTTCTCTTTTCTTATTCCCTACCATGCCATCCTCTCTCTTTCTCCACTCACCCTTTCCATTAACAAACACACACACACACGACACCACCACCACACCATTTTTCATGTCTCTTTCTCTCCATCTCATCACTCACTCACTTTTCCATACTTTTCTCTCTATCATCACCACCACCTCTAAGGTCGAAACCACATCCATCACTGTGCATATTTTTCTTTTACATTGTATGCAATGTTTTTGATGTTCCCATTCACTTTTTCTAGCCAGCCTGTGTGCATTTGAGCGGTGTCAAAAGGATTTTGGAGCTCCGGGATAGTTTTGACATTCCTTCGATGAGATGTGTAACCCTTGGGTACTTACGCTTGAAGCTGAACTTGGGATTGAGATTGTGCCCGAAAAAGCTAAATAATGCCCTAAGGTACGTGTTAATGTACGAGAGGGTTTATCATTCAAGTAGCGAATAGGGATTTCTAATTCTGGGGCGAGTTTTAAAAATTTAAAATTTTATTTAAGTATTAATGCCTAGAGAAACTTTGACTTTTATAAAAAAAATATAATTATTATTTATGTTTAGAAATATGATTCATAAATGGAAGTTTAGTATTTAATAGATGTTCATATTAATTTATGAGAATCTGATTCATGAAATGCTATTGAATATATTGCTTGGTGGTTGTTGTTGTTTGGAAATAGCCCTAATGGTGCTGAAAATATTTTAGAGATTTGGATTTTAGGTTACGAAATAATATTTATAATGTGACGCCTAGTGCTTGACATTGTTGATGGTTGATTGATATTATTTTATTGGAATGTTATTGGTTGCGCCATGTGGAGGTGCTATATGTTATTGAAGCCTATTGTGCTGGTTATGTATTATTGATGATTTTTGTAAATGATATGTATTATTGATGATTGTTGAATTGATGAATATTGAGGTTAGTGAATATGGAGGTTAATGAAGTTAGACTATAATGATAGAAATGGTTATATATGCGCTATGATTTGTATCCAAACATTTTGTATTATCATGACATCATTTGCATTAATAAAGTGTTACGATTTGCTCAACACTATGATTTACTGTTTGAGATTGTCGATTATAGTACTACGATTTGTTGTGCAATTTTGATGAGGTTGCCAATTATAGCACTACGATTTGCTGTATGATGCAGATTCATTAGACGAATACTTTTGGCAAGTGCACCAATATTGTTTAAAAAGTAGTAGTTTGTATCATCCCACAGGGATTGTGTTAAGTACCACAACCTAGGAGATACATTAACTGAACCTTCATAAGCAAGCAAGTCATTTATTTTTAGGTTTTTTGAAGTATATTTTGTTTTCTAATAGTAATATGATAAACAAAGTAACAAAAATGGATAAGAAGTATACTAACAACATATTGGAATTGATTTTATCTATAATTTCCCTTAAATTCATATAATTATGGCATTGGATTCAGTTAAGGCAATGTTCAACTCTCTCAGATGGATAGTTCTTAATTCCTTAGGCAATTATCACTAATTCAACATAAATCAATCCTACTTCATTAGGTATCAATTTCTACTGGATTTAATTGCAAAAAATTAAAAGAACATTAACTATTCACCTAATTTCTTAGGCTTAAAGTAACCAAGTCAGCAAATTCAAACCTGAAACATTCACCATGATTCCTCTCTAATAAGCACCTCTGAATTAGGTCTTGGATTTTCCAATCCAAGGAAGTAAACTCAAAATTTTCCAATGTTTAGAACTGGCTTTAACTGATTACAATGCTTCCAATTACTTGAAGGAAAGTTCCATTGTAGCTTCCATCAATCGCAATCCTAGGGAATTTAGCCACCCATGAAGGAAAAGAGATGAAATACAATGGGTTGCATTTTCAAAATCTATGCATTAAGTCTCCTTTTCAAGTTAAAGTAGTCGTACACATATATACACTAATGAACTGGTCTAAACCGGGGTCAAGGATCCGGTGTGGGGACCAGCCACCAAAGTCAACTATGGGTAGTGTTTGTACATCGGTACAGTGGGTATCAGATATTATAATCTGATATCTGAGTGGGAGACACTGGCCTTGATGTTCTGGAGGTCCTTCTTACTAAGCTTTCACGTTGTAAAGGGGCGAAAGGTGGTGTCACCTGCGAAGATTCTCCGACGCTCAAGTCAGTAACATAAATAAGAATTCAAGTTAAGAGAGCAATGGAACAGTAAGCAGCAAAAGTGAATAATGTAACTGAGTCTAACCTTTTTCTGAGTATGAGAATAAGCTATTTATAGTTGAACATAGAGAATGAATCGTCAGGTTCAACTATGGGAAAAATAGTACACTGCTCAGTGTATGATTCTGACACATGACGCAGGGGAGTCACGTCTCCTACAAATGCCCCTTGCGGCTGTACCTTGTACCTTCTGTCGGGTGACGTGGATGTTTCTTGATATACAAGGTGCGAACCTGGACATACCGGTATAAGGAGAGCGCCTCATACAGGTTTACAGTCTGGAGGCATACCTGCGGGACCGGTAGTACAACGAGAACAGATGAAATTATGTCCTTGCCCAGGTGCCAATATATAGACTGGATCACTAACTAACTAACCTAAGCTAAGATTATAAAATTGCCCTTAATAAGTTAATAAATAGGTCACTTAAATTAGCTAAGTTACAAGATCTAAAAATATTCATAACAACTCATACACGGGCGTACCCACGTTGGCTTGGGTGTACGGGTATGCCAGCTGCTAGGAACATAAACAGTGCATGGGCGTAGGTACGTTGGGCCTCAGCGTAAGCACGTTGGGCCACTACTTGTGAAGCTTGATGATGTAACCTTAGACGTATAAGTACGTTGGCTTAAGCGTACTGACACTCGAGGTCGGGGTGAGTTTGGAACATGACATATGGATGGGCGTAAGATGAGCGTACGCCCCTGGGATGGCCTGGTCTGATCCTTGAACAAAAGTCCAGTATACGCATACGCTGGTGAGGGTTCCTACTCATGTGCAGGGTCTGGGTAATATGCTTCCTTATTAATTCCTGCATATCCCAGCATGGGTGTTACGCTGGTCTAACGTACTCACGCCGAGTCACTAGTTCCTCAAGTCTACTGGCATGGCCTCAACGTAAGTCCACACTAGGTTGGGCGCTTCTACGTTGCGACTTTGGCTTGCATAACACATAAACACACATACCCAGTGTACCAACACTGTCTTCGAGCGTGGATACGCTGGAGTCTTGAGGCACAATAATATCACATTTTATATTTTATATTTTTGACTAGAAAAAGGTGTAACAATATTTAAAATTGAAATAATTTATAAAATAACTAAATTACACAACTTAATGAATATCTAACAATTAAGCTACCAAATTAACAATTATAAGCCATTAATTAAGAAATTGTTTTATAAAATTGATCAAATAATCTTGTCTTTTCAAGACTCATCATATCCCTAAATTTAAAACTTGCATATCCTCAAGCAATAGTCTAAATTTTTCTTAATTAATGCACTAAATATAATTTTACATCATGCCACACTTAAACAAGCCTCATTTGCAGCACACAATTGGTAAACCTTTCCATTAATCATCAATAATATGAAAGCAATATCATTAGAATGGAAGATGGGATGATGATGCCAAAATCTTAGAGATAAGTGTTTTACTCTACACTCAGTGTTTAGACTATCAATCATGCATACTTGCTTGCAAAACAATAGGGAAAACATAGGCTTGTAACTTTTCTAAGCATCATACATATAAACACATACACATAGATTAATAAGGACTTTCTAGGCTTGTAATGAGGCTAGACTATAGGTTGTTCTTGGTTTTTTTGGTTAACATAAGGTCAAATAGATGTGTTTATCTAGTTCTTGCCTTGCAGCTAACTCAATCAATCCTTTCTTCTTTTTTCCACTGAGGCAGAAGGTGTATCTTTTCAACATGGTGCTACTTTTATTTTTGATGTTTTTATTTTTTTTTCACTTTTCCTATTTTATTTGAGAGGTTTGCTCAAAACATACATAATTATTTGTCCTTCGGACTTTCCTTTTAACTTACCAGCACCCTTTACAAATATTACACCTTCAAGCCTTCTTAATTTTCTTTCTTTTCTCGTACTTTTGTATAAGAAAAGTGTTCCTGAGTGTAATGTATAAGCACACTTTCATCCCCAAACTTTGAAGTGGCTAGTCCCTTAGCAACCCTGAAGCAAGACAAGACAAGCACTAAATAATCACATACTAGGTTCTTTATGTTTTTTTTGAGTTTTCATGGATTGTAATGTCAGGTTAAATTAATTCAATAAATTAGCTTAAGGCTCAAATTAAGGACAAAGGTACAATGTAGAAGGTAGGCTATATATGGCTCTAGCTGATTATGAAATAAGGCCTTTATCATTTCTGTTTTCTATAAATACATGCATAAGCAAGAAAGGAAACAAGTTCTGCCACACTATCATTAAGTAAGTACACCCAATCAAAAAATTTTAGGCACAAGTCTCACAATTTTATAGGAAAGCATCATCAACATATCCCCAAACTTAATTTATTACTATGATATCAGATTATTATCTTAGGCAACCAAGAGTGCACTATCAATCAAAACATGCCAAAGATAGTAAGATATATCAATTTAATTCAGTGATCCATTAAGTCATATACTCAATTATGCTCAGGACAACCATTTCTACAGTAGGGTGTGAAAGTCCTACCCTTTTTCTAAGTTTTCTAAAGCCATGTTTTTTTCTATTTTTAATTTTTCAAATTCTTATCTCAAAGAAGTGAAGGGAGAGACGAAACTCCCTGTGTGGTTTGCTAAGAGATGATGATGATGGAATGGTGCCATGTATAGGGAAATAAAGATGAAAAAGATGGAGGATGTACAGTGGAGAGAATACAAAAACATATAATATTTGTCAACTTTTTTTTTCTTTTTGAATAAAAAAAAATTATAGAATTGGAACTACCCTAGGAATTGAAAATTACGAAATTTAAACTGAAGCATAAAAAGTAATTAAAAATTTTCTTTAAGGCTCTACTCAGCCTCCTCATCTTCCCTAGCAGTGTGGTCTTGTTTTATCTCTCCTTTTGTAGCAGCATCATGCATTGGATAATTTTGATGAGGTGGATATTCAGTGGTAAGGGATGTCTCCATAGATGGTATAGTGAACCCAATGGAAGCCAACCATTGCTCCTGACCAGTTGGCACCCCCATATCCTTATTAGAATTCAAATTCATGGCAGTAGCCATCCTCCGCAAGAGCATATCAAGATCCATCACCATGTCATAGGTTCCAAGATGCATTCTCTTCATGGATTGTATTTAGCCATCACATTGGTTAGTGTAGGTACAAGAGGTTGATATGCTTGTGACCTTAATACTTGAGATCTATCCCTCACAGGTGTATGTTCACTTCACTCTTGGAACCATTCATTATCAAGAGCCCTCTCAGTCTTTACCTTTAAGCAACATTTCTTATGAATTTTAATCTTTTGTTTTGCTAGCAAGGAAATCATAAAACAATAAGGTAGTTATGCCTTCCTATACCCAACCTTGACCATCTCGCTTAGAATCAATTTTCCCAAGTCCACATATAAATCCTCCATCAAGCAATAAATCAAAATCATTCTCTTTGTGATAACTTCTATAGCGTGAGCCACAGGTTGCAAGGAAGAAAATATGTATTGGTACCAAATAGCAGGGACTTCAAGAAGGGAGTTCTTTTCAACAAGTTTAGGGACACTACTTTTAGTTGTTTCAAATTCAGTGCCCTCCTTAGTACATACTTGCAACATCTTCTACACCATTTCCTTGTTGTTAGGATAAGTGAATCCTTTTAGTATCTTAGAGTATTTACATTCATCACCTTGTACCATATGCAACTTTAATGTCTTCCTCAGAATTTCTACCGAAAGCTCTATCATGCCCCCCTCATATATGAGGAATAAGGAACTTCTTGTTGGGACTCAACATTGTCATTGGGTCTAAAGTTAGCATAAAACTCTCTGGTTAATTCTTGGTAAGCTTGACCCAGAATTTTGTTGAAGTACCCTCATCCCCTAGAATGCATGACAATTCGTACATCCAGATATGGACATGCATCCTTTTATAGCAACACGACTCTGTCTCTAACGATCCCCCTTTGCTTAAATTGGGTCTTAAAATCATGTTCAGCCTTGGGATCTATAGACCTCCTTCAATCATAGTCATGTGAATGTTTAGACCTCCTTTCACCCTTATGTTTTTTAGACTTCTTAGCAGGGGGATAAGTAAGAGTGCTTACAATTGTAACCCCCTTGCCCTTGTCCTTCCTTATTTCTCTTTCTTATTCTATTGCTGTTAATTTCTTTATTTTCATAATATTCCTCAATGATCTGGGGGTCATAGTGAGGATTGAGTGGCTTTATACATGATGGTGAGGGTGAGATGAAAAGGCAAGATACTTAAAAAATGGTGTGAGTGGGTGTAACACTTTTCAGTTATAAAATATGAATAGGTGTATTGAATGATGGTAACTGAAATAATTCTTTCAAAAATGTTTCAATTGGTTCAGAAGAGAGGAAGTTGAAAAGACATGCCTTTTGGGTTCTGAAGTCTATGAAAGAAAAGAAATAGGTGTAGTGGAGTAGTGGGATTAGGGTTCTTATGTTAAAGGGGTTATTTATAAGAGGTGAAGTGGGCATAGGCACGCCCCCTACCAGCGTAGAGACGTTGGCCTCCTACAATGTTCTCAGTTTGAACTCTCCATACTAGCGTAGGTACGCTAGCACCCAACATAGGTATGTTGGCTCTCTGGCTTGAACCTCCATTGTTTAAAAAGACTTAACGTAGGTACGTTGATCTAGCAGTTGGTACACACAACCACTAGAATGGGACTTGCTGCAGTATTGATACCAGTGTAGAAGCATGCCAGCCCAACTAGGTACCCTGATTGTAGGTACAATGCCGATTATCACTTGTCTACACTGAGCATAGGTACGCTAGTGCTGGGCGTATGCACGCTGGTCTCCTAGAGTTCTTTGACAAGTGCCGGTGTGCACCTACACTAGTGGGTGTAGGTATGTGTGCCTTCTGGTTTCATTTCACCCCAACTGAGCATAAGAGCACACTAACACCTAGGTTCCCTTATTGCTTTTGACTTTTGTTGGGCGTAAAAGCACGCTGCCTAACGTAGGCACGCGTGGTTCCTTACTTAGTCTTGGTTCTTTTCACGTGATTTAGGTGTAAATATACTGGCAAGGGCTCCCCTCCCCAGCATAAGCATGCTAGGGACAACGTAAGCATGTTGGTGCCCTATGTACTTTTTCCTTTCCTTTTTTCCTTTTTATTTATTATCTCAACTCTTTTATATTTTTCTTTTCTATTCCCTTCTTTTTTTTATTTATATATAATGGCAACTATATTAACATCAACCTCCCGAATCCCATTGCCTATAACCATACAATCTTGATTGCATAGATCTTCTCATTCCTTTGTTGGAGGCTTAGGCTCTAAATAGCAACTTCTACTTTCTTTTTCGTTTTCTTTTTATTTTATTTTTCATTTTCTTTCTTTTCTACCATAAGTGATGAACATTTCCTTGATATGATTATTGTTTCTTCATGGTGGATTCTTTTGCTTCACTTTTTGTCAACAAAAAACATACATGTTGCTCACTTACTTTTTCTCTAACAACAACAGAGAAGAAATTGTTGCATTGCTCGAGTCTCAAGTGCCTCAACTACATCCATACTTATAACTATTGAAATCTTACAATCATCATTCGATGGACAAGCTGTAATATCCATATAAGCTGAGAATTCTTCTTGTTTTGCATAATAAACATAGGTTCGACTCTCAACTTTTTTATTTTCCTCCACTAACAAGTATTCATCCTTTTTTCTTCAAATGAAGGATCAAGTGGCATTTCATTCTTAATTTCAGAAGTCATTTTCATTTAGAACCTTTAAGGAAAAGAAATATATTTCAGTTTCTCCATGGTTGGTGAACAAAAAACCTCTTCAAACAACTCCTTTAATTTCCTTTTAAAATTTTTTTTATCAGTAACATTTTTCTGAATTTTCTCATTTTCAACTTCTTGTTGCTTTTCTTCAATCATACTTTTTGCTTCAGGTTCTTCTTGTTGCACCACCATATCATCATAATGCTCTATATTTTGTTCAACCATTTGTATTGCAATTTGTTCCACTTAGTTTTGAATGTTCCTAATGGAAGCATCAAAATTCTTGAGGCTGTTTTGTGTAAATTCAATGAATTGAGCAAGTGTGTTTTCCAAATTAGATGATTCCTTCACAATTGGTTGTATAACTTCCTCATGGTTCATGCACACATTTTATGTATAATGGAGAAATTCATTAAGTGTTCTTTCTAATTCAGATTTTATCACCTGTAACTTCTATAAAAAACTAACAAATAATAATTATGAACTAATCTAACCAATAAAAATTCCTAGTACTATTGTTAGTTAAAAAAATCAATAAAAGAGAAGAAAAAAGTGGTTTAGTATAATGCCTCCCTAAGGATTATTGATATTAATCAACAATCCCTGACAACGGCGTCATTAACCTAATATGGATTCATTAGATGAATACTTTTGGCAAGTGCACCAATCGTTTAAAAAGTAGTAATCTGTATCGTCCCACAAGGATTGTGTTAAGTACCATAACCTAGGAGATACATTAGCTGAACCTTCACAAGTAAGCAAGTCATTTGTTTTTAGGTTATCTGAAGTATATTTTCTTTTCTAATAGTAATATGATAAATAAAGTAACAAAAAGGGATAAGAAGTATACTAACAACATATTGGAATTGATTTCAACTGCAATTTACCTTAAATTCGTATAATTGTGGCATTGGTTAAGGAAATATTCAACTCTCACAAATAGATAGTTCCTAATTCCTTAGACAATCATCACTAATTAAACACAAATCAACTCTAATCCCTTAGGTATCAATTTCTACTAGATTTAATTGTGAAAAATTAAAGAAACCCTAGTTATTCACATAATTTCTTAGGCTTGAAGTAACTAGGTCAGTAAATTCAACCTAAAGTATTCACCACGATTCCTCTCTAATGAACACATCTGAATTAGGTCTTGGATTTCCAAATCCAAACAGGTAAACTTAGAATTTGCCAATGTTCAAAACTTGCTTCTATTGATTCTAATGTTTCCAATTACTTGAAGGAAAGTTCAATTGCAACTTCCATTAATCCCAATCCTAGGGAATTGAACCATATATGGTGTAACAACCTAGGTTTTAGGGTAATGTCCTAAGCCCTTAGGAACACCTGAGCGTTTCCTATCAAGCTTTTAGAGGAAAGCATGAGGCTTTGGCTTGACCCGTAGGTTGTCTTTATTGCAAGACAATGGTGAAGATGAGTTTGATTGGTGGGTAGGATTGACCCAGTGTGAAGTATAGTAACCCCGATGGCGTAAGTGATGAGAAACTAAGTCAAGAAGACACAAGAGTTGTGAGGGTATAGTGATAGTGGATGAGAGTGTGTGATAATAATAGAGGGAATACTGAGGTGTGGTGTGAACACCTATTTTGGTCTAGCCAGTGATTACATCGAATTGACACCGTTTACAAGCAAATGAATCCAAACCGGTGTGAAATAGTAGGTGTAACATTGATCTAAGCTACTGAAATGGGACATCATTTGATGGCCAGATTACATCATCCGGTGTCCAGCAAGAGAACACCGGTCCAGGCTATTAAAGGGATGGCAAGTCTGGTCCAGATTACATCATTTGTTGAACCAATGTCCTTATTATCCGATGTCATGACCCTCATGAACCTAACATCGGAGTGGCGGGTCCGGTTGCCCATGCTGTGACTTGGAATCGCACCTCCAAACTGATCCTCGAATCCTGGGAATGGTAGACAGGGAACGAAAGTGGAAATAATTAAAAATTCCCCACTAGCCGCTGCTCCCCACAACCTGTTAGTGGCCAGGATGGCTCCACTACGTACATGAGTGAGTGGAGGTTTGAGCTGTCTAAGCACTCAGCCAACACCCATGAGCTCTATAAATGCCTCAGTTAAAGAGGCACAAGGGTCGACACTCTAAATACTGAAGCCCCAGAAAACTTGCTCTGAACTTTGAATCCCTGAGCCCTTGTCAGAGAATACCTTGCCTTCTGACACTGGTCCAAGTTTGCAATAAACCTATTTCCTGGATATCCTCTAAAACGCATAAATCACCCTCATCAAGTTCACACCGGTTCTACACCGGCGCCATACTGTCCGCTCCACAGCTACACCAGCATCACTCTGGCTGTTGTAGCTTAGGTCCACACCGGTCCATGCCTGAAATCCGGTCCCCAGCATCACTACTACACCGGTTCTGTTCTGTCTCTGTTCTCTCGCTTTTTATTGTTTATTTTTCTACTAAATTCGTAATTTTTGATTCTATTCTCCTGTTTAAGTTCAGTCTGTTAACCTTCTTTTTCTTTTGCTTTATAACCAGTAATAACAAAAAAAAATAAATATTTTTTTTGTATGTTTTTTTAAACCTAAAATATAAAAGTTGTTTTTAGCCAATGTCGTGCGGAAGTACTTCTGCCTACACTATCTCCTAAAACCCATACACGTGCGAAGAACTTCACTTTGTATGTACCTTGTCTATCATCAATTTTCTAGCTTCGCTTTAAACTCCTTCATCAAGAACTACGTAACCCTGATTTCTCGATAACTGGAGAATACGTAGGAGCAGGACTTAACTCTTGTCGGGCTTGTCCTTCCTTTTTCATTTTTACGTTTTTGTAACTATTCTGTTCTTATCACTTCCACGAAAATCAATTTAGACGTGACGCCTTGTTAATTTTCCCCTATTTTTGGTTGAACATCACCATGATTCATAAGGAAAGGGATACTTAGGACGAGACATCCTGTTTATCCCCTTCCCGTTTCTGACCCCGTATTTTTTATTAAAGGATGACTAATTTGGACGCGACGTCATGTTAGCATTCTTCCCTTTCCCTATTTTATACCAAAGTCGAGGTTAATTTAGACGAGATGTCCTGTTGGCCTTGCTTCGACACTTCATGTTTGTTCAGTTTGTTCCCTTCATTTTTTTACACAAAGTACAATAATAAAAAGGAAGAAATGAAACATCTTTTGTAAGGCTATTTATGTTGCGCATTTTCAATCTTGGTACTGTTTTTGACAGGCGATGTAGGGTGCTAATACCTTCCCTACTCGTAACCGACTCCCGAACTTGAATCTCACCTTTTTTTAACCAGTGCTTTGTTAAAGTTTTTTCCAATGTTTTTCCTATGGATAAAAATTTTGGTGGCGACTCCCTGTTTTGTTTTAACCGTTTCATTTTTCGAAAGGGTCGGCCCTACTCCGCCATGATCCCGGTCACGACAGATGGCGACTCCACTGGGGACACTTGAGAGTCAGGCCATTTAGGTTGAACGCGTACGTTTTTCTTATATAGCCTTTTGTTTGTTTTAATTTCTTTTTCTTTTGTTTTATTTTTGCTAGTACTGTACATGCTTGTTTTAATTTTAAGTTGTATTCTGTCGTTTATGTGCTGTTAATATCTTTGCATGGTTATTGAACCCTAGGGTAGACGACTTTGTGTTTTTGTCCTGTGTTTGTTCTTTGTGCAGTAGGAGGTAAGGTAAAAACGTATTGAATGCCCTTTTACACACTACACTCACATTACTTGCACACACTTATGAGTGGCGCCCTATACCCGGGCCCCGAATGAAACTTAAGATAGGAGGGGTTGGTAGCGGAATCGTATGGGATATACTTCCTATCCGGTGTTCGTGAGAACCTCAACTAGAGTTCGACCTTTCATGATACACGCACCTAGTAGATTCTCTACTGTTACGACCATATCATGAGTAGGATCTTGGCTCTAGTGACCTTCTAGAAGTCTAGTATGAGCCACCCGGTATGGAGAGACACTTTTAAACAAGCCATAAGGCCTTAAAAAGACCTTTAGAGTAACCCAACTTAGGCCATGAAAGGGCAGACTTTACCATACCTTACGTTATTTTCAATTCCCTATTAATCCAAATGGATGAACCATTTACTTGTCAAAGGATTACCTTACTTCAAAAACAATAACTCACTTTTCTTAAAAAAACTAGTAATCTCTTGACGGGTAGATAATTCCCTCTTCATCGTGTACTTCTAAGTCTTGAGTCATAAGTTTCCTTAGTCGTCAAAAAAAAGAAGAAAAGAAAAGATAATTTTTACTTCCCTCCAATTGGGGCACTAATGACGATTGAAAACTTATGGTCCTCTAGACTTGAACCCGCACGTGTTTTAGGTACTTGCTGCTTCCCCCAAGCAAAGTTACTTTGTGTTAAATTAATGGGGGAAGCGCCGGTTTCTAAACATGACTGATTCCTTTTCCTTTTCCTGATATTCGCAGGAAGCTATTCAGGATTTGATGCGCACCTCTGAGAAAGTAAAGAAATTAACATGGGACATGACAATCATGGTACAGAAGTGACAGAGTTAACGAAGCTACTGCATGTTAAGGCAAAGAAAGTCGATACAACTAGTTTACAGACACTGGGTAAGAAGTTGAATCTAACTCAAAGGATGGCTTTCGCCAGAAAATATGGAAGGATTTTGAAGTTGTTGGAAGTCGAGGTACAAGTTGAGGCGATCACCGCACCCCTCAGATGTTTTACATTCAGGGACTTTCAGTTAGCCCCATCCATAGAAGAATTCGAACAAATACTGGGGATGCCTTTGGATGGGCAAATTCCATACCGTCATCTTGATCATCATCTCATTATCGCTACAGTCGCCCGTGTTTTAAGGATTCATCCTGAGACATTGAGGAAAGCGTAGATGAATAGAAATCAAATTCCTGGGTTCACTTGGGAGTTCCTTGAGAAGCATATGCAGACTCTGGCAGATAAAGAGGATTGGGAGACCTTCATTAACACTTTTGCCCTTACTATCTACGGGGTTGTCTTGTTCCCTAATCTAGACAACTACATGGATTATGATGCCATCGCTATCTTCCTGGCTCGTAAACATAGGCTTGAGAACCCTGTCATGGTTGTGTTGGCTAATGTGTACTACACTATGGATTTTTGCCATACGCAAGGTGGAAAAAGAATTATCTATTGTTTACCTGTCCTGTATGTATGGCTGGTGTCTCATGCCTTCCATCAGGTTTGCAAGGCTGAATGTCCTGTTTCTGATTTAAAATGTGTCAGTTGGCTGTAAAGAATGGGCGCGAGTGGGCCAATCACCTTATAGGGCTCACAGCTGAGAAGATCAGATGGTATCCCTAATGGCTGGGGGTCGAGTTGATCATATACAGCTGTGAGGGATATCCAAAGGTTCCTCTCATTGGCACACGTGGATGCATCAACTACAATCCTGTTATAGCAAAGCGTCAGTTAGCTTATCCTTTACTCGGGCCACCAGATAAAGGATGGCTCACTCCTCTCGTTTTATACTATGCAAAAGGGAACTATGTGGCTACTGTCCAGGATATAGCCAATGGATGGAAGAAGATCCATAAGATGGGAAAAGAATTAGGGGCTTGAAGCCACGCCGTGGGAGTGGAATACCATGAATGGGTCCTGAACAGAGTTTCAATTGTAAAATTACCCTTTAGAGGTCCCTTATACCAGTCTGCAAGCATCCCTGCTCCTCGATTTATCATAGAGGACAAGGCCACGCAAGCTTTGAAGGCTCAAATAGAGGAATTAACGACCAAGAATCAAAGGCTGGAAGAAGACTTGCTAAAATATCAACAAGAATGCACCCTCCGAAGGAGGGAGAATTTAGAAAGTAAGCAGGCCATAGAAGAAATACGGAAAAAGCGGAAGATCGAAGAAGATTACAGGGTAAAGCAAGATCAGTGTCTTCAAGCAGCCAATTCTCAACTAAAAACAAAAAGCAAGCAGAGTGACGCCATCTTGGCTGAAAAACAATTTTTCAAAGATATACTGACACAGTCCAAGGAAAATGAAAGAAGGGATGTAGTGGAGAAGGAGTTGTTACATTCCTGAGTACATAACTTGGAGCAACAACTTGATGAGATAATGAGAGCATGCAAACGGGAGATAAATGATGAGCGACGGAGAGGCCACACAAGTCTTAGAAACCGAATTGGCTCGACAGGACGAAGTCATTCGTTCATGGATGGAACGCTTCGCTAATCTGGCTTACCTGGCCAATGGAGTCCTAGAGGATCTTCCACTATTGCTGAAACAAGCTGAAGGGATGGTTAATCCCCTCTCTACTCCAAGAGAAATTTCATCATTTTTGAGTTATTTCAAATGAAGGCTATGATTGCCCAAGCCAAGAATGGCTAAAATGTTATAATCGAATTCTTACAGTGTATTCCATGGAAGTATGAAATAATGAAGCACTCTTTTGTCTCCAAGATTGTCTTATGTCTCATGTTAATTCCCGTTTTACTGCTTTACCTAGTACTTTTGAATGTGACATTCTGAGGAACGGTCAGAGGTTACGCGTCGAATCGCGAATCATGTCCCACGTAACGTTTTTCTACTTTTTCTTATTTTTGTTAACCATTTATTTTCTTTTTGCTAACGCTTCCCTATGATTCCTTTAGACAACACAGGGACACACCCTTACGGAACTCGACTATAGAAGAAGCTCATGGCTGAGACAGAACAAATGAATGAGAACCTCAAGAATGAGAATAATCAGTTAAGAGAACAAGTAGCAGAATTAACGAAGCTTCTGGAAAAAAGGGTCATTGAAGGGGGCTCTTCTATGGGAAACGAGGAGAAAACACCTGCCCCACCTCATCCCCCAGGTTTCGGTCTAGCACCAGTCCAATTGTAAACCCCACGGCGGTTCCCCTCACCATTAATATTGGGAACCCTAATCAAGCTACTGACCCTCACCCCAAACCTCGCGACCTATCATATGGTTATACGCCACCACACACTTTCATTGGCCCAGACGGTAACCCTGTACCCTTTCCACAATATGGTTTACCTCCAAGATACTTCCCTCCTCTATCGACCAACCCCCAAGATGGCAATACCTTACAGTTGACAAATCCCCAAGTTCCAAACCCTACCCAAACAACCGTTCCTCTAGTCAACCAAACCCTAGGGCCTTAAACCACCCAAGCTCAGACTACCCAAACAGCTCAGCCGATCCATGTCGCCCAAACGACAGCCCAACCACAGGGTCCTGCGCTAAACACTAGCCTAACAAACCAAGCTCATTCGACAATACCTTTTTACCTATATTACGATTACCCGTATGGGTACATGAACTCTTACACTGCCAATCCACAAAGTGTGACTCAAATGGTAAACCCAGTTACTGATCTTAGCACAGCCACGACTTCCCAACAAAAAGGGAAGATAGAAATCATGGAGGAACGATTACGGATCATGGAAGGTGTGGAAGGGCATGGCTTTACAAATGCTTCTGAACTCTGTTTAGTTCCAGATGTTATTATCCCACCGAAGTTTAAAGTGCCTGACTTTGATAAGTACCGAGGGATGACTTGCCCTCAAAACCATCTTACGATGTACTGTCAAAAGATGGCTTCCCATGCGTCCAATGACAAGATGCTGATACATTACTTTCAAGATTGCCTAGCTGGGGCTGCACTCACTTGGTACACTCATTTGGAGCAGACTCGTATTCGCTGCTGGAAGGACCTGGCGGATGCCTTTCTGAAGGAGTACAAGTATAACTTAGATATGGCACCTGATAGAATTCAGCTCCAAAACATGACAAAGAAAGATAATGAGACATTCAAGGAGTACGCACAACGCTGGCGTGAGACGGCTGCACAAGTAGACCCCCCGCTCTTGGAGAAAGAGGTAGTGGCCATGTTTATCGACACACTCCAATCACCTTTCTATGATAGGATGATTGGCAATGTTTTGTCCAATTTCTCTGACATTGTTATTATTGGAGAAAGAATAGAGAGCGGTCTAAGGACGGGGAAGATTTCTTAAAGCCCGTCTAGGGCACCCCCTGCAAAAAGGACAGCACCAGGTGAAGGAAGAAAGAGAGATGGGGAAACCAACTCTGTCTCTTATGACCAAAGGAAAGCGTAGTCCAGATCATTCGGCCCTGCCACTTTTCAACATGCCAATCACTTTCCTCACAAACCATACCCACATATCACAGCATCCGCACATAACCAGATCCCTTATCCCACTACACCACAATCCCACTTCCGTCCACCCATCATTAGGGCACCGAATCCACAACCGACATCACATAATTCTTCACAACATTGGTCTCAACGCCCTAATCCCAACCAAAACCAGAGAAGACCAAACAATGAACGAACAGAGGTCCAATTTGACCTAATCCCCATGACATACACTGAACTTCTACCTCACCTTATTCGATACTCCCTTGCAGTCCCTTGTCCTGCTAAGCCATTGGAACCTCCCTACCCTAGGGGGTATGAACCAAATGCCCGATGTGATTATCATGCTGGGGCACCCAGGCACTCTATAGAGAATTGCATGGCCTTAAAGTATAGAGTGCGAGACTTGATCAAAGCCAATTGGTTAGATTTTAAGGAAGGCATGCCAAATGTGACCACAAATCCGTTACCCAACCATCAAGGTCCTGAGATTAATGCTGTGGAAAAAGATGAAGTGCGCGTGACCAATGTTTCTAACGTCAAGACACCATTGAAGGAAATTCACACTCAGTTATTCAGGAAAGGTTTAATAAAAGAACCATGGGACTGTGAAAATAATGATAAGCAAACTGCTAGCCGCAAAAGTTTTTGTAAGGTGCTCTTGAGACTCATGGATAATCATGTCTTCCAAGTCTATAGGCGCCATGATAGTGATGTAAACATGGTTCACGGGCAATCATAGATGTCAGTTCCTAAGCCACTGGTGATTTACTACACCAAGAACCGCCATACAACTACAACTTCTATACGGCAGCTGTCACAATCCAGACACCCTCTCCCTTTGTATTTGAAGATTCTCGAGCTGTTCCTTGGAAATATAACGTGGAAGTAATAGCTGAAAGCTCAAAAATAGATGACTCATCTTTATTGAACATATCAGGGATAGGAGGAGTGACCCGGAGTGGTCGAGTTTACTAAGGAAGGAACCGAGCCCAGTGAGTGGAGCTGGTAGCAGTGGGAAGGCCAAGTTGGTCAAAGGGGATGCTGATAGAGAAACCAAAAGAGTGGTGACTGATGAGGAAGCTCAGGAATTTTTGAGTTTTGTTCGCCAGAGTGAGTACCAAGTGATAGACCAGCTGAACAATACCCCCGCGAAGATTTCCCTCTTATCACTTTTGTTGAATTCTGAGCCTCACCGAAAAATTTTGATGAAGGTACTTAATGAGGCTTATGTAAATCATGACATTTCCATTGACAAGTTTCAAGGGATAGTGGGACACATTGCCGCTAACAATTACCTAACATTTTCTGATGACGAGATACCCGTGGAAGGAATGGGACACAATAAAGCCCTTCACATCTCAGTTAAGTGTCGAGATCACATACTGGTGAAGGTACTTGTCGATAATGGGTCATCTTTAAATGTCATGCCAAAATCTACATTGTCCAAGCTCCCTTTTGATGGAACCTATATGAAACCAAGTTCTATGGTAGTAAGAGCATTCGATGGCACTAGAAGGGAGGTGATAGGCGAAATTGAGCTTCCAATTCAAGTAGAGCCATACACTTTCCAGGTTCTCTTCCAAGTGATGGATATTATGCTTGCCTATAGTTGCTTATTGGGTCAGCCCTGGATCCACTCAACAGGAGTGGTTCCCTCTACTTTGCACCAAAAACTAAAGTTTATTGTCGATAATAAGCTTGTTATCATTTCTGGTGAAGAAGGTTTTCTAGTCAGCAAACCCCTGTCCACCCCCTACATCGAAGCTGCGGAAGAGGCACTTAAGACTTCCTTTCAAGCTTTAGAGATTGCAAATACCACGTATGTTGGAGAAGGAAATGTAGGAGGGAAAGCCCATATGCCAAATGCATCCCTAATGATGGCCAAAATAATGTTACAAGGAGGGTATCAACCTGGGAAAGGCTTGGGGTGTGGTTTGAAAGGGAAACTAGAACCGGTGCATCTTCTAGAAAATAAGAACAGGTATAGTTTGGGATACCAACCTTCAGCAGCCGACAAAAGAAGGGTAGCAGAAGAAAAGAAAGAGAGAAGGATTGCTCGTTTAGAGAATCGCGAACCCCGCAGTGCTAGAGTCCCCCTATGTGACCTCTACCAAAGATTCCGAAGCACGGGTCTGACATCCCCCGATCAAGTAGTTGTTATTGAAGATGATCCCTGTGAAGATGGAAGCTTCGTAATCCCTTGCTCACCAGGCGAAGATCTTTGTAATTAGGAAGCCATCGAGCTACCCACGACTTTAAATTTTCTATCAAAGTAATTGGCAAAACTTTAATGACTTGTTGACCTCATTGCTATGCTTAAGGCTTTGGGGTATTTTTTCTGTAATAAGGGCAAACACATGTTGTTATCGTTTTCACTTTTCACAATAAATACGTATTGACTTCTAATCCCTCTTACTTTCCCTATCTTTGCATTAATTCCCTTATCCTTTAATTATTCATTTTTTATTCACCATAATAACCTAAATAAACACAGATCCAAAGACGAACCTCTTGAGGATAATGAACTTGCAATCACATTTCATGATTTTGACCACCCGGTTGACTATGCTAACGAGGAATATAAGGAAATTTGTGATCCTTCACTTAAGTTAACAAGGTTATTGGAACAAGAGGATAGAGAAATTCAGCCCCATTTAGAGATAGTTGAGAGTATTAATTTGGGGAGTGAGGAGGATAAGAAGGAAGTCAAAATCGGTACCTCGTTGAGTAAGGAGCGGAGGCAAGAACTGATTGAGCTATTAATAGAGTTTCACGATGTCTTCGCTTAGACTTACCAAGACATGCCCGGTCTTGATGCTAGTGTTGTTGAGCATAAACTACCATTGAAGCCAGGCTGTCCCCCGATAAAATAAAAGCTGCGCCAAATGAAGCCTGAGATTCTCTTGAAAATCAAAGAAGAAGTAAAAAAGTAATTTGAAGTCGAATTTCTAACAGTGGAAAAATATCCTCAATGGGTAGCAAATATCGTCCCTGTCCCAAAGAAAGATGGAAAGGTACGAATGTGTATAGACTATCGGGACCTGAATAAGGCTAGTCCTAAAGACAATTTTCCTCTGCCACAGATTGATGTTTTGGTTGATAACACTTCCTAACATACCATCTTCTCGTTTATGGATGGTTTCTCTAGGTATAACCAGATTAAGATGGCACCTGAGGACATGGAGAAGACCACATTTATCACCTTGTGGGGCACCTTCTGTTACAAAGTGATGTCCTTTGGTTTAAAAAACGCTGGGGTAACCTACCAAAGGGCAATGATGACCCTCTTCCATGACATGATGCATAAGGAGATAAAGGTTTATGTGGATGATATCATTGCCAAATCTAGAACTGATGAAGAGCATATGGTTGATCTGAGAAAGCTCTTTGAAAGATTAAGGAAGTTTAAGCTCAGGTTAAACCCTGCCAAGTGTACCTTTGGTGTAAGATCAGGAAAGCTGTTAGGGTTCATTATAAGCAAGAGAGGGATAGAAGTTGATCCTGACAAGGTCAAGGCAATTCTCGAAATGCCACCTCCTTGTATAGAAAAAGAAGTCAGGGGTTTCTTGGGAATGTTGAACTACATTGCTTGGTTTATCTCACAACTGACGGTAACTTGTGAACCGATCTTTAAGTTACTCCGCAAAAACCAACTGGCACAATGGAATGAAGATTGCCAAATTGCTTTCGAGAAGATAAAACAGTACTTGCGAAAGCCACCAATCTTGGTACCACCGACTCCTGGAAGGCCACTTATCTTGTATCTAACAGTGTTGGATGAATCTATGGGTTGTGTGTTGGGGAAGCATGATGAGACTGGAAAGAGAGAACATGCCATTTACTACTTGAGCAAGAAGTTCACAGACTGCGAAATGATGTATTTGGCTCTGGAAAGAACTTGTTGCACATTGGCGTGGGCAGCCCAACGTCTAAGGCAATATATGCTAGGTCACATTACTTGGTTGATTTCCAAGATGGACCCTGTCAAGTATATCTTTGAAAAACCCGCCTTAACCGGAAGAATCGCTCGATGGCAGGTCCTATTAACTAAGTACGACATAATCTATGTCACTCAAAAGGCCATAAAAGGAAGCACTTTGGCGGACTACTTAGCCCATCAACCCGTAAATGACTACCAACCCATGCACTTTGAGTTCCCGAATGAGGATATCTTGACACTGTCTAATGAAGAAGACACCCAGAAAAACAAATGGATGCTGAGATTTGATGGAGCTTCTAATGCACTGGGGCATGGGATTGGGGCCATCCTAATTTCGCCAGACAAAGAATTCATCCCTGTATGTGCCAGACTTGGTTTTTATTGTACTAATAACATCGTCGAATATGAGGCATGTTCTCTGGGGATCCAAGCAGCGTTAGATACAAAAGTGAAGAAGTTAGAAGTCTACGGGGATTCCGCCTTGGTTATTCACCAACTAAAAGGAGAATGGGAAACTAGAGACAGCAAGTTGATTCCTTATCAAGCTTATATTAAGGAGCTGATTAAGGAATTTGATGATATCTCTTTTCACCATGTCTCCCAGGATGACAACAAAATGGCCGACGCTTTGGCTACCCTTGCATCGATGTTTAAATTAAGCAATGACCATGATATGCCTCTGATTAAGGTAGAAAGACACAATCGGCCCGTTTACTGCCTAGTGATAGAAGGAGAGCCGGATGGAACACCATGGTATTATGATATCAAAAGATATATCCAGAGTCAAGAATACCCTGAGAGCGCCACAGAAAATGACAAAAGAACCCTAAGAAGGCTAGCAATGGGTTTTCTTATGAATGGTGATGCTCTTTACAAGAGAAATCAGGACTTTGTCCTCCTTTGTTGTGTCGATACTGTTGAAGCAAACAAGATCATGGCAGATATTCATGAAGGATCTTTTGGAACTCATACCAATGGGCATGCCATGGCAAGAAAGATCTTGAGGGCCGGATACTATTGGATAACCATGAAAGCCGATTATTTCACTTATGTTTGAAAGTGTCATAAATGTCAGATATACGCTGACCATCTTCATTCACCCCCATCATCCCTGAATGCCTTATCAGCACCGTGGCCTTTCTCAATGTGGGGCATAGATGTTATTGGGCCCATTGAACCAAAAGCTTCGAACGGACATCGTTTCATCTTAGTTGCCATTGATTATTTCACCAAATGGGTGGAGGTGGCTTCATATGTCAATGTAACGAGGAACGTTATGGTCAAATTTGTCAAGCGTGAATTGATATGTCGGTATGGCTTGCCAAATCAGATCATTACTGACAATGGCACGAATTTGAATAATAAGATGATGAAAGAATTGTGTGAGAGCTTTAAGATTCATCATCACAATTCCTCTCCTTATCGACCGAAGATGAATGGGGCAGTTGAGGCGGCCAACAAGAACATTAAGAAGATCGTACAGAAGATGGTTATGACATACAGAGACTAGAGCGAGATGCTCCCTTTTGCTTTACACGGGTATCGTACCTCAGTCAGGACTTTGACAAGGGTGACTCCGTTTTCTCTAGTATATGGTATGGAAGCGGTTGTACCTTTTAAGGTAGAGATTCCATCCCTTAGGGTAATAATGGAGGTGAAACTAGAAGAAGCTGAATGGGTCCAAGCTCGATATGACCAACTGAACCTAATAGATGGGAAGAGATTGAATGCCCTCTGCCACAGTCAGTTATATCAAAGGCGTATGAAACGAGCGTTTGAAAAAAAAGTATGACCTCGACAATTCCAACAAGGAGACCTGGTCCTCAAGAAAATTTTGCCAATCCAAAAGGACAATCGAGGAAAGTGGACACCTAACTATGAAGGACCATATGTTGTGAAAAGAGCCTTTTCTGGGGGGTCCTTGATACTCGCGACCATGGATGGTAAGGACTTACCAATGCCCGTAAATGCGGATGCAGTCAAGAAATACTTTTCCTAAAAAAGGAATATCAAAATAAAAAGAAAACAAGAAAAGAAGAATCAAAAATAAAAGATGCTCGCTAGGCTGAAAACTTGCAAAGGCAGCCTAGGTAAAAGTTAGAGCGACCCGGTGAGTCGAAAACCTGAAAAGGCGGCTCAGGTAAAAATTAGGGTCGAAATCTTGACCGTATGATTAAGACTTCCCATGCAAAAGATGTGAGTCCGAACTAGGGCACATAGGTCATGACTAAATCGCTTTCTCAGAAGCAGAGTCGAAGGGCGAGCTTGGAGTCATGATATGGGGTTTAAGATGCGCGTTATCCTCAGAGGTTCACTAGAAGATCAGCAAGCTTTCCCTATTTCATCTATTATCAACCTGTGTATTGGACTTCTTTTGTTTCCCCTACTTCCCTCTCCCTGTACTTACTCAACTCATGAATAAATTTCACCTTTTTTTCGATACGTGTTTATATTGTGAATTTCATGAATACGATAAGATATGTGTTTTCCTTTATCTAATAAAATGAAAATAATTATTTAAAGTTGTGGGGGGAAAGATGCTCCTATTGCTCGATCTCACCTTGGTAATCATTATGAAGGCTGAGCCTAGACATGCTCTTTGAAGTTAGAATTTCCTCATTTGTTCTGTTCAGTCATGAGTCGCCTCCAATTAGTAAAGATCATGGTTCTGTGGGAAGTCTCCTCAGATTCTTATTTGTTTTACTTTGTACTACTAACTCTCCTCTATAGGTTATTGTAACAAATAGTCATGTCGAGTCTCGACAACTCAATCAAGTTCTTTTCCCCAGTAGGATCACGATCGCCAAAGTTGGCACTGCACAAGACTCCTCCTTATGCACCAAAGATTGCACCTCTTGAGGACTCTTCCTCAAGTGCTGAATTGGCACTTTCAATTTTCTTTCATCGCCTAGGATGGGCACCTGTAATTTTCTTTCGTCGCCAAGGATGGGCACCTGTAATTTTCTTTCGTCGCCTAAGACGGGCACCTGTAATTTTCAATTTTCTTCCATCACCTAGGATGGGCACCTTCAATTTTCTTTCATCGCCTAGGATGGGCACTTTTAATTTTCTTTCGTCGCCTAGGATGGGCACCTATAATTTTCTTTCGTCGCCTAGGATGGGCACCTGCAATTTTCTTTCGTCGCCTAGGATGGGCACCTTCAATTTTCTTTCATCGCCTAGGATGGACACTTTTAAGTTTCTTTCATCGCCTAGGATGGGCACTTTCAATTTTCTTTCGTCGCCTAGGATGAGCACTCTCAATTTTTTTTCATCGCCTTGGATAAGCACTTTTAAGTTTCTTTCTTCGCCTAGGATGGGCACTTTCAATTTTCTTTCATCGCCTAGGATGGGCACTCTCAATTTTCTTCCATCGCCTAGGATGGGCACTCTCAATTTTCTTCCATCGCCTAGGATGGGCACTCTCAATTTTCTTCCATCGCCTAGGATGGGTACTTTTAAGTTTCTTTCATCACCTAGGATGGGCACTTTCAATTTTCTTTCGTCGCCTAGGATGGGCACTCTCAATTTTCTTCCATTGCCTAGGATGGGCACTCTCATTTTTCTTCCATCGCCTAGGATGGGCACTTTTAAGTTTCTTTCATCGCCTAGGATAGGCACTTTCAATTTTCTTTCGTCACCTAGGATGGACACTCTCAATTTTGTTCCATCGCCTAGGATGGGCACTCTCAATTTTCTTCCATCGCCTAGGATGAGCACCTTCAACTTTCTTTCATCACCTAGGATGGGCACTTATCAATTTTCTTCCATCGTCTAAGGTGGGCACTCTCAATTCTCTTTCATCGCCTAGGACGGTCGCTTTTAAGTTTCTTTCGTCGCCTAGGACGGGCACTTTTAAATTTCTTCTAATGCCTAGGACGGGCACTTTTTAAGTTTCTTTCGCCGCCAAGGGTGGACACTTTTATTTCATACCACTCTTAAGCTTTTATCTCCAAGGATTGGCCCTTTCATGTTTTCTTACTGCCGAAGTTGGCACCTCTTTCAAACTTTCTTTCATCTCTTTTCAAACTAGAGCATCACCCCGGGGTCCATCACTCCTCTCTGTCAAGGGGCAACACCCTGAATTTCTTCAAGATTGAGGCATCACTCCAGGTGTCATCTCTCTCTGTCAAGGGGCAGTACCCCGAATTCCCCAGATTTCTCTTCCAGTCAAGGGGCAGTGCCCCGAATTTCCAAATAGCTCAAACTGGGGCATCTCCCCAGATTTCTCTTCCAGTCAAGGGGCAGTGACCCGAATTTCCAAAGCAGCTTGAACTGGGGCATCTCCCCAGATTTCTCTTCCAGTCAAGGGGCAGTGCCCCGAATTTCCAAAAATAGCTCAAACTGGGGCATCTCCCCAGATTTCTCTCTTTCAGTCAAGGGGCAGTACCCCTAAAAACGTTCAGTCTTTCTAAAAACTAGGGATTTACCCTGGGTTTCTCTCTGTCAAAGGGTAACACCCCTAATTTCTTCAGTATTTACAAAAATTAAGGGCATCACCCCAGACCTTTTTCTTTCAATCAAGAGACAGTACCCCAAGATTCTTTCAATCATTTCAAACTGGGGCATCACCCCAAGTCTCTAAATCTGGGTTAATTTAGACGGGATGTCCAGTTAACCCCCGGATCTGTCAACCGAGAGGTAACACCCTCACTTTTACTTTTCCAGTCAACCGGGAGGCAACACCCTCACCTTTACTTTCCCTATCAACCGAGAGGAAACACCCTCACCTTTACTTTTCCTATCAATCGAGAGGCAACACCCTCACCTTTACTTTTCCTGTCAACCGAGAGGCAACACCCTCACTTTTATCTTTCTGTCTACCAAGAGGTAACACCATCATTTTATTTTCCTGTCAACCGTGAGGCAACACCCTCACCCTTTCTTCCCTATCATCCAAAATGACATTATTCAAAAAAAAAGATTCGATGTTGACACTGACCTGAGGAGGATTTCAACTGATACCTCCTCAACATCCGAGGTTAGGAGAAAAGGGAAGCTGGACGGCATCCAAAAATGGTGTCGTAACCCCTACGTTGGTTAGAATCAGATGCACTTAGTTCGATTTGAACCTTGGTCATAAGGGACGATGTCACATTCCTTACACCGGTTGCAACTCAATTTGAAATCTACGTCCGTTAGAATCAGATGCACTTGGTTCGATTTAAACTTTGGTCACAAGGAACGATGTTGAGAATTCAATTCAGTTGGCCTATTAAAGGACGACGTTGGTTTAAATTGCACTGTTAATTCTACATCGGTAAAAAATGAACCAAGTTATTAAAGGACGATGTAGGTTTTAATGGTTCAGAATTCGTGCGATTGATGAGATTAGACGGTTTTGTTTTAAGTTGTAATTCATTACACATCGGTCATAAGTCAATTGGCATTGGAAATTAAAAAGCAGAGGCAGATGTAAAAAAAATATGTACTTCATTAAAAAGAAAGGGGGCACTTCGGCCTTACAAAAGGTTTTACTCTGGAGCCCATCCCAAAAGAAGGCTAAAAAAAAGAGGGAAAAATTCTAAGTCCTAGTACTAGGGGAGTCCGGATCGGTGACAGTTGCTGTCCTCTCAGCATCTTCTAATACCATCCTCAGCTCCATACTTTGGCCATCAGGGAGAGGCAGAGGTTCATAAGGAACATCCTCAGGTTCCATTGCCTGACCCCGGTCCATAGCATATAGGTGCCCACCATGAAACTCATAGTAAACACCTATGCCATTCAAGTTAAGTTACACAGCGGAATTCCGTTGTATAACTTGACGAACAGCGGAGCTAAAAGTGATATCGGCCAATTCCGAGAATCCAGCCATCTGCTCCTCAATTTCACGCCATTCTTAGGCTTGAGCCTCCTGTACAGCGGCAACTTTAGCTACCAGCTCTTTATTTTTCTTCTCCACCTCGGTCCGTCCAGCTAAGGCTGCATCTAATTTAGCCTGAAGAGCTTTAAGAGCGTCCTCTGAAGCCTTGTGCTTAGCCTCAGGCTCATCCTCCCTCTTGGCAGCCGAAGTATAAGCCGTAGTGAGTTTGGCCAAATCTACCTGGCTCTTGGCCAAATCCTCCTGACTCTTGGCCAAAGCAGTTTGGGCCTCCATTCTAAGGGCTTTAGCCTTCTTCATCCGGTCTAGGCATTCTTTAGCCTCGAGACCGGAGTAGTAGGACTTCCCTAAAGAACTGAGAACGCCAGCCGCTTCGACCAAGTTGAAGATAGCCCCCTTCACAGCACTCTGTGACTCAGAGGCGGGAAGATCGTCCTTCAGCTTGAAAGGGATTTCAAACCGCGCCAGTGTCCCCCTGACGTAATCCAAAAACCCTGAGATGCTGGAGTTGCATTAGATGTGCTCTTCGGCAGGCTGAGTCTGGTCTGGAGAGTTATTTACACCGGCAGTCTGCTCCTCAGGATGTGCCTCCACCTCGGCCTCAACCCTTTGGGCCTTGTGTTTCTTGGACCTAGAGGTTTGACCGGAGTGGTTGCGCTTCTTTGACTTATCTTGAACCCTGTCCTCAGGACCCAGGGCCAAGTTCCCAACTTTGTCAGCCGGGATACTCACGAGCTTAGCCGATGTACGCCTAGGAGTCACCCTGTTCTCCACATCGACTGCAGCAGCGTTGCGGGCTTCGGCCGCTTCCCGGAGTTTCTTGAGAATGTCGATCCGAGCCATTTCACCTGAAAAGAAAAGGAACCGTTGTCAACAACGATGTATAAAAAATAATAATAATATTAATAAATTTTTAAAAAAAGGAAAATCTACCTAGGTAAGTATCCCGGCGAGACTCCGCCCCAAGAAGGTTTTTGCAGGAAATCTTGACGAAACCAGAATAGCTCTTCAGAGTGACAAAGACTTTTTTGGACTCCGTTGACAGAACACTCGTTGACGGAGTAGGCATTGCTAGTCAGGAGGAAGTGCTTGTGGGTCCACCCGGTGTAGAAATTCTTGGAAAAGTCTGAATTCTCCCAGAACACCGGTTTTCCTGTATTGACCTCGACCTTGACATAGGAGTGCTTGAAGCTTACTCCATCTGTCTTGGCCGATTCGGTGTAACTTTCGAAGTTAACCACCTTGGAGTCGCAGCGGAGGTTGATAAATCCGAGGCCCCCTCCTTGGTTACCCCGGCGCATCACCCTACAGTATGTAAAGAAGAGGGCGACGTGGGGACGAAGTGGAAGTACTCCCCAAGTACCTCCAAGGATCTTACCAAACCCCAGCCGTTGGGATGAAGCTGGCTGGGAGAGCAGTCCAAAAACCGGAGTACGCCCATTTCGAACTCCGTGAGGGGGAGATGGACGTCAATCTTGGAGAAGAGCATCTCGTACATGAAGATGTACCTCGACCCCGGCTGATGGCAAATCCGATCCAATTTCAAGGGGCAGAAAACTATGAAGTCATCCTCATGTTCCTCGCCAGAGTGAACAATGACGTCTTCGATGGTAACATTGACTACGTCCTCAGCATATCTGGAAACGATGTTCCTTGGGTCTTCATGAACCCAAAAGTAGGGATCCTTGGCCTTCTTAGCGAGCCAGTCTATACGGTGTGCAACGACGTTAGTCTCGACGATGTTGGTGGCAATAACGGCGACGCCGGTGGAAGAATTTCCAGAAGAAGCCATGAGGACAGTGTGATGGAGGAATGGTATACAGCTGTAAGAGGCCATATGGTCAGATAAATAGAGATCGGCACTGCTGTCCCGCTCACTAGTAGTGCCCAAGTTAAAAGGAGAGGACGATGTGTGGGAGTTAGACAATGTGTCAAACTCCCTCATTTCCCACAAAGGCAAGGTGGAGAAACGATGTCCTGAAACAATGGGCCGGTGTGAAACCCCAGAGGTTGCTTCACCATGGCGACGCTGACCCCGGCTCATGACTCCTCCCGACTAACACTGGGATGTGATTGAAGGAGGCCCTGATAGGACCTCGATGGAGTCACTGCTCGAACCGTTGTCCCCCATACCCTATCTAAGAATGAATGGAGAAGGAAGGTGTGAAGCTACCTGCTGAGACGATGCGGGTAGTTCTTTTAGTACGAGCCAGAATGTTGAACACCGGAAGTCTTGAATGTCGGAGAGGCAAAACTTCGGTATTAGGAAACAAGTGAAAATGAACAACCCACATGCCTGCTTTTATAGAGTGAGGGGACGATGATCCAGAATGTTCCATATTCCGGCCCAGGCCCATGAAGAGAGGCCCACTCACCCCGATAGTTCGTATTCCAGTTCGAAGGCGTGAAAGTTTAAAATTAGAAAAGACGAATCAGGTGATGACACGTGTAAGGACCCTTAGGTCATTTCCAGATGAGAACCATCTTGAGGTTACACTGGCCCGTTGTCTACCTACACTGTCAGATGCCATATCGGTTAAGGTGTCCCACCTGGCCTCTACATTGGTGTTCGTGTTTTTACTTCCTTTTCACTTCAAAAACACCAACATGAATATCCTCTAGAACGTATAAATCACCCTCATCAAGTTCACACCGGTTCTACACCGGCGCCATACTATCCGCTCCACAGCTACACCAGCATCACTCCAGCTGTTGCAGCTCAGGTCCACACCGGTCCACGCCTGAACTCCGGTCCCCAGTATCACTACTACACCGGTTCTGTTCTGTCTCTATTCTCTCACTTTTTATTGTTTATTTTTCTGCTAAATTCATGATTTTTGATTCTATTATCCTGTTTAAGTTCAGACTGTTAAACTTTTTTTATTTTGCTTTATAACCAGTAATAACAAAAAGAAATAAATATTTTTTTGTATGTTTTTTAAACCCAAAATATAAAAGCTGTTTTTAGCCAGTGTCGTGTGGAAGTACTTCTGCCTACACTATCTCCTAAAACCCATACACATGCGAAGAACTTCGCTTTGTATGTACCTTGTCTATCATTAATTTTCTAGCTTCGCTTTAAACTCCTTCATCAAGAACTACGTAACCCTGATTTCTCGATAACTTGAGAATACGTAGGAGCAGGACTTAACTCCTATCGGGCCCGTCCTTCCTTTTTCATTTTTACATTTTTGTAACTATTTCGTTCTTATCACTTCCACGAAAATCAATTTAGACGTGACGCCTTGTTGATTTTCCCTTATTTTTGGTTGACCATCACCACGATTCATATGGAAAAGGAAAAGGATACTTAGGACGAGACGTCCCGTTTATCCCCTTCCCGTTTCTGACTCCGTATTTTTGATTAAAGCATGACTAATTTGGACGCGACGTCATGTTAGCATTCTTCCCTTTCCCTATTTTATACCAAGTCTAGGTTAATTTGGACGAGACGTCCTGTTGGCCTCGCTTCGACACTTCATGTTTGTTCAGTTTATTCCCTTCATTTTTTTTTACACAAAGTACAATAATAAAAAGGAAGAAATGAAACATCTTTTATAAGGCTATTTGTGTTGCGTATTTTCAATCTTGGTACTGTTTTTGACAGGCGATGTAGGGTGCTAATACCTTCCCTACTCGTAACCGATTCCCGAACTTGAATCTCACCTTTTTTTAACCAGTGCTTTGTGAAAGTTTTTTTCCAATGTTTTTCCTATGGATAAAAATGTTGGTGGCGACTCCCTGTTTTGTTTTAACCGTTTCGTTTTTCGAAAGGGTCGGCCCCCCTCCGTTGCGATCCCGGTCGCGACATGTGGGAAAAGTAAGTATAGATGGATAACTGGTAATAATAAATTTAGTGCATAATTGAATAACTAATAATATTTATATAATAATAATAATGATAATATTTATTTTCGATGATAATAATTAATTTTAATAATAGTATTTGTCTAGTAGTAATATTTGGTAGTAATAATTGTTTAGTATTAATTAATGTTCGGTAATAGTATTTGGTAGTAATTAACTGGTGTTTGGTAATAATATTAATAATAATGATTAATAATACTTACTTAATAAAGTATTTAATTTATAAATAATATTTAAACATATTTAGTAATTAAGTTTAATAATATTTAATAATAAAAATATTGTCAGGTTCTCGAATGACTTTGAAACCTGGTAGGTAGTCATGTATTGATAATCCAGCCTGAGACTAGTATGCCTATAGGGATATTAGTCTAGTTAGAGCAAACCCTATAGTAAATCGAGGAAAACTAGTTCAGTCCAATAAGCCCAACCTGTACCTTAAGTACCTTCCTTGGTTGGTCGTGCAAGCGCCATGAGTGTCTGATTTCAGTACGATCAGTATTTAATGACCCGTTTTGACAATCTAAACACTTCTTATGAAGGAACCCAACTCTAAATTAGACCCCTTTGGCCTCGATTCTTGAGAAAACAACCCGTTTAATTAGAACCCCCAGAGTTCGACTCGAACACTAATGGTGATTTGAGTATAACTTTTACCTATGATATTGAAATCAAGAAATTCTTGTCTTGGTTTCTTCCTTATGAAAAATTTGAGAACTCCTACTTCTAGCCAGAGAGTTAATTCGCAAACAGCCATCCCTAATTTGAGCTTCGAGGTTTCATACTCTAAAAAACCTGTTTGTTAACCCGTTAAATTATGTATGGTTTACTAGAAAATTCATAACTCCCTCTAATGATGTTTGATTCACACAATTCTAATTTCATAATTTCTTAACAAAATTTTTTATGACATTTATGAAGACTCCAAGAGCTGGTTCTCATAATAGAGGTGCATAAAAATATAGCTTTCCGCAGCTAGTTCAAAACATCACAGCCCAGACAAGTTTCAGTAAATCGTGCATAATTACTATCTACCGATGTCAGAATCACTTCATTCTTTTTTGTATGGATTTATATAAAAAGCCTTAAAACTTTCATGAAGGGATCAAAAGCTAATTCTCAAAAGGATTTTTCCCAGCAACAACCTCTTTTCAATTCTTAAAAATTCATAAGCTTTAGGAGCACTTTTCCTTGGTTCGACCATATCTTGAGCTACCAATATCAGATTTGCCTATTCTTTATATCAATTCAAAGAAAAAAGAAAACCCTTTAGATTTTATGTTAAGCGTCTCTCCAAATTCTCATCCCAGAATGAACCATGAATTTATTAAAACTATTCCAATTTTCGGTTCCTAAAAATCTAAAATACACCTGATTACTTACGTCTTAAGTTATCTTTTCTGGCCACCATTTTCTAGCACCACCATGTCACGCCACCTCTACCCCTATGTGTCACCGCCCCAGTCTCCCCCCTCCCTATAAATTCCCATCACTACTTCATTTCTTCATTTTATTTCTCAAGTTTTCCTTTCTCTCTCTTTGCTCTCTCGGTTTATCTCCCTCTAACTATCCCTCCCACGACCCTTGAACCACCACATCAACCACCATAAGCTTCCATTATTCTGCTCCTTTAAGCTGTTCCTCCACCATACCACCACCTACACCATACGACCACTATTATGCGCGTCTCCCTCCATGAACCAAGACACCAACCCGCGATCTCTACTCCTTTGTCTTCACCAAAATGCCACCTACCACCACCAAGGCAGCCACCGTGGAGCCTTCATCCACCATCGTGAGCCACCACGCCACCTATCTCTTTGATCCACGACCACTACCCTTCAATTGATAAGCGTTTCTTCGAATTTGCTTCTCGGTTTTAAGTCAGATTTTGTTCTTGAGCCTAATCTCTCCTCGTTCCTACATGCATGTGACTGTGGCAGCCTTGCCTCCCTTTGTTAGACTTTGCATGTGAGCTTCGATGTGTTCCGGGCATGATCGGGAGTGATCAGGATAAAGAAAATGATGATCGAGAATTTTTAGAGCACTGGAACATGCTTCTCCTCTAGGAAGCAACACAACTATGAGGTAAATGAGGGATTATCCCACTCAAACACATTTCTGTCAATTTTAAATTATGTTTGTGGATTTGTTTAACCTTCCTGTGAAATTTTATATATGATAATCATCGATTTTAATAGGGGTTACGGTAACACCTAGTCATGATTTATAAAAGGTTCTAGTTGATAATGATAAAATAATTTTTCCTAAACTATAGATAAGAATGATAATAAGAAGTTTAGTAATAAAGGGAAGTATTTTATAGACTAATGTAGACAATGAGATCTATACTAAGTAAAAGTAATAGAGACACACTATGCATGTTTTACGAGAATTATAATAACTAGATGAATACAAATTATGACTATTTTGGTAACAAGACAAATTAGATATAAAGAATAAAGTATTAAGAACCAAATTAATAAATACTCAGTTGGATTAAGCGGTTGTTTGGATACAAACCCCGGTTGGTCAAACCGAGGTTTGACCAACCCCAAAAATACATCCAACGGTCAAACGGAGTTTTGACTGTCTCGAACTACGTGAAGGATCAATATCAACCCTTAAATTTCTCTATTTCCCCAACTCCATTTTCCCAACTGGAAACCAAATAGACACTAAATAAGATGTCTTTATGATGATAATTGGATATGTTGAATTCAAGATAAGAAAGGAAATTATTGGATAACTACACGTGTGATTAATTGGTGTGATGTTGAATGTGTGTATATGTGTGTGTATGCTAAATGTATTAGATGAAATTATATGACTATATGTTAGCGTATGTATAGTATGATTTTATGAAAATCTGTTATGCTAAAACTACATATATGTATGTGTAATAAATCACGTTGTAAAATACAAATCAAGAATAAGTCTCGATAAGGTCCTGGCATGATGAGGTGATGACATGGCATGTGGTGTGGAATGATAAGATGAGATATACCTTGGAAAACGTGATGAGATAGTGACACATTGAGGTACAGGATAGTAATGTGAAAACATAATGGACAATGATGTGCAGCCACTTTGTTCTTAATTACCAACTAATAACCTAAGATAATCCATGTGAACACCCAAAAGTTATAATAAAAGTGTGAACTAAGAAAAGAATAAAAGTATCATTTAATGAATTATACAAGGGAGAAACCCACCTAATTAAATTGAACTACAACTACCCCTACACGTAAACTAATCATTTATCGGGCAAGTAAATTCATAAGAAGCAAACAAGGTAATAGTTAGACAATTAATCAACAACCAAGTATACATGTAAATAAGCCATAATTCTTAAGGGTAAGATAATCCAACACCCTGGTAAACAAGAAATACCCAACAAAATTTAATTCATCTTACTAATACAAGATCAATTTCATAAGGAACTTAGGATAATCCCTGGAAAATCTGAAACCCATAAAGTCGAAAGAGAGAGATGGTGAGAATGTAAGTAATAGAGTTTAAGTAAATGACTAAGATGCTCAGTCAGGAGGAAGCGAGAAAAAAGATGATTCTCAGGCATTAAGGACAAAGGCAAGCTATTGGAAGGACCCTATCAGATGACGAGTATAATGGAAGATAAAAGATTATGCATTGATCATGCATTGCCTGTATATGGTTTTGGCGTAAGGTCGTAATGAAAACTAGAGCATACCGCGTAGGGTTACACCGGAGGACATTCATGTTCGATCCCCATGAAGGATCTTGGGAGTACACTGATCAGCTGTGAACCCAATGGCTCGAGGGTAGTGCTTGAGAGCGGGTGTAACAATGCAAACCTGGTGTACTTTGACTAAAGACAGAGTGTAACTATGACTGTGGAGAATCGGTTCCATTATTTGAGTTGCCATGAATAGTGGTTGAGATCGATCCTTATTGATTGAGGACATGTGTGTCCTGATTACCTTGTGTGTTTGAATATGTTAACAGGTCCAAGGATGTGCAAAGATTTTGATAATGACAAGCACTCTTGAAGAAACCTATGCAAAAACAAAGACATGGAATCAGGTACTGAGTAACAGCGAAGATAATCGATTAGGTCACCTATGCTAATCGATTAGGAGCTTTCTGTTTTGGAAGAAATTGCATCAGGATGAAAGCTAATCGATTAGGGAAGCTAAACAATCGATTAGGTACTCACTGGAATTAAGGTAATCGATTATACACTTGAAGCTAATCGATTACAACAATCAGAAATGGGACAAAAGGCATCAGATATGAAATCTAATCGATTAAGGAAGACATATAATCGATTAGGAAGTCACTGGATTTAAGGTAATCGATTGCAAGACATTCTAATCGATTAGGCAGATGCGAAATCAAATTAAATGCATCAGGTACAGATGCTAATCGATTAGAGGAAGTGAAATAATCGATTAGTGAGTCTCTGACTTGAAGATAATCGATTACAACGCGAGGGTGTAATCGATTACGCTAGTGGAAAAACAGATTTAAGTGGGAAACCAGCTCATGTCTCCACCATTCTTCAAATTTCCACTAAGTGCAACGGCTATGATGAACTAGGGCACACCTCAACTGCTATCATGGCTCTATAAATGGAAGAAGAACACAAGCACAAGGAGCAACCAACAAGAAACCAAGAAGCAACAAATTCTTAGCTCTATCTTGTGCTTTGTAAGCCTATTTCTTGTATCTTGAAATACATTTGTATATCCTCTCATCTTGAGAGTTAGAATTTGGGAGAGCTTTTCATTTGTGTATCTACTCTATTAAGAGAGTGTATTGATTGTAAACACAAACACCAAACACAAGTTATTCACTCTAGGTTGAGTGGTTGTTCACTCTAGGTTGAGTGGTTACAAAGGTTGAGGGTTCAACCTTTGGGTATTGAGAGATTGTGAGATTGGGTGGGTTGCCCTTTGCTTGTGAGAATTGAGTTCTTGAGTGTGGGACACTAGGAAGCTGCAATTGCTCAAAGCTTGTATCTCAAATCTTCAATAGTGAAATCCTCTAAGTGGGTTGCTTAGAGGCGAGACGTACACCGGATTGGGTGGAACTCGTTATATCGGTTTGCAAGCTTCTCTTCCTTACTCTTTTACTTTCATATACTGCATATTAATTGATTGGTGTTGATTGATTGAGAAGAACACACTTAAACTTGCTTAATTTGTTATACTTCATATACTGCACACCAAGTGTTTGCTATATTGCCCCAGCAATATTTTCTTTTGTAGTGCATTGCATATCATCCTTTACTTGCTTTCACTTGCATACTCTCATAAACTTGGTTATAGAAATCAATTTCAAAGGTATTCCAAGCAAAAGTTTTATAACTCAATTCACCCCCCCTCTTGAGTATTGAGGCCACTTGAACAACAAGTGGTATCAGAGCTTGACTCTTGGTAGATCAAGCTTAACAGCTTCAAGAGACTAAATGGCCTCAAGTTCTCAAAATGTTTTTCCCGAGGGTGGTGCGATAAACAGACCTCCCGCTTTCAATGGGGAAGGGTATGCGTTTTGGAAAGAAAGAATGAAAATCTTCATTCAATCAATTGACTTGAGAATATGGAATGCCATTGAAAATGGTCCTTATATACCAATGCATACTATAGATAGTAAAAATGTTGAGAAACCTATAGATGAATGGACAAGTGAGGAAGAAAAGAAAGTTCAATATGGCTACAAAGCCAAAAATCTAATTACTATGGCTTTAGGTCAAGATGAATTTTTTAGAATAATGACATGCCAAACTGCTAAGGAAATGTGGGATACTCTACAAGTAACTCACGAAGGTACTAATGATGTAAAGGACTCCAAAATTAGTACTCTTACTAGTCAATATGAGTGCTTTAGATTAAACTCTCATGAATCAATTGTTGATATGCAAAAAAGGTTCACTCTCATCATTAATCAACTCATTACACTTGGAAAGACTTACACTAACAAAGAGCTCATTCATAAAGTGTTGAAAAGTCTTAACAGAGAATGGCAACCGCTAGTTACCGCCATCAAACAATCTCCTAGCATAAACGAAATGTCTCTTGCCACACTATTTGGTAAGTTACAGGAACAGGAACAAGAGCTGAAAGAATTAAAGATGGCGGAAGAGGAAGAAAAATCTTCCAAGAAAAAGGGTCTCGCTCTCAAGGCTACTTCCACAAATGAAGAAGAAGAATCCGGAAGTGAATTTGATGAAGAAGAAGAATTCGGACTATTTGTGAAACGCTTCGGGAAATTCATGAAAGGCAAACACCTTCAAAGAAGCTTCAAAAACCCAGGTAAGAAACCTATCACTAAAGAAAATTCTTCCTCACCCAATTGTTTTGAATGTGGCAAGGAAGGGCACTTCAAAGCAGATTGCCCAAATCTTAAGAAGAAGGGAAAAGAGAAAAGAGGAAGAAGGAGAGCATATATAGCATGGGATGAAAATGAGGTAAGCAGCTCGGATGACTCAGAGAATGAAGAAGCAAACCTTTGCCTCATGACCAATCACCATGAAGAAGATGATGAGGTAAATTTCCATGACTTAGATAAGGATGAATTACTTGATGCTCTAGAGGAATTGTATGATAAATTTACAAAAGTCTCCAATAGACTTAAGGTATCTAGAAAAACTAGTGACACTCTAGAGATGCACCTTATGGAGATTTGCAAAGAGAATGAATGCTTAAAAGAAGAATTGAAAAACGCTCAAACATGTTCCAATAGTAAACCATGTGATTTTGCAAAGAAGTGCATTGTGTTAGAAACCAAGGTTGAAGACCTAAATAGGACACTAGAGAAGTTCACTAATGGAAGAGATAATTTGAATATCCTACTTGGGCAACAAAAATGCATGTTTAGTAAAACCGGTTTAGGATATGACAAAGAACATAGTAATCATAAAAAGGAGAAGCACTATAAAAACTTCTTTGCACCACCAAGCAAATCCTCCTCACCTTTTATGAAATGCAATCATTGTGGTTCCAAAGGACATAGTGCTTATAAGTGTAGTGTTAGGAAACTAGGACCAAAGGTCTTAAGAAAGGTGTGGGTTCCCAAAGGGACATTACCACAAACTAACCTTAAAGGACCCAACATAAAATGGGTACCTAGTTCTCTAAACTGATTTTGTTTTGTAGGTATGCTTCAAGGCAAGCAACACCCATTGGTACTTGGATAGTGGGTGTTCAAAGCATATGACGGGAGACATAAGTAAATTTACATCATTCACTCCCAAACGAAAAGGAAGTGTCACCTATGGAGACAACACTAAAGGAAGAATCCTAGGCATTGGAAATATTGGTAAGAATTCTTCCACATCCATAAATGACGTATTGTATGTTGAAGGCCTCAAGCATAATCTACTTAGCATAAGTCAATTATGTGACAAAGGATATAGAGTCTTATTTGAATCAAATTATTGCATAATTGAGAATAAGCTAAATAAAGAGGTCAAATTTGTTGGAAAAAGAATTGATAACATTTACATGATAGATGTGGATAGTTTGTCTACAAATGATGAACAATGCTTTATCTCAAAAGAGGATGAAACTTGGCTATGGCATAGAAGAATAGCTCATATACATGTAGACCACTTGAACAAACTTGTTTCTAAGGATTTAGTAATTGGTTTACCAAAGCTTAAGTTTGAAAATAGATTTTGTGATGCATGTCAAAAGGGAAAACAAGTAAAGGCATCTTTTCAATCCAAAATCATCGTTTCCACTCAAAGGCCTTTACAACTTTTGTACATGGATTTATTTGGACCATCCAAAATCAAAAGCTTTGGAGGAAATTACTATGGTCTAGTTATAGTAGATGACTATTCAAGATATACATGGACATTGTTTCTTGCTCATAAAAATGAAGCATATCATGCATTCAAGAAACTTGCAAAGATTATCCAAAATGAACAAAACTCAAAAATTGCATCCATTAGAACCGATCATGGGGGAGAGTTTGAAAATCAATCTTTCGAAAAGTTTTGCGAAAAACATGGTATAAATCACAATTTTTCAGCTCCTAGAACTCCACAACAAAATGGAGTGGTTGAAAGGAAAAATAGATCTTTAGTGGAGCTTGCTAGAACCATGCTAAATGAAAACAATATTGCAAAACATTTTTGGGCCGATGCGATAAACACCGCATGTTATGTTATGAATAGATGTTTGATAAGGCCTATTCTAAAGAAAACCCCCTATGAGCTTTACAAGGGTAGAAAACCCAATATTGCATACTTTCATATTTTTGGATGTAAATGTTTTGTGCTCAACAATGGAAAGGATAATCTAGGAAAGTTTGATGCAAAATCTGATGAGGCAATATTCCTAGGATATTCTCAATCAAGTAAATCTTATAGAATTTTCAACAAACGAACAAATACCATCGAAGAATCTATTCATGTTAAGTTTGATGAAAATAGCCATAACCCTCCGAGAAAGGAAGATGTTGATGATCTTGTAGGTACTTTCCAAGAAATGAACTTGGAAGACAAAGAAGAAGTCAACAATGATGGAGGTGCAACACAAATTGAGAGACAACAAGATTGGGTAACCTTGAAGGATCATCCCTTGGACAAAATCATTGGAGAAATAACCAAAGGGGTAAGTACTCGAAACGCCATTAGAAATGCATGCAATCACTTGGCTTTTGTATCCCAAATTGAACCCAAAAATATTGATGAAGCCATTATTGATGAGCATTGGATGTTGGCCATGCAAGAAGAGTTAAATCAATTTGAAAGAAATGAAGTTTGGGAACTTGTGCCAAGACCCAATGACCATCTAATAATAGGCACCAAATGGGTTTTTAGAAATAAGCTAGATGAAAATGGTATAATAACAAGAAACAAAGCTAGACTAGTTGCAAAGGGATACAATCAAGAAGAGGGAATAGATTATGAAGAAACGTATGCTCCCGTAGCTAGGTTAGAAGCCATTAGGTTATTGCTAGCTTTTACATGTTGTATGGATTTCAAACTTTATCAAATGGATGTCAAAAGTGCTTTTTTAAACGGCTTCATTCAAGAAGAAGTTTATGTAGATCAACCTCCCGGTTTTGAAAATCATAAATTTCCAAACCATGTCTTTAAATTAAGAAAAGCTTTATATGGTTTGAAACAAGCTCCAAGAGCTTGGTATGAAAGACTAAGCAAATTCCTTTTAGAACACAATTTTGAAAGAGGAAAGGTTGATACTACACTGTTTATAAAACGCAAAAATAATGACATTCTTTTGGTACAAATTTATGTTGATGACATAATATTTGGTGCTACTAATGAGAATCTTTGTCAAGAGTTTGCCAAGATCATGCAGAATGAATTTGAAATGTCCTTGATGGGAGAACTCACATTCTTCCTCGGATTGCAAATAAAATAAGCGAATGATGGAACATTCATTAGCCAAACTAAGTACTGTAAGGAACTACTTAAAAGGTTTGGAATGGACAAGGCAAACGAGATAGCTACACCCATGAGCACATCCTGCTATCTAGACAAAGATGAAAAGGGTAAGGACATCGAAATCACCAAATATCGAGGTATGATTGGATCCTTACTATATTTGACTGCTAGTAGGCCCGATATTATGTTTGCGGTATGCATGTGTGCTAGATATCAAGCATGTCCTAAAGAATCACATTTAACTGCCGTAAAAAGAATTTTGAAATATCTTGTGGGTACTCAAAATGTTGGTTTGTGGTATCCCAAAGGCGTTGAATGTAATCTTTTAGGATATTCCGACTCTGACTTTGCTGGATGTAAACTTGATAGAAAAAGCACTAGTGGCACATATCATTTACTTGGTAGCTCCCTTGTTTCTTGGCATAGCAAGAAGCAAGCAAGTGTTGCATTATCGACGGCTGAGGCAGAATATGTAGCCGCCGGTAGTTGTTGTGCTCAAATTCTCTGGATGAGACAACAACTTCTTGATTTTGGCATTGTTTTAAACAAAGTACCCATCAAATGTGATAATACTAGTGCCATTAATATCTCAAAGAATCCAGTTATGCACTCTAGAACCAAGCACATTGAGATTAGACATCACTTTATTAGAGATCATGTGTTAAAAGGGGATTGTGTACTTGAACATGTTGAAACTTCTAGGCAACTAGCTGATATCTTCACAAAACCCTTGGCTAGAGAACGATTCATTCACATAAGAAGAGAGTTAGGTATTCTTGATATGTCCAGTTGTGTTTGAATGATAGGATATTTTGATAAGAACTATGTTGAATGGCATGATGCATTGTACATATTACATTTCATGATTGGAACTTTGCTGTATGTAAAATTTGAAGTTTTTGACTCAATAATCGATTACATGGCTACTCACAATCGATTACTATGCTTCTATTTCCATTATAATCGATTAGTACTTACTATAATCGATTACAATCATTCTGTTTCTAAGATAATCGATTATCATTGATCCACAATCGATTACAAAGCTTCTGTTTCAGGTTCAAAATGTTTCCTCTTCTTTATAATCGATTACCACATTGCTCCAATCGATTACCCCCTGTATGAAACGTTTGAAATTCCCCAAAAACAATGATCTAATCGATTACCACCTGTCTCGTAATCGATTAGCACGCGTTCTGAAGAGTCAAAACTGCAATTTCCTAGGCACACTCGAACCACTCCCTCTCTTAACTCACTTCACTCCTTTCTAAACTCTCTTTCCTCCTTCCTAAACCTAATTCTCACCTATAAATACCCCTTCCTTCATCTTCTCATCTCACACTACCTCCTTCCTCTCAAACCTCTCAAAAACTCTTTACCACTCATCTCTCTTCATCTTCCTCTTTGCCTTTTCCAACCCTGTCTACCTCTAGAAATGTCAAGAGAGCTAGGTCCTCTGCTGCTCAAGCTCATAACCCCCTTGACTTCTCAAGGTTCTTCTCTTCTCCTAGAGAACTTCAAAACTTCATGAAGAACTTTTCTGAAAGGGAGATTATGACCCCTCACTACACTATTGCCGACACTTTTGACAACCCAAGCCTAACCTTCACCCAAAGCCTCCACCACTACAACCTCTTCCCCTCCCTCTCCCTCAAAGAAGAAGAATACTATCCTGAACTCATGAGGGTATTCTACTGTAACCTCTGCCTTGTGAATGGGATGGTTGAATCCAAGGTAAAGAACACAACCATCAAACTATCAAATGCCCAATTTGCGGAAATTTCCAAACTGCCTCTCAACAACGCTGACTTTGATGGAGGCGAACCTGAGGACGAATGGGGTTTTAATCCCATCACTGCCCGTCGCTCTTTGTGGAAACCAGATCCTCCTATGAGCAACCACAAGCTGGTAGGCCACTTGACCATGAACAACCGCCTGCTTCACTTTTTCTTGGTCAAGATGATTGTTCCCCGTGGTGGGAACTATGCTCTGGTTGAAGAGGATGATGTCCTCCTAATGTGGGCAATGCTGAACCACAAGAAGATCAACTGGGTTCAGTTGATCAAGTTTCATATGCGCCATGCGAAGGATCAGCAAAAGCTCCCCTATGGTATCCTCCTCACCAAAATTTTCAAATTCTGTGGAGTAGATTTGGCAGGGGAACTCTCTGAGAAAGTGCCCCCAAGAGCTTGCATTGGCACTTCCCACCTCAACAAAATGGGCATGGTCTGCATTGCTGGAATGTGGATTCTCAGGAGTGATCGAGAACATAGTGCCAATCCCTTTGCTGAACCTGCTGCTCCTCCTCCTCTACCTCAACCACAAGCTGCACCATCAGCCTCTTCATCTGCACCACAAGCTGACCCCTTTGCATCTCTCTACGCCCATCTTGACCGCCGCTTCGATCGCCTTGAAAACTCCCTGCAAGAGTTTTCAATGACCGAGCAGCAATATTTTGAGATGATGCAGCAGCGATATGAAGAGCTGTCTCACCAAATTGCAGAAATTCGCTTCTTCAACCCGGATAATTAAGATCCTTAGTTATGCTTTTGTTTAGTTGTGCTTTTGTTATTGCTCTTTTAAATCATGAATCATTTTGCTTTATGTATTTCCCATTTTCACATCAATAAAATTATCTCGTTTCAGTTCATACTATATCTCTTTCATTACTCATATTATTTTTGATGATTACAAAGGGGGAGAAGAACATCATGTCTTGTTCATATGTGTTAGATGCTCTGATATGTGTTCACATCTTGCTTATCTCTTGTTTAAAATTTGAATAATATTATCTGTTTATTAAATTCCTTTTGATAGGGGGAGAGTTATAGATAAGAGATAATAGATAAGAGATAAAAGGAGATAAGACATTTGCTGCTGATTACTCTGATTTTTTAAATTGGTCATCTGCTATTTGAAAAAGAGAAAATATAGCAGAGTTGTTTTTGCAAAAAGATAAAATTAGAGATAAGTCTATATTATTTAAACTAACAACCCTCAAGAGATGAATATAGTTGTCATCATCAAAAAGGGGGAGAATGTGTTTGAATATGTTAACAGGTCCAAGGATGTGCAAAGATTTTGATAATGACAAGCACTCTTGAAGAAACCTATGCAAAAACAAAGACATGGAATCAAGTACTGAGTAACAGCGAAGATAATCGATTAGGTCACCTATGCTAATCGATTAGGAGCTTTCTGTTTTGGAAGAAATTGCATCAGGATGAAAGCTAATCGATTAGGGAAGCTAAACAATCGATTAGGTACTCACTGGAATTAAGGTTATCGATTATACACTTGAAGCTAATCGATTACAACAATCAAAAATGGGACAAAAGACATCAGATATGAAATCTAATCGATTAAGGAAGACATATAATCGATTAGGAAGTCACTGGATTTAAGGTAATCGATTGCAAGACATTCTAATCGATTAGGCAGATGCGAAATCAAATTAAATGCATCAGGTACAGATGCTAATCGATTAGAGGAAGTGAAATAATCGATTAGTGAGTCTCTGACTTGAAGATAATTGATTACAACGCGAGGGTGTAATCGATTACGCTAGTGGAAAAACAGATTTAAGTGGGAAACCAGCTCATGTCTCCACCATTCTTCAAATTTCCACTAAGTGCAACGGCTATGATGAACTAGGGCACACCTCAACTGCTATCATGGCTCTATAAATGGAAGAAGAACACAAGCACAAGGAGCAACCAACAAGAAACCAAGAAGCAACAAATCCTTAGCTCTATCTTGTGCTTTGTAAGCCTATTTCTTGTATCTTGAAATACATTTGTATATCCTCTCATCTTGAGAGTTAGAATTTGGGAGAGCTTTTCATTTGTGTATCTACTCTATTAAGAGAGTGTATTGATTGTAAACACAAACACCAAACACAAGTTATTCACTCTAGGTTGAGTGGTTATTCACTCTAGGTTGAGTGGTTACAAAGGTTGAGGGTTCAACCTTTGGGTATTGAGAGATTGTGAGATTGGGTGGGTTGCCCTTTGCTTGTGAGAATTGAGTTCTTGAGTGTGGGACACTAGGAAGCTGCAATTGCTCAAAGCTTGTATCTCAAATCTTCAATAGTGAAATCCTCTAAGTGGGTTGCTTAGAGGCGAGACGTACACCGGATTGGGTGGAACTCGTTATATCGGTTTGCAAGCTTCTCTTCCTTACTCTTTTACTTTCATATACTGCATATTAATTGATTGGTGTTGATTGATTGAGAAGAACACACTTAAACTTGCTTAATTTGTTATACTTCATATACTGCACACCAAGTGTTTGCTATATTGCCCCAGTAATATTTTCTTTTGTAGTGCATTGCATATCATCCTTTACTTGCTTTCACTTGCATACTCTCATAAACTTGGTTATAGAAATCAATTTCAAAGGTATTCCAAGCAAAAGTTTTATAACTCAATTCACCCCCCCTCTTGAGTATTGAGGCCACTTGAACAACACCTTGGTGTTACAGGAACTTGGATGACTCTGGCAGAAACGTTACGCCTAGTGTCAGACTATGCAGGATAATTTTAATGGTTGAGATGATATGAATTTAGGGCTCACATGTATTGCATTCACAATACTAAAAGAAGAATAAATAATGGAATACTTGCATACATGCATAGAAATACATTTGATTAATTTTTGGTGTGATATGTGATATATGGGTTTGACAATATTGATGTGGTGATGAACATGAAACCGTTGAAAAAGACTACATGATTCCCCTAGAGACGAGTTAACCAATGAAAGTTGAGATAATATTAAGTGCGATGGGTCGAGTCAGGGGTGAGGTTATGAGAGGAAAGTGATTAGTGGATGGTGTGGGACTGAGGCTTAATCCTTGGACGTGGTTCGTATTATAATCTGTGCATTAGATAGGAGAGATGTCAGAAATGACAACTTCTTTGATGTTTGTGAGTAAAGGGACATTCCTGACCTTTACAATTATTTTTCAAAAACAAGAAGAGATAGGAAACACTAGAGGATTCCACCAATAGCTGATAGGCTGGAACCTAGTATCATAGGAGTCATAGCGGCTGATCCCGACGACATATCCATTTGCGCAACTTTAGAGTCATCCCACCCTTTTGACAAGGATATCGAGGTAAGAGAAAGTTCCATCAGAAGTTATGGAGACCCACCTTAGTCACTGAGAATCGATGAGTATGAGGAGCTAGTTGGGTGAGAAGCTACCGTAGTGGAAGACTTGTTGGGACCGCATCCACAACCTGATCCCCCAAGAGTCCCAAGGTCATCCATTCTCGAGTACATGTCTTTATCCCTTGCAACTGAAGAACCTGAGGAAAATTTAGAAGAAGACACCGAGGAAGAATGTCTGGACGTTATGGTAGTAGACCCTCAGACCACACTAGACATAGTACCCATCGCCATCCTCACCGAGCCCATACCAGCTCATTCCTCTACAATGGAAACTGAGGTCTAGGTTCGACAGATACTGCCCTCGCCAATGACCAAGCTCCTAGCAAAAGCTGAGTAGGACCACTCCTAAAGCTTCCTCTAATGTATATAGGAGCTTCACCTATGGAGAAACTGAAGACATCATAGAGATAACCCCAGAAACCCATGACCTGTTTGCAGCTGCTTACAATGCGTATCACCAAAGCCGTTCCAGACGATCAGGGTCGTCAACCAGTAGGGACCCCTTTAGCTCATTACCTTTGGGAAAGGATTAGTTTGCTAGCCTCATTCATGAATAATGTTTGTTGTGTCTTGTCTTGGGAGCCTGTATGCCCCTAATTTTTAGAGTATGTACAGTTTGTTAACAATGACCATGTATTATATATTAGTGATGTATATAATGTTTCCATTCCACTATTTTTTCATGTAAAAAAACTTCCATATTTTTCTAAAAGTCGTAACCTTTCAGTTAAGTAGAATGATCTAGTGGAAGGGATTGTCCTAGTTAACCAAGGGACACATGGAGGAAAAGAGATGGAATACAATGGATTATATTTTAAGAAAATGAGAAAATTTAGAAAGTGAAAAATACTAGAGAAAGTGTGAAATATGGAAAATGAAATCTAAATTAGAATCTGATCCGGTATGTATACCGGCCCCTAAAGATCAGTGAACATCGGACCACATTAAATAATAATAATAATAATAATAATAATAATAATAAGTTAAGGAAAATAAAGGTTGAAATATCTAAAAAACCGGAGTGTTCATTGAACATCAGTATGGATTTTCAAGCTTGACATTGGTTTAAAAAGCTACCACAAAGTCAGAGTCAGGTGCAAGTGGGCAACTTGCTTCTGATCAAAGCCTGCAGTATTGACAGGGGTCAAATCGCAAGTTGTACCATGAGTAGTTCTATAAATAAAAAATATTCATTAACTATCATAAGTTACATTGATTCCACTTATTAATTTCTCTCTGAACTTCATTATTATTCTGTTATTCCTTTTATTGATTTAAGCATCAGAGACCCTTTTACAGGTACAACCCCGGTGTGTCCCATTCAGTTCAGACAGTGCAAAGGAAAGCAAAAACTTGAAGGACATAGTGATCCCCACTAGACCTATATTTTACAAGGACTCCCATTAAGACAGTGTAATAATAAAGAAAGAGAAAGAGAAAGAGAGAGAAAGAGTGAGGTTTTGACACCGGCTGTGAGTGGTGTACATTACCTCTTACACATTGGACATAACTTTGGCACGCCCTTAGTCCCACATCTCTAAAAGATAGCAAGTCATGGAGCAAAATAGGAGAAACACGACTCTGGAGGGTCATGTTTAGAATTTGGCCCAAAGGATGGAGCCACAAGTCCTGGAGTATGCCTTAGGAATTATAGAAACACCAGGAACTGACTGGAATCAAGGAAGACTAGCTACAGTGGTGCACCCACGAATCCAGACATATGATGAGCAAAAGTTGATGTATAGGATAGAGGCCTTAGCAGGACAAAAGAAGGACCTGCAACAAGGCGGAGAGAGTGGGGAATATCGGTTCAACATCCCTTTTATAAGAAGGTTAATGAACATTCCAATTTTAAGGCACTTATAAATGCCCCAACCATTGTTAACTGGAAAATATACCAGAGAGATGGATCTGGGAAAACACTTGGATGCGTATGCGAATGAGTCTCTTTTCCCAGGTGCTAAAGAAGACGTGATGTGCAGAATGTTCCCCAGGACGTTGTCGGCTGAAGCCTTGAGATGGTTCAAGGAGCTAGCGCTAGGGTCTATCGATTCATGGGATGATATGGCCTAAGCATTTTTATAACACTTTGTCATTTCTCGAGACGCTCCAAGAACATCCCGTACCTTGGCTCAAATAAAGTAAGGTGCTGATGAAGGTCTAAAAGATTTTTTGAAATGGCCTTGGTGTCGAGGTTGATAAAGCAAATCCAATTGCATATAGCAATTGAGGCCCCGCAACCGTAGTTACCTTTTGATCTATCTTTACAAAAAGGAGCCTTGCAAACCTTTTAAGAGTTTAGGAGAAAGGCTGTGAAGTACGTTGGAAGAGAGATGCACCTCGCCGTTGCTAAAAGTAAGACAACAATTGTAGAGGAAAAGACTCTGATTCAAGAAAAGAGAGGTTCGAAGTATGATTCTAGAAGTCACAATAGAGATTTAGCTCTACGATAGAAGAAGTGAAAGAATGTTAATTTTATACACTATGCACACTTATTAGTCCGACTCTGATTGATATTGAGGGAAATTGGAATACTAGGGCTGATAGTATATGGAGTGAAAAAACCTGTACTTATGAAGCACCTAGGAAACACCAATAAGTACTATGAATTCCATGAATAAATTGGTCATAACACCGATAAGTGTAGACAGTTGAAAGATGTGATTGAAGTTTTAATCCATAAAGGGAAATTGAAGGAATACCTTTTCAAATAGTAGATTTTTGATGAGTAAGAGAAAGTGAAATCTTAGAGGATGGAACATACTCTGAAAGTAGAAGAAAGGAGTTCCAAGAAACCGGCCTTAGAGAAAGGCAAAGCCATAGTCGACAATATAGCTGAGGATGATGATGGAATAATGATGCCCCCACCTTCAGGAAGAAAGGATGTTATTGATATGATGGTAGGTGGATTTACGGGGGTGGAGTATCCACTTCAGCTAGGAAGAATCATCTATGAATGATTATGTTTGTACAAGCTAAGACAGATAATAAGTCATACCGAGGTGGGATCCAGACCCGGCCCATAGTTTTTTCAGATGATGACTACTAGCTTACCATTCCAGGAGGTGATAACACACTTGTAATTGAGGCCGTAATATCCAAAAAGACAATTCAGAGGATTTTAGTTGATCAAGAAAGTTCATGCGATGTAATTTTTTATGAATATTTTAAGATGGGTCTGCCAGACTCAGATTTGCAGCCTTACACTTAGGATTTCAGTGCTTTCAATGGGGCGAAGCAGCCAACCAAGGACTACTTGGACACCAGGCTCATATTTGAAGGGGAACCGAGGTCGAGAACGGTTCGAACTAGGGTATTGGTGATAGATGTTAAGTCATCATTCAACAAGATCCTTGGGAGACCATCCTTAAATGCTTTAGAAGTAGTGGTGTCAACACCGCACCTGTTAATAAAGTTTATACACAAAGATAACTAAGCCTCCTTAGTGAAAGGAGACCAAAAAATGGCCCGCTATTGCTATAACTTGAGTGTTCAAATGACGAAGTTAGAGAAGTCCATCAAGAAAAGACAATTGAATGATGGGGGAACCATTCTAAGGTAAGTAAATTTGATTGACTTAGATCCCAGAGAGGAATTGATAACTGACCTGGTGAACCTAGAGAGGCCAACACCGGAAGAAGGGATAAAAGTAGTTCCTCTTGAGGAGGACCCAACTAAGACAATGGGAATTGATGACCACTTGGAGACCTATATAGAGGAGAGGTTGGTGAAACTGCTTAAGGAATATAAGCACCTTTTTGCATGGATTGCGACCGATATGCCTGTGATAGATTCTAATTTCTGTTGTCATAAATTATCTGTATATCTGGAGTCAAAAGCAGTGGCTGAGAAAAAGAAAAGGTTAGGCCCGGAGAAGCAGTAAGCGGCTTGTGAGCAAATTGATGAGTTATTGAAGGTCGACTTCATCAGGGAAGTCTAATATTTATCGTGGGTCTCAAATGTTGTAATGGTCAAGAAAGCTAACAGCAAATGAAGAATATGCACAAATTTCACAAATTTGAACAAGTGTTGTCCTAAGGATCCATACCCCTTACCAAGCATAGATCATATGGTGGATGATTCGTCGGGGTACCAATTTTTGTTATTCATGGATGCTTACTTTGATTATAATCAGATTTTCATGTGGAAGGATGACGAAGAGAAGACAACCTTTGTCAATAATAAAGGAGCTTTTGTTATACTGTAATGCCTTTTAGACTGAAGAACATCGGGGAAACGTAGCATAGGATGATGAACAAAGTGTTCAAGGTCATGCATTCCAAAATGGTCAAGGTGTACATAGATGATATCATAGCTAAGATTCTGGTCAGAGGAGATCATGTGGAAGACTTAAGAAATATTTTTTAAAGAATTCAGATGTATAATATGAGATTGAATCTGTTGAAGTGTACCTTTGCAGTCCCAACAAGACGATTTTTAGGTTTCATGCTGTAAATAGAGTGATAAAAGAACTACAGAGTCCCACAAATGTCAGGGAAGTTTAATCACTGAACAAAAATATGGCTACATTATTGTAGTTCATGCCTAAGATGGCATACCGGTCACTTCCACTATATAAAGTGCTGAAGAAGAATTAAAAGTTTAACAGGGGTGAGGAACAAGAGAACATTTTTTGAAGTTTAAAAGAAGTTTTAGCAAACCCTCTGGTATTGACCAGACTGGACCTAGGGGAGCAACTTTTCCTCTATCTGCTAGTCTCAGATGAAGCGTTAGGGGTAGTTCTTATGAAAGAAACCTTGGAAGAACAACGATTATTGTATTTTGTTGGAAAGGTTTTGCAAGGGTCGGAGAGCCGGTATCAAAAGTTAAAGAAAGCCGCTTTGGCTCTGGTCTGGACATCATGACGATTGAGGCAATATTTCCATGTCCATTGTAACATCCTGTTTTTAATAGTAGCTCTATTATGTAATTTATGAAGCATGGAAGGTCTGTAAGTGTTAATTAATGAATAAAACACTCTATGGACGGCTTTTAATGCTCCAAAAGTTTCATTTTTAGGTATAATTCTATAACTTATATAGATCCCTATTAATGAGGCCCAAATTCTGAGTGAAAATACCTTAGAAAGAACTGTCCGAGTGAGAAAGAGAGGCTATTCCGAGTGAAAACTGCAAATTCCGAGTGACCAAGAGGAATTTCGAGTGGAAAATGGGAATACTGAGTACCAATGGTGTTTTCTGAGTGGAACATGGTCAGGAGGACTTATTCCGAGTGAGAGATTGTCTCAGAGACTCACTGCTGAGTCAAACATGTCAGAAAGACTCAATTTCGAGTCAAATATTATCCAACGACTCAATTTTGAGTCATACATTGCTAGGCATCTCTATCTATGAATAAAATTTTCCCAAAAGTTTTACTTCCGAGAGGAAAGACTTATATATTCCGAGTGGAGAAATCCTAAAAAAACCATTTCTGAGTAGAGTGTTGTTGGAATGATTTCGAGTGAGACTATAGCCATCTGTTCCGAGTGATGGAGGTTCAAAGGAATTCCGAGAAGAATTAGTGCAACTCTGATGAATGAAGATTTCTGAATGTATTCTCCGAGTGAGAAATGTAAGTTTATGCCGGGTAATAAATGTGAAATACATTTAAGATTGTGTTAAAGTTAAATACACCGAGAGGTATGAGAAGTATTCCGAGTGAATGGAGCCCCAGATTCCGAATGAGTGTTCAATTAGATGGGAGTCAGTTCTGGGAGGTTTACCAAGTTGATATGATTGAATGAAGACTCGGTTACCGAGTGAAAGTATGAGTAGAAGATGACTCAGTCTGGACAGATTCTACCGAGTGAGAAACCAAGTAAATTGAGTCGGATTCAGATGAATTCCGAGTGAATAGCAGGACTCGCTCAAGCGAGTGGGATTACGCTTGAACGAACTGATGTAAGGAAACACCCGGTGTCCTCTAGCTCGCATCAGAGTACTGATGAAGGAAAGGAAGGGTCCAGTATGATGCAGACCAAATAAGAAATTCACTCCGGTTAGGAAGTTAACCGTCCTTAGAACATGTGTGGACACCGGATGAACCGAGACGGTGTTCACTGAATCTGACCTCTTCGCTTTCTTTCATGGGCGTTGTCCCTCACACTTCACACCGCCTTCTTCACTCCACACCGCCCCTCACATTCAATACCACCCTCACTCCATACCGACCTCACAGCACACCGCCCTCACTCCATACCGACCTCACAGCACACCGCTCTCACTCAACACCGCCTCACACTACACTCCGCTCTCACACTACATTCCACCCTCATAAATTCAATACCGCCCTCTTCAAAATCTCCAACAACGAACACCTTTTAACTCCACTCAGACCACTTTATATAAATTAATATATCACTAACCTCCTTAATACAAAGATGACAGTGAGACGAGTCAAAAGGTTCCATTAAATCTCACCTAATCCTCCATTCAAGTCTGCCACTTATTCTCTCATTATTAACAACTCACCACCTACATACGAACCACTTAGCAAATCACACAATCTTTTTCTTCTTCTTCTTATCCTTGTACGTTCAAAAGGCTGTTCTTTCCATTTCTTCCATTACGGACTGGAACGAGGAAACTACAAGACATACCTTGTTAATCAAAGGACATCAAATCAAGTAAGAGGGGACAGGGTTGTGAATATTTGTGAGATGGGTAGAAGTGTATGCTGTTCTAGGATTCCAAAATTAACTTCGTAACTTGTTGCTCATTTTTGAAATTGAAAACGTGTGAATTTGACTCTGACTTCTTTATGTCAAAATAATTTAGAATTGGTTTCATGTCAAAATCACGTTTGTAACTCCAGATACGTTCTAAATACTAATCTGTGTACATTTTGGAAAACTTATCTTGAGGCAGTATGGTATTTTGTGAATAAGTAGTATTTCTGATTGGAATCTGAAACTGTGTTCTTCATGAAAGTTGTAGATAATTGTATTATTGAGTTATGGAAAGTGGAATCATCTAAAAAGGAGTTGATTTGCCCATGTTATGACTATTTTGCTAATGTATGTTGCTGTTGGGGATGCTGAAAGTCACTTTAAAAGGCTATTTTGAAAGAAAATGATATTTTCTCTATGGATAAAGATTAATTATTAAATTTTTGAGTAATTATGAATTATTATAAATGCTGTTGAGTATCACACAGTTTGTATATTATGATGGTGAATAATTATGAATGACATAATTAATATATATGTACATGAATGCCTTGTGTTTATTGACCTATGTGGTTGAAACAGTAAATCCATGATGTTGTGAATTATTATGTGTATTGTGTCCCTTGAGGACTTGTATTATCCAAGAGGTTTTGGAAATGTGGAGATCATGGTATGTTAAAAGAATTAAAGGCATTCATGCATCATAAGCATTCAGACGCACCGTGGAATTTAGGGGTTCCATGATTGCCTACCCTGGTGGGGGGTTACTCTATGATGAGTTAAGCCCTATTTTGTTGTGTGCCATGGAGTGTAGGGATTCATGGTTTATGCAAAAGTCCTACTTATGATATTGTGTACTTCGGTACTTAAGCGCCATGAAGTATAGGGATTCATGGTATATGCTAAAGCCCTATTTGTGTCTCTATGAGACTTTTACTGCAGTATTCCCACCAAAACCAAATGGATCCAGCATGACATCATTTGACTAATTAAAGATCTATTAAATGGACTTGTTTGGCATATTCATCATACCATTATGAGTTGTTGATTGTGTCTGTGCAATTTTATCTATTTTATATTTATTCTATATTCTGTCTCACTCTTACATTAATTTTTACAGTGAATGACACGCAGAATGCAGAATGATGCCATGATTGATGCCTATTCGAATTATTACTCGAACTTTGATTTTATGGGTTGTAATAAGTATAACATGTCATGTACCATTATCTTCTCAATCGTTTCCGCTACTTAAATATTTTCTTGAATTTAATTATTCACGACTAGTATGTATGATAATTTTTCCGCTGTTATTAATTGTTACATAAACTCTGAATTAAATTTATAAATTTTAAAATGATCTTTCGAAAAAGCGAAAAATTTACTTGAAAATTTTAATTAACGTTTCGGGGCGTTACATGTTGGTATCAGAGCATTTTCAAAAATTCAGGACCAATTGTTATGACATGTACTGTTTCTCGACATAATATGTGAAATGTTTGATTTCTTGCTTGATAACATGCTAAATGTGTACTATGTGACTTGTGCCTGACTGATTAATTGTGAAAAGATTTGTTTGATTACCTCTTGATAATATGATAAATGTGTTATATGATTTATTGCTTAACTGATAAACCGTAGAATAATGATAGTTATGTAGTATTTATATATGATATATTATCCCTTAGAATTGGTATAAACCAAACTACGAATATAGGATGGCAAGAAACAATAACAACAACGATATGGCAGCAGCTTTCAACCGTTTAGCTGAAGCCATAGAACGACAAAACCAACCAAGGAGCACTGGAGGACTCCATGGGTTAGACCACTTCCTGAAGAGAAAGCCTTCACAATTCAAAGGAGGTTATAATCCAGAAGGAGCATATCTTTGGGCCAAGGAAATGGAGCGCATCTTTTGAGCATTGCCCTGCACAGAATGCGAAAAGGTGGAGTATGCCACCTATATGTTGGTGGAAGAGGCAGAGAACTGGTGGATTCATGCTAGAATCCGTATGATCGAGACTGACAGACCCTTGATCTGGGCCAACTTCAAAGACTGTTTCCTGGAGAAATATTTTCCAGCAAGTGTGAAAAGTCGCAAGGAGCTGGAATTTATGGAGTTGAAACAAGGCTCGATGTCCGTTGGAGAATATGCTGCAAAGTTTGAAGAACTATCTCTCTTTTACCCTCCTTTTCAACAGGCTGGTGCCGAAGAATCGAAATGTGTTAAATTTGAGAACGGACTGAATCTGGAAATCAAAGAGGCGATAGGGTACCAAGAAATTCAGAGTTTTCCTATTCTGATCAACAAATGCAGAATTTTTGAAGAGAATCACCAAGCCAGACTGGCACATGAAAGGGCCAATAGACAACTGAAACCTCAGTCAGTTGATTTCAAAAGAAGAGGATCGTTCTATCCAAGTCGCTCTAGAGGAGGATCATCATCATCGTCATCTTTTGATAGACGCAACAATATGAGGTGTCTTAAGTGTGGAGGTAATCATCATGTACGTGATTGTAACAGACGTCTTGAAGAGGTCACTTGCTTTCGATGTAATCAAAAAGGACACATCAGTCCAAATTGTCCGCAGAATAATCAAAACAACAACAGGAACACTATGAGTGAACCAAGAGGCTCTAATTATCAGAAAGGCTGTGGAGGAGACACACGTACTGCCCAACCTCCAAGACAGAACAGGGAGTCCACAGATCAAAGGTTGCAACAAACAACTGGGAGAGTCTTTGCCATCAGTGGTTCAGAGGCAGACCAAGCTGATGACCTCGTACAAAGTAAGTGTGAGATTAATGGTACAATCCTATCTGTGTTATTTGATTCTGGTGCTACGCATTCTTTCATTTCTGATGAGTGTGTTAGACGCTTTCAATTACCTGTGAAGCCTATGACATATGATCTGATTGTTTCCACTCCCACCGATACACAACTTAGGACTGCTAAGGTGTGTAACGAATGTTCTATACTCATAGAAGGTAGACACTTTCTAGTTGATCTTGTTTGTTTACCTTTGAAAGATCTGGAGGTGATACTGGGGATGGACTGGTTATCGGCAAATCGAGTCTTGGTGGACTGTCACAACAAGACCGTGATATTTCCATCAGAAAATCTAAATTCTGACAACCTCAAGACCTATGTATTACAAGGTGAAAGTCAATTGTTTGCTTTATTCACTCTTTACAAAGAAGATGGTGAACCTAAAGCAATCGAGATGCCGGTTGTTTCTAAATTTCCTGAAGTATTTCCTGAGGATGTCTCAAGTTTACCTCCAGAACGCGAGGTAGAATTCTCCATTGATTTAATTCCAGGAGCAGGACCAGTGTCTAAAGCTCCATACCGTATGGCACCAATTGAACTGGCGGAACTAAAGAAACAAATTGAAGAGTTGCTGGAGAAGCATTTCATCAGACCTAGTGTGTCACCATGGGGAGCGCCAGTATTGCTCGTCAAGAAGAAAGATGGAAGCATGAGGTTATGTGTAGATTATCGTCAGCTGAACAAATTGACGGTGAAGAATAGATATCCTCTACCCAGAATTGATGATCTGATAGATCAATTGAGAGGCGCTGCAGTGTTTTCCAAGATTGATCTATGATCGGGGTATCATCAGATTCGTGTCAAGTCTGAGGATATTCCAAAGACAGCCTTTAGAACACGATATGGTCATTACGAGTACTTTGTGATGCCCTTCGGAGTGACCAATGCCCCAGCCGTATTCATGGATTACATGAATCGAGTATTTTATCCCTACTTGGATCAATTTGTCATCATTTTCATTGATGATATTCTGATCTATTCAAAAACTGCAGAGGAACATGAAAGGCATCTTCGAGTGGTATTGCAGATTTTGAAGGAGAAGCAGTTGTATGCAAAGTTATCAAAATGTGAATTCTGGTTGAAAGAGGTAAAATTCCTAGGCCATGTAATCTCAAACGAAGGAGTATCTGTGGATCCTTCTAAAATAGAAGCTGTGGTAAACTGGGAAAGACCTACTTCAGTCACTGAGATACGAAGTTTCCTGGGATTAGCTTGTTATTATCGGAGATTCATTGAAGGGTTTTCTCAAATTGCCCTACCAATGACTCGGCTAACCCGGAAGAATCAACCTTTTTCTTGGACGCCAGAATGTGAGAAAAGTTTCCAAGAACTGAAGTTGAAGCTTACATCTGCTCCAGTCTTAACCTTACCTAATCCACAAGAAGATTTCGTGGTTTATTGTGATGCTTCCAAAATGGGCTTAGGATGTGTTTTGATGCAGCAACGAAAGGTGGTTGCCTATGCTTCCAGATAGTTGAGACCACATGAGATAAACTATCCAACGCATGATCTAGAATTGGCAGCAGTGGTATTTGCTCTGAAAATCTGGAGACACCATTTGTATGGAGTCAGGTTTGAAGTGTTCAGTGACCACAAGAGCTTGAAGTATTTATTCGATCAAAAGGAATTGAACATGAGACAGCGAAGGTGGATCGAATTTCTTAAAGATTATGATTTTGATTTGAAGTACCATCCAGGAAAAGCAAATGTGGTGGCAGATGCACTAAGCCGGAAGTCCATTCATATGGCATCTTTGATGATAAAAGAAATGGAGATGATAGAACAGTTTAGAGACATGAACTTGGGTGTAGAGATAAAATCTTCAAGGAGTATGACTTTGGGGACTTTAAAAATAACCAATGATTTCCTGAAACTGTTAGGTGAAAGACAGAAAGAAGATTTGCCATTACAAGAGTTGAGAGAATTACAGGTGAATGGAAAAGATATGGGACTACAAGAAGGATCAGATGGAATTTGGAGAATCAGGAATAGAATTTGTGTACCAGATGATGTTGATCTGAGAAGGACGATTCTAGAAGAAGCGCATAAAAGTATGTTGAGCATTCATCCTGGATCAACTAAGATGTATCAAGATCTGAGGAAAAGCTTTTGGTGGCCAAGGATGAAGAAAGAGATAGTTGAATATGTATCTTCATGTCTGGTGTGTCAAAAAGCCAAGGTAGAACATCAGAAGCCATCTGGTGAACTGCAACCATTAGAGATTCCTGTCTGGAAATGGGATGACATCTCAATGGACTTTGTGTCAGGGTTACCAAGAACACGTTCAGGGAATGATGCAATCTGGGTTATTGTAGAAAGATTGACAAAGTTTGCTCACTTCCTCCCAATGAATATGAAGAACTCTTTACAAAAATTGGCACAATTATATGTGAAGGAGATCGTAAGACTACATGGTGTACCATCTAGTATCGTGTCAGATAGAGATCCAAGATTCACTTCCCGATTCTGGGGTAGCTTGCATCAGGAATTGGGTTCAAAGCTTCGATTGAGTTCAGCTTATCATCCCCAAACAGACGGGCAGTCAGAGCGTACCATACAAAGTTTGGAAGACTTACTGCGATCTTGTGTGATTGAACATGGTGGTAGTTGGGAGCAGTTTCTTCCATTGATTGAATTCACATATAATAATAGCTACCACAGCAGTATTGGTATGGCTCCATTCGAAGCATTGTATGGTAGGAAGTGTCGAACGCCACTTTGTTGGTTAGAAACTGGTGAAAGTTTGGCGTTAGGACCTGAAATTGTGCAGCAGACTACTAAACAGATAGAAATGATCAGAGAAAAGATGAAGGCATCTCAAGACAGACAGAAGCAATATTATGATAAGAGGAGGAAACCACTTGAATTCCAAGTCGGTGAACATGTATTTTTGAAGGTTTCACCTCACAAAGGGATTGGCCGAACATTAAAAAGTAAGAAATTGAGTCCGAGGTTCATTGGACCATATGAGATCCTAAAGAGGGTTGGTACAGTGGCATATCAGATTGCACTTCCCCCTCACCTGGCAAATCTGCACAATGTATTTCATGTATCACAGCTGAGGAAGTACGTACAAGATCCCAACCACGTGATTGCTGCTGATGATATTGAAGTTAGAGAAAATCTGACCATCTCCACAGAACCTACACAGATCCTAGAAAGATCGAATAAACGCTTAAGGAACAAGAATGTACCACTGGTAAAAGTTGCATAGAAACAAGGAACTGATGTAACTCTGACTTGGGAGCTTGAAGATGCTATGAGGACACAGTATCCAGGATTATTTCACTGAGGAGCGCGTTAAATTTCGAGGACGAAATTTTTATTAGGGTGGGAGAATTGTAACATCCTGTTTTTAATAGTAGCTCTATTATGTAATTTATGAAGCATGGAAGGTCTGTAAGTGTTAATTAATGAATAAAACACTCTATGGACGGCTTTTAATGCTCCAAAAGTTTCATTTTTAGGTATAATTCTATAACTTATATAGATCCCTATTAATGAGGCCCAAATTCTGAGTGAAAATACCTTAGAAAGAACTGTCCGAGTGAGAAAGAGAGGCTATTCCGAGTGAAAACTGCAAATTCCGAGTGACCAAGAGGAATTCCGAGTGGAAAATGGGAATACCGAGTGCCAATGGTGTTTTCCGAGTGGAACATGGTCAGGAGGACTTATTCCGAGTGAGAGATTGTCTCAGAGACTCACTGCTGAGTCAAACATGTCAGAAAGACTCAATTCCGAGTCAAATATTATCCAACGACTCAATTCTGAGTCATACATTGCTAGGCATCTCTATCTATGAATAAAATTTGCCCAAAAGTTTCACTTCCGAGAGGAAAGACTTATATATTCCGAGTGGAGAAATCCTAAAAAAAACCATTTCCGAGTGGAGTGTTGTTGGAATGATTTCGAGTGAGACTATAGCCATCTGTTCCGAGTGATGGAGGTTCAAAGGAATTCCGAGAAGAATTAGTGCAACTCTGATGAATGAAGATTTCTGAATGTATTCTCCGAGTGAGAAATGTAAGTTTATGCCGAGTAATAAATGTGAAATACATTCAAGATTGTGTTGAAGTTAAATACACCGAGAGGTATGAGAAGTATTCCAAGTGAATGGAGCCCCAGATTCCGAATGAGTGTTCAATTAGATGGGAGTCGGTTCTGGGAGGTTTACCGAGTTGATATGATTGAATGAAGACTCAGTTACCGAGTGAAAGTATGAGTAGGAGATGACTCGGTCTGGACAGATTCTACCGAGTGAGAAACCAAGTAAATTGAGTCGGATTCAGATGAATTCCGAGTGAATAGCAGGACTCGCTCAAGCGAGTGGGATTATGCTTGAACGAACTGATGTAAGGAAACACCCGGTGTCCTCTAGCTCGCATCGGAGTACTGATAAAGGAAAGGAAGGGTCCAGTATGATGCAGACCAAATAAGAAATTCACTCCGGTTAGGAAGTTAACCGTCCTTAGAACATGTGTTGACACCGGATGAACCGAGCCGGTGTTCACCGAATCCGACCTCTTCGCTTTCTTTCATGGGCGTTGTCCCTCACACTTCACATCGCCTTCTTCACTCCACACCGCCCCTCACATTCAATACCGCCCTCACTCCATACCGACCTCACAGCACACCGCCCTCACTCCATACCGACCTCACAGCACACCGCCCTCACTCAACACCGCCTCACACTACACTCCGCTCTCACACTACATTCCACCCTCATAAATTCAATACCGCCCTCTTCAAAATCTCCAACAACGAACACCTTTTAACTCCACTCAGACCACTTTATATAAATTAATATATCACTAACCTCCTTAATGCAAAGATGACAGTGAGACGAGTCAAAAGGTTCCATTAAATCTCACCTAATCCTCCATTCAAGTCTGCCACTTATTCTCTCATTATTAACAACTCACCACCTACATACGAACCACTTAGCAAATCACACACTCTTTTTCTTCTTCTTCTTATCCTTGTACGTTCAAAAGGCTGTTCTTTCCATTTCTTCCATTACGGACTGGAACGAGGAAACTACAAGACATACCTTGTTAATCAAAGGACATCAAATCAAGTAAGAGGGGACAGGGTTGTGAATATTTGTGAGATGGGTAGAAGTGTATGCTGTTCTAGGATTCTAGAATTAACTTCGTAACTTGTTGCTTATTTTTGAAATTGAAAACGTGTGAATTTGACTCTGACTTCTTCATGAAAGTTGTAGATCTTTTTGATATCTGAATTTTGAGACCTGAATCAAGTAATTTCAATAAGTATAGCAAAAGTTATAGCCAAAATATTACAGCATGTTCGTGTGGAAAGTTTATCCTTTGTTTTGTATATATATTGATTTATTGGGAATTGTACGTGCATAATCAGCCCTTTATGTCTTCATGAAAGTTGTAGATATTTATGTTTTGGATCTTTAGAAAGTGGTTTCACATTAAAATAATTTTTGTAGCTCAAGTTATGCTCATAATACTGAAGTATGTATAAGCTGTAAATCTGTGAACTTGAAATCCGTATCTTATTTTTAAAACTGGGAGTTTTGTGGTACGAATTATGTGAATTTTTTTGTTGTAAATCCGTATCAGTGTCTTCATGAAAGTTGTAAATCTTTTTGTTATGTGAATTTTGAGATCTGAACCGATTGATTTGAGTATGTGTAGCAAAAGTTATAGCCAAAATACTACTGTATGTCCGAGTGAAAGATTTGTTTCATGTTTAGTTCATATTTTGATATGCTGGGAATTATACATGCATAATCAGCCTTGGATGTCTTCATGAAAGTTGTAGATAATTGAGTTGTGGATTTTTAGAAAGTGGTTTCATATCAAAATAATTTTTGTAACTCAAGTTATGCTCAAATTACTGAAGTATGTGCAAGCTGAAAATTCTGAAATTCTGAAATTTTGAAATCTGAATCTTGTTTTTAAAACTGGGAAGTTTATGGTGAGAATTAGGGGTTGGTGTCTTCATGAAAATTGTAGATATGTGTGTTAAAAATAATTTAGAATTGGTTTCATGTCAAAATCACGTTTGTAACTCCAGATACATTCTAAATACTAATCTGTGTACATTTTGGAAAACTTATCTTGAGGCAGTATGGTATTTTGTGAATAAGTAGTATTTCTGATTGGAATCTGAAACTATGTTCTTCATGAAAGTTGTAGATAATTGTATTATTGAGTTATAGAAAGTGGAATCATCTAAAAAGGAGTTGATTTTCCCATGTTATGACTGTTTTGCTAATGTATGTTGCTGTTGGGGATGCTGAAAGTCACTTTAAAAGGCTATTTTGAAAGAAAATGATATTTTCTCTATGGATAAAGATTAATTATTAAATTTTTGAGTAATTATGAATTATTATAAATGCTGTTGAGTATCACACAGTTTGTATATTGTGATGGTGAATAATTATGAATGACATAATTAATATATATGTACATGAATGCCTTGTGTTTATTGACCTATGTGGTTGAAACAGTAAATCCATGATGTTGTGAATTATTATGTGTATTGTGTCCCTTGAGGACTTGTATTATCCAAGAGGTTTTGGAAATGTGGAGATCATGGTATGTTAAAAGAATTAAAGGTATTCATGCATCATAAGCATTCGAACGCATCGTGGAATTTAGGGGTTCCATGATTGCCTACCCTGGTGGGGGGTTACTCTATGATGAGTTAAGCCCTATTTTATTGTGTGCCATGGAGTGTAGGGATTCATGGTTTATGCAAAAGTCCTACTTATGATATTGTGTACTTCGGTACTTAAGCGCCATGAAGTATAGGGATTCATGGTATATGCTAAAGCCCTATTTGTGTCTCTATGAGACTTTTACTGCAGTATTCCCACCAAAACCAAATGGATCCAGCATGACATCATTTGACTAATTAAAGATCTATTAAATGGACTTGTTTGGCATATTCATCATACCATTATGAGTTGTTGATTGTGTCTGTGCAATTTTATCTATTTTATATTTATTCTATATTCTGTCTCACTCTTACATTAATTTTTACAGTGAATGACACGTAGAATGCAGAATGATGCCATGATTGATGCCTATTCGAATTATTACTCGAACTTTGATTTTATGGGTTGTAATAAGTATAACATGTCATGTACCATTATCTTCTCAATCGTTTCCGCTACTTAAATATTTTCTTGAATTTAATTATTCACGACTAGTATGTATGATAATTTTTCCGCTGTTATTAATTGTTACATAAACTCTGAATTAAATTTATAAATTTTAAAATGATCTTTCGAAAAAGTGAAAAATTTACTCGAAAATTTTAATTAACGTTTCGGGGCGTTACATCCATCCCATCGTAGTTCAGATTGACCTTCCTCTATGGGCAGTTTCCATAAACCAGACTTCACAGAAAGAATGATTAAATATGCTATAGAATTGTCAAAGTTTGATATTTCACATGAGCCAAGAATGGACATCAAGGCTCAAGTAGTAGCAGATTTTGTCACAGAATTGACTGGAGAAGTACCCTTGCCCCTACGAGAGCATTATGTCATTTATACAGATGACTCATCAAATTCTAAAGGATATGGCATTGGCGTGGTTATTGAAAGTGAAGACGGGGTGAGTGTTGAAATTTCTCTTAGATTTGATTTCAAAACATCAAACAACCAGGCAGAGTACAAAGCATGTCTGACAGGGTTAAGAGCGGCCTAGGATGTTGGAGCCTGAACTACTGTCTTATGTAATGATTCATAGTTGGTTATATTACAAATAAAGAGGAATTATCAGGTTAAAGAGTCGTTGTTTTAATAGTATTTGGCCAAGGTACAGGACTTAGGGTAGAAGTTGAAGGAAATCGAGTACAAACACGTTCTAAGAGAAGATAGCGTGAGAACCGATGTCCTATCCCAATTGACAAGCACCAAGAAGATAGGGTTTACGACCATAGTGATACAGAGTACCTTGGCGGCTCATAGAATATTAGCACCTGTAAAAATTTATGTTATCTAGTCCAGGGCCTATCTAGATGACTCATGGGCCATCCCAATAATCTGGTGTATGGTGAGTGGGCAGCTCCAAATTGACCCACTAAAAAAGAAGAAGTTAAAAAAAGAGCTTCTTAACTTTGTCCTGATAGATGGAAATTCATTCTAGAGGGGGATATCAGCCCTTTATCTGAAATGCTTGAATGAGGCTGAAATTGACGACGTGATGACCGAAGTCCATGAAATAGCTTATGGCCACCATTGTGGTGGAAAAAATTTGGCAAGAAAAATCTTGTGAGCTAGATATTGGTGGCCCACGATGACTCAGGACATAGTTGAGTATGTCAAAGAATGTGATGCATGCCAAAAGAATAGTAATAAGCACCATATCCTAGCAGAGGAACTATTTATATCAACAGTACCTTGGCCTTATCATCAGTGGGGAATGGACATCTTGGGGGCTGTTCCCAAAAGCTCTAGGCGAGGTTAAATATTTAATTATGGGCATTGATTACTTTACAAATTGGATTGAAGTAGAGGCCTTACTTTATATAACATTGGCTCAAACGCGTCGTTTCTTGTATAAAAATATTATGCGCTTTGGCATACTGGGGCGGGTAGTCACCAATAATGGCACACAATTCACAGATGCTAAGTTTGTAAGCCTTCTTGAAGGACTTCAGATTCAACAAGTCTTCTCATCAGTTGAACACCTCTAAACTAACGAACAAGCCGAGGTAGCAAATAGGGAAATCTTTTTGGGGAGGAGAAATCAATTATGCCATGTTCTATGGGTATATCGGACAACGTCACACTCATCAACAGGAAAAACCTATTCCGGCTAGCATATAGAGTTGAGGCAGTAATACTGGTAGAAATTAACCAAATCTCTCCAAGGATCCAATAATTCAATGAAGCAGATAACGGTTCAAGATTGAAGAATGAACTAGATTCACTTTATCAAGTGAGGGTGGCAGCTTTCATCTGGGATCAAACAATAAAGGCCAAAGCCGCCATGCTTTACAACATGAAGGTACAAAAACAAAGATTCAACATTGGTGACTTAGTTCTAGAAAGGCTTCAGTGAGGAACCGTTTTTCCATCAAGGAAAACTAGGGCCAAATTGGGAAGGACCATACCAGGTCTATGATGTGAAAACTAGGGAAGCCTATCTATTAGAAACTTTGCAAGGAGAGGTGTTTAAGAATAAATTGAATGTTAAGAATTTACGAATATACTACAACTAACCGGTATCATAAGCCATGCACTTTTTTCTCTACCTAGGTTTTTTCCCACAGGGTTTTACCTAGGAGGTTTTTAATTAGGCATGCAGTTGGGATGCTTTATAGAGGAATGAAATTAGTTTTCACAAAGACAATTTTTCCTTTGTCATTTTATTTTTAACAACGGCCCAAGGACTTAAGAAAATTCAAGATATCAGACCCCAAAGTGGCTAACAGCCCCAAGAGTGGTTACAAAGTAAAAGTAAGTCTAAACCCTGGAATGGTTGAAAAACCCTAGAGAGATTTAGGCAATCAACACCAGAGCGGTTGACAAACCCCAAAGAAGTTAAGAAAGTTTAAACCCCAGAGCGGCGTAAAGTGTAACATCCCAATTTCTACTCAAATAGAAAATAGATATTAATATATCTTTAATGAGAAATACTTACTATTAGTTAGTTTATTATTATTATTTTTTTATGAAATTTTGGTATTTATATTTAATTATTTTACTTTTAAAAAAAACATAAAATAATAATAATAATAAAATAAAAATATATAGGTCTTTTGAATGAGAATTTTAAAATGAGCTAATTAGTAGTCATTGATTAATGAAACTATATTAAGAATTTTGAATATCTTTATTATTCACAACTTTTATTTTATGTTTTTATATTTATGTTTTTATATATTTATGATTTAACTCTTATTAGAATTTTAAAATACAATTTTGAAGGAATTAAACTATGGTTCTTTAGAACTTTTTGATCAATATAATATTTATGATTTTCTAGAATTTTTTGAATTTTTTGAAATATTTTAATAATATATTTACAAGAAAGTGAAGTTAAATTATATGAAAATTTTCTAAAATCCATTTTAAGTAGACTTATCTGAAAATGATCGGTTTGAAAAAATCATGATTTATTACAAATCGTAAAAAAATTGAAAACATATCAATGAATTTTTATTAATAGAAAATTTTAGATTTTTAAAATTTAAATTTTATATTACTTATTATAAAATTAATGGGGACTGATATAATATCGCTAAATTTTAAAAAGGACTGATTTTGAATATTAAAAATATACCGATTGAATGGTTACTATTTGGCTTAATAATTCAGCCCATATTTACTATGCAAAACACTGTGTATGAATGAAAATTTCAAATGTTGCACAGTAACCAGGAATGAAACTTTCAAAATTGCATAGTACTTTTATAATAAAATATTCAAATACACAGTAAATTTTATTGCTATAAATACTGAAAGATTTTTGAAGGAAAATTCATAATTTCAGATTAAATTTTCTTAATATAGTAGTGCTAGAGAGATAGTGGTGGGAGTAGAGAGAGAAATAATTTTTATGGATGGAGGTTCAGCCAAAATCATAAGGTAAGAATAACTCTCTTTTATACTTTTTAGGTTTATTTTTATATCGTTTTAAAAAACTATTATTATATTGGATATAATATTATTTTAAGTTACTATTCTAAATAGTATATTACTATATCAATAGTAAATCACTATTATAAATAGTAAATTACTATTCAAATAGTAAATAACAATTTAAATAGTCAAAACTATTTATTGTTACTATTTACCTTTACTATTCATGTTTTACTATTTATTATTACTATTTACATTTTACTATTTACCGTTACTATTTGCCGTTACTATTCATGTTTTACTATTTATGGTAACTATTCACGTTTTACTATTTACAGTTACTATTCATGTTTTACTATTTACTGTTACTATTCACATTTTACTATTCGTTATTCAAAATTTACCATTTCTGTTTTATATAGTAATTTTGTTTTTCATCTTATGCCTATACTGAAATAAATTGGTATTAATATTTCTAGAAATCGAAGGCACAAAACGAACTCTCTTTTGGTAACAATTCAAGGTAAGGGGGAGTGGGATAAGAATATAATATGAAAAGACATAAGAATAATGGGAGGAGTCCTCTACTCCTTTTAACTATGAATAATTATTATATTTTAAAGTAATACTTATTATCATCTTAAGTAAATAAATAAATAAAATTTATTCAAAAGTTTAAAATATTTGGATGAATCATATTTGATTAACCTAGCATAAAGTTTAAAATATTTAGATGACTCGTTAACCTAATATACCGTATCATTGAGATTTAGACTGTTATAGACTTATATGGACTGTTATGGACTTATATGGACTGAATTATACCTTTGTATTGATTGGACTATGATGGACCCATATAACCATTGAACTATTTTGGACTTGATATGGACCACCTAACATTATGAATGGACTACTACGACTTAAAATGAACTTTAATAATTAAGACACCTTAAAATAAATTGTGTAGATTTCGTATAGTAATTGTGTTATTTTTATTTAATTTGATTATGACCAATATTTGATTTTGAGTGATGATATTTATTTATGATTGATAATATTTGGTTGAGATTGATGAATGATTGATGATCTTGTGATGTAGAGTTTGAGCATATAGCAAGCATGACGGAAAGTTAAAACTCAGTAAGAGTATACTTATCTCTTACTCTTTAAGGTATTAATTTAAAAGAAATTATTTCTCAATGTATATTCAGATTATTGTTAAGAAATTTTTCTTAACTTTCAATGGAAGTATATAATTTTTACAACTCGCTTTTATCTTTCAAAATAAATTATTTAATTAAATTAAATTTTTAGTTATTTTATATAAAAAAGAAATTATTTTATAAAAAAATAATATATTTATATATATGTATATGTATGGATATGAAAATATTTGATTCTCAAATAGAAATGAGATACTTCAATAATATTTTAAACTTTTAAAAATAAGAGTTTTAATTTCAAGTGTTTAGAAATATTATATATTTTTTAAGTATTATAAATGAAGATGGAAAAAGATCAATAATTCAAACTTGTGTCTAAAGTGAATTAATTTCCTATAAATGCTATAAAGAAGGTTTGGAATATATGTTAAGACTTTGAAACTCAAATCATTTGTGAATGATAAAGAAAAATTATACTGAAATTCTTCTGCGTGTGGCATAACTTATTTAAGAGTTTGGTAATGTGCAGTTTATCGGGGTGACTATGTTGTGGTTTGTAGGCCCCGAAGATATAATTTATATTTAAGTTTCTAAAAGTCTTAACCAACTCAATACGCAAGTAGTTCATGCATCATGAATCATTAAAGAGAAACAAGATGTGATATTGCCCGGGGACGGATTATAGAAACTAAGGATACATTAGATGAGGCTTAATTGTGAGCCTTGGGATGAGAGGATGAGAAAGGGTGCTTCAGGGGACCTGGGGTCGCTCCCTAGTGTCGGTACTTTCATAATAAAAGCCTTCTCAATCTGACTAGTCTCTAAGTGTTTCCATGCCAGTTGAGCTGTTCATATGCCATGAAGGCATTTATGTTATTATTATCCGGAATTATAGAACAGTGTAAACTCCTGGTTGGCCCAGTGCAAAGTAAAACTTTAAGGGCCCACATGCATAAACTGAATGAGATAGTATTAAAAGCATTACATGTCATACATGTGATTGTGATATTCTGTATGGATGGTTGTGAATGAAAGTATGATTGTTATGTGTGTGAGAATCCTATATTTATAATTAATTGTGTACGAGATTTTGAATGATATTAATTTATTAGTTTGTGAAAACCCTTATGCTTATGTCTTATTTGTAAAGTATTATATTCTGTTTCTCACTCCTTCTTGTTTGAATTTTTGTGTTCAAAATATATGTGATGTATAGCTAGCAGCTCAATATGAAAGGATGTAATTACAAAAAGGTAAAGAGGTCTCATCAGGTGAAGAGATATAACAAGAGTAGGATTCCAAAACCCTATGGTTCAAGAAATAGGAAATGATTGGTCACGATTGTAGTAGAGGTATAATTTAGTTTTAGTTTACCTTATTACAATATCAAGTTAGATAATTGTAATAAGGTAACTTTGATAAACCTTATCATTCAGATATAATACTGTAAATCTTTTATCACTTATGATTTCTATAAATTCTTTTTATCATTATAGATAAATATTGAAAGACGACATTTTTTTTTACTTTCAATATTCAAAGGAAATCGGATGTATATACATTCTTGTATACGCGAGATAAAGAGTGATAAATATGCATATCCTTCTAAAAGTTTTTTAAAAAAAATCAAGAAGAATACATATATATATATATTTCGTGTATATAAGGGGGTGTTACATAAAGCCCCTGAGTGGTCAAAAGAAAATATCATTAAACATGGGATAATTTTAAGGAGTCATAATTATGCAGGTTATGATTACAAATCCAAAGTTATTTAGTCTGGGAAAAGGAACAATTGCAAAGTCTCAAATTGCCTAAGTTATAGCTATCATTTAATGGATGATGTCAAATTGCGGAAAATGAATTATTCAAAGTAAATCAAATAACAAAGTCATAGATCCGATATTCGCGCAAGAAACTGATGTGAAACAAAAGTATAAGCCATTCACAAAAATATAAGTGTTCAATAGGCCATACCCTGGATTACAAAAAGAAAAGGGGCACAAAGGCCAACAAAAATAATTAAACATGACAAAGCTCATCCCATCTACAAAGCTCAAAGAAGAAAGAGAAAAGCTCAAAGAAGAAAGAGAAAATACTAAGAGTCTACCCTGACGCCATCTCTGTTGTCAACATCATCCCTATTTTCCTCTTCTCCAACTTTGTTATTGACCTCGTCTTTAATATTTTAGAGAAGTGTCATCTTCATCAGTTGCCAGTGGGGTGTATTCAAAAGGCACGTCGGAGGGCTCGTAAGCTTCGCCATCAACCAGGGTAACCAGCTCACTATCTCAGAACTTGTTACAAATCCCAATTGCGTTTAAGTTTAGAGCGGTACCTCGGTTTCGGTGGACGACTTACCGAATGACATGGCTAAAGGCATCCAAGGCAGCATAAGCAAACAACTACATTCCATGTTGATACTTAGCTTGTTCTTCCTTAACCGAAATGGAGAGGCCCTTATTCTCACTTTGAAGACCAGAGACGTATTTTTTCAAGTTGCTCACCTCCTGACAAAGCTTATCATTTTCTCTCTTCAACTGGCCCTCCACTCTCTGCAAGGTCTAGTTGCTCTCATTGAGAGTTTGGACGCATTGGTTGATCTGGCCCTGATCATCCAACAGATGGGCGTTCTTCTCCCTTAAACACTCGATTTCTCTAAGCAAGCCCTGGGTGGCGACGGAGTAGGTCATGAATAAACTCTTTAGATGGGACCACATCACTGATTCCAAAGCATGGGACAAATCATTAGAGTTTAATCCCTCCTGAAGTTCATAGGGGAGGGTGAACCCAGTTGATAAAGGACAAAGCCTCTCAACCAGATCATCAAATCCTTCTGGACTGACGTCATGGACCAAGGTGTCATTTTGCTTGGAACCTTTAATGATGGGCCCCTTCCCTTTGCCGGAGTCTTTTTCTTGCTCCATAATAATTTTTTATTTTTTCCTCTGATCCTTAGTATTCTTCTTCCTTTTGTTTTTGTTTAGGTTATGGGAAACTGAGGTCACCCCTTGGGGAAGGGAAACATGCGTTTCCTTTTGGTGTTGGGGGGAAACTTTTTTTATCCAGAGGCGCTGGTGTTTATCCCAACAAAAATGATCTAGAGTTGATCAAGAGCATCCTCTACTATGCTCCTTGAAAAAATCACAAGTTAAGGGTTACAACAAATATTATCAAAAAACTGATATTAAAAGGGAAAAAGGAAAAAGAAAATACCTAGACGGGCATAGTATTTCCTCCTCATCTCTTTAGTGTCAAGGAGAGAATGACACTTCAAGGGAGCACCCCGAGAGATTTCATGAAGGGAATCCATGACAACCTTGGAGCCTTCACTAAGTTGGCGTTCTTTGACAGCATACGCCGTGCTCACCAATAAAAAATATTGGTGTCTCCAGCCGGTGTGGATAAAAAATTGGCCTTTTTTATCCTTCCAAAAAGGAGGGTCGGTCTCTTAGGAAAAAGCTTTGAAGAAAGAATGTTTGAAGGAGATGCCTGCAGTCTTGGCAGACTCCACATACGCTTCAAAATTAACAATGTCAGTCTGACATCGAAGGTTGACAAAGCCCATGCCACTGCCAGAGTTACCCTACCGTATCACGCGAGTGTAACAAAAGAAAATAGCAACAGTTGGAGTGAACCAAGGTGTCTGGCGAGCACCTCCAAAGATAAAACAAGACATCATCCGTTGGGGTGGTATTGACTAGGGGCGATGTCTAAAAAGCTCAACACCCTCATCTCAAATTTTATGAAGGGTAGCCAGACTCCTACTTTTATCAATAGAATTTCATGAAGGAAAAAATATCGTTCATGGGGGATGTGGCAAACCTGCTCTGGGAATTGCAGAGCAATCAAAGCAAAGGAATCCTTGTATTTATGAGAATGCCAAAAGTGTCCAGCCTCAAGTTCTTGGCCATCGTCTGCTTTGAAGTGGTAGCTAGGGATTTCAAGAATTTCCCTATAAACCCAAAAATAAGGATCCTGAGCCTAAAGGGCAATCCAATCCAATCTGTTTGCCAGCATGTTGGTATCCTCAGGGTTTGTCCTAATAGCGAAGGTTCCAACATCCATAGTAATTGTGTGTTCTAGAAAGGGAACTGTCATATAATAATCAATATCTTCAGTGTAGTAATGGACTACACTGGAGTCAACATCTCAGTTTGGAGATGAGGTCAGGAATAACAACTCGGGTACAGAAAAATGGAACATTTTTTTGGGAGGGAACTCCAGGTTAAGGGGCACAATTACAACCTCGTTAGCCAAGTTAGCTTCTCTAATAGGGCCACTCCAATACCCCGTCCTAACCCATCTAGGAATATCCGCTTGAGTAAACTGTGATCTTAACCAAGGTTCATCAAGTGGACATGACGACGGGTTAGAAAAATTTCTACAGAGTCATCCCTTGCTTAGTCGTTGTTAGCAGTTAAATTTGACATTTTAAAAGAAATAAATTAATAAAAGGCCCAGGTGAAGAATAGGCTACCTGGGTAAACAAGTCTCGTGGTTTTTCTGGTACGGGCTAGGACAAAATGCAAATAAAGAAGGACAATGGAGCAGAAGAGTTTTAGGAAAAAATGACAAGTGAAGAAGCAGCTGCGGCCACTTCTTCTTTTATAGGCTTCAAAGGCGTGGTGGGCCGAAGGCCAACCGTCGCAGCCCATGGATGAATTGGAATTTAAAACGACGCAGCCCATGAGGCAAGCGTCATTTTAGCTCCTAAACAGTTGAATCTGATATGATGGCACATCAGTTGAACGCACCAACGATAGCACACCACATTAGATTTTCGTATGACATATTAGATTTCTAAAGAATGCAAAATGACGCTCATTAATGAAGTCCTAAATAATAATTAATTAACCTTAATTAATGATTAAAGGTCTAATTAAAAACTTGAGACATCGGATAACAATTATGCACTACGGTCAAAAAAATTCACAACAGTAAACATGCAAAAATCTAGGGAGAAGATAGCTCATTACTGTGACACCATCATGGTAACAAGCTAGGGGGACAATGATCCAATGTGAATACCGGCCCCTGAAGATCAGTGAACATCGGACTATATTAAATAATAATAAATAATAAGTTAAGGAAAATGAAGGCCTGAATATCTAAAAAATCAAAGTGTTCATTGAACATTGATATGGATTTGGAGGCTTGACATCGGTTAAAAAAGCTATCATAAAGTTAGACTTAGGTGCATGTGGGCAACTTGCTTTTGATCAAAGCCTGCAGTACTGACAATGGTCAAATCACAAGTTACACCATAAGCAACTCTATAAACAGAAAGCATTCATTAACCCTCATAAATTACATTGATTACACTTATTAATTACTCTTTAAACCTTATTATTTATTCATTATTCCCTTTACTGACTTAAGCATTAGAGAACCTTTTACAGGTATAACCCCGATGTGTCCCATTTAGTTTAGATAGTGCAAAGGAAAAGCAAAAACTTGAAGAGCACATTGATCCCCACTGGACCTATGTTTTATAGTACTAGACTCTCACTGAGACAGTATAATAATAGAGAGAATGAGGTTTTGACACTGGCTGTGAATGGAGTACATTACCCCCTACGCACCAGACATAACAGAATCTATACATTAAGTCTCTTTTGCAAGTTAAAGTAGTCTTACATATATATACTAATTAACTAACCTAAGCTAAGATTATAAAATTGCCCCTAGTGAATTAATAAATAGGTCACTTAAATTAGCTAAGTTACAAGATCTAAAAATATACACAACAACTCATACATGGACGGACCCATGCTGGCCTTGGCGTAAGGGTATGTTGTCTGCTAGGAACATAAACAGTGCATGGGCACGGGTACTCTGGGCCTCACTATAAGCACATTGGGCCACTGCTTGTGAAGCTTAATGATGCATCCTTAGGCGTATGATTGCGTTGGCTTGAGCGTACCGACGCTTAAGGTCAGTGTGATTCTGGAACATGGCGTATGGATAGGCGTAAGATGAGCGTACGTACACCCCTAGGATGGCCTGGGTTGATCCTTGAACAAAAGTCCAACATAGGCATACGTAGTGAGGGTTCCTAGGCGCGTGTAGAGTTTGGGTCAGATGCTTCCTTATTGCTCTTTATATATCCCAACGCGGGTGTTACACTGATCTAGCATACTCACGCCGAGTCTCTAATTCCTTAAGTCCACTAGCATGGCCCTAACATAAGTCCACGCTAGGTTAGGCGATTCTATGTTGTGAGCCTAGCCTGCACAACACATAAACACGCATACCCAGTGTACCAGCGCTGGCTCTAAGCGTGGGTACGTTGGGGTCTTGAGGCAAAATAATATCTTATTTTTATATTTTATGTTTTTGACTAGAAAAAGGCGTAATCAATATTTAAAATTGAAATAGTTTATAAAATAACTAAATTACATAACTTAATAAATATTTAACAATTAAGCTACCAAATTAACAATTATAAGCCATTAATTAAGAAATTGTTTTATGAAATTAATCAAATAATTATTTCTTTTCAAGACTTATCACTATGCAGTCCTTAAAGTACCACAGATTATAACACTGTGATTTGCTATGTTGTTACCTGGATATCCACCACTTTATAGCACTACGATTTGTTGTGTGGATTATCTTTTGACCCTATGATTTGCCTTGTTGTGAAGTCAAATACACATTGCTTACTTTTACGAATTTGAAAAAGAATGTGATTTTCAAAGTCCATGGTATTTAGATACTACATTTAAGAATATTAGAGTATTGATGTATCTTTAGTTGATGGAAGTTTGAAGGTAATATGGTGATCTTTGATATAAAAATACCAAATTGATGATTGATATGTTCTTGATGGTGATTGGAGATTGAATTGATGATGATTTAAGAGATACTTTGTTGGTTTATATGCTATTACATTGCGGTTATAATATTTTAAATTTCTTGACCTAATGGGTACCTTCTCTATAGATTTCTTTTTACTACTTCGAGTGGTACTTATCCCTCAACCTTTATTTTAGTAAGCTTTTAGGGTGACAATGTTGCTTGGTGAGCTCGACAACGGAAAAATGCAATGCCAAAGGAAAGAATATATAATTAACCAACTTGTGGTGGCATTTATTTTAATAGTGTAAATATTATGATTAAGTATCATGTTTTATGAGGTATGAAGATTTCACCATTGCCCTTCGATTAGCTATAATTGGCAAACACTTTTATTTGATACAAATATTAAGTTTTTATATATGTACACTACTAAAAAAACACCTTTTAGCGACGGAATAAGTTAGTCGCTAATCCGTGAAAAGACCGTCGCTACATACATTAGCGACGGCATTTTAGACGGGAAAACACCCGTCGCTAAAACCCTCGTCGAAAATAGATCAGCGACCATAAAACCGACGTCGCTAAAATGCCGACGGCATGATACCATCGCTAAAATGGTCTCTGCTTCACTGACTTCAGCCGTCACTAACTGTGGCCATACAGCGACCTCATCTCTCCGTCGCTAGTAGCGACGGCCGTTTACCGTCGCTGTAGTTAGTCATACAGCAACCTCATGCCCCCGTCACTAGTAGCGACGGCCACTTACCGTCGCTGTGGTTAGTCATACAACGACCTCATTGCCCCGTCGCTAGTGTTTAGTCATACAGCGACCACAAGATCCGTCGCTACTAGTTAGTAATGTAGCGACGGTATGTATCCGTCGCAATGAGTAGTCAGGTAGCGACCGTAGTATTCCGTCGCTGTAGTAGCAATTTAGCGACAACTTTCATCCGTTGTTGTGTATATCTAATAGCGACCGTCTATTACCGTCGCTAATTGGAATTTTATAATTTTTAAAAAATTGGTTCAATATTTACTGGTTTTGTTAATTTAACTTTTAAAATGTATTAATATTTTGTATTTTGTATTGGCTGATAAAATTTTATAATTAAATTTAAATAATTTTTTTAAAATATTAAATTATTATTAAGAACAAAATAATAGATTAAATTTATTTATCAAATAGGTTGAATTATTAATGATAGGTACAATAAGGCTTTTTGATTTGAATTTAATTACCAATAAATATTGACATAATAAATGAAGAATGACAAAATAAATACTGAATGAAATATAACATAAAAACTAAAAATCAAATATACAATGTGTATAAATAATAAAAATACAATCATGGTGGTGGGGGATCCTGGGGTGGTGGTGGGGGCGCCTGGGAAGTGGGGGGAGGTAGCCTCGCCATCAACTGCATCAGTAGCTCCTGCTGCTGAGCAAGTTGTCGACGAGTCTCGGCGTGCTGCTCCTCGGCCCGCTGTCGGTCTGCCTCCGCCCGCTCCAACAACAACTGCCTCTGACGTCGCTCCTCCTGTAGCTCATCGTTCAGGTTTTGAATTACCTGAACGACCTCAGTCGGAAGACCAGAGGAAGACGAAGAGGAAGGGGTCTTCCCCTTTTTCGCCAGCTGTGTGCCGACGCCACCCAATCCAAATACCCTCCCTTTCTTGTTCACACCGCCAACAGCCTCCATATAGATGGCGTTGTCGTCAGAACAAGATAGGGTGGGAGGAACCTCCCCTTCAGGAGTGGAAGCCACCATGTCCGCCTCCTTCTCGGCCCTCCTGGCCTGATACGCCTCCTGTAAATTCAAAAACAATGATAGGATTAGTAAGCTGATTTGTAAATTATAAGCATGTGTCAGTTAAAAGTAAATACCGCTAGATCCATAGTCTTCTGGTTTACCCATGCACCGGCTTTGTTCTTCTTGGTCATTTGCATGACCTCAAACAAAAAAGGCTCCCGGTGCTCCCTCAGCTGTTGTGGTGGACAAAAAACATTGAGATTATTATTTGTAAACATGTCAGACGAATCATAATAGAAATGTTTAACATAAATATACTTACAAATCTTTTCTTGTGCTCGAGGGTTGAAATGCTACCCCCAGTGTAAACCGAGGCTGCAGCATCGGCGGCTCTGTTGGCCCTGTTCCGAGCACTCGCCTGCTGGAACGGGACCCCGCCCCACTTCTGGACCATCCCGTCCCAATGGTCCTCCGGGATCCAACGAGGGCGCTCACCCTTGTCCCTCACCTTCCAAAGGGTACTCTTGATGATTTTGGAGGTCTTTGTGGCAAAGACCTTCCTAATCTCATCAATCATACCCTCCGCCTATTGGTAATGACGCTGTAAAATGAAATGAGAAATCAAAATTAATAAGAGGTCTATTTTACAAATCAAGTCACAACAAATGAGCTAGGAACTTACCGAGAAGGTGTCAAAGACCTTCCTAATCTCATCAATCATACCCTCCGCCTACTGGTAATCACGCTGTAAAATGAAATGAGAAATCAAAATTAATAAGAGGTCTATTTTACAAATCAAGTCACAACAAATGAGCTAGGAACTTACCGAGAAGGTGTCAAACCACCTATCTTGCACAACCTTCCCAACATCTGTCCAAGATATATATGGAGCATCCCACTGGGCCTTCAAAACCTTAGTAATCGCTTTGGTAGTGCGACTACTATCAACAAAGCTGTAATGACAACAATTATGTTAGGAGTAAAACAACACACAATCTAGGGAGACTCCCAAAATTTCGGCAGAGTCTCCCCTGTAAATGTAACATTTCCAAGTTTAAATAGTTACACTGTTACAAACAGAAGAGTGCCCAGTACAATTCAATCTATACAAGTACTAATTAAAGTAACATCCAATAAACCAACAAGTCTTTCCACTAAAGTTTAATATAAAGTATCATACAAATAACATAAAAGTATTTGAGGTTTAGTCACTTACTCGTCTTCGGCCGGCACGGGTACCAACATGGGCAGAGGGGATGCCGGAGGTAGGGTGGCCTGATGGCCATGGTCCTCCAAGCCACCAACTCTAGGACTCTACTCTGGGGTGGTCAGTCGGGGTGATGGGGTGGTCTGCTGTGGTGGTGGTGGTGGTGATGGAGTGCTCTGCTGTAGTGGTGATGGAGTGGTCCACTGTAGTGGTGATGGAGTGGTCTCCTGTCCTGGGGTGGGAGTCTCCAGCCGGGATGTCGGGGTCCTGGACCCACCACCCCTACTGAAGGGCAGTCGATGTCCCGTCATCTGTGGATAAAATCATAAAAAGAAAGATTAGTCTCAGGATATATATAAACCTATGTATATATGTTTAACAACTACATACTCTGTGTCTGTTTCAGTTTCAAATTCCCCCTCAGTTTCAGTGTCACTGTGGTTATCTGTTTGAACAAGTTCATCAGTATCCAAATCAGCCCTAGACCGTTTTGATCGAGAGACAAGGTCTTTGTCAATGTGTTCACCCCCCGTAGTGGCGAGTGTGTCATCCATTATGACTGGATCAATGTTGAACAACAAATTGGCATCGTTGAGCTCGTGTGGTGCAAGCTGATAAGCGTCATCGACCTCCTCAGAGACATTGTCAGTGATCTGACTTCGGGCCTTGGCCTTGATTACTGCATACCAGTCCCGATGTCCTCCCGGGAAGTCTGTGTAATAAACCTGCTCAGCTTGTTGGGCAAAAATAAAGGGATCAAACCCTTTATATCTACCATTCTTCTTGACCTCAACTAAGCCGTAGTTGTTGTCAACCTTTGTTCCAACACCGATTGTGTTGTCGAACCAATCACATTTGAATAGAACAATATCTCTTCTTAGTCGTCCAGAGAACGAAACTTCAACAATCTCCGTCAGCACTCCATAAAAGTCTTCTTCCAACTGTCTGGCGGTGCCTTTAACACAAACCCCGTAGTTATGGGTGCGCATCCCTTCACTCCATTGAAGAATATTAAACTTGTAGCCATTTACGTAGTAAATAGGCCATTTTTTAACAGTTTTCACCGGCCCCCAAGAAAGGGCTTGGAGTAAAGAATCTTCAATATGGTTGTTTGGGTCTTGTATCTATGTACAACATAACAAGTAGGTCATCGTTAGATATTGGGAGTTAGAAGCAAAGATAAAAAACACTTGGTAAACGGGTCTTACGTGTTGCGTGAACCAACCAACGAACTTGGATGACACCTCACTATGAATTTGGTCATCAGTTAAATCATTTTGCTCAAGTTTTAGCATATCTGTGTATAAGCTATTCAAAGGAAACAAATTTAGATACTATAAAAGCTACGTTTAGAATGTAACATATAAGTTCTATGACTTACTCAATAAAGGGTTCCACTTCTGGGCAATTTAGAAGAATGTACAAGTGAGCCGCCTTTCGATCTTTCTCATCAATGTAACATTTTGTGAGCTTGCCCCCCGGGTGACCAGGATAGTTGAAAATCGATGTTTGTTCATCAAACCCTGTGTGGCTGGCTACCCCAAGATTACGGGGAATTCTACTCATTCTAGTTTCTATCTCCGTCGGAAAATAGAAAGAAGCAAAGGTTGTCATTTCTTCGACTAAGTATGCCTCACAAATTGATGCTTCAACGCAGGCTTTGTTCGACACTTTATCTTTTAAGGAGCGTAAGAATCTTCAACATCATTAACAAGATAGTGTTAAGTTAGAAAATACTATTATAAGAAGTGCTTGCAAGGAAATTAAACAGTTCTGGCGTTCACCTTTCGAATGGATACATCCAACGATACTGCACCGGGCCACCAACCAAGGCCTCGTACGGTAGATGGATAGGCAAATGCTCCATCGAGTCAAAAAAACTTGGTGGGAAAATCTGCTCCAACTTACAAATCAATACCGGGATAGTTTCTTCCATCTTCACAAGTTTCTCCACAGTCAACGAAGTAGCCGTCAACTCCTTAAAGAAGTGACTCAACTCCACCAACGGCTTCCAAATAGGCTTCGGTAAGGCATGAAACGCGTATGGGAGTAGTTGTTGCATAAACACATGGCAATCATGACTTTCCATGCCAAACACCCTGCCCTCCTTCACGTTGACACATCTACTCAAGTTAGAAGCGAATCCGTCAGGCAGGGTCAACCCATTCATCCAAATACACACAGCAATCTGTTGTGGTCTGGTTAAAGCATATTTTGCATGGGGTTTATAAATTCTTCCACGTCTCGCATCCCTCAACTCCAACTCCTTCCTAGAACACCAAATCGGAAGGTCTAGACGACTCTTCTCGTTGTCCTTTGTTCTCCCCTTGATGTCCATAACAGTGTCAAAAATATTCATGAAAACATTACGTTCAGTGTGCATGACATCAATGTTATGTCTTAACAACAAGTCTTTCCAATATGGCAAATCCCACAAGACACTCTGCTTCACCCAGTGGTGTTCCTTACCGTAACCCGCAAACTCCTTAACACTCTTGTCCCAGATGTAAGGATACTCTTCGACCCTCTGCCAAACCCGTACACCAGATAACCTACAGGGTGGAGGTTCATTAACAACCTTGTTCTTCTTAAAAGCGGTTTTGTTTCTCCTAAACGGGTGATCCAACGGTAGAAACTTTCTATGACAGTCAAAGAAACTTGTCTTGCCACTAACAGGGAGTGATTCCCCCCCGGTATGTTCCATGCATACAGGGCAAGCAAGCTTCCCAGACGTGGACCATCCAGAAAGCATACCATAGGCTGGGAAGTCGTTAATAGTCCACATCAAAACAGCACGCATCATAAAGTTGTTCTTCAAAGACGCATCGTATGTCATTACCCCGACATCCCATAATTGTGATAACTCTTCAACCAACGGTTGCAAAAACACGTCTATGTTCGCCTTTGGATTTTTGGGTCCTGGAACCAGTATAGATAGAAACATGACCTCCCTCTTCATACACATATCAGGAGGCAGATTGTATGGGGTCAGGATGACTGGCCAACAAGAGTAAGCTCTTCCGTATTAACCGAACGGGTTAAACCCATCAGTACATAAGCCAAGTCTTACATTACGCGGCTCGCCTGAAAAGTCCGGATATAGCTCATCCAAACACTTCCATGCTTTCCCGTCAGAAGAATGGCAAAGAAACCCCTCTTGTGTTCGGTTCAGAGCATGCCAACGCATGTGTTTTGCCGTGGACAATGAGGCATACAGGCGTTGAAGACGCGGTGTTATAGGGAAGTACCACATTATCTTCCTGGCCGTCCGGGTTACCTTCCCTCTCCTTTTAACGGTCTTGTAGCGTTGCTCATTACAATGCAGACATTTTGTGACACTCTTGTCTGCAAACTCATTTCTAAACAACATACATCCACCAACACAACACTCTATCTTCACACAACCCAACCCCAAGTTTGCCACTTGTTTCTTAGCACCGTACAGGTTTACTAGCATTCTATGATTACTAGGCATGGTGGAACCCATCAGATTGACCATCCTATTAAAACAACCTCCTGAAAGATTATAATCTGCCTTTAGGCTTAAAGCAGCTAGGGAGACGGATAACTCAGTGTGACTGTTGCACCCGTCCCACAATGGAGTCTGAGCTGCCGTTAACAAATCATAAAATCTCTTCACCTCCGGATTAGGATCCTCCTCTACATTGTCAGAGTCTCCATGACCTGCTTGGTCATTATGTTCCAGCATACGCCCGGTGGAGGGTCCAATATGATCCATCACCATTTGTTCTATGTTATTGTACGTATCCCTGTTTCCTCCAACCTCGTAGTAAGACTGTTGCACGGTTACGTCTGATGGTCTACGCGGTAACTGCTCACCATGGTTGTACCAGCAGTGGTATGTTTCCATGAACCCTTTCTCAGTTAGGTGGCACATGACATCATCCGCGTATTCAAAACTCATGCATTTACACCTTGAGCACGGACAACGAATCTTCTGAGTTGCTTCAAATCTAGGCGTGTTTGCCGTAGCGAACGAAATAAACTCCAATAGCCCCATCATAAACTCCTCAGTCACTCGCCGACTGTGATCTAGTCGGTTGTACATCCATCATCGATTTGCCGGTACCTCCATTTATAATATCTAACAAGCACGATTTCTGTTACCTTACACGTTTAAATTTTTATTTAACTAACGGTTGTGAATCACTCTATCTCTTTGATGTTGCAAATTGGTGGGGCCCTATCCCATTCGGGATGAATATGCAACCATCCGTAACCCATCCCATAATTGTATGTGTTCTATCTTGAGTTGAATGAATGTTCATTTGAAATTTCAGCAGCATTTCGCATTGGTCCCCGAGTACACAGAGATACGTACGGTATGAAACACCACACGCAGACATGCACCCTGGGGACAATACGAAACACCATAACCAAAATTTCAAATGAACATTCATTCAACTTCTCAAGATAGACCACATACAACATTGATGGGTTACGCCCTACAGGTTACAAATTCATACCAAACTGTCCAACCAGGACAATTCAAGATCCAACACAACATGGTACATCAACCGGTTGTTTTGAAACTTGAACGGGAATCTAATGGGTACATACACGACTAAACCCTACATTATTAAAGTTGAGTTTCATTTTTTAAGCTCCCTAAGAAAGGGAGTCTGCCAAAATTTTGGCAGAGTCTCCCCTGTAAACTAGACATTTCCCAAATTTACAAACGGCCTGTTACATAGAGAAAACTTCCCAGTATAGATAAATAAACATTTCATACGTATTGTATATGATATTCAGAGTTATGAACACCAAATCATGTTATCAATATATAAAATCAATGCCTAATGAGCTCTGCTCTCCACTAACAAACAACATTACACATGCATCGTAAATCATGTTATCAGCACACAAAACCAATGCCTAATGAGCTCTGCTCTCCACTAACAAACAACATTACACATGCATAAAAAATCATGTTATCAGCACACAAAATCACTGCCTAATGAGCTCTGCTCTCCACTAACAAACAACAATCAACATACATACACTTCAACACATACAACACACATAGCCAGAAAGTTAGCGTTAGGGGATTACCGTCGAAAGAGAGATAGCGATGGAGACAAAGCTGATGAGAGCCAAACACAGACCACGCGTAAAGTGTATTGGTCTGCATGACAAAGTTGATTGTTAACAGTGTTAATCAAAGTTCCCAACATTCAACTGGTTTCCATAATGAGATTTCTAAAGATGTAATAGATAATAATGTAATAACTTTTAGCTTTACAACTTACTAAAAAAGAGATAACTGAGAAACTGAATCCTAACTATCTTTAGGAAATTAACAATTTCTGTTCACATCAATACCATATCTTATATCAGACGAAAAAAGCAAATTACATTAATTAAAAGAAACAACACATTTTATAAAACTATACAAAATAACTTTAAAAAGTATACAAAATAAGCTATGGTACAGTGCGCTCTAACATACTGGCTGGCGATCCTCTACCCTCGTTAAATCGAGTGTATGCTACTCTGGTGCAAGAAGAGAGGGTGAGAACAACCAGCAGATCGAAGGAAGAGAGAGGAGCAGCCATGGGTCTTGCAGTACAAGCAGGACATAGAACAAAAGGGAGAGGAGAAACAAAAGACAAATCAATGGTGTGCTCTTACTGTGGGAAGGCGGGACATGATGCTAAGAATTGCTTCCAAGTTATTGGATATCCTGAATGGTGGAGTGATCGCCCATGAAATGAAGGCGGAACTAATAACAGAAATCAGCAAAGAAGTGGTCCTTCAGCAGGACGTGGCAGAGGAGGCGCGACCCGCGCTAATGCAGCACACGTTGCAGGCAGTCATGTGACTAGGTGTGACCCTGAACCTGGGAAATCAGAGCTTCCTGGCTTGAGTAATGAATAATGGCAGATTCTGGTTGAGATGCTGAACAACCGTAAGACAAGTGAGAATGAGAAAATGACTGGTAAGCATCCCAACGATTTGTGGATAATAGACACCGGTGCTTCTAACCATATGACAGGGAATTTGAAGTTTTTCTCTCAGCAGAGAACTATACAAGGATGTCTGGTGGGGTTACCTAATGGAGAACAAGTCATTGCAATCAAAGAAGGGACAGTAATTCTCGATGGGGGTCTCAAACTTGAAACTTTTGCCCTGGTGGCAAAAATGGTTACTGTACGAACAGTGTTGGCTGTAACTGCTGCTAAAGCCTGGGAGCTCCACTAAATGGATGTTCACAACGCTTTCCTACATGGTGATCTTCAAGAAGATGTGTACATGAAATTTCCCCCTGGTTTCATGGTGGAACAGCAAGGAATGGTTTGCAAACTTCATAAATCGCTCTATGGTTTACGACAAGCTCCAAGATGTTGGTTTGCTAAGCTTTCTGCTTCCCTGAAGGATTATGGGTTCCAACAATCTTGTTCTGACTATTCCTTGTTCACTTTACGGACTGCAACTGTACATCTTGTTGTGCTAGTTTATGTGGATGATCTTCTTATTTTAGGTAATGATTCTGAAGCTATTCAACGGTTTAAACTTTATCTTCATACATGTTTTCGTATGAAAGATCTGGGAAGATTGAAATATTTCCTCGGAGTGGAAGTTGCTCGTTCACCAACAGGAATTTACTTGTGTCAAAGAAAATACGCCTTGGATGTTATCCTTGAGACCGGGTTACTTGGAGCCAAGCCAACTCCTCTTCCTCTTGAAGAAAATCACCGCTTAGCATTGGCTGAAGGTCCTTTCTTTTCTGATCCTGCTCGTTATCGCCGTCTTGTTGGGCACCTCATCTACTTATGTTTCACCAGGCCTGAGCTTTCTTACAATGTCCATACTCTATCTCAATTCATGCAGCAACCTCGAGAAGATCATTGGCATGCTGCTCTGCGTGTGGTTCGTTACTTAAAAGGGAACCCCGGGCAAGGAATTCTTTTGCGTAGCGATAGTGATCTGAATCTGTATGGGTGGTGTGACTCGGATTAGGCTGGTTGTCCACTTACTCGCAGATCACTTACAGGATGGTTCATCTCTCTTGGTCACTCTCCTATTTCATGGAAGACCAAGAAACAACACACGGTCTCCCGATCATCTGCTGAAGCGGAATATCATTCCATGGCCAACACCATATGTGAATTGAAGTGGCTGAAGGATATTTTATCTAATCTTGGTGTTCTTCATCCTCACCCAATTCATATCCATTGTGATAGCCAATCCGCTCTTCATATAGCTAAGAACCCGGTTTTTCATGAACGGACAAAGCACATTGAGGTTGATTGCCACTTTGTTCGTGATGAGGTTCTTAAGAATACTATTCAGCTCTCTTATGTCCCCAGTCGTATTCAGCTTGCTGATATATTCACCAAGGCTCTTGGGACAAAGCAATTCTTGTTCTTGTTAAGCAAGTTGGGCATCCAAAACTTGCATGCCCTAACTTGAGGGGGGGTAATCCGATATGTTGTTACTATATTTAACAGTATATTTTGTTCAATACAAATAAAGATTCACAATTTTTAAAAGGATAAAAAATATAAAAAATTTAACAATTAATCACATCAATATTGCTATATGTTATTTTTTAGTTTAAATATAAAATTAGTTCTTTAAAAATTTAAAATTAAAATCGACCCTAAGAATTTTTTAAAAAAATTTACCGGTTAAAATATTGTTTTGTTGTAACTAAATTTTGTTATTAACTTTCTATTAATTAAATATTAACTCATATATTTATTTAATTTTTAAAAAATTATCCAAATCTTATTCAACCACCTCTTTTTCTTTCCCCTTCCATGTTATCCCTGCTATGTCTCTTTGACCTGTTATTTTTTTCATTGATACGTTTATTTGTATTGTTTGTTTTCATCCTTTAATAACAATGTTTTAAGTTTTGAAATCCTCTCAAAATTCCCAACAAGACTAAAAGAATTTCAATCAAAACTTTTTCAGAAACTGAATTTCTAATAATTATTCCCTTGGAAGTTTTTTTCCAAAGAAGAAATCATTTGATAATCCATTTAAAAAATTTGAAACACAAAAGTTATTTTTTCAAAACAAATTACTAAGAAACTGCTGCCAAAATTGGTTAAATGAGACACATATATAGATTACAATAATTGCGTATGGTGTCGGAAAGTGGTATACAGCATATGCATAAGTTGGTGAGAAGATAATATAAAATTAAACTAACTCTTCTATTCTACCCTTTATTTTTTATTATCAAATTTTGAAAAGGACTTCTTTAGTGCAATCCGATAGTTAAAGGATTCTAGGAGAATTATGTGGGATATCAGTAGTGTCATTCTTGTATATATCAGTGCACAATTGTTCAATATAAACAGAGGATTCCAAGAATCATATTCTGGCAACATGAAACCAAAATAATTGAACATGTTCAACTTTAAAGTACATTTTCCTCAGACTCTTATTTCATTTAATAGGGATTTCCTCCAAAATACAGCATAGATTCTCACGAACTTGGAGAGCAAACCTATCTACACTCAGAATTTTTATTAACATTGTTGTAAACTAAAACTCAGTAAAGGCACTTCTTTTTAGTTTCATATGATCTCATCCAATAAATCTTTACATACAGACTAGAAGAAACTCTGTAACAGTTGGAAGAAATGGATTCGATGAAATGTACCAAAGATCAGAGTGTCACTCATCGGAAAAGCTGCAGGGGTGGTCGCCGGAGACTCCTCACCCGTTGTGGCAACTCTGCCTGGCCGGAGATGGTCACCTGAACCAGTGGCACACGGAGGCTCGACGGAGGAAGAAAGGAGCAGACGTGAGAGAGGGCTTCCGAGGGAGGAGAGGGGGACGGCGGCTGAGAGAGGCAGGCACACGAATAGAGAGACGGAGGGAGGGAGTAGGTCCGACGAAGGGAGGGAGGAGAGGGAGGAGAGGGAGACGGCGCTGAAAGAGGAATGGGAAAGATAGGGCAACTGACAGGGAAAGGGGTTGCTGTCGAATTTGATTAAATACTTAGCGACGGGTCATTAGTCGTCGCTAACAACGTCACTACAATTAAAATGATTAGCGACGGCGACGACCCACTGTCACTACCTTAGCGACGGCACTCCAACTCCGTCCCTAATCTACTGAAGCTTAGCGACGGTAAGATAAATCCGTCACTAACCTCCTGAAAATTAGCGACGGTTTCACCCCACCGTCACTAACTTAAAGAAAATATGGAGGGAAGACGAAAATTATAGCGACGGCGAATCTACTCCATCACTAACCTCCAGAAAATTAGCGACGGTGTCACCCCACCGTCACTAACTTAAAGAAAAATATGGAGGGAAGACCAAAATCATAGCGACGGCGAAGTTACTCCGTCACTAACCTCCTGAACATTAGCGACGATGTAGGCGCACCGTCACTAAATTGGCCAAACAAATAGCCACGACGGAGGCTTCCGTCACTATGACAAACCCTAGCGACGCGTATGCGCCGTCGCTGGAGTGGAGGGAACGTTAGCGACGACAAACACCGCTACTATTTGGTGCCAACAGAAAATCCTGGCGGGAAACCAAAACAAGGTGGAGCTAAACATAGCGACTGTACTAGCGACGATTTTTACAATTGGTAGCGACCGCGAATTCTGTCGGTCGCTAAAGGAGTGGCTAACATATTTTAGGTCCCTTTTGTTATAAAGCGGTCGCTAAGGCGGTGGCTAATTAGCGACAGGAGTCGGTGGTCGCTAATGTCAGGTAGTTGTTTAGGGTTTTTTTAGTTGTGGTAGTTGTATATATATATATGGCTGTGTGTGTATATGTGTATATGTGATGATATCTGAAATATATTTATCTGACTGATATTGGATAGGTAGCTGACACCTCATTAGGGGTTTAGTTTGAACCTCACCGTGATATGATGTTGTTTATGTTGGAAATATGCACTAAAAGCCTATATAGGATGTATCATTTTGAATAAGTCATTTTTTGTTAAATAGTTTAACAACCTTTATTTATCCTTGGAGTAATAGGTCATATAAGAGTTATTCCTAAAATGTCCCTAGTCAAGTATTTACATGGGGACATGTAAATACATTAAGACTAGTGTGTGAGTGTACTGATGATCTGATCTCACAGATCATGGATATATATATATATATATATATGATATCAAGTCTTTACACGGGTACACATTAAGAGTAATGATGTACTGGACAGACCCACCATGAGAACGTTGCATGGATCGTTACATGAATGTCATAAACGATTCTCAATGTGATAATGCTATATGTAGTCCTTTGACCTGAAGCCATTACGATTTCTACATAAGGAGTTTATTGTTTTAATACAATCAAACGTCTTCTATAACAAGAGGACTATAAAGGTTGTAGTTAGGCAATAAACAAATTATGTAGAGCGATGTGAGTGATGTAGATGAGATTTGTCTCTCCTATGTGACAGGAGTGATATCTATAGGCCACTTGATGGAGTGAGACAAAGGAAATGCATGGCCATGCTAGAAAGAATAAATATTGGATATTTATTTAGATAAAGTCTACTCCGATATCAAGTAAAATAAATTGGACCGTACAAGGATGACGTGACCATGCCTTGGGCCCAATTAGGATATCGTGACAAAAGGAACAAACATATAAAATAATTATCAGTTATAGGTTATGTTGATGATAAATAATATTCAGCCTATTAGAAAATAGCTTTTTATTTTAGTTGGACTAAAATAAAACTATTGGGCCTAACTCATTTAGAATGAGTAAGGAGCCCACTCTTTAGAGAGCAAATTAGGTCAAACCTAAGCCTATAAATAGAGCATAAGATGCTCATAGGCGGCTAACCGAAAAGAGACACAAAATACACAAAAGTTGCAAAAGCTACACGCCGTCAAACTAGCATTTGGAAGGTGTAGCATTTCTGGTGGGAGTACTCATGTGGACTCCTAAAAGACGAGGCTATGACTGCTTCAATTCGATTTTCTTCAAGAGGTAATCCTAAAATGCAATATTTTTTTGTGTTTGTCTTATGCTTTGAAACACGGTGCTTTGTAAATCCTATGGGAATCCTTGTATTTCCGTTGCTCATGCACTAGGGATTCCCTAACAGTGGTATCAAAGCTTGGTTGCAAAACCGTGTTTTGGGAAAATGTTTGTTTAAAGAACATGTAAAAATAAAATAAAATTTCTTTTATGAAAAGAATTGTAAAGGTTGAATCCTTTTGCAAAGGTTGTATCTTTCATTAGATATGTTGCAAAGGTTGCATTTTTAATGAGATATTATGTAAAGGTTGCATTTTTATGAGATATGTTGCAAAGGTTGCACTTTTTGAAAGCTAATATCAATTTATTTTTGTTTTATGTATATTGATTGTTTTTCTCAAAATTTTAATTAAAGAACATGTTTTTGGGATGTGTTTTATTATATGAACATATTGTTTGTTGTAATGGTGATTGTTTTATATGTATTCTAATTATAAAGCATGTTTTATGTTTATTTATTTAAATTTAAATCAAGGGTTGTATGCAATGCACGTCTATATGCTTTCTCTTTTCTAATATGAATTGTTCATGTGAGATTGTGTTTAGAAAGTTTAAGAGTTAAACCCTAGCCTTAATGAAAACTAGGATTCAAAAGTTAAAACGTAGCCGTAATGGTATTTTATTTATTTATAAATGTTACAAATAAAATATTTGATTTTAATATTATATTTTAAATTCGATTTGTAAAAGTTGCAAATCAAATGTTAATTGTTTGTTAAATTTAAAGTTTGTAAGAGTTACAAATTTAATTAATTTATTCTTATTAATTTTAATAGGATTTGCATCATATGTGATCTTTTTAAAATTAATATGATTTGTAGGAGTTACAAATTGATTCATATTTATTAAATTTAATATGATTTGTAATTGTTACAAATAGAAGATAAGATCTTTATTAAATTTAATAATTTTAAAATCAAATATTTAATCCTTAATAAATTTGATAGGATTTGTAAAAGTTACAAATTAAAGATAAGATCTTTATCAAATTTAATAGGATTCAAAATAAAATATCTTGAACTCTAGAGATAAGGTCTAAAATTTACACATTGATCGTTCCTAAAAAATAGGATGATTGTTGAGACTCTAGAGATAAGGTTTAAAAGTTAAACCTTGACTATTCCTATTTTAGGATAATTGTAAGAGTCAAAAGATAAGGTTTAAAAGTTAAACCTTGTCCATTTCAAAATTTAAGATTTCAAATTGTTTGAAATCATAACTGAATATTTTGAGTTGTTAATGGTCAGTGAGACGTTCTGGCTAGGAAAGACTTGGTACTTAAGCGGTCACTCTGGACCCACCTCTCTCTCCTAGGAACTAACCTGATTACAGTACTAAATTTTTGGGTTGGAACACCCCTTGACCCTGTCTGTTGAATGGTTAACGGAGCCGCCTGTATTTGCATGTTGTAGACAAGTTTTGATAATGACAAGTATCTAAAAACAAGAAGAGCATCATTCATGGATCAAAAACAAATGAAATGAACAAATCAAAAGAATATAATTGATGTACTCAAATCAAAGATTCAAGAAATCATGAAGAACATGCTCCATATGATCAAAGAATCAAGAAAACAATGCATGAAGATCAAGGAAAGGAACCATGACTCAAAATGCATTAAGGAAACCTCAAAAAACATGGAAAAACAACAAACAGCATTGGTTGAATCGATTCACATACATATGAATCGATTCAGAGGCCTGGAAGTCTTAAAATTTTGAAAACAGAATGGCCTGAATCGATTCACCAAGGCCTGAATTGATTCACATGAAGCTGACAGCCCAGGAACTCAAAATAGAACATCCTGAATCGATTCGCCAAAGCCTGAATCGATTCACACCCTCCTAGAAGCCCAAAATGCCCAAATCAGAATGTCTTGAATCAATTTGATAAGGTATAAATCGATTCAAGTAGTGGGAAACACCATTAAAAAGACACTTTTGAGTGGGAAACTAAGATCCAAACACCCACTACACGAAGGGACAACCTGGAACTCATTATGCAATGGCTAGGAGGACCTTCAAGGCTCTATAAAAGGATCCCCAACTCAAGCACAAAAACTCAACAAGAGGTAATCAATCTTTACTTACATTTGTGCTTAGTGAGTTCATTTTCATTGTATATTCTGAATCAAGTTTTGGTGAAAACTATTATGGTCTTGTGATTGTGGATGATTATTCTAGATATACATGGACATTGTTTCTTACTCACAAAAATGAAGCATATCATGCATTTAAGAAACTTGCCAAGGTCATACAAAATGAACAAAACTTGAAAATAGCATCCATTCGAACGGATCATGGGGGAGAATTTGAAAATCAATCTTTTGAAAAGTTTTATAAAAAATTTGGCATTGAACATAATTTTTCAGCTCCAAGAACTCCATAGCAAAATGGGGTTGTTGAAAGGAAAAATTGATCTTTAGCAGAACTCGCAAGAACTATGCTAAATGAAAGTAATATTGCAAAACACTTTTGGGCCGACGCGGTTAATACCGCCTGCCATGTTATGAACCGATGTTTGATAAGGCCTATTTTAAAGAAAACCCCCTATGAGCTTTATAAAGGAAGAAAACCAAATATTTCTTATTTTCATGTATTTGGATGCAAATGTTTTGTTTTAAATAATGGAAAGGAAAATTTTGGCAAATTCGATGCAAAATCTGATGAAGCAATGTTCTTAGGTTATTCATCTACTAGTAAAGCATATCAACTCTTTAACAAACGAACATGTACAATTAAAGAATCTATACATGTCAAATTTAATGAACTTAACCAAAATCCTCTGAGAAAGGAAATTGATGATCTTGTAGGTACCTTCCAAGAAATGAACTTGGAAGATGAAGAAGAAAACAAAAATGAAGGAGAAACAACACAAAATGATGAATCTCAACAAAAGGAGTGGATCATTGTAAAGAATCACCCCTTAGATAATATCATAGGTGAAATAACAAAAGGTGTAAGTACTCGAAACGCTACTAGAAATGCATGCAATCACTTAGCTTTTGTATCACAAATAGAACCCAAAGATATAAATGAGGCTATTATTGATGAACATTGGATGTTGGCTATGCAAGAAGAATTAAATCAATTTGAAAGAAATGAAGTTTGGGAACTTGTGCCAAGACCCAATGATCACCAAATAATAGGTACTAAATGGGTATTTAGGAACAAGCTAGATGAAAATGGAATAATCACTAGAAACAAAGCTAGGTTAGTTGCTAAGGGTTACAATCAAGAAAAAGGTATAGACTATGAAGAAACATATGCCCCCGTAGCTAGGTTAGAAGCTATTAGACTATTGTTAGCCTTTGCATGTTGTAGAGATTTCAAATTGTACCAAATGGATGTCAAGAGTGCTTTCTTGAATGGATACATTCAAGAAGAAGTATATGTTGATCAACCTCCAGGTTTTGAAAACTATCAATTTCCAAATCATGTTTTCAAACTAAGAAAAGCTTTATATGGTTTAAAACAAGCTCCAAGAGCTTAGTATGAAAGATTGAGCAAATTTCTTTTAGAAAACAATTTTAAAAGAGGAAAGGTTGACACAACACTATTCATCAAACATAAAAAGAATAACATACTATTGGTCCAAGTATATGTAGATGATATTATATTTGGTGCCACTAGTTTACAAGGAGTTTGCTAAGTTAATGCAAGAAGAATTTGAAATGTCCATGATGACATTCTTCCTTGGGCTACAAATTAAGCAAACAAAAGAAGGTACATTCATTAGTCAATCCAAATACTGCAAGGAATTACTTAGGAAATTCAATATGGACAAGGCAAATGAAATTTCCACCCCTATGAGCACATCTTGCTACTTGGACAAAGATGAGAAAGGTAAAGATGTGGAAGTTACCAAATATCAAGGTATGATTGGATCTTTACTCTATCTTACTGCAAGTAGACCGGACATAATGTTTGTCGTATGTATGTGTGCAAGATATCAAGCATGTCCAAAAGAATTACATTTGACTGCTGTAAAATGAATAATGAAATACTTGGTTGGAACTCAAGATGTTGGTTACCCCAAAGGGGTTGAATGCACTCTTGTTGGTTACTCTGATTCTGACTTTGCAGGATGTAAACTTGATAGGAAAAGCACTAGTGGTACTTGTCACTTGCTTGGTAGTTCTCTTGTATCTTGGCATAGCAAGAAATAAGTGAGTGTTGCATTGTCCATAGTTGAGGCAGAATACGTTGCAGCTGGTAGTTATTGTGCTCAAATCCTTTGGATGAGGCAACAACTTCTAGATTTCGGTGTAATATTAGACCATGTGCCTCTTAAATGGGATAATACAAGTGCTATTAATATTTCAAAGAATCCTGTGATGCATTCTAGAACCAAACATATTGAGATCATACATCATTTCATTAGAGATCATGTGTTAAAGGGTGATTGTGTGCTTGAACATGTTGAAACCTCTAAGCAATTAGATGATATATTCATAAAACCTCTTGCAAAGGAACAATTCATAAATATTAGGAGAGAATTAGGAATATTAAAGATGTCTAATGTGAACTAATTATATTCATTTCAAACAAATTGATGAAACATTTGACTATCTTTGATTGAATGATTCTTATCATTGAGCATGAGGATTGAATAAGTATGTGACTTGATTCTTTTAGACATGATAGTTATTAATGTTGATTGTATTATGATTCTCAAGAATGAATAATTCATGAGCTGCATTATTGCTTGGTTTAAATATTATGAATGTTTGATTGCTTTAGAAGGTAAAAAGAACCATAAAAACTGATGTTTCAATGATCCATAAGCATTGCCCTGTGCCCAGAATCAATTCAACAGCTTAAAACTGCAATATAAAAGGAAACAAAATTGATTGAATTGATTCAACAACCCCCTGAATCGATTCACAGACCTAAGTCTTCAAATTTTTATAAACAGAGAGGTCTGAATCGATTCACGCAAAGTTTGAATCGATTCAAACCCCTGATGTCCATTAATTCCCACACACAACAACGTCTGAATCGATTCACAGCCCCTTTGAATCGATTCACATGAGTAATTTTACATATATCACACTATTTGGGCTCATGTTTCTCATTTCACTTCAAACTCTCTTACTCCTTTTCTCCTCCTTCTCTCTAAAAAATACCTCTCTCACTCTAGAAACCTCCCCTCCAAACCTCCATTACTCATGGCCTCTTTATCCCATCCAAGAAAGAAACAAAGAGCAAATGTTGCCGGCTCTTCCACTCCCCAACATTCAGATTTATCACATTTTTTCACCACATAAAAAGAATTAGAAAGGTACCAAAACACTTTTTCTGAAAAATAATTGATCTCACCATATTGGATTTATGTTCCCTTTTTTGAATCCTCTGGTCTTTCCCTCATCACTACTCTTCATCAACAAGAACTTGTTGACTTCATGGCTCTTAAGGAGATTGCAATTTACCCCGAATTGATCCGTGTGTTCTACTCAACATTGCGCCTACAAGATGATCGATATTATGCCAAAGTGAAAGGCAAGACCATTGTGCTTGACAATGAAGTCATGAACAAAGTTGGAAACTTCCAATAAGTAATACTCACTTCCATGGCAAAGAACCTTCTCCTTCCTGGAACTACAACCCATTAGAGGCAAGAGCTTTCTTTAATCTCACTGCCCCTGCAAGTACCGTTGGAACCTTAAGCATTGATCACCGCCTTTTGCACTATGTTTTAGTCAAGATCCTTCTCCCACTAGGTGGAAATTATACAAGACTCAATGAGGCTCAGATTGTATTGCTTTGGGCTATTTTCCACCAAAAGGAGATCAACTGGATTGACATTGTGAGGCATCACATGCTTGATGCTCAAAACCTCACTCGCCTCCTATATACTATTTTTATCACCAAGCTTCTTCATCATTACAAGGTGGATCTAAAAAACGAAGTCAAAGAACTAATCGGACCAAAAGGACCCATTGGCAAATCTCATCTCACCAAGATGAACATCATTGAGTATCATGGATTCTGGCAATATCTTCGTCGTCCTCATGATGATAATGAACCTGCTGCTCCTCCACCTCCTCCACCCGCTCCTGCTGATGACCTCTTTGCTTTCCTAACTGCACATATGGATCATCGCTTTGATGCAATGGAAGCAAATCTCAACACTCAGCTTGATAAGCTTGAAGCCAACATGGAGGAACGCTACACAAAGCTTGCCACCCAGATCTCCAGCCTCCAATTACCCCAGCCTTAGTTGACCTTCTTTTCTACATTTTGCTTGACATTGTTATGTTCTTATGGTTATCTTATTTAAAACCTTATTGCCCTTCTGAGGCATTTCTCATTGTTATGTTTTTGCTTGGATTTTAGAACTTTGTTGTTAATTCTCATGGTTGTGTTTGCTGGTTATTAATCCTCAATTATACAATGATTATTTCCTTTTCTTTCCTAGAGCTTATATTGTTTTTGATAATGACAAAGGGGGAGAGATATTAGATATTGAATACTTTTCTAAAGGGGAGAGTAATAAGAGTAATGTATGATTAGATGAATATAAATGTAATGATTCAATAACAAAGGGGGAGACACACTCTGTTCTAAAAACTTGAAATTTTTCAACAAGTAGTTCTTTCTCATCGTTACTTAAATATAAATGTTAACACCCCAAGAGATGGCCATTGGTTGTCATCATCAAAAAAAGGGGAGAATGTATTTGTATGTTGTAGACAGGTTTTGATAATGACAAGTATCCAAAAACAAGAAGAGCATCATTCATGGATCAAAAATAAATGAAATGAACAAATCAAAAGGATACAATTGATGTACTCAAATCAAAGATTCAAGAAATCATGAAGAACATGCTCCCATATGATCAAAGAATCAAGAAAACAATGCATAAAGATCAAGGAAAGGAACCATGACTCAAAATGCATCAAGGAAACCTCAAAAAGCATGGAAAAACAACAAACAACATTGCTTGAATCGATTCACATACGTATGAATCGATTCAAAGGCCTGGAAGTCTTAAAATTTTGAAAACAGAATGGCCTGAATCGATTCACCAAGGCCTGAATCGATTCACACGAAGCTGACAACCCAGGAACTCAAAATAGAACATCCTGAATCGATTCACCAAAGCCTGAATTGATTCACACCCTCCTGGAAGCCCAAAATGCCCAAATCAAAATGTCTTGAATCGATTCGATAAGGTATGAATCGATTCAAGTAGTGGAAAACACCATTAAAAAGACACTTTTGAGTGGGAAACTAAGATCCAAACACCCACTACACGAAGGGACAACCTGGAACTCATTATGCAACGGCTAGGAGGACCTTCAAGGCTCTATAAAAGGATCCTCGACTCAAGCACAAAAACACAACAAGAGGTAATCAATCTTTACTTATATTTGTGCTTAGTGAGTTCATTTTCATTGTATATTCTGAATCCTTGAGCTTAGAACTTGTATATCCTCTCTTATTGAGAGTTAGAAATTGTGAGAGCTCTTCATTTGCTTATCCACTCTTTTGAGAGAGTATATTGCTTGTAAACACAAACATCAAAGACCAAAGTTCACTCTAAGTTGAGTGGTTACAAACGTTGGGGTTCAACCTTTGGGTATTGAGAGATTGAGAGATTGGGTAGGTTGCCCTTGTGCTTGTGAGAATTGGATTCTTGAGTGTGGGACACTAGGAGACAATTGCTTAAAGCTTGTATCTCAAATCTTCAATAGTGGAATCCTTCAAGTGGGTTGCTTTAAGGCGAGACGTACACCGGGTTGGTGGAACTCGTTAAATTGGTTTGCAAGCTCTTCTCCTTTATCCTCTTGCATTTACATATTGTATCTGGCTGGATTGTTAATATTGATTGTGTTCTCACTCTTAAACTTGCTTGAATAACTAGTTTTGAAGTACTGCATACCAAGTGTTTGATAAATTGCCTTAATAACATTTATCCTTTGTCTAGCACTATTTCTTGCATTATACTCACTATCTCTTGCACCAACACTTAACTTGTGACAAAAGAACAAATTTCAAAGGCATTCCAAGAAAAGTTTTAAAACTCAATTCACCCCCCCTCCTCTTGAGTGTTTAATTATGTGTTTTAAAATAACACCGCCAAACTTCTTTACGTAGTTTTGCTTTTATGACCCTGCGTGTTTAATTATGTGTTTTAAAATTTATTTTATTTTAAATACAATTGATTACTCTATTAATTGATTAATTAACACGTCCAGCGGTGAATGGTTATGATCTTAGATTTTTTTATTTAATTTTAAATACAGCCTGCGTGTTGTGCCTTTTTCTTTTCTTAAAATTTCTTCTCTCAACCCTTCACTCGTATGTAAAACGAGTTTTCTTTATTACATTGTAATCTTGGAAAAGCCAACAAGGTGGAGACTTAGAAAAAACCTAGAGTGGTGACTCTTGATGGATATGACCTTGAAAGGAACAAAGGAGTGGTGACCCCAGGAGGATGGTGGTTTCAAGAAAGAAGTAGGACTTCATGAAGTCAAGACACTATAATTTCTTTAGGTTTATTTTATTTTATTTTATTTTCTAGGAAGACCATAACTATCTCACAATTTTGATCGCATGTTTTGGGGTTTTTATTTTGCGTTAAAGCGTTTAATGAAAGTCGATAATGAACAATAAGAAAATTAAAATCCCTCAAGCCCGATAATCATACCTTCCAATAAGTAATAACGTCTAACTTGATATAAATAAAGTGTAGGTCATGTCATAGTTGGGTGCCTTTATTTATGTTTAGTAGGACATGACTGGAAATTGGATTATCCAAGTATAACTTGTTAAGTTTTATTCAAATAGACATTTTTCAATTGGATTGGAAAATCCTAAATGTATGAACAGTCTAAAACGCGTTCTAATAAACAACAGTCATCAATGCTAGTTTCAATAAAGTGTACGTTCTGCCAAAGCAGGGTGCTTTTATTGATATTAGTAAAGGATGATGGATAATTGGATTATCCAACCATTTGTTATTGGACTTATCTAGGTAACTTTAATCATATTGAAGAACCTAGAAGCGTTAATATTAAGTTTAAACGCCTTCTAATAAGTAACACTCATCGAGACTAATGTCAATAAATAGTGGGCCTGCCAAAGCAGGGTGTTATCATTTATATTAGTAAGGTGCGATGGGATAATTGTAATATCCAAATTGTTTTTATTAGGCCTAAACTTAACTAAGTTTTTCAATTGGATTGAAAATAACTTAGAGGTGTAAGCATTGAGCTTAAATTCGTAAGATGAATAAGGGTAAAGAGTTACCCACTCAATCATTCAAGAGTTGCATGAGATGCAATTGGAAGTGTGTTTCCTACCTAAATAACCAAGGGTTGGGCGATCAGCCAAAGCTGACTCAATACTAGGCCAAATATGGATCTTGGCCCACTAGAAAAATCTTCCAATAGGATTTTTTATGATTCAGTGAGGGTATTTGTTTTTGAATCAAAATAGTGGAAGACAACATATTTATTTAATGACCAAAATTTAAATATGTTTTAAATAGAAGTGATAAGATTTGTATGTAATTTGTTTTAGAATAACCATGACAAACCAAATATTGTTTTGTTACAATCTGTCCTTTGGAAGGACACTTTATCTAGAAAAATGCCTAGATAGGTATTGAGACTTGAGAATTATCTTCATTAAAGATGAAGCGGTAGTGTGTCATGTTTGGCTTATATATCATATATGGTTGGGTCTTGAATACCCTATGGAGTCTGCATAAACTCTAAGCTGAAAAAGGCAATATGAATATATGGGAGATATATGATATGATCGTATACAGACTTTATTAAGGCCAAGTTGGTCTGGAAGTCTAAAAGGTGATCAAGAAAGGAAATTGTTTCCATTTTTAGCCAAATAAGACATTGAAATAATTTGTCTAAATAACTTGAAGGAGTTCAAAAGATAGGGAAGTAAGACTTCCACTATAGGTCATGTTATAGAAGTCAAGTTATTTTACTTCACTAACATTAGTATCAGATACTAGTAGTAGATCTTAAATTTTGAAAGATCAAGTAAGTAGATCACTTGTTAAGGGTGGAGAAATCTGTGTAAAATTGAGCAAAAGTTGCTATAATAAAGATAAGATCTTTACCTATTGGGCTAGTTAGTGAACTAGACATTATGCATAGTATTTCTTGTTGGACAAGAAATGTTTTTCTTATTATAAAATAACTTTATTTCTTCAAATGGATGTTGATGCACAATTGAGTAATGGATTCCACATCTTAAATCTCAAAACACCCATCTATAACAACTGTTAAAGTAGGTTAAAATAAGTGATTTTGAACCTTACTTACATGGTATTGTCTCCTAAGGCAAATGAATAAGAAACACATTTCTAAATACCATTAATGTGGTTATATGGACTCTTTTGATTTTGGAATCAATTGAGACATATAAATCTTATTTATGGGAGAGATAATTGAGACCTCATTCATTGAAAAGATGAGTAATCTATTATCTAATACATGATGATGTATGTGAGCCTAGTGGAATAATAACTAGATATGTTTTTCAATACTTCAACATACTAATTGAAAAATCAATGAGTATGGATTTATGTAACATAAGTTAGAAAGTCTTTGAAAAGTTCAAAGAATTCATAATGAAGTGAAAAACTAAATTGGCAAGATAATTAAAGCTCTTGATTAGATCAAGATAACAAATAATTTAAGCTACAAGTTTGATAACTATCTAATAGAGTGAGAGATTACCTCTTAACTCATTCCTCATAGAATGCCATAATAGCATCTCTACGGGGAAAAGTTAAACCTTGTTGGACATAGTTTGATTATTGATTATTATCAAACATCTCTAACTCTTTCAACTTTCCTTTATTAACAAAATTTCCACACTTAACCATGTTCCATCTTAGACTTTCTTAAAGAAACCATATATGATATGGACTAGGAAGAAACCTAGTATGTCTTTACTAATAATTTGGAATTATGATGCTTCTATAGAGCATCCAACTCTGACAAGGTCAGATCCAAATTAGATAAATGTCTTCTATGAGATACCCAAAGAAAGCTAAGGGTTATCATTTCTACAATCTATCTGAGAACAAAAGGCTTGTTGCTTAGAATGTTGTATTCTTGAATAAGAGTACATCTCTTAAAGAATCAGTGGGAGGATAGTAGAACTTGAAGAAATTCAAGTATCACAAAGCATTCAAAAGTCAAGGATGGACTTGGAGCAGAAATCACAAAATGTTGTGACATCATTAGCTCCGGTAGCACAAGACTTGTGTAAGATCAAATAGGATATGTAACCAAATCTGAAAGATATGGATATCTTATAAATCAGGAATGAGGCATATTACTAATTGATCAAGTTTCTTATGAAAAGGCCAATGCAAGTTTAGATTCTAAGACATGGCATAAGACCATGGGATTTGAAATGGGCTCCATGTATATTAATAAGGTACGAACCTTGGTTGACGCACCTAAAGGGTAAAACCTATAGGATACAAGTGGGTTTTCAATAGGAAAACTAAACATGGATGGTAATAAAAGTACCTTTAAAAGCAAGATTGACAAAATTCAATTAGCTTAAAAACCATTTAGATCCTGCTTGTTGTACAAGTATACCACCATTATGAGATATGGTAGATAGATGTCAAGATGGAAATCATCTTGAGGATGTGTATATGACACAACCTAAAGGCCTTTTATGCCTAAAACATCTAAGAAGGTATGTGAACTGCAAATGTTCTATTTATGGACTAAAGTAAGCTTTTAGAAGCTAGAATCTTCATTTAAGAATGAAGATAAATCTTGTAAATATAAAAAGGTTAGTAACTGCACAATTATAGTTCTAGTATTACATGTAGAAGACATGCTTCTTCTAGAACTAATAATATTCTCATTCTATAATCAAGAGTATCCTTAAACACTTAAGAAGGACTAAGGATTTGATCTTGATAAATGGAAGATGAGCTCGTTGTAAAGGTTACATCGATGCCAATCTTTCGATTAATTTAAAAGACTTAAGATTGCAATAAAAATATGTGTTGTCAAGATGGTTGCGATATATGCTTGAAAGGTTCAAAGCAAAAAACAATCGTTGGTTCTACTAACAAATCTAAGTATTTTGCTATGTTAAATTACAAAAGAAGTCAATATACATTTAATCATTCCAAATGTTTTGTACCCTATGAGTTTTCACTGTGATGACAATGAAACCATAGAACAATATAAGGAAGTGAATTAATCCAAGCATATACTTAAATAGTTCCATCTTTGGAAGATGTAAAAATATACAATGTGCATACCAACAAAATTGTTGGGAATCCACTAGTAAAACAGCTTACGTAGTAAAAGCATGAGGGCACTGTAGACGTCATTGGGCATTAACCTTATCGGCTCTAAGTTTAAGTGGGAGATTGTTGGAAATATGCACTAAAAGCCTATATAGGATGTATCATTTTGAATAAGTCATTTTTTGTTAAATAGTTTAACAAGCACGTGTTCTGTAACAAGAGGACTATAAAGGTTGTGGTTAGGCAATGAACAAATTATACAGAGGGATGTGAGTGATGTAGATGAGATTTGTCTCTCCTATGTGACAGGAGTGATATCTATAGGCCACTTGATGGAGTAAGACTAAGGAAATGCATGGCCATGCTAGAAAGAATAAATATTGGAGATTTATTCGGATGAAGTCTACTCCGGTATCAAGTAAAATAAATTGGACCGTACAAGGATGACGTGACCATGCCTTGGGCCCAATTAGGATATTGTGACAAAAGGAACAAACATATAAAATAATTATCACTTATAGGTTATGTTGATAATAAATAATATTCAGACATAATGATGTATTGCTAGATGCCGCTCTTATTTTATATTAATAATAAAATAGTTTATTATTAATATAACCGAGTATTTTACCTATAGGGTCACACACATAGAGTAAGCCCATCAAAAAATAGCTTTTTATTTTAACTAAAATAAAACTATTGGGCCTAACTCATTTAGAATGAGTAAGGAGCCCACTCTTTAGAGAGCAAATTAGGTCAAACCTTAGCCTATAAATAGAGCATAAGATGCTTATAGGTGGCTAACCAAAAAGAGACACAAAATATGCAAAGTTTCAAAAGCTACACGCCGTCAAACTAGCATTTGGAAGGTGTAGCATTTCTGATGGGAGTACCCGTATGGACTCTTAAAGGACGAGCTTATGAATGCTTCGATTCGATTTTCTTCAAGAGGTAATCCTAAAACCCAATATTTTTTTTTGTGTTTGTCTTATGCTTTAAAACACGGCGCTTTGCAAATCCTATAGGAATCCTTGTATTTCCGCTGCTGATGCACTAGGGATTCCCTAATAGTTTAAACCTTAATGATTGTAAATTTTGACATTGCGGACATGTGGCATGGCCAATGCCCCAGGATGGGTATTCTTTGGTTCCCTACTCATATCACCATATATGGGAAGGAAAGGATACCTTGTTAGGGACCTATGGCTAGGGTCAGTACATTTATAAGCTTGTTAAGGCTTGTAGTTTATGTTTCCGCTATCGAGCTATATATCATTGGAATATGTCTCCAGGGTTATCGTAATCACGAAAAATTTTCTCTAATTTTTATTAAACCTTGGGAATTTATTCTAGGAAATTAGGTGGGATGCCACACACTTTATGTTTCAAAATATATTTGCATGCATTAGACGCGTGGCATATGAATTTATATTCTTTAATTTATTTTAAATTTGGTATTGCAGTCAAATTAATATGAAGTTAAAATAGAATGAACATAAATAACACAAATATAAAATAAATATTACCTTTTCCCTTTAAATAGGATCTTATTCAAAAATTTATTTTATTTGTATCTTATTATAAATACCACTTTTAAATTCCTAAGTTATTGATTATGTTTTCTTACTAAAATACTCTTATGAATATTTTTTGTTATTAGAGTAATAAGAAGGTATATTAATTCTTCTATGATGGATAATTGGCTAGCATCAAAGGTAACCTCTCTTTCATTATTTCTATGTCTTTTAATATAGAGATATAATAGTCTTGATAGTTTTTGAAATGTCTGATATGTAGGGGATAGCAGGATCGTTCGCACAACCGGTATTGAATCTGTTTATCACTTTGTTATTACATCTATCCAATGGGGGTTGGTATTATTAATACATTGGCTCAATGGGAGCATAATACCTTCAATCTCAGTGTCTATTATCTCCTTTACTCTTAGTTCTGGGATAGGTGGAGGTGGTACCTGTAAAGATTCTCTGAAGCTTAAGTTAATACGATTATCAATACTGAAGCATTCAGAGTAATAAATGACTTATCTTTATCATCATATATTTATAGCTTTTGTGGAGGTCTAACTCATGATTTGATGTGTCTTAGATGACTAAGCTGCTTATGCAGTCAAGTTATAACTTGTGTTCAAAAGCTCTGAGCTGCTTGTAGGCTTTTGGTTGGTATCCATATAATCCATCTTAACCATACCGATCATATTGAAAACTAGTTAGATAACTTGGACTTGTTGGATACGTGCTTTTTACTTTTACCTTTGACATGTTTATTATTCCTTGGTTTGGGACTAATATTAATTCCAAATCCTTTGCCCTCTAGCTTGTTACAGTGATGTTATTGCTATAATAAGCTATATTCAATGTCAATGTGTGTTTTAAGTCTGTTGTGTGGCTTGTTTGCTCGAGGCATCAATTTATGGTAGGGTTTACAAGAAATAATTTAAAAATACAAGAAATTTAGAAAAATAAAAAATTTTAAATGTAAAATATAGGCGTTACATTTGATCTTTCAAGATGCTTAAGCACTTGCATCATTTTATGACTAAACGACACGTCTTTTCGAATGTTATGGGTTACGTCACTTCACCTTCCATTACGTCCTTTGTATTTTTTTGGGCCGCGTCTGTTCACTTTCTGACTCTTTTCCCTGGAAGCCTCTATAAATAGGGGACAATGGCCAAAGAGTTGTCACTTACGACCTACGCTCTAGAGAAATTCTACTCTAGTGTTCATTTGTGCTAATCTGGGTCAAGATCCTGACCCATACGAGAAAAATAGCTTGCGTAGTCCCCGAAGATTGCCTCTCAATCCCAGCCTCTTTAATTTTGTACTTGTTTAATCATTTATAAAATGTGAAATCAGGATTTGAGGGACGACCACGCAAGTATGATTTTGTGAAGATCCTGTCCAAGCCATCGTTGTGGCTGTCTGTAGGACCTTGGCACAAGCCACAGGTTACACAAGCGGATATACGTATGTGGGTTAGTAAAGGTCCAAGGGAAGCCACCTTAGGAACTCCAAGGTTGGCTAAGCTTGAGGCCCCAACAACTTTGGTAGAATCATCTACCTCCTTTGAACCTACATTGGCTAACTCCCCGTTATTGGAGTCGTCACCCGCTCATGACATAAATTTGAGTGTGGTGCACTACTATGCAGATAATGTAGATTTTTACAAAAATGTTCTATTTCTCTAGCATATAGTGAAGAAAATGGTATTTGGAAGATTACATGTGATGACCGACCCAGAAGAAACCATGATGGTGGCGGGCAGGATCAACTAGATGACCCATAAGGCCCAAGAGCCATACTTCTAGGTTCAAAGGGAAATTTAAAAATGCCAAGGCTACAAACGAGGTGATACTAGATGTTGGTTGAATCTAGAAATCTAGCAAGCATAAGGAGCATTACACCTTGATTATAATGTTATGTATGAGATTTTATTTACTAAGGTGGGACTATGACTCCCATTCAATAAATTTGAGATAGGAGTGGTGAAGTTTTTAGGCATCGCTTCCAACCAATTGCATCCTAACATATGGGGTGTTATCTGATTGCTTGATATCTTGGCCAAGCACCGTGGGTTTACTCCCACCCTAGCTATATTCTTCTGGTACGCCCATGTACTTTGCTGAGGGAACCCCATTAGAGGGCTGGGTTTTATGAACCTACAATATAAGAACGACATCATTAATTTTGAAGCGTATGTTGAATCGGCGAAGACAACCGGTGTGTCCTTTAAATAATCATTTTTTAAAGTTTTCATGAATGGTGACCACCCATATTTTGGAAGGATGAGGAAGGGTCATTTTTATTCTATACCTTTTGGACTCATCAGCACTTTCTGCTAGAAAGTTTGACCTATGTTGTAGAAGAAAGAAATTAAGTTAGGGATCCCTGGAAATTATGGATGCCTCCCATGAAATATCCAAATCAGCACTACTAAAATGTTGGTTGTTGTTGGGTTTTAAGGCCATATGGAAAGAATACCTCACCGCACTAAGTATATAAAATGGGCGGTAGCGCTCTTGACCAACTCTGAGGCGTGACGAGTGGTTTTGACACTAACTCAGATCAGCAGAACAGGGTCACCCCCTCCTTAGGAAAGCCAAATGGGTATTTTTGCCCCTGTCCACAGGCAGAGAAAATGAAGAAAGTTGTTGTTGAGGAGCAGAGAAAAAAGTAGCGGGTCAATGAAGGAGTAGCTCGGGATCCCTCAAAGAGGAAAGGTCCCGCTACCTCAGATGTCAGAGTTCCCATTAGTCACCAAGAACCCATCATTATCCCATCTGACATGGTAAGTAGGGAGGATTACTTACACCTTCTAGAATGAACAGGCCCTCTGAAGTCAGACTTCACACTTCCATTCTAGCTCAAGGACAGAGTTAACACAAATAAGTTAGATTATGCTTTAAACAGAGCTATCTAGTCCACTCTGAAAGGTTTATCTGTCCTACATTCTTTCACTGTTGAGTCACCTTTAGTTGAAATTGATTGGCTTTGGGACAAGAATACCCGGTTGTTAGAAGATCAGGGTCAAATTCATAGTCGTGTAAAAGACCGTTAAGGAAAGGAATTCGGCCTTTCAAAACTTAGAGGCGGTATGGAGGAGTGAGGATGGGTGGATAAAAAATAAACTTGATGATCTAAAGAAGGAAAATGTCGTACTACGTAAGGAAAAGGAAGACCTCTCCACCATAGTCCAAGAAAAAGATGCCAAGTATCAAGTAAATATGAGGCTCTTTGGTCAGACCACGGTGGAGGCTTTTAGCCACATAGTGTGGTAGGTGGTCTACCAAAATCATGGTCGTCTACCAAAATCATGGTCTTACTCTTAATTTGAACAAAATAGGATTTTGTAACAAATTCCATCGAGGTGAGCTAGTAACCATGGTGAATGGTGAAAACTACAAACCTTCTGATATGTTGTTCGAGTTCACGCCTCGACCTGATGATGAGGGTAACTCAGTGATGAAGGTTGAGACCATCTTGGAACACCGGGGCCCTAATACTGTTATTTAGAAATATAAGTTTTGGTTGTTGTGCCTATTTTTGATTTATTTTGTAATTCGAGCATTAGTCCCTTAGATTTCTTTTTAACGATAATGAATATTCACTTTATTCATGTGTTATCATTAATATTAGATATTGGTTTTATTCTGCCCTTATGATTTTCCCGTATGATGAGATTACCTAAGTAATCCTTTAGTCTGGCGTCATGTTGATAAATGGAAATTAAGCATTGATTTCATGATTCATTTTTATTAAAATTGCTTAAGAATTAAAACAAATTGATAAAGGATAGAAGAGATTGAGCATGAATTCTTCAAGTAATGATAGATATGTTCCAAAAAGAGAAAACATTGTCAAAACTCTTGAAGAAATGTAGGAAGTACAAGAAAACAATCAAGTCAGCATACTTGGTCTTGGTCATGAAGAAACATGAAGCCTGAACCATGCATTAGGCCCCTGCCACGCTTGAGCATAACACAAGGGGCGCTTGAGCGCAAGACACTCTGAAAGTCACGCTTGAAGGTGCTTGAGCGAAAGAACATTAGCATCAGGCCCTTCCATGCTTATACATGAGAAAAGGACGCTTGTGTTGGTGTATGCACTACGAGCTATTAATGTATCAATTTTAACTTATCAATAAAATTAGTATTTTCAGTTTTAAGACTATTTTTAAAACTATTTATCCTAGAATAACAGGTCATATGAGAATTATTCCTAAAACGTCCCTAATCAAGTATTTACATGGGGACATGTAAATACATTAAGATTAGTGTATGAATGTATTGATGATTTGATCTCACAAATCATGGATATATGATATCAAGTCTTTACAGGGTACATATTAAGAGTAATATTATACTGGACAGACCCACCATGAGAATGTTGCATGGATCATTACATGAATGTCATAAACGGTTCTCAATGTGATAATGGTATATAGTCTTTTGACTTAAAGTCACTACGATTCCTACATAAGGAGTTTCTTATTTTAATACAATCAAATGTTATCTGTAATAAGATGACCATAAAGATTGTGATTAGGCAATAGACAAATTATACAGAGGGATGTGAGTGATGTAGATGGAATTTATCTCTCCTATGTGACAGGAGTGATATCTATGAGCCATTTGATGGAGTGAGACTAACGAAATGCATGGCCATGTTAGGACGAATAAATATTAGATATTTATTCTGTAAAGTCTACTCTGGTATCAAGTAAAATGAATTGGGCCATACAAGGATGACGACGACCATGTCTTGGGGCTAATTAGATACTGTGATAAAAGGAATAAATATATAAAATAATTATCATTTATAGGTCATATCGATGATAAATAATATTCGGATATAATGATGTGTTGCTAGATACCGCTTTTATTTTATATTAATAATAACTGAATATTTTACCTATAGGGTCACACACATAGAGTAAGCCCACCAGAGGCTAGTTTTATTTTAGTTGGACTAAAAATAAAACTATTTAGGCCTAACTCATTTAGAATAAGTCAGGAGCCCAATGTTTAATGAGAGCTCAGGTTAAGACCTAAGCCTATATATAGAGCATGAGATGCTCATAGGCTGCTCCTCAGAAATTAGATTCTTATCAAATTTCCATACTAGCATTCGGAACTTTATTTTTCTGGTGGGAGTGATCGTGTGGACTCCTATGGGCGAAGCTAGAATTGCTTCGATCGAGGAACTCACTTGGCGTCTACAAGAGGTAAACCCTAAATCAAAAATTTAATTTTGTATAATGCCTTGAGACATTTGTTTTGCAATCCTTTTTTGGGGAATCCTTTGTGTTTCTGCTGCTTGACCTTGATGGATTCCCTAACAGCTTGAGCATGAACCAGTACATGCAAGAACATTAGCATCAGGCCCTTCCATGCTTAAGCGTGAGAAGAGGACGCTTAAGCGTGAACCAGTACATGCTTGGCGTAGCATTGGGCGTGACCTGCATGCTTGGGCGCGATCCTGGACGTGATCAAGCGTGAGGACCAGAAGGCATTAGGTCTTTTCCCGCTTAAGCATGGAAATTCTAAGCTCTAGCGCAGTCACGCTTAAACGAGAATATCTCACGCTTGAGCGTGATCAAAGAAGCATGGGCACTGAATTTTTTATTGATCAATGGTGCGATCCCAACTCATCCACTTCCGTATGTTTCTAACCACTCCTGCAATGCCACTCAGCAAGTTAGGGTTACGCTTAAGCGTGACAAAGGGAAGCGTAAGCGTGACTCCTCTATAAATATAGATGAAGAAGAGAGGAACATCATCAATTCATTCAATTTTTATTCAATCATCAATCATTCATTCAGCTTCACTTTTCTCTCTTATATTCTTTTCTTTCCCATATTTTGGAGTGAAAATGCAAGGCATGAGTAGCTAATTCCTTTATTAGGATTGGTTGTAATCCATTCAAATCCTAAGTAATGTTGCTATAAGTTTTTCATATATATAACAAGATTTAATAGTTTTTGTATTTCATTCTACACGTAATGCTTGAAAGTACTTGATCACTATTTTCTTGTCTTTGGTTTTCTTAATTATATTGGGAAATAACTTTTGAAAGCATATCTGAATGAAATACTTGTTGTAAGTAGATGACAAGGGATGGTATCTAATGCAATGAACGTCTAAACAATCGATCATTAATGCTAGAATGATTTCAAGGTGACTGAGGGATCAGTAGGTTTATATCATTCTTATGAATTTTGTCGTTGAGGGATCGATGCAAATGACTTTGATTGTGACGTAAAAATTATCACTTCAAGTTATATACATGCAATTTTACATAGCTTACGTAAGGTAAGATGTGATGAAAAACCAATCCCAGTTTTCCAAATGTGATTTTTACCAAAACTCATTACTATTGTTCTTTACATTTATTACTTTCTGTTAACCCTTTAAATCAGTATCCTTTACAACAAACCAAAACAAACTTATTGTCAAATCAATTCAAAAACTAAGATCTTCAAGCTAACACCTCCTCAGTGGAACGTCAACCCCTTTTTACTACAACTCTAGTGTTTAAACTTGGCACTAATCTTCCATTAAATCCATATTATACAAACTTGATTCTTTTATTGAAAACTTCCTTTTCAACAAACTTCTGTGCAAGATCTAATAACATTAATCAAGTTAAACCATATCACATATGGAATGCCACTCTCTAGGGTTTGGCTATAATCATACCACTCTTTAGGGTTAAACAAATTACCACTCCATGGTTTTGGTTTTAATAACCTCAACCACTTAAGGGTTAAGTGACCACTCTCTCGGGTTAGGTTTAGGTAACCTCACCGTTCTCTGAGGTCAAGATTTTTATACAAAGAGAAAATATGGAATGAAATTTTCATTATTGAAGTACATGGAGCTATATCGGTTGCATGCCTTGTTAAAACCTCCAAGAGAAAACCCTGTGGGAAAAATCCTTAGTAGAAAAAAGAGTACATGACTTTATGGTACCAGTTAGCTATAATAAATGTGGAAACTTTTAACATTTCATTTGTTTTTGAAGATTTCACCATGCAAAGTTTCCAATAAGTATGCCCCTTCTGTGGTTATATATATCGTGGACCCGATATGGTCTTTCCCATGTAGGCCCCAATTTACCCTGGTAAGCAAACTGATTTCCTACTGACGACCTTCTAAGGACTATGTCTCTGACATTAAATCACATGTTTTACACTTTCTAGTTATATCTAAGAGTGACTTTATTTTTAATGGCTTGATCTTGGACGAAAGTTGAGTATCGTACTTCTGATAGGTTATCCAACTCATTTCTGATCCGTAATTTATTATTCTCTTCATCAAACTGCTTAATCCTGGAAGATATCTAGTTTATCTTGACCTAAATTATAGCCTTGACCCATATGTTAAGCGGAAATAGGATTCTCCTGTTGACGAGTGCGAAGTGGTTTGGTATGCCTATAGTACATGACAAAGTTGATTGGTCCATTCTGCTTTCACGTCACTTAACCTCTTTTTTAGTCCTATCAAAATTTCTTGGTTTATGACCTTGACTTGTTCATTGGTATGTGGGTGTTCCACTAAGGAGAATAGTTGTTGAATTTGGAGACCCTAGAGTAAATCCACAAACTTGGCATCAGTGAACTGTGTTCTGTTATCAGTAACAGTGCATCCCGGTATCCCAAACTAGGTGATAATGTTTTTGTAAATAAAACATCAAATTCTTATGGATCTTATATGGACCATAACTTCTATTTCAATCCATTTAGTGAAGTAATCCATAGCTACTATAAGGTACTTAACTCCGCCTGGGGCTTTTGGAAAAGTTCCTAAAATATCTAGCACCCATTATAAAAGGGGCCATAGTACTACCGTGGTGAACAACTATTCTACTGGGACATGGTGTAAGTTATAGAATTTTTGACATTGGTCATACATGCTCCATAGCGTCTTTTGTCATTATGGGCCACCTATATCCTACTCAAAGGATTTTCCTTAGCAAACTCTTTCTACTGGAATGGTGTCCACAGGTCTCCTTATGGACTTCAGCTATGACATTAGTGATTTCTTCTTCATTAAGTCACTTGAGATAAGGGGTTAATAAACCCCTACAAAAAAGTTTTCCATCAACTAGGATGTAGTTTTGTAATTCCTTCTTTAACTTCTTTCTTTCAACCGGGTTAGTTAGGAGTTGTCCATTAATAATATACCAGATAATGAGTATTACCCATGAGTCATCCGTAAATGGACTTTGAATAACGGTAGTCGTAGATCCATCCCTTTTTGTGTTGCCAATCTTAATAGTATATCGGCCCAAGTATTCTCTTCTTGTGGAACATGCTTGTACTCTACTTGTCTAAAACTTGCATCCAGCTCTTTTACTTGGCCAGATGTTGTTGTAGCAAAGGCTCATTGGCTTGATAATCTCTTTTTATTTAAGAAACAACCAACTACAAATCACTCTAAAGCGTTATGGTTCTGGCTCTGATGTCTAAAGTTTTCCGTAGTCCGGCTAGGCATGCTTCATATTTTGCCTGATTCTTTGATATTTTTGAATTGAATCCTAAGGAAATTTCGATGTGCATTGCATCCTCGCTTTCCACTACTATGCCTGCACTACAACCTTTTATATTTGAAGATCCACCAACATATATGTCCCAATGTGTCCGGGATAGATTTGCGGGCTCTCTAGTGAACTCGACTACAAAGTCAGCTAAAACCTAGGCCTTGATAGTGGTTCTTGGCTCATATGAAATATTAAATTTAAACAAAACATGATGACCCATTTGATCAGTCATCCCGCTAAATTGGGCTTATAGAAGATTGTTCGCAAGAGGATGTTAGTGCGGACAACAATTGGAAATGCATGAAAATATTGCTGGAGTCTTCGCGAGGCCTATACAAATACCATTGCCACTTTATCCAATTTCTGATATCGGAGCTTGGCTCCTTGAAGAGCCTTTTCTATGAAATAAACTAGATATTGTCCTTCAAGGGCCTCATATGACACTAAGAGGTACATGTAAAATCATACCCCCAAATCTGGCTTTACCAACACCGATGGGTGAGCCAAAACATATTTCAAGCTTTGAAAAGACTTTTCTTGTTCCTCTCCCCATTTAAACTTCATGTCTTTTTTCAAGATTTTGTTTAGAGGAAGGTACCGGTATGTCATTTTGGGCATGAAATGAGATAAAAAAGTTATCTTCTTATTCAAAGACTGTACCTTCCTTGGGTTTTGACAAGCTTTGGAGCTTTTGTGTCACCTAACATTTATCCGGGTTAGCCTCTATGCCCCTCTAGGTAAGCATGAAACCCAGGAATCTGCCCGCTAGAACAGCAAGTATACTTTAAAGGATTTAAGCGCATGTTACACTCTTGCAACCACTGGAAAATGCTCCCCAGGTCATCCACATGATTTCTTCCAATCGAGGTTTTGGCAATAATATTATCAATAAAAACTTCAATGACTTTAGATGCATTCCCTCAAAGACTTTATTCATCATGCGTTGGTACATTACCCCAACATTCTTTAAATTGAAATGCATAACAGTGTAATAGAACATACCTCGGTCATTCACGAATGTTATTTTTTTACTCATCTTCCTTCTACATTGATATTTGATATCCAAAATACACATCAATAAATGCTAGGAATTGATATCCGGAGGAATCATCCATCATTTGGTCAATGCTAGGTAACACATATGGATCCTTTGGATAGCATTTGTTAAGATTAGTGTAGTTTGTACACATCCGTCATTTTATGTTGGCCTTTTTTACCATAACAACATTCAACACCAAGATGAATATTTTATTTCATTCGGCTTTTAGTAAATCGTTTGTTTATTCACAAAGCCTATTATTTTTTTGGGCCCAATTTTCGTTTCTTTTGGATTACGACTTTGGTTTCTGGGTATACTTTCAGCTTGTGGCAACAAAAGTTAGGTTCAATCCCTGGCATATCGGTTGCTATCTAGGAAAAAGGGTGCTTTAATTCCACTGATAATTTTATCAACCTTTTTTCCACATTGGTTTCCAAGCTATCATTTATATTTATGGTCTTGGTTAATTCATCTCCTAAAACAATGGCTTTGGTTCCACACCTTCCAGGGTTGGTTTAACAGGATTCAGGGGATCGAAAGCCAACTCTTCTTTAGGATTTGAATATATGAGATTTACTGATCTTAAAATTGATCCTCCATCATTCAACATCCTTTTTTTGACACCATCTTAGTTGTCACCATCTAGAGGCTCAAGTTGTAACAATACCAAGTCATTTGTTGGTCCCTTTTAATTGAGGAAACTTGATTATCCTTATCAATGAACTTGATGAGAAAATGAGGGGTAGAAACTATTTCCTTTAACACATTTAAGGATGGTCTTCCCAGAATGTCATTGAAAGGTGACTTGACGTCAATGACCAACACCCTTGTACACACTGTCCTTGACCTCAGGTCTCCTACAAAAGTTAAACGAGTGTCAAGGTATCGTTTAGTGAGTTGCTTTGCCCCATTAAAGACGGTTAGGTCCTGGGTATAGAACTAAAGGTCCATATCAATTAAGCCCATTTTTTTAAAACATTCATAAAAGATTACATCACATGAGCATCCTTAATCTATGAGTAACTGTCGTATGGTCTTATTTGCTATCACAGCTTCAATAACCACTACATCCTCACCACTAGGAACTGTTAGGCCAAAATCATTGTCAATAAAAGTTATGAAGGGTGTTTAAATTCCACCTTGGAATGACTTATTGTCTAGTTTTACTTGTAAGGATATGACCATGCAGAGGTGCTTTTTTTGTGCGGAGTTAGAGATTTCACCCCCAACAAATCCTCCAACAATCATATCTATGACTTCTCTCTTTCATTTTGATAGCAACATTTCAAATTCCTCATCATTATTAATACTGTTAACCATGACCTTTCCCTTATCGGTTGTAGGTGTTCTCTTTGGGTTTTTTCCTTTGTCAGTGTTCAGAGATCAATAACTGCATTGTGGGTTATCCCGGTTTGGTTAATCATTGCTCTTAGGCCTAAAAAGGTATTGCTTCAACTTCCCTCCTCTAATTAGAACCTCGATGGCATCTTTTAGCTGCTGAAACTCAGTTATATCATGACTGGTTTGCTCATGGAACTCACAATATTTGCTGGTATTTCTAAGTTGTTTCATGGGCGCTGGTTTCTTAATTCTATACACCATCAAACCTGGGATCTCTAGCTCGTGGAGGATCTAACTTAGCCATACCGTAAGTGGGTATAATGGGAAAAATTGGAAACCTTTTTGTCCTTCGCTCGAGGCGGCACATCCTGGATTTTGTTTTACGATTCTCCCTTGGTGTTTCCTTGGTACAGGGTCCCCCAATGGACATAGTCTTACTTTGTGTCATGGCGGGGTGCATTTCCCTTTTGACATACTTCGCCACTTTCTTTTTAAATTCTTCAAATGTCTAGGATGCCCCATTGGCCATTGATAGGGCAAAAGAAGACTATAGTTGTAAGGCCTCTATAGCAATGTATAGCTGAATCTTCTCAGTTAACCCTAGAACTTGGACAACTTCTTTGTAAAATCTTTTCAAAAAATCCCTTAGTGTTTCCTTTTCCCCTTGTTTGATTTGTGCAAGGGTATAAGAAGTCTTTGAGACATACCGGGATATAATAAAGTGCTCCTGAAAGGTTCGGTAAACTTTTCCTAAGAGTTTATTGACCTTGGTGGTAAATTCCTAAACCACCCAAAGCTTTTATAGCCAGCATCCTTAGAAACATACGACACCTCATATCCTCTTCAACCCTTAAGAACAGGGCTTCATTTGAGTAAGCGTCCAAGTGTCTTCCAAGGTCATTCTCCCTGGTGTACTTTCCAATTGACAACGGTTGTGGGGTCTGAAGGTGCCTAGGGATGGAAATATTCATTAATCTTCTAGAGAATGGTACATTGAAATGATATTCTCAAGATCCTCCTACTATCTGTAAGGCCTTTTTTTGGTCATCAGGCTATTCCATTCTTAAGGTGGATTCCCAATTATATATGTTGGAATTTTTTAATATTCTAGTGATGTTGAGGTTTCTAGTGGTTGCTTCCAGGATATTGTTATGGCCTTATCTTTTGCTTCCTTAGTTTTGGACTATTTGAGCTCTTGTAACTCAACTCATAGTTGCTTGATCACTCATCTTTTAGACCAGGTTACATCATCACTATTACTCTTCCTTAGGTTGGATTTGATCTTAGTGTCTTTATAATGCCAATATTGTAATCCAGAACCCAATGTTCTATACGTGTTAAATCTCACGTGTCGTTTTAACATAGTGACTGCGTAGATGGATCCATTCTTTACTTCTTGTTTTTATAATGTGTGGTATGGGAATTAATTTATAAGTCCCACCAGGCATGCCAAAGAAATGTTCGGTATGTAGAGGGTAGCAAGACTGCTCGCACAACCGATATTGAATATGCTTGTCACTCTGTTATTACGTCTGTCTAGTAGGGGTCTAGTATTATAATACAGTGGCTCAGTGGGAGCACAATGCCTTCAATCTCAGTGTCTGACATCTCCGTTACTCTTAGTTTTGGAATAGGTGAAGGTGGTACTTGCAAGGATTCTCTGAAGCTTAAGTTAGTAGGGTTATTAATACCGAAGCATTCAGAATAATAAATGACTTACCCTTATCACAATTAATGGTGGTATTTATAGCCTTTGTGGAGGTTCAACTCATGATATGACATGTGTCAGATGACTAAGCTGCTTATGTAGTCAAGTTGCAACCTGTGTTCATAAGCTTTGAGTTGTTTGCAGGCTTTTGTCCGACATCCATACAATCCATCTTAACCATACTGATCATTCTGAAAACCGGTTAGGTAGGTTGGACTACTTTTTACTTTTACCTGCAACATGTTTATTATTCCTTGATTTGTGGACTGGTATTGATACTAGATTAGTTTCAAATTAATTAATGTAATTATTATTATGATTAAGAGTAAAATGTGTTATTTTAAATTAGAAATTATTAAATAACAAATAGGATAACATAATATAACATTATACCAATTATAAAAACAAAAGAGAATTCTATGATTTGATTTTTTATAATGCTATAAGTTATGACACAAATTATAATGTTTAAAATCATTTAAATGAAACCAATTCAAATTGTAATATTGGGTTTGATGTTCGTAATTAAGAACTCTAGCAGGGGGAATGGATTCAAGTTAGATAGAGTAAGTGCAACTTTGTCTTGGAAATAGAGTCAAATCAGCATCAACTTAACTCCATTTTTATTAAGTCTACGAGTCTGGTCAACCCAATTTATTTTGTAAGAAAAAAGATTAAGTTGAAATCATTCATCGATATATACAAATATTCATAATAAACTGAAATTTACCTCATACGTACGAGATTAAAAGATAGTAATTTAACTTATAAATAATTAGATGAGAGAAACAGAAAATATGCATATTTTGAAGAGAAAAAGTTGTACTAAATTAAGTAGTAATGCATGTATTATCATATTATGGTGTATCTTTTCTAAGTTTGCATATGTTTGGGAAAACCCATAATTATTAGGATTGTGGAGTGTTTGTTTCGCAGTTGGGGAAATAGAGTTTGAGAAATAAAAAAATTTAAAGGTTGATATTGACCCTTTATGCCGTTCGAGACAATCAAAACTCTGTTTAACTGTAAAATGAAATTTCTTCCTCCAATCAATAGAGTGTTATTGGCAAAACTCCGTTTGAGAGAGTACCAAACGTGAGCTATATCGTTTGTAAAGGAGAGTCTCTCTGAATTACGTTTTACTTTAATGTTAGTATTTTAGTGGTCTCACGTATACCTATAACTTTTTATAACTTAAGTAATTATCTCTTTCAATGGAGCACTCTAGTATAAATATTCAACGTGGACTTTTAATTTCCTCATATTTATTATTGTTTTATTTTTAATAAAATTTAAATAAAAAATATTTAAAATGATATAAAAGATAAAAGAATTAGTTATCTGATAAAATATGAAAATTGAAAAAAAAATATATCTGAAATATTTAAAATGTTTAACATAAAAAAACTAACATGGTAAAAAAAACAAATGCAGGGATAGTGGATAAAAATTCAATTTTTGGCCTGACGTGAAGGTTACTCTTAATGAAAAGATTTGGTTGTATAGAATGATATAAATACTATCATTATATAAAATATTAGTACAATATATTTATATTATTGATATGAATTAAAATATCTATTTTAATTTTTATTTGAGTTAAATGCTAAATATTTAAAAGGATTATCTTAATAATATATAACTTTGGTATATTAGTTATTAATAATTTTTATATGATTCTTATTGTTATTGTTTTTTTAATTAGTCTATATTAATCTTAAAGGTTTATTTCACTAGTTGAAATATTACCTATAAGTAAAATAAAAGTGTTTGAGTAGGTAGTATTTAACCTTATATTTTTAATACAATATTTTTATCATGGATAAAATTTTAAATTGTAAAAAAATAAATCATTTCTATTTTTATATTAAATTTTATTTGTATCAAAATTTTGTAAGAGAAAAATGTTTATTTAATTAAATTTGATAATAGTTGATATTGAGTTATTTATTAAGCGCTCCATCAAATATACTAACTCATTATAGGCTAAAAGGTAAATTTAGCCCCTAGAATTATTGAGATTTTGGTTTTGCCCCCTGAAATGATTTTTCTTAGTATTGCCTCCCTAGAAAATTTTTAAGGTTAGAATATAACCCCTTCCGTTGACTGCCTCTGCCAATTGATGAGGTGGAGCCTAGTCACATGTCTGTCATTGCATACGTGGCATGTGACTCATCATATTAGGAGCCAAGTCACTGATTAGCACAGATTAGCCTTTTTTAATTAAAGGTTAATGAAATTATTTATTAAGTGAATTAACAAAATAAAAAAAAAGAATAGAAAAAACACGTTGGGTCGCTCTTCCTCTTACTCACTTCGTCTGACCTTCGTGTTTTGCATTTCCTTTCCCGCGTGTGGACTTAACGAGCAAGGAGAGGACAAGAATTCGTGGATTGTGGAGGGTGCGCCGCTGGTGGGTTTCTCTACTGCGCGTGCTAGAAGAGGAAAAACACAAGTAAGATTCTTGATGCTTTTAGTGGGAAGGTTGAATTTTTTTCTTTGTGGGGACCATGTGAGGGTTATATTGTTGTAGATGGTGAGTCGTAAATGTCAAACTTTAATCAATTTCATTAATCCCTAGTTGTGTTATATGTAACTTTGATTTTTTAATCCTGTTAGGGATGAGTTTTTTGGTAGCTTTTCATCACAAGGGTAAATTTACTAATGGGAACCCTATGAAGTACACAGAGAATGAAATTACTGTTTTCCATAACTTGGATGTTGATAGGTGGTCTTACTTTGAATGTGAGTCTTTGGTAAGAGAGTTGGGTTATACTAAGGAGAGTTTTAAAATGTGGTGGAAAAAGCCTAGTGGGGAGTTTGTTGGCATAACGTGGGACAGTCATGCATTGGAGGTTGGAGAGTTTGCTGTAAACAACAAATGTGAGGTGGATATTTATGTTGAGCATTTAGTCGTGGACGTTGATGTGTTGTTGGAGTTAGGGTATAAAGAGGACACAAGGCTGGTTGATTAACATGAAGTGGAGACACGAGTTCAGATGGCTGGAAGGACCAAGTCCACACCCAAGGACAGGCCATTTAAGGCATCCAAGAGGCCTGTCATAAGGAGAAAAATTTATAAAAGTGTTAAGGAAAAATTGATTGGTGATGGGGGGCCTAAGTCAACTGCATTGGGAAATGAAAATAAAGGTGGAAATGAGGTGGAAGCACAATGTCATGTTGAGGTGCAGGGTGCAAGTGCCTTAAATTTCGAGTCAGCAGAGTTGGAAACACAATGTGGTGCTACTGTTGATGGTGCAACAGGACCAAGTGAGGGTGCAGGGGGGTTAAAGTCACAATGTGGTGCTGATGTGGAGGGTGCAAATAGACCAAATAAGGATACAAAGGGGTTGAAAACAAAGTGTGGTGTTGATGTGGAGGGTTTGAAACCTGGGAATGATGACAGAGGGAGTCTGGAATCAGGTGGAGGGGAAGGATCAGGAAGGCATGGGGAAGGAGTTAGTTTGGGTACAGATTGGTGCAGACCAGTTGATGAAGATCAATGTGGTGACATTGATGAGGAGTATGAGACAGATGGAATCCATAGTTATGTAGACTTAGATGATGAGTATCAGGGTGAGGATCATGGTGATTTTGGTTTTCAGGCATTTGAAGAGGACATTTTAGGGAGGAGGTGTGAGCTTAGGTTGGGCATGGAGTTCACTTCAATGGTGCAGTTTAGGCAAGCTGTAATGGAGTATAGTGTACATAATGGGAAACAAGTGAAGTATGTTAAGAATGAGCCATGGAGGTGCAGGGTTGTTTGCAACACAGATGTATGTGGATGGTTGGCCTTTGCTAGTAGGGTTGGTAAGACAAACATAATAAGATTGAAGACATTCATAGATCAACACACATGTGGAAGGGTTTTTGAGAACAAAAATGTGAATGCTAGGTGGGTTGCAAAGGTTATTTTGCCAAATTTGAAGATTAATAGGCACATGAAGTTGGAGGAGATAAAGGCTGAATTAAGGGTCAGTCATCAAGTAGGGATTACCAGTTGGACAGCATACAATGCTAGGAGAATGGCAACTGAGATGATAGAAGGAGAGGCCAGCAAGCAATATGAACTTCTTTGGAATTATAATGCTGAATTGAGGAGGGTCAGTGATGGGGCTACCACATGCAGGCTTCAACTGGTTAGTCCAACCAATGGTCTGCAACCCATGTTTCAGAGTTACTACTTATGCCTTGATGCTTGCAAGAAGGGCTTCATAGCTGGGTGTAGGCCATTGATAGGGGTTGATGGATGCCATTTGAAGACCATATTTGGTGGGATTCTCCTAACAGCTGTAGGCAGGGATGCCAATGATCAATATTTTCCACTAGCTGTGGCTGTTGTGGAAGTGGAAAATAAAGAATCTAGGACCTGGTTTCTAACTCTACTACTGCAGGACATTGGAATAGATAGAAGGTTGGTCTTTATTTCTGATCAACAAAAGGTATGGACATGGTCTTTGTAATTACTTTCTTTTATTTTGAATGTTTCCTTCTGTTATAGTGTTTTGTATTCTGCACAGGGACTCCTACAAGCCATGGATGAGTTGAACTTAGGGGCTGAGCACAGATACTGTGTAAGACACTTACACAGTAATCTAAAGAAGAAGTTTGGTGGTGGGGCATTGTTGAAGGAACACATGATGGGGGCTAGTAAGGCAACCTATATACAGGTTTGGTTTGTAGTATTTGTATATATTTTTTTCACAAACACAATGTAGGCACCATATGATTTGCCATATCATGCATATTTTTCATTTCAATGTTATGTTTACAGGCCTGGGAAGCCAAAATGAACCAAATTAAGGATGTTGATCAGGATGCTTGGGGATGGTTGATGGCTATCCCTAAAGAGGCTTGGTGCAGGCACTAATTCTCACACTACCCCAAGTGTGATATTGTGATGAACAACCTGTGTGAGGCCTTTAACAGTGTCATTCTACCTGCAAGGGAGATGCCAATACTCAGCATGCTAGAATGGTTAAGGAGTTACTTAATGGTAAGATTTGCAAAGCTCAGGACCAAAGCAATCAACATCCAAGGAGACATCATGCCTAAACCATCCAAGAGGATGGAAAGAGAACAACATTTTTCTGCCAACTGGTTTCCACAATGGTCTGGGCATCGGGTTTTTGAAGTTACACATTCTCTATTCAATGAAAAATTTGTTGTTGATCTTGAGAAAATGAGCTGTGCATGTGGATGGTGGGAACTGGTAGGCATACCATGCAGACATGCCATATCATGCATATTACACACAGGACAAAACCCTATTCATTATGTGGATAGCTGTTATTCAAAGAGTCAATATGAGAAGTGTTATGGACATGTAGTTGGTGTAATCAATGGCCCAAACCTGTGGCCAATAACAGAACATCCATAAACTCTGCCACCAGCATATAAACGTGGACCCGAGAGGCCAAAGAAACTCAGGAGGAGGGATCCAATAGATGAAGAAAACCCATGCAAATTAAGGAGACAACCTAGACCCTATGCATGCACCAACTGTGGGACAATAAGCCACAACAGGGCTACATGTAAGGAACCACTAAGACAAACAAATGTGAGTAGTTTTTTAAATACTTCAATAATGACTAATACATATAATGATGTTTGCCCATTTTTTGTTTTAGGAACCTGATCAGGTACCCACAACAGAGCAGAATGCCAATGCTGAGGGAGTTGTTGAAGGGACCACTAATGCTGCAACTGCAACTGTCACTATGACTTCAACTGCAACATGTTTAGCTGCTGAAGAGTCATCAGTTAAACAAACTAATTCAGAGGTTCCTGTCAAAAAGAAAAAGGGCAGACCTGCAAAGACAACTGAACAACACTCCAAACCTATCACAAGAGGTAGTGCCAAAAGAAGAGGAAGTGGAAGAAGGACAAGAACAAGAACAACACCAGTAATTATTTTAGATGAAGGAGGTGCAGTTGGAGAGGAAGTTGACATGGTGGCTACACAATCAAGTGTTGTTCAAGACAATGTTTAGCTGTCTGTAATTATCTTAAGACGATGTTATTAGTTGTTGTAATTATCTTAACAGTGTTCAGACAATCTTTTCATTTTCATTCAATGCAGTATGCTTTAGTTCACTTCACTGATAAGTGTTGATTCAATGAATCTTGAAGATGATTGATTCTTGTTGATTTAAGGTGAAAGATAAAGCTAAAAAGAGTTGAAGAGGGTAATTATTGAACAAATAATCTTGAATATTCACAGGTTGGAACAAATGAAAACACTCAACCAATACAAATAACATTCAACCAATACAAATAACATTCAACCAAACAACATGTTAAAAACTTTGCATCTTTATTAATAGATCAACATGACAGTTACATTCACCAACACTTCCCATCATCAGGGGCCTAATGCTATGAAATACATTTCTTAAGGGCCTATTCCTATATTTTGATTGACTGAACCATAACCCTAAATCAGACTACACCATGCCTTTAACCTCTTAACCCATTCACTGCAACCAAGACCAGGATGAGGAAGACAATAGCCCACGACATTGCACACAGCCACATTAGCAGGAAATTCATGGTTCTGTATTCTTTTAATCTGTCTTCCAACATTACAACCTTATCCATCTCCGTATAAAGAACTCCATTGCCATGGGTAGAGAAGCTAGCAGTCCTTGCAAGGCTTTGTTGCCCACTATCAACCCACTCAAAATATCCACACGACTTCTCATTCTGTGACAGGAATGGAACATTTTTCAAACATGGGTCACCTTAAAAAACACCAAGACATACACAACAAACCCTAAACGCAAGCTTACCATCCAATTAACATATCTGAAGAATGATCTACCAGGATTTTTTAAGCTCTTTGAAACTAGTTGCAACACAGGTTCGTTACATTTGCATAACCTCCTACAAGGAACCCTTGAGAACGATCCACTTGACCTTGTAGACATGGCAGACACACTTAACTCACTTGGAAGAATGGGGAAGAAAGCCTAGGGCACCTTTTTATGGGTCAACAAGAAAAGTATCCTTTGGGTAAGCAAGCAGCACGTGGGTGAGGAAGAAGAACATAGAAGGAAGAGAATTATGTCTGAATTTGTTAATTAGCTTCACTTAATAAATAATTTCATTAACCTTTAATTAAAAAAGGCTAATCTGTGCTAATCAGTGACTTGGCTCCTAATATGATAAGTCACATGCCACGTATGCAATGACAGACATGTGACTGGGCTCCACCTCATCAATTGGCAGAGGCAGTCAACGGAAGGGGTTATATTCTAACCTTAAAAATTTTCTAGGGAGGCAATACTAAGAAAAATCATTTCAGGGGGCAAAACCAAAATCTTAATAATTCTAGGGATAAATTTATTTAGCCCTCATTATAATATATAAAAATAACTTTTTTATAACTTAAATTAAGAAAATTATGTGAATTTTGATAATAACTCATAATGTCTAAGAAAATAAATTATTTGAAATAAATTGAAGTATTGTAAAAAACTATATGTTACGTGTAAGCTATAAAAATTACATGTCAAAATAGTTCAACATATCTTTTTATATCATTTTTCCATTTATCAACTATTACAAGAGTTAAATTTTACTAAATAATTTTAATACAATCAACAAATTTATTAGTTCTTAGTTTTTATCTTTCAACATCTTTTCAATTTTCAATGAACTTTTCTATTAGTTTTGTCAAACATACACTTAGTCTTGTACTTTTTTATAGTATTTTATTCGAACTTGAATTGGGTAGAAGACCTATATATTATCCCTACTAATTTAGACCTAATATCGTCCTTGTTATCTGTAGACCCACATCGATAGCTACATATGACATTCGGTATCAATATGAGCACCACAGTCTCGCTCCCTCGTAGAACCCGTGATAACTGGTATCACTAGTAAGATGAAATCAAATAGAGGTTTAGGGGTACAACTAAGGGCATACTGATCAACATTTGCAACTACGTTAGAAATATCTATGCATGCGTCAATTCCTTAAACTTTATGGGACAATTCAACACCGGAATCAAGGCATTCGATCACCACTCCACTTTATAAATACCACTTATTTACTTTGAGGTTGTAAACACCATTATTAAAAGTAAATAAATAATAATTTTCCCCAATTTTGGAAATTCCGTTCGGAATCCGGAATTTGTCTCCCCACTAACCCCCACCAGACTTCTTCTTCTTCTTTCTTCATCCATCACCAACTCAGAGAATGAAAAAAAAACCAACAGAACTTTATCTCCCTCATCACCATTAAAAACTCAATAACCAAGCAAATCCCAAAAGGATAACCAGCAAAATAATTACAAAAACAGAAACAACAACCAAAATATACCAAAAATAAGAAAACAAAAAAAGAAGAAGGAAGAAACAGCAAGGTAGCCATTGCCGGTCATCTTCTTCTTCCTCCAATCGCTGAGCACCTCCACTGAACCAGCTCCGGTCAGAGCCATCCTCCATCGGCCAAGACGCCACCGACACTCCCTCTCTGTCACTCTCTCTCTCTCCAATCTCCCCTTTCTCTCTCGCTGGCCCCTTTTGTAACATCCTGGTTTAGGATTAATTACCAATTAGGGTTAATTGCGGAATTAACAATTATTAATTGAATAATAATAATAATACTAATAAATTCCAGGCAGAATTACGCTGATGCCCTTGGTGGTTTAAGAGGAGTTTCGGTTCTCTCTCTCTCTTTGGCACGCTGATGGGAGTGGCCTTAATGGTGATGTGATGGCTGATGGGAATGACATTAAATGTTGATGGACTATTGATTGAGAGGGAGAGTGACGCTGGGCAGAGCCATGATGAAAGGCTTCAGCTTCACGTTTTACACTCATTCTTTGCTCATTCTCTCTTGGGATCAAGGAGAACCACTCTCCATTCTCTCTAAAACTTCTTGGAGCCCTTGCCCCTTCTTCGTGGCTATTCTTCTTCTTCATCTTCTTCTTCCACTCAACACTGAGTAGAACCGAGTGGAATGCGATGTGGAACAGCGTGGCTGTAAGAGAGAAACAACATGGTGCTGTGTGTTGTGGAGGCTTGGATCCTCCTATGTTTTGCCTGAACATTGATGGCTGTGTTACATGAAACCTTGGGGTCCTCCATTGTTGGTGAGAACTGGGCTGTTCGAGGGTGGAACAGCGTTTGGAGTTCTCCACTGGGTTGCGTGAGGACAGCTTGTGCCTGGGAGGTTTGGAACTTCCCTCTATTTTACGTATAAAACCTGGAGTGGCATGGAGGAGAGTTGATCGTGTGGCCGAGTGGCTCGGTGTTCCTCCAAAGCTGTATAGAGTACAACAGCTGGGTCGTTCTGTTGAAGAACGAGTGACCAAGGAGTAGTTGGCCGGATCTGGAAGCCCAAGGAGCTGCTGGGATCTTCATTCAAGGTAGGGGGCTTTTGCATCTTAAATGTATGGTTTATGGACGGGTTCCGGGTGAATTTACTTTACTGTATTGTAATGTATGCGTAATATGTTGTTGGTTGTTTGTCGAGTGAATGATAGCCCAGGTGTGTAAGGATTATGAACTGTGTGGTGCATGTTAAACTCCGTCCATGAGATGTATGCCTATGCTGGTAAATATAAAGATGACGAGTGCATCATATTGTGGGACAGATGAAAATATCTGTTGATGGTTATATTAGTATTGTTGAACGAATGCATGTAAATGTGAATGGCATTATGGTTGCCGAGTGCATGAGTTTGTTATATTGATCCCTGTGTGTGATTGTGTTTAAATGCATAAGATGCTTGTTATATGAACATGCGAATGCTGAGTGCATAAGATGGGGGACCGTTATGTTAATCCCGAGTGGATATTATGTGGTATAGCATGTGTTGCTTGTTGTAAATGATGATTCTGAGTGGATGGCATTATGATTGCCGAGTGCATGAGATGTGGGTCGGTTATGTTAATTCCCATTTGGGATTTTATGTTGAAAAGCATGTGATTGTCGAGTGCATGTATTGTGTTATTGTTATGCCGACCCCTGTTTATGAATAATAATGATAAATGCATTGGATGTATGTTATTGATGTTGAATGCCGAATGCATATGTGTGGAAAATATAATGAAAGACCTTGGGTTGGACTCAAGGCAATGCCGAGTGCATTGGCGTTGGACGCCTGATAAAAGACCATATTCATCCGATTCGCCACTGAAATACTTGGAGCATATAGCGTTGGACGCTTAATACTGATCGGCAATCAGATGAATATGTGTTGAAATGTATAAAAGAGCTCGGGTTGGACTCGAGGCAGTGCCGAGTGCACTATAAAAAGACCCTGGGTTGGACTCGGGGCAGTGCCTAGTGCACTAAGCATTAGACGCTTAAAGACCTTGGGTTGGACTCAAGGCAAGCCTACCGGGTTGGACTCGGGGCTGCCCGTAACACTTCCGTTGTCACTTGGAGTGATTGTGTTACATGTGAGGGCAAACAGTTTGGTACCTGTAAAATGGCCGAATCAGCTTGGAGCTGAGAAAAGGCTTGGAGCCTATGTTGCAACAATAAAATCTAATAAAAATGGATCAGATCCGATTGAATATATGTGTGCACACTTATGACTGTCATTGAGCTCAATGTGAGTTGTTGAATATGTGGATATGAAATGATTGGGGTGAATCCGATTGGATTAATGCATGTATACTGATATGTTTTCCGAGTGCAATATGATGTTATGGTGGTGATACATGCTATGGTGAATAATTTGAGTTATATAGCCATGTATGAATTGATTAATCCTGATTGGAATATATGTACGTTGATGTTATTGCCGAGTGCAAAATGATAATATGGCAAAGATATATGTTAGGGTGAATGAAGGGGATTATGTAGCCCTTATTGAGTTGAACGAATTCTGATCGGATGTTGTATGAATATTCATATTGAATGAGTGCATTATTGCTGATTGAGACATGTTATTGTATGGTTGAGGATTCTAAGATTAATCCGAGTCAATAACTGTCATTTAATATGTAAAGGCTCACCCCTACAATATTATTTTTCAGTATATGCAGATCGGACTGGAAATGAGGAGATGGCCTCAAGTCTGAGTGATGGGCACTCAGAATGTTGAAGTGCACATATAGTATATATATATTGTAAATAGATATGTAAAGCCTTGGCCGGCTCTCTTGTAATCCGAATGGATTTAATTATATGGGTTGTCTATCGGGTTTGTGAACAAGTGTACATTATATATATCTATACATATTTACATTGTTATGATGTTACCCGATTTGTTTATTATGTGTGTTGAGAGAATATTGCTAAGTTAATAAATTCCGAGTAGAAATCCCGAGTGAGCCTCTTCCGAGGGAAGAGTAATTGTGATGGTATTGATTGAGGTATTCTAGGAGTCCTCTTCCGAGTGAATGAGGCTACATATATTCTGAGTGAATGTTATACATTCCGAGTGGATAAGTATTAAATAAGTCCGAGTGTGACTTAACTTGGTGAGTTCCTCCTAGTGGGAATGGGTTAATGTATTACCCGAGTGATGAATGGTTAAGATGTGACTAAGTGAATTATAGCCGAGAGGTTATGTGATCTCCGAGTATGGAAGATCGAATTATGCGGAGTGCGGAATAGATAATGTAATCTGAGTGAATTGTGGTTGAAATATACCGAGTGGTATTGGACTGGGGAAATAATCCGTGTGAGGGGAAGCTTATGGACTCCGAGTGGAGTGATCGAGGGAATCATTTCCCGAGTGGTGATTATGACGCTTCCGAATGAAGCATGTGTGTGGGCTTCTTGAATAAACTAAGTATTTGGCCTAGTATGAATTTACCGGGTGAATCATGTATGTGGGGACCGTTCCCGAGTGGACGTGATCCCGAATCCAAGTGAAGGAATACCGAGTGGAGTTGCTCGCCTCAGCAAATAAGGGTTCGCTCCAGCGAGTGTGAATGGATGGAAGGTTTTCTGGTTGGTTTCGCTTAAGCGAATGGTGCTTCGCCCAAGCGAGATGGGTTGCCTCGCTCAAGCGGATTTGGATCTCGCTTGAGGGAGTGAACACAGTAATGGGCTCGCTTAAGCTTTGTTCTTCCGCTGGGCTGTGCGATCGGAGCTGAGTCTTGCCCATACGTGGCTTTCTAACTCGGTCTTCTCTTCTCTGATCGGTTTTGCTTTTCTTGCCTTATGTTTGGTTTATTTTTACCCAGCTGTATGGTGAATTTTGGAAAAAATTTCCCTGGTCTTTGGTTTTGGGTTTATTAAGTCGGATTGTTTCATTTTAGTATCAGAGCATTCTTAAAAGAATTAAGGATGTTTCACCTCTCTTCTCCACCGTCAACCACCCCCCTCTCCGATCTCCCTTCTCCTTCTCCTTCTCCGTCACTCACTCCCTCTCTGTCACCCTCTTCTTCCCTATCACTCACCCCTCTCTCTCTCTCTCTCTCTCTCTCTCTTTCTCCTCTCTCTCCTTCTCCATCACCTACTCCCACTGACACTGTTCCTCCTCTACCAACGCCGACACCATCCGCCGCCCAGAATCCACTCTCCCTCTGATCTCCCTCTCTCTCGCCGCCGGAACCACCTCCTCTTCCTCTCCCTCCCTCACTCTTGGTTAATCTCTCTCTCTCTCTCCTCTATCTTCTCTCTCTTTCGCCCCCCCTTTTTGCCTGATGCATGATTCCCTTTTGGCTCTTGACTCAAATAAAACCCTATTCGGTTTGTTTTGTTAAATTTTCTTTTTTTCTTGGGCTTTAGGCTTCTGAAGCCCAATATGGCAAGGGAGACCATTTTTTTAAAAAATAAGCATAAGGCACTTTGGGTCATCATTTCTATTATATTTTTTTAATATTAAGATTACTAGAGATGGTATTAGAGTTTCTTGTGTCTAAAATTTCCAAGTAGAAGAATAATTTTTATATTATTTTCTCATTATCATTTTAGAATTATTAGTATGTTTCTTGTATTTTGTTTCTAAAAAGTGTGAAGTAATAAATAGTGTTTACTAAATTTAGAAACAAAAATGTTAAAATAAATGCTCTTTGTTTTAAGAGTGAATTAGTTTTTTATATAGTTGTCAAACCTAAATACCCTTTAAATAAATAGTTTATGTTAAATCAAAAAAAAATGAAAAATAATAAAAATCTAAATATCTTTTTAAGAATGAAAAGTAAATAGTTCTGTTTATATGAAATATGAAAATAAAAAATATATTAAACATGTGTTTCTTTTTTAAAAATAGATGACTTAAAGTCGTATGAGCAATGTCGTACGAAATTACTTTTGCAAAATTACTTTTGCCTACATTACTGTTATTAGATTTTTTAGGTTTATGCACGTGCGATCTTCTTCGCCTTGTATTTCTCCTTTCTTGTGAATTTCCTTTCATTATTAAAAATCAAAATCAATCAAAAATAATTTAAATATTTTTCTTTCAAAATTAATTTCCTCAAAGAACTACGTGACCCTGATTTCTCGGAAGCTCGAGAATACGTAGGAGCGGGAAGTAGTTCCTGTCGGGCCCATCTTTCTTTGTTTAATTTTTAGAGTTTTCATTTTTGTCTTGTTACTAAAAGGAAGAGCGAGGTTAATTTAGACGAGACGTCTTGTTAATCTTACATTTTTGTAGTATTTCTTTAAAAGAAGGAGCGAGATTAATTTGGATGAGACGTCCTGTTAATATCATGTTTTTTTAATAATATCTCTTTTAAAAAGGAGGAGTGAGGTTAATTTGGACGAGATGTAACATCTCGGATATTTATAGAAAAATTATATGTGGTGGAAAATATTAAAAATTGTTTTAAGGGTTTATTTAATATTTTTATGAATTATTGGTTAATTATAAAAGGTGTGATTAGAAGAAGAGAAGTTTAATTAAAACTTTTAATGAAATTGTAAAGGAAATGGAGAAGTGACTGGTTGAGGAAGTAACCGGTTGGAAGTGACCGGTTGGAGAGGTAACCAGTTGCCATGAGTTTTAAATAAAGGTTTCTTTCTCTTTCCTCAATCATTTACGCAATCATTCACTCTTTCACGTGAATCTTCCTCTTCTTCATCTGTTACTTTTCTTCTTCTTCTTCCTCCATCGCTGTGAGCTGTAAGCTCTAAAGGGAGGTTCATTTTGCATCAAAACCTTGAACTAATTACATTTCCATGACAGTGGTTTCAAGGCGAGTCCATTGAACCGTTTAAATTTGTTATCTCATCTCTTTCATTTCCTTCTCTGGACCGAATGGTCATGTATGGTGGGGTACTATTTCGATCTCCACTCCTCTTAGGTGTGTAAGCCTAAATGGTCTTTTGATTGTGTGGGTGGTGCGACATTAATAGGTTGTGCATTCCAAACCCGTTGGTAGTAGAACGAATGCCGGTGCAACGATTAAGGAAGCTGGTGCTGGATTCGGAGGTGGAACTGTGAACCCAACGATTGTTGAAGTTTGGAACCGAGGTAAGGGGGTGTTCGGGTTATAATTAATTAGAATAGGAGAAGTCCGAGTCGTTGGACTGATTATGAAACATGGTAATAAATAATGCTGGATGAAAGTAGTATGTGAATATGAGTATGAATGTACGTATGAATGTGGACACCGATCGGTTTAGGATCGTGTGTGTGTATGACTTAAGAAATATTTGATGTTGTGATAATAGAGATGATGCTGGATGAGTTGTATATGAATGCGTGTAGGAATGCATGTATGTGTATGGACACCGATCGGTTTAGGATCGTGTGTGTGTGGCTTGAGCCGATTGAATTTGAAATAATTGATGCTGTGATAATCGGTGTATAGTGGCAATGTGATTTCGGGCTTGACAAGCAGGTCGCCCGAGTGATGAGTATATGATGTTGTTAATGGCCACTTATAATGAGAAGTGTGAATATATATTATTGTGTGGTATGGGACGACCGACGGTATGTTTAGCCCCTCATTTCCGGCTCCCGTGGTTTTTATGCCCAGTTGAGCTACCCAGTGGTCAAGAAGGACCCAGTGGTCGAGGTGGAGAGTCAAGCAGGACTCGGTGAACCAAGCAGGGTTCACGGGTTGTCAAGCAGGACCCCCAGCTGAAGGCCGATCCTATAGTATCCGGATACTAGGCATCAATTTTGTCTGAGTCAGTGATGACAATTGATGATTTGATAATTTTACCGATTGCAATTTGTTATATTTACCGAGTGGTAAATTGTTATACTTGCTGAGTATGAGTTATTTGCTGTGTGAATGGCTATATTTGTTGAGTGATTTGCTAAAATTGCCGAATGAGAATTGTTATATTCACTGAGTATGATTGGTTATATTACCGAGTGTGAATTACTATATTTTCGAGTGTTAATTGCTATAATTGTCGACTGTGAGTTAATTGCCGAGTGAGAATTAATTGTCGAGTGTAATGTGCAATTTGATGATAAAGCAATCGGACGGAGTTTATACTCGTATTTTGTTATTTAAATTCCGTTCTAGATTAATTATGATGCTAAACATTCACCCTTGCTATGGTTTTCAATTTTAGTAACCAGTGACAGGGAAGAGGTCGGAGCCATGGAGGTGCGCCAAGCGGAGGAGTGATGCCAAGGCACCGAGTGATTTGAATGAATTGTAATATATATATATATATATATATAATGAGTTTCCCGAGTGTATAATGTTACATGTTACCTGTATGTTGAATTAAATCTGAATCGGTATGCTGATTGACGTGAGTATAAATTCTTGATGTTATGTGATCGGTGTTTACTTTATGAGTGAATTTGCACTGCTGTAGCATAGTCGATCACCGGGCGAATACCGCCGAGGGGATTCATTCTTGTCCGAGCAAGGGCCGGTTGATTTGGTGTCTGTTTCACTCAAGTATTCCTTGTCCCTTTTCGAGTAAAGAATAACTGAGAGACCCACTTCCGAGTGGATGGTTAGGGTGTCTCCGAGTGAGCTATGGTCGAGAGAATCACTTTCGAGTGAAGAAAGATTAGAGTACTTCCGAGTGAAGATTAGAGTGCTTCCGAGCGAAGGTGAGAATGTTTCCGAGTGAGGTATATCCGAGTGAACCTTTTCTGAGTGAAGGGAGGTTAAGCTTTTCTGAGTGAAGAAAGATCAGAGTGTTCCCGAGTGGACCTATTTCCGAGTGAAACCCGACTCATTGACCTTCTCGGGTTTCGCCCAAGCAAATCAGGGTCCCACTCAGGCGAATGACCCCTAACTCTATTTTCCTTCTTCCGCTGATTCTAAATCCTATTTTATTATTGAAATATTTCTGATCGATCATTATTTTGAATATGCTTTTATTATTTTTAAGGCAATTAAGAATAGTAAAATACTATTTTATATTAAGACCGAGTTAATTTTTATTAAATACTAAAAATTATTATAAAAATGATTAGACAGGTGTAATTAAAAAGATAAATTGACGCGAGTCGTCATAGTTGGTATCAGAGCGGTTCTTTCTAGATCCGGGTGAATGGGTGAACCCAGTGATTGTGAGTCCTATATTGGACTGTTTTTGCATTCTATTGCATTGTGTTTGTGATTGTTTGTGCAGCTTGGCATCATTCCCTTGGCACTCCAATGGCGTTGTATTTTATATGTGAGGTAAATATCTGACTCCCTGGTAGAGCATTGGTTATTAATGGTGATGTGTTTGTTCATTGTAGAATTACATTATGGCTGACGGGACTAGTTCTAGTGGAGGAGATGAATTCATCTCAAAGTTTTCTTAATTGATGAGTAGGACCGAGTCTGGTCCCACTCTTGATAAATTCCTGAAAAGGAATCCCTCTGCCTATAAAGGAGGGCATGATTACGATGGGGCGTATATTTGGATCAGAGAAGTTGAACAAGCGTTTGAGTATTTCGAGTGCTCGGAGGAGCAGAAGGTGCAGTTCGCAACCTACCAATTGAAGGACGAGGCTAGGATATGGTGGTCTCGAACTAAGGTACAAATGAAGGCGGCAAGTGAACCGGTAGTGTGGGTGAATTTTCAAAAGAGGTTCCTTGTCAAGTATTTCCTAGATAATTATAAAATCCAAAAGGAAATGGAATTTCTGAGGCTGGAATAGGGCCGAATGTCGGTGGCCGAGTACACTGCTAAGTTTGACGAGTTGTGTGACTTCTATCATCCTTTCTCATTGGAAGGAACCGAGGGCAATAAGTGTGCCAAGTATGAGGCCGGATTACAGATTGAACTCCATAGTGTAATTGTGTCGATGGAGATTTAGGATTATCCGACTTTGGTAAACAAGGCTAGGCTGACGGAGGAAGTGCAACTACAGAGAGCATTTCAGCCGAAAGATAAGAGATAGCTGAAGGCAAGAGGGTTCAGCTTCAAGAAGACGGGTCAGTCTTTTCGTGGCAGAAAGTTTTCCGCTACGTCTTCTTCTTTGTCTGGTCGGAGTTCTACTGGCCGATCTGGTAACCAGTCGGGTAGCCGTGCGTGCTACAATTATGGCCAGGAGGGTCATATTGCAAAGTACTGTCCAGCCAGTCAGATTGTTTGTTTCCAATATGGACAACCGAGATACATTAGACCCGATTACCCATAGAGGCAACAACCGAGTGGGCATGGCAGCCGAGCCAATACTTCTAGGACTCGGGGTGCTAATGTTCCAAGAGGAGGTAAACACGGTGCTGGTCGTGGAGGCCAACACTCGGGAAGAGCAGATGCTCACTCCAGTGGCGCCCAGAATGTCATGACCGGGCGGGTATTTGCTTTTGATGCCTCGGAAACTGCAAGGAATGACAACTTGGTACAGGATAAGTGCCTCATCCATGGCTATCTTGTTGATGTAATTTATGATTCGGGTACAACTCATTCATTTATCTCTGAGAGCTGTGTACGACGGCTTGGTTTGCCGATTGGGTTAATGGAGAATGCTCTTAGTGTCTCCACTCCTACTGGCTCCACTTTCCGTGCAACCACTATGTGTGGGGAGTTGCCTATGCAAGTTGAAGATCGTACTTTCTGGGTGAATCTAATTTGTATGCCATTGAAGAACCTAGATGTTATCCTAGGTCTCGATTGGCTAGCTTCCAACCATGTGATGATGGACTGCTATTGGAAAACTATCGTTTTCTCCCAGGAACTCGACGCAAAGAAAGTGGTGAGTGATGTCTCCGCCACCTATGCTATTTTATTTACTTCGGAGGGTCGGTGTAATCTTATGCCAAGTGATATTCCGATAGTATGCGAATTCCCTAATGTATTCCCGGAAGAAATTCCGGAGTTGCCTCCCAGACGGGAGATTGATTTTTCTATTGACTTGATTTTCGGGGCCGAGCCCGTGTCCCGTGCGCCTTATAGGATGTCTTCGGTGGAATTGACTAAAGTGAAAAAGCAAGTGAATGAGATGCTTGAGAAGGGCTTTATCCGACCGAGTGCTTCACCGTGTGGCGCTCCTGTATTGTTGGTGAAAAAGAAGGACGGTAGTATACGGATGTGTATCGATTACCGACAGTTGAATAAGTTGACGGTGAAAAATAAATATTTGTTGCCACGGATTGACGACTTGTTGGATCAGTTGCGAGGCGCTGTTGTATTTTCTAAGATCAACTTGAGGTCGGGATATCACCAAATACGAGTGAAGTCAGAGGATATTCCGAAGACGGCTTTCCAGACTCAGTATGGGCACTTCGAGTATGTTGTAATGCCCTTTGGAGTGACGAATGCTCCTGCCATCTTTATGGACTACATGAATCAGATTTTTCAACCGTACTTGGATCGGTTTGTAGTAGTGTCCATCAATGACATACTGGTTTACTCGAAGTCGGTTGAGGAGCATGCTCAACACCTTCAAGTTGTTCTGCAGAAACTATGAGAGAAAAAGTTGTACGCTAAGTTATCCAAATGTGATTTCTGGGAAGAAAGTGTACAATTCTTGGGGCATGTGATTTCCCGAGAGGGTGTATCGGTCGATCCGACTAAGATTGAGGCGGTTATGGCTTGGGAAAGGCCTAAGTTGGTAACTGAGATTAGAAGTTTCCTCGGATTGGCTGGGTACTATCAGCGTTTCATTGAAGGATTTTCTCGGATAGCGCTTCCTTTGACTTGGTTGACAAGAAAGGAGAGTTTATTTGTATGGCCGAAAGAGTGTGAATTGAGTTTCCAGACTCTTAAACGGTGTTTGACGACTGCCCTTGTGCTTGCATTGCCTGATGTGACAAAGGAATTTGTAGTGTATTGCGATACATCCAAGTTTGGTTTGGGATGTGTGCTGATGCAAGCCGACCGGGTGATTGCCTATGCTTCAAGGCAATTGAGGCCACATGAACAGAACTATCCGACTTATGACCTTGAGCTTGCAGCAGTGGTATATGCATTAAAGATTTGACGCCATTATCTATATGGGTCTCGCTTTGTGGTCTTTAGTGACCACAAGAGTTTGAAATATTTGTTCGACCAGAAGGAACTCAACATGAGGCAAAGGAGATGGGTGGAGTACCTAAAGGATTATGATTTTGATTTGAGGTACCACCCGGGTAAAGCAAACGTTGTTGCCGATACGCTGAGTAGAAAAGTATTGCACGCGGCTTTCTTGATGGGCAAAGAGCAAGAACTGTTGGAGAGCTTTCGGGATATGAACATTGGAGTTGTTGTGAACGCTCCAAACTGGATGAAAGTCGGAATGCTGAAGATCTCCAACGAATTTTTGGAATCTTTAGCTGTGGCCCAAAAGGACGACGAGGAGTTGTTGGAACTGCTTGACACTCAAGCAAGAGGCAAGGATATGGAATTAACCCAAGGCAACGATGGAATTTGGAGATTCCGGACCGAGTGGTGGTGCCTACAAACGGTGATTTCAGGCAAGCCATGCTGACTGAAGCACACAGGAGTTCTTTGAGTATTCATCCCGGTATTACAAAGATGTACCATGACTTGAAGAAGAAATTCTGGTGGCCGGGAATGAAGAAGGTAATAACCGAGTATGTGAAGTCGTGTGTCATATGCCAGAAATGCAAGGTTGAACATCAGAGACCCCCAGGTTTACTTCAACCTCTAGAGATTCTGATTTGGAAGTGGGAGAGTATTACCATGGACTTTGTATCCGGGTTACCTCGTACCCAATCCGGGTGTAATGCAATCTGGGTGATTGTAGACCGATTGACCAAGAGTGCTCACTTCTTGGCCATGAACATGAAATGGTCATTGGACCGACTGGCTAGGTTATATGTTACTGAGATTGTACGATTGCATGGTGTACCCTCGAGTATTATTTCCGATCGGGATCCCCGATTCATTTCAAGATTTTGGGGAAGTTTGCAACAGGAATTGGGTACTGAGCTAAGGCTGAGCTCAGCTTATCATCCTTAGACTGATGGTCAATCGGAATGGACTATACAGACCTTAGAGGACATGCTGAGAGCCTGTGTATTGGAGCAGGGTGGCTCATGGGAAAAATACTTGCCATTGGTGGAGTTTGCATACAACAACAGCTATTATAGTAGCATTGGAATGGCTCCGTATGAAGCTCTATATGGTCGGAAGTGTCGTACACCATTGTGTTGGAATGAAAATGGCGATGCCATTCATCTGGGTCCCGAGTTAATCCAAGAAATGAATGAGCAGGTTGCTCTGATACGAGAGAAAATGAAGATTGCTCAAGACCGACAGAAAAGTTACTATGACAATCGGCATAGACCACTTGAGTTTCAGGCGGGTGACTGGGTATTCCTGAAGGTTTCACCGACCAAAGGTGTAGGTCGGATATTGAAGAGTCACAAGCTTAATCCGAGATACATTGGACCGTATTAAATATTGGAGAGGATCGGTGATGTTGCTTACCGACTGGATCTTCCCCAGTCGTTAACTAATATTCACAATGTGTTTCATGTGTCATAACTCTGAGCGTATATTCCGTGTGATTCGATAATTGTGCCGAGTGACTCTATCCAATTGAAGAAAGACCTGACGATGGAAGTTACACCGATTGGTATTGAGGAGTATCAGACCAAACGGCTAAGGAACAAGGAGGTGCCATTGGTAAAGGTGAAGTGGCATAATTTGAATAGGGTAACCTACACGTGGGAATTGGAATTGGACATGAGACAAGTGTACCCCAATCGTTTTTAATAGGTGCGTTGATTTCAGGGACGAAATCCCTTTTTAGGGGGGTGGATGTAACATCTCGGATATTTATAGAAAAATTATATGTGGTGGAAAATATTAAAAATTGTTTTAAGGATTTATTTAATATTTTTATGAATTATTGGTTAATTATAAAAGGTGTGATTAGAAGAAGAGAAGTTTAATTAAAACTTTTAATAAAATTGTAAAGGAAATGGAGAAGTGACCGGTTGAGGAAGTAATCGGTTGGAAGTGACCGGTTGGAGAGGTAACCAGTTGCCATGAGTTTTAAATAAAGGTTTCTTTCTCTTTCCTCAATCATTTACGCAATTATTCACTCTTTCACGTGAATCTTCCTCTTCTTCATCTGTTACTTTTCTTCTTCTTCTTCCTCCATCACTGCGAGCTGTAAGCTCTGAAGGGAGGTTCATTTTGCATCAAAAACTTGAAATAATTACATTTCCGTGATAGTGGTTTCAAGGTGAGTCCATTGAACCGTTTAAATTTGTTATCTCATCTCTTTCGTTTCCTTCTCTGGACCAAATGGTCATGTATGGTGGGGTACTATTCTGATCTCCACTCCTCTTGGGTGTGTGAGCCTAAATGGTCTTTTGATTGTGTGGGTGGTGTGACTTTAACAGGTTGTGCATTCCAAACCCGTTGGTAGTAGAACGAACGCCGATGGAACGCTTAAGGAAGCTGGTGCTAGATTCGGAGGTGGAACTGTGAACCCAACGATTGTTGAAGTTTGGAACCGAGGTAGGGGGTGTTCGGGTTATAATTAATTAGAATAGGACAAGTCTGAGTCGTTGGACTGATTGTGAAACATGGTAATAAATAATGCTGGATGAAAGTAGTATGTGAATATGAGTATGAATGTACTTATGAATATGGACACCGATCGGTTTAGGATCGTGTGTGTGTATGACTTAAGAAATATTTGATGCTGTGATAATAGAGATGATGCTGGATAAGTTGTATGTGAATTTGTGTAGGAATGCATGTATGTGTATGGACACCGATCAGTTTAGGATCGTGTGTGTGTGGCTTGAGCCGATTGAATTTGAAATAATTGATGCTGTGACAATCGGTGTATAGTGGCAATGTGATTCCGGGCTTGACAAGCAGGTCGCCCGAGTGATGAGTATATGATGTTGTTAATGGCCACTTATAATGAGAAATGTGAATATATATTATTGTGTGGTATGGGACGACCGACGGTATGTTCAGCCCCTCATTTCCGGCTCCCATGGTTTTTATGCCCAGTTGAGCTACCCAGTAGTCAAGCAGGACCCAGTGGTAGAGGTGGAGAGTCAAGCAGGACTCGGTGAACCAAGCATGGTTCACGGGGTGTCAAGCAGGACCCCCAGCTGAAGGCCGATCCTATAGTATCTGGATACTAGGCATCAATTTTGTCTGAGTCAGTGATGACAATTGATGATTTGATAATTTTACCGAGTGCGATTTGTTATATTTACCGAGTGGTAAATTGTTATACTTGCTGAGTATGAGTTATTTGTTGTGTGAATGGCTATATTTGCTGAGTGATTTGCTAAAATTGCCGAATGAGAATTGTTATATTCACCGAGTATGATTGGTTATATTGCTGAGTGTGAATTACTATATTTCTGAGTGTTAATTGCTATAATTGTCGAGTGTGAGTTAATTGCCGAGTGGGAGTTAATTGCCGAGTGTAATATGCAATTTGATCATAAAGCAATTGGACGGAGTTTATACTCGTATTCTGTTATTTAAATTCCGTTCTAGATTAATTATGATGCTAAATACTCACCCTTGCTGTGGTTTTCAATTTTAGTAACCAGTGACAAGGAAGAAGTCGGAGCCATGGAGGTGCGCCAAGCGGAGGAGTGATGCCAAGGCACCGAGTGATTTGAATGAATTGTAATATATATATATATAATGAGTTTCCCGAGTGTATAATGTTACATGTTACCTGTATGTTGAATTAAATCTGAATCGGTATGCTGATTGACGTGAGTATAAATTCTTGATGTTATGTGATCGGTGTTTACTTTATGAGTGAATTTGCACTGCTGTAGCATAGTTGATCACCGGGCGAATACCGCCGAGGGGATTCATTCTTGTCCGAGCAAGGGCCGGTTGATTTGGTGTTTGTTTCACTCAAGTATTCCTTGTCCCTTTTCGAGTAAAGAATAACTGAGAGACCCACTTCCTAGTGGAAGGTTAGGGTGTCTCCGAGTGAGCTATGGTCGAGAGAATCACTTCCAAGTGAAGAAAGATTAGAGTACTTCCGAGTGAAGATTAGAGTGCTTCCGAGCGAAGGTAAGAATGTTTCCAAGTGAGGTATATCCGAGTGAATCTTTTCTGTGTGAAGGGAGGTTAAGCTTTTCTGAGTGAAGAAAGATCAGAGTGTTCCCGAGTGGACCTATTTCCGAGTGAAACCCGACTCATTGACTTTCCTTGTAAGTCTTGTTCAATCAGGTTTAAAGTGTAGCATTCGCCCAAGCGAGTCGGAACTCGCCTAAGCGACCTTCTCGGGTTTCGCCCAATCGAATCAGGGTCCCACTCAGGTGAATGACCCTTGACTCTGTTTTCCTTCTTCTGCTGATTCTAAATCCTATTTTATTATTGAAATATTTTTGATCGGTCATTATTTTGAATATGCTTTTATTATTTTGAAGGCAATTAAGAATAGTAAAATACTATTTTATATTAAGACCGATTTAATTTTTATTAAATGTGAAAAATTATTATAAAAATGATTAAACAGGTGTAATTAAAAAGGTAAATTGACGCGGGTCGTTACACGAGACGTCCTGTTAATCTCATGTTAAAGAAAATTCCGTGTCTATTTTTTTGTTTATTTTCGTATGCTTTGTCATTTCGTACGTTCCTTTTCTAAAGAAGTTAAAATAATTTTTGGGCTAATTATAATGCGCACTATCATCTTGAGGTAACTGTTTTATAACGGATGGTTGTGAGGTGCTAATACCTTCCTCACCTGTAATTAGACTCCTGAACTTGGAATTTCATTTTCATGACCAATGCTTTAACAAAGGTTTTTCCGGTATTTTACCCTTGTTTTCTTTTCGAAAGGATTTTGAAACACGTTTCATTTTTAAGGGTCGGTCATCCCGTCGTGATCCCGGTCGCGACAGAGGTACGTTTAATTAACCCCAAAAACTCCGATATTGATATCATATTGATTAAATCGTTAGAGTAACTTCTCAGGTGACACCATATTTCATCCATAGCGTAATATATTGACATGTTGGATAGAATTATACTAAGATCTTGAGGTCCCTAGTGGATTATAAGTTTTGATACCAAATTCATATAGGATTGGTGTAAGAGATAAGTAACTACGTACCTAGTACCCATACCGGAAAAATCTCCCAATACTAAACATATCATCCACCAAAATTTAACATAACTATATTTTTTAAAACTCAAACCCAAAATCATATTCCGTACTGTAATTTGATATCACAAATCCGATTAAACCCTTTTTTCCTTATTGAATGGAACTGCAGTGTGAACACCTATTTCGGTCGGACCCAAATGGAAAAGACACCGGTCCCAAATGGAAATATAGCCGGTCCAAATTCCAAAAGGGGGGAACACCCACTCCGCCCAACCTTCTTCACCTCAAGAGTCCGCCCAACCTTCTTCACCTCAAGAGTCCGCCCAACCGTCCTCACCTCAAGAGTCCGCCCAACCGTCCTCACCTCAAGAGTCCGCCCAACCGTCCTCACCTCAAGAGTCCGCCCAACCGTCCTCACCTCAAGAGTCCGCCCAACCGTCCTCACCTCAACAGTCCGCCCAACCGTCCTCACCTCAAGAGTCCGCCCAACCGTCCTCACCTCAAGAGTCCGCCCAACCGTCCTCACCTCAACAGTCCGCCCAACCGTCCTCACCTCAACTCCGTCCAACCGATGTCTTTGCTAACCGATGTCACAAATTTAACAACAGATGGGCGAGGTCGGAAATTTGTGCATGATGACCTGGAATCGCACTCCCCAAGAATGGCAGACAGGGAGGCGAAAGTGGACAATTAAAAATACCCCACTGAAACCCTGCTCCCCACAAACAGATAGTGGCCAGGGTTGCACCACTATGCGTATGGGTGAGTGGGAACTCTGGTTGTCCCAAACACTCAACCCATACCCTTAAGCCTTATAAATACCCCAGCCAAAGAAGCTACGGGGGCGGAGGTTTTGGGGGGGAGAGACTGAATTCGAAGGAAGCTTTTTCTCAAAATTCTCTCTAATTTCTTTAAGACCTTCTGAAGATCCTCCTCCACTGGAAGCCTATAACCTGTCATAATCACCAATATAAACCCCTTAGCTTTGGGGAAGCTTGGGAATTCTGAGTACTCAAAGTTGTTGCCCTGTCCATCGCCCATATCCCGTACTCACACCGTCTCCACATAGAATCCTTCCTGTCCTAGTTCTTCGCTGCCTTGCCCTATTACTGTCTTCATTGCTCTTACACATCGTCTTTGCACCGTGCCCAGTAACTCACCTCGGATCAACTTCCCACGACACCGGTTGCGTCCTTCAGTTTTCTAGATTTGGATCTAACTCCGGTCCATTGTTCCTGTCAGCGTGTAAGTCTAAAACTGGCCAGACACCGTCACTGTGCTTGACTCCCCACACCGGTTCCGTGCCCATCACACCGGTTCCACTCTGTTTCTTTATCTCCTTTACTTTTAGTCTTTTTACTTTCCCGTGAGTTTGCTATTTGTTGGTTATGATTGTCTGTGTGTTATTTTTTTTATCCTTTTCCCTAACAAGTACATCTAATAAAATAAGTGGTTTTGTAAAAAAAAAATAGTGTCGTACGGGAGCACTCCCGTCTACACAACCCTTTTAAGATCCGTGCACGTGCGAAGCACTTCGCCTTGTATGGATTCTTCATAAAAATGATTCCCATCAATATCTTCCTAATCTTTTCCTAAAAAAAAAACACTTAAAGAACTACGTGACCCTGATTTCTTGAAAGCTCGAGAATACGTAGGAGCGGGAAACAGTTCCTGTCGGGCCCACCTTTCTTTACTTAATTTTTAGAGTTCTTTTTATGTCTTGCCATCAAAAGGAGGAGCGAGATTAATTTGGACGAGACGTCCTGTTAATCTCATTTTTTTAATATCTCTTTAAAAAGGCGGAGCGAGATTAATTTGGACGAGACGTCCTGTTAATCTCATGTAAATATTTTGTGTTGATCTTTGTTTATATTTTTGTTTATTTTTTCGTTCCGTACATTTTTCTTTTTATGAAGAAGTTAAAATAATTATTGGGTTAATTATAATGCGCGCTATCAAATTGAGGTAACCATTTTTTATAACGGACAGTTGTGAGGTGCTGATACCTTCCTCACCTGTAATCAGACTCCCGAATCATGGAACCTCATTTTTATAACCGGTGCTTTAACAAAAGGTTTTCCACTATTTTATCCTAAAAAAATATTGGTGGCGACTCCCTGTTTATCATTTTAAAACCGTTTCAAGGGTCGGCCGCGCCGCCGCGATCCCGGTCGCGACAGATGGCGACTCCACTGGGGACGTAGAGAGTCAAGCCAGTCAATTTGATAGCGCATGTTTTAATTAGCATATTAATTATTTAATTTCTTCCTTTATTTTATTCCCTTGTCAATGTTTAGTTTCTGTTTTGTTTGTATTCAATTATTTATGTTCTGTAAATATCTGTATGATCATTGAACCCTAGGGTAGTCGACTTTATTTTGTTGCTCTGTGTTTGTTCTATGTACAGGGTGAGTAAGGTATGGGTATTGAATGCCTCTTTCACACACTACACTCACAATTTGCACACACTTTTGAGTAGGACCCTATACCCGAGCCCAAATAAAACTTAAGATTAGGGGAGGTTGATAGCGGAGCCATTTGGGATGTACTTCCTGTCTGGTTACTGTGAGAATCTCAGCTAGAGTTCGACTTATTCATGGTGCCCACACTTAGTATACTTCCTACTATTTGTGGTCAACATCATGAGTAGGATCTTGGCTCTAGTGACCTTTAGAAGTTTTAGAACAAGCCACCTAATGCGAGATATCACTGTTAGACAAACCTTAGAGCCATTAGGAGACCTCCAGAAAAAACCCACTTTAAGGCACAAAGGGGCAAACTTTACTTCTACCTTTTCTCATTCTCACTTTTCCTTCTAATCCAAAATAGAGGATTACTTGCCCATTTAGTGGATTACTTTTTTTTCAAAAAAAAATGACATACTTTTAACTAGTGATCCTTTAATGGGCAAATAGTTCTTTCTCTTTATGCGCAAGTCTTTGGGCCTTGAGTTACAGATCTTTTGAATCATAGAAAATACATATAAAAAGAAAAGAAATCAAAAGAAAAATCAATTTTCTTTGTATTGTCGATGATCAGAAAATTCGTAGCTCACATAACCCTTGATTTGACATAAGTTTCAGCAAGTTGTATTCCCCCCTAAATACAAAAATGTTTTCAAGAAATCACTAGGGGAGTATCGATTTGCAAAGCACGTCATTTCCCAATGGCTCTTTCGCTCCTTTCTTTCTATTCTCACCGGAGGCTATTCAGAGTTTAACGAATACCCTTGACCAAGATATGGAAATTAATGTGGGATCAAACCTTTAAGAGACGGATCATGGTTCCCCGAGCTAGAAATAGCTAAACTTGAGTCTCTTATTGCATGTCAGAATAAAGGATTTTTCTATCTTCACAACTATCCCGTATTAATTTCCATGTTTACCGTACCTAGTACTTTTGAACGACACGTTCTAAGGAATGGTTAAAGGATGTTTGTCAAGGTCTGTGATTGCTTCCCACGATATCCTCTTTCCTTCTGTTTCCACCTAACATTTCTTTTTCTTCTTTCACTCGACACCGAAAGACACCTTTGTTAGACTTTCAAAGGAGACTCATGGCTGAAAGAGAGCAAGAAATTGAAAACCTCAGAAACAAAGTTAACCAGCTAAGGAAGCAAATGGCGGAGATGGCCAGACTTTTAGAGAAGAAGATCATAGAAGAGGAACCTTCTGCGGGTGTCAAGAATGATCAACATTTGCCAACCACCCCACTCCACCTTCCTGGATTGACAAAAGACCAAATTCCCCCATTCCATAATCAACAAGAGGATCATGATTTACAAATGATGAATCCCCATATTTCACAGTCCTCCCGGTGGCCTGGGGCTCCTATCACAAGAATGTCTGCATCGGGAGAAAAGGGAAAGAGAAAAGGGGATGCTAATTCCACTGCCCGTAACCAAAAAAGGGCCCAACCCAGATCAATAACACATACTCCCTTTCAACCTGCCAATCTCCCTACACCTTACATAGCCACCACCACCCCTAACCAGAGCTCTAATTTTTTCCCATTCCAACTCTACTTTTGTCCGTATATCCCTCAAATACCTTCCTATTCTCATTTGCCTGCTATTAGGTCTACCCTTCCACAACCCTATCATCCCCCACTAGTATAAACTCAACCACCTAATCCAGACCAAAGCACAATAAAACCCATCAATAATCGAACACCAGCCCGGTTCGACCCCATTCCCATAACCTACACAGAACTTCTACCTCACCTTTTTCGTAATTCCCTTGCAGTACCCTGCCCGCTAAAACCGGTGGTTCCTCCTTACCCCAAAGGCTATAATCCCAATGCCCGATGTGATTACCATGCTGGAGCCTCGGGGCACTCTACTGAGGACTGTCATACTTTGAAATTCAAAGTAAGGGATCTGATTAAAGCTAAGTGGCTAGATTTCCAGGAAGGGAGTCCCAATATAATTATAAACCCCAGGTCTAACCATGAGACCTCTGGGGTCAGTGTGATAAAGAGGGACTAGGGGTGTAAAGAGGATGCATGCAAGATTTTATGAATCACACGCCAACTGGAGAGGTTCATGACCAGGAGACCACTTAGTTCCTTATGACTTTAAACTTCTGTTTCAACCCAAAACGCTATGCCTAAGGCTTTGGGATATTGTTATGTAATAAGGGCAAAAACATGTTTTTATCATTTTAAGTTTCTCTCAATAAATATGTGTCAAGTTTCAAAATGCCTTTTCTTGCTTTCCTTATTGCCACCTTGAATCCTTTTCCCTTTATCTACTTCTTTTTCTTATTTTACCATGAAAAAAAAAACCAAAAAATACAGGAATAAAAATGATCCTTTTAAGAACAATGAGATCATGATTCCATTTCATAACTTTGACCACCCAGTTGATTACGCTGACGAAAAAGGTAGCGAAAATGAAAGTTCTTTGGCTGAATTGTGTAGGATGTTTGGATAAGAGTCACCTAGTTCTACCCAAAGGCAAGGTCAGCACACAGGATGAAGAAGATTCACAAACAACTGAAGACGTTACAAGCTCAAAACGAAGATAGTGCCAGATTCCATAAATGGCGTATCTACCCTTCAAAGAAATATTAGCATGGATCAACGTGGATGGTCAAGAAATACTCTCAAAAAAAAAAAGAAAACAAAAAAACAAGAAAAATGATATAAAAAAAGGGTCAAGGTTGGTACCTTACATAAATACCAATTAAGGCGAGCTGATTCATAGATCAAATTATCACTTTTCCATACGGGGGCATAAATGTTATCAAGCTAAGAACACGGCAAAAACAATATTTCATCTGTGTCGCATTCAACACCCCAACTTTAATGGAGTATAACTATTCCCACACCAGTGTAACCAAGGGATTGGTCTACTGTGATACCATTAATATCATATTATCTTTACCACATTGGTTAGGGGATAAAATAGATAGACCATAACAAAGGTACCAAAGGGGTCATTCAAAAAAAAAACAACAAAAAAAAAGGAAAAAAAATGCAAAAAGAAAAACAAAAAAATAGATGAAAAATGAACAAGGAAATAAAGACTCAAAACGAGCCCCCTCATTGGTACTGAAAAGGGCACGCCTTGGTTTCTTTGGATACATGGTGTTAGGGGCAAATTTTTTTTTCATCTGAAATAACATCTACTCCCCCACAGGATGAGATCAAATTGAGAAAGATCAAATAAGCTCATTGGTAATCAGTTTAAACCTTTGTCGTGAGGGACACAACCTTTAAAAAAAAGAAAAAAAAAGAAAGAGAAAAAAGAGAGACGTCACATGGAGGGAGAAGCTCGCTAGGCTGAAAACCTGGAAGGGCAGCCTAGGCAAAAGTTAGAGCGACCTGGTAAGCTGAAAACCTGAATAGGTGGCTCAGGCAATCAATTGGGATCAAGATTTTGGCCAAGTAATCATAGTCCGACTACCTTTTCAGAAGCAGAGTCAAGTGGTGAATTCAGAGTCATGATGTGGGATTAAGATATGCTTTGTTCTCAACAGTTCACTGGAAGATCTGTAAAATCATTCCCACTCTACCTAATTATTAATATTTCCCATACATCTTCACTTGCTTTTTGGTTTCCCTTTTTCCACACTTACTCGACTTGTAAATACAATCTCACCTATTTTTGACACGTATTTATTGTGATTTTCCATGATTTGATAATACATATGTTTTCCCTTAATATATAAAAATGAGAAGGTAATGAAAATTTAAAGTCATGAGAACAAGATGTTCCTGTTACTTGATTTCGCCTCAAGTAATCATTATGAAGACTGGGCCTGACACGTTTCCAAAGCTAGGGTTGCTTCATCTGCTCTGTTTCAGTCATGAGTCACTTCGGATCTCTAAGGATTGTGTTTTTGCGGTAAGTCTTTTCAAGTTCCAATTTGTTTTGCACCGCTAACCTTTCTTGCAGGATGTTGTAATAAGTAGATGTGTCAAGCTTCAACCGCCAAAACTGGCACTTTCCAGGTGTATGTCCATCAGTCTCCGAAGCTCACTCTTGCCCTTACTCATTGAAGTAGGTCATCCACGAGTTTCTTCTCGTAACCCACCCAAATCATTGGACAAAACACCCTTATATGGCCAAACATGACACCTTTCTGAGTTTCCATTTTGCTTTGAGATTTCCATGAAGTCCATCAATACCTTGTAGTTGAAGCCGGCATCCTCTCAAGGTTTCTGTCTTATTCATAAGGCATGTTAGGGGTCACATCTCCAAGAGATCAACTTGGTATATTTTAGAACCTGGTTAATTTGGACGGGATGCCCTATTAACCCCCGAATCTTTCAAACCCGGGACTTTACCTCCCAAGTCTGTCATTCCTCACCTCCAGATCTTTTGTTGGCCAAGGGGTAGTGTCCTGAAGGTTTGAATTAAGGCATCCCCCTAGATTTCATCTGTCCTAGCCAAGGAGTAGTTTTCCCTAGGACTCTTTCAATCTTGTCAAACTGGGGCATACCCCAGGACTTCTCTCTTTCAGATCAGGGGTAGTACACCTGAAAACTTCCAATCTTTCCAAACTGGGGCATCTCCCCACGTCTCTATTCTCTTTCTGTCAAGGAGAAGCACCCATAATTCCTTCAGGCCAATTTTCCGAACATGGGCAACACCCTAGGTCTCCCTTCTTTCAGCCAAGGGGCAATTCTCCAAAAATCCTTTCAATCATACTTTAACCGGGGCATCTCCCCAGGTTTCTCTTCCCTAAGAGACAATACTCTGAACTCCCAAGCAACCCAAAACTGGGGCATCCCCCAGGTTTCTCTTCTCCGGTGGACCCACTATCACCTCTAAAAGGAAAATAGACTGAGGATTCCTCCTAAAAAACCACCAAATGGGCTCCTAGTCAGATTTAGGAAAATTTGTTTATACCCAACAGAATTACCTTTCTGACAGAACCACAGAGATCAAAAGCCACGCATTCCTTTCCCAAGAGGAAAACTCTTTCCCCAGTGAAGTTACCCTCATAAAATATCCTAAACTGGGACATCCATCAGATTTTTCTCCTCCGACGTGCCTACCATGCATTCCTCAATGGAACCATAATCGCCAAAGCCAGCGCCTTTCAAGGTTTCTTCTTCCATCAGGTGCCTTCAAAGTCTCATCCTTAACTGTTAAAGTCGCTATCTCTCAATTTCTTCCCCAAGTAGAACTACACTTCCCAGACAAATTAAGCTGGGACATCTCCCTAGATTCCCCAAAGCTCTTCAGATCATTTCAAACGGGGGCATCTTCCCCAGGTTGTTATCTTTTGTCAACCCAAGGGCAGTACCCCATGCTTCCGGGAAGTTTGAGCTGGACATCACCTCGGGTCTCTCTCCGTCAAAAGGGAACGTACCCCCAAGCTTCTTCAACCGCCCTAAGTGGGGCGTCACCCCATATCCTTCCCCCAACCCAAAGGTAGTATCCCTAAATCTTCTAATCTTTCCAAAATTTGGGGTATCACCCCAAATCTTCCCTCCGTTCGAGGGACAGTATCCCTAACTCCTTCAGCTAGATTTTCCCCTATTTCTTTTCCTTCCGATCAAAGAGCAGTTCCCCAAATCATCCAAGACAGCTTGAACTGGATCATCCCTAGATTTCTTTCTTTTAGTAAGCCCACTATACATCCCCAGTGGACCCCAGATTTTTCCTTCCAGTCAAGAAGCAGTTCCCCGAGATCCCTTCAATCTTCCTAACTGGGGCATATCCCCCAGATTTCTTCTATTTCAGTCAAGAGGCAATTCCCCAAGATTCCTTCAATCATGTCAAACTGGGGCATCACCCCGGGATCACCCTCTTTCATTTAGAAAGCATTTCCCCAAGATTCCTTCAATCATGTCAAATTAGGGCATCTCCCTAAGATCACTCTCTTTCGGTCAAAGAGTAATTCTTTCAGTCATGTCAAACTGGGGCATCACCCCGAGCCTTTAGGACCAGTGAGTTAATTTGGACGAGACGTCCTGTTAGCTCCCCCCAATCTTTGTATTTTCTGTCAATTGAGGGTTAACCCCATCCTTTATTTTCCAGCCGCCTATCAAGGCATCATTTATCTTTCCAGCCGCCTATCAAGGCATCCTTTACCTTTTCAGCCGCCTATCAAGGCATCCTTTATCTTTCCAGCCGCCTATCAAGGCATCCTTTATCTTTCCAGCCGCCTATCAAGGCATCCTTTACCTTTCCAGTCGCCTATCGAGGCATCCTTTACCTTTCCAGTCGCCTATCGAGGCATCCTTTACCTTTCCTGTCGCCTATCAAGGCATCCTTTATCTTTTCAGCCGCCTATCGAGGCATCCTTTATCTTTCAACCGCCTATCGAGGCATCCTTTATCTTTCAGCCACCTATCGAGGCATCCTTTATCTTTCAGCCGCCTATCGAGGCATCCTTTATCTTCCAGCCGCCTATCGAGGCATCCTTTATCTTCCAGCCGCCTATCAAGGCATCCTTTATCTTCCAGCCGCCTATCAAGGCATCCTTTATCTTTCCAGCCGCCTATCAAGGCATCCTTTATCTTTCCAGCCGCCTATCAAGGCATCCTTTACCTTTCCAGCCGCCTATCAAGGCATCCTTTATCTTCTAGCCGCCTATCAAGGCATCCTTTACCTTTCCAGTCGCCTATTGAGGCATCCTTTACCTTTCCAGTCGCCTATCAAGGCATCTTTTATTTTCCAGCCACCTATCGAGGTACCCTTTACTTTTCAGTCGTCCACGAGGGCAACCTTTACTTTCCAGTCTACTGGGAGTCAATCCTGATCTCATTACCTCCTGTTAACTAAAAGACAATTTCTCCCTGTCCATTCAAAAAAAAAAAACAAAAAAAAAAAAAAAACAAAAAAAAAGAAGGAGGAGAAAAGATAAAGAAATAAAAGTGGAGAATGCTCGTTTTTAAAAAAAAGAGGTCACACTGACTCGTGATTGCCCACACCATCAGTTGCCATACCGATCAAGAGGTCCCACTTGGCCCCCTACATCGATGTTCATATCTTTACTTCCTTTTCACTTTAAAAACACAGAAGCTTCGTGTTTCTCTTGTGAAAAAGAAGTAAAGAGGGGCATCTGTGAACACCTATTTCGGTCCGACCCAAATGGAAAAGACACCGGTCCCAAATGGAAATATAGCCGGTCCAAATTCCAAAAGGGGGGAACACCCACTCCGCCCAACCTTCTTCACCTCAAGAGTCCGCCCAACCTTCTTCACCTCAAGAGTCCGCCCAACCGTCCTCACCTCAAGAGTCCGCCCAACCGTCCTCACCTCAAGAGTCTGCCCAACCATCCTCACCTCAAGAGTCCGCCCAACCGTCCTCACCTCAAGAGTCCGCCCAACCGTCCTCACCTCAACAGTCCGCCCAACCGTCTTCACCTCAAGAGTCCGCCCAACCGTCCTCACCTCAAGAGTCCGCCCAACCGTAATCACCTAAAGAGTCCGCCCAACCGTCCTCACCTCAAGAGTCCGCCCAACCGTCCTCACCTCAACAGTCCGCCCAACCGTCCTCACCTCAACTCCGTCCAACCGATGTCTTTGCTAACCGATGTCACAAATTTAACAACAGATGGGCGAGGTCGGAAATTTGTGCATGATGACTTGGAATCGCACTCCCCAAGAATGGCAGACAGGGAGGCGAAAGTGGACAATTAAAAATACCCCACTGAAACCCTGCTCCCCACAAACAGATAGTGGCCAGGGTTGCACCACTATGCGTATGGGTGAGTGGGAACTCTGGTTGTCCTAAACACTCAACCCATACCCTTAAGCCTTATAAATACCCCAGCCAAAGAAGCTACGGGGGCGGAGGTTTTGGGGGGGAGAGACTGAATTCGAAGGAAGCTTTTTCTCAAAATTCTCTCTAATTTCTTTAAGACCTTCTGAAGATCCTCCTCCACTGGAAGCCTATAACCTATCATAATCACCAATATAAACCCCTTAGCTTTGGGGAAGCTTGGGAATTCTGAGTACTCAAAGCTGTTGCCCTGTCCATCGCCCCTATCCCGTACTCACACCGTCTCCACATAGAATCCTTCCTGTCCTAGTTCTTCGCTGCCTTGCCCTATTACTGTCTTCATTGCTCTTACACATCGTCTTTGCACCGTGCCCAGTAACTCACCTCGGATCAACTTCCCACGACACCGGTTGCGTCCTTCAGTTTTCAAGATTTGGATCTAACTCCGGTCCATTGTTCCTGTCAGCGTGTAAGTCTGAAACTGGCCAGACACCGTCACTGTGCTTGACTCCCCACACCGGTTCCGTGCCCATCACACCGGTTCCACTCTGTTTCTTTATCTCCTTTACTTTTAGTCTTTTTACTTTCCCGTGAGTTTGCTATTTGTTGGTTATGATTGTCTGTGTGTCATTTTTTTTATCCTTTTCCCTAACAAGTACATCTAATAAAATAAGTGGTTTTGTAAAAAAAAAATAGTGTCGTACAGGAGCACTCCCGTCTACACAACCCTTTTAAGATCCGTGCACGTGCGAAGCACTTTGCCTTGTATGGATTCTTCATAAAAATGATTCCCATCAATATCTTCCTAATCTTTTCCTAAAAAAAAACACTTAAAGAACTACGTGACCCTGATTTCTCGAAAGCTCGAGAATACGTAGGAGCGGGAAACAGTTCCTGTCGGGCCCACCTTTCTTTACTTAATTTTTAGAGTTCTTTTTTTGTCTTGCCATCAAAAGGAGGAGCGAGATTAATTTGGACGAGACGTCCTGTTAATCTCATTTTTTAATATCTCTTTAAAAAGGCAGAGCGAGATTAATTTGGACGAGACGTCCTGTTAATCTCATGTAAATATTTTGTGTTGATCTTTGTTTATATTTTTGTTTATTTTGTCGTTCCGTACATTTTTCTTTTTATGAAGAAGTTAAAATAATTATTGGGTTAATTATAATGCGCGCTATCAAATTGAGGTAACCATTTTTTATAACGGACAGTTGTGAGGTGCTGATACCTTCCTCACCTGTAATCAGACTCCCGAATCATGGAACCTCATTTTTATAACCGGTACTTTAACAAAAGGTTTTTCCACTATTTTATCCTAAAAAAATATTGGTGGCGACTCCCTGTTTATCATTTTAAAACCGTTTCGAGGGTCGGCCGCGCCGCCGCGATCCCGGTCGCGACATGCAGTTTTAAAATCTAAACTAAAATGTAATGAATTAAGATTGAAGGGTCACTTCCAATTTGGTAAATTTGTTTATTATTTGAGTGTTAGTTGCTATGCTTTGGGGTTTTACGGCCTGCACGCTTATGTGTAGTGTTGTTCGCGTATTGGATTGTAGAATTGGTAACATGTGATCCATGGGACCGGAATCTTAGCAAAATTGTTTAGGAATAACTATTGTGAGGTGAAGCCCTTTTAATCAAAACAAGATTCTCACTCTCCGCATCTTTGCATTATTTTATTTTACTGGTGGGACGGTGATTCATCCTCTTAAATGATGATACTTGATAATCTTCTTTAAGGATAAACAAGGAAGGTAATCTATTGTTTCAGTCAACTCTAGCTAGATTATTTTAATTTATAAGCCTCATCATGATTTTTCGGTTTTGCAATAGACAAAAAAAATAATTGTAATAAGTTATTCATAAAATTCTGTGTATATATATATATATATATATATATATATATATATATATTTCTCTTACTTTTATTCTGGACAACGTTCATAATAGGTGTTATACATGAATAAGATACCACGATTCACTAAGATGTCCTCGTTCGCAAGGGGAACTATGTTAGCAGTCATGTCACTAACAAACCTGTAAAAGTATCTGACAATTACATCACTGCTATTGTACATGAGTCCCCACTATAAATACTCATCTTAGGAACAATGAAAGGTAAGCATTTATTACATAATTATTCCCTAATTCCATTTTGAGAGATTCCCCATGTTAGCTTCAAGTTCCTTGTTGACTTAGACATCAAAGGTGTCTCACAAGACACACTTTATTTATTGTGTCTCATCTTGGCATTTGTGTAAATACAGGAGGAATTAGAAGTACATTGTCTAATCCACCTTCACAAGATACCGTCTTACACTGAGTCTAACATTGATATGATCATTTAGCATGCCCGGTGGGACTCGGTTAAGATATTCTTATCATCACAATTGTTGCAATAGATCTAGGAAACTAGCACAAGGACCAAGGTAGACTAGAGGGCATCTCTCAAGAAGTCTCAATATCATCCCATAAACCTTGGGTCTAAAGTCATTTGGGTTTCTCCAATGAGGATATTCTTCGCCCCACCAACCCCGACCCAAGGGATATTCAAATTGATTTACTAAGGTAGAGAATTCGAGAGTTAGAAAGTTCAATACTTGTCCCTACTTGAGGAGATAGATGATGAAGATTACAAGGAACCTTTGCACTACTCTAGTTCATATATCCACCTTAGACATTGGTCCTATTCCTTTCGAGCCCATCCTTCACCTCAAAATAGGATTGTGATAGTTTAGCATACACCATCACCACCCCCACCTCCACAACCCACCATACCTCTAAACATCATCCTAACCTCGATGGTGAAACCTTTATTGCATGCTTTTTCCTAAACCTTTAATACCTCATACACTCTCCATAACAATGCCAATTACTAACAACTTTCACACCATACCAATATCCCAACCTCTCCCCCACCAGCCAGCCAACCTATATAGTTCTCCCTAATCCTGATTCCTAAAAGTCAAATTGTTTTACTCTTTTTTCACCCTCCCTAAATTAATGAGTATCGAGATCCCTGAAAGACATTGGCAGGATGCATCATCAAGTGAGTTGTTTAATTTTAGAGTTTGAAATCCATTATGAGTTAAGAATAACCATTAAGAGCCAAATCTTAGCATATTTCATGATTGAAATGACAGGGAATGAGGCGCAAGGAAAGCACAACAAATGGACAATTTTGTAAGTCTTGGAAAATAAACACGGGTTAATCATTGAGATCTTTGCATTTTGAATTTGAAACATCAAACAACCAAGTGGAATATGAAACATACATTGTCAGGTTAAAAACTTCTCTGATGTGGAGGCCATGTAAATTATCATTCTAAGTGATTCTCAAGTGATGGTTTCTCAGATAAATGGGAACTACCAAGCTAAGGAGCTCATCTTACAACAATATCTAGCAAAGGTAAAGGATTTAACATAAAGATTTGAGTAGAAAATTTTCAAACATGTTCTTCAAAAAGAGAACGTCAAGGAGATGTCTTATCATGACTTACCAGTAAAAAAAGCCAGGTACAAACTTAATTATTCAGAGTACACTTACCAACCCTAGAACATAAGAGAAAATGAAGCTATGGTGGCACCATCTAGCCCGTCATAGCCCCAATAAAAAGTTTTTTAGAATTCAAGGTAGTTCTTAAGGACCTCAACTTAAAGAAGAAACTTCAGAAAGACATAGTCACTATGACTAACAATGTGGTGTATAGAAAAGGTTTTAGTGCCTCACTCTTGTGATGCCTAGAACCTGAAGAAATGGAATACGTCATGAATAAAGTGTATAAAAGAAGTTGCATGAGCCACCTCCGAGGTTGGAGCCTCACTAAGAAGTTGTTGAGAGCAGGATATTGATGGCTAACGATGAGATAGGATGTTATAAACTATGTGAAAAAAATGCAAGGCCTGTCAACACCCCGACAGAAGAGCTCTTCACTTTGTTCGCTCCTTCACCTTTTTTTCTGGTAGGGGATATATATCCTTGGTCTATTTTCATAAGCACTTGGTAAGGGTTACGTACCTCTTTGTTGGGGTGGACTATTTTATAAAGTGGATTGAGGAAGCTTATGTGTCCATTATAACCTTGACCAAAGCGAGAAAGTTTGTATACCAACATATCATAAGCATGTTTGGGATCCCAGATAAGATCATCATTGACAATGACATTTATTTTGTTGAAAAAGATTTTTAAGCTTTCTTGGCCAGTTTGAAGATCCGGTAGGTCTTTTCTTCGGTGGAGCATCCCTAAACTAATGGACAAATCAAAGTTGTTAATAAAAAGCTTTTAAAATGATTAAAACATAGGTTGGACAAGGCCAAAGAAAAATGAGTTAAAGAATTGGAAATATCCTTTAGGCATATGAAATAACCCTACACTCATCCATAGATAAGACTCTATTCGAGCTAGCATACGGTGTAGAAGGAATGATTCCTAAGGAAATTGGTCAGCCCACTTAGAGAGTGCAAAATGCTTCTAAAGAAATGAATTTTAATGCATTAAAAGAAGAGTTAGACCTCGTCGAAGAAGTAAGGCAAACAATGTTCATCCATGATGAGGCCACAAAAGCATGGGCAATACACTAGTATAACAAAAGGGTAGTCGAGAGGAATTTCAACACTGGTGACCTCATCCTCAGAAGAACGAATATCAGTAATAAAAATGCAAGTTAGGGAATGTTAGTTCCAAACTGGGAAGGGCCATACAAATCACAAGCATAGAAAGAGGATAGGTTTATAAGCTGGAACACTTGAGCGGGGCTGAGATCCCTAAGAAATGGAACATTTGTAACCTTCGCATTTTCTATAGTTGTGACTCATGTGTAATGATGTATACTCTTTCGTACTCTAAGGTTTTTATCCTATAGGATTTTCCTTTAGAAAGGTTTTAATGAGGCACACCTCAGTAATGAAATGACCATTTTTAAGAAATGTCTTTTAAATCAAATTTGTCCCATTAATAATTACAATTGATTACTGATGGTTCAGAGTCAGACTCAGAAGGGGGTTGAATAAGTCTTAGACTCTTATTACAAAATAATGAACCAATGAATAAAAGTCAGACACTTGATAACAGACTTGAAAAAGAGCAAAGGGAAGAAGGAACACCATAAATTTATATTGGTTCACTTCCAACATAGAAGCTATTCCAGTCCCTTCTAACTTGAAAGGATTTTCACTATTGTAAAATCTCCTTTACAATACACAGTACCAGACCAGTACAACAAGTATTCTTGACTCCAGCCACTTCTGGCTCAAACCTAAGTATTCTTTCAACAAGCCACTCCTGGCTCAACAATCCAAGTATTCTTATAAAAGCCTCTTCAGGACAACAATGTTTCCCACACTAAAACTAAGGATGGAAACATACTAGTCTTTACACAATTTGGTTGAATGTAGAGAGTGAAAGGTATCTCACAGAACCTAGTGTATAAGGATATATAATGAAGAGTGTATACACTAAGTTACGGAAGACAAAAGACCAAGGTCTTCTAGAAGCAGAACACACGAAGAAGATCTTTATCTTTGAAAAGACTAAAAATATTGAGAACATAACAGAGAAAGAATATGATCTTTTGAGGATGATCTCTTTTCTATATCTTTGAATTAGTCTTCTTCAGTATATATAAAAGCTGGAATGTAACCGTTGTCGATTCTTGAAAGAAGATATAGGGCCCATTTGGATCCAAACCTCGACAGTTTGACCAACCCCAAAAATACATCCTACGATCAAACAGAGTTTTAACTGTCTCGAATGGCGTGAAGGATCAATATCAACCCTTAAATTTTTTCATTTCCCAACTCCGTTTCCCCAACTGGAAACCAAACGGACCCATAGTCTTTGAAAATTCTTTAAAGGAGTTTGCTTTAAGCTTCTGGTATTAGACTTTTGTTGATCATCAGCATGTCAAAAAGTCTGATAGCTGGGTACTTTTGTTCTTGCATGAAAATAGGTACTCTAAGTGTTCTCAACAAATAAAGCTATTTTTTGGCCTTGTTTGATCGAGTATAAGAGCAGAAGTCAGTTCTAAAATCCTACTAATTATAGCTGACACACATGCTGACTTGGTTCAACCTTTTCTAACTTTATGCAAAGGATTGCCTTGAGGTTTTTGAAGTACTAATTTGGCTGCTCTACTGATTTGTCTCTTGTTCTTTTTAGTGATAAGCACATATATCTTGATAAGAGCATGAGTTCTAAAGCATTACCCAAATAGATTCTAGAACATTGAGATTGAGTTTCTGGAGTAACGTTCTTTTCCCTTTGAGCAGGGATGTCCAAAGTTTTGATAACTGGTTTTATCAATGCAAAGAACTGAATGAACTTGAATTAGACTTTTGATGGATTTAAGAAAGTCTAAGAATTGACTCTCGTTAAATTAGACTCTTGCTCATAGGAACTCCCTCTTTGTCTTGCAACATGTGAGGTATTATATATAGTTGCTGAAATACTTAGTAAACAGGTTAGATCACAAAAGAGTAGACTTTATTTAAAAAGATATTACATTGATATGTGTTATTAATAAATCTAGAGCCTGATAATAATAACATAATTTTGAGGTTTGATCCAATAATTACTTATTGTTTCTTTCTCTATCAGACTTTTCTCCAACAATCTCCCCTTATTTGTTGATAACAAACATCAAGTCTTTTATACAAGGAAGATAGGATATAAATTGAAGCTCAATCTTTAATTATTCAGAAAATCAAAGCTTTTTAAGATAATAGTCAGAGCTTTTAGATTTCCAAGAAAGTTCAAATCAGTGATTGAAGCTTAAAAAGATTTGAGAAACTTATAGATTATTTAGGCAACACATTAAATCATCTAAGTTTGTTAGAGCAATGATTATTAATCAGGTATATATCAGAGCACCTTATATCAAAGTAAGATATTTTTTATTTAACTAAGATAATCACTATAAAACATAACAAACATTTGAACTTATACTGATCTAAGCTAAACATACAAAACATAGTACTTTCAGAGAACAGAGACTATAACCCACTACTCAAAATGACTTCTACTATCTCCCTCTTGTGATATCAATAAAAGATGGGGCAACACAAAGAGCTCAGAGTTAAAACATGAAGTTGAAAGGGGTTGAGGAAGATGTAGGCTGTAGAGGAAAGGATATTAAAATATCTGGTTTGAAGGATAAAGATGGTAGATAAATGAAAGTAAATAATAGAGGGATGGTAAAGAAAGATGGGATTTCAGGGTATGAATGAGATGAGCAAGATCCTTCTTCTTGAATGGTCCATAAGTAATGGCACCATAGAGCATTAGTGTGAGCCTCGGTAGGATTGGGAGCAGAGAGAATGTTTTTCAAGTTGGCTTCTGGTAGCTGACAAGGTCCGAGAGGACCTTTGTAGTGTGGTTTGTACTTGGGAGGCATTGGCTTCTTTAATCTTCCCAAATTAATCCATATAGCGGCAATTTGCTTTCTACCAGGAGAAATTAAAATCTTCTTCCTTAAAGTCATGACAACATGGAACTTATGACGTTACAAACCAAACTTCTTGTCCCTTGCAACATTGATCTGTTCATCCTTCAAGGTATGATAAAAGGCATAATCTTTAGGTGAAAGAAGGTAGGGGTAAGGGATAAGTCTTTTTAAAGGCAATGGGATACACATCTGAGAGTTGTGTCTAGAATGAGTATTCTACAGGCATCAAAGTTTGGATTATCAATAATGGCTAAGTTATGAGGGCTTTTATAACCTGGGTCAATAGGGTCAATGGTAGGTTTGAAAAATATGTAAACAAGAATATCGGGGTTGACAGTGAAATGGAGGGAACTGAGGGTCTGAAACTATGGAAGGGTCAAGAAGTGTAACAAGAGTAAGGTTATTTTCTAGTGGGGTCTGGGTCTGATGGGGAGGTATGATAATGATTAGGGTTAGCTAAAGGATCTGATGAGATACAGATGGTTCATATGGTTCAAAGAAAACTGAGGAAAAAGGGTCATGGCTACTTACAAAGTCTGATTTGGCTCTTTTTGCACTTGAACTAGAGAGAGAGTTGTCTGACCTTTTCCTTTTGAGAGAGGCTCTAAAGCTGGTCTCATAACTCTGATAAGTGCCAACCACTTCATAAAAGCGATATATCCAATCAATGTGACCCTATTTCTGCACGTCATACTCAGGGAATTTCTTTAGATGCCTAAAGATGAACCTTACATACTTGATAAAGCCTGGGTAACCACCACCTTCATCAGTTCTTCATGATTTACCTTCATCACTATCTGATAGTCATCTTTCATCTCATTGTACTAAGCTTGCCATTTTGGGCCAGTCCATCCATGCATAGAGATCTCAGGATATAGGGTAGTATAAATATTGATGAACATCTTATAGATTTCAGTAGAAGACAGTTGTTGCTGCTGGGGTTGAGACTACTGAGGTTGCTGAAAAGCTTGTTGTTGTTGTTGATGCAGTTGCTATTGTTGAGGAGCAGAAGTCTGGGAGACTTGGTCCTTTTTCATCTGAATTTGATCCAGACTAAGATCATCATCAGAGTCTAAGGACTGTGTTGAGACCTTAGGATCAAACTTCTTTTTTTGTGGGGAAGAGGGAATTAATCTACATGGCTTCACCTCTAGAGCTGAATCTGAACTCTCAGATTCATCGAAAAATTCCAGAACCATTTTTCTGGTCTTCTTAGTTATACACTTTATTCTGCCAATCTTCTTCTTGTGGGCTGCCTTGCCTAGATTAGCCTCAGCCTTTTGCTTCTTCATGTCTATAGGGGTAGACCTATTCTTCTTTACGGGGGAGGGAAATGACCTTTCCAAGGTCTGATCAATCAGTGGTGAAAAGAGTGGAAGCTTGCTCACTAAGGAATATGGTTCCACCAGATCATTGGCAATCTTTGTTTGCATATTCTCCAGTGTAAATACCTTTATTAGGATTGTTGGTTAAGGAATCTTGTTCTGCTTCTTCCCAACTAATGAAATTAGGTAGGTTATAATGATGTTTGGGAGGCTGACCTTCTCCTTCATCAGCATGTGATACATGTAGAAGTAGTCTATTTTGGTTACTATGTCCTTAGCACTCTTGTGAGGATAGAACACCTGCTTCATTACTAGGTGAAGCATTTTCACCTTGGGGAAGAGGTTCCTAGATACTGCTTTCGCTGGGTGAGTGGAGCCAGCATTTTGTTAATTTCCAATCCAGAGACAACTTTATATTCGAAGTCTTCAAAGACTTCTCCTACAGCTAGACAGCCAGTAACAATGGCAACAACATCTTTAGAAATTTCTATTACCTTCCCTTTCAGTTTTCCAAGAACAATGAACCTTGACTTGTCCATCATTATAATCCTTTAGAAATCTAGTAGTAGATAAGGAGAGTAAAGCTCTTTATCTACGCAGAAGCTGGTCCAACCAATGCCTTTCAATTTTGTAGTGATATCTTTGTCATCCATCTTGTGTTGCTCGGGATGGAAGTAGAAAGACTCCACAATATGAGAGACATTCAATGCCATTGCAAATGCTCAAGAAAAGAGAAATGAGGTTTAGGGTTTTAGAAAGTGAAGATTTTTTGAACAGGGGAGTCAAAGGGTTTTAGCAAAAAGGTGGGAAGAGAGATGCAAATGAAAAAGCTTCTATTTAAAAGGCAATATCTGACCACTAGTGAGGAGAAAGAAGTCACGATCAGGTGGTAGTTACATAAAAAGGCATTAACTGCTGCCACGTTGTACGTTTCAAAAGAAAAGGCAATAATATGTGAAATGTTTGACAGTTAACATGAATCCAAAAAGGCTCAATTATTTTCTCTCTTATAAATATTTAGAAGAATATAAGTGTGGGTTCAGACATATCAACCAACACAACACATACAATTAGACTTTTCATGCAATCAGACTTTTCATGTAATTAGACATATCATGCAATCAGACTTTGTATGTAATATTTCTTAAATTTAAATTGTGTTTAATAAAAGCAAACCTGGCCTTAGCTAGAGGCTTTGCAAAGATGTCTGCTCACTCATGATCAGTGCCCACAAACTTCATATCCAAAATCCCTATTTGAACATAATCTCTATAGCTGGCAATTCAGGTGGGCGGCCCTAAACAGGCAGGGAATTATCGGGCTGTAGGCCACTTAGGGCCGGGCCAAAAAAAGGCCCGCAAAAATTTGGGCCTTGAAATTAAAGGCCCTAGCCTGGCCTTCAACGGGCCGCGGGACACTTCGGGTGGCCCGCTTTAAAAAAAGTTAAAAAATAAATTTATAAAAAATTAAAATTCTATCCAAAAAAAATTAAAACTATGTAACATTTTTTTAAGGAACAACTATGAACATTTGCAATATTTTTTTTAAAATGTTTCATAAATATTTATCATTAAAGTTTATAACAAAAGTCTACAAAAGTCCATATTCTACACATACAGTGAGATGGGAAGTAGAAAGAAAGAAAGAAAAATCTTAACCCGACCCGCACTCGGCCCGTTTTTTTGGGTTTTTTTAGGGTCGGGTTTTTTTCTTGCTTATTAATTTTAAATTTTATTTTTAGGCCCTCGCACTACATATTTTTGGGTAGGCTCAGGTCGGCCCATGCGGGCTAGCCCATTTTTCCAGCTCTAATAATCTCTGATAAAATGATACTTCACTTCTATGTGTTTGGCTTTTGAATATTGTATGGGGTTCTTTGAGAGATTTATTGCACTTGTATTATCACAGAATACTGGAATCTCTTCTTCTTTGATTGAGTAATCTACAAGCTGATATTTTATCCAAAGAAGTTGAGAACAACAGCCTGTTGTAGACATGTACTCAGTTTTTGCTATTGGGAGTGCAATAGAAATCTACTTTTTGCTTCCCCATGATATCAGACTTTTGCCTAAGAAGTGCTATCCACCACTTGTACTTTTGCTATCCACTCTATCACCTGCAAAATCTGCATCATAGAATCTAGATAGAGAGAAGGAGTTTGTTCTTTTATAGAACAACTCAAGATTAGTGGTTCCTACAAGATATCTTAGAATCCTCTTCATAGAAGACAGGTGTGATTCCTTAGGGTCTTTCTGATATCTTGCACACATGCAAACACTGAACATTATTTCTAGTCTGCTAGATGTAAGATATAGAAGTAAACCTATCATTCATCTATATAAGGTCTGATCCACTGATGTACCTGAATCATCTTTATTAATTATGCAATTAGGATTCATAGGAGTGTTCATAGGCTTAGCATCAACCATTTTAAACTTTTTAAGAAACTTCCTGGTGTACTTCAACTGATGGATGAAAATCCCATCATTAGTCTGTTTAATCTACAAGCTTAGGAAGAATTTAAGTTCTCCCATTATATTCATTTCAAATTCTGCCTGCATCATTTCAGAAAATTCTTTGCATATCAGGAGCACAAAAAATAATGTCATCCATATAGATCTGCATTATAATAAAGTTCTTCTGAGAGCTTTTTCTAAACGGAGTTGTATCAACTTTTCCTCTAGTAAAGCCTATTAAGAAAGTATTGAGCGGATCATACCAAGCTCTTGGAGCTTGTTTCAGACCATACAACGCTTTACTAAGTTTGAAAACATGATTTTGAAAAGCTACATCTTCAAAACCAGAGGGTTGTTTTACATAAACCTCTTCTTTAGTAAACCCATTTAGAAAAGCACTCTTAACATCTATCTAATATATTATAATGCCTTTAAATGCTGCAAATGCAAGAAGTATCCTGATAGCTTCAAGTCTAGCTACAGGTGCAAAAGTTTCAGTAAAGTCTACACCTTCTTATTGATTGCAGCCTTGAACTACAAGTCTGGCTTTTTTTCTGATCATTTTCCCATCTTCATCAAGCTTGTTTCTGTATACCCGTTTAGTGCCACTGATGCTTTTGTTTTTGGGTCTAGGGACAAGACTCCAGATCTTATTTCTTTCAAATTGATTTAGTTCCTCTTGTATAACAAGACCCAATCAGTATCTTCCAATGCTTCAACAACTGATTTTTGTTCCAGTTTTGAAACCAGAGCAATGGTAGATTGGTTATGAAGTATGAATCTGGTCCTAAGTCCAATAACTTGATCTCTAATGATAAGGTCTGATGGGTAATAAGCCTTGAATTTCCAATCTCTTGGCTTTTCTAGTTCAGGTACTTCTTGATGATGTTCAAACTTCTTATCATCATTTTCAATAGATTTATTTTGAGTAGGTTCTGATTTTTATTGATCTGGTTTAGCTTCTTGCTGTTGTAAACCTGCATCATCAAGATCTAGATCTGCCAGTTTCCTATCAGTCTTTTGAAAATCATCAAACCTTATATGCATTGATTCTTCAATGGTTTGAGTTCTTGTATTAAAGACTCTATTAGATTTTGAAGTGTTTGAATAGCCTATGAATATTCCTTTATCACTTTTAGAATCAAACTTTCCAAGATGATCCTTTGTATTTAGGATATAACAGGTACAACCAAATGGATAAAAATATGAAATGTTGGGTTTCCTTCATTTCCACAATTCATAAGGAGTCTTATTCAGTATTGGTCTGATAAGGATTCTATTTTGTATATAACAAGAAGTGCTTACAGCCTCTGCCCAAAAGTATTATGGAAGATTATTCTTGCAAAGCATTGTTCTGGCCATTTCTTGCAGAGACCTATTTTTCCTTTCCACAACACCATTTTGTTAAGATGTTCTTAGAGAAGAAAAATTATGAGTTATACCAGACTCATTGTAGAATTGTTCAAAAACTTCATTTTTAAATTCTCTACCATGATTACTTCTTATCGTACCAATGCAAAATCCTTCCTCATTTTGAGTTTTCTTACAAAACATCTCAAATACTTTTACAGACTCATCCTTGTATGTTAGGAAGTATACCCATGTCATTCTTGTGTAATCATCAACTATGACAAATCCATACTTCTTTGCTAGACTTTGCACTTGAGATGGACCAAATAAATCCAAATGTAATAGTTCCAGGGGTCTGATAGTGGAAACAACATTTTTATTTTCAAAAGATGTTTGTGTTGTTTTCCTCTTTAGCATGCTTCACATGGTAAAGAACTGTTAAATTTGGTAGTCCCTTAACCAGACCTTTCCTGTGAAGTTTTGAAATGTGTTTTGAACTTGCATGCCCAAGCTTTTTATGTCAGATCCATCTTTCTTTAGAGTTAAAAAATAAACATGTTACGATTTGATCATTCAGTTTATTCAAGTCAACCTTGTATAGGTTGTGATGTCTGTTTGCACTGAAGAGTGTGGATCCATCATGGTTAATGATTATATACTTTTCTTTTTCAAAATAGACCTTATACCCATTGTCACAGGTTATGTCTCAGACCTTCAACTAGAAATACATTTTCAATAACAGGTGAAGGAATTTTACCCACTCTACCAAACCCTTTAATCTTGCCAATCTAGTTTCCTCCAAAGGTAACAATTCCACCTTTAAACTGCTCTAGGTCTAGGAACACTGGCCTTCTTCCTATCATGTAATGCGAGCATCCACTGTCCAGATACCATTGCAAAGGATTTGTCTTTGTCTTTAAGCATATCTGTAATTGAAATAATTAATGATTTTGGTACCCATATCTTTTTGGGTCCTACACTGTTAGCAATTCTATATTTCTTCTTTTTCTTTTTCTACAATCATTAATTACATGACCATTCTTCTTGTAGCAATTGCATTTGACATGTTTCTATTTCTTTGAAATAAATGTAAGAGGTGAAAATTGTTTGAAATCATTTTTCTCAATATATCCTAGACCTAGTCTGCTATGGTCACCATAAGATTTCCCTAAATGTTTGTTTAAGTTTTTAGTGTCATTGACAAACTTTGCTCAGGTCTGAGGTAAGTGAGTTCACTTGCTTTTGCAACTTTATGATTTCTTCACTTTGAGAGTTGCAGCTGATCTTAGAGTTTTCAAAATAGCATTTTCTTTCTAAGTACAATTTTTCAAGTTCTTCCATTTATTTCTAAACACTTTTATTAAAGTTCTCTTCTTTCAATTTTGAAATTTGATTTTTAAAATCAATAATCATGTCAACATGCTTTACTTTCAAATTTTTAAAATTTTTTAAAAGAGTTGAGAAATCATTGAATAGCAAATCATAATTTTGGTTTAGTTCAGAATAGCTTATATCCTCAGATTCTAAATCACTTGAGCTTGATTCAGAGTCTAGTTCTTCATTTGCCATTAGACATATCTGAGATGATTCTGTCTCTTCATCAGACTCTTCTAAGCTAGATAGTCCTTCGTCACCCTATGTGATTAGTCTTTTTGTTTCTTGGGAGATTTTCTTTATTCTTTTATGTCCCTTTTATCATTGTTCAGAAGAGAACATTCTTCCTTCATACATGTTCTAGTTTTCTACAATTAAAATATTCTAAAGTAGACTTGTCAATTTTAAATTTGAATTGATTTTTACCTTTTAGTCCTTCTTTTGAAATTTGTCAAGTCTAAACTTCTTTTTCTTTAACAACTTGTGGAATCTCTTTGTTACTAGGGTCAAGTCTTCATCTGTATTAGCTTCTGATCCATTAGAGTCTTGGTCTGAGCTTGTAGACCCTCCAAATTTAAGTGCCTTAGACTTTTTGCCTGATTCATCAGACTTTAAGGCTGTACTTTTGAAGGAGGACTTGCTAACTTCCTTTTGCTTCAACTTCAGCTCATGCACTCTAAGTACTCCAAGCAGTTCATCTAATGAGAAAGTGTGTAGATCTTTTGCTTCTTCAAAGGCTGAACATTTTGCATCAAACCTTTTAGGCAAACTTCCAAGAAGCTTGACATTGATGTCCTTTGTGGATAAAGTAGTTCCAAGAGCTTTAAGTTCATTCAGCAGAGTTTGAAATCTTCCAAACATCTGATCAATTATTTCATGTTCCTTCATTTTCAAGGTGTCATACTGTTTGGTTAATAGTATCTTTTTGGATCTTTTTATATTTGAAGTACCTTCATAGTTGTGTTGAAGAGCATCCCAGACCTCTTTAGCTATCTTATAGCTAAAGACCTTGTTGTACTCTGATTTTCTTAGAGCACAGGTAAGGAGAAATATGACCTTAGCATTGATTTCCATTTTCCATATGTCAACGGTTGTCCAATCATCTTCAGATTTTGGCTTTCCTTCTACATCAATAGGTTCTTCATCATCTCTATTTGTAATGACTGCCCGTAGATTGTATTAAGTGGATTTAATGAACATCTTCATTCTATCCTTCCAATATGGGTAGTCTTCTCCAAAGAAAGCTGGAGGTCTGTTGATTACTCTAAGGAGCTGCCATAGATCTTGATCATTTTTACTCGAAGAGAGGGTTGAATAAGTCTTAGACTCTTTTTGATGGTTCAGAGTCAAACTTAGAAGGGAGATTGAATAAGTCTTAGACTCTTTTTGTGGAATAATGAACCAATGAATATAAGTAATCAAAAACTTGATAACTGACTTGAAAAAGAGCAAAGGGAAGACGGAACACCACAAATTTATACTGGTTCAATTCTAACACAAAAGCTACGTCCAGTCCCTTCTAACTTGAAGGATTTCCACTATTGTAAAATCTCTTTTACAATAACAGCACCAGACCAATGCCATAAGTATTCTTGACTCCAACCACTTTTGACTTAAACCCAAGTATTCTTTCAACAAGCCACTCCAGGCTCAACAATCCAAGTATTCTTGCAAAAGCCTCTTCAGGCCAATATTATTTTCCACACTAAAACTAAGGCTGACAACACACCAATCTTTACACAATTTGGTTGAATGAAGAGAATGAAAGGTATCTCACAGAATCTAGTGTACAAGGATATACAATGAGTATATACACTAAGTTACAAAAGACAAAAGACCAAGGTCTGCTAGAAGCAGAACACACAAAGAAGATCTTCGTCTTTGAAGGATTGAAAAAACTAAGAATAGAACAGAGAAAGAATATGATCTTTTGAGAATGATCTATCTTCTATATCTTTGAATCGATCTTCTTCAGCATATATAGAAGTTGGAATGTGACCATTGCTGGTTCTTAAAAGGAGATATAGTCGTTAGAAGTCCTTTGAAGGAGTTTTCTTTGAGCTTCTGGTATCAGACTTTTGTTGATCATCAGGATGTCAAAGAGTCTGATAGCTAGGTGCTTCTGGTCTTGCATGAAAACAGGTACTCTAAGTGATCTCAACAAATAAAGCTATTTGTTGGCCTTGTTTAATCGAGTATAAGAGAAGAAGTTAGTTCTAAAATCCTTCTGATTGTAGCTGACACATATGCTGACTTGGTTCATCTTTTTCTGACTTTGTATAAAGGATTACGCTATGGTTTTCAAAGTACTGATTTGGTTGCTCTACTGATTTGTCTATTGTTCTTTTTAGTGATAAGCACATATCTCTTGATAAGAGCATGAGTTCCAAAGCATTACACAAATAGATTCCAGAATGTTGAGATTGAGTTTCTAGAGTAATGTTCTTTTCTCTTTGAGCAGGGATGTCTAAAGGTCTGATAATTGGTTTTGTCAGTGCAAAGCATTGAATGAACTTGAGTCAGACTTTTGATGGATTTAAGAAAGTCTAAGAATTGACTCTCATTAAATCAGACTCTTGCTCATATGGACTCCCCATTTGTCTTGCAACTTGTGAGCTATTATATCTAGTTCCTGAAATACTTAGTAAACAGGTTAGATCACAAATAAGCAAACTTTATTTAAAAAGATAGTACATTTATGTGTGTTATTAACAAATCTAAGGTCTAATAATAATAACATAATTTGAGGTCTAATCCAATAATGACTTATTGTTTCTTTCTCTATTAGACTTTTCTCCAACAATTATGTCCAATTTTAAATGAAGCTCATCCCATTAGCAATTACAGTTGACTATGTCCAATTGTAAATCAAGCTCATCCCAATAGCGGTTACAATTGATTACACCTAATTATAAATCAAACTTGTCCCATTAGTGATTATGATTTATTACATCTAAATTTTAATCAAGCTCATCCCAATAGTGGTTATGATTGATTACGTCCAATTATAAATTAAGCTCGTCCCATAAACGGTTATGATTGATTACGTCTAATTATAAATCAAGCTTATCCCAATAATTAATTACTTTGTAAAAATATAATAAATAGGAAAGGGAACAAGTTACTATCAATAACAAAATTTTCATATGACCTACGTCGAGCTAACATCGAAATTACTATGAAAATAGTTAAAGAAAAATAAACTGATGAGCCCTAAAAATTCACATTGGTAAAAACTAGTCTAATTCTTTGTAGGAGTTCTTGATTTGTCTCACTGATTAAGGGAAATGGACAAAGAATGAACTTTTCAGAAGAAAAAGACTTAACAAACTTGCCTCTACCCACGGGATTCATCAGCTTGCCATCAATAAAGCGATGGAAGCTACCCACACCACCAAGTTTAAGTCTGATGTCCCGGTTCCAACACTTGACTTACAACTGAAGAAAACACATTTTTTGTTGCTTTGGAAAACATTTTATAGTCAACTTCTTTGGAAGCCTTGACCTTCTCTAGCTCGGCCTTAAGAGAACAAAGTTCATTTAATTCCCTGTACATCGTGGCTACTGTTTGAAGTAGGTTTTTGCTCAAGAAGAAAGTGGTAAATCATCCCCACCGCCTCCAAAGCTTGGTCATTTGAGTGAAGTTGGGATGTCAATTTGTTATTAATAGTGCTAAGGGTCTTGTTCAACTCCTTGCTCAACCCTAACCTATAAAGAGCTAGGTGCTTTTCCTTGATAATATCTTGCTAGCCAAGGATGACATCACGAAATTCCATTATCATGCCTAGGTTCAACTGAGTATTTCAGACAACAGCATCAACAGTTTGGTAAAGCCCTTTAGCACCAAGACCGTTCCAAAGAAGGAAGGCCAATTTCTCATTAGTATTCGGCCTCGCCTTCCTCATCAAACTACACAGCTCAATTGCAGGATGGTCATGGTTTGATTTTGGTATCAATTATAAAGATAGTTTAAAAGGATCTTTGCTAGCCTTTTCAACAGTGGGTAAGACTTTGCAAGCCTCCAACCCGTCACCAGTTTTCTTCTTTTTCTTTCCCACATCCTTTTTACACTTGTCTTTTCGCTTCATTTTTTCTTTCATTAATTTGTCTTTTTGTTGACAGTTTGCTTCATGATCATCAAGATTGTCAAAATGTTGTGTAGGATTTGAAACATCAACTTCAATGGTGTCTTCATACATAAATTCAACGTCAAGTTAATTTCGGTGTTCTTCCTTCACCATCATTTAGGCCAACATATCCACTTCCTTAGCCATGGATTCTACAGAAACAAATGATGGATCAGTTAAAAAACATCAAAGGTAAAAAGATAAGTTTAAAATTTTGAAGAGATGAACGAACTTAAATAGGCATTTGGTGAAGCCTTGTCAGCATCCAAGATCTTTTTGCATTAAAAACATTTTATCTTTTTCTTCGGCAAGTTAGACTTTGAAGCCAATTTTAAGGCCTATTAAATACTCATAACCTAGTGAATTCTCATATAGGTTATAAGCACTGGATTCAAAATCAAAGTGCTTTGGTGTCCAAAAAACAAGAAAATTATTTCTATCATCCTCATTCATCCAAAACTAGTACTCCAGCTATGTAGCTTGGACTGCAAAATAAAAGGGTTTGAAGTTTTTCCCCTCTATCTTTATTGATTGTGTGCAGTTTTAAAAATCGAGTATAGGACCCTCAAGACGATATGACCCATGCCACCACCAGGTTTCGACCTTCGCAAAACATGAAAAATGTTGAAGAACAAGGCCAATGTCAGTCTGAACTTGTAGACATAAGCTAAAGACTCAACTTCTTATGAAGGCCCAAGCATTCAGATGTTATTGAGAGGGAGCGGCAAGAAGATAATTTAGCATATTTACCTTGAACTCGGTAAAGGGAAGGCGTACCCCAGCCTTGGTAAAAGTAAAGGTGTATATCACCCACCTATCTTTTCCATGCCCCATGTAAATCCTTTTCTTTTCCAACGGAAACAAGACCTCAAACCAAGATTTCTACCTCCAGTCTAACCAATAGGAACCCAAGTTAGATCTTCTCAATCCCTCTTAAAAACATAACAAGAAGCATAATTTTAAAGCTCTTTGGTCATCTATAAACCCTTGTCTCCTAGTCGATGTTCCCAAAGACCTAAAGTACACTGTCACAAATGTTCTGTGATCCTAGACAAAGGACCGATTCCAAACCAAGAAAAGGAAGTACCGAAAGACCCTTCATCTGAGGACGACTTAGAGGTATCACCATAACAACATTCCTAAAGGAAAAAAGAGGTAGAGGAAGTTCTCACTCTTTCATGAAGATAGAAGAACGAGTTCGGACACTATGATTCATGGATAGGTTATTCAGGGCTTTTTGATAATGATAAGTTGGAACTGTCAGACATAGGTTCTGTGTTGAATTCTTTGAGCACTGCGTTCATTCGTTTCACCAATATCTCGCCTATAGGAAGGGTTATTTTTTGAAATTGAAATTTTTTAGCTAAAAAAACAAAATGGAGGAAGACAAGTTTTGTCACCCACCATACAGTTAAATCTTGGCTTTATGTCGAGATCTCTCAGATAGCCACGATAGTAAAGTAAGGTTTGAAGGAGAATACCCTGAGAGTTGAGAAATCTGATCTTAGCTAGAAGCTGAAAAACACCTGGATCTCGGAGCACTTTTAGTTGATGACGTCTCAAAAATATACATGTGTAAAAATGACATGCTTATTTATAGGAGGAGTGAATTAGGGGGAAAATCATAAACAATAAAAGGCAATCATTACCCCAACATTCTTCTCATTAATGCATTTCGGCTAAAGCGAGAAACAACATAATTGCCAAATTTTCAAACTGACCGGTAAAAAGGTGATATTTTACAAAAATAACTTCTACCATCAATGAGCTATTAAAGAAGGATGTGAAAACAAAGAACTTTGGATGCCTAAGAGACCAACTACATATCGGCTAACAACATATCGTCGAGAGAGCAATATAAGATAATGCTCCGATAACACCTTGAACTGAGGGGCATATGATCCGGACATATCATTCGGATATATACCATATCTAGATGACATACTAGGTTATGCCATAATAGGTGAGCTCGTCTTATACGTGGACGAGATTCCAATATTCCACTAAGATGATCTCATCCACAAGGACAATTATGTTAGCAGCGACATCACCGACAAGACCTATAAAACTACCCAACAATCACATCATTGTCACTGTACATAAGTCCCCACTATAAATACTCACCTTGGGAACAATGAAATGTATGTATTTATTACGTAATTATTTCTTGATTCCTTTATAAGATATTGTTCACGTTAGCTCTAAGTTCCTTACTACTTAGGTATCAGAGGTGTCTCATGGAACACACCCTATTTCTTGTGTCCCATCTTGCATTTGTTTCGGTATAGGGAGAATAAAAGGTACATCATCCAATCCATCTTCACAAGATACCGTTTTATACTGAGCTTGATATTAGTCTGATCAATAATAATAAATTATTCATAAAATTTAAAATTGGGAAAAATAAATTTATCCTCAATTATTATGAATTGAAAACTTAAACCCACAACTTAATACAAATAGTTATTCCTCTTACAAATTTTTCATTTTTTATTTGGTTTATAAATCAGGTACATGATTTATTGTAAACTTATTATAACACGTTTGTTATTCTTATCAAATAAAAGATTTGATCATATTTTGAAGGGAGGGAGCCTATTGCCACGACTTCTTGAAGTACCAAGTACGAGTCTCAAATTTATTTGTTATAAGCATAATTTTAAACTTTACTTGATATGTTTAAAACGGTGTCTAACCTTGTTTAAAAGTTCTATTTTTTTATATATACAAAAGAAACCTATAAATCAAGCCAACAGTACTCTGAGCCTTGTCAAGTAGCTGAACAAGCTAGGGCGTACTAAAATATATCATAGATAATTAATCATATATATTTATATAATATTTAGTATTATTATATATAAAATATATAATATAATAAATAAATTAAATTATATTTCTCATATAATTAAATATACCAATTTGTCAGATTTAGTAAATTATTTTTAAGGCTCAGCATAATTAAATAGACCAATTTGTTAGACTCAAAGATTCTGATGAGTATTTTAACATCTTATCAGGGACATTTTTTTCTACAAAAAACTTAGATAACTCGTACTCTTATTAACATGTTTAATTTTTAATTAACTATATCAAAGGAGAGAAATTAAATCTTAAACCCGAGGGCAGGAGATTAAAATCATATAAAATTGCTTGAAAAAATTATACAGTAGAGTGTCAAACTCAGGTTACCAATTTAATTGGTCCCCAAACAATTCTGATTGGGTTCGGCTACAATGCTAAGAAACGTTAATGGGTGAAGTCAGGGACTCTAATCAGTACAATGATGATTTGTCTCTAATTGGTAATTAATTAATTAATAAATAAATGTGATTCATAACAGTGATGGGACTCTTGTTGTTCATGTATAATTTAACAGTTTTTTTGGTGCCAGAATGGCAACATGTGGACAGCACTACAAGGTGAACGACAAAAGTCACGACCGTGAAGTGTACGTTCCATTGGCATCATGTGTCTGAGGGCAGCCACGCACATGGAAAATATATGTCGTTTAGCGGTTTCTATGAGGATCAAAATGTCGTTGTCCCTCTGAATCGGGAGGATCTTGTGGAACACGAAGAGAACTTTGATTTGAGAATGGTGGGATCATTTGCAGAAGCTAAGAATTTCACGACTCTTCTTCCTCTAATTAGAGAAAACCCACGTGTATGTCTATTGAAAAACTCCAGTAAGTTATTCGATCTTCTTGCATATAAAATATCATTTCTGTCTTATCTTTAAATTTTGTTTTAATTTATAATCCCTCAGGTTTTTAATCTTCATTTAGTTGACTATATTTTGCTTTCCTTTTCAATTAACCATTTTCTATTAATTTCAACTATGTTAATGGGAATAACATGAAATAAAGAACTGAAAAAAAAATATATTAGCATACGTACAAGTAGACCTATTTTTGTTTTTGGTGAATACAAGTAGACCTATTAAAATGAATCAGATTTGTAATGCACAAGGAGCCTAAATTAAGACAAGTTCTTCTTAAGTCTAGTCCATGAAAGCCTCTATCTTGTTGGGCTTTTGTCGAGGCAGACTGGTCCTTAAGTAGTTCGTAACATTTTTTTACTTACAAAAAAATACTCTTTATATTTTGTTTACTTTGAATTAGATATTATAATTGATTTAAAACACATAAGAATTTTGAAATATTTTTAGTTGTATTTTTATAAAAAAAATTATCAAAAATGAAATAATGCAACCCCAAAAACCCACCCAAAGTGGTAGTCCATCAAGCTCGCTCGAGTTCAAAAGGAGTCTATTTTAACAACTCTCCATGGCGATCAAATGTAGTATACGATAAAACTTTGCTTTAATTAAGTAAGAATTTACTTTTATTTTTTTCATAAACAATAAAAATTTCCTTAAATCAATATTGAGTCAAAATTTTTATGAATCAAAATTATAAGTTAAAATTATTAATCTCGTATAAACTTTTTGGATTGTTTCATTCAACTTATTCATGCGTTGAAGTTTTGTATTTCCATTGTTATTTAAACTATCCGGTATGAGGATAAAACTTTTGGTGTCAGTACCAGTCTAAGCTCTCTTTTATATATTACATCAGTCGAGTGTGGATCCATTATCATCTTTCTTGATCCAGTAAGGAATCAGGAGTCTCTATGTACGTTCTCCTGTTATCACACCATCCTAATGCGATGAAGGCCGAAAGGTGATCTCACCTGCACTCTAACGCTTAAGTCAGTTTATAGAGGTGAGTAGAAGTTAAGTCCTATGTGACATTGTGCCACAACGAATCCAGGAATTATGAAGAAAGATAACATCTGCGCAACCATTACTGACACTTTTTGCAAGTTAGTTATTATTGTGTCCTCAACAAATTTACCAAACTCGTTATGACATCGGTCTGCAGGGACTCCATTCACTAGGAGAAATTACATGTCAGGATTCATGGATACCGTTGTGTGCTTCGTGTGGGGCGTGTTTCCTGGTTTTGGTCATGATCTATTAGGTCTTAAGGCTGGTATGCAAACTGAGTCATTTGCCCTCTTAGCCCATTGAAGCAACCCAGTTATTGGCTGGGATTCTCTGGTACCATTGTATGCTTTGTGTAAGGTGTGTTTCCGTGGTTTTGGTTATGATTCGATACCAGGTATCACAACTGTGCGGACTATTTATTATTTTTTGTATTGTAAAACAAGTGAAGTAAAAGAATAAAATGAAAAAATCATTATGATATTTTTTTTACAAATTAAAACCAAAGTGCAACATTTGAAACGTTAAAGCTTAAATTAATTATTACTTAAAATCTTGAAATTAATTTTTTTTAAAAAAAGTTTATTCCACCAATCAAAACTGTTTGATTTTTAAAGTTCAACTTATTCGGATAAGAAACTTAATTCTTATTAGCTAATGTTCAACACATTGTTAACTTAATTTTGTTAAATCAATTACTAAAACTAAAATTTAAAGAAAATATAGGACTAAATTAAGTTATTTAAAAGACTTTTGGAGGAATAAAACTGAGAAGAATCAATCTAGGGCCAAAATTGAGTAGTAAAAGGAAATAAATTTGATTATTTAATAATGTTTTAAAAATTCAACTCATCATTAAACCGGTGAAATCTTTAGTTTATAATGTGATTGAACTATATAGTCAAACCACAATTATAAATCAATATTAATAACATAATAATCTTTTAATCAATGTATATTACTCTATAAATAACAATACTAGAAACATAATATCATAGCTTCACAGCATTTAAAACTAGAATAATATAATGAAATATTTATTTTTAATAAGAATATTTTCAAATAAAAATTATATTTACAGTATTATTCTGTATTAAAAAATACGCAATAAATAATTTTATGTGGTTGACACGTCTGAAATTGGAGAATTATCAATTTCTATCAATTTTTGACTAATTTGATCAATTTGATACTAGTTTGTTCATAGGCCTTTTTTTTTTTGTTATGAAGTGATAAGCTGATTGAATGATAAAGAAGACAGGAAATTGAATGTGTAGATTTGACTCCTTATTAACAAAGCAAGCTAATAAATTACTTCTCTTGTGTCATTTTTTTTGTTCTTTTAAACTTATGCACATATCTTTAAAACATTATTAAATATACTATTTACTATAACAAAATAGTTGTATTTGTCTAAAATATTCTCATTAATGATATTTTGACTTTTTAACTTTTTATCATTTTTTTTATATGATAAACAAGGGTATTATTAAAAAAATACAATCAACGATTTCTTAAACTTTTAAAAGTGACAACTATTTTGAAATAAGAAAATGTAAACAAAGTGATCCACATTGGAGAGGGAAAATTAACTTTGTGTTTTTAAAAACTAAAACATTATTTTTGTTTAAATAGAGAAAACTGGTGAATATTAAATCTTAAAAAAACATGAGGTTCTTAAGACCTCTCAAATGTTTTGATTATAATAAAAAAACATTACACTATTTAATATATAAATATTTTAAGATACAAGCCACAAGTTAAAGCCTAGCTTCTATATCAACTTAAAATCAGTTTAACTTGAAGCGGACTATCTACCTAATCAAAATAGCTTCAAAATGACTACATGAATAAATGAGGGTTAATCATATGCAACAATTTGGAAATTTAGACAATCAAAATATTCACATGCTGACAGTTTAAATATTCTTCTCAAATCACTCTAACAACTCATAGAGGTTAAGCCATTATTCGATAAAAAGTTTTTTGTCTCATAATGTGTATTTCAAAGGAAGTCTATAAAAGGAAGATTACTCAAGAATGAAAAGTGCCCTATCTTTTTACTTTTTCCCTCTACGTATTCTACAAGTTGTGCAATATTTTCTTATTCTTTTCTTGTAAAGTAGTTTAAGAGTTTTACTTCATTTTATATCTTAAATAATTAGTTTAATTTTTGTAAGCTTGGACATCCTTAAGGTAATTGTTAAAGATTTAATATTTCCTTGCTTCTCTATTAAGTTTATAAGAGTTTGAAGAGGCTTGATCAAAAAAAAATACTTATTGTTTGAAGAGGTTAAGTTAAAAAAATAATACTTAAGTAATTAGCCTAGAGAGATTAAGTTGTAAAAGAATACTTGGGATCCTTATAAGAAAGTGTGAGTTGCACTTTGCTTCATGATCAACTAATACAAACTCTTGTTGGCTCGAATAGAGACTGAACATAACTTTGGTTGTAAGGTGAACCAATTTAATATCTTGCTTATATGTTATCTCTCTTTACTATTTTCTCTTTTGCCTCTTCTATCTATCTTATAGTTTGTGAAAAATCTAAGGAATGTCTAAACTACTTGTCAAACTGTTTTGTTTTCAACTAAGTTTTTGAGAAAACTCAGACAAGTGTCTGAAAAACTATCTTTGTGAAAAGATTTTATCAAAGTTTTAATCACACAATTCAACTCCTTTTAATATGAACCTATGTTACCTTCATGTTAAAGCAACTAATCCAATCTTTAAACAATGTCATTTTAAAAACCTAAGGGGTGGAGGAACAAAAACCTGTAGGGACTAAACTTAGAATAATTAATTAAAAAGTAAAATTAAAGCATGGTAATTTTTTTAATGAAAACTTAAGATTTTCAATACTAAATTTACTATTTTGTTTTAACAACTATAATTTTGCATGAGTTAAATATCAAGAACGATTATCATTCAAACAATTTTGTTTAATCACATATATGGTTCTGTTTGATAACTGATTTTGAAAATAATTTTTTATTTTCTTAAAAAATAATTTACCAAAAAAATATATAAATACTTATTTGGTAACTTATATTTTATATATTATCTTTTTAACAAATAAAAATAGAAAATTGTTTTTAGAAACTAAAAAGTAGAAATCAACTTTCAAATAGGAAACAGTTGTTGAAATTTTGAGTAGGAAAAAAAGATAAAGAGTCAAACACATAATTGTGTGAATTCATAAAAAGATACTTGTGCAAGAGGAGATTACACTTATTTATAGGCTTTTAAGGAGACTATGAAAACTAATTAATTATAACAAACTAACTAATTAACTAACAAACTAACTAATTATAACAAACTAACTAATTAATTAACAAACTATCTAACAAACTAACTAATAGGCTAACAATTCTACAATTCTAATATCCCCTTAAACTAATATTTGGTTACTAATTATTAGTTTGAAACATTAAGAGATTACAAAGACAAACATCAACAATTGAGAGGCATTCCACCAAACACCTTAAGCGCAATTTCAACATCTTTGTTTCTAACATGCCCATCAACCAAAGAATTCCATAATGCAAGTGCTTTTATCAATATCTCTTGATAAATTTTAGACCTTAAGTAGTAAGGGAAGTTGTCAAACAACACTTCTAGTTCTTTCCTTTAACGTACAAAAGTACCCCAAGTTGATACAACTTGCATATCCCTCATCCCATTTCTTTCTTTCACTACCTTTGTGCCTATGGCATTTGGCTCACATAGGAGAATTCTTGTCAATTGTTCCAACATCAACAGCTTTATGATTCTCTAAACTTGGAGCTGAGTTGCCTTCCAAGCCATTAAGTTCAGTTTTTGTATCAACAGAATGACTAGTAGACACATTGAGATGAAGATTTCCATTTTGTAAGACTATTCTATTTGATTGTAGAAAATGAGGCCAAAATATTAGCTCCAGCAACAGCTAATAGGTTTCCGACTCTCCTCTCAATATGAAAAACCTTGTCAAAACTACCTTCAACTTTTACACCCTTAACCAGAACCTTGATGTTTACTTGCTAAAAAAATATAGGTATAATTTTCCATCACACCAAATGCCACCTCATCACCTGAGTTAAGCACACAGTCGGTGACCTTCTTTAGCAGTGTCTCATTCACTAGCACAACTCCTTTGCTACCAATACTTTCTAGCACCGCCACAACATTTCCCTCATGCTATGTATGCTTGATCTTGCATAAATTTGCAATAATAATCCGATCCTTCAACAAAAAGTTATGACTTCTACTAGAACCAATAATGAAGTTGGAAGTGGGAATTGAAAGATTTGGATTCTGTGCAGATTGAGAGAGAAGCCTGCTCCATGGAACTGAAGCCTCAAGATTCAGGTTTTGCTTATGATATGCACTCCAAGAAGAGAAAGAACTCCTTTGCTTTTCAACAACTATAGTCAGCGAAGAACTATCGGTGATCGGGGAGGAGTTATCAGCTTTATTATCGGAATCGGCAGCTGCAATGATCTGGTGGCAGTCCCCGAGATCGGAGATGCGAATTCCTTGGAAGTCTCAGGCGGCAGCATGGGTTTGCCGGCATTGTTGACCTTTTGGCGCTTAGGAGAAGGAGAAGAAGAAGATGAAGGCTTGTCTTCAAAGGTGGAAGAAGAAGACAAAAATCATAAGATGAAATCACCAAAAATGAATAGATCGATGTAGGGCTGATTTTCATTATAGTGTGTGTTCTACAACACCAAGAGAGGAACGACCATCAAGCAAGCCAATACGGAGATGAGCAAACTTCTTCTCTAATTTTGTTAATCTCCATAGATGAGGGATGATCGAATATGCAAGAAGGATGGAAGGAGGATGGTAAATGATGTTGTGTAGAGGCGAAAGATTCAAATGACATCGCTTGATATGTTCTACAACCGTTGAAGCTTGAACAAAGAATGTACAAAAAAGGTTTAACGAATAATTTTGATGATATTATTTCAAATAATAGTATAACGTATATATACATATAAGGGTCTTATAATTCCTCATCTAATAAAGGAATGACAGCTGCATAAATTACCTCACAATGGTAATAATGCCTAAATTACAACTAACACAATATTTGACATATCTTAACACCCCCACTCAAGTTGGTGCATGGATATCACACATTTCCAACTTGAATAAAGACTCATTAAACACTCTGCTTGACACTTCTTTGGTAAGAACATCAACCAACTGTAATTTTGATCTTACAAAGGGAAAGAAAATTATTCCAGCTTCAAGCTATTCTCTTTAACGAAATGTCTATCAATCTCCACATGCTTTGTTCTATCATGTTGCATAGGATTGTGAGCAATTGCTATAGTCAACGTATTATAACAGTACAAACTCATTGTTTCATTTTGTTTAAAGCCCAAATCTGATAGCATATTTTTAATCCATAAAGTTCACATACACCTAGTGCCATTCCTCTGAATTTTGCTTCAGCACTAGATTTTGCTACTACAGGTTGTTTTTTACTCCTCCAAGTTACAAGATTCCCTCCTACAAAAGTAAAGTATCCAGAGGTAGATCTTCTATCATCTTTTGAACCTGCCCAATATGCATCAGTGTACCCTTTTACCTTTAATTTTCCATGATTTAAGAATAAAATTCCTTTTCTAGGAGTGGACTTCAAATATCTCAAAATCCTCTCAACAACACCCATATGAAGCTTTCGTGGGTCATGCATAAATTGACTAACAACATTCACTGCATAGGTAATATCTGGACGTGTATGGGACAAATAAATTAATTTTCCTACCAGCCTTTGGTATCTCCCTTTGTCTATGCTTGCTGAATTTGAGCATTGAAAGAGTTTATGATTTTGTTCAATTGGTGTATCAACTAGTTTTCTCCCAAGCAGTCCAGTTTCTGATAGTAAGTCAATAGTATATTTTCTTTGGCGTAGAAAAATACCATGTTTTGATCTAGCTACTTCAATACCCAAAAAATATTTGAGGTTTCCTAGTTGTTTAATCTCAAATTCAGATGCAAGGTATTGTCGAAAACTAGAAATCTCATCTTGGCCATTTCCTATAACAATCATGTCATCTACATATATAATCAAGGTTGTAATTTTTCCTCTTTTTTTTTCAAAAATAAGGTGTGATCAGAGTTACTTGCTCTATAGCCAAAAGCCTTCATAGACTTGGTAAACCTTCCAAACCATGCTCTTGGAGATTGTTTTAATCCATATAGAGCCTTCTTTAATTTGCAAAATTTCATTCCAATTGAATCTGTCATGCCTAGTGGAGAATCCATATAAATTTCTTCTAAAATTTCTCCATGTAGGAAAGCATTTTTCACATCAAATTGTAGAAGAGGCCGATCTTAGTTTGCTGTTAGCGATAGAAGTATTCTCACAATGTTGAGCTTGGCTACCGGTGCGAACGTCTCTTGGTAATCTACACCATAAGACTGAGTGTAACCTTTAGCCACAAGTTGTGCTTTATACCTCTCAATAGTTTCATCAGCTTTATACTTAATTGGAAATACCCATTTGCAGCCCACAGTTTTCTTCCCTCTTGGTAAGGACACAAGATCCCAAGTGTTGTTTTTTTCTAAAGTTGTCATCTCATCAACCATTGCTTTGGTCCATCTAGGATCTGCTAAAGCTTCCTGTATATTGATAGGAATAGAAATTGAAGATAATTGAGATACAAATGATGCATATGACTGGGATAACTTGTGAGATGACACATATTTACTAATGGGATATTTAACTTTGGCTTGGAGGTCTGGTTTATATTTAGCTGGAAGTTGACCACGGTTAGAACAGGGTGGAAGATAATATTAAACAGTAGTAGACTCAGTGTTTGGTGTGCTGGTGGTCTCACGCAGACAAGGATCAATTTCATGATCGATTTCATCTAAATTAGTATTATCAAGGGTAGGATCAAGAGAAACAATTTCATTATTAGTTTCATCTACATTAGTATTATTAGAGATAGGATTAGAAGGTACCTCTGAAGAGTCAAGTTAAACTTGTGGAGAAGATTGAGCCAATTGGTTATGATCAGAAGACATTGTATTATCCAAAAAAGAAGTGTCCATATTTAGGATTGGCTCACTTCTTGCAGAATGATCCTCACATGATAATTTATCTTCACAATATAATTTTATATCTGAGATATCAAACATACTAACATCATGATTATGCACTTCACTTTCATTGTCTCCCTGAAGTGTAGAATCAACATAAAAAAATTTATGCTCATTAAATGTCACATCCATAGAGATATAAAATTTCTTTGATGGTGGATGGTAAGCATGATAACCTTTTTGAGTTGAGCCATACCCAACAAAAATACATTTGAGAGCTCGTTCTTCAAGCTTTGTATGTTGATGTGGGTATAGGTGAACATATATAACACATCCAAAAACATGAGGTGGTAAATAAACCATGGAAGGAAGGATACAATGATCAGACAACACATCTAAAGGCCTTCGAAAGTTAAGCGCACTAGACGGGGTTCGATTAATCAAATAAACTGCAGAGCTCACAACCTCACCCCACAAATGAGATGGAACATTACCATCTATCAAAAGTGATCTTTTCACCTCTAATATATGTCTATTTTTTCTCTCAGCCATTCCATTTTGTTATGGTGCATAAGGACATGTAGTTTGATGTAAGATGCCTTTAGAGTTCATGAACTCTATTAATTCAGTCTTAAAATATTCACTTCCATTGTCTAATCGAATGACCTTAATACATATGTTAAATTGTGTAACTATCATATGATGGAAGGAGCGAGACACATTACACACATCACTTTTATGTTTAAGCAAATACACCCAGGTTACCTGAGTACAATCATCAACAAAACTGATAAACCATTTTTTTCCATTATGTGTAGCTTATGGGGTAGGACCCCAAACATCTATGTGAATTAATGAAAAAGGAAAATCTATTTTTGTATTGCTTAAAGGAAACGTAATACGATGACTTTTTGCCATTACACAAGTTTCACAAAGAAAATTTAAAATATTGCATTTATGAAATAGTGATGGAAATAATTTTTTTATCGTCTATGCCATAACCAAATTTCCTTTTTGTTTTTATCTTGTATGTGTTCATTCCCAAGACAAGCCAACGCTCCTTTATGGGTTTGTTGTGAGACATTTTCAAGATAATACAGTCCTTCACTCTCTCTGCCACTGCCAATCTTCTCCTTGGAATAAATGTTCTGAAAAAACAATGTGTTAGATAAAACGAGGCAACACAAGAATATGATTTGGTTAACTTGCTAACAGAGAGAAGATTACAGTTCAATGTAGGAACAAATAAAACATTAGGAATTGATAAGGAGGGTGAGAGGGATATAGTACCTACACCTTCAATAGGAGATGAGACCCCATTGGCATTAATAATAACAGTCTTAGAATAATTAGGGGAAAAATTAGTAAATATAAGTGGATCACAAGTCATATGATCAGTAGCACCTGAATCAATTATCCAATCACTACCCTTAGTAACAACAGAAAGATTAAGAGCAGAGTTAGATATACCTGACCTGGTCATAAATCTGGCAACAGTAGAACTATGGTTCTTGGAAGTAGCTTCTACCTTAGTATTGGGAGTAGTCTTTCCTTTTGGATGCCAATCCGAATAGCCATGGAGTTTAAAACATGTCTCCATGACATGATTATCCCCATTGCAGTGGGTACATTTACGGATTCCTTTCTTAGGAAACTTCTTAACCACAAAGGCAGTCCCTATAGTAGACTCACTATCAAGCATAACCTCTTGGCAGTTTGCCTCGGCATAAATAGTTGCATAAACTGATTGAACATTTAGAAGGGGAGTGGTAGCAAGGATACGACCATGAACTGCATCCAAATGTGTATCCAGGCCAGCCAAAAGAACATAAACTCGTTGAGAATTAATCATATTGTTATATTTTTCAACATCTTTAAGACATTCCATGGTATAATTCGTGATAGTATCATACTCCAGCCATAATCTTTGCAATGTACCAAAATATGTAATAACAGATCCTCTATTTTGCTGAGTAGAGATTACCTCACGATACAATTGATATGATCGGGATGCATCCTGGTTGACTGAGTATGTTTGCTGCACAATGTCCCAGATGTTCTTTGTTGTGCTAAGCGAATAAAGAGGGATCTGATTTCTTTCGTCATGGAGTCCAGAAGCCAAGACTTGACTAGACAGTTTTCATCTTCCCATGCTTCATATTCATCAGATTTCTTGTTTACTGGTGCAGCCTTTGTTCCAGAGATGTAACCCCAACATTTTCTGCCTCTGCTGTGCGTTCAACGACCACTCAACATAGTTGGTGCCGTCAAGCTATTCAGGGGTGAGCGCTTCATGCATATGGGTAGTAGCGGAAGTCCCAGAATCATGTTTCTCCAATTGATTTTTATCGGAAGAAGCCATCAGAAATATTCAATGAAATAAAGAAGCACTAATTCCTATATTGTAGAGGATGTCGGTGCTTGGCTTTGATACCATATAAAAAAGGTTTAACGAATAATTCTGATGATATTATTTCAAAGAATAGTGTATCATATATACATATAAGGGTCCTATAATTCCTCATCTATTAAAGGAATGACAGCTGCACAAATTACCTCACAACGGTAATAATGCCTAAATTACAACTAACACAATATTTGACATATCTTAACAGAATGGATACCTAGCAGAAAAAGGATTTACCGATGTAACATTAGGATAGTCGCTCTCCTCAAAGGAGAGTTTTGATACCATGTTGAAATTTTGAGTAGAATAGAAAAAGAGTAAAGAGTCAAACACATAATTATGTAAATTCATATTAAGAAGATATTTATACAAGAGGAGATAACACTTATTTATAAACTCTTAAAAAAATTATAAGAAACTAACTAATTATAACAAACTAACTAATTAATTAACAAACTATCTAATAAACTAATATAAGCTAACAATCCTACAACCCTAATAATGATAATACATTATTACACAAGGCGTGGATAGCTAGAACATCTTTCTAGCTAGCTGCATAATGGTGAGGCGCTACAAAGTGATAGTTACATGTTAATATATTATATTTTTGGCTGCATTTTCATGGTAATATTGAGAAGAATTAAAAAAAATCAGGGGTGGCCATAGCCTTAGTGGGCCAACCCAGTCCCTCCGCCACCAAGAATGAGAGTGGACTTGGTCTCACAGTGTTACCATGTTTTTGTTTTATGGCAATCAAGAGGCCCAAAGGCTGAAGAAAAACACTACTCTAATAGTCTAATACCCTCTGACCAAAAAAACAAAAAGTCTAATACTCTATGTGGTCATGAAATTGCACTTTCAGATATATTAAGTTGGAAACATTCTTCCAAAAAAAAAGTTGGAAACATATTCACTCATGTTAAGAGGTTACTAAAAATTATTCTTGAATAACTAATATTCTCATGTTTTATTTTCCCATGAGAGACCGTTGAGAATGTTGGATTCCCGGCAGTGGGATTAGATTATTTTTTTTTGAAAATTTTATGATACCAATATTATTGAACAACTCATCTTTCATATAACAAGGTATTTTAATAACTATAACGTTTTATTCCCAAGAAAGGTAATTACAGAGTTAACACTTTTTCATTATTACATTCTTTTCAATTAATGTTAATCTCGAGAATACAATTTCATAACCAGAAAACATATATATATAAAAAAAAACACAAGACACACGATCCCGGGAGGACGAACCAACTCAAGAAGTCGTATATCCAAATCATGAGAAATCAGCTAAAAATTTAAAAAACATAACATGAATAGTATAAAAATGAAATACTAAATATTATAAACATGAATTTAAAAACTACATAATGTCATAACGTTTCAAACAAAATCCTAAATAAACTGTGTAAATAGTGTAAAAACAAGGATTAATTACATTTGTCGTTCAGTTTTGTTAAATATTTGATTTTAGTTCCCTAATATTAATTATATGATTTTAGTCCTTAAACTATTTAATTTATTGACATTGGTTTCCAACCTTGAATTTACACAATTTTGATTCTTAAACCATTTGATTTGTTTACACATTTGGTCTCCTAACTATTTTTTTCAATTGATAGAGTAAAATTATGTCATATGTGGGACTTTAATAAAATATTTATATAATACATATATTAAATCAATATTTTTTTATTATAATTTAATAAGCATGAATATTTATTAAAAAATAATATAAAAATATTATTAATTAGACAAACATAAAGTTAGAAGGCCAAATGTATCAAAAATTGAATATTTTAAAGACAAAAATTGTGTAATTCAAATTTAGTTAAATGTCAATAAATCAAATCGTTCAGGGACTAAAATCATGTAATTAAAAATTAAGGAATCAAAATTAAACTTTTAGTAAAATTAAGAGACTAAAAATATAATTAAGTCTAGAAAACAAAAAAGGAAATCCTAATCTATCAACGGGGATAACTCATAGGTGGTTGTTGCTAACAAAGTAGTGGATTGGTTGCTACGTGCCATATTCAACCAATTGTCTTAGATCCCTTTTGACTACAACGCAATCTTTATATATATATATATATATATATATATATATATATATATATATATATATATATATATATATATATATATATAAAACTAATATTAAATTTTAATTAGTGGTCAAGTGACCAAGGTAATCCTACCCATTTTTATAAGAGGAGCAACCACCCTAAAATTTAGAGGTGTTCAAAAATCGAACCAAATTTTCATGAATTGTGGAAAATAAATCCGAATCACGTGCAATTGTACTCACAAATCATCTTAACTGCAATAAAAACATCTTATTCTAGTGAGATTTCATTCAATTTTAAGTTTCCAAGAGAAAAAAAACAAACCAAATCAAAAGGCACATGCATATTGTTCCCCTTGGATCTAGGGTGCCCACACTACCCCTCCCTCCCCCTCCCCCTCCCCTATTTTTAGGGAAGAATCAAGGAAACTTCCATACCCCCAATCTCTGAGAGATATGGTTATCTCTATAACACCGGACCCTATTTTTTCTTTTTTTACTCTTTGTATAAATGGTCTCGAGACCTCATTTCGTAAATACGTGACACATTTTTCTAGACAATACAAACCTAATTGTCCTAGGGAAATTCTCTAGGGTTTATTGTGCTTTACGCTTTAATTATGAATACATATAATTTTATTTCTATTAATTAATTTAGACATTGGTTATGTAAGACAATAAGTTCTTATTTTTATTTGTTTACTATGTTTATTGTGTTTTTGATAGTTAAAAATCTAGTTGCGTAAGTTTGAGTGATAATATTTGGAATTCAATATATAAATTATTTTATAATTGATATTTTATACTACTTTATTGTTACTCGTGTTTGTAACTCATATAAATATAAATGTAAGTCATAATTCTAATTGAGTTATAATTTCAAATTTTGAATTTTAGATCAATTTTATATTATTTTCATGTGTCATGCTTATTATATATTTAAGTGTTTGATGTTTAAATCAGAAGCTTAAAAATAAAGTAATTAAACCAATTTAAACCACAATATAGATTAACTTAATTTGGTTTTTATGTTTTATATTAATTGAATAAAACTAAGCCATAATTTTTTTTAATTTCAAAATCGAATTGAACTGCTCTATGAACATCCCGACTATCCATACACTATACCCTTTGATTTTGTCTTTTACTTCACATCTCCCTTTTTTTGTCTCTTGGGGTATTCCCAATCGGTATCCATGAAACTAATCTTTTATCCTAGTTGTTAGTGCATGAAGTTGTAGGGAACTAACTATGGAGTGCATTGTATTCACTAATAGAAAAAAATTATTTAATGATGGAATATTTTTGTCGCTAAAGGCAATTTTTCCATCGCCAACAAAATCGACGATGGAATTGGAGACAGTTTCTCCTTGTCGCCAACATCTTGGTCTCTAATTTTATTGATGATAGAAATTATGTAGCCGTTGCAACTTTGTGACGACATATGATCTAGTATCGATACCAGTTCTCAAACTATGAAATGGCACATGTTAAAGGTAAAGGCAGAAGGTGCAGATCCAACAAGTTTACATAAACTAATTGTCAGTATGACATGTATGATAATTACATGGATACTGACCAAAAGCCTACAAGCAGCTTGGTTACCTGTCACACATCAAACTATGAGTTGGACCTCTTTAAAGGCTATAAATACCATCATTTATGATGAATTAAGTTAGTCATTTATTATTTTAAACGCTCCGGTATTGTTAAACCAAACTGACTTAAGCTTTGGAATATCTTTGTAGGTACCACCACCACCTGTTCTAGAACAAGAGCTAAAGATAACTCCAGACATTAAAGTTGGAGACATTGAACTTTTATTGAGCCAATATTTCTAATACCAGATTTCCTATTGGACCGCCATAATATCAGAGTGGAAGTGAGATTCAACACTGGTTGAGAGAGTAGACTAGCTACCCCCGACATACTAGACATTGCAACATATATTCGTGGCTAAAACGCAAAATTGAACTCATTAATTTCCATTTCACAATGACATCATATTTGTCACCAATTGAATTTTAAATTTTTGAATTTTCAAAAAAGACATATGTACGCATCGCCACCTTAACATCCATTAACAACAATGAGTGTCTATGGCTAAAGGTTACCTAGATAACTTTGTGTCTAAATTCGTCACTAGATCCTACCATATCATTTTTTAAGGATTGATTTGGTTTGACGATTTCAAACTTCCGAATATATATCAAACACATAATATCAATGCAATAAGTGAAAACTATATAGTCAATATTAAAATGAGAAATAAAAAATGTATTTTATATATTATTTAGTACTTCTCACAAACAATTTATTTATGCTAGAAATCACTACTAAAAGAACTCGTGGCAGCTACCAGAAATTAACGACCGCGAGCAGCTGTCACAAATTAACGACCGCATTAGTGACTGTAAAGTTAAAAGGGACCTTGAAATGGGACTTAGCGACCAACAAGAACACCGTCGCTAAGTTTTGCAACAATTTATCGCCAAAGTCGTTGCTAAAAGTACGTCATTGTAAACACTGTCACTCTATTCACCTCCCTATTTTTTTGCTTTCCCCTTAATTTTTGGGTTGGCGCTAAGCTTAGTGACGGGAGCCCGCGGTTGATAAGTGTAGCAGACTTAACAATAGATGAAGGGGACCGTAGCTAGATTTGCTTTCCTCCTAATTTTTTTGGTTCCCTCCGATCTGTTAGTGACGGAGCTGTGCTGTTGTCATTGTCGTATAGTCAATTTAGAGATGGAGTTGTTTTACCACCGCTGATGTAAGTACTGTTACTCCTTATAACCTTTCAACGACAGAGTCCGTTCATCGCTAGTTGTGCCACGCTAATGATCGTCAAGTTTGTAGTCGCTACGTAGTATTCATTTCAACGACAGGTTGTATTCTGCCATCGCTTTTAGTTTCAGCCAGGTGTTGGTGACGGTCTTAGCGACGGGTGTAGCCGTCGCTAAAGTTTAAATCTATTTCGAGCACCCCTCTTTCCCAAATCATTTACTCTAATTTAAGCACCTCTCTTTCAACTCTATTTACCTCTCTCCTTGCGTCTCCATCTTCGTCTCCCCCCTCATTCTTTGTCTCCCTCCCTTCCTCTGTCTCTAAGCCTCTCTCCCTCCCTCCATCTCTATGTTCGTCTCCCTCTTAACCATCCCTCCCTCTCTTTCAACTTTGTTTCCCTCCCTCCCTAAGTCTCCATCTTTGTCCCCCTTTCTTCGTCTCCCTCCTTCCCTTTACTCCTTTCGTGCCTACGTCTTGAAGCTTCCTCCGGTCCTTTCCCTTAAAGCTGCATCTCCGACAACGCCTCCACTGTTCGTCCCCAACTCTCTAACAATGCCTCCTCCATCCATTTTTCCAATTGGTACGCCTCTTCCGTCTTTTCCTGTTGTAGGTTTAGTAGTCTGATAAGTAGTACAACATACAAATTAGTCAGTTATTCAATTGTTTGAGGATCTTATTAAATTGGTGTTTTGTGATGCTTGTAATTTGGTGTTCTTGTGATGCTACTAATTTGATGTTGTTGTTGTTTTGTTGTTTTGGTTATGTGAGTGATAGAATTCAATCTATGGTGGATGGGTAATGGTTTATTGTGCATCAAGATTGATTTACAGAAATAAACCTGTAGTTTATTGTGAGTCACCTTAAATGATTCAAACTATAGGTTTAGGGTTTTTATAATAAATAGAGAGTAAAATAATGAGTTATAATAATATTTGAGTAATTTTGAAAATTTATTATAATTAAATTTTGTACCTATTTGGTAATTCAATTATATGGAAATGAGGCATCATCTTATGACTCTGGTATATGGGTCTTGTACCCTATCAAGATGACATTTTGGTTTGACATATTCAAAGTAAGTTTGGCTTCACTGTACTTCATAATTCCTACTCTACTTTGAATGTAATCCTTAACACTGAGTTTTTATAGTAACAAAAATCTCTTGTATTGTTTCAGAATATAGACAAAATTCGACATGTGAATTGTCTAGTGTTTGTTATACATGTAAGTATATATTTCCGTCGATGTTTTTAATCACTCTCTTCCCCTTTGTTTTTTTTGTGCTTAAATTTGACCTACAACTTCTTTCTTATGCTCCTGTTCTGAAATGGTTATCCTATAATCTCTTATTTTGCTTGCTATGGCTATGAGCTGTTCATATGGAGGCTTGGCTAGTTGGTTGAGCCCTGAATTTATAAAGAAGAAAAAAAATGACTGTATAAATTATTTAAGTTGATTTATCATTTACTAATAAACACTTAAACATACTCATGTTTTTTGAATTTTTATTGCAAATGTTCAATAATCTGAATGTTGATTAATTTGATTGCAAATGTTACACAATGCAGAATGCTAAAAGTAGTTTTGAGATTCTGATGTCTCGACTCTTAAGCCTTTACCAAACATTAGGTTATTGCAGGAGACAGATTGGGTTAGACTTTTATTTAATTTTCTTCTACTACAACATGCCATATGAATAAAGAAATCTATTTTGGAATCCTGGTGATCTTTCGATTCAAGAAAAGTCATTTTGCTTTCATCAGCAAGATTGGAATATTTTTGACATGTATTGTTGCATCAAATTCTTTCAACTTGTTTAAATAAGGTCTTTAGATTATGTTTATCAAAATAGTAAAAAAAATTTCTCCATCTGTTTTTTGTTCTAAAAACAATAAGCAGTTAAATTATTGATGTAGAGTGAAAAAAACAGACTTTAGGTTCTGGAGTAAAAACTGAAACAACAAACTAGAAACAACAATTGATATCATTTCCTATTTTTATATTATTACTCTATTTTTCACTGTTGATTTGAAATTACAATAGAAATTTGCAGTTTAAATTCTTACGTAAAATGTGTAGAGGGTGTTCAATTCTGATGCGTATACTGATCAGTGGAATATTAATAAGTTGATATTTGGATTACATCATAAGATCATGATAGTAAAGAATGTCGATAGGTATCATACCTCCTATCATATTGTAATTTATAACTTGGTATCTTGGTTTGTTTAGGTATATGAAATGTGGGTTTTCCAAATTCGTCTGCCATTATGTCTTTTAATCATAGTATTTCTTTAGTTTGCTTATATAATTGTTAAGTCCTAAATAGGAACCTGAAAGTAGCTTGCAATTGTTGTCCTATGAGGAATATGACAATGATGCTTAAATATTTTGTATTTTTCCGCTTCTGCATCTCACATTTCTATTATTAATAAAATTGATAACATAGGTAATTAAAGGAGTTACTAACAGAGATTAAGATAATTCTTCTGTAATTGGTTAACAACCCTTGTCAATTGTCTAATATCCAGCAATAGATACTTTTTCCATGTCACTAATGAAGGAGTTACTTTGCAAACAACTAAAATTGAAGAGAATTAGATACTCTTAAGTCTTGAGAACTCCTGATGATTCTGTTTAACTTGTATGTTACTTATTGTTCTATATCTCATTATTCAAGAATTGAAGTCTCCATAAGTCCATAGTCCATATAAATTAGTGTTTTTGTGATGCTACTGATTTGATGTTGTTGTTGATTTGGTGTTGTTGTTGTTTTGCTGTTCTGGTTATGTGAGTGACAGAATTCAATCTATGGTGGATGGGTAATGGTTTATTGTGCATCAAAATTGATTTATAGAAATCAACCTGTAGTTTATTATGAGTCACCTTAAATGATTCAAACTATAGGTTCAGGGTTTTTACAATAAATAGAGAGTAGAATAATGAGTTATAATAATATTTGAGTAATTTTAAACAATTATTATAATTAAATTTTGTACCTATATAGTAATTCAATTATGTGGAAATGAGGCATCTAATGATTCTGAGTTGATATTACATTTGGTTTCAAATACACCATCTAATTATGTCTAATCATTTTGATAAGAGTTTTATATAGATGTAGGATGTGATTTACTTTCTTTAGATAGGGTTTATTGGTTTAATAGTTTATTGCATTACCAATTTGGTGATGATAGTAGAATTTGGTTTAGGCTTGATATTTTAAACGAGGAGTGAGGTGTTATGTGAGAAACTTTTAAGGCTATTTTTTTTATCCAGGCAAAATAAGATTGATTAAGTCTTTTTAGATGACTGGAAATTGATCATTCAAATAATTGAAAAAAAGGAATGATAAAAGAAGAAATGATCACTAGTAGAAAAGTACCATTTCACATCGTAGCCTTCATCACGGTTTAACAAAAAACCGATGTGAAAAATAAAGGCGGAACATTTCACATCGGTTTTCTATAAAAACCGATGTGAACAACGGATTATCACATCGGTTTTTTGAAACCGATTTTAAATATTGACGCGGTGGCAATTTTGAAATTATGTGAAATGTTTCATAAGCATATTAGACCACGCTTTTTAGGAAACCGATATGGAATATGGAATCAGGCCTAAATACCACATCGGTTATCTGAAAAACCGTTGTGGAAAATTATTTTTTTAAAAAAATTAAAAGTGTATAGGGCCGGCCTCAGTTTTTCCGCGTATACCACATTGGTTATTTGCAAAACTGATGTGTATTGTTTTCATTTTTCCCGTGCCACATCGGATATTCTAAAAACCGATGTGAAATGTGTAGATTGTTATAATATTTGATAAATTCAAAATTTATGATTACTCGATAAAGATAAATATAAATGTAATATTTCACATCGGTTTTACTAAAAAACCGATGTGGTAGGTCCTAAAAATTTAAGTTGCGCGCGTTAAAGGTTTTTCATAAATCCGATGTGGCGTCACTTTTCACATCGGTTTTTCATAAATCCGATGTGGCTTCACTTCTCACATCGGTTTTGCCAAAACCGATGTGGTATTGGATTTTTGTTAAATATTTTTTTCTTTTTAGTTAAATCCTCGTGATATCCCAGATCCAAATCGCAACCGTCCATTCATCGATCACACGGATTGCTCCCAAATCCAACACTCCAAAACCAAACCGACCTTCCTCTAACATTTCAATCCTCAATAAACTCCCTCATCTCATCCTACTCTTTTTTCCTCACTGATAATCGCTAATTATCTCTTCTCCTTCTTCTTCTTCTGGATCCTTCTACACTCACTCAACTAATGGCAAGGCTCCCTGTAAGCAGCTGGCGACAAAGGCCGCTCTGAAGTCTCCTCTCCGCAGTTGGGGTCAAGTGTGAGGCACAACTCGTAGGTGAAGGAGGAACGACCTCTGACGATGATTATTGTGCCATCAGGGAGGAGTTGGTTGGAAGCGTACCAACGGCTGTTAGAGAGGTTTTGGGGGATTCAAGCCAGTCGTACGGAGTTTGTTGTAGCTGTCGTTGAAGCCGCTGGTTTGGATGAGGGTGCCGTCAAGGGACAGGGAGCCGGAGGAGCATCAGGCGTCGGATTGGAGGAGGGGTCGTAGAGGACGGAGTGGGCAGTGCAGTCGAGTTTGAGTGTCATGTCGTGTGGGTTATTTTTGTGCGTTATTTTTTTTTGTCTTGTTAATTTCCATCTGTGAAGGTTGTTAATCCAGTAATTTTAGCATATTGGGCAGTTTCTTCTAATAAAATTTGTATAGTTGTAACTTTCAGATATGGTTCACTGCTCTTTTTTATTTTCATCTTTTTGAAAAACCGATGTTACATGCATTAAAAAAATCGATGTTATATGCCCTCCATTCATATCGGTTTCTAATAAAAAGCGTTGTTAATTTATTTCTTTTCACATCGGTTTTCTTTAAAAACCGTTGTTAAGTTTTTCCTTTTCACATCGGTTTTCTTTAAAAACCATTGTTAATTTTTTGATTTTCGCATCGGTTTTCTTTAAAAACCGTTGTCAAATCTATTTTTCACATCGGTTTTAAAACCGATGTGAGATGTACCTATATTTCACATCGGCCGGATCCACATCGGTTTGAAAACCGATGTGAAAAGCCTAAAAAAACCGATGTGAAAAGCTGTTTTTGTACTAGTGGATAATACATAGTTATATTTTCAATTCTTTAAATATGCACCTCATAACATATAAAATTAAAAGAAAACAAGTTTTATTGAAATGTTATGTGTTAATCTAATCTTAAAAATTATGGAAGGGTACATTTATATTAATTTTAAGTAAAATTTTTTATTTTTTAAATTCTTAACATATGCTGCTTAGAGATACACCAGGAATATTGTAATATTCTTACATTAAAATTAAAATTCATAGTAATATTTTAAAAGAAATATTTAGGGGTGTGAGACCATTTTTTACTCTTCCCTTTTTGATTTCTTGGTCCATTCTTATTGTTTTCATGGTTTTATTCACAAATGACAGGACGTAGACTACACTTCACTCGGGGGGGGGGGGGGGGGGTTCGCAGACTAGACCATCCCGTCTTGACACCCCTAGTTCACCCGGGGCGGTGGAACAGACACAACAGACTCCCACACCATAATAGACTCCTTCACCATAGTACATTCCTGTATCATCACAGCAGACTCCCACAGTAACAATCCTTGGTGACCGTATATCTATGGAGCATTTATCGGACCCACTTATTGATAAGCAGCTGGCCTAGGCCCCGAGGCGAGCCCTTCTTCCGTATCCCCCTACCTACCATAGTCTCACCGCCGAGCGGAGACGAGTATGTATTATTATATTTCCTAAACCTAAAAATGATGTCATGTTTATAATTGTTCATAATAATATATCAAACAGGGGGTTTTATAAAAAGAATTTTCATTACGCGAGTTTTGATGATTCCAAAAATGTGTTTCAAAAATAGTAAAGCATTGAGAATCTAAAATCAGCATTTTTTGTAATCAAATAAGGTATTTGATTAGGAGCAAGGTAATCAATTAAGGTATTCAATTAAGTCTCAAAAAATAAATTTTAAAATTATTTGAAACAGAGCTAATCGAATAATGTATTCGAATAAGGTGAATCTAGACAAGTTTTAATTGAAACTGTACCTTGCTAATTGAATAAGACGATTCTAGAACTTTTCAAATTAAATCAGAACGTTGCTATTTGAATAAGCTATTCGAATACAGTGGGTAAATTTGACTGATTCTTAGCTTTGCTAAAATCATGGGATATTTTGCCAAAGAATCACATTCAATTTTCAGATTATAACGGCTAGTTTTACACCTTGTTCAGTTAGTAAAACTGACAGCCATACTTTTCTTTCTCCCTTTACCACTGTATAAATACAGTGGTCTCTCTTTATACAGATCACTTTTACATAATCAATATTCAGATTCAGAATTCTCTGCCTTCCCTCTAAAACTGTTTCTGTCTCTAAATCCAATTCTCTGCCTTCTCTCTAGATCTGTTTCTCTCTCTCTAAAATCAATAACATATAACAGGTCAAAACACTCACTTTCTCTAATTTTTGTTTTCTCGCTCAAACTCCTTTAGCAGGAAACAAAATAACATCTCTGTAATTTTCCTATAAATTTGGTATTAGAGCCCCATATCTAGAGATCACTTTACAGCTGACCAGACTTCATAGCTAGGCAAGCAACACTTGAATTCAAAGATTTTTTTTTCTCAATGAACACCTTCAGTGTGAACCTAGTCCACTTAGTCAACCTACTTTTTCTACATGAAGAATTATTTCAAATATAGACAGTCCAATATACTTACCTTCACAATCAAAATAACAAAGCGGAAAATCTCTGGAGTAATATTTAAATCCCACTTCCTCGCAAGACGAAGAATTCCCTTTGCAGCTGCTAATCTGATATGATCCTTATCATTTTCACTAAACATAGTAAACATAAAACAAGATTTATCAGCAAGTTCAATGCATGAATATGAGTAGTTCAGTGCATGCATATGAACTGATGAAAAGATGATCACAAATAGTCAAAAATTGTTTAGCAGAAAGATTATAAGTAACTAAGAACATCGGTCATTAACATGGCTTCTTAAGGTCTTTCCTAAAACCACAACAAAGAACTACATAGTATAGACTGATTAATAGAAAATTTAGAATTAATTCATTACAAAATCCATAGTATGTGATTTTGATTCTAAATGAAGCAGCTGAACCATATTAAATTTAAAGAATTTGAAAAGATTTTGATATTTCATACACAAGAACAAGAGCAATAAAAGATGACATGATCACAATAACCAGGCAAAAATCACTCAAGACTCAATTTTTGGGTAGACAGATGGCATCAAAGTTCAAACCAATTATCTCACACTAACAACATAATCTTCTTGCCACTAAGATTTTATATTTCATGTCAACTATAGTAGTCAATCCTGGATCACGTCGCGTCGTGGCCGACCCCTAAACTGAGATTGCGGCGTCGCGGCGCAAATTGCAGACGCTATTTGATTCTATCGCGGGGGGGGGGGGGAGGGAACACATAAACATATATATATGCAGAATCACTTAAAAAACAGAGAAATATAACTAATAACACTTCAAATGCATACTAGATAATTGAAAACCAAGATTATAAGAATGAAAATATTGTCTCAAGACTCCCAACATGATCCAAAACTACTAAAACAGAAAAATAACAAGATAAGAAACATAATAAGTTAGGAGGTGAAGTAGTGAAGAGTGAACTAGAATCTGAAAATCTACAAATCATAAATCATATTCATCATCTCTCATCAAGAGTAAATCGATCGGCCCCTTAATGTTTTTAGATTTCTTCAAAATAGTTGTTGAAGCATGACTTGAGGCTGCAGCTGATGGAATCCGCTTGCCTTGTGTCTTCAAAGGCCGGATTTCTTGAAGCTCCTCATCCTCCTAAAAATTTTCATTCATATATGTCATTCTATCTGTAACTTTCTTGGCAGCAAGTTAATTCAAATTTAAATTTGTGTAGATCTCTTCTGTACTTTTTGAGTCCATCAATTATATATGTATATCACTTTCATTTTCTTTCCATTTCTCGATATCCCCCTCAAGGATTTTGAAAAATCTAGCGTTTGACCTCGCAAACATACTTGATTACTTCATATGTTATTTTAAGAATGTTTAATAATACAAATGTAGTCTCTGTTGCGTCTTTCATAGACTCATTCTCACGTGGATCCCAAGTCTCTATATTACCAAGAAGTCATTGCTGTGTAATCTATAATTTGCTTTACGTGTCTCTCTTTGTTTAGTTTCCTTGCTACTTGTAACTGTCCAACCACTTATTGGTTTGTCATGTAGACTAGCACACGTTAAGCGTGGTCTTTGATTGTCTGTCGACAGCTTCATATTCATCCCTGACTTTTTTCCCTAGGTAATCCCCTAACACTGACTTTCTCATTATGTGTATGCTGGGCGATTGTTGTTTATTAGTGGAGAGCAGAGCTCATTAGGCAATGGTTTTGTGTGCTGATAACATGATTTTAGTCGCATGTGTAATGTTGTTTGTTAGTGGAGAGCAGAGCTCATTAGGCATTGGTTTTGTGTGCTGATAACATGATTTTTTATGTATGTGTAATGTTGTTTGTTAGTGGAGAGTAGAGCTCATTAGGCATTGGTTTTGTGTGCTGATAAGATGATTTGGTGTTTATAACTCTCAATATCATATACAATGCGTAGCATATATATTTATCTATACTAGGAAGTTTTTTATATGTAATAGGCCATTTCTAAATTTGGAAAATGTCTAGTTTACAGGGGAGACTCTGCCAAAATTTTGGCAGGGTCCCTTTCTTAGGGAACTTAAAAAGTAAAACTCAACTTTAAAAATATAGGGTTTAGTCGTGTGTGTACCCATTAGATTCCCGTTCAAGTTTCAAAACAACCGGCTGATGTACCATGTTGTGTTGGATCTTGAATTGTCCCAGTTGGACAGTTTGGTATGAATTTGTAACCAGTAGGGCGTAACCCATCAATGTTGTATGTGGTCTATCTTGAGACGTTGAATGTTCATTTCAAATTTCGGTTATGGTGTTTCGTATTGTCCCTAGGGTGCATGTCTACGTGCGGTGTTTCATACCTACGTATCTCTGTGTACTCGGGGACCAATGCAAAATGCTGCCGAAATTTCAAATGAACATCAACGACACAAGATAGACCATATACAACATCGATGGGTTACGGATGGTTGCATATTCATCCCGAATGGGATAGGGCCCCACCAATTTGCAACATCAAAGAGATAGAGAGTGATTCACAACCAATAGTCAAATAAAATTTAAATAATTTAAAGTAAGAGGTATCGTGCTTGTATTGTAAATGGAGGTACCGGTAAATTGGCGATGGATGTACAACCGACTAGATCGCAATCGGCGAGTGACTGAGGAGTTTATGATGGGGCTATTGGAGTTCATTCCGTTCGCTACGGTAAACACGCCTGGATTTGAAGCCACTCAGAAGATTCGTTGTCCGTGCTCAAGGTGCAAATGCATGAGTTTTGAATACGCGGATGATGTCATGTGCCATCTAACTGAGAAAGGGTTCATGGAAACATACCATTGCTGCTACAACCATGGTGAGCAGTTACCGCCTAGATCATCAGGAGTAACCGTGCAACAGTCTTACTACGAGGTTGAAGGAAACAGGGATACGTACAACAACATAGAACAAATGGTGATGGATCATGTTTGACCCTCCACAGGGCGTATGCTAGAACATGATGACCAAGCAGAGAATGAGGATGACAATGTAGAGGAGGATTCTAATCCAGAGGTGAAGAGATTTTATGATTTGTTAGCGGTGGCTCAGACTCTATTGTGGGACGGGTGCAAGAGTCACACTGAGTTATCCGCCTCCCTAGCTGCTTTGAGCCTAAAGGCAGATTATAATCTTTTTGGAGGTTGTTTTAATAGGATGGTCAATCTAATGGGTTCCACCATGCCTAATAATCATCGAATGCCAACAAACCTGTAACATGCTAAGAAACAAGTGGCAAACTTGGGGTTGGGTTGTGTGAAGATAGAGTGTTGTATTGGCGGATGTATGCTGTTTAGAAATGAGTTTGCAGATAAGAGTGTCACAAAATGTCTACATTGTAATGAGGAACGCTACAAAACCATTAAAAGGAGAGGGAAGGTAACCCGGACGGCCAGGAAGAAAATGTGGTACTTCCCTATAACACCGCGTCTTCAACGCCTGTATGCCTTATTGTCCACGGCAAAACACATGCGTTGGCATGCTCTAAACCGAACACAAGAGGGGTTTCTTTGCCATCCTTCCAACGGGAAAGCATGGAAGTGTTTGGATGAGCTATATCCGGACTTTTCTGGCGAGCCGCGCAATGTAAGACTTGGCTTATGTACTGATGGGTTTAACCTGTTCGGTCAATACAGAAGAGCGTACTTTTATTGGCCAGTCATACTGACCCCATACAATTTGCCTCCTGATATGTGTATGAAGAGGGAGGTCATATTTCTATCTATACTGGTTCCAGGACCCAAAAATCCAAAGGCGAACATAGACGTGTTTTTGCAACCGTTGGTTGAAGAGTTATCACAATTATGGGATATCAGGGTAATGACATACGATGCGTCTTTGAAGAACAATTTCATGATGCGTGCTGTTTTGATGTGGACTATTAACGACTTCCCAGCCTATGGTATGCTTTCTGGATGGTCAACGCCTGGGAAGCTTGCTTGCCCTGTATGCATGGAACATACCGGGGGGAATCACTCCCTGTTAGTGGCAAGACAAGTTTCTTTGACTATCATAGAAAGTTTCTACCTTTGGATCACGCGTTTAGGAGAAACAAAACCGCTTTTAAGAAGAACAAGGTTGTTAATAAACCTCCACCTCGTAGGTTATCCGGTACACGGGTTTGGCAGAGGGTCGAAGAGTATCCCTACATCTGGGACAAGAGTGTTAAGGAGTTGGCGGGTTATGGTAAGGAACACCACTGGGTGAAGCAGAGTATCTTGTGGGATTTGCCATATTGGAAAGACTTGTTGTTAAGACACAACATTGATGTCATGCACACTGAACGTAATGTTTTCATGAATATTTTTGACACTGTTATGGACATCAAAGGGAGAACAAAGGACAACAAGAAGAGTCGTCTAGACCTTCCAATTTGGTGTTCTAGGAAGGAGTTGGAATTGAGGGATGTGGGACGTGGAAGAATGTTTAAACCCCATGCAAAATATGTTTTAACTAGACCTCAATAGATTGCTGTGTGTATTTGGATGAATGGGTTGACCCTGCTTGACAGATTCGCTTCTAACTTGAGTAGATGTGTTGATGTGAAGGAGGGTAGGGTGTTTGGCATGAAAAGTCATGATTGCCATGTGTTTATGCAACAACTACTCCCGTACGCGTTTCATGCCTTACCAAAGCCTATTTGGAAACCGTTGGTTGAGTTGAGTCACTTCTTTAAGAAGTTGACGACAACTTCGTTGACAGTGGAGAAACTTGTGAAGCTGGAAGAAACTATGCCAGTATTGATTTGTAAGTTGGAGCAGATTTTCCCACCAAGTTTTTTTGACTCGATGGAGCATTTGCCTTTCCATCTACCGTACGAGGCCTTGGTTGGTGGCCCGGTGCAGTATCGTTGGATGTATCCATTCAAAAGATGAACGCCAGAACTCTTTAATTTCCTTGCAAACACTTCTTATAATAGTATTTCCTAACTAAACATTTGTTTATGATGTTGAAGATTCTTATGCTCTTTAAAAGACAAAGTGTCAAACAAAGCCTGTGTTGAAGCATCAATTTGTGAGGCATACTTAGTCGAAGAAATGACAAATTTTGCTTCTTTCTATTTTCCGACGGAGATAGAAACTAGAATGAGTAGAATTCCCCAGAATCTTGGGGTAGCCACCCGCAGAGGGTTTGATGAACAAATATCAATTTTTAACTATCCTGGTCATCCGGGGGGCAAGCTCACAAAATGTTACATTGATGAGAAAGATCGAAAGGCGGCTCACTTGTACATTCTTCTAAATTGCCCAAAAGTGGAACCCTTTCTTGAGTAAGTCATAAAAGTTATATGTTACATTCTAAACCTAGCTTTTATAGTATCTAAATTTGTTTCCTTTAAATAGCTTATATACAGATATGCTAAAACTTGAGCAAAATGATTTAACTGATGACCAAATTCATAGTGAGGTGTCATCCAAGTTCGTTGGTTGGTTCGCACAACACGTAAGACCCATATACCTTGTGTTTTTTATCTGTGCTTCTAGCTCCCGATATCTAACGATGACCTATTTGTTATGTTGTACATAGATACAAGACCCTAACAACCATATTGAAGATTCTTTACTCCAAGCCCTTTCTTGGGGCCGGTGAAAACTGTTAAAAAATGGCCTATTTACTATGTAAATGGCTACAAGTTTAATATTTTTCAATGGAGTGAAGGGATGAGTACCCATAACTACGGGGTTTGTGTTAGAGGCACCGCCGGACAGTTAGAAGAAGATTTTTATGGAGTGCTGATAGAGATTGTTGAAGTTTCGTTCTCTGGATGACTAAGAAGAGATATTGTTATATTCAAATGTGATTGGTTCGACAACACAATCGGCGTTGGAACAAAGGTTGACAACAACTACTGCTTAGTTGAGGTCAAGAAAAATGGTAGATATAAAGGGTTTGATCCCTTCATTTTTGCCCAACAAGCCAATACACCGACTTCCCGGGAGGACATCGGGACTGGTATACAGTAATCAAGGCCAAGGCCCGAAGTCAAATCACTGACAATGTCTCCGAGGAGGTCGATGACGCTTATCAACTTGCACCATACTAGCTCAATAATGGTAATTTGTTGTTCAACATTGATCCAGTCATAATGGATGAGACACTCGCCACTATGGGAGGTAAACATATTGGCAAAGACCTTGTCTCTCGATCAAAATGGTCTAGGGCTGATTTGGATACTGATGAAGTTATTCAAATAGATAACCACAGTGACACTGAAACTGAGAGGGAATTTGAAACTGAAACAGACACAGAGTATGTAGTTGTTAAACATATATACATAGGTTTATATATATCCTGAGACTAACCTTTCTTTTCATGATTTTATCCACAGATGACAGGACGTCGAATACCCTTCAGTAGGGGTGATGGGTCCAGGACCCCGGCATCCCGTCTGGGGACTCCCACCCTAGACCAGGGAACCACTCAATCACCATTGCAGACAACTCCATCACCACCATAGCGGACCACTCCATCACCACCACAGCTGACCACCCCATCACCACCACAGCTGACCACCCTAGAGCAGACTCCTGGAGTTGGTGGCTTGGAGGACCCTGGCCATCAGGCCACCCCACCTCCGGTATCCTCTCTGCCCATGTTAGTACCCGTGCCGGCCGGAGATGAGTAAGTCACTAAAACTCAAATACTTTTATGTTATTTGTATGGTACTTTATTTTAAACTTTAGTGGAAAGACTTGTTGGTTTATTGTATGTTACTTTCATTAGTACTTTTATAGATTGAATTGTACTGGGAACTCTTCTGTTTGTAACAGGGTAACTATTTAAACTTGGAAATGTTACATTTACAGGGGAGACTCTGTCGGAATTTTGGGAGTCTCCCTAGATTGTATGTTGCTATACTCCTGATATAATTGTTGTCATTACAGCTTTGTTGATAGTAGTCGCACTACCAAAGAGATTACTAAGGTTTTAAAGGCCCAGTGGAATGGTCCATATATATCTTGGACAGATGCTGGGAAGGTTGTCCAAGATAGGTGGTTTGACACCTTCTCGGTAAGTTACCACATCAATTTGTTATGATTTGATCTATAAAATAGACCTTTTATTAATTTTGAATTCTCATTTCATTTTACAGCGTGATTATCAGTGGGCAGAGGGTATGATTGATGAGATTAGGAAGGTCTTTGCCATAAAGACCTCTAAAATCATCAAGAGTACCCTTTAGAAGGTGAGGGACAAGGGTGAGCGCCCTCGTTGGATCCCGGAGGACCATTGGGACGGGATGGTCCAGAAGTGGGGCGGTGTCCCATTCCAGTAGGCGAGTGCTCGGAACAGGGTAAACAGAGCCGCCGATGCTGCAGCCTCAGTTTACACTGGGGGTAGCATTTCAACCCTCGAGCACAAGAAAAGATTTGTAAGTATATTTATGTTAAACATTTCTATTATGATTCATCTGACATGTTTACAAATAATAATGTCAATGTTTTTTGTCCACCACAGGAGCTGAGGGAGCACCGGGAGCCATCTTTGTTTGAGGTCATGCAAATGACCAAGAAGAACAAAGTCGGTGTATGGGTAAACCAGAAGACTATAGATCTAGCGGTATTTACTTTTAACTTACACATGCTTATAATTTATAAATCAACTTACTAATCCTATCAGTGTTTTTGAATTTACAGGAGGCGTATCAGGCTAGGAGGGCCGAGAAGGAGACGGACTTGGTGGCTTCGACTCCTGAAGGGGAGGTTCCTCCCACCCTGTCTTGTTTCGACAACAACGCCATCTATATGGAGGCTGTTGGCGGTGTGAACAAGAAAGAAAGGGTCTTTGGATTGGGTGGCGTCGGCACGCAGCTGGCGAAAAAGGGGAAGACCCCTTCCTCTTCCTCTTCGTCTGGTCTTCTGACTGAGGTTGTTCAGGTAATTCAAAACTTGAACGACGATCTACAGGAAGAGCGACGTCAGAGGCTGTAACATCCTTAATCAAAATTCTCATTTCTCTCAATAAAATTTTCGCTTTTAATAAAACTCCACTCGGTTTTAATGAAATAATATTTAATATTCTTAAATATATCTCAAATAGTTAAATAATGCTTAAAATAGTAATTTCCAACTGGAAATAAATCCTTAAATAAAAGCATATTAAAAAAAAATATGACCAATTAGAAATATATAAAATAGTGAATTCCGACTGAAAACAATCAAAGGACACCCATCAGTAAAGGATTTAGGAAACAGCGGAAGGAATAAAACAGAGTCAGGGATATTCACCTGAGCGAGCCCCTGATTCGCTTAAGCGAGAGCCAACTCACTTGAGCGAATGCCACCCGGTGTACCAAACTCACTCGGTTATGTGTCACTCAGAAACAACTTGCCATTTCATCACTCGGAAAACTATTAGCCTTCTTCACTCGGATTTTCATTTATAGTTCATTCGGAAATAACTTTCTCACCCGGTCATCTCACACTCAGGACAACTTACCTTTCACTTGGTAAAATTCATTTCCATCTTCACTCGGAAGTACTCTCAGCCTTAACTCATTCAAATACTTCTTCCATCTTTCCACTTAGAAAGGTGTCACTCGGCTATTCTTCACTCGGAAGGAAATAAATAAATAAATAAATATTTAGGCACAAAGTCAATAGGCCCTCACTCGGATAAGAATAATTCCACTCGGTGAGATTCTCCCTACTACAGTAATGCAAATTTATTCATATACCAATCACATAGCATCATAAAGTCTTCTCTTAATCAAATTTTAATATTTATCATACAGGCAGCATATCGTCAATCACTCGAAAAACTCAATATATACATATATATTACATAATTTATTTTAATTTCACTCGGGTTTCTTGGCATCAACCCTCCGCTTGGCGCTCCTCCATGGCTTCGACCTCTTCCCTGTCATTGGTTACTAAAAATGTATTGCAAGGGTGAGTGTTTAGAATCATAATTAATCTAGAACGGAATTTAAATAAAACATAAGTATAAACTCTGTTTGATTGCTTTATCCTCAACATTACACATTTTACTCAGTATTTAACTCATTCAGCATTACTTATACTCGGTACTACTTCCATTAACACTCGGTAAATATATGAAATCAAACACTCGTAAGATTATAACCTCACTCATCAAACATAACAATCTTCAATTTGTCATAACTGACTCTCAGACAAATTCGACACCTAGTATCCGAGTATTAAAGGATTGGCCTTCAGCTGGGAGTCCGACTTGACATCCCGTGAACCCGACTTGGTTCACCGATCCCGACTTGGCTCCCCCTCAACCACTGGGCCATAGACCTCTAGGTATTTCAACTGGGTCCGACTTGACCACTAAAACCAAAGACGAGGGTAATACATACTGTCGGCCATCCATACTACATCATTATATCCGCATTTCACATAAGTGATCATTAACATCACTCGGGTGACCTGCCTGTCTAACCCGGTATCACATTACCACAACACCGATTGTCACAGTATCATTTTATTTTCAATCGGATTTACTCATACATATGATCAGAAACTAATCAGTGTCCACACACATGCATATACATTCACCAAATATTCATACCTGATCCTAAATTGATCAGTGTGCTCTTAAATACATACATACAAACATTTTCCACTCAACATTAATTACACACACACGCCCACACGATCATAACCGATCGGTGTGCCTATTCACACATATATTCATATACACATTCACATCATTTTCACTCGGCATTAAATCTTACTCGGTTCATAGTTATTTTATCTACTCGGACAGTGTCCAATTCTATTTAATTATAACCCGAACACCCCCCTTACCTCTGTTTCCAAGCTTCGACGATCACTGTCCTACGCCTCAACAGTTTCTGAGTTCACTGCTCCTTCGTTTCAGCAACAACTTCTTTAAACGTTTCACCAGCTTTTATTCCACCACCTATAAGTTTGGAACATGAAACACATCATCGTTACACCATTACCCACCCAATTAGAGAGTCACTTTGAGACTCACAGCCAGGAGGAGTGGGATCGGAACAGTACCCTCCTCCTCACATATGACCATTCGGTCTAGAAAAGAAATGAGAAAGGTTCAAAAGACTTACCTTGAACCCACAACCATAACTACGTAATTATCACCAGGTTTGATGTAGAAAGAAACCTCCCTTCAAGCTTACAGCTCTTCGACGATGGAGGAAGAAGAAAGTAACAGAGGAGGAAGAAGAGTTCTCGTGAATGATTAAGTGAATGATTACACAAATGATTAAGGAAAGAGTAGGAAACCATTATTTAAGCTCATGATAACCGGTTACCTTCTTAACCGGTCTCTTATGATTAAACTCCTCTCTCTTCTTTCAATTATTCCTCCGTTCCTTCTTTTTATAATCAACCAATCAAATAATTCATCCATACTCTTTAATATTTATTTATGAATAATTACCCAATAATTCATAAAAATATCAAATAAATTCTTAAAAATAATTCCTAATATTTTCCACCAATCATAATTTTAATAAATCATTCGGGATATTACATTCACCCCCCTAAAAAGGGATTTCGTCCCTGAAATCAATACACCTACTGAAAAAGATTGGGGTAAACCCTTCTCATGTCCGATTCCAATTCCCATGTGTAGGTTACTCCATTTAGATTCTGCCATTTCACCTTCACTAATGGTGCCTCTTTGTTCCTTAGTCGTTTGACTCGATGCTCTTCAATACCGATTGGTGTAACTTTCACTGTCAGATCTTCTTTCAATTCAATAGAGTCACTCAGAACAATCATTGAGTCACTCGAATATACGCTCGGAGTTGTGACATATGAAATACATTATGAATGTTGGTTAATGACTGGGGAAGATCCAGTCGGTAAGCAACATTACCGATTCTCTCTAATATTTGATACGGTCCAATGTATTTCGGATTAAGCTTGTGACTCTTCAATATCTGACCAACTCCTTTAGTCGGTGAAACCTTTAGGAACACCCAATCACCCATCTGAAACTCAAGTGGTCTATGCCGATTATCATAGTAACTCTTCTGTCGGTCTTGGGCAATCTTTATCTTCTCTCGGATTAGAGCAACCTGCTCATTCATTTCTTGAATCAACTCAGGTCCAAGATGAATAGCGTCACCATTTTCATTCCAACACAATGGTGTACGACATTTCTGACCATATAAAACTTCATAGGGAGCCATTCCGATGCTACTATAATAGCTGTTGTTGTATGAAAACTCGACCAAGGGTAAATACTTTTCCCATGAGCCACCCTGCTCCAATACACAGGCCCTCAGCATATCCTCTAGAGTCTGTATAGTCCTTTCCGACTGACCATCTGTCTGGGGATGATAAGCCGAGCTCAATCTTAACTCGGTACCCAATTCCTGTTGCAGGCTTCCCCAAAATCTAGAAGTAAAATGAGGATCCCGATCAGAAATTATACTCGAGGGTACACCATGCAGTCGTACAATCTGAGTAACGTATAATCTTGCCAATCGGTCCAATTACCATTTCATGTTCATGGCCAAGAAATGAGCACTCTTGGTCAATCGGTCAACAATCACCCAGATTGCATTACACCCGGATTGAGTACGAGGTAACCCAGATACAAAATCCATGGTAATACTCTCCCACTTCCAAACTGGAATCTCCAAAGGTTGAAGTAAACTTGGAGATCTTTGATGTTCAACTTTGCATTTCTGGCATATCACACAGGATTTCACGTACTCGGTAATTGCTTTCTTCATGCTCGGCCACCAAAATTCCTTTTTCAAATCATGGTACATTTTTGTAACACCGGGATGAATACTCAAAGAACTCTTGTGTGCTTCAGTCAATATAGTCTGCCTGAAATCATCGTGTGCAGGTACTACCACTCGGTCTCAGAATCTCCAAATCCCATCATTGCCCCGAGTCAGTTCCATGTCCTTGCCTCTTGCTTGAGTATCAAGCAGCTCCAGCAACTCTTCGTCATTCTGTTGAGCCACAGCTAAAGATTTCAAAAATTCATTAGAAACCTTTAGCATATCGACTGTCATTTAGTTTGGAGCATTCATCCTTACTCCAAGGTTCATATCCTGAAAACTCTCTAACAGTTCTTGTTCTTTGCCCATCATGAAAGCTGTGTGCAATACTTTCCTACTCAATGCATCAGCAACAACGTTTGCTTTGCCCGGGTGATACTTTAAGTCGAAATTATAATCCTTTAAGTACTATATCCATCTCCTTTGCCTCATATTGAGTTCCTTCTGGTCAAATAAATATTTTAAACTCTTGTGGTCACTAAATACTACAAAACGAGACCCATACAAGTAATGGCGCCAAATCTTCAATGCATATACCACTGCTGCTAACTCAAGGTCATGAGTCAGATAGTTTTGTTCATGCGATCTCAATTGCCTTGAAGCATATGCAATCACTCGGTCGGCCTGCATAAGCACACATCCCAAACCAAACTTAGATGCATCACAGTACACTACAAATTCCTGTGTCACATCTGGCAGTGCAAGCACAGGGGCAGTCGTCAAACACCATTTCAGAGTTTGGAAACTCAATTCACACTCTTCCGACCAAACAAATGGGTTTTCCTTCCTCGTTAATCGAGTCAAAGAAAGTGCTTTTTGAGAGAATCCTTCAATAAAACGCCGATAGTATCCAGCTAATCCGAGAAAACTCCTAATCTCTGTTACTGACTGAGGCCTTTCCCAAGCCATAACTGCTTCAATCTTAGTCGGGTCTACTGATACACCCTCTCGGGAAATGACATGCCCCAAGAACTGTACACTTTCTTCCCAAAAATTACATTTGGATAGCTTAGCGTATAATTTCTTCTCTCAGAGTATCTGCAAAACCACTCGGAGATGCTGTACATGCTCCTCAGTCGATTGCGAGTATACCAATATGTCATCAATGAAGACTACCACAAACTGATCCAAATATGATTGGAAAATCCGATTCATGTAGTCCATAAAGATAGCAGGAGCATTCGTCACTCCAAAGGGCATCACAACATACTCAAAGTGCCCATACCGAGTCCGAAAAGCTGTCTTGGGAATGTCTTCTGACTTTACTCGGATTTGATGATACCCTGACCTCAAATCAATCTTGGAAAATATGACTGCACCACGTAACTGGTCCAACAAGTCATCAATTCGTGGCAATGGGTATTTGTTCTTTATAGCCAGCTTATTTAACTGTCGGTAATCAATACACATTCTCATACTACCGTCCTTCTTTTTCACTAACAGTACAGGAGCACCCCATGGTGAAGCACTCGGCCGGATAAAGCCCTTCTCCATCATTTCATTTACTTGCTTTTTCACTTCGGTTAATTCTACCGAAGACATTCTATAAGGCGCTCGGGACACAGGTTCAGCCCCGAGAATCAAGTCAATTGAAAAATTAATCTCCCTACTGGGAGGTAGCTTCAGAATTTCTTCCGGGAATACGTCAGGGAATTCACATACTACTGGAATATCACTCGGTATAAGGTTATACCGACCCTCTACAGTGAATAAAATTACATAAGTGGTGGAGACATCATTCACCACTTTCTTTGTGTCTAGTTCCTGGGAGAAAACAATAGTTTTCTGATAGCAGTCCACCATTACTCGGTTTTCAGCTAACCAGTCAAGACCCAGGATAACATCTAAGTCCTTTAATGGCATACACATTAAATTCACTCGGGAAGTATGATTTTCCACTTGGATTGGCAACTCCCCACACATAGTAGTTGCTCAAAAAGTGGAACCAGTAGGAGTGGAGACACTAAGAGCGTTCTCCATTAATATAATCGGTAAACCAAGTCACCGTACACAGCTCTCGAAAATAAATGAATGGGTTGCACCCGAGTCATAAATTACATCAACAAGATAGCCATGGATAAGACACTTACCCTGCACCAGGTTGTCATTCTTTATAGCTTCCGAGGCATCAAAAGCAAAAACTCGCCCAGTAATGACATTCTGGGTGCCACTAGATTGAGCTTCTGTTCTTACCGATTGTTGGCCACCACGCCCTACGCCATGTCTACCTCCTCTTGGACCATTAGCACCCCGAGTCCCAGAAGTATTAACTCGATTGCCGTGTCCACTCGGTTGTTATCTCTGTGGGCAATCGGGCCTAATGTGTCCCGGTTGTCCACATTGGAAACAAACAATCTGACCAGCTGGACAATTCTTTAAAATATGGCCCTCCTGGCCACAATTATAACACGCACGGCTATTCAACTGGCTACTTAATCTGCTAGTAGAATTCCGACCAGACAAAGTAGATGTAGCAGAAAACTTACTGCCACGAAAAGATCGACCCATCTTCTTGAAATTAAACCCTCTTGCATTCAGCTATTTCTTTTCTCTTAGTTGAAAGACTCTCTGTAGCTGTACTTCTTCAGTCAGCCTAGCCTTGTTCACCAGACTCGGATAATCCCGAATCTCCATCGGTACAATTACACTACAGAGTTAAATTCGTAATCCTGACTCATATTTGGCACACTTGCTACCCTCAGTTCCTTCCAAGGAGAAAGGATGATAGAAATCATACAGCTCATCAAACTTTGCAGTGTACTTGGCCACTGACATTCGGCTCTGCTCCAGCCTCAGAAATTCTATTTCCTTTCAGATTTTATAATTATCCGGGAAATATTTATCAAGGAATCTCTTTCGGAAATTCACCCATACTACCGGTTCATTCACTGCTTTCATCAGAGTCTTAGTCCGAGTCCACCACACTCTCGCCTCATCCTTCAATTGATAAGTTGCAAATTAAACCTTCTGCTCTTCTGAGCATTCGAAATATTCAAACGCTTGCTCAACTTCCCTGATCCAAATATATGCTCCATCATAATCATGCCCTCCTTTGTAAGTAGGAGGATTCCTTTTCAGGAATCTATCAAGAGTGGGACCAGGCTCGGTCCTACTCATCAACTGAGAAAACCTTGAGATGAAGTCATCTCCTCTAGTAGAACTACTTCCTTCAGTCATATTATAACTCTACAATGAACAAACACATCACCATTAATAACCAATGCTCTACCAGGGAGTCAGATAATTACCTCACATAAAACACAATACCACTGGAGTGCCAAGGGAATGATGCCAAGCTACACAAACAATCAAAAATACAATGCAATAAAGTGTAAAACACTTTCACTCAGTTCGCCCTTCCACTCGGCTCTAGAAAGAACCGCTCTGATACCAATTGTAACATCCTTAATCAAAATTCTCGTTTCTCTCAATAAAATTTTTGCTTTTAATAAAACTCCACTCGGTTTTAATGAAATAATATTTAATATTCTTAAATATATCTCAAATAGTTAAATAATGCTTAAAATAGTAATTTTTGACTGGAAATAAATCCTTAAATAAAAGCATATTAAAAAAAATATGACCAATCGAAAATATTTAAAATAGTGAATTCCGACTGAAAACAATCAAAGGACACCCATCAGTAAAGGATTTAAGAAACAGCGGATGGAATAAAACAGAGTCAGGGATATTCGCCTGAGCGAGCCCCTGATTCGCTTAAGCGAGAGCCAACTCACTTGAGCGAATGCCACCCGGTGTACCAAACTCACTCGGTTATGTGTCACTCGGCAACAACTTGCCATTTAATCACTCGGAAAACTATTAGCCTTCTTCACTCGGATTTTCATTTATAGTTCATTCGGAAATAACTTTCTCACCCGGTCATCTCACACTCGGGACAGCTTACCTTTCACTCGGTAAAATTCATTTCCATCTTCACTCGGAAGTACTCTCAGCCTTAACTCATTCAAATACTTCTTCCATCTTTCCACTTAGAAAGGTGTCACTCGGCTATTCTTCACTTGGAAGGAAATAAATAAATAAATAAAAATATTTAGGCACAAAGTCAATAGGCCCTCACTCGAATAAGAATAATTCCACTCAGTGAGATTCTCCCTACTACAGTAATACAAATTTATTCATATACCAATCACATAGCATCATAAAGTCTTCTCTTAATCAAATTTTAATATTTATCATAATACCGGCAGCATATCGTCAATCACTCAGAAAACTCAATATATACATATATATTACATAATTTATTTTAATTTCACTCGGGTTTCTTGGCATCAACCCTCCGCTTAGCGCTCCTCCATGGCTTCGACCTCTTCCCTGTCATTGGTTACTAAAAATGTATTGCAAGGGTGAGTGTTTAGCATCATAGTTAATCTAGAACGGAATTTAAATAAAACACAAGTATAAACTCCGTCCGATTGCTTTATCCTCAACATTACACATTTTACTCAGTATTTAACTCATTCAACATTACTTGTACTCGGTACTACTTCCATTAACACTCGGTAAATATATGAAATCAAACACTCGTCAGATTATAACCTCACTCATCAAACATAACAATATTCAATTTGTCATAACTGACTCTCAGACAAATTCGACACCTAGTATCCGAGTATTAAAGGATTGGCCTTGAGCTGGGAGTCCGACTTGACATCCCGTGAACCCGACTTGGTTCACCGATCCCGACTTGGCTCCCCCTCAACCACTGGGCCATAGACCTCTGGGTATTTCAACTGGGTCCGACTTGACCACTGAAACCAAAGACGAGGGTAATACATACCGTCGGCCATCCATACTACATCATTATATCCGCATTTCACATAAGTGATCATTAACATCACTCGGGTGACCTGCCTGTCTAACCCGGTATCACATTACCACAACACCGATTGTCACAGTATCATTTTATTTTCAATCGGATTTACTCATACATATGATCAGAAACTGATCAGTGTCCACACACATGCATATACATTCACCAAATATTCATACCTGATCCTAAATTGATCAGTGTGCTCTTAAATACATACATACAAACATTTTCCACTCAACATTAATTACACATACACGCCCACACGATCATAACCGATCGGTGTGCCCATTCACACATATATTCATATACACATTCACATCATTTTCACTCGGCATTAAATCTTACTCAGTTCATAGTTATTTTATCTACTCAGACAGTGTCCAATTCTATTTAATTATAACCCGAACACCCCCTTACCTCTGTTTCCAAGCTTCGACGATCACTGTCCTACGCCTCAACAGTTTCTGAGTTCACTGCTCCTTCGTTTCAGCAGCAACTTCTTTAAACGTTCCACCAACTTTTGTTCCACCACGTATAAGTTTGGAACGTGAAACACATCATCGTTACACCATTACCCACCCAATTAGAGAGTCACTTTGAGACTCACAGCCAGGAGGAGTGGGATCGGAACAGTACCCTTCTCCTTACATATGACCATTCGGTCCAGAAAAGAAATGAGAAAGGTTCAAAAGACTTACCGTGAACCCACAACCACAACTACGTAATTATCTCCAGGTTTGATGCAGAAAGAAACCTCCCTTCAAGCTTACAGCTCTTCGACGATGGAGGAAGAAGAAAGTAACAGAGGAGGAAGAAGAGTTCTTGTGAATGATTAAGTGAATGATTACACAAATTATTGAGCAAAGAGTAGGAAACCATTATTTAAGCTCATGATAACCGGTTACCTTCTTAACCGGTCTCTTATGATTAAACTCCTCTCTCTTCTTTCAATTATTCCTCCGTTCCTTCTTTTTATAATCAACCAATCAAATAATTCATCCACACTCTTTAATATTTATTTATGAATAATTACCCAATAATTCATAAAAATATTAAATAAATTCTTAAAAATAATTCCTAATATTTTCCACCAATCATAATTTTAATAAATCATTCGGGATATTACAGAGGCAGCTTTTGGAGGAGCGGGCCGAGGCGGACCGACAGCGGGCCGAGGAGCAGCACATCGAGACTCGTTGGTAACTTGCTCAGCAGCAGGAGCTACTGATGCAGTTGATGGCGAGGCTACCTCCCCCACTTCCAGGCGCCCCCACCACTACCACAGGATCCCCCACCACCATGATTGTATTTTTATTATGTATACACATTGTATATTTCATTTACAGTTTTTATATTATATTCCATTCAGTGTTTATTTTGTCATTCTTCATTTATTATGTCAATATTTATTGGTAATTAAATTAAAAGAAAAACGCCTTATTGTGATTATCATTAATAATTCAACCTATTTGATAAATAAATTTAATCCATTATTTTGTTTTTAAGAATAATTTAATATTTAAAAAATTATTCAAATTTAATTACAAAATTTTATCAGCCAATACAAAATATTAATCAACATTTTTAAAGTTAAATTAACAAAACCTATAAATATTTAACCAATTTAAAAAAATTAAAAATTCCCAATAGCGACGGATAGAAGTGGTCGCTGTTTGCCCACAAACAGCGACGAAGGACAGTGGTCGCTGTATGACTACCCGTAGCGACGGATGGAAGTGGTCGCTATATGGCCACAAATAGCGACGGAGGACAATGGTCGCAGGGTGGCTACCTATAGCGACGGTCCTATGCGGTCGCTGTGTGGCTACCCATAGCGACGGCTGTAAGTGGTCGCAGGGTGGCTATTAATAGCGACGGAGGCGTGAGGTCGCTGTATGGTTACTATTAGCGACGGGTTAGTTAGCGACGGTTGAAGTCAGTGAAGTAGAGACCATGTTAGCGACGACATTATCCCGTCGGCATTTTAGCGACGGTGTTTATATGGTCGTTGATCTATCTTCGATGAAGGTTTTAGCGACGGGCAATTGGCCGTCTAAAATACTGTTGCTAGGTTTGTTAGCGACAACCTTTGTATGGATTAGCGACCAATTTTGTCCATCGCTAACAGGTGTTTTTTTAGTTGTGATCCATTGAAATTGGACAGGTCCACCTAATCTCACCTCATTTGCTAGATGGATAGGCAAATGCACCATTACATCAAAGAAACTAAGAGGAAATACTTTTTCTAATTGGCATAGAATTTCTATAATATCTTCCTCCAAATGATCTAATTCCCCTTCTTCAAGAACTTTTTGACACAAAGTATGAAAGAATGATTCAAGACAAATTATAGGACCAGCCACTTGATCATTCATTGTGTATTTCATTGCTACTTGTAACAAATAGTGCAACATGAAATGAGCATCATGACTTTTATAACCAGAAATTTTTCTTTCATCAATATGAACACATCGAGAAATATTTGAAGCACTCCCAAATGGTAGTTTTTGTTAACCAAGTGGCCTCAATTACTTAAGAGGGGGGTGAATTGAGTATTAAAAAATTTACTTTGAATGCTTTTGAAATTGATTCTTTAGTTACTATGTTGATTGAAGATGATAAGCTTAATAGCAAGTGATAACAAATTATGCACAAATCAAGATAGTAAGTACATAAAAGGTCTAAGTAATAATCAAGATATAGAATCAAATTAACCACAAAGCAATTTATGAGACTTTTAGAAAGATTAATAAAAGAGAGTTACTAAAAGTCAAGTTCAACAATGTTAATCAAAATAGTTTGCAACTTAGTATAACATGCACTTAGTCCAAGTTAATGAAACAATAAATCAAGCAAGCAACTTAAGTGCACAAATTAAATGAGTTTAGGGAAGAGAGATTTGTAAACCGATATATAAGAGTTCCACCACGCCGGTGTACGTCTCGCCTCTAAGCAACCCACTTAGAGGATTTTCACTATTGTAGATTAGAGATACAACTTTGAGCAATTGCAACTTCCTAGTGTCCCACACTCAAGAATCCAATCCTCACAAGTACAAGGGCACCCCACCCAATCTCTCAATCTCACAATTACAAGGTTGAAAACCCCAACCCAAAGATTCTAGTATGTTTGGTGTTTGAGTGTACAAGGAAACTCTCTCAATAGAGTGGATATACAAGTTAAAGTTTTCATAAAGTAATAACTCTCAAGGAGAGGATATGCAAATTAAGTACACAATATAATTTCCCCACAAATTAACTCTCAAAAATAACTTCAAGAAATATGCCAATCAAGAATAAAGAGAGCAAGAAGAAGAGCAAGAAAATGGAGGGGGAAGAAAGCAAATGGAAATGCTTCAAATGCTTGGTGTACTTAATGCCTTCAACTCTTCTCCTATTTATAGTGTCAAGGCATTGCTTCTTTGCAATTAAAGAATTCCCTTCGATCCATAAATTACGTAATGGGACTTGCTTTTGTCTGCTTAATGGAGCATTATTCATGAAATGCGATCCGACGCTCCCAATTTGCGATTCCAGGTTGTAACGCATTTTAACTGAATGTTCCAGAACCATTTGAACTGAATGAATCAATTCATTTCACAAAAGAATCGATTCATTTAGTGTTTCTGTGCAATTTTTAGCGTATTAATCGATTCAATGTAGGGAGGAATCGATTCAATCTTGTGAAATGGAATCCTGGGCCAAACTAAAAATGCATGAATCGATTCAACTACTTAGTGAATCGATTCATCATGCTGTTCCTTTATTTTTGTATATTGTTTTATCCTTTTAACATGTACTTGCATATGGCTTTTGTTCTTTTGGTCCTTAGGCACTTTGATGATTATTCTTCACTTGTTTTAGACCTCTATAAGTGCCTTGAATCATCTCTTTGGAATTCATTAATTTTCCTTCATCAAACATAATTATTTCATCCTTGATCTTGATCCTTCATTTGTTGTGTCATTATCAAAACCTACATCAACATAAAAATACATTCTCCCCCTTTTTGATGATGACAACAAATGCTTGTCTCTTGGGGTGTTAGTTCACAACAATTCAAATATATTACAAGAAAGACTCCCCCTTTCACATACAATTTGATACCACATGTTTATGAAACCATAGGCACAAGAAATCAAGAGAGTATTTAAGGTCAAGGATCATGTGAGAAGCAATATATTAAGGACTCCCCCTTTCTTATGCAATGGATACACACATTGATTTACATACTCCTCCTTTCTTATATATAAAAGGTCTCTCCCCCTTAATAAGGTCTCTCCCCCAAGAAATGTATATATTTCTCTCCCCCTTTGGCATCATCAAAAAGACTTCCTTAGATATTATCAAATATAATTATATACCACTTAAGGATAGGTGCATACATTTTGAAGTAAGATGTCAATTGTTCCTCCTAACACATGCAACATATATCACAAAATCATTCAAATCATGTAGGTACACAAGGTTTCATGGGATTTGTTTCATCTAAGTATGAATTAATTCATCTAGCTCTTTTTACGCAAGTTTAAAGATTCATGTTACTAGATGGGTGTTTTGTGAGGGATTTATACAAGGATTTGGATTTTGCAAGTTGCCAATGATTTTGTTGCACAAGAGAGTCAAGAAAATCAAAGGTCATTTGCCATTTATTTTTGAGATCCATGTGGTATATAGGAGATTATCTTTGTGTCAAAATATGTTTAAATAAATGGGGACTTCATGGGGTCTCAAATAAGATAAGTGATTTGTGGAGTATTGAGATGATTATTGAAAATGTGATTATAAATTTTCTTCAAAAATTGTATTTATATTACAAAGTAAGGCATTATGTTCAAGGAAATGAAAATTTTATGGAAAAGATGAGTTAAAGATTTGTAAAAATATGTTCAAAGAGTAAGAAAGTGTGATAAAATAAGTCAATTAGGCAATTTCCAGGATTCCTAATTCCCTTCTAATATTTATAAATTGGTCTTTTGGAAGGGGTTTTGTAAAATTGTCTGCCAATTGTTTTGAAGTTTCAACATATTCAAGTACACAATCTCCTTTCAAAACATGGTCTCTAATGAAGTGATGTCTTATTTCAATGTGTTTGGTCCTAGAATGCATGACCGGATTCTTAGAGATATTTATAGCACTAGTGTTGTCACATTTAATAGGTACTTTGATTAAAACAAAACCAAAGTCAAGAAGTTGTTGTCTCATCCAAAGAATTTGAGCACAACAACTACCGGCTGCTACATATTCTGCCTCAGCCGTCGATAATGCAACACTTGCTTGCTTCTTGCTATGCCAAGAAACAAGGGAACTACCAAGTAAATGACATGTGCCACTAGTACTTTTTCTATCAAGTTTACAACCCGCAAAGTCAGAATCGGAATATCCTAAAAGATTACATTCAACGCCTTTGGGATACCATAAACCAACATTTTGAGTACCCACAAGATATTTCAAAATTCTTTTTACGGCAGTGAGATGTGATTCTTTAGGACATGCTTGATATCTAGCACACATGCATACCGCAAATATAATATCAGGCCTACTAGCTGTCAAATAGAGTAAGGAACCAATCATACCTCGGTATTTAGTTATTTCAACGTCCTTCCCCTTCTCATCTTTGTCTAAATAGCAGGATGTACTCATGGGTGTTGCTATTTCGTTTGCCTTGTTCATTTCAAACCTTTTGAGTAGTTCTTTACAATACTTTGTTTGACTAATGTACGTTCCTTCACTTGTTTATTTTATTTGTAATCCAAGGAAGAAGGTGAGTTCTCCCATCATGGACATTTCAAACTCATCTTGCATAATCTTGGCAAACTCTTGACAAAGATTTTCATTAGTAGCACCAAACACTATATCATCAACATAAACTTGTACCAAAAGAATGTCATTATTTTTGCGTTTTATAAATAGTATAGTATCAACCTTTCCTCTTTCAAAATTATTTTCTAGAAGGAATTTACTAAGCCTTTCGTACCAAGCTCTTGGAGCTTGTTTTAAACCATATAAAGCTTTTCTCAATTTAAAGACATGGTTTGGAAATTTATGATTTTCAAAACCAGGAGGTTGATCTACATACACTTCTTCTTGAATAAAGCCATTTAAAAAAGCGCTTTTGACATCCATTTGATAAAGTTTAAAATCCATACAACATGCAAAAGCTAACAATAATCTAATGGCTTCTAACCTAGCTACGGGAGCATATGTTTCTTCATAATCTATTCCCTCTTCTTGATTATATCCCTTTGCAACTAGTCTAGCTTTATTTCTTGTTATTATGCCATTTTCATCTAACTTATTTCTAAAAATCCATTTGGTGCCTATTATTAGATGGTCATTGGGTCTTGGCACAAGTTCCCAAACTTCATTTCTTTCAAATTGGTTTAATTCTTCTTGCATAGCCAACATCCAATGTTCATCAATAATGGCTTCATCAATATTTTTGGGTTCAATTTGAGATACAAAAGCTGAGTGATTACATGCATTTCTAATGGCATTTCGAGTACTTACCCCTTTGGTTATTTCTCCAATGATTTTGTCCAAAGGATGGTCCTTTAAGGTTACCCAATCTTGTTGTTTATCAAGTTGTGTTGTAGCTCCTTCATTGTTGGCTTCTTCTTTGTCTTCCAAGTTCATTTCTTGGAAGGTACCTACAAGATCATCATCTTCCTTTCTCGGAGGATTTTGGTTAAGTTCATCAAATTTAACATGTATGGACTCTTCAATTGTATAAGTTCGTTTGTTAAAGAGTCTATATGCTTTACTTGTAGATGAATAACCTAAGAAAATTGCTTCATCAGATTTTGCATCAAATTTGCCAAGATTTTCCTTTCCATTGTTTAAGACAAAGCATTTGTATCCAAAAATGTGAAAGTAAGAAATATTTGGTTTTTGTCCTTTATAAAGTTCATAGGGGGTTTTCTTTAATATAGGCCTTATTAAGCAACGATTCATCACATGGCAAACGGTATTTACCGCATCAGCCCAAAAGTGTGTTGAAATATTATTTTCATTCAACATAGTTCTTGCGAGCTCCGCTAAAGATCGATTTTTCCTTTCAACTACTCCATTTTGTTGTGGAGTTCTTGGAGCTGAAAAATTATGTTCAATGCCAAACTTTTCACAAAACTTTTCAAAAGATTGGTTTTCAAATTCTCCCCCATGATCCGTTCGAATGGATGCTATTTTCAAATTTTGTTCATTTTGGATGATCTTGGCAAGTTTCTTAAATGCATGATATGCTTCATGTTTATGAGTAAGAAATAATGTCCATGTATATCTAGAGTAATCATCTACAATCACAAGACCATAACAGTTTCCACCAAAACTTTTGATTTTTGAAGGTCCAAATAAATCCATATGTAAAAGTTGTAAAGGTCTAGTTGTTGAAACAATGTTTTTTGCTTGAAAAGAAGCCTTTACTTATTTTCCTTTTTGACAAGAGTCACAAAATTTATTTTCAAATTTCAATTTTGGTAAACCAATAACTAAATCTTTTGAAACAAGTTTATTTAAATGGTCTACATGAATGTGAGCAATTCTTCTATGCCATAGCCATGATTCATCCTCTTTAGTTATGAAGCATTGCACATCATTTGAAGCAAGACAATCTAGATTAATCATGTAAATGTTATCTACTCTTTGACCAATCCTTGTTTAGCTTATTTTCAATTATGCAACCATTTGATTCAAAAACAATTTTATAGCCCTTATCACATAATTGACTAATACTAAGCAAGTTGTGTTTTAGTCCTTCAACATATAATACATCATTTATGGAGGTGGAAGAATTTTTACCAACATTTCCGATTCCAAGTATTCTTCCCTTTGTGTTATCTCCATAAGTAACAAATCCTTTGTTTTGTGGAGTAAGTGATATAAACTTACTTTTATCTCCCGTCATATGTTTAGAACACCCACTATCCAAGTACCAATGGGTGTTGCCTTAAAACATACCTACAAAACAATTCAAGTTAGAGAGCTTGGTACCCATTTTATGTTGGGTCCTTGTAGGTTAGTTTGTGAAAATGTTCCCTTAGGAACCCATACTTTTCTCACTACTTTTGGTCCTAATTTTCTAACATTGCAATTATAAGAGTTATGGCCTTTAAGACCATAATAATTACATTTCACAAATGGTGTAGATGATTTACTAGGTGGCACAAAGAAATTTTTGTAATGTTTATCCTTCTTGTGAGTATGTGATCCTTGATTATAACCTAGTCCCGTTTTGTTAAACATGCAACGTTGCTTTCCAAGAAGTGCATTTAAATTGTCTCTACCATTTGTAAATTTTTCTAATGTTCTATTCAAGTCTAAGACCTTGGTTTCTAGATCAATGCATTTTTTTGCAAATTCACAAGGTTTATTCTTAGAGCATGCTTGAATATTTTCTAGCTCTTCTTTTAAACATTCATTTTCTTTGCATACTTCCATGAGATGCATTTCTAGAGTATCACTTGTTTTTTTAGACAATTTAAGCTTATTAGAGACTTTTGTAAATTTATCATACAAATCTTCAAGGGCATCAAGTAATTCTTCCTTATCTAAGTCATGAAAGTTTACCTCATTTTCTTTATCTTGGTGATTGGACATGAGACAAAGGTTTGCTTCTTCATTCTCCGATTCATCCGAGCTACTTATCTCATTTTCATCCCATGCTATATATGCTCTTCTCTTAGTTCTTTTGTCTTTGTTTTTCTTCTTTAGGTTTGGACAATCCATCTTGAAGTGTCCTTCCTTACCACATTCAAAACAAGTAGGTGAAGTAGAATTTTCTTTAGGAATGAATTTCTTACCTTTAGAAGAGAAGCTCTTTTGGAATTTTTTGTTTCTCATGAGCCTTCCAAAACGCTTTACAAATAGTCTTAGCTCTTCATCCTCATCAACTTCACTCTCGGAATCTTCTTCAATGATTGAGGTAGCTTTGAGAGCTATCCCTTTCTTCTTTGAGACTTTTTCTTCTTCCTCCGCTTGTTTTAAGTCTTTCAACTCTTGTTCTTGTTCTTGTAGTTTCCCAAACAAAGTGGCAAAAGACATTTCATTTATGTTGGGAGATTGCTTAATGGCCGTAACAAGAGGTTGCCATTCCCTAGTAAGAATTTTTAGAACTTTGTGGGTAAGCTCCTTGTTAGTATAAGATTTGCCAAGAGTAATAAGATGATTAATGATCAAAGTAAATCTCTTTTGAAGTTCTAGAATAGATTCATTTGGATTCATTCTAAAACTTTCATATTGGCTAGTTAAAGTGCTAATTTTTGAATCCTTAACATCATTAGTTCCTTCATGAGTTACTTGAAGGGTGTCCCACATTTCCTTAGCAGAATTACATGTAATTATTCTAAAGAACTCATCGGGACCTAGGGCTGAAGTGATAAGATTTTTTGCTTTATAATTATATTGTACTTTCTTCTCTTACTCACTAGTCCACTCATCTATAGGTTTTTCAATTTGTTTATCATTAACAGTATGCATAGGTACAAAAGGACCATTTTCAATAGCATTCCATACTTTCAAGTCGATTGATTGCACAAAAATTTTCATTCTTGCTTTCCAAAAAGCGTAACCCTCACCATTAAAAGCGGGAGGTCGATTTGTAGCACCACCCTCGGGAAACATGTTATATGAGGTTGAGGCCATTTGTTCTCTTGAAGCCGTTAAGCTTGATCTACTAAGAGTCAAGCTCTGATACCACTTGTTAACCAAGTGGCCTCAATTACTCAAGAGGGGGGTGAATTGAGTATTAAAAAATTTACTTTGAATGCTTTTAAAATTGATTCTTTAGTTACTATGTTGATTGAAGATGATAAGCTTAATAGCAAGTGATAACAAATTATGCACAAATCAAGATAGTAAGTACATAAAAGGTCTAAGTAATAATCAAGATATAGAATCAAATTAACCACAAAGCAATTTATGAGACTTTTAGAAAGATTAATAAAAGAGAGTTACTAAAAGTCAAGTTCAACAATGTTAATCAAAATAGTTTGGAACTTAGTATAACATGCACTTAGTCCAAGTTAATGAAACAATAAATCAAGCAAGCAACTTAAGTGCACAAATTAAATGAGTTTAGGGAAGAGAGATTTACAAACTGATATATACGAGTTCCACCACGCCGGTGTACGTCTCGCCTCTAAGTAACCCACTTAGAGGATTTTCACTATTGTAGATTAGAGATACAACTTTGAGCAATTGTAACTTCCTAGTGTCCTACACTCAAGAATCTAATTCTCACAAGTAGAAGGGCACCCCACCCAATCTCTCAATCTCACAATTACAAGGTTGAAAACCCCAACCCAAAGATTCTAGTATGTTTGGTGTTTGAGTGTACAAGGAAACTCTCTCAATAGAGTGGATATACAAGTTAAAGTTTTCACAAAGTAATAACTCTCAAGGAGAGGATATGCAAATTAAGTACACAATATAATTTCCCCACAAATTAACTCTCAAAAATAACTTCAAGAAATATGCTAATCAAGAATAAAGAGAGCAAGAAGAAGAGCAAGAAAATAGAGGGGGAAGAAAGCAAATGGAAATGCTTCAAATGCTTGGTGTACTTAATGCCTTCAACTCTTCTCCTATTTATAGTGTCAAGGCATTGCTTCTTTGCAATTAAAGAATTCCCTTCGATCCATAAATTGCGTAATGGGACTTGCTTTTGTCTGCTTAATGGAGCATTATTCATGAAATGCGATCTGAGGCTCCCAATTTGTGATTCCAGGTTGTAACGCATTTTAACTGAACATTCCAGAACCATTTGAACTGAATGAATCAATTCATTTCACAAAAGAATCGATTCATTTAGTGTTTCTGTGCAATTTTTAGCGCATGAATTGATTCAAGGTAGGGAGGAATCGATTCAATCTTGTAAAATGGAATCCTGGGCCAAACTAAAAATGCATGAATCGATTCAACTGCTTAGTGAATCGATTCATCATGCTGTTCCTTCATTTTTGCATATTGTTTTATCCTTTTGACATGTACTTGCATATGGCTTTTGTTCTTTTGGTCCTTAGGCACTTTGATGATTGTTCTTCACTTGTTTTAGACCTCTATAAGTGCCTTGAATCATCTCTTTGGAATTCATTAATTTTCCTTCATCAAACATAATTATTTCATCCTTGATCTTGATCTTCATTTGTTGTGTCATTATCAAAACCTACATCAACATAAAAATACAGTTTTGTCGCCTTCAAAATCCTAGAAAAAAACTAATTTTTCTTTCGCAGTCATTGAAAAGCAAGCTCTTACAAATGTTTCTCTTTTACCACCATCTATCGTTTTTGGATGAAGGTTCTCCCTTATGCCAGTATCTTGTAGATCATAACAAGCATATACGTGGTCTTTTGTCTTCCCTGGAATATCCAATAAAGTTTCAATAATGTTGTCATATATGTTTTTGTCTATGTGCATAACATTAAGATTATGACGTAGTTTATTATGCTTCCAATATGACAGCTTAAAAAATATTGGTCTCTTTTTCCATGGACTTTTTATCTTTTATTTCTTTTGATTCTTCAATTTCTTCCATTTCTTCCCAAAGTTGTTAGGAAAATTCTGCAAGCTTTCAAATATTTGAACCCCATATAATGGAGTTAGCGAAGACCTAAATTCTTCCATTCCATTAAAAGAAGTTTTGTCTAACCTATATGGATGATCAGCAGCCAGAAAGGCACGATGACCCATATAACACATTTTTTGACTATTTTTTAAATATGTCGAACTAGTGTCAAATTTACAACAAGGGCATGCAAGCTTTCCTTTGGTGCTCCAACCAAGCAACATAGCATAACCTAGAAAATCACTAATAGTCCATGAAAGAGTTGCACATAGTTGAAAGGTTTTATTCTTAGAAGCATCATATGTCTCCACTCCCTTTTCCCACAACACCTTTAACTCTACAATCAATGGCTGAAGATAAACATCAATATCATTTCCAGGTGAGTTTGGTCCAGGAATTAGTAGTGATAGCATACAATAGTCAGTTTTCATACACCATTGAGGAGGATAATTATATTCCACCAAAACCACAGGCCATGTACTATAAGATATACTTATAGTTCTAAAAGGATTGAATCTATCACTAGCCAGCCCAAGTCTTAAATTACGATAATCACTAGCAAAATCTAGATAAAGTGTATCAAAGTATTTCCAAGCTTAACTATCAGTTGGATGCCTTAATTTTCCATCTTCTGAACGCCCCTCTTTATGCTATCTTAACGATTCAGCTCTTTTTGAGCACATGAATATCCTTTGAAGTCTTCGAATTAAAGGGAAATGTCACTAAACTTTTACAGGAACGTGTTTCCTTTTCACTAAATCTACTTGAGAATTAGTAATATATCTTGCATCTCCATAAGTTGGGCAGAACTCTTTATCTTTATATTTATCCCAATACAAAATACAGTCATTAGGGCAAGCATGAATTTTTTCATAATTAAGGCCCAAGTCTTTTATCATAGCCTTTGTTTTATTAAAGTACTCTAGAATATTTAACTAGGGCATAGCTTCTTTTAATAACTCAAGTAGAGCAGTAAATGAAGCATTACTCCATCCATGGAGACATTTTAACAAATACATTCGCAACATGAATGATAATGTAGAAATATTTTTACAGCCCAAATATAATTCTTGCTTTGCCTCCTCAATCAATTTGTAAAATTTCCTAGCATCATCATTTAGTCCTTGATGATGCATGATTTATCCTTAATTCCTTGCTTTAAATGTGTATAATTTGCCATTGCTAATTATGTAATATTATGCATTTTAACACATTTTCATAACTCAAGCTTTATTTAATATTAAATGAATTAGGCGATAATCTTTAAATGGAAATAATAAATCTTACTTGATTTCCCTTATATTATAGTGAATAATTGAGGTTGCAATTGGGAAATTATGAAATTGAGCATCAGGGCTGACGCGTAGCGCCAGTACCACGCGTAGCATAAGACCTCAAGAGCTGACGCGTAGTGTCAAGCCTACGCGTAGCGTCAACAGTGACGAGGATCCCATTAACAGGCTGTGTGCAACTTCAGAAGTGGGGGATTTATTTATATTAAACACATATTGGCCAATCCATTACAGACATACGGCACTATCTCAGTGGGGAACATGCAGCACAAGTGTCTAAGCATTATTGAAGAATTATTGGAGAAAATAATGTATTCTGAGTCAGAAAACCTCACGCGTAGCCTCACAACTACGCGTAGCGTGGAAGCAAATTTGTAACCCTGACGCGTAGCATCTTGCTGACGCACAGCGTCAGCAGGAGACCTTTACCTTTGCTTTCACTATAAATAGGACTAATGCCAAAGGCTTCAAACACACCATTCCCCCAGCATATTCATTCGGAGTAACAGAGGTACAAAGCCTCTAGGAGGAAATTCTTCTCTCCTATTCCGGGTTTGATCTTTCTTGTTTTTAGTTTGTTTTAGTTATGGAGGGCTAAAACCCTTAGATTGATTTTCTTGGAGGTTAATGTAATGTTATTTTTGATGTTTTGATTTTCAATACATTTCCTTGTTATTAATATCTTCATAATTCTAGCTCAATTATTTAATATCTATATTGTTTAATTAAGTTGTATGCTTAATCAATTTAATTATATAGTTAGAATTGAATAAGAATTATATTAAGATAGATTAAGAAATATACATGCTTAATGAATGTTTCAAAATCAATCTTAATAGTTATGGTTTGCTTAATTCCATAACATTGAAGTTAGATTATGTATGTAGGCGATGTTCTATGTATGTTCAATAATTCCTAGAATTTAAAATCTTGACTCCTTTTGCTTAATTAGGATGCTTGATTAAAATCTTCATTTTTAATTGAATGAAAGTAAAGGAATTATGAATTAAAAGACGCTTAGTTAATTAATTCAAATTGAACTAAGAGATCGATAATAAGGAAAGTGTATAGAATTCTTTTCAAATCCAAGGATAAAATAAATTGCAATACTCCAAGAAAATCAATCGCTTGTTAGTTATTTGTTTCACATTTATTCTATATTCTTGTATTCTATATTAAATTTCTGTGACAATCAAACAATCCCCCCCAATGTATACTTGTTGAACTTCTGTCTGTAAAAATAAATTTTAGTTGTTTTATTTTGGTTTGTTAAAAATTAGTTTAAGACTAGATTTTCCTAAATTTTTGTGTTGATCCTTGAGAGAACGACCTAGGTTGACACCCTAGTACTACATTCATTAATTTTAATATACTAATTTGATGGAATCACGACTGTAAAAATAGACACGTCAGTCCTTCACAACCATTCTCTCTTTCCACCATATCTCTAAATATATCATATAGTAACCCATCATGTGTTTGAATGTGGTAACAGGTATAAGGATTTTGATAATGACAAAACACTTTTGAAGAAAGTCTTGCAAAAACAAAGAAGACATGAAACAGTGAAAAGCTAATCGATTAGGAAGCCCAGTCTAATCGATTAGAGTGATTCTGTCTTTGGAATAACTACAACAGGGCATAAGCTAATCGATTACAGCAATTGAAATAATTGATTACAGAGCTACTGGAATTAAGCTAATCGATTACATGAATGGCTCAATCGATTACCAAAACCAAAAATGGATTTAAAAGCATCAGGTATAACAGCTAATCGATTCAGAGAATTCTGATAATCGATTAGAAGCCTACTGGAATTAAGCTAATCGATTACTATGACTATATAATCGATTACGAAGCTACGAAGCCAAATTAAATGCATCAGGCATCTCTGCTAATCGACTACAAGGCAAAAGGAAATCAATTATCAAGCTTCTGAGTTGAAGATAATCGATTAGGCAAGTGAAGCTAATCGATTACATAGCAAACAGAGATGGAAAATTCGAAGTGTAATCGATTACAGCTTAAGGGATAATCGATTACGATAGTGGGAAAACACATATTAGTGGGAAACCAGCACATTTCTCCATTACTTCTTCAGATCTCCACTATGTGAAACGGCTAGGAACAAGAAAGGCACTCCTCAAGCTCTCAAATGGCTTTATAAATTCAAGAGGAACTCAAGCACAAAACACATAACTAGAAGCTATCATTCTTTACTTGTTCTTGTGCTTAGTAAGCTATCTTTCTTGCATACTCTGAGTTTAAATTTGTACATCCTCTCATCTTGAGAGTTAAAGTTTGTGTGATCTTTCACTTGTACATCCACTCTATTAAGAGAGTCATTTCCTTGTAAACACTTCAACAAACACAAAGGTTTTTCACTCTAGGATTGAGTGGTCACAAAGGTTGGGGTTCAAGCTTTGGGTATTGAGAGTTTGAGAGATTGGGTGGGTTACCCTTTGCTAGTGAGGATTGAGTTCTTGAGTGTGGGACACTAGGAAGCTGCAATTGCTCATAGCTTGTATCTCTAAACTTCAATAGTGGAAATCCTCTAAGTGGGTTGCTTAGAGGCGAGACGTACACCGGTGTTGGTGGAACTCGTTATATTGGTTTGCAAGCTCCTCTCCCTTACTCTTTTACTTTCATATACTGCAATTGGTTGATTTATGTTGATTGATTGTGAATTGCATACTTGAGCTTGTCTAATTTGATATATTTCAAATACTGCCCACCAAGTGTTTGTTAAATTGCTTCAGCTATAATTATACTTGTGGTGCATTGCACACTATCTCCAACTTGAGTTCACTTGTATTTTCTTGTAAACTTGGATATAAAAATCAAGTTCAAAGGCATTCTAATCAAAATTTTAAAAACTCAATTCACCCCCCCTCTTGAGTATTGAGGCCACTTGAACAACAAGTGGTATCAGAGCTTGACTCTTGGTAAATTAAGCTTAACAGCTTCAAGAGACTAGATGGCCTCAAGTTCTCACAACCTTTTTCCCGAGAGTGGTGCTATAAACAGACCTCCCGCTTTCAATGGGGAAGGCTATGAGTTTTGGAAAGAATGAATGAAAATCTTCATTCAATCTATTGATTTGAGAGTTTGGAATGCCATTAAAAATGGTCCTTATATACCAATGCATACTATTGATAGTAAAAATGTTGAAAAACCAATGGATGAATGGACTAGTGATGAAGAAAAGAAAGTGCAATATGGCTATAAGGCAAAGAATCTCATCACTATGGCATTAGGTTCAGATGAATTTTTTAGAATAATGACTTGTCAATCCGCTAAGGAAATGTGGGATACTCTACAAGTAACTCACGAAGGTACTAGCGATGTGAAGGACTCCAAGATTAGTACCTTGACAAGTCAATATGAAAGTTTTAGAATAAACTCGGGGGAAACCATAGTAGAAATGCAGAAGAGATTTACTCTTATTATTAACCATCTCATTACTCTTGGCAAAGTTTACACTAACAAAGAACTTGTGCATAAAGTTTTAAAAAGTCTTAGCAGGGAATGGCAACCACTTTCCACAGCCATAAAACAATCTCCAAGCATCAATGAGATGTCTCTTGTAACACTCTTTGGGAAACTACAAGAGCAAGAGCAAGAACTAAAAGTCTTGAAGCTAGCGGAGGAAGAAGAAAAATCCTCCAAGAAGAAAGGCTTAGCTCTCAAAGCCACCTCTATACATGAAGAAGAATCATGCAGTGACATGGATGAAGAAGAGGAATTTGGGCTGTTTGTAAAACGATTTGGAAGATTCATGAAGAACAAAAGATTCCAAAAGAACTTCAAGCCCCAAGGTAAAAAGCCAACTTCAAATGAAATTTCTTCTTCACCTAGTTGTTTCGAATGTGGCAAGGAAGGGCACTTCAAGGTGGATTGCCCAAATCTTAAAAAGAAGGGCAAGGATAAACGAGGAAGAAGAAGAGCTTACATCGCTTGGGATGAGAACAATGTAAGTAGTTCCGACGATTCGGACAATGAGGAAGCAAATTTTTGCTTAATGGCCAATCACCAAGAAGAAGATAATAAGGTAAACCTGCTTGACTTAGATAAGAATGAACTACTAGATGCTTTTGAGGAGTTATATGATAAATTTATAAAAGTCACTAATAGGCTTAAGTCATCTAGGAAAACTAGTGATACCCTTGAAATGCATCTTATGGAAGTATGCAAAGAAAATGAAAGCTTAAAAGAAAAATTAGAAAATGTTCAAGCATGTTCTAAGGATAAACCATGTGACTTTTCAAAAAGATACGTTATGTTAGAAGCCAAGGTTGTAAACCTAAATAGGGCATTATAAAAGTTTACTAATGGACGAGACAACTTGAATATTTTGCTTGGCCAACAAAGATGCATGTTTGATAAAACCGGGTTAGGATATGATCAAGAACATAGCAATCACAAAAGGGAAAAACACTATAAAAATTTCTTTGTACCAGCAAGCAAATTATCTTGGCCTTTTATGAAATGCAATCATTGTGGTTTCAAAGGACATAGTGCTTATAGGTGTAGTGTTAGAAAATTAGGGCCAAAGGTTATAAGAAAGGTGTGGGTTCCCAAAGGGACATTACCACAAGCTAACCTTAAAGGACCCAACATAAAATGGGTACCTAGTTCTCTAAACTAATCTTATTTTGTGGGTATGCTTCAAGGCAAGCAACACCCATTGGTATTTGGATAGTGGATGTTCAAAACATATGACGGGAGACATAAGAAAGTTCACATCATTCACTCCCAAAAGGAAAGGAAGTGTCACTTATGGAGACAATACCAAGGGTAAAATACTTGGTATCGAAAATATCGGTAAAAATTCCTCTACCTCCATTAGTGATGTGTTGTATGTTGAAGGACTCAAACATAACTTGCTTAGCATAAGTCAATTATGTGACAAAGGATATAGAGTCTTATTTGAATCCAATTGTTGTATAATTGAGAATAAGCTAAATAAAGAGGTCAAATTTGTTGGAAAAAGGATTGATAACATTTACATGATTGATGTGGATAGTTTGTCTACAAATGATGAACAATGCTTCATTACAAAAGAGGATGAAACTTGGCTATGGCATAGGAGAATAGCTCATATACATGTAGACCACTTAAACAAACTTGTTTCCAAAGAATTAGTAATTGGTTTACCAAAGCTTAAGTTTGAAAATAGATTTTGTGATGCATGTCAAAAAGGAAAACAAGTAAAGGCATCTTTTCAATCCAAAAATATTGTTTCCACACAAAGGCCTTTACAACTTTTGCACATGGACTTATTTGGACCATCCAAAATCAAAAGCTTTGGAGGTAATTACTATGGTCTAGTTATTGTAGATGACTATTCTAGATATACATGGACATTGTTTCTTGCTCATAAAAATGAAGCATATCATGCATTCAAGAAACTTGCTAAGGTTATCCAAAATGAGCAAAATTCTAAAATTACATCCATTAGAACCGATCATGGGGGAGAATTTGAAAATCAATTTTTTGAAAAGTTTTGCGAAAAGCATGGTATTAATCACAATTTTTCAGCTCCTAGAACTCCACAACAAAATAGAGTAGTTGTAAGGAAAAATAGATCCTTGGTGGAGCTTGCAAGAACCATGTTAAATGAAAACCATATTGCAAAACATTTTTGGGCCGATGCGGTAAACACCGCTTGCTATGTTATGAATAGATGTTTAATAAGGCCTATTTTAAAGAAAACCCCCTATGAACTTTACAAGGGTAGAAAACCCAACATTTCACACTTTCATATTTTTGGATGTAAATGTTTTGTGCTCAACAATGGAAAGGATAATCTAGGGAAGTTTGATGCTAAAGCTGATGAAGCAATGTTCCTAGGTTATTCACAAACTAGTAAATCTTATCGAATCTTCAACAAACAAACAAACACCATTGAAGAGTCCATTCATGTTAAATTTGATGAAAGTAGCCATAACCCTCCGAGAAAGGAAGATGTTGATGATCTTGTAGGTACTATTCAAGAATTGACCTTAGATGACAAGGAAGGAGAAATCAAAGACACAAATGTAGCCAAACATAAGGAACCACAACAATGGATCACTTTGAAGGATCATCCTCTAGACAAAGTCATAGGTGAAATGACAAAAGGTGTAAGTACTCGTAATGCAATTAGAAATACATGCAATCATTTAGCCTTTGTATTGCAAATAGAATCCAAATGCATTAATGAAGCTATTATTGATGAACATTGGATATTGGCCATGCAAGAAGAGCTAAATCAATTTGAAAGAAATGAAGTTTAGGAGCTTGTACCAAGACCCAATGATCACCAAATAATAGGAACCAAATGGGTATTCAGGAATAAAATGGATGAAAATGGTATTATTACTAGGAACAAAGCTAGGCTAGTAGCTAAAGGCTATAATCAAGAAGAAGGCATTGATTATGAAGAGACGTATGCACCCGTAGCTAGATTAGAAGCAATAAGACTACTATTAGCCTTCGCATGCTGTAGGGACTTCAAATTGTACCAAATGGATGTTAAAAGTGCTTTCTTGAATGGATACATTCAAGAGGAAGTATATGTTGATCAACCTCCAGGTTTTGAAAACTATCAATTTCCAAATCATGTTTTCAAATTAAAGAAAGCTCTATATGGTTTGAAACAAGCTCCAAGAGCTTGGTATGAAAGGTTGAGCAAATTTCTTTTAGAAAATCATTTTGAAAGAGGAAAGGTTGATACAACTTTATTCATAAAGCACAAAAAGAATAACATACTATTGGTACAAGTTTATGTTGATGATATAATATTTGGTGCCACTAATGAGTCAATGTGCAAAGAGTTTGCTAAGTTAATGCAGGAAGAATTTGAAATGTCCATGATGGGAGAACTCACTTTCTTCCTTGGACTTCAAATCAAGCAAACCAATGAAGGCACATTCATTAATCAATCCAAGTACTGCAAAGAACTACTTAGAAAATTCAACATGGACAAAGCAAATGATACTGCCACACCCATGGGCACTTCATGCTATTTGGACAAGGATGAGAAAGGTAAGGATGTTGAACTCACAAAATATAGAGGTATGATAGGATCCTTACTTTACTTAACCGCTAGTAGACCGGATATCATGTTTGCTGTGTGTATGTGTGCTAGATACCAAGCTTGTCCTAAAGAATCACATCTCACTGTAATAAAAAGGATAATGAAATACTTAGTTGGGACTCAAAATGTTGGCTTATGGTACCCCAAAAGGGCTGAATGCACTTTAGTTGGTTACTCTGATTCAGACTTTGCAGGATGTAAACTTGACAGAAAAAGCACTAGCGGAACATGTCACTTGCTTGGTAGTTTTCTTATTTCTTGGCATAGCAAGAAACAAGTAAGTGTTACACTATCAACAGCTGAGGCAGAATATGTTGCAGCTGGTAGTTGTTGTGCTCAAATTCTTTGGATGAGACAACAACTTCTAGACTTTGGAGTTGTATTGGACCATGTGCCTCTTAAGTGTGATAATACTAGTGCTATCAATATCTCAAAGAATCCTGTAATGCAGTCTAGAACCAAACATATTGAGATTAGAAATCATTTCATTAGAGACCATGTATTAAAGGGTGATTGTATACTTGAGCATGTTGAAACTTCTAGGTAACTAGCAGATATTTTCACCAAACCTTTAGCTAGGGAGCAATTCATCCACATTAGAAGAGAATTAGGAATTCTTGACATGAATAATTGCGTTTGAATGATAAAGAATTTTGATAAAAGCATTATTGTATAGCTGGTTTATATGAGTTGGTCATCATATGTGGTATAATTCATTGACACTGCAATCCTCTTGTGCAAAAACTTCATAATTTATGATTTTTTGAACCATATAGTCGATTACACAGCTCTTCATAATCGATTAACGCGTTTCTGTTTTGTTGATAATCGATTACCCTTTAATATCTAATCGATTACAATGCTTCTATTTTTAATCTAACCGATTACTTCCTAATCCATAATCGATTACAAAGCCTCTGTTTCAGGTACAACATGTTTCATCTTTCCACTAATCGATTACCATTCTATCTCAATCGATTAGGACGTTTCTGTTTCTTTACAAATCGATTATTCAACTTCAATAATCGATTACACACTGCACGAAACGCTTCAAATTCCCCAGAAACAGTGAGCTAATCGATTACCAATGTTTTGTAATCGATTAGCATCGGGACAGCAACAGTCAAACGTTTGCTTCCTGAGGTCTGCTCGAATTCTTCACTCCTTTAACTCACCTTACTCTCTTCTAGACCTAATTTTTCCCTATAAATACCTTCCTCTTCACCCTCTCATCTTACACTACCTCCTTCCTCTTCAAAAACTCTTAAAGTTTTTATATCTCTTTATCTTCCCTCTGCACCTTCATCCTTTTCTCCTCACCATGTCTTCCTCCTGTACCGTCAAAAAAGCTAGGTCCTCTATGGCTCAGGCCAATAACCCCCTTGACTTCTCAAGGTTCTTTTCCTCTCCTAGAGACCTCCAAAACTTTGTTAAAATTTTTTTTGAGAGACAAATCATGACACCCCACTACACCATTGCTGAGACATTCGAAAACCATAGCCTCACCTTTACTCAATGCCTCCACCACTATAACCTTTTTCCCTTCTTCACCCTCAAGGAAGAAGAATATTATCCTGAACTCATCAGAGTTTTCTACTGCAATCTCAGACTTATCAATGGGATGGTCGAATCAAAAGTGAAAAATGTGACCATCAAGCTCACCAACGCTCAATTTGCTGAAATCTCCATGCTGCCGCTCAACAATGCAGAATTTGAAGGAGGAGAACCCGAAGATGAATGGGGCTTCAATGCTCTCACTACTCGTCAATCCTTGTGGAAAGCTGATCTTCCCAGGAGCAACCACAAGCTGGTAGGACATCTGACCATGAACAATCGTCTTCTCCACTTTTTCTTGGTCAAGATGTTGGTTCCCCGCGGTGGGAACTATGCTCTGGTGGAAGAGGATGATGTCCTCTTAATGTGGGCAATGCTGAACCACAAAGAGATCAACTGGGTTCAACTGGTCAAGTTCCACATGCGCCACACAAAAGACCAACAAAAGCTCCCATATGGCATTCTCCTCACCAAAATTTTTAAATATTGTGGAGTAGACTTGGCTGGAGAATTATCAGAAAAAGTGCCTCCAAGAGCCTGCATTGGCACTCACCATTTAACCAAAATGGGTCTTGTCTTTCTGCATGGAGCTTGGATCTCAAGGATGGAAGGCTATCATGCCAACATTCCCTTTGAAGCGCCTGCTAATGAACCAGTTCCTCCTCCTCCTCAACAACAAGCTGCACCGGAAGGCCCCTCTGATCCATTCGCATCTCTCTATGCTTACCTTGACCGCCGCTTCGACCATATTGAGAACTCCCTTCAAGAGTTTTCAATGACTGAGCAGCAGCACTTTGAGATGATGCAACAGCGCTATGAAGAACTCTCCCACCAAATCTCCGAGCTTTGATTTTTTAATCCTGATAACTAGATTTTGTGGCTGTGCTTTCTGTTTTTCTGCTTCAGTTCTTTATTTCATTCACGTTTTTATTTTCTTCATGTAATTTCCTTCCGTTATCATTAAATAAACATTTGTCTTTCCTTATATGCTATACTTGTTTTATTATTTTTGATGATTCCAAAGGGGGAGAAGAATTATTTGTTCATATCTTGTTCATCTGAAATAAGCTGCTAAAACAAAATTGCCAAATGATTAACAATTTGTAAAGAGGTTAATAAATTCCAAAAGATAGGGGGAGACTTAGGAGTTTTAGTTGTTTCAAAGCTGTAAGGGATAACCTTTTAAAGAGATAAAGCTGTAGAGGATAACCTTTTAAAGAGATAAAGCTGTAGAGGATAACCTTTAAGAGATAAGAGATTTACTTGTATAAGTGATAATCTGATTTTAGAGATAAGGAAAAATTCAAATGTTTTTGCAGATAAAATTAGATAAAGATTGATTGTTTACACTAACAACCCTCAAGAGATGAACATGGTTGTCATCATCAAAAAGGGGGAGAATGTGTTTGAAAGTGGTAACAGGTACAAGGATTTTGATAATGACAAAACACTCTTGAAGAAAGTCTTGCAAAAACAAAGAAGACATGAAACAGTGCGAAGCTAATCGATTAGGAAGCCCAGTCTAATCGATTAGAGTGATTCTGTCTTTGGAACAACTGCAACAGGGCATAAGCTAATCGATTACAGCAATTGAAATAATCGATTACAAAGCTACTGGAATTAAGCTAATCGATTACATGAATGGCTCAATCGATTACGAAAACCAAAAATGGATTTAAAAGCATAAGGTATAACAGCTAATCGATTAAGAGAATTCTGACAACCGATTAGAAGCCTACTGGAATTAAGCTAATCGATTACTATGACTATATAATCGATTACGAAGCTACGAAGCCAAATTAAATGCATCAGGCATCTCTGCTAATTGACTACAAGGCAAAAGGAAATCAATTATCAAGCTTCTGAGTTGAAGATAATCGATTAGGCAAGTGAAGCTAATCGATTACATAGCAAACAGAGATGGAAAATTCAAAGTGTAATCGATTACAGCTTAAGGGATAATCGATTACGATAGTGGGAAAACACATATTAGTGGGAAACCAGCACATTTCTCCATTACTTCTTCAGATCTCCACTATGTACAACGGCTAGGAACAAGAAAGGCACTCCTCAAGCTCTCAAATGGCTCTATAAATTCAAGAGGAACTTAAGCACAAAACACATAACTAGAAGCTATCATTCTTTACTTGTTCTTGTGCTTAGTAAGCTATCTTTCTTGCATACTCTGAGTTTAAATTTGTACATCCTCTCATCTTGAGAGTTAAAGTTTGTATGATCTTTCACTTGTACATCCACTCTATTAAGAGAGTCATTTCCTTGTAAACACTTTAACAAACACAAAGGTTTTTCACTCTAGGATTGAGTTGTCATAAAGGTTGGGGTTCAACCTTTGGGTATTGAGAGTTTGAGAGATTGGGTGGGTTACCCTTTGCTAGTGAGGATTGAGTTCTTGAGTGTGGGACACTAGGAAGCTGCAATTGCTCATAGCTTGTATCTCTAAGCTTCAATAGTGGAAATCCTCTAAGTGGGTTGCTTAGAGGCGAGACGTACACCGGTGTTGGTGGAACTCGTTATATTGGTTTGCAAGCTCCTCTCCCTTACTTTTTTACTTTCATATACTGTAATTAGTTAATTTATGTTGATTGATTGTGAATTGCATACTTGAGCTTGTCTAATTTGATATATTTCAAATACTACGCACCAAGTGTTTGTTAAATTGCTTCAGCTATAATTATACTTGTGGTGCATTGCACACTATCTCCAACTTGAGTTCACTTGCATTTTCTTGTAAACTTGGATATAAAAATCAAGTTCAAAGGCATTCCAATCAAAATTTTAAAAACTCAATTCACCCCCCCTCTTGAGTATTGAGGCCACTTGAACAACAAGTGGTATCAGAGCTTGACTCTTGGTAAATTGAGCTTAACAGCTTCAAGAGACTAGATGGCCTTAAGTTCTCACAACCTTTTTCCCGAGGGTGGTGCTATAAACAGACCTCCCGCTTTCAATGGGGAAGGCTATGCGTTTTGGAAAGAAAGAATGAAAATCTTCATTCAATCTATTGATTTGAGAGTTTGGAATGCCATTGAAAATGGTCCTTATATACCAATGTATACTATTGATAGTAAAAATGTTGAAAAACCAATGGATGAATGGACTAGTGATGAACAAAAGAAAGTGCAATATGGCTATAAGGAAAAGAATCTCATCACTATGTCATTAGGTCCAGATGAATTTTTTAGAATAATGACTTGTCAATCCGCTAAGGAAATGTGGGATACTCTACAAGTAACTCACGAAGGTACTAGCGATGTGAAGGACTCCAAGATTAGTACCTTGACAAGTCAATATGAAAGTTTTAGAATAAACTCGGGGGAAACCATAGTAGAAATGCAGAAGAGATTTACTCTTATTATTAACCATCTTATTACTCTTGGCAAAGTTTACACTAACAAAGAACTTGTGCATAAAGTTTTAAAAAGTTTTACATTTTCTGACGTTGAATAGATGCTGTCCAAAGCTATTCTCCGAGTGAAAGAAGTGCTGATTGAAGTGAATCTGATTGGGGAATGTTTTTCTGGGCGAAGGCTGAGTCCGAGTGAAATAATCCCAACATTCGAGTAAGTACATCCGAAGGAGAAATGTTGATTGAAACCTTCTGATTGAAGTGTGAAGTCCGACTCTCAGTGAATCTGGGTGGTCAGATTCCGATTGGAATAGAAGTCCGATTGTGAGTATATCTGGGTAGTCAGATTTTGATGGGAACAAAACAGATTCCGAGTGAAAATGTAAAAGTTTCCAAGCCCTGAATGCAAAGAAGGTCAACTCTGAGTGACAAATCCGAGTGACAACTCCGAATGAATATTTGCCGACTGAGCCATTCTTCAATCAGTTTTGTTGTCAATCTTCAATCGGTTTCCGAGTGACAACAACTGAATGAAAGGATTTCTGAATAAATGTGTCCGACTGGGCTGAAGAAAGGAAAATCCGTGTGAAATCCTTCTGAAGACGACTCCCAAGTGAGTGCACCGAGCAGCTGATTGCCGAGTGAAAGCCATTCCTGATTGGAAAATAAGGGCGAGTGAGTGCACTAAACAATTGACGACTGAATGAAAATTCTGAGTGAGGAGAAGGCTCTTTCCAAGTGAAAATATCCAAGAGTCCGATTTCTGAGTAAGAAGAAAGGCTCTTTCCGAGTGAAAATTGCCAAGATCCCAAATTCTGAGTGAGAAGGCTCTTTCCGGGTGAAGAATCTCCAAGGTCAGCACTAAGTGAAGAATCTCCAGTCAGCACCGAGTGAAGAATCTTCAGTCGGTTCTGAGTCATTCCTTTCTCACCCACTCCCGAGTGAGTACTCTCACTCAAATCCGAGCTATCCTTTCACCCATTCCCGAGCCAATTTTCAGTCAGAACCGAGTGACACTTCAGTCAGTCAGCCCTCTTCAAACCACTTCCGAGTCCTCTTCACTAACCATCACCGAGCCCATTTCCACCACTCCCGAGCCACCATTTGTACCAATTCTGAGTCACCTTTGTACCACTTCCGAGTCACCTTTATACCACTTCTGAGCCACTATCTGTACCACTTCCGATCCATCCTTCTCACCCATTCCCGAGCCCATTTAGCCAACCATCACCGAACCCATTTCACCCAATTCCGAGTCACCTTTCACCAATTTCTGAGCCATTCTTCACTCGGTTCCGATTGAATGTTCCAATCGGAATTTCTTTGTTTGCCCACTCAATCCAATTGCACACCATTGCACACGGACTCTCCTCACAGCAGCCTCACACTGACATGATTTCACTCGGTCTTTTGCACAAAAGGGACCTTTTCCACTCGGATTCAGGAGGCAAAGTGAAGACCGACCCCTTTTTCCACTCGGATTTCAACCATGCTGACTTGGATTTCCACTATCCAAGTGGATCCTTGAATTATGGGAGGCGGCTCACAACACGACAGGAAGAAAATGATAAAGAATTCCCACCAGTCTCCTTTGTCAAGATCCAGGCTGTTTCCAACACACTGTCCAAGTTGATCTGCTAATTTCAAAGGGCGGCTGGTAACAAGACAAAGAAGAAATAATAAAAAATCCTCACCAATTGGCAGCCAGGCTGTCTCGAAACTGTTCAGGCAATCAACATGCTCCTGAAATGTTCTATAAATACTCCCAACGAAAGAGAAGAAGGGGGATCCAGAAGCTTTCATTTAAAGGAGGAAGTATTCATGGAGGGGAAAATTTTGAAGCATTAGAGAGAAAAAAGAAGAGCTTTAATCCTTCTCTCTTTCTCCACTATCCTCTCTTCCTCTTCCAACCGTCCTTCACCTCTCTTCACACCGTCCCAACCTTTTTCCTCAAACCAACACTGTCCCTTACTCCACTGGGTCCAGCTCTTCACTTTCTCTAACAGTCCTCTCTTTACACCACACCACCCTCACTCTCACTGTCTGTTTTCTACCTCTCAACACTATCTAATTTCTCTCTTCACCCAAAAACTGACCTCCCATTCTGTCCGACCTCATCTTTTCCATACAGCCCCTCTTAAAACCTCTACACCATCATTATCCCTTTAAAACCCGCACACCAACCTCCCTCTCCCTCTCCACACTGTCCTCCTCTTCTCTAAATCCTCACCACACCGTACAATCCCCTCCGAATCGTCCTTATACTTCCTCACCCACATAGCGTCCTCACTCTTCCTCAAACACACTCCATCCGACCTCACTCCTCCTCTCCATACCGTCTCACTCCTTCTCTCCTAACCGTCCTTCTCCTCCCAACCCAACAGCGTATAGCCCCTCCAACTCACACTGTCCGTCTTTCCCAAATCCACTGTCCCTCAAACCTCACAATACCATCCTTCTCTTCTAATTCACAGTCCCTTTCCTCTCAAAAACCGACCCAACACCATCCCTCTCTCCTCATCAATCGATCTGTCCTTCTCCTTAAACTCCAAAACCGTCCAGCTCCTCTCTATTTCCGACCTGTCCTTCTCCTTCACTCACCCACACCGTCCAGCTCCCTTCTCAATACACTGGTCCTGCTTTGCCCTTTATTTTTAATACTTGTATTTGTTTATTTTCTGCTAATTTAATTGTTGCTCGGTGACTTTGTCTTCCTTTTTAATTATCAATCAATATTGATTGATAAATATTAATAAAAATGAGTGCTTCACACATTTTATCTGGACTAGCCTAAAAATTGTAATTATTATTATTGTTGTTATTATTATTATTATTTTCTTAAAAAAAGAGAGGAACGAGATTAATTTGGACGAGACGTCCTGTTAATTTCATCTTTTTTTTAAATGGTGGAGCGAGATTAATTTGGACGAGACGTCCTGTTAATCTCATGTAAATATTCTGTGTTTATTTTTTGTTTATTTTTGTATACTTTGTCGTCTCGTATATTTATTTATTTTTCATGAAGAAGTTAAAATAATTATTGGGTTAATTATAATGCGCGCTATCATATTGAGGTAACCATTTTTATAACGGACAGTTGTGAGGTGCTAATACCTTCCTCACCTGTAATTAGACTCCCGAACATGGAATTTCATTTTTATAACCAGTGCTTTAATGAAAAGTTTTTCCGGTATTTTATCCTAAAAAAATATTGGTGGCGACTCCCTGTTTTTCTTTTCGAACCAAACAAAAGATCATTTTTGAGGGTCGGCCGTGCCGCCGCGATCCCGGTCGCGACAATTATATACATACTTCTATCTGTACTAAAATAAATACATGTTATTCTTATTAAATTATATGTGTTTAATTTTTTTTGTTTAAGTCTATATTTTATTTTTATTCCTAAAATTTCAACATTCATAAAATTTTAAACCTTTGAATAAATAGTTTATATATAAATTATATGCATTTATTAGGTGTTGGGATCGATTACGTCCCAAATTTGTTGTATTTGGTTAAGCGTGCATTTATAAAATCCCAACACTTATACCTTCCCTTATCACATAGGAATTATTTCCATTATTACTTATTTAACTATGCTTTATTATAGTTTTTACCTCATGAATTCGTTGGATTTGGTCATACATGATTTTTCAAACCCACACCACAAATGTGTTGTCAATTATATTCTATACACATATAGTCGAATATGCACTATCCATAATTTCTAATTTCAAAAATTCAAACCAATTTATAATTTAAAACGTCATCTTTAAATTTTAAAAACTCATTATTTAGTGTATAAATAAATCATTTGGTAATCCAATTTTCTTTCGTTCATGTTTTATCCAACCTTTTGTGTTTATAATTTTATGTTGTAACTATGGTTGACATTGTTCTCCTAATTGAAAGTACTAAATATGGTGGTGACTAAACATTCAAGTTTGAATGTTAGGGTCTTTTGCTAAGGTTTATGTCTAACAACGAAAATTCTAATTTGTCCTAGTTGATGGAAATAATCTTATAGAAAGAGACTTTAACTCATAATTTCTATATCGGTAGCATAACATGAGAAGGGGTACATAAATGATTAAAAACCAGTATGAATTACATTTTGATGTAGTGAAAAAGATCCAAGCTAGTGCTAATGAGGATACAAACTAAATTTTTTAATAGGTAATTGTTTTCTGCCCCATTTTTTAAAAATATATTTCATTTAAGATGACTTCATCCTCTTATACATTTTTTTATTTAGATGTCTTTAGGAGTGTTCATCAATTGATCCTAATTGCTAAAAACCACTTAACCGATCCAAAAAAATTGTTTTTCATGATCAAGTCAGTTCTGTTTTCGGTTCCATTTATGCAAACCAAAGGGTTCCCTTTAACATGTTCTGCGGATTAGTCAATGAGGACATGGCTAAAGAGGACCCTAGCTTGGTCTTGGACAAAGGGTTGGACAGCTTCAAGGGACCTTTAACTAGGTCAAGATCTAAGAAGGCCAAGGATATCACACACAAAGCCCTAACTTCCTTTCTTGTCACCATGCATGGGCCAAAGCCAGAAGACTCACAATTGATGACTTTTTCAATGTTTTGTTGTTATATTTTAGAAAATTAAGTATTTATGTATAAAATCATGCTTTGGATACGTTAGGTTTAGGTTTTGGATCTTAATGACCATTTCATGCTTATATTTGAGTTTAGGCCTTGTATTTTGGCCACCTTTCTTAGTTTTATTTAGTTTTGGTGCTTTAGGGCTTAGGAAAGAGTGAAGCCCATTAAGTTAAATGGTGTGTCCTGTTAGCCAAGGCCTCAACGCTCAAGAGGGGGGGTGAATTGAGTGTTTCAAATTTTTGCGCGGAATCCCCTTGGAAATGGTTAGTAATATACAAATGATGCAATGATGAAGAGACAACAACTTTTATGCACACATCACACTATGACACACTTGATGTGCAATGACAATATTTAGCTATAAGTGTGATAAACAAGGTAAGTTATTGGTTTAAACAATTTATCAAACAGTTGGAGTGCATAGATTTATTTGTCAATAATGTGATGTTTCCTATAAAGATTCAGCTCATTCAAGTTATCAAACACCTTGTGAATGTGAGAAGTAATAGCAATCAAGTAAGTATCACACAAGACTTAATAGGAAACAATGTATTAGATATTTGATAAGTTATAGCAATTTCCAGTTTTGAAGAACTTCACCAAATATTGATTCAAGCAAATTATCAAACACTTGGCATGCAGAGTTAAGTATTCTACTTGAACAATAACTTTGATTCACATATTTAGCTCATGCATTTCAACAAACAGTTTATATGTGCAGTTGTATAAGGAGTTCAAGGTAGAGAGAAATGCAAACCAAATTTAACGAGTTCCACCAACCCGGTGTACGTCTCGCCTTCAAGCAACCCACTTGAAGGATTCCACTATTGAAGATTTGAGATACAAGCTTTGAGCAATTGCAGCTTCCTAGTGTCCCACACTTAAGAACTCAATTCTCACAAGAAAAGGGCAACCCACCCAATCTCACAATCTCTCAATACCCAAAGGTTGAACCCCAACCTTTGTGACCACTCAACCTAGAGTGAAAAACCTTGGTGTTTTGGTGTTGTGTTTACAATCAATACACTCTCTCAATAGAGTAGATATACAAATGAAAGCTCTCACAAATTCTAACTCTCAACAAGAGAGGATATGCAAATTAAAACTCACAATCTAACAACTCTTAAGCAATATGCAAGTTTAGAAACAAGAGTTGTAGAATATACAAGAGAATTCTAGTTAGAAGACCTTAAGAAGAGAAATATTTGTTGCCTTGTGTTGTGCCTTGGTCTCCACCTTGGTGCGTCTGCTCTTGCTTGAATCCATGCTTCATTTATAGCCATTTTTAGGGTTTCCAGCCGTTGCACATTTTCTCCAACGGATACCTTAGCATGGGCATAAAGTGGGAGTGAAGAAATGAGCTGGAGTTTCACTTAAAAGCATTTTCCCACGTTCTGACACTATGGTAATCGATTAGCCTTCGAGCTGTAATCGATTAGCTTTTGAAATCTTCAGTATTATGCAGCAAGTAATTGATTAGCCTTTCTACTGTAATCGATTAGATATGAAATAGAACCCTTCTAATCGATTATGCCTTTCCTTTTAATCGATTATTGGATGATACCTGATGCTCTTAATTGTGTCTCGCAGCATGGTAATCGATTAGGTACTTGTGCAATCGATTATGGACAAAACAGAAGCTCAGTAATCGATTAGATTCTTCCTTGTAATCGATTATTCCAAATACCTGATGCTCAGTCTTCAACCTTTTCAATTGGTAATCGATTAGCCTTTTATCTATAATCGATTATGTTCATTCCAAAACCTATGTAATCGATTATGGCAATGGTTTAATCGATTAGCACATGTACTTCTTCAAGGTCTTTGATATGTTCTTGATATGTATTGACCCATGGCTTATTCCTTTGATCCTCATGCTTGTTTCCTTGATTCTTTTTCAACTTATGAGCTTGTTTTTCATGATTTAGTTCATGTCATCAACCTTGTCTTCCATAGCTCATGTTTCTTTAACTCTTTGTAAGGCATCTTCATCTCTTTGTTCTTAGCCATTGTCTTTGTGCTTGAACCTTCTTGTTTCTAAACCTTTGCCATTCCATCATCATCATGAATACTTTGTCATTCATCAAAACTACTTTGCATACTTACATATGTAACTTCATTCTCCCCCTTTTTGATGATGGCAATTGATGTTACATGTTGCTTGTATTCATGTGTTGCGAATTCATCATATTAGCTTTATCGTAATATCCTTTCTTCCTTTAGGAGTCTTTGCCTTAGTCTTCATGTTTGTCATTATCAAAACCTGTTTCAACATTTAAACATATTCTCCCCCTTTTTGATGATGACAACCAATGTTCATCTCGTGGGGTGTTAGTTTCACAGAATAATGACAATCAATGTTGATATGTATTCTCCCCCTATATGATGTAATGAATGCTAGTTAAGGGTTATCCTCCCCCTTAATCTTGTAACTTATGCCAATTGTTTTAAACGTATCAAATGATGGAAACATGATATCTCTCCCCCTTTTTAGCATAAATAGCATCCTATTCTTTTTACTGATCCTTCCATTAATCTCTCCCCCTTTGGCATCATCAAAAAGATCATTAACTTATGCCATAATCTATGCCATCAACATATAAGCTCATTTATTTGAAGAAGAGAGATTTAGAGCAAGTATTTCATATGGATTTCAAATCAAAGCTTAAAGCATGATCAATGATATATACCATTTTATTGCATCTAGAGTCAATAAGCAATCACATAATTTATTCATCAAGTAAGTATATGATTGATTGCTAACTTATTCTAATCATGTAGTGAGTATCATTTTCAAGTATGAGAGGCGTCATATGATTAAGCACACATATCATTACTTGCACAGTTGTAAACAAGTCAAATATAAGTAAGCAGGTAATTTTCTTAATTAGGATAGGCACATAAGCTCATAATCACTTCAAATAAGCATAAACTTTTCTCCTATTTTGGCATTATCTGAACTCACAATGATATTCTTCCAAGTAAGCATATAGTTGAGTAAAAGCATTAGTGCCATAAACATAATCATAGAGAAGTGAAATGAAGGATAATCATTCATGTGTATGCTCCCTCTTACTACTGTAATTGATACCACTTGTAGAGAGTATACCACTTATTAGCATGTGAAATTGATTATACCAATTTGATCAATTTTGATATCACTTATAGGTCAATTTAATCAAGTCTGATACCATTTGTTTATTTTTTTTTAAAGCATATGATCTCCTCCTTTTAATAGATACCACTGTTGAAATAATAGATACCATAATATGAGTAAATACCACTCAAAGATTAGATACCATTGCACATAACAATTCACTTGTTAATCATTTCATTAATATTGCTTGATGTATTTCTAGGTATCAGAGCAGTAATATAGAAGGTTTTTCAACAATATATACTTATGTCTAGGTATCAGAGCAGGGATGAAGTGATATATCCAGCTCGTGAAATTTGTTGTTCATACCATTTGTTAATATGATTTGTATAATTCACAAAGCATAATGGTAGAGTAACAATTCGATCATACCTTGGTATTTTGCAAGTTTTATGCCCCTTTTCACATCCTTGTATGGCATTTTGCTTCATCCATGTTGCATTCCTTGATCAATTCTTTGTTCGCCCAGTTTAGTAGTTTGATTTTCCATTTTGAGTCATCCTACATAACCTTAACAAACTCTTTGCAAAGCATATTGTTAGTGGCATTGAGTTCACAAGAGTTTGTACCAATTTTTGGGCCTTTGATGCAGTATTATAAAAATGATTTACTCAGACTTCCATACCACTTGATAAAGAGATAACATATCATCAATAAATATCACTTGTTATAAAGAAATGTTATGAAATTCCCCCTTAATCATGTAATTTAACAAGGATAAATATAGATGTTGATATCACTTTATTGATTAACAAAATTCATATGATTCGGAGCATAGTGGTAGAGTGAGCATTAACTTCAAACATAGGCAAATAATCAAGTGTAACAATCTTTCCCTTTCAATGGATACCACTAGTTGATGCAATTTCATTTATGTCTAGATATCAGAGCAAAGATGGAGTGATTAATACAGCTTTGTTGTACTACTCATGCATTTGTGCTAGAACATGTCCCCAATATATTCACTTCTTTCCATATGACTTTTGTATCTTAAGTAATCTCTTCTTATCTTGTGCCTATGATGTTACATATAGGTGTAGTCAAGCATTCACATATGGCATTTATCAAATATGTAAGAGAAAGCATTTTGCATAGATAATTAGTAAGACATATAGACAAGTCACAGAAGCATACCATGGTCATCATATGGCTGTAAATGTGTAATGCAAGTCATGTACTTATATATGTCATACCACTTGTTGTCTTAATGTCATGTATGATACCACTTGATGGATTTGATAATTTAAGCTCTTGATATCAATTATTGTCATTTAAGCATTCAGCACAAGATTTTTAGCAATCATCATTATTCATAATGTTATTCAAAAATTCTTTTCAATCTCATTGATGCATATTTTTCAAACTTCTTTTCACAGTCAAGATCATGCATCATCAAGCATACGACATAGATAAGAATTATAATGTTGATCGAGATAGATACCACTTGCACATACATGGTATATGATCATAGCATGCATTATTACTTATCATATCATGCATTGTTTCTTAACATATCATCATGTTCATGCCTATGATGTTACAATCATGAAGTTAAAATCTAGGCAATCACTTGTTGTAACATACATGCTTTTCTCTCTAGGAATATAATTGCATAGATTGTCAAAGCATAGATACACTTGTACATGCAATATATGTATTTATTATCAAGGCATAGTGATAAGCACATAATCAAGATTATGTCCTCATGATCTCTTTCTCTTACTAATTCAATTCATATCATTTTTAAAGGAAGATGTTTGTTATTTAGATACCACTAGTTAAACAACACATAAATGATACATCATCAAGAATTCATATTCAATCAAAAATTCATGCATCATTAAGAATCAATAATAACCAAGAATTCATGATATATCACCAAGAGTTCATGTATCATGAAGGGTTTAAACATTATCAAAGATTCATGAATGTTTGTGCATAATCATCTTTAATCTCAAGATTTTCATGTACCATGTTATTCAAGCAATCATTCATCAAACTCATCATCAATCATTACTAATCATCAATTACTATATACATATACATCATTGATTCTAAGGATTTCATAAGTTTAAGGGGTCCTAAGATTATTTGTTCATCCATCTCAAGATTTCATATCATTCATGCTCAATCATATATCAAATCAAAGTTAGATTTTCACACATCAAGATTCATCAAGAATGAGTGTTAATATTGATTATATGATAATTACTTGCACCTTTTGTTGTACCACCTTTAGTGTTGTCTATTGGATTTTGTCGGTGCAATCCATCTTGTGTGAGTCACATTGAAGATTCTTGTCCATTTCCTTGTTTTAAATGGTTCCCTTTTAGATGTATGATGAGTCATCATAATCTTAGCTTGCTGTATTCTTCTTCTTTGTCTTTTGGAGTGGAGATTGAGATAATTGATATCTCCTTAGGCCATGAGTTTTGGTCATCCATCAATGAGAAGTTGTTGCTTTGAAGTTTGCCTACAAGATTTCAAAGATTTAAGGTACCCTTTGAGAGTTAGGTCCTTCCTTGTTAGTTTGGGATTTCAAGATTGTTTTGGAATCCATACCTTTCTTGTGTACTTTTGACGTGATTTCTTTATAAAACAATTGGATGATATATGACCAAATATTCCACAATAAAAACATGTTGCATTCAATGAATAAGTCATAGTAGGATAGTAATGGTTCTCTTTTCTTTCATGGTTTGTGCATCTTAGGGAGGATTTGGATTTTTCTTTGTATGATGTACAATGGTTCTTGTAATGACCTATTTTTCTTCTATCAAGTGTATGTCTTTGATTTTTAATAGGTGCACTTAGAAGTGTTTGACTATGTGTGAGCTTACTAAGTGCTTCTTTTAGTTCTTTATTCTCATTTTCAAGAAGCATACATTTATCAATAAGCATACAATCCTCATTATTATCATTACAAGTCCTAGGAGATACATTTGAAGCTATTAACTCATCATTTTGAACTCTAAGATATTCTTTTTCTATGTGAACATCATGCAATTCTTTTTCAAGAGTCAAAATGGTTTGTTTAGAGCATGCATATTTCTTTGATAACAAGACAAATGTTTCATGCAATTCTTCAAAAGCTTCTAGCAATTCATCTTTATCAAATTCACTTTCATCATCACTAGATTCGTTTAGAGAACTTACCTCATCATCTTCGGAGTGCTTTGTTATAAGGCAAAGGTTGGTAAATTCCACTTTCGATTCCATGGTCTCTTCTTCCGAATCTATTTTGAATTCTTCATGTTTGCTAGAAAGAGTACTAATTCTTGCATCTTGATCATCATTAGTATTTCCATATATTATTTCAAGAGTTTCCCATATTTCTTTAGCATTATTACAAGCAATAACTCTAGAAACATCATTAGGTTCTAATGCTAATGTGATAAGGATTCTTGCTTTAAGATTGAATTGTACCTTTCTTTCCTCTTCACTAGTCCATGAGTTCATGGGCTTCATGCACTCTATATTATTAATAATATACTTAGGAATGAAAGGACCAAATTGAATAGCATTCCATACCTTGAGATCATAGGCTTGGATAAAGATTTTCATTCTTTCTTTCTGATCTGTCCTGGACCGGGGTCAATAGATCTGATCTCAAGCCAGTCACGAATAGTATGTCAATACCGTCTAGTAGACCGGATGTATGTGTATCCGATGTATGTATCCGTTGTCCTTGGGTGAAGAAAGCGGATTGGGCGTCCTGGAGATCCTTTACACCGACCTAACGCGTTGAAGTGAGCGAATGGTGGTGTCACCTGATTGGCTCGATTAACGAGGACCCGTTGGTGGGGAACCACCAACTCCCATTAGCATTATTATATTGCGCACTTACCTGCATGATTGGGTCAAGTGGCTATTTTATATTGAGCGTAGAGAATGTAGACTAGGATTAGGGAACAAGTTGACCATTCCCGTGAGCAAAATTTGGCTCGTAGTGTAGGGAATTATTGATCGATCCCTGTAGCAACAATCCTTGTCATTAGCACAGTGACGTGTGTATTGTCCGATGTCATGGTGTTATCCTGAACAACCGGTATAGGTAGAACGCCTGATACGGAATTACAGTTCGGATGTATACCGATGACACCGGTTACACGTAGATGTCTTATCAAAGACGTTGAAATATGTATAGCAGATCGGATACCGGTATTGAGACCGGATCACTTTCCAAATAGCATAGTCCTTACCATTGAAGATTGGTGGTCTATTTAATGTGCCATTTTGCGGAAATGCATCATATAAAGTGGAGGCCATCTTGATCTCCTGCAGCTGTTAAGCCTTGTGGCAAGAGTCAAGCTCTGATACCACTTGTTAGCCAAGGCCTCAACGCTCAAGAGGGGGGGTGAATTGAGTGTTTCAAATTTTTGCGCGGAATCCCCTTGGAAATGGTTAGTAATATACAAATGATGCAATGATGAAGAGACAACAACTTTTATGCACACATCACACTATGACACACTTGATGTGAAATGACAATATTTAGCTATAAGTGTGATAAACAAGGTAAGTTATTGGTTTAAACAATTTATCAAACAGTTGGAGTGCATAGATTTATTTGTCAATAATGTGATGTTTCCTATAAAGATTCAGCTCATTCAAGTTATCAAACACCTTGTAAATGTGAGAAGTAATAGCAATCAAGTAAGTATCACACAAGACTTAATAGGAAACAATGTATTAGATATTTGGTAAGTTATAGCAATTTCCAGTTTTGAAGAACTTCACCAAATATTGATTCAAGCAAATTATCAAACACTTGGCAAGCAGAGTTAAGTATTCTACTTGAACAATAACTTTGATTCACATATTTAGCTCATGCATTTCAACAAACAGTTTATATGTGTAGTTGTATAAGGAGTTCAAGGTAGAGAGAAATGCAAACCAAATTTAACGAGTTCCACCAACCCGGTGTACGTCTCGCCTTCAAGCAACCCACTTGAAGGATTCCACTATTGAAGATTTGAGATACAAGCTTTGAGCAATTGCAGCTTCCTAGTGTCCCACACTTAAGAACTCAATTCTCACAAGCAAAGGGCAACCCACCCAATCTCACAATCTCTCAATACCCAAAGGTTGAACCCCAACCTTTGTGACCACTCAACCTAGAGTGAAAAACCTTGGTGTTTTGGTGTTGTGTTTACAATCAATACACTCTCTCAATAGAGTAGATACACAAATAAAAGCTCTCACAAATTCTAACTCTCAACAAGAGAGGATATGCAAATTAAAACTCACAATCTAACAACTCTTAAGCAATATGCAAGTTTAGAAACAAGAGTTGCAGAATATACAAGAGAATTCTAGTTAGAAGACCTTAAGAAGAGAAATATTTGTTGCCTTGTGTTGTGCCTTGGTCTCCACCTTGGTGCGTCTGCTCTTGCTTGAATCCATGCTTCATTTATAGCCATTTTTAGGGTTTCCAGCCGTTGCACATTTTCTCCAACAGATACCTTAGCATGGGCATAAAGTGGGAGTGAAGAAATGAGCTGGAGTTCCACTTAAAGCATTTTCCCACGTTCTGACACTATGGTAATCGATTAGCCTTCGAGTTGTAATCGATTAGCTTTTGAAATCTTCAGTATTATGCAGCAGGTAATCGATTAGCCTTTCTACTGTAATCGATTAGATATGAAATAGAACCCTTCTAATCGATTATGCCTTTCCTTTTAATCGATTATTGGATGATACCTGATGCTCTTAATTGTGTCTCGCAGCATGGTAATCGATTAGGTACTTGTGCAATCGATTATGGACAAAACAGAAGCTCAGTAATCGATTAGATTCTTCCTTGTAATCGATTATTCCAAATACCTGATGCTCAGTCTTCAACCTTTTCAATTGGTAATCGATTAGCCTTTTATCTATAATCGATTATGTTCATTCCAGAACCTATGTAATCGATTATGGCAATGGTTTAATCGATTAGCACATGTACTTCTTCAAGGTCTTTGATATGTTCTTGATATGTATTGACCCATGGCTTATTCCTTTGATCCTCATGCTTGTTTCCTTGATTCTTTTTCAACTTATGAGCTTGTTTTTCATGATTTAGTTCATGTCATCAACCTTGTCTTCCATAGCTCATGTTTCTTTAACTCTTTGTAAGGCATCTTCATCTCTTTGTTCTTAGCCATTGTCTTTGTGCTTGAACCTTCTTGTTTCTAAACCTTTGCCATTCCATCATCATCATGAATACTTTGTCATTCATCAAAACTACTTTGCATACTTACATATGCAACTTCATGTCCACTAGCCTATATAAGGCACATTCTCCTTTGTAATTCTCACACCTTGAATTATAGACTATAATTTTCCTTTTTATGAGAAGTGAGTTGAGTTTTCCTTATTCTTTTTAGTTAGCGTTTATTAACCAATGCATGCTCTTATCCTAGGGTTTTCTCTCTTTGGGTGCTGAGTTTTGAGGCTTATCTTCTTAAGGTGACGTCTCTACTTTCCTCTTTTACATAATCCTTGTTCTCATTTCACCATTCCCTCCTTTCCCCTATTCCATTTTCCTTTCCTTGCCCACTTTTCATAATTTCCAAATCCTTGTTTTTTTTCATTTACCCTTTATGCCATATCACCTCCGCTTGCCTTCATTGAAAAAGAAAGAGAAACACATTCAAAGAGAAAGAAGAATGAGAACTAGATCCCTCTTCCTACATCAAGTGCTATCCTAGAGCTTGAGGTTTTTCTTCTACATTTTTTCTCTTGCATTTACATTTTTTTACTGTTCTATTTGTGGAAATTCTGAATTTAATTTGGTCATTCAAATTTCATATGCCTTTATGTTAAGAAAATTTGAAAAAAATCAAAAAGATACATGTTTCTTACCTCATTTTTTCTAGTTTTTTGAATTGTTTTCTTGCATATTGTTTGTGTCTTGTCAATTTTAGTTTGTCTATGTTATTCTAGTTGTGTTAGAATTCTATTTTTGCACCATTAAAATTCAATTTAAGGTTTTAAAATTTTGATCTGGAAAGCATGAATTGTGTAGAGCCAAATTATGTCAATTTTGGTGCAATTTTGGTGTCTTTTCTTTGTTTCTATGCTTTGTTTCATTTCGGTTTATAGATGTGTTGAACTCTATGTTATTACAAAGCATATCTTTTAATTGACTTTAAAGCTCCAAATCCATTGTTAAACCATCTCACTTTAGGTGATTGCTTACATGCTCAATTTTAGGTGTTAGTTTCCTTTCCATAGTTTCTTCTAGATTTAAGTTTTGAGTTTTTGGTCCAGCACTTTAGGTTCATTAAATTTTGAATTTTGCATGATGTTTTCTTGCATTTTTAATGTCAAATGTTATGTTCCTTTCATGCCTAATTCTTATGGGAGAAGATGCATACTTGGGTGTATGTATATAGACAGAGAGAGAAGGGATGGATATTTGAAATTGTTGTCATAAGTTAATTGATATAGCATTTCAAGATTGCAAATATAGTTTGCTAATTGAAAAAGTTGTCAAAGTGGTAATCTTATATGTTACGTATTGGTGAAATAATACAATTTTGATCCTTGTAAATGTTATATTTTTACAAATTTGATTTAAAATTGAAATGCATGAAAATTCGACACATATTCTCGTCGGGGATTCACTGTTTATAATTCATTAAGAAAAATTCACTAAATTAAGAATATATATTCTTTTAGATATGAAAAATACTGACTGGAGTTTGAAAATAAGAAATTTATGAAATTTCTTTTAAAATTAATATCAACAAATAAGAATTACTCTATGCATACTACTATAAACGTTTCCAGGTCAAACAAAAATGCTTTCCATGCGCCTCCAGTTAAAACAAAAAAGTATAAAAAAGGATAGAATCGATGCTGAATAGTTTTGAAATAGTGTACGCATGGCTGCGAGGGAATTATATATCAAACAGATAATAGTTTAATCAACGCGAGCTTCGCGAGGGAATTATAGTAATGTATTTCGTTATGTTGACGAACTCAACAAGATTCCCTTTTTTGGCCTATAAATTGCTGATTAGTGCAGAGCAAAGCTTGTAACAAATATTAGTAATTGGTTGTTTAGATTAACTAAATCAAAAAATGGCTTATCCTAGGCTTGCTGTGATATTCTTACTTGCTGCTTCTGGTACGTGTTTGTTTCTTTTTCAGTATGTTTTAGAATTTACAAGTACGAGAAATTAAAATATATATGATTGTATTGCTTCTCACTAACTTTAGTGCATCAATTTAGTTATGTTCGCAGTGAAGGATGCCGAAGCTGGTATTCCGTGTGGAGAATCTTGTGTGTTTATTCCATGTACTATAACAGCGCTTTTAGGTTGTTCCTGTAAAAGTAAAGTTTGTTACAAAAACCATGTTATTGCGGCTGAAGCAAGCACCGTAGATGACCACCATCTTTTGTGTCAATCTCATGAAGACTGCTTTAAGAAAGGAAGCGGAAACTTTTGTGCTCCTTTCCTTGAGCAAGATGTTAAATATGGATGGTGTTTCCGTGCTGAATCTGAAGGATTTTTATTAAAAGACTTCTTTAAGATGTCAACTGACAACTTAAAGATGCTTAAATCAATAACCAGTAACTGAAAATGTTGAACCATGATGCATTCATTGCTTTAAATAAATGTAAATGATGCATGTACTATGATGCATGCTCCTCTGGTAATGAATGTACTTAATTTTCATTCCACTAAAAATACATATATATCCTTTAGGATATGAGTAATATTGTTGGGATCTCTTTTTTTTTTTCCTTCACGTTGATTGGAGTTTAAAAGTTCTAGTCTTAAAAATAAAAAAAACGGGGGACTTCTTCAAAAATCACCACACGTCCCAAAAAGGAAAAGCAAACGCAAGATAATAATTTTTCTAAAAATGAGTTCAAAAAATAATACAAGGCCACATCAATTGAATAATACAATAAATTGAAACTAATAGAAAATGATTAAATATACAAAGATTAATAATTAAAAGGATAAAAGGAAGAAAATACTACAATTTTAATTATAGACCAATCTTATTTAAAATTTTAAATAGGAAACAACAAAATTCATTTTTTTCTACTTTCATTTTCCCCCTACGAATCTTTAAAAATAAAAAACTGAATAACAGTTTTATAGTTATAAATTGAAAAAAAAATATACACCGAACAGACCCTTACTCAGTCAAGTGCAATTGTTTGTCATAATACATGAATACATAGTGGAATATTTAGTTATTACAAAAAATGAGAATAATAATATAATTTATCAAATTTTATTTGAATTAAAAGATAAATACGCACAACATAAATTATCTCAAAATTCCAGAAGACGTTCAATGCATACTTTTCCAAACAGTTTCTATTTTTACTTGGTAGGTTTTTAAATATGATTTGGTACCTATAAAGTTAGAGTTTTTTTTATAGATTTGGTCTATATCTCTCATTAAATTTTTATTTTTAGTCTCTACAATGTACTTGAATTTGTTAATTACTTATATGAGGAACCAAGTTACCTGTTAGCTTGTTCACATCTTTTTATATCGTGACTATGACAAGTTAAAATATAATTTTTAATAGTTAAAGTTATTTTCAAATGTGTCAAAAATTAAAACCATTGAGGTTTAAAAATTGTTTTAAGTTATTAGAATCATATATGAATAGTCAGTTGGATATGTTATAATTGTTTTACTACAAGATCACTTTGATTTAGCATAGGGCTTGGTGTGGGACATTACGTGAGACTTTTTGGATTTAGCATTGGATCGATATGTCCTATGTCATGCTTGAAAATTAAAATGACAGGTAATGTTTACAAATTTTAACCGTTGGTTGTTGTGTCAGCCTCTTATTTCAAGCAAATTTTAAATGTTCCAGATTCGTTCATTTTGTGACATATGAAGAGCTGGGATTTTAAAATCCTAGCATGCTTAAGGGCGTCTAAAACCAACATCATATGTGAGCAGCAACCCTTTTCTCTTTATTTTCTTTTCCTTACTTATTTGGCCATTAGATAGTAAAATTCTTGAATCTGTGGAACTAAAAAAATTAGTTTGATTTCTTACCTAAGCTAGTTGTAATTTTGATTCAACCACTTAAGTTACTTGTAATTTTTGCATTGGTTACTAGGTTACATGTAATTTTGATTCATGTAATTTTAGTTGTTCATATTTATTTGTCATAATTTTTAAAGTAATTAATTTAAAGCTCTTACCTTAAATTAAATTTTATTAAATAACAAAATTCAATTAGGACTAATAAGATGGTCCAATGGTAATGAAGGTGGAAATAAGGGAGAAGATCATAAGTTTGTCTCATTTGCTAAAAAAATTAACTAACTATTAACTTTGATATATTAAAAATAAAAATATAAAGTGATTTGCGTATCTTTGTTAGCCAAATCAAAGCTCATCTCCCCTTAACACCAATTGCAACAATTTTTCTTTAAGCTTTCATGCTTAAAGTGACAACAACTAGGAGAGTTTGTGATCTAGATCGGTCTGATCACTTTATTAATTTACAGTTTAGTTTGGTGTGATTGAAATGAATAACACCAATTGATCTGATACATTGTGGTTCAGATTGAATTGGTTTATTCAAATTTTTTCAATTTATATTTTTTATAAAATCAACTAAAAATTATAATTATACCAATTTAAAAAATATCCCAGGTTTCAAAAATGACAGAATCATTAATAAGTAAAACATCTCAAGTTTTCAATAATTTAAACTCAAACATAAAATAAATAAAGTACTATTAAATAAGGTTAAATGTAAAATACAACATAAATATTAAAAGCATTAATACGATTATGGTTCGGTTTGGTTGAAATGAATGACATAAGCTGATCCGATCAAATGTAGTTCAGATTGGATGGATTTATTCAGTTTTTTCAATTTATATTTTTTATAAAATCAAATGAAAATTATAATTATAGCAATTCAAAAAATATCTTAGGTTCTCAAAAAATGATAAAATCATTAGTACGTAAAACATCTTAAGTTTTCAACAATTCAAACTCAAACTTAAAATAATTAAAGTACTACAAGGTTCAATGTAAAATACAACATAAATCTTAAAAACTAAGTGTTACTGTCAAGATTTCAGTCTTCTAGTTCTTCCTCTAACCTGGAAAGATTTTAAAAAATAAGTATTTTACTCTAAAACACTTTATATCATAAAAAAAACAAGTAAATAATCAAATTAGCCTTAGATGATACTAGTTCCTAAGCCTCGAATGTGTATTCCTCACATCCATCCAGTAATCACACCATCAATTTCAGAGACTAACTTGACTTCCAGAACAAACATTCTTTGATGCAAGGATTAATTTGACAACTAAATGCATACTAAATTATTAATGGAACTTGAATGACCAATGTAACTTGTATCATCCAATAGTGATGTATGTTTTAGCCTCTCAGATTCTATTTTAATATTTTCTCTATATAAAATTACCTTAAAACATAAGAAATATGCAGTTACCTTTCCCTCTATATAGACAAAATTTTAGCATCAAAGTTACTTTATTTTTTAGTAGGTACTGAAAGATGGCTCCTAAAGACTCACATAGTAGTACGTTGATACTCTAGTATGACACCCATTGAAAGTAACTAATTAACATGTATGAAAAGGGGGAAAATAGAAAGTAACTAAGGAAAACAAACTGCATGATGTAAATCAAACAAAAATTAAAGCATGGGTTGTAGAAGGATTACACAAATTTAATCTTTGATGAGAACATAACTCAATGGCATAACAAGAAAAGCTATACTTTATTCACATATGAAAATATAGATTGACATTCTAAACCTCACACCTTGAAAGAGGTAAAATCCTAACCTAATTCCACATACACAAGTTCTTGGACTTGTTGTTTGCCTTTAGATTTCATACATTATAAATGAAAATTGGAAAGCAATAATGCAACACCACGGGCAGGGTTGAAGGAATTAATGCAAAGGAAAATGATGAATTATATAGCAGGCAAGGCAAGCACACGTTAAGAGAAAAAGCATGGAAAATGAGAAGAAATATTACCCAACGGCGATGCTATTACACTAACACAGATGATGTAGAGACTAGAGAAGAGGAAAAAAGGGTTCTGCCATTGTATACCAGTGGCAGTAGCCATTACGAGTACTAGAGGACAAGGTTCCGCCACGTCGTCCTATGAATGAGAGAAAAGAAGGCTTCCTTTAGGTTTATGTTTAGTCTTTCGACTTTAGGGGTGTAAAATTTGAAATCGGTTGAGCCTTATCCATGGATCATATTTAACAAAATGAACTAATGTAGTAGGGAGGGGGGGATCTAGTTCTCCTTTTTCTTTCTCTTTGGATTTGGAAATTATGGAAAATAAGCTAGGAAACAAAAAAGGCAAAAGGGGAAAAGGAGGGAGGGATTATGGAAGGATGGAATGAAAAATAAGGATTATGTAAAAGACGAAAATGGAGGCATCACCTTAAAAGGATAAGCCTCAAAACTCCCCAACTAAAGGGAGAAAACCCTAAGGTAAAAGCTTGCCTAGGTTAAGAAACCCTAGCTAAAAAGAATAAGAAAAACTTAACTCACTTCTCACAAAAAGAAGAATTGTATTCTCTAATTCAAGGTGTGAGAATTACAAAAGAGAGCATGCCTTATATAGGCTAGAGGGCACATCACTTAACCTAATGGACTTCACTCTTTCCTAAGTCTAAAAGCACTAAAACTAAATAAAACTAAGAAAGATAGCCAAAATACAAGGCCCAAACTCAAACATAAGAATGAAATGGTCAGGTAAGACCTAAAGAAGGGAATACAAAATTTAGAAAAACAAGCAAATAACAAAATCAAGAAAAGTAAAACAAGATTATGTGGGAAGCGATGTCGGAACTTGATGAATCCTTCGACCGTTCCTCAGAACGTCACGTTCAAAAGTACTAAGTAAAGCATTAAACGGAAATTAACATGAGATAGTTGTAAAGACAAAGGAATCCTTCATTTCAAAATTCCATAAAAAGGGTACATCACTTCCAGAAAGGGCTGTGTTACATTGTAGGAAAATAAATTAGTCATTCCTGGCTCGGGCAATCATGTCCCTCATTTTATAAATTTGTCCTCTACAATAATCTAAGAACATTGCAATTTCTCTGGGAGTATTGAGATGGTTGGCAATTTCTTCAGCTTGTTTTAGCAAAAGCGAGAGGTCTTCTAGAGCCCCGTTAGCCAGATATGCCAGGTTAGCAAAACGATCCATCCATTGAGTGAACAGTTTCATCTCATTGTGTTAACTCAGCTTCCAAGAGGTGTATGGCCTCTTGACAATCTTGTTCAATGCTCATGGCGTGTTGCCGCTCCCCATTTATGTCTTGCTCGCAAGCTTTCACCACTTCACTAAGCTGTTGTTCCAATTTATAGACTTATGATTGCAGAAGCTCCTTTTGGACAATGATACTCCGCTCATTTTCTTTGTATTGTGCCAACATATCCTTTAGAAGATGTTTCTCAGCCAAGATGGCGCCGCTTTGTTTGCTCTTCATTTTCAGCTGAGAGTTGGCCGCTCAAAGACATTGGTCTTGTTTTATCATGTAGTCTTCTTCAACCTTCCATTTTTTTAATCTCTTCAATGACTTGCTTATTCTCCAAGTTCTCCCTTTTCTGAATGGTGTATTCTTGTTGGCATTACAGCAAGTCTTCTTCTAGCTTCTTGTTCTTGGCAGTCAACTCTTCTATTTTGGTCTTTAACACCTTGGTTGCTTTATCTTCTAAGACAAGTGATGGAACAAGAGTGTTTGTTGGGAGATAAGAGGGATTTCTAAAAGGTAATTTAACAATGGAGACCCTATTCAGAATCCATTCATGATATTTTCTCTCACAGCATGGCTCCGAGCCCCTAATTCTTTTCCCTTTCGATGGACTTTCTTCCACGTATTCGCTATATCCCCAATGGCAGAGGTATAGCTTCCCTTTGAGTAATACAAGATGAAAGGAGTGAGAGACTCTTCATCAAGTGGTCCGAGCAAAGGATAAGCTAGCTGACGCTTGGCTATAATGGGATTATAGTTGATGCATCCTTGCGTACCAATAAGGGGAACATTTGGGTAACCTCCGCAGTGATGAACGATCGATTCAACTTCCAACCATTGGGGATACCATCTGACTTTCTCAGCCGTGAGACCTACAATGTGATTGGCCCACTCACACCCACTCTTCACTGCTAGTTGGCACAATTTTATATAAAAACCAGGGCATTTGGCCTTACAGACTTGGTGGAAGACATGAGATATAAGCCATAAATACAAAGCAGGTAGACAACAAATAACTCTCTTTCCGCCTTGTGTATGGCAGAAATCTATAGTACAGTACACATTTACCAATATAGCTGTGACAGGATTCTTAAGCCTGTGCTTACGAGCTAGGAACACAACGATAGCATCATAATCCATATAGTTGTCAATGTTGGGGAACAAGACAACACCGTTAATGGTAATAGCTAGAGTATCCATGAAGGCTTCCCAATCTTCCTTTTCTACCAGGACCTGCATGTGTTTCTCGAGAAATTCCTGAGAGAATCCGGGAGTCTGATTTCTATTCAGTTGCACACTCCTTAAAGTTTCGGGATGGATCTTCAGAACACGGGTGATGGAAGTGACAGTTGCATGATGATCAAGATGACGGTAAGGTATCTGTTCTTCCAAAGGCATGCCTAAGATTTGTTTGAATTCCTCAATAGATGGGGCCAACTAAAACACTACTAAAAAAACCCTAAACAGCTACCTCAAGTTAGCGACCACCAAATCCCGTCGCTATTCAGCGACCGATTTAGCGACCCCTCATGCGAAAAGGTACAAAAAGATTGTTAGCGACTATATTAGCGACCCAACAACGAACCCGTCGCTAAAAATTTGCAAATACCGTCGCTAGTACGGTCGCTACAATTTCAGCTCCTCCCTTTTTTGGTTTCCCTCCATGATTTTTGATGGCGCCAAATCTTAGCGACGGCACGAGCCGTCACTGTATTTACATCCAACTATAGCGACGGCGTTTTAGCGTCGCTATGTTTTGTACTTGTGACGGGAGTAGTTAGTCGTCGGTAGTGTACTGGGTATTAGTGACGGATTAGTCTTTCCGTCGCTAATGTTTCGACGGTCTAACCTCGCCGTCGCCAGTATTCTGAGAATTTTGTGACGGAGGTCTTAGTCGTCGCTACTGTTTTGGCCTTCCCTCCATTATTTTATTTTAAAGAGGGGAATGTAGCGACAGTCATCTGACACCGTCGCTAATATCAGGGGATTAGTGACGGAAGACTTAGGCGTCGCTAAGGGTTTTAATTGTAGTGACGTTGTTAGCGACGGTTCATACCCCCGTCGCTAATCTTTTAATCTATCTCGACAGCAATTCCTTTCCTTGTCATTCGCCCTAACCGAAAGTTCCCTCCCTCCCTCATCTGTCTCCCTCCCTCAGACGCCGACAATCTCCCCCTCCCTCCGTATCCCTCGTCGTCTCTGAGTCCCCCGTCCGAAGGTCCGAACCACCATCTCCCGCCCTTTCTGAACCTCTGTTGGAACCTCCGTTGGAAGAAGACTACTTGAGGCTCCCTTCCCTCCATCGCAGGTAACGTTCCACTACCCTTCCCTCCATCTCTAGTTTTGTGGGTTTCTGGCCTTTATTTTTGGTATCTGGGTGAGGTGGGTGAGGAAGGGGGTTACGGGAGGGATGTTTGGGTTAGGTTACGGGTGGTGGGTGTGGAGAGGGGTTATGGGTTGGGGTTGGTTAGGCCGTGGGGAGAGTGTTTCGGGTTTCGGGTGGGTGTTGAGGGGTTTCGGGTTGGGAGGTGGGTGGAAGGTGGTATGTGTGGGGAGGGTGGTGGGTTTAGGTATAGGGAAGGGTTAATCGGTTTAAGGTTGGTGAGGCTGTGGGGAGGGGGTTTCAGGTGGTGACTAGTGGATGTGGGGAGAGGTATGGGTGGTTTAGGGTGGTTGGTGATGGGCTTAGGGCGTTAGGGGTTGCTGTGGTTGGGTTAGGCATGAAGGTGCATGGGTGAGAGAGGGTGTTTCGGGTTTGCTGATGGTGTTATTGCTGTGGTGTTATTGCTGATGATGTTTGTCATTGTTCTTCTGTGTTCAGAATATCTCAATTGAAGTTACTGTGGTGTTATTGCTGGTCCAATGTTAGAGTTGTAGTTATCTTGTTTCTGATGTTGGATAGGAAATGATAGAATTAACTCTTTATGCTGTCTAAAATTGTACTCGTTGAATTGTTGATTCTTCCACTCACCACTCTGCAAAGTTAGCATATTTGTCATTATTAGCTTAAATTACTTGTTTTATGATTTACCTCACGGAAAGTTAGCATATTATGCATTAAAATTCTGTAGTTAATAACCATAAGTTTAGTATTGGTAAATCATTTCTGCTCTTGTTTAATTTTTAAAATGTAGTCTTTCAATTGGGATGGATAAAAGATAAATTTTTTATTTGTTGATTAAATAGAGTATGTAGATATTTTTAATGATGTGTTAATTGGATACTAAACAATCACAATAATGTTTGTCAATTGCCCAAAAACAGTTTTATGTTACCATATTTGTTTAGCAGTTTAGTATAAGAACTTGGCTTGTTTTTCAGATTTTGATGTTTCTCTGGCTGATACAAGCTAAAGTTCAAAAATAATTCGAGTCTCACAGATTGGATATTTAGCAAAGAAATGTATTGTTGAGTTACTATTAAGTAAACATGTTTCATTAAAGTGGTATTTCTTTACAAGTTTATAAAGTGCCAGAATACTGGGCAGAGAACTAGAACAAAAATGAAGATTAACTACTGAAACAGTAAAAGAAATAAAATGTAATGCATAATTTAGAAGGTGCAATGCTCAAAGTCACCTTCCTTGATTAAAATTGTTCATATTGGATTTGCATTGGGATGTTTTGGTCAGAATATTTAGAATTAGAAGCAATGTTGATATAAGTTTTGATTTGGTGTGTTCTACATTGGAAAATCTTGTTGAGGTTTTGGGCTTTTTGTTTTCTAGTATATTATCGAAAATAACAGATTTTATTTTTCTTATTAATCCAACTTTTGAGTTTATCAAGAAAGCCATCAAGTTTTGTTTTGTTTTAATTTTGTAAACTCACTGATGATATATACAGGCTTAAGGCCTTTGCCTTTAAATATTTTAGAACATTTTAAACTTTTATTTTAATTTTTATGCTCTTGTTATAAAGTGTTGAAGAATGAAGTTGTGAAATAGTTGTCAAATTAGTTTACAAAGATTGAATACTAAAGTTTAAAGTTATTAGTTTTAGGTGAAAGTCAAAGTAAAGTTAAAAATTGATTGTTATTTTTTAATTTTATCAAATAATTTAATTGTATGATTAGAGGATAATAATATATTAATAGAGTTGGTAAAATGTTTGAATCAAACTTGGACCTACTAAATGAAGGATATTTAAGAGAAATTATATTAACACCATGTTTTATTTGTTATTTTCACCCATGTTTATGAGTTTTTGAACCAAAATAACATTTTATTTGAATTATACCGATCCATGTAATTCATGATGACGCTTATTGTTGAAACCTGTAAATTGTGGTTTCCATCCTAAGTCCGTGTTCTAACGCTTTCATTCAAATGCCATAAACTCACCTTTGGTGGCTTTTATTTAGTACCCACCCATTGCACAAGCCCATATCATATCCACGCAATACGTGCCTATTGAGAGTTTGAAAATTAGAAATGTTTCATGGCTAAATTCATTTTCTGGAAGTTGCATTGAAGTTACATTGGTTTTGAGATTGAATGTGGTATGATTCATTTAATCTTGTACTGAGTAAAAGACTTTTGTGAGGTATAAGAATTGAAAGAACAAACCCTTAATTTCATGCTCAAATGTTTCATGACTCTGAACTATAGCATTTCCAATCGGCCGGACCTCAGCCCAGATTCCTCTCCCATCAATCTTCTTAGAATAAATACCCCTGTCCTGAAGTCTTTCCTTACCATCAGGCCAAGTGCCACTACCTTTAGCAACCAGCCTAACAGTCCCCTCATCCTTTCTATGTTCTGAGGTGGGAAACTTTTGAGCCAATTGAGTCCCAGATCCTCCATCATTGTCCCTAATCCTCTTGTCCAACTCCAAGACGAGTTTAGAATCCTTATTCCCCTCGGGCAAATGATTGTTCTCTCTCTTGTCCAACTCCAAGACAGAGACTATCTCTACCATGTTGGCTCTTTCTGCTGGTTCTTGGCTCAAGCAGGCTAGACTTAGTTTAACTATCTGCAGGGCACACACTTTCTCATTGTTTCCAGTTAGGCTAGGATCAACAAACAAACTCACTTCCTTTGCTTCAATCTCTTTTCCAACAAGATTTACTTCGATAGCCTGAAGCATTACTTGTCTTCCATCTTGTACGATCATAGAATCTTTACTTGTGATCAGTTCCAACAGCACCACTCCGAATGCATAAACATCCATTTTGGTTGTGACCATTCCTTCCTCGAGATACTCTGGAGCTATATAACCCTTTGTCACAATATATGATGTGGCATTAGCAGAAGTTATTTTCCTATCGTAGGTTATATATCTCAAAGGATGTGTTATTCAATGAGGCTCGCTTTCCCTATCCTAAATTCACCACTTCGTTATCCCATTCCTGTTACACCCACTGCATCCAACTGTATTATTTTCGCCCTGTAACTAGCTCCTCTACTTCCACATCATCTCCCTCTGTACCTTTCACCAATGAGTCTCAGTTCCCACTGGTTTTCCCCTTAATTCTGCAGCTCCCTCTACACAACCAACCAACACCCTCAACATCACAAACAACCAACATTCATCCTATGGTCATAAGGTAATATATGTAGCTTATGTACAGGTTGCATAAGGTAATATATGAACTTAAACAGGCCCCAAGAGCTTGGTTTGAATGCTTACAGTTCACTCAGATCTCCCTTGGGGATAAAGCCACCATCTGTGACTCATCTCTCTTTGTATATAACTGTGTATCTTAGGTAGATTACCTACTGGTTTATGTAGACAACGTCATCATCACTGGCAGCAGCCCATCTCTAGTTCAGTACCTCGTTAACAAACTGAATGGTGCATTTGACCTGAAACAACTTGGTCCTCTTTCTAATTAGCTCATCTAAGAAGAGTCTTTATAAATTAACTCATCTAAGAAGAGTCTTTACAAACAACCTTTAGAATGTTTAATAATGCAAATGTAGTCTCTGTTGTGTCTCTCATGGACTCATTCTGACGTGGATCCCAAGTGTGTAGATCACCGGTCTGAAGTCGTTGCTGTGTAATCTATAATTTGCTTTGCGTGTCTCTCTTTGTTTAGTTTCCTTGCTACTTGTAACTGTCTAACTAATTCTTGGTTTGTCATGCAGAGTAACACACATCACGCGTGATCTCTGATCGTCTCTCTTCAGCTCCGTATTTATCGCCCACTTTTTTCCCTAGGTAATCCCTAACGCTGACTTTCTCGATATATGTATGCATGTCAATTGTTGTTTGTTAGTAGAGAGCAAAGCTCATTAGGAACTGGTTTTGATGTGTTTATAATGTGTTTTATGCATGTGTAATGTTGTTTGTTAGTGGAGAGCAGAGCTCATTAGGCGATGGTTTTGTGTGCTGATAACATGATAAACATGCATGTGTAATGTTGTTTGTTAGTGGAGAGCAGAGCTCATTAGGCATTGGTTTTGTGTGCTGATAACATGATTTACGATGCATGTGTAATGTTGTTTGTTAACATGATTTGGTGTTCATAACTCTGAATATCATATATAATGCGTATCATATGTTTATTTATCTATACTGGGAAGTTTTCTATATGTAACAGGCCGTTTGTAAATTTGGGAAATGTCTAGTTTACAGGGGAGACTCTGCCAAAATTTCGGCAGACTCCCTTGCTTAGGGAACTTAAAAAATGAAACTCAACTTTAATAATGTAGGGTTTAGTCGTGTGTGTACCCATTAGATTCCCGTTCAAGTTTCAAAACAACCGGTTGATGTACCGTGTTGTGTTGGATCTTGAATTGTCCCGGTTGGACAGTTTGGTATGAATTTGTAACCTGTAGGGCGTAACCCATCAATGTTGTATGTGGTCTATCTTGAGAAGTTGAATGAATGTTCATTTGAAATTTCGGTTATGGTGTTTCGTATTGTTCCCAGGGTGCATGTCTGCGTGTGGTGTTTCATACCGTACGTATCTCTGTGTACTCGGGGACCAATGCGAAATGCTGCCGAAATTTCAAATGAACATTCGTTCAACTCAAGATAGACCACATATAATTATGGGATGGGTTACGGATGGTTGCATATTCATCCCGAATGGGATAGGGCCCCACCAATTTGCAACATCAAAGAGATAGAGTGATTCACAACCGATAGTTAAATAAAAATTTAAACGTGTAACATAACAGAAATCGTGCTTGTTAGATATTGTAAATGGAGGTACCGGCAAATCGGCGATGGATGTACAACCGACTAGATGGCAATCGGCGAGTGACTGAGGACTTTATGATGGGGCTATTGGAGTTTATTCCGTTCGCTACGGCAAACACGCCTGGATTTGAAGTGACTCAGAAGATTCGTTGCCCGTGCTCAAGGTGCAAATGCATGAGTTTTGAATACGCGGATGATGTCATGTGCCACCTAACAGAGAAAGGGTTCATGGAAACATACCACTGCTGGTACAACCATGGTGAGCAGTTACCGCGTAGACCGTCAGACGTAACCGTGCAACAGTCTTACTACGAGGTTGGAGGAAACAGGGATACGTACAACAACATAGAACAAATGGTGATGGATCATGTTGGACCCTCCACCGGGCGTATGCTGGAACATAATGACCAAGCAGGTCATGGGGACTCTGACAATGTAGAGGAGGATCCTAATCCGGAGGTGAAGAGATTTTATGATTTGTTGGCGGCGGCTCAGACTCCATTGTGGGACGGGTGCAACAGTCACACTGAGTTATCCGCCTCCCTAGCTGCTTTAAGCATAAAGGCAGATTATAATCTTTCTGGAGGTTGTTTTGATAGGATGGTCAGTCTGATGGGTTCCACCATGCCTAGTAATCACAGAATGCCAGCAAACCTGTACCGTGCTAAGAAACAAGTGGCAAACTTGGGGCTGGGTTGTGTGAAGATAGAGTGTTGTGTTGGTGGATGTATGCTGTTCAGAAATGAGTTTGCAGACGAGGGTGTCACAAAATGTCTGCATTGTAATGAGGAACGCTACAAGACCGTTAAAAGGAGAGGGAAGGTAACCCGGACGGCCAGGAAGAAAATGTGGTACTTCCCTATAACACCGCGTCTTCAACGCCTGTATGCCTCATTGTCCACGGCAAAACACATGCGTTGGCATGCTCTGAACCGAACACAAGAGGGGTTTCTTTGCCATCCTTCCGACGGGAAAGCATGGAAGTGTTTGGATGAGCTATATCCGGACTTTTCTGGCGAGCCGCGAAATGTAAGACTTGGCTTATGTACTGATGGGTTTAACCCTTTCGGTCAATACGGAAGGGCTTACTCTTGTTGGCCAGTCATCCTGACCCCATACAATCTGCCGCCTGATATGTGTATGAAGAGGGAGGTCATGTTTCTATCTATACTGGTTCCAGGACCCAAAAATCCAAAGGCGAACATAGACGTGTTTTTGCAACCGTTGGTTGAAGAGTTATCACAGTTATGGGATGTCGGGGTAATGACATACGATGTGTCTTTGAAGAACAACTTTATGATGCGTGCTGTTTTGATGTGGACTATTAACGACTTCCCGGCCTATGGTATGCTTTCTGGATGGTCCACGTCTGGGAAGCTTGCTTGCCCTGTATGCATGGAACATACCGGGGGGGAATCACTCCCTGTTAGTGGCAAGACAAGTTTCTTTGACTGTCATAGAAAGTTTCTACCGTTGGATCACCCGTTTAGGAGGAACAAAACCGCTTTTAAGAAGAACAAGGTTGTTAATGAACCTCCACCCCGTAGGCTATCTGGTGCACGGGTTTGGCAGAGGGTCGAAGAGTATCCTTACATCTGGGACAAGAGTGTTAAGGAGTTTGCGGGTTACGGTAAGGAACACCACTGGGTGAAGCAGAGTGTGTTGTGGGATTTGCCATATTGGAAAGACTTGTTGTTAAGACACAACATTGATGTGATGCACACTGAACGTAATGTTTTCATGAATATTTTTGACACTGTTATGGACATCAAAGGGAGAACAAAGGACAACGAGAAGAGTCGTCTAGACCTTCCGATTTGGTGTTCTAGGAAGGAGTTGGAGTTGAGGGATGCGGGACGTGGAAGAATGTTTAAACCCCATGCAAAATATGCTTTAACTAGACCACAACAGATTGCTGTGTGCATTTGGATGAATGGGTTGACCCTGCCTGACGGATTCGCTTCTAACTTGAGTAGATGTGTCGACGTGAAGGAGGGCAGGGTGTTTGGCATGAAAAGTCATGATTGCCATGTGTTTATGCAACAACTACTCCCGTACGCGTTTCATGCCTTACCGAAGCCTATTTGGAAACCGTTAGTGGAGTTGAGTCACTTCTTTAAGGAGTTGACGGCTACTTCGTTGAGTGTGGAGAAACTTGTGAAGATGGAAGAAACTATCCCGGTATTGATTTGTAAGTTGGAGCAGATTTTCCCACCAAGTTTTTTTGACTCCATGGAGCATTTGCCTATCCATCTACCGTACGAGGCCTTGGTTGGTGGCCCAGTGCAGTATCGTTGGATGTATCCATTCGAAAGGTGAATGCTTGGTGAACTCTTTAATTTACTTGCAAATTGTGCTTATAATAGTATTTTCTAACTTAACACCATCTTGTTAATGATGTTGAAGATTCTTACGCTCTTTAAAAGATAAAGTGTCGAACAAAGCCTGCGTTGAAGCTTCAATTTGTGAGGCATACTTAGTCGAAGAAATGACAACCTTTGCTTCTTTCTATTTTCCAACGGAGATAGAAACTAGAATGAGTAGAATTCCCCGCAATCTTGGGGTAGCCAGCCGCACAGGGTTTGATGAACAAACGTCGATTTTCAACTATCCTGGTCACCCGGGGGGCAGGCTCACAAAATGTTACATTGATGAGAAAGATCGAAAGGCGGCTCACTTGTACATTCTTCTCAATTGCCCAGAAGTGGAAACCTTTATTGAGTAAGTCATAGAAGTTATATTATACATTCTTAACGTAGCTTTTATATTAAACTTATTTGTTTCTTTCAATAGCTTATACACAGATATGCTAAAACTTGAGCAAAATGATTTAACTGATGACCAAATTCATAGTGAGGTGTCATCCAAGTTCGTTGGTTGGTTCGCGCAACATGTAAGACCCGTATTCCAAGTGTTTTTAAGCCTATTTGCTTCTAACTCCCGTCAATATGGTAACAATGACCTACTTCTTATGTTGTACATAGATACAAGACCCTAACAACCATATTGAAGATTCTTTACTCCAAGCCCTTTCTTGGGGGCCGGTGAAGACTGTTAAAAAATGGCCTATTTACTACGTAAATGGCTACAAGTTTAATATTCTTCAATGGAGTGAAGGGATGCGCACCCATAACTACGGGGTTTGTGTTAAAGGCACCGCCGGTCAGTTGGAAGAAGACTTTTATGGAGTGCTGACGGAGATTGTTGAAGTTTCATTCTCTGGACGACTAAGAAGAGATATTGTTCTATTCAAATGTGATTGGTTCGACAACACAATCGGTGTTGGAACAAAGGTTGACAACAACTACGGCTTAGTTGAGGTCAAGAAGAATGGTAGATATAAAGGGTTTGATCCCTTCATTTTTGCCCAACAAGCTGAGCAGGTTTATTACACCGACTTCCCGGGAGGACATCGGGACTGGTATGCAGTAATCAAGGCCAAGGCCCGAAGTCAGATCACTGACAATGTCTCCGAGGAGGTTGATGACGCTTATCAGCTTGCACCACACGAGCTCAACGATGCCTCTTTGTTGTTCAACATTGATCCAGTCATAATGGATGAGACACTCGCCACTACGGGGGGTGAACACATTGACAAAGACCTTGTCTCTCGATCAAAACGGTCTAGGGCTGATTTGGATACTGATGAACTTGTTCAAACAGATTACCACAGTGACACTGAAACTGAGGGGGAATTTGAAACTGAAACAGACACAGAGTATGTAGTTGTTAAACATATATGCATAGGTTTATATATATCCTGAGACTAACCTTTTTTGTTCATTATTTTATCCACAGATGACGGGACGTCGACTGCCCTTCAGTAGGGGTGGTGGGTCCAGGACCCCGGCTTCCCGTCTGGGGACTCCTACCCCAGGGCAGGAGACCACTCCATCACCACCACAGCGGACCACTCCATCACCACTACAGCAGACCACTCCATCACCACCACCACAGCAGACCACCCCATCACCCCCACAGCTGACCACCCCAGAGCAGACTCCTGGAGTTGGTGGCTTGGAGGACCATGGCCATCAGGCGACCCCACCTCCGGCATCCCCTCTGCCCATGTTGGTACCCGTGCCGGCCGGAGACGAGTAAGTGACTAAACCTCAAATACTTTTATGTTATTTGTATGACACTTTATATTAAACTTTAGTAGAAAGACTTGTTGGTTTATTGGATGTTACTTTAATTAGTACTTGTATAGATTGAATTGTACTGGGCACTCTTCTGTTTGTAACAGGGTAACTATGTAAACTTGGAAATGTTACATTTACAGGGGAGACTCTGCCGAAATTTTGGGTGTCTCCCTAGATTGTGTGTTGTTTTACTCCTAACATAATTGTTGTCATTACAGCTTTGTTGATAGTAGTCGCACTACCAAAGCGATTACTAAGGTTTTGAAGGCCCAGTGGGATGGTCCATATATATCTTGGACAGATGCTGGGAAGGTTGTGCAAGATAGGTGGTTTGACACCTTCTCGGTAAGTTCCTAGCTCATTTATTGTGACTTGATTTGTAAAATAGACCTGTTATTAATTTTGATTTCTCAATTCATTTTACAGCGTGATTACCAGTGGGCGGAGGGTATGATTGATGAGATTAGGAAGGTCTTTGCCACAAAGACCTCCAAAATCATCAAGAGTACCCTTTGGAAGGTGAGGGACAAGGGTGAGCGCCCTCGTTGGATCCCGGAGGACCATTGGGACGGGATGGTCCAGAAGTGGGGCGGGGTCCCATTCCAGCAGGCGAGTGCTCGGAATAGGGCCAACAGAGCCGCCGATGCTGCAGCCTCAGTTTACACTGGGGGTAGCATTTCAACCCTCGAGCACAAGAAAAGATTTGTAAGTATATTTATGTTAAACATTTCTATTATCATTCGTCTTACATGTTTACAAATAATAATCTCAATGTTTTTTGTCCACCACAGGAGCAGAGGGAGCACCGGGAGCCTTCTTTGTTTGAGGTCATGCAAATGACCAAGAAGAACAAAGCCGGTGCATGGGTAAACCAGAAGACTACGGAGCTAGCGGTATTTACTTTTAACTGACATATGCTTATAATTTACAAATCAACTTACTAATCCTATCGTTGTTTTTGAATTTACAGGAGGCGTATCAGGCCAGGAGGGCCGAGAAGGAGGCGGACCTGGTGGCTTCCACTCCTGAAGGGGAGGTTCCTCCCACCCTATCTTGTTCTGACGACAACGCCATCTATATGGAGGCTGTTGGCGGTGTGAACAAGAAAGGGAGGGTGTTTGGATTGGGTGGCGTCGGCACGCAGCTGGCGAAAAAGGGGAAGACCCCTTCCTCTTCGTCTTCCTCTGGTCTTCCGACTGAGGTCGTTCAGGTAATTCAAAACCTGAACGATGAGCTACAGGAGGAGCGACGTCAGAGGCAGTTGCTGTTGGAGCGGCACGAGGCGGACCGACAGAAGGCCGAGGCGGACCGACAGCGGGCCGAGGAGCAGCACGCCGAGACTCGTCGGCAACTTGCTCAGCAGCAGGAGCTACTGATGCAGTTGATGGCGAGGCTACCTCCCCCCACTTCCCAGGCGCCCCCACCACCACCCCAGGATCCCCCACCACCTTGATTGTAGTTCTTTTATTTATACACATTGTATATTTGATTTTTAGTTATGTTATATTTTCATTCAGTATTTAGTTTGTCATTCTTTATTTATTATGTCAATATTTAATGGTAATTACATTCAAATCACAAAGCCTTTCTACCTATCATTAATAATTCAACCTATTTCATAAATTAATTTAATCTATTATTTTGTTTTTAACAATAATTCATTACTTCAAAAAAATTATTTTAATTTAATTATAAAATTTTATCAGCCAATACAAAATACAAAATGTTAAGATATTTTTAAAGCTAAATTAACAAAACCAGTCAATATTGGATCAATTTTAAAAAAATTTAAAAATTCTCTTTAGCGACGGTACCCGTCCGTCGCTGACTTATTAACACTAGCGACGGACGTTGTGGTCGCTACCTGACAACCACTAGCGACGGGAAGCCTTGGTCGCTAAATCGCAACCACTAGCGACGGAAGTTGTGGTCGCGACCTGACAACCACTAGCGACGGGATGCCTTGGTCGCTACGTCGCAACCACTAGCGACGGAAAGGTGTGGTCGCGACCTGACAACCACTAGCGACGGAATGTATTGGTCGCTGTATCACTACCTCTAGCGACGGCACGGGGTGGTCGCTGGTGTCTATTAGTAGCGACGGGGTCCCGAGGTCGCTGTATGGCAACACTTAGCGACGGCAACAGTTATTGGGCAGGGACGATTTTAGCGACGGGCTTACGCCGTCAATAAGTTAGCGACGGCATGTATGTGGTCGCTGATGTGTTTTCGACGAGGGTTTTAGCGACGCCAACTTTCCCGTCTGTGACGCCGTCGCTAATTGTTTTAGCGACGGGAATTCCATTGATTAGCGACCAATTATGTCCGTCGCTAACAGTTGTTTTTTTAGTGGTGAAAGTCCCTAAATGTGAAGCATCTGAGAGGCGGGTCGTAGAACTGTGTTAAGGTAGTGATCGTCTCAGTTTGCACTTCCACTTTTAAGAGCTTCAGAATCCTCCCATGCTTTCTTGTAAAATCCATTTTCTGTATTAAGTTTAATTTTCTCCCCATTGTTTGTAGGCTACCCATGTCAATCCTCTTGGCCTTAACGTGCAATATTTTTCTTAATTCGGTTACATTTGTGTCACAACTATTGGATCTCATGTTAATCTCCATCTTGCTTGAAGGTACTCGCTAAGTTCTAAACAACTTCCTGCAAGAACAAAGAGAAAGGAAAAAAATCAGTTACTGTCATGTTTTGTAAACCGCTACTTATTAATTTATTGGAAAACATTTTCACTTTGAGAAGTAGCGGTCGGCAAAACTCGTGTGAAACTAAAGTCGTGTGGGTCATGGATCTTCCAAACATCGTCAATACTTTGCTTGAAGAGAATTTTTGTTTTCATTTTTGTTTTGACGATTGGGAAGATTTATAACCCAGGACTCAGAAGTACATGAAAAGAGAGAGAGCTGCTCATCTGTTAAAGAACTACTACTTTTTTTATAAAAAAAGTGAGTCATTTTTAGAATAAAGTAATTCTTTGAACGGGTAAGCAGTTCATCAATTTAGATTTAAAGGAAAAGCAAGAATGAGATAAGGTATAGTAAAGTCTGCCCTTTTGTGCCCTAAGTCAGGTTTTTCTGAAAGTCTTTTTCTGGGACCTGTAGCCTGTCTAACAGTGGACTCCTCACATTGTGTGGCTTGTACTAGACTTCTAAAAGGTCACTAGAGCCAAGATCCTACTCATGATATGACCACAACAATAGGGAATCTACTAGGTGCGTACATCACGAAAGGTCGAACTCTAGTTGAGGTTCTTACGATCGCCGGATGGGAAGTACATCCCAAACGACACCGCTACCAACCTCCCCTAATTTAAGCTTCACTTGGGGCCCGGGTATAGGGCGCTACTCATAAGTGTTTTATAAATTGTGAGTGTAGTGTGTGAAAGGGCATTCAATACCTGTACCTTACCCTATCCTGCATAGAGAACAAACACAGAACAATAACACAAAGTCGTCTACCCTAGGGTTCAATAATGTACAAATATCAATAGAACATAAACGATGAGAATTAAACAAACAGAAATCACATACAAATAATGACAGATAATAAAATAAAGGAAAGAAGTCAAATAATTAACAGACTATTAAAAAACCTACGCTATCAACTCGATTGGCTTGACTCTCTAAATTGTCCCTAGTGGAGTCACCATCTGTGTGACCGGGATCGTAACGGGACAGCCGACCCTTAAAAATAAAATGAGTTTTTTGAAATCCTTTCGAAAAGAAAATAGGGAGTCGCCACCAATATTTTTTAGGATAAAAATATCGGGAAAACCTCTTTTTAAAACACTGGTTATGAAAATAAAATTCTAAGTTCGGGAGTCGAATTACAGGTGAGAAAGGTATTAGCACCTCACAACTGTCCGTTATAAAATGGTTACCTAAAATTGATAGTGCTTGTTTCAAAATAGTCTAGAAATTATTTTAACTTCTTTAATGAAAAGAAACATACAAAACGACAAAGCCGACACAAGCAAACAAAACAAACTGAATAGTGACAGTAAGAAATTTGACCAAACAGTGACAGTAAGAAAGAAGAAAATAGTAACCATTGAAGACTAAATAGTGACAGTAAGAAAACAAATAATGTCAGTAGAAAATTAAAACAGTAACAGCAAGAAATGTCAAAGCAATGACAGTAAGAAACTCGACAAAGCAACTATAAGAAAAAAAGTAAAACAGAGTGAAAGTAAAGGTTAACAGAACGTCTCATCCAAATTAACCTTAATTTATACATAAATTTAAAGATGAAAATAAAATTAATGAGATAAAAAAATAAAGTTGATTAAAAAAATATTATTTTTTAATAAAACTATTAAAAACATTAGATTAACAACACGTCACATCTAAATTAACATCATTTTAAATAAAATAATATTCTAATAAAAATATTAAAAAAACATGAGATTAACAAGACGTCGCGTCTAAATTAACCTTATTTTATTGAAAATATTATTTTAAATAAAAATATTAAAACATGAGATTAATAAAACGTCGCATCTAGATTAACCTCATTTTAAATAAAATATTATTTTAAATAAAAATATGAGATTAACAAGACGTTTCGTCTAAATTAACCTCCTTGTGACAATAAAATTTAAAATATTGACTATATAAAATTAATCAAAATAATAACAGAGATATAAAAATTAATAATGAGAAAGTGGGCCCAACAGGAAATGATTCTCGCTCCTACGTATTCTCAAATGTATTGAGAAATCAGGATTATGTAGTTCTTTGAAATTAATTTTTGAAATAATATTAAAATATTTAAAACTTATACTAAAAAACTATTTTTAACTGATTTGATTTTTTAATAAGAAAAGGAATTTAATGGAAGAAGAAATACAAGGCGAAGTACTTCGCACGTACACAATCCTTCGAAGTATAGTAACAACGATGTAGGCAAAAGTAATTTTACACGACATCACTCATAAGATTTTGAAACAATTATTATAAAAGACAATATATAAAAAAACTTGACACAAAACTATTTATTTTAATTTTTTGGGAAAAGAGTTTAAACTTTAATATCTTATTATTTTCATCATAAAAATATATTATTTTTTTTGAGTTATGTATTTTTTATTTTTACTTCTAACATAAATCTATTAAATTCAAGAATAATTTTTATTTAACTTGATTAAAACTAAAATTTATTATTATTATTATTATTATTATTATTATTATTATTTTAATATTTTATTATAAATTATTTTCATAAACATAAAATTAAATATTAAAACATTTATTTGACATTGGGCTTCTAAAGCCTATTTCTCACAAAAGAAGTCCCCCTTTTTTAAAAAAATGGGCCTCACTAGTTGAGGCCCAAAAAGAAAAACCTAAAAATCAAAAAAAAGAAAAGATTAGAATAAAAGAGGGGGGACGGTAGAGAAGAAGAGAGAGAGAGGAGAAAGAGAAAATAGAGAAAAAGAGAGAGTGGGAGAATGAGAGATCGGAAGAGAGAAAAAGGGAGAGAGAAAGGATCGACCGAGAGAGAAGGGGAGCCAGTGGCGGTCGGTGGTAGATTCGGAGGCCGTCGGTGGAGATCGAGCAGAGGAGGGGTTGGGCGGCGGTCTATTCGGCGAGGAGGAAGAAGAAGATATGGTGGTCGAGAGAGAGAGAGAGAGATCGGTGAGAGGGAGAGGGAACGGAGGAGATCGGTGGCTGGTGGGCTCACTGGAGATGGTCGGAGGGAGAAGCTCGGTGGTCGAGGCGGTGGAGCGTTGGAAGGGAAAGCTGTTCAATGGCGAGGGAGAGGGGACAGAGGAGATCGGTGGCGGATTCTCAAAGATGGAAACCGGTTCGGTTCTGGCTGTTCGACAGAGATGGTGGCCGACAGTTTTCGGGTTCTCTTCCTCTTTTTCTTTTGCTTTTGGTTTTATTTTTTAGATGGTTGTTTGATTGTTGGAGGTGGTATGATATTTTGGGTTATTGCTTTGCAGGTTCATGATGATGAAGATGGAGTTGGTGGGGTTGATTAATAGATGAAGAATTGAAGGAGATGAAGATATTGTTCTCTTTGTTTTTGTTTTTGTTTGTTGAATGTTGTTTCTATGATTTTTTCCTGTTTGGTTCTGATTTTTTTTTGTTTGGTGGTTGAATTGTTAATGGTGATGAGGGAGATGAAGCTTTGTTGTTTTTTTTGTTGTGTGAGTTGGTGATGGATGATGGTCCTCTATTGTTCTATTGTTGTTGGCCTTTTATGATGAGGATGAAGAGGATTAGGAGAGGAAGAGGATGAAGCTGGTGGAGCAGGGGACAGATTCCGGATTCTGAACAGAATTTCCGGAATGGAGGGGGGAAATTATTATGATTTTTATTATTTAAAAAAAGTGGTGTTCACATGCTTGAATAAATATGATGAATTAAACGAGTACAATGCGATGTATGTTTGATGAATGTGTTCATTGATTGAGTGATATGTGCTTGATCAATTAATGTAAATGATCATGTGGAGTACGTGTTCTTGTTGATATAATAAATGATATAAGTTTGATGAAATATATGATGAAAGGAATGAATCTTGTATGATGCATTGATAAAATGTTATATAAAGGATAAAAGGGAGAATATGTCTCAGTAGGGATCTTGATATGATATGACGATGAGATGGTGATAGAATGGATCCAATGAGATGCTAATATGCTGAAACGCAAGTTTGTACCCTGAGAAATGATAAACATGTGGACTCAACCCAACTTTAATTTTTAATTATCAGAGGGATGTATTACGACTATAATAACAACTAAAGATAATATTGAAAGGTAGATTAGACAGTTAGCCAATAACTAATAGAAATACACCTATACAATCAGTACAACCCATGTCCTTAGAATATTCCTACCAAGTATTATCATCCCTAGTGACTTAAGATAATTCCTTGGCCAAACTCACTTTCTTTTAAAGATAATTGAAGAAAATTTAAGGGACAGTGTGAAATAAACTTGATGTTAAGAATGAAAATGGTTGTTGAGGGGACCCTACCGATGACGAGCATGATGGAAAATGAAAGAATATGTATGGAACATGCATCATTTGCATATGACGTATGGAAACTAGAGCATACACCATCGGTATGCTGGAGGACATTCATGTTCGGTCTCTGAGGAGAACCTTGGGAGTACAACCAGGACGGAAATCCAATGGCATCAGAGTCACGCCTGAGCCGGGTGAGATGCTGCAAGCCTGGTGTACTTTGACTAAATGATAGATGTAACTATAATCGTAGAAGAGGCAAGTCCCATTTTATGATATGATATTGATCCCTAATAATATAAATAGGACCCGAGAGTCCTTCGTACCCTATGATGAAGGGACTTTATGGGCTCCGGTCGCTCTAATACAGAAACATTATGTTCATGGTAGCCTAAACAGGACAGATTCTGATGATGATGATAATTATGAGATTGATGAGATGGAATTGGGCCCACATGCATTCATGATAAACAATGAAAAAGATTAACTGAAAGTAACGGAACCCATGCATTGCATTACATGATTCTGATATATTGTATGTGATTGTGGTGGTTATTTAATATGTGAATTATTTTGTAATTATTAGCGTAGAATAAAAAGTGAGAGAAAAAGAAAGGGGAAACAATAGCTAGGACTGAATGTTGACAAATAATTTAGAGAAATTAGAAACCCGAGGTGAGGAAGGATTATGTGAATACTTATTTGGGTGTTGTGGGAGGACGTCAGAAATGACAAACCTCCGATTGTATGGAAGAGAGGCTCACCTTTGCAGTTTTTTATAGACCTACATTTGGACACACACGACGTTGTAGAGATTAGCGCAGACTTCGTATCGAAGAACAGATAGACTCTCCTTGGACTGAGGGCAATTATCATAGTTTATTTTCTTTTCCTGTTGTGTTCGAGCCTTCGTGCCCCTGATTTTCAGTATGTATAATGTGTTGGGGAATCCCTGGAACATGAGGAGCGGAAATAAAGGGATTCCATAGGATTTTCAAAGTGCCGTGTTTCAAAGCACAAGACAATCAAAAAAATTCATTTTGGATTACCTCTTGAAGAACACCGAAGCAGTCGTAGCCTCGTCCTTTAGGAGTCCACACGAGCACTCCCACCAGAATCGCAACACTTGCCAACTGCTAGTTTGACAGTGTGTAGCTCTTGCAACTTTTACGAATTTGTGTTTCACTTTAGTGAACGGCCTATGAGCATCTCATGCTATATTTATAGACTTAGGTTTAACCTAATTTGTTCTCTCTAAAGAGTGGGCTCCTTACTCATTCTAAATGAGTTAGGCCCAATAGCTTTATTTTAGTCCAACTAAAATAAAACAAAACATTTTCTGATGGACTTACTCTATGTGTGTGACCCTATAGGTAAAATACCCGGTCATATTAATAATAAATTATTTTATTATTAATATAAAATAAGAGCGGCATCTAGCAATGCATCATTGTGTCCGAATATTATTTAATATCAATATAATCTATAAGTGATAATTATTTAATATGTTTGTTCCTTTTGTCACGATATCCTAATTGGGCCCAAGGCATGGTCGTGTCATCCTTGTACGGCCCAATTTATTTTACTTGATACCGGAGTAGAATTGATCCAAATAAATATCTAATATTTATTCTTTCTAGCATGGCCATGCGTTTTCTTAGTCTTACTCCATCAAGTGGCCTATAGATATCACTCCTGTCACATAGGAAAGACAAATCTCATCTACATCACTCACATCCCTCTGCATAATTTGTTCATTGCCTAATCACAACCTTTATAGTCCTCTTATTATAGAAGACGTTTAATTATATTAAAAGAATAAACTCCTCATGTAGGAATCGTAGTGACTTCAGGTCGAAGGACTACATATACCATTATCACATTGAGAATCGTTTATGACATTCATGTAACGATCCATGCAACGTTCTCATGGTGGGTCTGTCCAGTACATCATTACTCTTAATGTGTACCCGTGTGAAGACTTGATACACTAGTGGAAAAAATGGATATAATCACGGTTAAAAATGACCTTTATTCACAGTTAAAGAACCGTGGTTGTTGCAGCCGTGGTAGTAGATGAGGGTCTTTAACCACGGTTAACAATCGTGGTAATAAATCAGATCTAACCACGGTTGTCGAGCATAACCGTGAATATAACAGACAATGTATATTCACGGTTATAGTAAAAACCGTGGATAAAGAACAGTTATATTCACCTTTGTTTAGCATAACCGTGAATATAAGTAGAAAAAAAAATTCACTTACAGACCATGTATATTCACGGTTATAGTAGGAACCGTGGATAAAGAACCTCTATATTCACGGTTGTCCATGAATATAAGTAATATAAAAAATTCACTTACAGAGTATGTATAATGACAGTTATAGTAGTAACCGTGGATAAATAGTGTCTATAATCACGGTTGTTACCATAACGGTGAATAAACACTGAGGTTTTTTTTAATATGGTTTCTGTTTTATTGTTTCCCAAACCTGCATTCAGATAACCAGCACAATATACAGTATCCCAGCATATCCAGCAACAAACAATATATAAAAAGAATAGTATATATATAACAATTAATTTGATATGAATTCATAACAACCAAAAAAATGAAACTATATACAATTCAGATAAATGTAACCTAATAAAATGTAAACCCTAAATCCTACACTAGATACATATTTAAGAGAATAAAGATCCTATATCTAGCTAAGTTCTTTTGCTGATTTCAATGAAGTATGAGGCCCATTGCTTTCTAATATTATCTACAAGTGTCTTAGAGAAGTATGACCGGTCCTGGAAGTACTGCAAACAATGCACAAAACAATTAGAACAAAAGTTATATTTATTACATGAAATTGATGAAATTGTTAGAAAAGTAGTCCAAATGATGAGACTTACATCTGCCCATCCCTCTACTAAATGTTGTTGGACAATGGTCAACATAGTGTGCATGACGAAATAGCCACACTTGAAGGAACCCTCCTGCCTGTAAGACTACAATGGACATAAAATATAGAATAAGTGAATTCGCAACTTAAAAAATATAAAGATTTGAATGAATACGATAGACTTACCTTTGGGTGCACCCACACAAATTTTCTTCCGCTGGACTTAACTCCAACCAGTCGATTGTATCCAACCACCGCCCTACATCAAATAAAACACAAGATAAGTTAGAATTTATAGGTCCAAAAATGATGTAATCGAATTTGTACTTATTGTTTAAGGATTAACTTACCCATCTACTATAGTTTTCAGGTCTTGTGGAACTGTCCGATGCGTAGTATCAAAGTACAGAGCAAGATAAGCCCGGGGACAGATCACCACAAGCGTCCAGTGAGCGCTGCAGTTACTAGTGATAAGTGAGACTTCAAAATGCAAAAATTAATGACAATAATTATGGAATAGAATATTACCCTTTATGATAGGGGCCCATGTATACAGTCTTCCTAGACTCAAACATCTAATTCTGGATGTATGCCTGGGTGTCCTGCGTGGTGTTTGCTTGCTTCTGTATGAGAGAGGGCTCTAAGAAACCATAAGTTCCTTGGAAACCCAAGTCCACACAAAGTTTTGTCAGAAACCTAAACAAGTTGAGACATGGTTAGCGACAAATAAATTATATAATGAAAAAATTGGACAAAAAATGATATACTTACAGCTCCCACAGCTGAATGATGGAGATGTTTAGCATCGACTTCCCTGAAATAATCTCACACATGTCAGAATGTGTAATGTAAAGTGGTACTGCACTTGGACGGCCGAACACCAGTGGCTCCCATGGGACCTGAACAGTCTCATCTCCTTGCTCATACCCGATGCGCCATAGCATTCGAATGGGATCGTCGGCTGGGTCTGGCCTCTTCAATGCCTATTCCTATTGAACAATTGACAACCATCACAGTTTGTACCATAATTGACAATATAACAAAATTGGTTAGTGTTTAAGGTTTTTACCTATCCAGGGGCAACCTGCAGAAGTCTGTTGAGCCACATCAGAAAGTGGCCCACCGCCTGACCGACGGTCTTCACCTCTGGAGTTGCCACTGGCACAGCAGCATCCTCCTCGAGGACGAGCACAACAGAGACCCCGGACATACCATCAGGTAATGTCTGATGGTGAACCACAGGGCCTAAGTTGTAGACCATGCCAGTGGTAACTGGCTCCTCCGACCCGTCAACGAACAGGTCACATTGACGGGTGTCTAGTGGCTCGACCCCATCATCGTCAGGGTCAGCCACAGCGCACGACCCCTTAGTGCTAACCTTCCGTGCCTACATATTTACACATCAAGCAGAAGTTATTCAACAATGAAATAAAGTGATTACAAACAATAAAATCAAGGAAATTAAATAAAGAATCTAACCTGTGGGTCGCTAGCTGGGGCAGTAGTCTCCTGGTGGTGGCTGAGTGAGGCCTTTATCTCCTCCCTGAATTGGGCCATCTCCTGGTGGAGCCTAGATATCTCCTCCTAATACTCAGCCTTCACAACAGCCACCTTCTGCTCCACCATTTTCTCAAGGGAGGGGGCAGGGTCGGGAGCACCGTAATAGCTGCGGAGGCCTGTGAAATGTGAATGATTAGCCGATAATTGTTTAACAGATAACAAAATGAAAGGATACAGTTATTTCCAACTTACCTACACCTCGACCAACAGCACGCACTCTTCCTGGGTGCTCTGGCCTGCCGATGGCGGTAGTCAAAATATCCTGCCTACCATGGGCTATAAAAGACCCTTGGGTTGATTGCTCAACCAAGGAATCCTAAAACCAAACAAGTTAGTATTCACTTCCTTCACGTAATACCAAAAAAAAGACACTGATACAAGGGGAATACTTACTATCCGTGAGGCGACCTCCTGAGCTTGTGAGGAAGTGTATTCCCCACTCTTCTTGATCCTGGCCCACTTCCATTTGTCGTAGCGTGTAGGTGGGGAAGGGGGATCCACAATACCAGTGTCAGGCTGACTAGTCTGACACTGACTCAGCCTCTCCTGTGCCAGCCGCTCCTCCAACCTACGGTAACCCCTACGTGACAGTGTATGGGGGCAGTCATTCAGCTTCCTAGTCTCCCGAGCTTTCTTTCTGACCTCCTACAATAAGAAAGAAAAATATTCAGAGTTAGCCGTTTAAATTATACATAATTTAATCATTTAAAAACCAATGTACCTGAAACTGGACAGAATGCCTATTTGCAACGAAAGCATCCCAAGTCGCCTGATCAATGAATGGATATTTCTCTCCAGGGAACTTTCCTTGGTCGTCCCCGAATACATACCTACAATTCAGGTACATTTAAACTAAGGATTGGTACAATTTGGTAAAATGTTGATTAAGAATTTAAAGTCCAAATATACCTCGTGGTGAGTATGGATTTGAACAACCTCCATCGCTCAGCCATAATACCGAGGACCTTCCTCCTCGTTATGTCAGAAGATGGTATGTCAAAAGAATCCTACATGAAAGGAGTTAGTCCATAAAGGAGTCCTTATTATGAATTACATGAAATAATACACTAAAATAAAACTTAAATGATATCTAAGTTACCAGAACATCACTCCATAGCTGGTTCTTCACCACCTCCTCGACATTATCCCAGTTGGGGATAATAATGGACACCTTCGACCGAGCCAGGACTCCCAAATAACTGCTAAACTTCGTGGCATTTGGTCCTCCAAATCTACCAGTGTTGACATCCATGTCAACAGGTAACCTCTCTCCCCGGTGTCGCCTAAGTGCAATGTCTGCCATCCGGGTAACACCTCTGCTCCTGCGAGCAGAGGAATCAGTCGCCTGTGAGTCAGACCTAGATCGTCCATCCTGATCAGCCATGAGTATCTGTCCAAACAAGGAAACACAACTGTCAAATATTTAATATAACATTTAATACAACGAATAATTAATATAACATGTAATTCAATGATTCATTAACATGATTAATACCCTATGAAGATGAAATATTTTCCCACAAGCCTTCATGGTGGTCATGACGACTGGCAACTACATCATCTATGTCATGTTCCATGATAGATGTTGGAATACGTGTTGTGGTCGATGGAATTTCCACAATATCAAGATTGGGGTCTCCAATGTATCTACCTTGGATAACAATTGACCACTGTTTGTCAGCTGGGTCAGCAACATAAAAAACTTGCTTCACCTGCGTTGCCATTATGAATGGTTCGTCCTTACGCCCTATCTTGTTGAGGTCTACCAATGTAACTCCTAAATCATCAGTTTTGACACTGTTCTTATTGTCAACCCATTTGCATTTAAACACAGGAACAGTGAAGGGACTGTAATCGACTTCCCATATATCTTCAATCACACCAAAGTAGCATGACTCGGCCAATACAGGGTTGTTGTCCTTTGAAGTTGAGAAATACATTGACTGAGCCACAACCATCACTCCACTATTTTGATTTGTACTCTTTTCATCTTGTGTCCTTGTATAAAACGAATAGTTGTTTATGTCATACTCACAAAAGGTGAGGACATCAAAGTTTGGGCCCTGTGCCAGTCGATGTAAGGTCGAGGAAGCAGATGCATCTTTCAGAACGGTCTTTTGGAACCACTGCATGAAACTCTTGTTGTGTTCATTCGACAACCATTTTTCAGTCATTTTAAGGTTGGTTTTCTTGACTAGCTCCTTGTGAGTGGCTAGATACGGTTGCACGTCGTCCGTGTTATTTAAAATATACAAGTGTGCCTGAAGGACATCATCACGTGGCATGCTCTTGATTTTTTTTCCAATCGTTCCTTTCCCATCTAATCTCCCTTCATGACGAGTCGTTGGAATACCAATGCTTGCAGCATGTGACATGTATTCAGTGCAAAACTCAATTGCTTCCTCTGTAATATATCTTTCCATAATTGAAGCTTCGGGACGACGTTGGTTCTTCATATACCCTTTCAATATCTTCATATATCGCTCAACGGGATACATCCACCGTAAGAACACTGGACCACACAAACGGACCTCTCTCACCAAATGGATGATTAGGTGGACCATTATGTCAAAAAAAGAGGGCGGGAAATACATTTTAAGTTGACATAATATAAGTGATGCTTCTTGTTCCAACACATCCAATTCGCCGGGCACGATTACCTTGCAACCTATGGCATTGAAAAACATACACAACCTTGTTATGACATTTCTCATATTTTTAGGAAGAATGTCATGAATGGCGATAGGCAGAAACTGTTGCATCAATATATGACAATCGTGAGACTTCAACCCAACTAACTTCAAATCTTTCATGGAAACACAAGAGTTGATGTTGGAGCCATAACCAGACGGAACTTTCACACTTCGTAACGATTCACACAGACTTTGCTTTTCTTTTCTGGACAACGTATGACATGCTGAGGGCAAATATGTTCATTTTCCCTTTGATTGTGGATGCAAATCCTGACGTATACCCATCAACTCCAAGTCCATACGCGCGTTTAGGCCATCCTTAGTCTTCCCGAGTATGTTTAAGAGTGTACCAACTAAACTGTCGCACACATTTTTCTCCACATGCATTACATCAATGCAGTGTCTTACATCAAGCTCCCTCCAATATGGCAGGTCAAAAAACATTGACTTTTTCTTCCAGTTGTTTTCTGTCGGGTGCTGTTTTTCACACTTACCAAACTGCACGTTGACGTCTTTCACCTTTTCATATGTCTGGCGACCAGATAGTGGTGGAGGAGCCATTTCAAATTCTTGGGCACCGTTAAATGACTTCTTCAACCTCCGAAATGGATGATTCGCTTTAAGAAACCTTCGATGTCGAAGATAAACACTTTTCCTACCATGGAGTAACCGCATAGAACTAGTCCCCTCTTCACATACTGGACAAGCTTTATGACCCTTCACGCTGTACCCGGATAAGTTACCATACGCTAGAAAGTCATTGATTGTGCAAAAGAGCATGGCACGCAATTTGAATGACTGCCCGGTAAACCCGTCAAACACATCAACACCGTCTTCCCACAACCTTTTGAGGTCTTCAACCAATGGAGTTAAATATACATCAATGTCGTTGCCCAGTTATCGTGGACCAGAAATCATCATCGATAACATGACATATTTCCGCTTCATGCACAACCATGACGGCAAGTTGTAAACAAACAACAAAACAGGCCACGAACTATGGTTTGTGCTCAGGTTCCCAAACGGGTTCATGCCATCTGTGGCTAGTGCAAGCCTAACATTTCTTGGTTCATGGGCAAATTTCAGAAAAATTGTATCCATTTTCTTCCATTGCGATCCATCGGCCGAATGCCTAAGTAGTCCATCAACAACCCTTTCATCAGCATGCCATCTCATAAGTTTTGCATCATCTGCATTGGCAAACAGACGCTTTAGTCTTGGAACTATAGGCAGATACCACAACACCTTTGCAGGAGACCCTTTAGTGCATACCTCATTAGAATCCGCCTCTTTCTTCTTATACCGTGACACCCCACACCTAGGATATCGATGCAGCATTTCTAACTCACCCCGAAATAATACATAATCATTTGGGCATGCATGTATTTTCTCATACTCTAAACCCATAGGACACAACACCTTTTTGGCCTCATAGTTACGGTTCGGAGTTATTTTAAAATTTGATGAAATTTTGGCAGTATTTCGCATTGGTCTCTAAGTACAACAATAGAAATAAAATGGATAATAATTTAGTTAACTTTTTTCCTAAATTAGTATGATGTTTCTAATTTGTGTTATTTTGAAGTAAAAGTATGGTGTTAGAGTATGTATTATTGATTATGGATTATGATGTTGGTTTATAAGACTTTTAAAGAAACACTCGATCAAACTCACTTGTTCACTTAAGGGCATTTGGGCTTTAAAGAAAACGATTTAGTGCATTTGATCCTAATTTCATTTGCAGCTCCCTTATTTGTCCCTCTTCTCAATAGCTCTATTTCACCCTTCATTTACCATGTTAAGCAACAATGTAAGGATTTGTTTTCTTCTTCACCACTAAACGATTTAATCAAAACTTTAGTACTACCAATGTAAGGATTTGTAATGTAAGGATTTGTAATGTAAGGTTTTGTAATGTAAGGATTTGTTTTCTTCTTCACCACTAAACGATTCAAAGAAACACTATCAAACTCACTTGTTCACTTAAGTTCATTGTATGAGTTCTGCACTTTAGTCCCGGACATTTTAAAAATATAGTTTGGTCTCTGACTTTACAAAACCACTTTCCATTTTAAACATTTTTAGTATATAACAATGAATAAAAAATAATGACAGAAATTACAAACATCATACTAACAGTTAAGAACACAGAGGCAGAATTAACCAAACTTAATAACACACAGGCAATGTCAAATAATGACAGAGACAGAGACAAGCTTAACCAAACTTAATAATAACACAGAGACAGAGACAAGCTTCGTTCACCTTGAATAATGAAATAATACCCACACACAGAGACAACACATTCATTCAGGTTCGACTATACGCAAGTGAAAACACACACAAATAGGTTCCACAAACAATGATAGACCATAACAATGAAGTAGACCAACAGTGAACGAAGAAGAAAGGTAATGGAGCACTTACAAGAAAATGGTGCGGAGATGACAACAGCACGAAAGGAAGAAGGAACAAGTGAACGTAGAAGCCCACGACCAGCAAAGAACAAACTCAAGGCAAAGAGGAGAACAAGGAAGAAGACGACAACCAGCGCGAAAGAAGAAGAGAAAGTGAAAAAAGCCTGAAAGGCACGGCTTTTGAAGTTTTAGAAAGGATTTATATTCACGGTTAAACAAAAAATTGTGGATAAATGTTAACTATATCACCACGGTTACGACCCCAACCGTGGATAAATATTAAATCTATAATCACAGTTATAGAAACAACCGTGGACATACAGTACCCAATCATTAAACCTAAGACCTGAACTATATATCCACGGTTGGAAATACAACCGTCATTATAGACATCAATATATATCCACGGTTAACATCATAACCGTGATCATACCCATGAATATATAGTCACCGTTGTGTACACAACCGTGGATATATATTTCAGGTACTATATATCCACGGTTGACTTCTTAACCGTGAATATATATTGATGGGTATGACCACGGTTATGATGTTAACCGTGGATATATAGTTTTCTCTGATTATAACATTTACCTTATAATTTTAAAAATGCCACCGCGCATGTTTTTATCACTGATCCTCTTCAACCCGTGAATATATCCCATTGTTATATCCAATTTTTCCACTAGTGATATCATCTATATCTATAATCTGAGATCAGGTCATCAGTACACTCACACACTAGTCTCAATGTATTTACATGTCCCCATGTAAATACTTGACTAGGGACATTTTAAGAATAAATTTCATATGACCTATTACTCTAAGGATAAATACATTTTAAAATAATTTTAAACTGAAATACTTATTTTATTGATAAGTAGAAAATGATACAAATGAAAAAGCATAAAGCTCATAGTGCATACACTAACATAATGTGTTGAATATGAGCATGTATTTTATATGACTAGGGCATATATAAGATATCTATTCCACCAAATTTATTGTACAAAAAAAAATTCCACATTTTTTTAAAATTTGCAACCTCTGAGTTAAATAGAATGATCTAGTAGAAGAGATGGTTCTAGTTAACCGAGGTTGTTACAACCAACCACTCATATAAATGAAGTTTCACTACAACAAAAATGCCAAATGGATGAATTAGTTTTGTCTACGCTGGTGCAACCGTAGGAATTACTAAATAATTCACACTAATGTCTACGGTTATTAACCAGAACCGCTGACAATACTTTATAATCACTTTAGTTATAAAGGAACCGCTGATATTAGTATTTCAAACTTAAATCACATGAAACGACATTGTTTTTTAAGTATTGGTATTTTTTCAAACCAATATCAATTCTCTCTCTCTCTCTCTATTATTCACTTTGTTTCTCGTTAAGATTCTTATTCATTCCCTTTCTCCTATCATAGAACCATCGTCCACATCGTGCCACTGGTTGGCTCCACCCCACGTTCTTTTTCTCTTCCACTGTTGCACGACATACTCTTTCCTCACTACTCCAGCCTCTACAGCGTCCACCTCTCACTAGTGGAAAAAATGGATATAACAACGGGGATATATTCACGGGTAGAAGAGGATCAGTGATAAAAATATGCGCAGTGGCATTTTTGAAATTATAAGGTGAACGTTTTAATCAGAGAAAACTATATATCCACGGTTAACATCATAACCGTGAACGTAACCATCAATATATATTCACGGTTGAGGAGTCAACCGTGGATATATAGTACCTGAAATATATATCAACGGTTTTAATCACAACCGTGAATATATATTGATGGGTACGTTCACGGTTATGATGTTAACCGTGGATAAATATAGATGTCAATATTCACGGTTGTATTTCCAACCGTGGATATATAGTTCAGGTTTTAGGGTTTAATCACTGGGTACTCTATGTCCACGGTTGTTTCTATAACTGTGAATATAGATTTAATATTTATCCACGGTTGGTATCGTAACCGTGGATATATAGTTAACTTTTATCCACGGTTGTTTGTTAAACCGTGAATATATGTTTAATATATTCACGGTTTCAAGGGGAACCGTGAATATATATCCTTTCTGAAACTTCAAAAGCCGCGCCTTTCACTCTTTTTTCACTTTCTCATTACTTTCGCGCTGGTTATCGTCTTCTTCCTCGTCCTCCTCTTTGTTGGTCGTAGGCTTCTGGGTTCACTTCCTTCTTCTTTCGCGTGCCCTTCTTCTTCTTCGTTCACCATTGTCAGGTAAGTGCTTCGTTGCCCTTCGTTCATCATTGCCTCTGCTGGTTGTATGTACAATGTGCCTGTTCTATTTTCGTCTGGCTGTATGTGTATAATTACTTAGTTGTTAGGCAGGAACCTTTCAATAGTTTTTCCAGTGAAAATGATGGGTAAGTATCTGGAAAACCTCCCAGCACCAAATCGCTCACCAAGCCACATTGTTTTTTTCACATCCTTGAGAATCAAAGCTTCCCATAACTAACAGAAGTCTTTTCTGAAGTCTTCATCCAATTCCCTGTAGACTGCATGATCTAGAAGAACTACAAAATGACTCCATAGGTCAAAGTTCAACTCTCCCAAATTTCTAGGTTTCAAAAAGAATCCAATTAGATAAAAAATTTTGCTACCTTCAATAATTTTGCTACCTTTAGTAACAGGTTTAGAATGCAATCAGTTAAGCATGTAAGCACTTTGCACGACAAGTAGAAAAAATTGAACAAGAATTTTAGAGTTAATATTCATCTGATTGGGTACAGTAATCATCGACCAATTACATGTTGAACTTGAATCAGAATAAGTGACAAATAACTCTACTATAAAGAGAATAAAACACAATTTACATGAGTTCACCATTGCTGTCATAAGTCAACCTTTTCTAGATCAACTCAATCTGTTTCAGAAAGTCCAAATATCAATCTGAAATTTAGTAAGCCTCCTATCAGTAGAATGTGATATAAAGAAATTTGAAGCATATCACACCATGAGTAGATATTCAGAACTTATATTCTAAATATTTGTTTTATTACTTCAAAGCAGATATTCAAAACACCATAAAACTTATTAAATATAGCTTTGAATCTACTCAAATCTTTGAATGAATCCTTATACCCTTCCCCTTAAATACATCTAAGTAAACCATTCAAGTTTTAATAAACTAGCTAACCAATTACATTGACACATTCCCTTCTATCCTATCTCCTAACACTTTGGATGGTAAAGGAGAATCATTTTTCAAGCGTAAATCGTAAATAAATCCATTTGGTGAATTAGTAGTTATTGCTATTTTTACCTTGTGTGCAAGCTCAACCTTTATTTAATTTTATTGTTGTTGTTGTTGGTTGCCTGTATATAATGTTATTTATGTCTATTGTATGTATGTGGTTTTCAATCTTACAAACTCGTAGGCTCATACTAGTTAACTAGTATGAAAGTTGTTGTGCATATGAGTGAACCGTAGTTCCCCGTTTGAGATTCGACACAAATGGTCATTAAATCAATTAATGTCATCGTTTGTGTTGAATCTTGAATTGTCCGTTTGGACAGTTTAGGATGAACAAATATTTTTTATACGTCATTGTTAGTATGTACAAGTTAGGAGTTATTTTAAAATTTGATAAAATTTCAGTAACTTGTATTTTGTGTTGTTCTCTGGGTGCATATTTGGTTATGGTTAAATTTGATTTGACCACTCTCATTTTGTGTACTTAGAGACCAATGCGAAATGCTGCCGAAATTTCGTCAAATTTTAAAATAAGTCCTAACCTGTATATATGAATGACGTATAAAAATAATTGTCATGCTGAATGGGTATAGGACCACCACCTTTGTATAAAAAGTGAGGTTGATCATAGCACCTTGTAAACAGTTGGTATGGATCGGAGTTGGATTTCTGCGTCACGCCTAAGTCTGGAGTACGAGGGGGGAGTTGAATCATTTATAGAATTCGTAGCGAGGAATGCAGTGGGGGTGAATGGAAAGTATTTTTGCCCTTGTGTTAAATGCTTCAACCTGCGTCGAGTAGACTTGGAAGAGGTGCGAGAACATCTACTGTGTGACGATTTTCTACGTAGTTATACGCGTTGGATATGGCATGGTGAAGATGTGGTGGTGCCAAGTAACAGCTCTCAGACTAAAAATCGAAGCTCGATGCATGACAACGATGTCGACATGGATGACCGACTCGAGGATATGATCCGTGATGTAGGGGTAGAAGGTTTTAAGAAAGCTCATGTATATACAACTCTGTGTCAGGACTCTGAGCAGCCGTTGTATCCAAACTGCGTCAATTTCACGAGGTTATCAGTTGTTTTGCGGTTGTTTAATTTGAAGGCCATAAACGGGTAGACGGATAAAAGTTTCACTGACTTACTGAAGTTGTTGAAAGAAATGCTCCCAGCTGGAAACACCTTGTCGAAAAGTAACTATGAGGCCAAAAAGGTGTTGTGTCCTATGGGTTTGGAGTATGAGAAAATACATGCATGCCCAAATGATTGTGTATTATTCTGGGGTGAGTTAGAAATGCTGCATCGATGTCCTAGATGTGGGGTGTCACGGTATAAGAAGAAATAGGCGGATTCTGATGAGGTGTGCACTAAAGGGTCTCCTGCAAAGGTGTTGTGGTATCTACCTATAGTTCCAAGACTAAAGCGTCTGTTTGCCAATGCAGATGATGCAAAACTTATGAGATGGCATGCTGATGAGAGGGTTGATGATGGACTACTTAGGCATCCGGCCGATGGGTCGCAATGGAAGAAAATGGATAGGATTTTTCCAGAATTTGCCAATGAACCAAGAAATGTTAGGCTTGCACTAGCCACAGACGGCATGAACCCGTTTGGGAACCTGAGCACAAACCATAGTTCGTGGCCTGTTTTGTTGTTTGTTTACAACTTGCCGCCATGGTTGTGCATGAAGCGAAAATATGTGATGTTATCAATGATGATTTCTGGTCCACGACAACCGGGGAACGACATTGATGTATATTTAACTCTATTGGTTGAAGACCTCAAAAGGTTATGGGAAGACGGGGTTGAAGTGTTTGATGGGTTTACCGGGCGATCATTCAAATTGCGTGCCATGTTATTTTGCACAATCAATGACTTTCCAGCGTATGGTAACTTATCTGGGTACAGTGTGAAGGGTCATAAAGCTTGTCCAGTATGTGAGGAGGGGACTAGTTCTGTGCGGTTGCATCATGGCAGGAAAAATGTTTATCTTCGACATCAAAGGTTTCTTAAAGCGAATCATCCGTTTCGAAGGTTGAAGAAGTCGTTTAACGGTGCCCAAGATTTTGAAATGGCTCCTCCACCACTATCTGGTCGCCAGGCATATGAAAAGGTGAAGGACGTCAACGTGCAATTTGGTAAGTGTGAAAAACAGCACCCGACACAAAAAAACTGGAAGAAAAGGTCAGTGTTTTTTGACCTGCCATATTGGAGGGAGCTTGATGTAAGACACTGCATTGATGTAATGCATGTGGAGAAGAATGTGTGCGACAGTTTAGTTGGTACACTCTTAAACATACCCGGGAAGACTAAGGATGGCCTAAACTCGCATATGGACTTAGAGTTGATGGGTATACGTCAGGATTTGCATCCACAATCAAAGGGCAAAAGAACATATTTGCCTCCAGCATGTCATACGTTATCCAGAAAAGAAAAGCAAAGTCTGTGTGAATCGTTACAAAGTGTGAAAGTTTCGTCTGGTTATGGCTCCAACATCAAGTCTTGTGTTTCCATGAAAGATTTGAAGTTAGTTGGGTTGAAGTCTCATGATTGTCACATGTTGATGCAGCAGTTTCTGCCTATCGCCATTCGTGACATTCTTCCTAAAAATGTGAGAAATGTCATAACAAGGTTGTGTATGTTTTTCAATGCCATATGTTGCAAGGTACTCGTGCCCAGCGAATTGGATGTGTTGGAACAGGAAGCATCACTTATATTATGTCAGCTTGAAATGTATTTCTCGCCCTCTTTTTTTGACATAATGGTCCACTTAATCATCCATTTGGTGAGAGAGGTCCGTTGTTGTGGTCCAGTGTTCCTCCATTGGATGTATCCCGTTGAGCGATATATAGCACTAAGGGGTCGTGCGCTGCGGCTGACCCTGAGGATGACGGGGTCGAGCCACCAGACACCCGTCAATGTGACCTGTTCATTGACGGGTCGGAGGAGCCAGTTGCCACTGGTATGGTGTACAACTTAGGCCCTGTGGTTCACCATCAGACATTACCTGATGGTATGTCCAGGGTCTCGGTTGTGCTCGTCCTCGAGGAGGATGCTGCTGTGCCAGTGGCAACTCAGGAGGTGAAGACCGTCGGTCAGGCGGTGGGCCACTTTCTGATGTGGCCCAACAGACTTCTGGTGATTGCCCCTGGACAGGTAAAAACCCTAAACACTAACTAGCTTTATTTCCTTGTCAATTATGGTACAAAATGTGATGGTTGTCAATTGTTCAACAAGAACAGCCATTGAAGAAGCCAAACCCGGCCAAGGATCCCATCCGGATGCTATGGCGCATCGGGTATGAGCAAGCTAACGACACTGTTCAGGTCCCATGGCAGCCACTAGTGTTCGGCCATCCCAGTGCTCTTCCAGTTTACGTTACAAATTCTGACATTTGTGACATTATTACGGGGACGTCGATGCTGAACGGCTCCATCTTTCAGTTGTGGGAGCTGTAAGTATATCCTTGTTTTGTCCAATTTTTTCATTATACAAGTTATTTGTCGCTAACCATGTCATAACTTGTTTAGGTTTCTGGCAAAACTCTCAATGGACTTGGGTTTCCAAGGAACTTACGGTTTCTTAGAGCCCTCTCTCATACAGAGGCAAGGAAACACCTCGCAGAACACCCAGACATACATCCAGAATTGGATGTTTGAGTCTGGGAAGTCTATATACATGGGCCCCTATCATAAAGGGTAATACTCTATTCCATAATTATTGTCATGATATTTTGCATTTTGAAGTCTCACTTATCACTCGTAACTGTAGGGTTCACTGGACGCTTCTGGTGATCTGTCCGAAGGACTATCTTGCTCTGTACTTTGATAGTTTACATAAAACAGCTCCACAAGACCTGAAAGATATAGTAGACCGGTAAGTTCATCCCTAAACAATAACCACAAATTCGATTACATCATTTTTAGAACTATACAATTCTAACTTATCTTGTGTTTTGTTTGACGCAGGGCGGTGGTTGGATACAATGTACTGATTGGAAACAAGCCCAAAGGAAAAACAGTTGTATGGGTGTACCCAAAAGTAAGTCAATCGTATTCATTCAAATCTTCAGTACATGTTTTTTAAGTTCCGAATTCACTTATTCTATACTATATGTCCATTGTAGTCTTACAGGCAGAAGGGTTCCTTTGAGTGTGGCTATTTCGTCATGCACACTATGCTGACCATTGTCCAACATCATTTAGTAGATGGATGGACAGAGGTAATTCTCATCGCCATGTCAATTTCTCCAATTTCATCAATTTCATGTAATAAATAAAGCTTTTGTTCTAATTGTTTTGTGCATTGTTTGCAGCACTTTAATGACCGGTCATATTTCCCAAAGGAACTTGTAGATGATGTTAGAAGGCAATGGGCCTCACACTTCATTGAACTTAGGCAAAGCTAGATATAGGATCTTTATTCTTTTATATATGTATGTAGTAGGATTTAGGGTTTACTTTTATTAGATTACATTCAACTTAATTGTATATACTTTCAATTTTTAGGTTGTTATGAATTGATATAGAAAATAAATTGTTATATATATACATACGATTCTTTCGGCATAGTGTTGCTGTGGCATACTGTATACTGTACTGGTTTGTCTGAATGCAGGGTTGGGAAACGATAAAACAACATGCATATTAAAAAAAAACCTCAGTATTTATTCACGGTTATGGCAACAACCGTGAAAAAAGACAAGATTTTTCCACGGTTACTACCATAACTGTGGATATAGATACATTTTATCCACGGTTGTCCATCACAACCGTGAATATAAGTAGTTTGTAACTGAAACTAAACCATACTTATATTCATTGTTGTGATGGACAACCGTGGATAAAATGTATCTATATCCACGGTTGTCCATCATAACCGTGAATATAAGTATGGTTTAGTTTCAGTTACAAACTACTTATATTCACGGTTGTGATGGACAACCGTGGATAAAATGTATCTATATCCACGGTTGTCCATCATAACCGTGAATATAAGTATGGTTTAGTTTCAGTTACAAACTACTTATATTCACGGTTTTGATGGACAACCGTGGATAAAATGTATCTATATTTACGGTTATTCTCGATAACCGTGAATATAAATAGTAAGTTATATTCACAGTTGTTCTTAACCGTGGTTAGATGTGATTTATTACCACGGTTGTTAACCGTGGTTAAAGACCATCATCTACTACCACGGCTTCAACAACCACGGTTCTTTAACCGTGAATAAAGGCCTTTTTTAACCGTGATTATATCCTTTTTTTCCACTAGTGTCTAATGCCTACCACCACTACTTAACAACATGTCTTGTACAGAAATAAGTTGCATGTGTTTAAGTTTGAAATATTTCTTTAACCCGCCATATATGGTCACAATGAAGGATGAAATCTGGTTGGTGGAAGCTCTATTTGAAATAAAGAGAAAACTCACATTTCTTCAATTCCACTTCAGGTACTCAAACCCTAATTCTTCAATCAATTCATCACTCAATAAACCTTTACCCCTAAAATCCCCTCACCTAAACCTAGGGTTTATCTAATTAAATGATTCTCTCTTTCTTTTTTATAGATTTTGATCCTGTATAGAATTGCCCTAATTTCCTTTCTACATTGCACCTTGAGAAACTTGGTTTAAGGGAGGCAACTTGAAGAATTTTGGGTATGTTGATGATAATGGGCTCAAGAAAGAGAACAGAGAAAAAGTTAAAGGTGAAGGCTGAATGTTAAAGGCTATTTCAAGGAAACAAAAAGTGAAAACATAATTTCATTGATAACTCAGAGTAGAGGTTACATGCAACACATCATAAATCACCCCTTAAATCCTAAGGAAAGGGATTCTAGCCATTCATGGTGGAGTAGAAAACCATATTAAAAAATCAAAATTATAAGTATTCGAAAACAAGGATTACAAGAGAAAACTATGGAATTGATGTGAATTCATCGAATGATGAATTCTTTGGCAAACACATAAATCATTAAAAATGTAACATATTTGTATCGTCCCATGGGGATTGCGTTAATTACCACAACCCAGGACAAGTATTATATGAACCAAACAATAATTCAAGGCAATGCATTCTATTTTTGTATTTTTAATTTAAATTTTTATGAATTTTTAAAAAGCAGTAAAAACAATCAAACTACACTCTAATAATTAGGGACGTCAAAACGGGTAGAGCGCAGTGAGCTGGCCCGCCAACCCGTCTAAAACAGGGTAGGGCGAGTTGACTAAATTTATTCCATGATAGATTCAAAATTGTTCTGGCCTACCCTGTATTTTTACGGGTTTTTGGCGGTGTGGGACGGGTTGACTCGACGGGTTATATAATATTTTTTTAAGAATAATAATATAATATTAATAATATCTTATAAAAAATTTAATTACCTATTTTGGATAATGCACTTTACTAGTTTGATTACCTATTTTGATTCTTAGTGTTAGTAATGGTTTGATACTTTAATTACCTATTTTGGAGGATGCATTTTACTAGTTTGATTCTTGGTATTAGTGGTAGTTTGATAACTTTACTCATCTATTTTGAAAAATGAATTTGATTAGTTTAATTATTAATACTGGTTTGATTATTTATTTTGGATAGATATTGAAGTTTTTATTATTGAATATTATTGAAACTTAAATGTTTAGTTCTTATTTATTATCGTTAATTTATTATGAGGAATGAGATTATTTCATTTTAGCATATTACTTTGATTAGTGTTTGAGTTTGAATTGTTAATATAATTATATTCAAATTTTGTATTTTAGTGGTATTTTATTTTTTATTTAATTAACTTTTTCTTATTAAAAATAATAAGTTAATTAATTTTTATTAATTTCTATCCTTTTATATTTTTAAGTGGACCAATCATTAACCAACCTCAAATTAATTTTTTTCAAATACTAAATAATTTTAATTTTAAAAATTTTTAAAGGTTGGCGGGCTAACCCGCCTCGCCATCAAAACGTGGCGAGTCAGAAATTTCAACCTGCCTCCGATAGGGGGCCAAACCTACCCCGTCCCGTATTTTGGTGGGTTGATGGCGAGGCAGGATGAGGCGCTGCGGTTAACCTGCATTGACATCCCTACTAATAATATGAATTAATAACAGAAATGACATTAGGTTGGAATCCACTTCAGCATACAATTTCCTTTAATTTCACATGAATTAAGAATCCATTCCAATTTAGGTCATGTCTGAATTCTCATGGTGGAGAGTCCCAAATTCCTTAAATGATTATCATTATTTTATTACAATTAAACCCTAATTTCTTAGGTATTTAACTATATTGAAACTAATTATGAAAGTTAGGATGAACCCTAGTCATTCATTTAATGTCTTAGGTCTGAACTAACTAAGTGGTAGATTGCAAACCTGAGGACTCAAACATGATTCCTCTCTAGAGAGAATATTTGAATATGCCATGTCGAATCTTCAGATTCAAGAATTGAAATTTAGCAATTGCCTTGTTCTGATATGCCTCAAGAGAAATTTATCTCTAATCAACAGAAATCAATATCCATTATAACTTGATCAGCAGATCCAAACCTTGGGGATTTAGCAATACATGGAGAATAAGAAGATGATTATAGAGGTGTACATGGTTTTGATGGAATAGAGAGAATTAAGAGAGAGAAAATTTGAAGTGAGAGAGTGTGAAAACTGAAAATTGAATATCAAATTATGAAGTTGTGTTAATTACAAATCTAGTTACATATATATACTAACTGAAATAAACTAACAACTACTAACTACTTTAATTGCTAACATGCCCTCTAGGGGCTTATAAATAAATATGAAAACTTAAGTTAAATGAATTACAAGGAATCAGTACATGACCCATTCAAATTTGGCAACTTACCTCACATATAGGCATTATGACCAAATCTGTAAAGAGTCTTATGTTGGCTTAAGTGAGACATGGCTTAAATTTTGAAACAAATTGGGTATCTTCAGGTTACCCAAAACTTACCTTGAAGAATTCCAGAAAATAATATACCCGCCTTTGTTTATCTTGACATTCCCAATTTAATTATTAATTAATAAATCAATCCAATAATTAAAATCAGGATGTTACAATCCTTCCTTCTATAAAAATTTCATCTTTAAAATTTAAGATATCATATACCTCAATGAAACAGCTCTGGGTACTATTGTCTCATCATGTTCTCCCGTTCCCAAGTCAATGTGATACTATTTCCCTACTTCCAAGTCACCTTTACCAATGGAACATCCTTTCTCGTTAAGCGTTTAATCGATTTCTCTATAATCTTGGTCAGCTCAATAGGTATAGTCAAATTGTTTCTGATTTCAACATAATAATAGGGTGTAGCTATTGATGTTTCTTCACAAACAACATTTTCTATTTTTTATAGTTCTTTAGAAAATTTGGGTGGACAAAACAAAGGTTGTTTGACTATGAAGAAAAATATGCTTTGATGGGTGGTATCTAAATGTTGGAGATCTTTTGCTGAATTCAAATGTTTATAGGTGTAGGGGAATGTAGCGCGACAGCCAAGGTTGGAGACTTGGCCTTACCCAACAGATAAGTTTGTTGCTTTTATTGTAGATGCTAGCTTTCATGAATAAAAGAGGATGACAAGTTATGGTGGTGTTATTTGGGACTCTACAGGAAGATGGATGGAAGGATTCATGGGGAATATCGTAGCTAGAGATAACATCTTTACAGAATTGATGGCAATTTTGAGGGTATTGGAGCTTATTGTTAGTCAAAACTTTTCCAAAGTAATTGTGATTTCTAATTGTATTTATGTTGTGAATCTTGTGCTCAAGAAGGTGGAGAGGTTTCATATGTATGCTTTGGTGATTATGGTTACTCGTGAAGGTTTGCATCAAAATCTGGGGTTCTCTTAAACCTAAAGTGATAAACTTGCTAGGTTGAGATTCCTTTAGCAGAAGCAACATTATGTGCTTGATGCCCTTCCTTATGATATTTGTTTTCTTTTACTTTTTTGAGGCCTTAGGTGTCCATCACTAAATCTTTAGCCCTTTTAGTTTGTTTAACCATTTACCAAAAAATATGCATGTTATTGAAGAATATTTATATGATATGATTATATATATACATATATATACTTCTATGTGTACTAAAATAAATACATGTTATTCTTATTAAATTATGTGTTTAATTTTTTTGTTTAAGTCTATATTTTATTTTTATTCTTAAAATTTCAACATTCTTAAAATTTTAAACCTTTGAATAAATAGTTTATATATAAATTATATACATTTATTATGTGTTAGGATCGATTACCTCCCAAATTTGTTGTATTTGGTTAAGTGTGCATTTATAAAATCCCGACACTTATACCTTCCCTTATCACATAGGAATTATTTTCCATTATTACTTATTTAACTATGCTTTATTATAGTTTTTACCTCATAAATTTGTTGGATTTGGTCATATATGATTTTTCAAAACCACACCACATATGTGTTGTCCATTATATCTATGCATATATAGTTGATTATGCATTATCCATAATTTCTCATTTTAAAATTCAAACCAATTAATTATAATTTAAAACGTCATCTTCAAATTTTAAAAATTCATTATTTAGTGTATAAATAAATTATTTAGTATTCCAAATTTCTTTTGTTCATCTTTTGTTGGACCTTTTATGTTTATAATTTTATGTTGTAGCTATGGTTGACATTGTTTACCTGATTGAAAGTACTAAATATGGTGGTGACTAAACATTCAAGTTTGAATGTTATGGTCCTTCACTAAGGTTTATGTCTAATAACGAAAATTCTAATTTGTCCTAGTTGATAGAAATAGTATTATAGAAAGAGACTTTAACTCATTTTCTATATCGGTAGCATAACACGAGAAGGGGTACATAAATGTTTAAAAACCAGTATGAATTACATTTGATGCAATGAAAAGGATCCAAGTTAGTACTAATAGGGCTGCAAACCAAATTTTTTATTAGGTAATTATTTTCCGCACTATTTTTTAAAAAATATTTCATTCGAGACGACTTCATACTCTTATACACTTTTTTTATTTAGGTGAGTGTTCATTAATTGATCCAAATTGCTAAAAACCACTTAACCGATCCAAAAATAACCAAAATTGATCCAACCAAAAATAAAAAAAAATCAAAACCATGAAAAAACCGTTTTTAATGATTAGGTTGGTTCAGTTTTTTGTTCCACCTATGGAAACCAAACTGTACCTTTCATATGTTCTACGCATTAGTTTATGAAGACATGGCTAAAGAGAACCCTAGCTTATTCTTGGACAAAGGGTTGGAGAGCTTCAAGGGACCTTTAACTAGGTTAAGACCTAAAAAGGCTAAGGACATCACACACAAAGCCCTAACCTCATTTTCTATCACCATGCATGGGCCAAAGCCTCAAGACTCACAATTGAAGACCTTTTCCATGTTTTCTTGTAATATTTTAGAAAATTAGGTATTTATGTGTAAAATCATGCTTTGGATATGTTAGGTTTAGGTTTTGGGTCTTACTTGATTATTTCATGCTTATGTTTAAGTTTGGGCCTTGTATTTTAGCTACCTTTCTTAGTTTTATTTAGTTTTAGTGCTTTTGGTCTTAGGAAGAGTGAAGCCCATTAGGTTAAGTGGTGTGCCCCTTAGCCTATATAAGACATGTTCTCCTTTGTAATTCTCACACCTTGAATTAGAGAATACAATTCTTCTTTTTGTGATAATGAGTTGAATTTTCCTCATTCTTTTTAGCTAATAGGGTTTCTTAACGTCGAAAAGCTCTTATCCTAGGGTTTTCTCCCCTTGAGTGTGAGATTTGAGGCTTATCCTCTTAAGGTGGTGCCTCAACTTTCCTCTTTTACATAATCCTTGTTTTTCATTCCACCCTTCCATAACCCTTCCCTCTTTTCCCCCTTTATGTTTTTCCTTTCCTTGCTTTCCATAATTTCCAAATCCTTGGTTTTTCATTTTCCCCCTATGCCATATCACTTCTGCTTGCCTTCATTGAAAAAGAAAGAGAAACACATTCATAAAGAAAGAAGAAAGAGAACTAGATCTCTCTTCATACACCAAGTGCTATCCTAGACCTTGAGGTTTTTCTTCTGCATTTTTTTCCCTTGTATTTACATTTTTTCTTGCTGTTTTATTGCTGGAAATTCTGATTTTAATTTGGTCATTCAAGTTTCATATGCCTTTGTGTTAAGAAAATTTATAAAAGATAAAAAAAGATGCATGTTTCTTACCTCTTTTTTCTAGTTTTTGGAATTGTGTTGTGTCTTGTCAATTTTAGTTTGTCTATGTTTTTTCAGTTGTGTTAGAATTCTATAGAATTCTATTTTTGCACCATTAAAATTCAGATTAGGGTTCTAAAATTTTCATCTTGAAAGCTTGAATTGTGTAGAGCCAAAGTATGTCAATTTTGGTGCAATTTTGGTGTCTTTTCTTTCTTTTTATGCTTTATTTCATTTCGGTTTTTAGATGTATTGAACTCTAAGTTATTAAAAGGCATATCTTTTAATTGACTTTAAAGCTCCAAATCAATTGTTAAACCATCTCACTTTTAGGTGGTTGTTTGTATGCTCAATTTTAGGTGTGTTTATTTCCTCTCCATAGTTTCCTCTAGATTTAAGTTTTGAGTTTTTGGTCCAAAGCTTTAGGTCCATTAAATTCTGAATTTTACGTGTTGCTTTCTTTCATTTTTAATGTCAAATGTTATGTTCCTTCCATGCCTAATTCATATGGAGATGATGCATGCTTGGGTGTACGTAAAAGGTCTTCAAATTAAATTTTATGCATTGTTTTTTAACTTTCGGTTTAGGCCATTTTAGTATTCATTAGAAGTGCTGCAAACGTAATTTTTATGAAGAAAAATGAAATATTAAAAAGTGAGAAAAAAGTGAGAAAAAGAAAAACTTAAGCCCTTAGTCAAAAATACAAAAGTTAGAAAGGTCTTTTGCAAAATAATAAAAGGAAGGTGAACCCTATTGAAAAAGAAAAGTGCGAGCACTTGTTTGCAAATTATTGGAGGCCTAATCCTTTTTGTTAATTGTCTAAGACATATCTCCTTTCAAAATTCTATTTACCTAACAATACTTTTCTTACACAAAATATGTGTTCTAGGTTTCTAGGTCTTTTAAATTGTGCTTGTTTCTTTATGCATTTATTTGTTTGATTTTCCAGTGTTGTCAAATTGTGTGTCATAACCTTCTTAATTCAAAAGTAGAAGCTTCATTCATTTCTTCTTTTATTTCTTTGAGTCATTCCTCTTGTCACATAAAATCCAATTTGAGTTACCCTTTTCTAATTTCACTTTTGTTCTTGTCTTTATATTTTCTAAAGTTTTATCTTAGAGTTTTCATACCTTTGACATTCTTTTGGCATAACTATTAATTCAATATCTTGGGGGTAACATATTTGAGACATTGAGGTAAGAGTGGTATTGCTTGACGTTAAGGAACTTGAGTGACCATTTTTTTCTTTTTTATATTAATTGCGTAACCTTTGTTTTGAGTTTTCTTAAGCTTGTGACATGGTGGTCTTGGATCTTGAAGACTTGACGACATTGGAAGAAAAGCCTTGTAAAAGAAAGAAAAAACTACAAAAATATTGTCATTTTTCTTTGCACTTTAGCCCTTGAATTCTGGGCATTTACTTTAAGGACATTGGACTTTTTTTATGGACTTTGGTTATTTAATGCTTATCATATAAAGGAAAACAAAAAGGTTAAGATTACAACCCTTTCATTTCAAAACTATGCTTTGGTTTGGTGGTCACAAGTATGCAAAGAGAGGAAGAGAGACAAGTTCCTACATATAAAAGATTAGGTAGACCTAAAAGCCTTGCTTAGAAAAAGATATGTTTTATCCTACTATCAACAGGAGCTATTAGCCAAACTAATAGACTCACCCAAGGGTCAAAATCAATGGAAGCTATTACAAAGCCTTAGAAATTGCTATGATTAGGGCTAATCTTGAGGAGGATGAGCAAACCTTCATGCATAGATTCCTCCAGGTCTTAATAAGAACATAAACAATAAAGTAAAGCTTTTACCCCATATTGGTATAGAAAACTCTTACATCAATGCACTAAGGTAGAAAGCTAAATTAATGAAAGGGACTCTTATAATAAAAGGGACTACCACCCTTTTAAGCCCAAGTGGAAAGGCAAGGAGGATTCTAGCCTTAGAAAAAAAAACATGTTTGAAAGAAAACCTAGGGAGAAGGGAGTGGATACTTCTTCTCCAAAAGTTAAGAGTGAGTTACATAAAGAAGGTAAAATCTATAGGAATAACAAAGATAAAAATGACTTCACGTCAAAACCTTCTTCTTCCAAATCTTCTGCCATCAAATGTTTTAAATGTCTAGGTAGAGGACACATTGCTTTTTGTTTTCCTACAAAGAAAACTATGATTTTGAAAAATAATAGGTGCTACTCAAGTCAATCAGACTATGATTCTAATGTTCACGCTTTAAGTGATGACTTAAGTAGTAACTCATATGACAATAAGCATATTTTAGGAGATGATGATGAACTTTAGATGATTCAAAGGCTTCTTGAAAGTCATGTAGAGGCAAATGACTATACATAAAAAGAGTTTTACACAAGATGTTACATAAATGACAAACTATGTTCTCTAATTATGGACAGTGGGAGTTGTGAACATGGATAGTTAAAGGCTACTTCACAAAATGGGTATAAAACTTTTAGATCACCCTAGGCCTTATAAACTTCAATTATTAAATGAGAGGGGTGAGATGCTGGTAAATAAACAAGTTTTAATTTTCTTTACTATAGGGTCATACAAAGATAAAGTGTTATGTGATGTAGTACCTAGGAAGACCTTGGTAGTTTGATAGGAAGATCATTCATGAGGGGTTCTCTAACACCCTCACTTTTAAACATAAGAATAAGAAAATAGTGTTAAATCCCTTGACTCCTCAATAGGTTTTAGAGGATCAACTTCAGATGAAGTTGAAGAGGGACAGAGAAGTAGGTCTTTCGTCTTTCTAACAAAAAGAAAAACAAAGAAAAATCAAAAAAGATAAAGGGAAAGGAGTTGTCATACATGATGGCTCTAAACCTAATCTCTTGGCAACAAAACATGATGTGAAGCAAGTTTTGCTTCTTCATGAACCCTTATATGTCATGTACCCTAATGATACTCCTAACACTTCTATGTGCTCAATGGGCTCCTCCCTTTCTAGCTTTTCCAAAGGAGTTCAAAACATCTTAGAATAATTTAGTGGTATCTATTCAAAAGACATTCTAAATGGATTACCTCTTGTTATGAGCATAGAACATTAGATAGATCCAATCTCAGGTGCTATCTTAGCTATGAAGCCTGCTTATAGATGTAATCCTAAAGAAAGCCTAAAGATTGAGAAACAAATGAATGAGCTCTTATCTAATGGATGGACAAAGGAAGAGTTTAAGTCCACGTGCCTTACCTATTTTGCTTGTTCCTAAGAAAGATGGCTCATAGAGAATGTGCATTAATTGTAAAGCCATTAACAATATTACCATCAAGTATAGGCATCCAATACCTTGACTTGATGATATGCTTGATGAATTAAGTGGCTCCACCATATTCTCTAAGGTTTACATTAAAAGTGGGTATCACCAAATAAGAACCAAAGAATGTGAAAAGTGGAAAACTACTTTTAAGACCAAACTTGGACTAGATAAGTGGCTAGTTATGCCTTTTGCTTAACAAATGCACGTGAAACATGCTAGAGATTTTTGGCTAGCTTGATAGGTGGTATCTAAATGTTGGAGATCTTTTACTGAATTCTAATGTTTATAGGTGTAGGGAAATGTAGTGTGACAACCAATGTTAGAGACATAGCCTTACCCAATAGATAAGCTTGTTGCTTTTATTGTAGATGCTAGCTTTCATGAACAAAAGAGGATGACAGGTTATGGTGGTTTTATTTGGGACTCTATCGGAAGATGGATGGAAGGATTCAAGGGGAATATCGTAGCTAGTGATAACATCTTTACAGAATTGATGGTAATTTTGAGTGTATTGGAGTGGTCATATTTGACTCGCAAGGTGGAGAAGATAAAGAGGAGAATGAATTTCAACACCTACCATTATCTTCTTTTGAATTATTGTAATTTCAATCCCACCAATGTTGAAAAAATGCATTAATGATCAGAAAATGAATGTATAGTATCATGATATCTTGCCTATAAATAGATGCTTGAAGTTGTAAGGAAGATACACAAGAGATACATAAGATATATATGCTTTAGTTTTCATTACATTTCTATATCTTTGCTTTAGTTTCTTAAGTTTTAGTTCTTTCTCTTGCTTTATTTCTTTGTTCTATATTCCATCCACTCAAGTTATGGTTTTTATTTCCCTTCCTCAATATCAAGTAAGTTAATTTAATATTAGCTTTCATTGTTAAAAATTATCATGGAAGCTTAATCTTTTAAAATCAACTCAAGGAATTTAATTTTTCTTTATGTTAACTTTAAGTTCTTGCTCTTAATATTTTGATTGAAGATAATTACTTTTCTTTGTTTCACAAACACTTATGATGGTAGATTATTTAAGTGTATAACCGATTGGTATATAATTAAACAATCTATAATCTAACTGATGTTGGTTGGTTAATCAATAATCAATTTGAGAACAAAGATTAAGTCACTAAATAAGAGATTTCTATTTAGTTTCTTAACTCAATCAAACTATGATTTTAAAGTTATTTTAGTAATTAATAAGAATATATCAATTGATTATTCTTATTAGTTCATTAATTTGATTCTAGAAGATTTTCTAGAATATAATCATTTAGGGATTCCAAATGATTCCAGATTGAGAAATTAATTATATTTAATCATATTTGTGATCAATGATTGGTTAAGTAAAGATTTATTAATTCCTTGGGTTGGTTGTTTCTAAATTTGATTATTCTCACTCATAAATTTACTTTTTGCACTACTATATAATTACTTAATTTTTCTTTCAATCTCAATACAACCCCCCCCCCCTTTGTTATAACTAAATTGAGTGTAACTAATTGAACTAAGGTTCTCGAGAGACGACTAAGGTTGTTCACCTTATACTATATTAATTTAACTTTTTATTTGACCTGATAACGACAGCGTGTCAAATTTGGCGTCGTTTCCGGGGACCTTTGGTCCTAATTATTTGCATTCAATTACCTAATATGTTTTACATGTTTTTTTGTAGGTGTGTTGAAGATATTCAGGTTTGGTTGAATGTGAGCTTATAAAAAAAAATTTAAAAAAAATCCACTTTATTATATTCTTATTTATTTTCTAGTAATCTCATTTTCAACCATTGAAAAAAAAATATAAATATAAAAAAATCTTTAAATTTTTAAATATATGTTCTAAGCATTACATAATTAAAATTATAACTTTTTCCTTTTATTACATAGTTGTAGTATTTTGTTACAATATATGTAGATGTATATTGTGCATGACTAGATCTAATCCCGAACCACTGTATTCTTTTGATCCTGAAATAGATAGAACATTTCATCAATTAGTTAGATCATCTAAGAAACTATTAGACAATAATAATAATAATAATAATAATAATAATAATAATAATAATAATAATAATAATATTCTAGCTAATAGCATAAGTAGTGAAACTAAACCTTCAACTTCTGAGTATTTGTATAACATGGCTGAAAAGACATTAAAAGAACTAGCTACACTAGATGTCACTAGTCAAACATCATGCATCTTATATCTTGAGGAAGATGTTCCATTTGTGCTTAAAATTTGTTTAGTTCATTTGTTATCAAAGTTTCATGGTCGTGCAGGTGAAGATCCTCATAAACACTTAAAAGCATTTCATATCCTTTGCTCTACCATTAAACCTGAAGGGGTTTCAGAAGAACATGTAAAACTTAAAGCTTTTCCTTTCTCCCTAGTATATATCGCTAAGGATTGGTTATTTTACCTTCCTCCTGGCTCAATTACAAGTTGGGATGACCTAAAGAAAATGTTTCTTAAAAAATTTTTCCCTGCTTCAAGAACTTCCTCAATTAGAAAAGAAATATGTGGCATCCGGCAACATGATTGGGAAAATCTTTATGAATACTAGGAAAGATTTAAAAGATTGTGTGCTAGTTGTCCCCATCACCAAATTATGGACCAACTTCTCATACAATATTTCTATGAAGGTCTTAATCCAATGGATAGAACATTGGTTGATGCAGCTAGTGCTGGTGCTTAGCAAAATAAAACTACATATGCAGCAAAAACTTTAATTGAGAACATGGCTGCTAATACTCAACAACATTCCACTAGAAATAATTCTGTAGTAATTAGAGGAGTCCATGAAATTAAAACTACTAATGATGGAGATAAAAAATGGGAAAGTAAATTTACTAAACTAGCAACACTTATGAAACATATTATCGTGTCTCAAAAACAATAACCTACAACCCGTGCTAAGGTATGTTCTATATGTACTTCATAAGATCATTATACCGATTATTGTCCTACACTGCAGGAAGCTAAAATTCCTAATGAAAATCCTCAAGTATGTGCTGCCAACTTATACAATAACAGACTGCCACAACAACAACAATAATTATGATCTTTCTTCTAACAGATATAATCCTAGTTGGAGGAATCACCCTAATTTAAGATGGGGTAATTCCTCACAACAACCTCATGCACCTTTTTAGGCAAACACTGGACCAAGCAGACCATATCAACCTCCTCATGTACAACAACAAGCTACACAAATAGCTGCACCTTCCACCGAGAAATCAAATTTAGAGGAATTGATAAAGCAAATGTCAGTAGATAATTTGAACTTCCAAAAAATAACTGAGGCTACAATTCAGACTCTTAAAAATCAAATTGGTCAATTTGCTACATCTTTAAACAATTTGCAGTCTCAAGGTTCAGATAAGTTGCCCGCTCAGACAATTGTCAATCCTAAAAATGTAAGTGCAATTACTTTAAGATCTGGTAAAGCTATCCATAGACCAAACAACAACAAACTAAAAATATTATTGTCATAGAAAAACATGCAGAAGAAGTTTTAGATAATTCAAGTAATAATAGTAATGATATATCTCTTATAAATCCTCCTTCTGCAGTTGATCCTAATAAACAACATATCCCTCTTCCATTTCCACAAAGACAAAAATCTATACAAAATAAGAAAATGGATGAGAAGATCTTGAAAACACTTAGAAAAGTAGAGCTAAATATACCTTTATTAGAAGCCATCAAGCAAATCCCAAGATATGCCAAATTCCTTAAAGAACTATGCAATAATAAAAGAAGACTAAAAGCCAATGAAATGATTAACATAAGTAGAAATGTGTCTGTATTAATTGAGAAACCTCTGTCATATATACCAGAAAAATGTAAAGACCCTAGGACGTTTACCATTCCAAGCATAATAGGCAATAACAAATTTGAAAATGCCATGCTAGACTTAGGTGCTTCTATTAATGTTATGCCTATGACTATATTTACTTCACTTTCCCTTGGACCTTTGCAAACTACAGGTGTGATTATACAATTAGCAAATTGAAGCTCTGCACATCCTGTAGGAATTATTGAAGATGTCCTTGTTAAAGTTAACGATTTAATTTTTCCTGCAGATTTTTATGTTCTAGATATGGAAAGTGAGACTTCCACCAATAAAGCTCCAATAATTTTAGGTAGACCATTCTTAAAAACAGCTAGAACAAAGATAGATGTGCATGCAGGAACACTTTCCATGGAATTTGGAGATAGTGTGGTTAGATTCAACATTTTAGATGCTATGAAACATCCTACTGAGGATCATTCTTTTTTTTAAATTGACTTAATAACTGATTTAGTTGATGATAATATTATTAAGTTGTTTGATGATGTTGATTTTCCTGTATTGTCTGATTTTTGTGATTCATTTGTTTGTGATTGATTCATGGATTCTCATCAATGCAATGTGTGTGCTGAAATTGAGAAATTCTGCTTAATGATAATAATGATCCACACTCCCTTAAAATAGAAAATATAGTTATAGATGTTGTTTCAAAAGAATCAGAGTGTAATAATTTGATTAAAGTAGTTACAAATATATCTGATTATGTTAAAGTACAAGTTGCTGAGACAAATTCAACCAAATTGATTCCTTCAATAATGCAGCCTCCTATGTTAGAGTTAAAACCTCTCCCTGAACATTTAAAGTATGCATATTTAGAGGAAGATAAGAATCTTCCAGTGATTATTTCTAACAAATTAAATGTTGATCAAGAAACAAGATTGTTGCAGATTATAAGGAAGCATAAGAAAGCAATTGGTTGGACTTTAGCAGATATCCCAGGTATTAGCCCTTCCATGTGTATGCATAGAATTCTATTAGAGGAAGAAGTTAAACCAGTAAGGAAACTACAAAGAAGACTTAATCCCTAGATCCTTGATGTAGTTAAAAAGGAGGTAACAAATTTATTACAAGCTGGCACCATTTACCCTATATCAGATAGTACTTGGGTCAGCCCTGTACAAGTGGTTCCCAAAAAGTATGGAATCACAGTGGTTAAAAATGAAAATGATGAACTAATTCCTACAGAAATCCAAAATAGTTGGCGAGTATGCATTGATTACAGGAAACTTAACAAAGCAACCTGAAAGGATCACTTTCCTTTACCTTTCATTGATCAAATGTTGGAACGACTGGCAGGTAAGTCACATTACTGCTTTCTAGATGGATTTTCAGGTTACTTCCAAATTTATATTGCACTAGAAGATAAAAAAAACAACATTTACATGTCCTTTGGCACTTTTGCTTATAGGATGATGCCTTTTGGCTTATGCAATGCCCCTGGTACCTTTTAATGATGCATGATTAGTATCTTTGCTGATTTACTTAAAAATTACATGGAAGTATTTATGGATGATTTCACAGTATATGGTTCATCATTTGATGCTTGCTTAAATAGTCTAGATAAAGTATTACATAGATTCATTGAAACTAACCTTGTTCTTAATTATGAGAAATGCCACTTCATGGTAGAAGAAAGAATAGTTTTAGGCCATGTAATATCTAAAAAAGGCATAGAAGTAGATCCTACAAAAATTGATGTAATTTCTCAATTACCTTATCCTTCTTGTGTACGAGATATTCATTCTTTTCTTGGTCATGCAGGTTTTTATAGAAGGTTTATAAAAAACTTCAGTGAGATAGCCCTTCCGTTGTCTAACTTACTACAAAAAAATATAACATTTGACTTTAATGACAAATGTAAAGAGGCTTTTGATTGCTTAAAGAAAGCCTTAACTACCACTTTTATCATCCAGGCACCAGATTGGTCACTTTTATTTGAACTTATGTGTGATGCATCAAATTATGCATTAGGAGCTGTTCTTGCTCAAAAAGTAGGTAAAGTACAACATGTTATTTATTATGCTTCACGAACTTTGGATACTGCACAAATAAACTATACTACCACAAAAAAAGAACTACTTGTTATTGTGTTTGCACTTGATAAATTTAGATCTTATTTACTCGGTTCAAAAGTGGTTGTATTTTCAGATCATGCAGCATTAAAGTTCCTTTTAAAGAAACCAGATGCAAAACCAAGATTGATCAGGTGGATGTTGCTGCTCCAAGAATTTGACATTGAAATTAGGGATAAAATTGGAGCAAAAAATTTAGTGGCTGATCACTTAAGCAGAATTAAAAAAAGACTTAAACCAATTTCCATTAGAGATGATTTCCCTGATGAACAACTTATAGGAATATATGATTCCACTCCATGGTTTGCTGATTTGATAAACTACTTAGTTGCTTCTATTACTCCCATACATGCATCTAAACAAAAAATAATAAAACTAAAAAGTGATTCTAAATACTATGTTTGGGATGATCCTTACTTATGGAAACTTTGTAGTGATCAAGTCATTAGAAGGTGTGTACCTGAAAATGAATTTTATTCCATTCTTACATTTTATCATACATATGCATGTGGAGGACATTTTGGACCTCAACGTACAACAAGGAAAGTATTAGAATCTGGTTTGTATTGGCCAACAATTTTTCGTGACACATACACATTTTGTAAATCTTGTGAACAATGTCAAAGAATGGGAAACATATCTCGTAGTAATAAGATGCCTTAACTACCCATGTTATTTTATGAAATTTTTGATGTTTGGGGTAGAGATTTCATGGGACCTTTTCTTGTATCTTTTGGTTTTGTTTATATACTACTTGCAATCGATTATGTGTCTAAATGGGTTGAAGCTAAAGCTACTCGAACTGATGATTCTAAAGTTGTTGCAGATTTTGTTAGATCACACATGTTTTGTAGGTTTGGTGATCCTAAGGCCATCATTAGTGATCAAGGATCACATTTTTGCAACCGTAAAATTGAGTCCATTCTTAAAAAATATGGAGTTATGCATAAGGTTTCAACACTTTATCACCCCAAACAAATGGGCAAGCTGAAGTGTCCAATCGGGAATTAAAAATGATCCTTCAAAAAACAGTACAACCAAATAGGAAAGATTGGATCAAAAGGTTAGAAGATGCTCTTTGGGCTTATAGAACAGCTTATAAAACACCTATTGGAATGTCACCCTATAGGATTGTTTTTGGAAAATCATATCACTTACCTGTAGAAATTAAGCACAAAGCTTATTGGGCAGTAAAACAATGTAACTTGGACTTAAATGAGGCTGGTAAAGAAAGGAAACTCTAACTACAGGAACTGGAAGAAATTCATTTGGAAGCTTATGAAAGTTCTAAAACCTATTAAGAAAAAGCCAAATCCTTTCATGACAAACCGGTCTTGAGAAAAAACTTTTTTATTGGACAAAAAGTTTTATTGTATAATTCACATCTAAAGCTTATATCTAGTAAGCTTCGCTCTAAATGGGCAGACCCATTTGAAATAACTAATATATTTCTTTATGGTGTGATTGAAATTTCAGATAAAGCGATAAATAAGGTTTTCAAAGTAAATGGGCACCGACTTAAACCTTTCTTTCAAGGGTTCCAAGAGCACATAGATACGGAGGTGTATTTGTGTGATGCCAAATATTTTGACTAATTTTTCCTAATAACAATATTTATAAAAAATAAAAAATAAAAAAACGGATATCAATTAATTACATCATTATTTTTTTCGGTGCTAACACTTGTCTTAATCATTATTACTATTATTGTTTTGGCATTATTATCATTTTCTTGCAGTAGTTAAAAGGTCATGGTTAGGCTCGTGACGTTAAACAAGCGCTTGATAGAAGGCAACCTATCACCTTTTCACCTTCTTCATCTTTACTATTCTTTATAACCTCGTTTTCTATTCTCTCTTTTCTAAACAGCTACAACTTCAAAGTAATCTGACAATGGAACAAACCCTTGCAAAACTTAAGAAAAGATTCCTTACACTTCCACGCGATGTGGTTGTAAAACTTTACAAAGCTCGAGTTCAAAGGTTAAAACTACTCATATATTTTGGCATTCCAGAGGATATTCGTTGGCTTATTGAAGCAAAGGTATGTCTTTCTGGTGAATTACACAAGTTTTATATAAAACATTTGCCAGGTATGGGATGTAGTTCTTATTCCAAAAACCAAAGAGCTAAGAGGATGAGAGTTTGCCATAAGTGTGCAAGATGGAACTATGATACACGTTGTAGAAACCTTAGAATGGTATGTATAAATCAGGAGGACAAAATTAAATTTATAAAGGATGGACTGAGTAAAGAGTGCAACTTGGATAACTTAATCTAAACTCTTGAGACGCATCCATGTGGAATTGTTCAAGGAGTCCTTTTGAAATTATATGATCTATTCATTCAAAAAAAATAAAACTATAGCCTTGGGAATCTGGCGTTAAACGACCCTGTTTTCCCGTTTATAAGAAAACTGGATGGGTAGCAAAAACCTCGACTCATAGAAGGCGTTTAAGCCATTACTAGACGTAAAACCAGAGGAAGATGTGAGCCACAATCACAACTACTGTACATATTTACTGTTGTTTTCAATGTTTTACTTTTCTGAATTCACTTTGACTTTTAAAATTACCTGTTTTTATTTTCTTCAATCATGTCTTTTCAAATTTCTTTAGTACCGTCATTTCTTTTTATATGATAATAATTGTGTAAACTTTTTATCTTTCATCAATTATTTCATCTCAATTTTCATCTATATAAGGGCGCATAACTCTATATAGAAAACACAAAAAAAGATAAAAAAAATCAAATCCATTTGTGTGTTTGGTGGATCCAACAATGGTAATTGTAAGGAGTACCTAATAGCAGCTACTAAGTTGGGAAAACTATTGGCTGCAAAAAAAATAAAGGTCTTGTATAGAGGAGGAGTACAGGGTTTGAGAGGCTCCATGGCACTATCTGCACTAGTTGAAGGAAGCAACGTCTCTAGTATCATCCTACAACATGTTGGTATTACACCAGCTATTACTGTAGGAACTGAGGTAAAAGTTACAAGCATCCATCAACGAATGGCTCGTATGGTTATAGGTGCTGAAGCCTTTATTGCACTTCCTGGAGGTTTTGGTACTTTTGAGGAAATATTTTGCATTGCATCATGGTGTAGCATGAACCCTCATGAAAAGCCATTAGGATTGTTAAATATTAATGGTTTTTATGACAGTTTGTTAATGTTTTTAGATAAAACTATGGAACAGGGCCTTATAACTCAAGATGATCGATCATTCATTCATGCTTCGTCAAATGCAGATAAATTGATTGATATTTTACACGGCTTTTTACCCCAACCTCAACCCCTCTTGAAGCAAGATAAGGATCACACACACAAGAGAAAGAATCTAGAACCAGACACCACCCTACGGTTATAACTTCTTTCTCACCTTTATCTTTATTAAAAAATAAAAAAAAGAAAAAAAAAGAGACTGTGGAAATCATATAAGACACTAAGGACAATATCTTGAATAAGTGTGGGGGGGCTGAGTTATATATATATTATTATTTTTTTTGTGAGGAATAGATAGAGTAAAGATTAATTTAGGAAAGTTGCATCTAAAGTCATAAAGATGCATCTTTGAGAACCAAAGTCTTGAGACGTATTCTTCACTATATAGTTTCATTATCACTTTTGTTTAATTTTTTTTGTTTTAAACTAAAAAATAAAAATAAAATTGAATTTTATCATGAGTACTTTAGTTGGGATGGGCTGAGTAAAGAGTCCAAACTGACGCATCCTCGCAACACATCTCACTCGGATAACCACAATCGTTTCACCTTCTTTATCAAACTTTAAAAAAAACAAAAAAAACACACACACATAGCCATTATCTTTACTTTAGTGTCAGGTATCCTTTGCCTTTATCTTCACCACAATCATTTCCATTCGACATCAACCATTCCGCAACCATAAACATCATCTTCATCATTCTCCAGCTGCCACACTTTGCCTTCATCCTTTTCTTTCAAATCGGAGCCTCACCACACCACTAGGCAATCATCAGGTTCTTTATTTCCTCTTAATGGATGATATAGCAGAGTCTTTCTATAGGCATACAAATGAATTACGATGTATGTTATTGCTCTTGATGCTACTCATGGTTGTGTTGATGATATTTTTCTTATGGGTTCTAACACAAGGCCTATGAAACTGGATTGTATGACACAATCAAATTGTTCAATTATACTAACCATTTCACATGTAATTAAACTGATCAATTTGTTGTAGGTATCTTCGTTACTAAGAGCCCTTAAAAAAAGTACAGAGCAAGAAGCATAAGGAACCAGATCTTGACACCAATATTTGGTTATGATTTATTTTTCCTTCTTTGTTTCTTGTTCAAAAAGAATCATTATTTCCAGTCTTTCATTTTAAATTCTACATGCTTTTCACTGATTTTTTTTAGTTTGTCTAAGTAATGAGTAATTACATCACCCTTGTCCAATATTTCATGACATGTTGTGAATAATTTCCTTGCATATTAATTTAATAAGTTATTTGTGAAGATCAAATTGTATATGAATTGTGATAGATTGACCACCCTCGGTGAGATTTTGAGCTTAATTGGATGGACCAGATTATGCCATCTTTCTTTTGTTTTTGATTGACCCTTATTTATTAGTATTCTAGAACTTGACTTGTTTCTATTTGATGTATTATGTTCCATATGCATGCTTTGATGTAATTAAGGCCATTTTTGTTTTAACCAAACACTAGCTGTCAACACCTATCTGTTGTTCAAGTGGCCTCAATACTCAAGAGGGGGGGTGAATTGAGTTTTAAAATTTTTGATTGGAATACCTTTGAAATTGATTTTTATAACCAAGCTTGTGAGATTATGCAAGTGAAATAGAATGGAGGATAACAAGCAATGCACTATAATGAGAAATGTTGCTGAAGCAATTTACCAAACACTTGGTGTGCAATATTAGAGATATAACAAGTTAAGCAAGTTCAAGTATGCTCCTCTCAACCAATCAATACCAATCAACAAATATGCAGTAAATGAAAGTAAAAGAGTAAGGAAGAGAAGCTTGCAAACCGATATAACGAGTTCCACCCAATCCGGTGTACGTCTCGCCTCTAAGCAACCCACTTAGAGGATTTCCACTATTGTAGATTAGAGATACAACTTTGAGAAATTGCGGCTTCCTAGTGTCCCACACTCAAGAACCCAATCCTCACAAGTATAAGGGCAACCCACCCAATCTCTCAATCTCACAATATCCCAAAGGTTGAATCCACAACCTTTGTAACCACTCAACCTAGAGTGAATAACCACTCAACCTAGAGTGAATAACTTGTGTGTTTGGTGTTTGTTTACAATCAATACACTCTCTCAATAGAGCAGATATACAAATGAAAAGCTCTCCCAAATTCTAATCTCTCAAGATGAGAGGATATACAAGTGAAAGTACAATATGCAAGAAATAGGCTTACAAAGCACAAAATAGAGCTATGAATTGTTGCTTCTTAGTTGTGTGTTTGTGCTTGTCTTCCTCTTCAATTTATAGAGCCAAGATAGCAGTTAAGGTGTGCCCTAGTTCGTCATAGCCGTTGCACTTAGTGGAAATTTGAAGAATGGTGGAGACATGACCTGGTTTCCCACTTAAATCTGTTTTTCCACTAGCGTAATCGATTACACCCTCGCGTTGTAATCGATTAGCTTCAAGTCAGAGAGTCACTAATCGATTATTTCACTTCCTGTAATCGATTAGCATTCGTACCTGATGCATTTAATTTGTTTTCGCAGCATCCTAATCGATTAGCATGTCTTGCAATCGATTACCTTAAATCCAGTGACTCACTAATCGATTATATGGTTCCCTTAATCGATTAGCTTTCATACCTGATGCATTTTGTTCCATTTCTGATTGTTGTAATCGATTAGTCTCTGGTGTATAATCGATTACCTTAATTCCAGTGAGTACCTAATCGATTGTTCAGCTCCCTAATCGATTAGCTTTCATACCTGATGCAATTTCTTCCAAAACAGAAAGCTCCTAATCGATTAGCATCTGTGGCCTAATCGATTAGCTTCGCTGTTACTTCAATTCTGATTTCATGTCTTTGTTTTTGCATTGTTTTCTTCAAGAGTGTTTGTCATTATCAAAATCTTTGCACATCTTTGGACCTGTTAACATATTCAAACACATTCTCCCCCTTTTTGATGATGACAACTATGTTCATCTCTTGAGGGTTGTTAGTTTAAATAATATAGACTTATCTTTTTGCAAAAACAACTCTGCTACATTATCTCTTTTTCAAATAGCAGATGACCAATTTCAAAAATTAGAGTAATCACATTCAGCATCCAATGTCTTATCTCATTTTATCTATTGTTTATTATCTCTTATCTATAACTCTCCCCCTATCAAAAAGAATTTAACAAACAGATAATATTTTTCAAACAGAGCATCTATTATCCATATTCTTAGTATCAGAGCATATTCAAGATTGTAGTGTCAGAGCAGCTATCAATATTATCCATATTTAATTATCCAGATTTTTGTATCAGAGCATTATCCAACATATGAACATATATTCTTCTCCCCCTTTGTAATCATCAAAAATAATTAGAGCAGTGAAGAGAAATAATATAAACTGAAATAAGATACTTTTATTGAATTAATAAAACATGGGAAATACAAGAAGTAAAATTGTTCAAAATTCAGAAAACAAAAAGAAACCAACAGCTAAACAAAACATAACTAAAAAAATCTAATTATCCGGGTTGAAGAAGCGGATTTCTGCAATTTGGTGAGCCAGCTCTTCATAACGCTGCTGCATCATCTCAAAATGTTGCTGCTCGGTCATTGAAAACTCTTGGAGGGAGTTTTCAAGTCGATCGAAGCGGCGATCAAGATGGGCGTAGAGAGATGCAAATGGGTCTGCTTGGGGTGCAGATGAAGAGGCTGATGGTGCAGCTTGTGGTTGAGGTGGAGGAGGAGGAGGAGAAGCAGGTTCAGCAAAGGGGTTGGCACCATGTTCCCGGTCACTCCTTAGAATCTACATTCCAGCAATGTTGACCATGCCCATTTTATTTAGGTGGGAAGTGCCAATGCAAGCTCTTGGGGGCACTTTTTCAGAGAGTTCCCCTGCCAAATCAACACCACAGAATTTAAAAATTTTGGTGAGGAGGATACCATAAGGGAGCTTCTGCTGGTCCTTGGCATGGCGCATGTAGAATTTGATCAACTGAACCCAGTTGATCTCTTTGTGGTTCAGCATGGCCCACATTAAGAGGACATCATCCTCTTCAACCAGAGCATAGTTCCCACCACGGGGAACAATCATCTTGACCAAGAAGAAGTGGAGCAGGCGGTTGTTCATGGTCAAGTGGCCAACTAGTTTGTGGTTGCTCATGGGAGGAGCCGGCTTCCACAAAGAACGGCGGGCAGTGATGGGATTAAAACCCCATTCATCCTCGGGTTCGCCTCCATCAAAGTCAGCATTGTTGAGGGGCAGTTTGGAAATTTCTGCAAATTGGGCATTTGAGAGTTTGATGGTGGTATTTTTCACCTTGGATTCAACCATCCCATTAACAAGGCGGAGGTTGCAGTAGAATACTCTCATAAGCTCAGGATAGTATTCTTCTTCTTTGAGGGATAAGAAGGGGAAGAGGTTGTAGTGGTGGAGACTTTGGGTGAAGGTGAGGCTTGGGTTATCAATAGTGTCAGCAACGGTGTAATGAGGGGTCATAATCTCCCTTTCAGAAAAATTTTTCATAAAATTTTGAAGTTCTCTGGGAGAAGAGAAGAACCTTGAGAAGTCAAGGGGGTTATGGGCTTGAGCAGTAGAGGACCTAGCTCTCTTGACATTTCTTGAGGTAGACATGGTTGGAAAAGGCAAAGAGGAAGATGAAGAGAGATGAGTGGTAGAGAGTTTTTGAGAGGTTTGAGAGGAAGGAGGTAGTGTGAGATGAGAAGGTGAATGAAGAGGTGTTTATAGTTGAAAATTAGGTTTAGGAAGGAGGAAAGAGAGTTTAGAAAGGAGTGAAGTGAGTTAAGAGAGGGAGTTGTTCGAGTGAGCCTAGGAAATTGGAGTTTTGACTCATCAGAATGCGCGCTAATCGATTACGAGACAGGTGGTAATCGATTAGGTCATTGTTTCTGGGGAATTTCAAACGTTTCATACAGAGGGTAATCGATTAGAGGCTTAGGGTAATCGATTAGTTTAGAAACAGAATTGTCCTAATCGATTGGAGCAATGTGGTAATCGATTATGAAGAAGAGGAAACGTTTTGAACTTGAAACAGAAGCTTCGTAATCGATTATTGATCATGGATAATCGATTATCTTAGAAACAGAATGATTGTAATCGATTATGTGTGAGTTCTAATCGATTATCTTAGAAACAGAAGCTTAGTAATCGATTGGGATTAACAATGTAATCGATTATGGAGTCAAAAACTTCAAATTTTACATACAGCAAAGTTCCAATCATGAAATGTGATATATACCATGCATCATGCCATTCAACATAGTTCTTATCAAAATATTCAAACACAACTGGACATGTCAAGAATGCCTAACTCTCTTCTTATGTGAATGAATTGCTCTCTAGCCAAGGGTTTTGTGAAAATATCAGCTAGTTGCCTAGAAGTTTCTACATGTTCAAGTACACAGTCCCCTTTTAACACATGATCTCTAATAAAGTGATGCCTAATCTCAATGTGCTTGGTTCTAGAGTGCATTATTGGATTTTTCGAGATATTAATGGCACTAGTGTTATCACATTTAATGGGGACTTTATTCAAGGTAATACCAAAATCAAGAAGTTGTTGTCTCATCCAAAGAATTTGAGCACAACAACTACCAGCTGCTACATATTCTGCCTCAGTCGTTGACAATGCAACACTTGCTTGTTTCTTGCTATGCCAAGAGACAAGGGAATTACCAAGCAAATGGCATGTACCACTAGTACTTTTTCTATCAAGCTTACACCCCGCAAAGTCGGAATCAGAATATCCTAAAAGATTACATTCAACGCCTTTGGGATACCATAAACCAACATTTTGAGTACCCACAAGATATTTCAAAATTCTTTTTACGGCAGTCAAATGTGATTCTTTAGGACATGCTTGATATCTAGCACACATGCATACCACGAACATAATATCAGGTCTACTCGCAGTTAAATACAGTAAGGATCCAATCATACCTCGATATTTGGTGATTTCAATGTCCTTACCCTTTTCGTCTTTGTCTAGATAGCAGGATGTGCTCATGGGTGTAGCTATCTCGTTTGCCTTATCCATTCCAAACCCCTTTGGTTATTTCTCCAATGATTTTGTCCAAGGGATGATCCTTCAAGGTTACCCAATCTTGTTGTCTCTCAATTTGTGTTGCACCTTCATCATTGTTGACTTCTTCTTCTTTGTCTTGCAAGTTCATTTCTTGGAAGGTACCTACAAGATCATCAACATCTTCCTTTCTCGGAGGGTTATGGCTATTTTCATCAAATTTGACATGAATAGATTCCTCAATGGTATTTGTTTGTTTGTTGAAAATTCTATAAGATTTACTAGATTGAGAATATCCTAGGAATATTGCCTCATCAGATTTTGCATCAAACTTTCCTAGATTATCCTTTCCATTGTTGAGCACAAAACATTTACATCCAAAAATATGAAAGTATGCAATGTTGGGTTTTCTACCCTTGTAAAGCTCGTAGGGGGTTTTCTTTAAAATAGGCCTTATCAAACATCTATTCATAACATAACACGCGGTGTTTACCGCATCGGCCCAAAAATGTTTTGCAATATTGTTTTCATTTAGCATGGTTCTAGCAAGCTCCACTAAAGATCTATTCTTTCTTTCAACTACTCCATTTTGTTGTGGAGTTCTAGGAGCTGAAAAGTTGTGATTAATACCATGTTTTTCGCAAAACTTTTCAAAAGATTGATTTTCAAATTCTCCCCCATGATCGGTTCTAATGGATGCAATTTTTGAATTTTGCTCATTTTGGATAATCTTTGCAAGTTTCTTGAATGCATGATATGCTTCATTTTTATGAGCAAGAAACAATGTCCATGTATATCTTGAATAGTCATCTACTATAACTAGACCATAGTAATTACCTCCAAAGCTTTTGATTTTGGATGGTCCAAATAAGTCCATGTGCAAAAGTTGTAAAGGCCTTTGAGTAGAAACAATGTTTTTGGATTGAAAAGATGCCTTTACTTGTTTTCCCTTTTGACATGCATCACAAAATCTATTTTCAAATTTAAGCTTTGGTAGACCAATTACTAAATCTTTAGAAACAAGTTTGTTCAAGTGGTCTACATGTATATGAGCTATTCTTCTATGCCATAGCCATGTTTCATCCTCTTTTGAAATGAAGCATTGTTCATCATTTGTTGACAAACTATCCATGTCAATCATGTAAATATTATCAATTCTTTGGCCTACAAACTTAATTTCCTTATTAGTCTTATGCTCAATTATGCAACAATTTGATTCAAATAAAACTCTATATCCTTTGTCACATAATTGACTTATGCTAAGTAGATTATGCTTGAGACCTTCAACATACAATACGTCACTTATGGAGGTGGAAGAATTCTTACCAATATTTCCAATGCCTAGGATTCTTCCTTTAGTGTTGTCTCCGTAGGTGACACTTCCTTTCCTTTTGGGAGTGAATGATGTAAATTTGGTTATGTCTCCCGTCATATGCTTTGAACACCCGCTATCCAAGTACCAATGGGTGTTGCTTGCCTTGAAGCATACCTACAAAACAAAATCATTTTAGAGAACTAGGTACCCATTTTATGTTGGGTCCTTTAAGGTTAGCTTGTGGGGATGTTCCTTTGGGAACCCACACCTTTCTTAAGACCTTTGGTCCTAGTTTCCTAACACTACACTTATAAGCACTATGTCCTTTGGTACCACAATGATTGCATTTCATAAAAGGTGAGGAGGATTTGCTTGGTGGTGCAAAGAAGTTTTTATAGTGCTTCTCCATTTTGTGATTACTATGTTCATGGTCATATCCTAAACCGGTTTTACTAAACATGCATTTTTGTTGCCCAAGTAGGATATTCAAATTATCTCTTCCATTTGTGAATTTCTCTAGTGTCCTATTTAGGTCTTCAACCTTGGTTTCTAATACAATGCACCTTTTTGCAAAATCACATGGTTTATCCTTAGAGCATGTTTGAACTTTCTCTAGTTCTTCTTTTAAGCTCTCATTTTCTTTACATACTTCCATGAGATGCAATTCAAGGGTATCACTAGTTTTCCTAGATGCTTTGAGTTTACTAGAGATTTTTGTAAATTTATCATATAATTCTTCAAATGCATCTAACAGCTCATTTTTATCTAAGTCAAGAAGATTTACCTCATTATCTTCTTCTTGATGATTTGCCATTAAGCAAAGATTGGCTTGCTCATCTTCCGAGTCGTCGGAGCTGCTCACATCGTTCTCATCCCAAGCAATATAGGCTCTTCTTCTTCTTTGTTTGTCCTTGCCCTTCTTTTTGAGGTTTGGACAATCGGCTTTGAAGTGCCCTTCCTTGCCACATTCAAAACAACTTGGTGAAGAGGAAGTTTCATTAGAGGTAGGTTTCTTACCTTGGGGCTTAAAGTTCTTTTGGAACTTTTTGTTCTTCATGAATCTTCCAAATCTTTTTACGAATAGCCCAAACTCTTCTTCTTCATCTAAGTCACTGCATGATTCTTCCTCATGCATGGAGGTGGCTTTGAGGGCTAGCCCTTTCTTCTTGGTGGATTTCTCCTCTTCCTCGGCTAGCTTCAATGCTTTAAGTTCTTGCTCTTGTTCTTGCAATTTTCCAAAGAGTGTTGCAAGAGACATTTCATTGATGCTAGGAGATTGTTTTATTGCTGTGACAAGAGGTTGCCATTCCCTGCTAAGACTTTTCAAAATTTTGTGCACAAGCTCTTTGTTAGTATATACTTTGCCAAGAGTAATAAGATGGTTGATAATAAGTGTAAACCTTTTTTGCATATCTACAATAGATTCTCCTGAATTTATCCTAAAGCATTCATATTGGCTAGTCAAGGTACTAATTTTGGAGTCCTTTACATCATTAGTACCTTCATGGGTTACTTGAAGAGTATCCCACATTTCTTTAGCAGTTTGGCATGTCATTATCCTAAAAAATTCATCTTGTCCTAAAGACATAGTAATGAGATTTTTGGCCTTGTAGCCATATTGGACTTTCTTTTCTTCCTCGCTTGTCCATTCATCTATAGGTTTTCAACATTCTTGCTATCTATAGTATGCATTGGTATATAAGGACCATTTTCAATGGTATTCCATATTCTCAAGTCAATTGATTGAATGAAGATTTTCATTCTTTCTTTCCAAAAGGCATACCCTTCCCCATTGAAAGCGGGAGGTCTATTTATTGCACCACCCTCGGGAAAAACATTTTGAGAACTTGAGGCCATTTAATCTCTTGAAGCTGTTAAGCTTGATCTACCAAGAGTCAAGCTCTGATACCACTTGTTGTTCAAGTGGCCTCAATACTCAAGAGGGGGGGTGAATTGAGTTTTAAAATTTTTGATTGGAATACCTTTGAAATTGATTTTTATAACCAAGCTTGTGAGATTATGCAAGTGAAATAGAATGGAGGATAACAAGCAATGCACTATAATGAGAAATGTTGCTGAAGTAATTTACCAAACACTTGGTGTGCAATATTAGAGATATAACAAGTTAAGCAAGTTCAAGTATGCTCCTCTCAACCAATCAATACCAATCAACAAATATGCAGTAAATGAAAGTAAAAGAGTAAGGAAGAGAAGCTTGCAAACCGATATAACGAGTTCCACCCAATCCGGTGTACGTCTCGCCTCTAAGCAACCCACTTAGAGGATTTCCACTATTGTAGATTAGAGATACAACTTTGAGCAATTGCGGCTTCCTAGTGTCCCACACTCAAGAACCCAATCCTCACAAGTATAAGGGCAACCCACCCAATCTCTCAATCTCACAATATCCCAAAGGTTGAATCCACAACCTTTGTAACCATTCAACCTAGAGTGAATAACCACTCAACCTAGAGTGAATAACTTGTGTGTTTGGTGTTTGTTTACAATCAATACACTCTCTTAATAGAGCAGATATACAAATGAAAAGCTCTCCCAAATTCTAATCTCTCAAGATGAGAGGATATACAAGTGAAAGTACAATATGCAAGAAATAGGCTTACAAAGCACAAAATAGAGCTATGAATTGTTGCTTCTTAGTTGTGTGTTTGTGCTTGTCTTCCTCTTCAATTTATAGAGCCAAGATAGCAGTTAAGGTGTGCCCTAGTTCGTCATAGCCGTTGCACTTAGTGGAAATTTGAAGAATGGTGGAGACATGACCTGGTTTCCCACTTAAATCTGTTTTTCCACTAGCGTAATCGATTACACCCTCGCGTTGTAATCGATTAGCTTCAAGTCAGAGAGTCACTAATTGATTATTTCACTTCCTGTAATCGATTAGCATTTGTACCTGATGCATTTAATTTGTTTTCGCAGCATCCTAATCGATTAGCATGTCTTGCAATCGATTACCTTAAATCCAGTGACTCACTAATCGATTATATGGTTCCCTTAATCGATTAGCTTTCATACCTGATGCATTTTGTTCCATTTTTGATTGTTGTAATCGATTAGTCTCTGGTGTATAATCGATTACCTTAATTCCAGTGAGTACCTAATCGATTGTTCAGCTCCCTAATCGATTAGCTTTCATACCTGATGCAATTTCTTCCAAAACAGAAAGCTCCTAATCGATTAGCATCTGTGGCCTAATCGATTAGCTTCGCTGTTACTTCAATTCTGATTTCATGTCTTTGTTTTTGCATTATTTTCTTCAAGAGTGTTTGTCATTATCAAAATCTTTGCACATCTTTGGACCTGTTAACATATTCAAACACACTATCTCGGTCTGGCCAGTTTCGACATCAAATTGATGCCGTCCGAAGACGATGAATCCTAACCGATGTAGAGGTAGGTGACATCATCCGATGTCTAAATAAGGAACACTGGTTCGTAATATTGAAGAGTAACATCGGCTTGGATCATTGAAAGGAACACCGTCTAGTGAACCGGTGTCCCTTATGATCCGGTGTACTAGATTTCATAGACCCAGCTTCGAATTGGCGAGTCTAGTTGCCCATACCATGACTTGTAATCGCACCATCCAAGCTGATCCTTGAATCCTGGGGGTGGCGGACAACAAATAAAAAATGAAAATAATAAAAAATTACCCACCAGCCGCTGCTCCCCATTGATTGTTAGTGGCCAGGCTGTCTCTCCACTACGCACATGGGTCTAGTGGAGGCTTGAGCTGTCCAAGCACTCAGCAGGCACCCCGAAGCTCTATAAATGCCTCAGCTGAAGAGGCACAAGGGTCAACTTTTTTTGAATTCTTGAACCCCCAGAGAATTTGGTCTGAACTCTGAATTCCTGAACCCTTGAAAGCTTGCACTAGGAAATCCTGAAACCTATTTACTCCGGTATTCGAAAAATCCAAAGCAGTTAATTTAATCGGCTCCCTGAACTTCAGAAAATTTAAGACACCGGTCCCAACCCAGTTTACAGTGCTTTTCCCTGCCGCCCAGACATCGTCCAGAAACCATTAATCCAGGAGCTTGTGCTCATCAACTTCACATCGGATCTCCCACTGAACCCTTACACCGTCTCTACGTCAAACTCCACACTGGCTCCTTATTGTCTCATACTATTTTTCAACAAATACCAGTATTACTCTGGTTGTTGCTGCTCAGGTCCACACCGGCTCACAGCTGAACCCCGGTCCTTAGTACCTCCCCTACACCGGTTACATTCTGTCCCTTGCTGTTATTTTCTTTCGTTTGTTTTCTTGTTGTCTTTTTTTTACTAAATTCATCGTTTTGTTAAGTCTGTTCTCTGGAATAATCCTGTTCTGTTACAACTTTCTTTTATTTTTGTTTTATAATAAAAAATGACAAAAAGAAAATAAGTGTCCTTCATGTCTTTTTTGATCAACGTAGAAATTTGTTTTTTCTTTTACCAGTGTCGTGCAGGAGTACTCTCGCCTACACTGTTCCTAAAACTCGTACATGTACGGAGAACTTCACCTTGTATGTATCTTTCCTGTGAGCTTCACTCGTCATCAAGTCTCTAGCTCTACTTAAAACTCCCTCGTCAAGAACTACGTGACCCTGATTTCTCGAAAAACTCAAGAATACGTAGGAGCAGGACTTAACTCCTGTCGGGCCCACTTCCTTTCTTCTCTCGTTCCTCTTTAAAAATTAATGTCATTCCCTTCATTGCGTAAAAGTCAATTTAGACGTGATGTCTTATTGATTCTCTTCCATTTTGTCTTTACCTCTATCATTCTTCACAAAGATTGGGCTAATTTGGACGAGACATCCTAATTATCCTCTTCATCCCTCAACTCTGCATCTTGATGAGAGAATGATTAATTTGGATGGTACGCCCTGTTAGTATTCTTTCCCTTTTCCACATACATCTCCACTAAAAGGCCAGGGCTAATTTGGACGGGACGTCCTGTTAACCCCTTTTCATTCACAACCTTGTATTTTTATGGAAGGATGACCAGTTTAGACGTGACGTCTTGTTGGCATTCTCTCCCTCCTTGCTTTTGTACCTTCCCCGTGTAGACCCAGGTTAATTTGGACGAGACATCCTGTTGACCTTGCTTCAGTACCCCATGTTTGCCTGTTTTGGTTCCCTCTGTTTCAAAAATAATAATAATAAAAAAGAAGAAATAAAATCTCTTTTGTAAGGCTATCCGTATCGCGTATATTCAATCTTGGTACCATTTTTAGCAGGCGATGTAGGGTGCTAATACCTTCCCTATTCGTAACCGACTCCCAAACTTGAATCTCACTTTTTAACCAGTGCTTTACTAAAGCAAGTTTTTTTTCCTAATTTTTTTTTATGAATAAAAAACGTTGGTGGTGACTCCCTATTCTTTCACCACCTCTTTGAGGGTCGGCCATGCCGCCGCGATTTTGGTCGCAACAGATGGCGACCGCTGGGGACACTTGAGAGTCAGGCCATTTAGGTTGAAAGCGTATGTTTTTCTTATATAGCCTTTTGTTTGTTTTAATTTCTTCTTTTGTTTTATTTTTGCTAATACTGTATATGTTTGCTTTAATTTCAGTTGTGTTTTGTCATTTATGTATTGTTAATATTTTTGCATGATTCTTGAACCCTAGGGTAGACGACAATGTTTTTTTGTGATTATTGAACCCTAGGGTAGACGACTTTGTATTTTTGTCCTGTGTTTGTTCTTTGTGTAGAATGAGGTAAGGTAAAAAGGTATCGAATGCCCTTTCACACACTACACTCACGTTTTTGCACACACTTATGAATGACGCCCTATACCCGGGCCCCAAATCAAGCTTAAGTTAGGGGAGGTTGGTAGCGGTGTCGTTTGGGATGTACTTCCCATCCGGTGATCGTAAGAACCTCAACTAGAGTCATTTTTTGCTTTCCCTTTTAATCCAAATGAATGAATCACCTACCCGTCGAAGGATTGCTTTATTTTGAAATAATGGCTCACTTTTTTTGAAACATTCAATAATCTTCGGGTAGGTGGATGATCCCTTTTCATCACGTACTTCTAAGTCCTGTGTCATAGATTTTCCTAGTCGTTAAAAAATAAATAAAAATAAAATAATTTTGTTTCCCTCCTACTGGGGCATTAATGATGATTAGAAAACCTATGACCCTTTAGACTTGGGCTCGCATGAGTTTTGGTAATTGCTGCTTCCCCAAGTAAAATTGCTTTGCATTGAATTAATAGGGAAGTACCTGTTTCAGAACATGACAATGACTGATTCCTCTTCTTTGTCTTGGTGTTCGCAGGAAACTATTCAAAATTTAGCGGTATCTCTGAATAAGTATGGAAATTAACATGGGACATGACAATTGTGGTACAGATGTGACAGAATTGAGGAAGATATTACATCTTAAGGCCAAGAAGATTGATACTGGTAGTCTACAAGCAATAGGGAAAAGATTAAACCTGAATCAAAAGATGGCCTTTATAAGAAAGTATGGGAAAATTTTAAAGCTCTTAGAAGTTGAAGTACAAACTGAAGCGATCACAGCCTTGGCACAGTTCTACGACCCATCCCTTAGATGTTTTACCTTTAGGGACTTTCAGTTGGCCCCGTCCATAGAAGAATTTGAACAGATACTGGGGATGCCTTTGGAGGAGCAAATCCCCTACCGCCATCTTGATCATCATGCAACTATCGCTTCGGTCGCCTGTGTTTTGAGAACCCATCCTGAGGCATTGAGGACTGTACAGATGAATAGAAATTAAATTCCTGGGTTCACTCGAGAATTTCTTGAGAAACACATGCAGATCCTGGCAGATAAAGAAGAATGGGAGGCCTTCATGGACACCTTAGCCTTTACTATCTACGGGGTTGTCTTGTTCCCTAATCTAGACAACTACATGGACTATGATGCCATCGCAGTCTTCCTGGCTTGCAAACATAGGCTTGAGAATCCCGTCATGGCTGTATTGGCTAATGTGTACTGCACAATGGATTTTTGCCATACGCAAGGGGGGAAAGGATCATTTGCTGCTTACCCGTTTTGTATGTGTGGCTTATATCTCACGTCTTCCATCAAATATGCAAGGCCGAGTGTCCGGTTTCTGATCTGAAATTGTGTCAGTTGGCAATAAAGAATGGGCGTGAATGGGCTAATCATCTTGCGGGTCTTATAGCTGAGAAGGTCAGCTGGTATCCTCAATGGCTAGAGGTCAATTCAATCATTCATCAATGCGGAAGCTACCCTAATGTTCCTCTTATTGGCACGATAAGGTGCATCAATTATAATCCTACCATAGCCAAGCGACAGTTGGCCTATCCTTTGCTAGGGCCACCAAATGAAGAGTTGTTTACTCCTTTCGTTTTGTATTATGCGAAAATAAGCTACACATCCGCCATTCGGGACATAGCCAATACGTGGAAGAAAGTCCACAAGATGGGAAAAGAATTAGGGGGTGAAGCCACACTGTAGTGGTAAAATACCATGAATAGGTCTTAAACAGGGTTTCTATTGTAAAATTACCCTTCAGGAGTCCTTCGTACTAGTTGCTGGTGTATTTTAAGAGAATCAAGTTTGTATAATACACTCAAAGAAACGTGCCAAGTTTTAAACACGGTGGTTGTAGTTATAAAAGATATCGTTCCCACTAAGGATCATCAGCAATTGAAACTTAAGATATTACGGCGGATTAAAACGATTGTTTTCATGGTTTTGAGTTCACAATATAAACGATAATATATGAACGATTATGCAGTGAAATAAAAGGAGTTTATCTAATTGTAAAGGCTGGGATTAGGATTCACCGATCTTACCTTCCGATATACAACGTATATTCATGAAAACGGGGTTTTAACTATAATACTTTACGTCACAATCAATGTCATTCATATCAATTCCTTGACTATGAAATTCATAAGAACAGATTTGATAACGTCAATTCCTTGATCGTTTCAATTCCATTCCAGCATTACGACCGATTGTTTGGACGTTCAATGCGTTAAATACCATCCCTGGTTATTTACTCACATTGAGCATTTCATTTAGATCTGTTTTCGAAAGTTATTTTCCAACAACAAACGTAAACTTAATTCAAGAAACTAGTGATCAAGTAGATTCAACCATTAAACACAAAATGAAATACCAAGAATCATAGAACAAAGTTACCCGATTCATGAATATATCATTGATAATCTTCTAGTAAGAAAGGCTACATCCAATCCCAAGGAAAGGTTTAGCCACTCATTGTGGTCATTACAGCTTAGAGAAGATGAAGAAAATACAGAGTACAAAAGTGTTTTCTAAAAATGTCTCGCTCTCCTCTCAGCCGCCATGCAGTAAGCTTATATAAAAGAAAACTCGCTCAAGCGAGTTTATATTTCGCTCAGGCGATGAGCATTCTTCAGCACGAAGGAAATCCATGTCCTGCTTCATTATGGGCTTGATTCGCTCAAGCGGTCTAAATTCGCCTAAGCGAATCTTCATATCTGATACTTTATTCCATTTCGCTTGAGCCGTGTCTTCATAAACTGCAGCGAGCCCTTTTAAAATTTGGTTCTGGACAAATTCCGCTTGAGCGAAATAGTGCCGCTCAAGCGCCCTTCACATTGTTGCATTCTGGAAGAAATTCGCTGGCTTTTTTATTCATAACGCTTGAGCGAAACTACTGCTAGTCCATTCTGTTCCAATCTCGCTCAAGCGGCTTCAGTGGTCGCTCGGGCGAATACTTCATTTTCAATACTGGCTTGATTTCGCCTGGGCGTATCTCTCCTCGCTCAAGCGAGTCTTGACCTGATACTTGTTATTTGTTATATTCATGGCTCGCCCAAGCGGGCTCTTCAATTTTTCTTCAGCGATCATGATTCGCTCAAGCAATATCTCCTTAGCTTGAGCGAATATCACTCTGTTTGCTTAACACTTGGTGATTTTCTTCATTTCTTTTCTTCTTTCTTCTTTGAGTTTTCCTGAGATTGTAACAAAATTTAGCCAATCAACTTGTACAATGTTCATTCACTATTTCTTTTCTATTTAGCTTACAAAATTGACAAACATTGTACATTATATCCAATTTATGCTTCATTAATCATGCAAAATATAGGTAAATTGGACATCTATCAACTCTCCCCAACCTAGAACTTTGCTTGTCCTCAAGCAATTGGTCAAGAGAAAGTTTAAGTGAAACAAAGATCTTAATTAATCAAAGCTGCAAATAAAGTGAAGGACACTTTTCACTATCCACAAATGATAAATCCTCAATCATGCTTCATTTTATCTAACCAAATTCTAAGTTTGAAACTAGAATACACAATTGTAAGTAACCACTCTGCTGTAAAAAACAAGAAATTCTCTCTGTTTATACCTTCCAGGTGAGTGTTTGCTCTCTTTATCATTGGTCAAGTGTTATTCAATCATTGCATTTCATTTCATTGCATGAGATAACCACTCAAACAAACATGGATCAAGAGGTCTTTAATAGGTTGTAACTTGGCCAGGCTTACAAGAAATTCATTGGTTTTTCTTTGGATGCAAAGACATACTAAGGACACTTAGATTTCTTGGCCTTGGCTTTTTATTATGTCATTTTTGCTTCTTTTAAGCCGTTCAACTTTTTCTTTATATTCCTCCTTCATTTTGTTTATTCTTTGACCTTGGTAGGAGGATCTTACGTTGTGTTCCAAAAATTTTTTTCTTTTCTTTTGACAATCACAGCCAAACTCTTCATATACCCTTCTTGAAAAATTATTCCTGTCCTTAGCATGCATTAAGGTTGGTTTGAGTTTTTCGTACAGGCATGCTCTAAGGTTAAGAACAAAATTCATTTTGGCTCAATTGGGTTTAAACACAAATTTTGGATTGATTACTTGAAGGTTGGCTTTTTGGCTCTTGTTTAACCTATTCTACACAAAGTTTGCCTCTATCCTATCCATGCTTGCCTAAGCAATAATCCTTGCTAGAAATTCATGCAATGAAAGATTACACAAAGATCAATGAACTCTCAGTGTTTAAAGTTGCACTATCTCACTGGGTTAATTGTCTTGATTTCTTTATTCTCACAGAAGAGGGTTCAAACATTGTGAACTAATTCCTAACTCAAGAATTAGAAAGATTCATTCAACATTCATAAGAATTATCATAGTTTCCAAAACTAGTCATCCTTCCTTTTATGTAAGCCTAGGATTAATTCACATCTTTCTTCACTTTTCCATGTCATAAAAACAAAATTTCCGCGCCTAAACATTATAACTAACGTATGTACAAAATTCATTTAGGCGCAAAAATGAAAATCTACTGTAAATCATATGAAATTGACATAAAAGGAAAGTACTGAATAATAAGTACTGAATGTAAAGTAACATAATAAAAGAAACATAAAGTAGCATAAACTTAAATAAACTTGACAAAATTTAAAGGAACCACAATAGCATGCTCAGTCTTGCATCATCACGATATCAGTGACCACTCGATCCAGCTGCTCTTCAAATTCCCTGTCCTCAGCCTCCTGCTGCTGATGAGTCTGTGTATCAGTTGGTGTTGTGACAGGTGCAACTGCTGGTCCTGCTGATGTGGCTGGTGGTGATGGTGGTGCCTCTGGCTCAGCAGCGTCAGCTGCTGGCTCAGCAGCGTCAGCTGCTGGCTCAGCAGCGTCAGCTGCTGGCTCAGCAGCGTCAGCTGCTGGTCTCTCCTCCTCCTGCAAAATAGGACTGTCCCCAGGCCAAGCAACACGCTCCACGAACTGGTCGGGGTGCATAAAAGGGCCTGAAGGATGGCTCCAATAGCTAGCTCTGTAATGATACAGCATGCCTCTGTGAAGAGCGGCCTGCTGTCGCTCAATGTGTAGAAGATGAGCAAGGAGGGTAGGATCATAAGTAGGTGGAGGCGGTGGTTGGAGAGGTGGCTAAACTGTAGGTGATGATACCACAGGTGGTGGTGGTGGTGTCTGAACCTGTGGTGTAGGTGTGGGTATCCTGCAATTCAAATCTATAAATTTCCGATCGATGGATGGCCTAATCGGAGTGGTGGGGTTAACATCGATCCCATGGACTGCACAAAGTCCAGTGATGAATGCAGGGAAACCAAGCTGGCTTTAGGTTTTGTATCAGCTAATGTAGTCTTCGGATTTTGCTGAGCGAACCTAAAGATTTCATCTGAAATTATCTGAGCAAGATCAACAGACATATTTCGAGAGAGAATGCAGAATAGAAGCTCATACTTTGGAAGGGGTAAATCAGATACATGGGCATTCGGGATGACATTTGCTAGGAGAAATGTTGTCCACACCCTAGTCAGCATTGTCATATCCTTCCTCAGAAGTCTAGAAGGATGCTGGCTAGCCCCTCGATACATATGATGCCCTGGTAAACAGAGTTTATCTTCAAGATCCTGTGTGGGGTAAATATGTCGGTTTTTCTTCAAAGTGCCATAGGTGCACAAATCTCCGTCAGGCAACCGAAGCATATCACCTAAATGTTCGTTGATAGTGTCTCTATCATACGATATCCAGGTGCCCCTAACCCATGTTTTGCGTTCCAAAGTGCCCTCCTTGTTCCATGCGTTGGCATAAAATTCTTTGACAATCTTTGGGTCGAATTTATGTCTGGGGTTTGCAACTCTCAACCATTTTCTTCTTCTCAATAATTCCAAGAAGTCATCACACTCTCCCGCACGTAAATCAACCTTTCTTTCAGGAATGAAGGTCCAATGGTCTATGTTCTCAAGGCGTTGCTTGTGCTCCTTACTCCTGAATTTCTGGTTTTGTTAGGACGAGCTCCCTTCAACCCTTTTTCGTTTACCCTTTTCTCTTTCGCTCTGTCGTGGGGGTTCAGCACTTGTTACTTTGGTTCTTGCCATCCTGAAAAACAAAAAATGCGCATAGAGTTCATAAGGCAAAAAAAATACTCAAAAACAGAGTTTATTGCTTACACCATCTAGTTCACAATATTTTACTGAAAAACAGAGCATGAGGAAAGGTTTCGACAGTTACAAAAAAACGTTGTGCTATTGATGTCATGAATCACAAAATGGACATGGTTAATTGTTCCTGCCAACACCGAACTTAATCGGGAACATTATATAAGTGCATGCATTGGTTTTTCAGCAGCCACACAAAAATAAAAAAAAATAGAGCATGCTCAAGGGGAATGGTTTCACTACTTTATTCTAGGGCATAATTTACATATGGGTTTCATTATGCAAAACAACATTGTAAAGACGAAAATCAAACCCTAACTATCCTAAAACTAAAATCAAGCAACATTGTAACCCACATGGAAAAATAACTAAAGAGCTACAACCGTAACGAAGAAGAAGATGAAGAGATGCATGAGAAATGAGAGAACTTACTTGGAAAGAAAAGAAAAATGAGAACTTGAGACCAATGATGAGGGAGAAACTGCAAGAAACCTTTCGGAATCAACGATGATAGTGTGAGGGATTTAGAAGTTGAGGACTTTTAAAAAGGTTTTGGGAGTTCGGAAGTAGAACAGGTTGTGTGCTTTTAAAAGGAATGCGTAACCGCTTAAATTCGCCCAAGCGAGATTAAACAGCTACAGCGAATTTAAGTTCCACTCTCTAATTTCGCTCAAGCGATTATGGTTCGCTGTAGCGAAATCGAAATTAGAAGGTACCTGATACTCCCAAAATCCCTTCGCTTGACTGAAATATCCTTCGCTTAGGCGAATCAATGTGTTTAAGACACTGGGTAAAATTCGCTAAGGCGAAATTAATGGCGCTTAAGCGAGTATGCAGTGTTTGCTTTCTGGACAAAATTCGCTTCAGCGAGATGAATTCGCTTGGGCGATTTTGTTCCAGTGTTTAATAAAAGATACTTCGCTTGAGCGTGATTTAATTCGCTTGAGCGACAATTGCAGAAAATGGGTTTTTTCTTCAATTAAATGAATGTTCTGCACAATTCGCTTGAGCGGTCTTTAATTAGCTTAAGCGAAATTTATCCAGTAGCTATTCCCTTGTCTTGGCCTGAGCGAAAGGTGAAATTTTTCAAGCGAAGAGGACATTCGCTCAAGCTAAAGGTGGGTCGCTTAAGCGACTTATGTCCAGTATCAAAATATAAGTTTTTTGCTTAAGCTAAATGGATGCGCTTGAGCGAATACCCTCATACTTGAAAATTTATATCCTCCACTTGTATTTTCTTCAAAAACTTATCTCATCATTCGATCCTTTGATTCCTTCTAGTCTTCTCACTCATTTATAAAGCATCTCATTCAAAAAGAAACATTCACACAATTGCATAACTAAACAAAACAACAACAAATTAAACACACTGGGTTGCCTCCCAGGTAGCGCTTGTTTAACGTCGTTAGCTCGACGCCTGATTAATGTTTCAGTTTTCAATAAAGTGGATCAGCATATCTAGCTTTTCCACTCCGCCACCCATATATGGTTTGAGTCTTTGTCCATTAACTGTCCAGGTTCTGTCAGAATTAGGATCTTGCAACTCAACAGTACCATATGATTTGACTTCTTTAACAAGGAAAGGTCCCGACCATTTTGATTTCAGTTTTCCTGGAAAAAGTTTTAGCTTCGAATTGAATAAAAGAACTGATTGTCCTGGGTAGAAGCTTTTTGCTAAAATCTTTTTGTCATGGTAGGCTTTCATTCTGTCTTTATAAATTCTTGATGATTCATAAGCCTCTCGCCTCCATTCTCCCAATTTTTCCAACTGAATCTTCCTTTCCTTTGTTGATGTTTCAGGATCAAAATTGAGCAACTTCATTGCCCAATAGGCCTTATGTTCTAGTTCCACCGGTAAATGACAGCTTTTTCCATAGACTAATTGGTAGGGTGAGAACCCTGTTGGAGCTTTAAAAGTTGTTCTGTATGCCCACAAAGCGTCATTCAACTTTAGAGACCAATCTTTTCTGCTTTGGGAAACTGTCTTTTCCAGAATTCTTTTGATCTCTCTGTTAGATACTTCCACTTGGCCATTGGCTTGTGGATGGTAAGGAGAAGTCACCTTATGTTTGACACCATAATGTTCCAAACACTTTTGAAGTTGTGTGTTGCAAAAGTGAGATCCTCCATCACTTATCAGAACTCGGGGAGTGCCAAATCTGCTGAAAATATTTTTCTTCAAAAATTTGATTACAGTTTTGGCATCTGCCTTTGCACAAGCCATTGCTTCGACCCATTTCGAAACATAATCAACAGCTACCAGGATGTATTCATTTGACAGTGATGAGGGTAGCGGTCCAACAAAATCTATGCCCCAACAATCAAAAACTTCTACCTCTAAGATGGTTGTTAGTGGCATTTCATTCCTCCTTGAGATACTTCCACTTCTCTGACAGGTATCATAGTTCTGCACAAAAGAGTTAGCATCTTTAAATATAGAGGGCCAGAAAAAACTTGATTGTAGGATCTTAGCAGCGGTTCTTTCCCCGTTGAAATGTCCTCCATATGCTGAACTATGGCAGTGCCACAGAATACTCCTGGCTTCTTGTTCAGATACACATCTTCTCAAAATATTATCTGATCCAAGCTTGAATAAATAAGGATCATCCCAAATAAATTGTTGTGCATCCTTCATAAGTTTCTTCTTTTGCTGCCATGTAAAGTCTTCAGGAATTACTCCGGCAGCCTTGAAATTTGCCATGTCGGCAAACCATGGTCTTTCTTGAATCAACAACAGCCTTTCATCTGGGAATTCTTTAGGAACTTCTGGCTGTATTTTTGTAACTTCATCATTAATTAATCTGGACAAATGATCTGCAATGTGATTCTCACTGCCCTTTTTGTCAAGAATGGTTAAGTCAAACTCTTGTAGCAGCAAAATCCACCTAATTAATCTTGGTTTGGAATCAGATTTATTCATCAAGTATTTGATTGCTGCATGATCTGTAAAAACTATTACTCGTGCACCAATTAAATACGATCTGAATTTTTCAAGCCCATACACAACAGCTAGTAATTCTTTTTCAGTTGTGGCATAATTGATTTGAGCTTCATTCAAAACTTTACTAGCGTAATGTATTGGATGAAAAATTCTAGATTTTCTTTGTCCTAACACTGCACCTATTGCATAATCACTTGCATCACACATGAGTTCAAAATCAAGATTCCAATCGGGTGCAACTATGATAGGTGCAGTAGTTAATTTTTCCTTCAACGTTTGAAAAGCAAGCAAACATGAATTATCAAATTGAAAAGAATTCTCTTTTTGCAGCAGATTACTCAAAGGTTTAGCAATTTTCGAAAAATCTTTTATAAACCTTCGGTAAAATCCTGCATGACCTAGAAAACTCCTGACACCTTTGACATTTATTGGTGGGGGTAATTTTTCAATAACTTCAACTTTTGCCCTATCCACCTCAATGCCTTTGTTTGAAATGGTGTGACCCAACACTATGCCTTTAGTTACCATAAAGTGACATTTTTCCCAATTGAGCATTAAGTTGGTTTCCACACACCTTTTCAACACGGTATCAAGGTTTTCTAAACAAGAATGAAATGATTTACCAAAGATGGAGAAGTCATCCATGAAGACTTCTATGCATTTTTCCACAAGGTCTGAAAAAATTGCCAGCATGCACCGTTGAAAAGTGGCTGGAGCATTACATAGTCCAAAAGGCATCTTTCGATATGCAAAAACACCAAAAGGGCAAGTAAATGCTGTTTTCTCCTGGTCTTCTGGAGCCACTGCTATTTGATTGTAGCCTGAGTATCCATCCAGAAAATAATAATAAGCTTGTCCCGCCAACCTTTCCAGCATTTGGTCCATGAATGGTAATGGAAAATGATCTTTCCTTGTTGCTTGGTTGAGCTTACGGTAGTCTATACACATTCTCCATCCCGTTACTGTTCTGGTTGGAATCAACTCATTATTTTCATTCCTCACTACCGTCATGCCTCCCTTCTTTGGTACCACTTGAACTGGGCTCACCCATGCACTATCTGAAATAGGGTAGATCATTCATGCTTCCAGCAACTTCAGCACTTCTTTCTTCACGACCTCTTTCATTATTGGATTTAACCGCCTTTGAGGTTGAGCCACTGGTTTGTATTCTTGCTCCATAAAAATATGATGCATACAATAAGATGGACTGATGCCTTTCAAATCACTTAGTTTCCAACCAATAGCTTGCTCATTCTTTTTCAGAATTTCAATCAGCTTTTCTTCTTCTTCTTTCAACAAAGTGCTGCTAATTATTACTGGTTTATTACCTTGGTCATCTAAAAAGACATACTTCAGATTTGAAGGTAATTCTTTCAATTCTATCTTGTGAACCTCAGGACTTTGTTTTTCATCTAGTTTGTTCATTTTGCTTTCCTCGCTTGTCACCACCTTACCGGCTTCAAGACTTTGCAAAACCTCTTGCACTTCATCCATCTCCATATTATTAAAACTCTCAACAGCATTCACTAGAACCTTTTCAAGAGGGCTTGAATTGTTCATCTTGTGAAGCTGTTTTGAAATTGTCTCTTCTTCCACATCAATTTTGAAACAACTCTGCTTGTCTGCAGGATATTTCATGGCTTCAAAAACATCAAAATTGACTTCCTCGTCTTGGACTCTTACTTTTAATTTCCCATCATCAACATCTATGATAACTTTTGCAGTCTTCATAAATGGTCGTCCCAAGATCAAAGGTACTTCTGAATCCTCTTCCATATCCATGATCACAAAATCCACTGGAAACACGAATTTGTCTACTTTCACTAGAACATCTTCTGCAACTCCATAAGGGAACTTCATTGATCTATCAGCTAATTGGAGGGTCATTCTAGTTGGTCGAATTTCCAGATCACCAATTCTCTTCAGCATAGATAATGGCATCAGATTAATGCTTGCTCCTAGGTCAAGTAATGCTTTTCCTACTGGCAGACTACCAATGGTGACAGGAATTGTAAAGCTTCCCGGATCTTTGGTCTTCTGCGGTAATGCTTTTTGAATTATAGCACTACATCCAGCCTCTAATTCTACTGTCTCCTCCGAAAATCTTCTCTTCTTTGTCAGTAAATCCTTCATAAATTTTGCATAGGTAGGCATCTGCTCCATGGCTTCCATGAATGGCACATTGATCTGTAATCTCTTGAATATGTCCATAAACCTAGCAAACTGCCTGTCTTTATCCCGCTTGGAAGGATTTTTGGGGTAAGGCATGCTTTTCAGCTGTGGTATACCTTCATCCACCTTCATCTTTCCTTTCTCTACATCACTCTTTTGATCTTTCTCTTTTTCTTTTTCTTTATTTACAGTCTCACTCTTTTCATTTTCATCTTTTTCTCTATTTTTTTCTTTTTCTTTTTCTTTTTCTTTCAAAAATCTTTCTTCTTCCTTTTCTTTTTCACCCAACTCTACACCTGTAGTTTTTCCGCTTCTGGTCATCACTGCCTGACATTGCTCCTTAGGATTCGATTCAGTGTTGGCTCCATAATGAGGTCTTTTTTGTTCTGCCATTTGACGGGCAAGCTGTCCAACCTGAGTCTCTAGATTCTTGATGGAAGCTTCTGTGTTCTTCTGATTTGTTAGAGAAGCTTGCATGAACTTTTCCAATGTATCTTCCAATCTAGTTGTCTTTTCCATTAGAGACGGTCCTTGTTGGTGGGCCTGTGGTCTATTGTATGTATTAGCTTCTTGCCTCCAAGTTTGGCCTTGATTTGCATTGTTCCTCCATCCCTGAAATGGTTGATTAGTAAAATTGGAATTGAAATTATTTTGTCTACCTTGATTGTTCATGTAATGGACAGCTTCTTCCTGCGACCCACAATGTCCATTTGGATGGTCACCTCCACAAAAATCACATCTTGCATTCATTTGTTGCTGAGGTTGTGCAGATTGAACTGAGTGCAATTGTTGAGGAAGTTTGGCCATCTGTTGAGTTAAGGCTTCGATCTGTTGGGTCAAAATTTTGTTTTGAGCTAAAATAGCATCAGAAGTATTCAAGTCCAGAATTCCTTTCTTTTGTACTTGCTGCCTATCATGCTGTGCTTGATAATCTGTGGATGACAAAGCTTCTATGATTCTGGTTGCTTGGTCAGCATCTACTGTCATCATTGTTCCACCAGCAGCAGCATCTAGAATCATCTTTGTATCAGGCCTTAGACCATTGTAGAAAATATTCAGCTGCGCTATATCTTCAAATCCATGATTTGGACATTTGCGCAATAAGGACTTGAATCTGTCCCATGCTTCACACAAAGGTTCTTCCATTCCTTGACGGAAAGTTGAAATGTCAGACTTTGCTTTTATGAATCTTGACGGTGGAAAGAAACGAAACAAGAATTTCTCCTCCACACTAGACCAATTATTCAAGCTTTGGTTTGGATGGGATTGCAACCATTCTTTGGCCTTTCCAGCTAGAGAAAATGGAAACAACCGGATGTATGCTGATTCAAGATCTCCTTGCTCAAAGCCCATAGTACCTACCAATTCATAAAATGTAGCTAAGTGAGTATATGGGTCTTCATGTGACATTCCAGTAAATTGGTGAGCACTAATTAAACTAAGAAATGCTGGTTTCATTTCCAAAGCTCTGGTTTGTAGGATTGCTATGCTTGAAAAATATCTAGGTCCTTGTTGATTGGCATAGTCTCCCAAGGTACGCCTTGGTGGTTGATGTCCTTCCATATTTGCTTCTGATTTTGGAATTGTTGTTGGTGTTGAAATTGGAGAAGAAGAAGAAGAAGATTGGTCCTCCTCTTGTTGTGCTTTTGCTTTAGCTTTGATTTTCTTCAAAGTCTTTTCAATTTCAGGATCTATTTCAACCTGTTCTTTGAATCCCTGACTTCTTAATATCATAAGCAAAGCTAGCAAAGGAGAGGTTAACCAAGAAATTGATACTAAACAACACAAAAATGCAATACGTACAGTATTCACACACCGTAATAACTTAATTCAATTACTTCGATCCCCAGCGGACGGCGCCAAAAACTTGCTGGTGTATTTTAAGAGAATCAAGTTTGTATAATACACTCAAAGAAACGTGCCAAGTTTTAAACACGGTGGTTGTAGTTATAAAAGATATCGTTCCCACTAAGGATCATCAGCAATTGAAACTTAAGATATTACGGCGGATTAAAATGATTGTTTTCATGGTTTTGAGTTCACAATATAAACGATAATATATGAACGATTATGCAGTGAAATAAAAGGAGTTTATCTAATTGTAAAGGCTGGGATTAGGATTCACCGATCTTACCTTCCGATATACAACGTATATTCATGAAAACGGGGTTTTAACTATAATACTTTACGTCACAATCAATGTCATTCATATCAATTCCTTGACTATGAAATTCATAAGAACAGATTTGATAACGTCAATTCCTTGATCGTTTCAATTCCATTCCAGCATTACGACCGATTGTTTGGACGTTCAATGCGTTAAATACCATCCCTGGTTATTTACTCACATTGAGCATTTCATTTAGATCTGTTTTCGAAAGTTATTTTCCAACAACAAACGTAAACTTAATTCAAGAAACTAGTGATCAAGTAGATTCAAGCATTAAACACAAAATGAAATACCAAGAATCATAGAACAAAGTTACCCGATTCATGAATATATCATTGATAATCTTCTAGTAAGAAAGGCTACATCCAATCCCAAGGAAAGGTTTAGCCACTCATGGTGGTCATTACAGCTTAGAGAAGATGAAGAAAATACAGAGTACAAAAGTGTTTTCTAAAAATGTCTCGCTCTCCTCTCAGCCGCCATGCAGTAAGCTTATATAAAAGAAAACTCGCTCAAGCGAGTTTATATTTCGCTCAGGCGATGAGCATTCTTCAGCACGAAGGAAATCCACGTCCTGCTTCATTATGGGCTTGATTCGCTCAAGCGGTCTAAATTCACCTAAGCAAATCTTCATATCTGATACTTTATTCCATTTCGCTTGAGCCGTGTCTTCATAAACTGCAGCGAGCCCTTTTAAAATTTGGTTCTGGACAAATTCCGCTTGAGCGAAATAGTGCCGCTCAAGCGCCCTTCACATTGTTGCATTCTGGAAGAAATTCGCTGGCTTTTTTATTCATAACGCTTGAGCGAAACTACTGCTAGTCCATTCTGTTCCAATCTCGCTCAAGCGGCTTCAGTGGTCGCTCGGGCGAATACTTCATTTTCAATACTGGCTTGATTTCGCCTGGGCGTATCTCTCCTCGCTCAAGCGAGTCTTGACCTGATACTTGTTATTTGTTATATTCATGGCTCGCCCAAGCGGGCTCTTCAATTTTTCTTCAGCGATCATGATTCGCTCAAGCAATATCTCCTTAGCTTGAGCGAATATCACTCTGTTTGCTTAACACTTGGTGATTTTCTTCATTTCTTTTCTTCTTTCTTCTTTGAGTTTTCCTGAGATTGTAACAAAATTTAGCCAATCAACTTGTACAATGTTCATTCACTATTTCTTTTCTATTTAGCTTACAAAATTGACAAACATTGTACATTATATCCAATTTATGCTTCATTAATCATGCAAAATATAGGTAAATTGGACATCTATCACTAGTCTACAAGCATTCTCACTCCACCACTCATCATAGAGGACAAAGCCACCCAGGCTTTAAAGGCTCAGATAGAGGAGTTGACGACTAAGAATCAAAAGCTGGAAGAAGACCTTTTGAGGTATCAACAAGAATGTGCTCTTCAGAAGAGAGAAAACTGGGAAGGAAGACAGGCTATGGATGAGATACGGAAAAAATGAAAAATTGAAGAGGACTAAGGGCGAAACAAGACCAATGCCTTCGTGCAGCCAATTCTCAACTAAAAATGAAAGGCCTACGAAGTGACGCCATTCTAGCCGAAAAGCAGTTTCTAAAGGACTTGCTGCTGCAATCCAAAGAAAGAGAAAAGGAGACTTTGGTACAAAAGGAGTTGCTACAATCCCAGGTCCACAAATTGGAGCAACAGCTTGATGAAGTAATGAGAGCCTATGAACGGGAGATAAATGATGAACGGCAAAATGCCATTGATGTTGAGCAACGTTGGTAGGAGGCCACACGTCTTTTAGAAGTTGAACTGGCTCGGCAAGACGAAGTCATTCATTCATGGATGAATCGCTTTGCCAACTTGGCATACTTAGCCAACAGAGTCCTGGAAGATCTTCCATCAATGCTAAAGCAGGCCGAAGGGATGGTTAACCCTCTCTCCACCCCAAAGGAGATTTTGTCTTTTTTGAATTATTGTCAAGAAAGAATTTGTAAAATGAGGGCTATGATCGCCCAAGCCAGGAACGGCTGAAGTGCTGTAATTCAAACCTTTCTAGCAACATTGTATCTTCTTGAAAGTATGGAATAATGAACTATTTTGCCTCCACAATTGTCTTATGTTAATTTCTGCCTTACTGCTTTACCTAGTACTTTTGAACGTGACATTCTAAGGAACGGTCAGAGGATACGCGCTGAATTCGAAATTGCATCCTGTGTATATCTTTCTATCTTTGTTTTATCGTTTCCCTTAACTATTTTTTTTAACAAATTTGTATGTTCCTTTAGACATTAAGGGTAAGCACCCCTACGAGACTAGGCTCAGAAAGAAACTCATGGCTGAAATAGAACAAGAAAACAAAAGTTTAAGAGTCGAACTCATTCAGTTGAAGGAACAAATGGCCAAGATGGCCAAGCTTCTAGAGAAGAGGGTCACGGAAGGGGGTTCTTTTGTAGGGGTTGAAGACGCCAGGCAACAGCCTCCTACCCCACGACACCCTCAGGGTCTATCTGGAGAACTAAATCCTAACCCGACAGCACCCCCTCTTACTGTTCCCATAAGGAGACCAAACCCTATAGACATGCAGCAGCATACCTTTGTGGATGCGGAGGGTAATGCTATACACTTTCCGTTATATGGCTTGCCACCAGGGTACTTTCCACCACTCCAAGAAGAGCCTAACTACCAAGGGCCGATTCCTCATACCGCTCAACCAAACATTCTGCCCATTCAGGAATTTCAAACAGCTCAAGTCCAAACACAAGCTACCCAAAAACAATCTGCCCAACCTGTCTACATAACCCAAGCTACTACCAGACCTCACGCTGCATTACTCAACACCGACCCAACATACGTCCAGCAGCCCTTCGGGTATACAAGTCATCATATTACCACTGGTCTGAATGTTACTGCTGTTACCCAAGTAGGAAGGCTAGAAGTCTTGGAAAGAAGACTGAGAGCAATGGAAGGAGTGGAAGCATTCGGGATGGGAAGTGCTGCAGAACTCTGTTTAATTCCCAGTGTCGTTATCCCTCCCAAGTTCAAAGTTCCAGAATTTGATAAATACAGAGGATTAACTTGCCCAAAGAATTATCTTACCATGTATTGCCGGAAGATGGGATCGCATGCTTCCAACGATCCTCTGTTAGTTCATTGCTTCCAAGACAGCTTGGCTGGAGTGGCCCTCACTTGGTATAACCATCTTGAGCGGTCTCGTATACGCTGCTGGAAAGATCTGGCAGATGCTTTCATGCAGCAGTACAAGTACAACCTGGACATGGCCCCAGACAGAATACAATTGCAAAATATGACAAAAAAGGACAATGAGATATTCAAAGAGTACGCCCAGCGTTGGCGCGAGGTAGCCACCCAAGTTGACCCTCCCTTGTCTAAAAAGGAAGTGGTTTCTATGTTTATCGATAAGCTCCAGTCACCTTTCTACGATAGAATAATCAGAAGCGTTTCGTCCCATTTTTCTGTTATTGTCACCATTGGAGAAAGAATAGAGAATGGACTGCGAACCGAGAAGATTGCCCGAGGCCCATCTGGGGCAGGGACGGTGAGGAAACCAGCACTTGGAGAAGGCGGGAGAAGAGATGGAGAGACCAACTCGATCTCTTATAACCAAAAAGGAAACCAGTCAAGGCAGCTTACCCTCATCACCTTACCACCGGCCTATCCTAACGCGCCACACCCATATGTGGCTGCGGTTCATAATCTAAATCCACCCCACTTCCGACCACCTGTTATACGACCACCAACACCACCCCAAGCACCGTACCAACCGCCACACGTAAACCAACCGCCAAACCCAAACCTAAGAAGGCAGAACAATGACCGCACCCAAGTTCAATTTGATCCCATCCCCATGACTTATACCGAGCTTCTCCCTCATCTTATCAAAAATACATTAGTGGTTCCCTGTCCTTTGATGCCACTTCAGCCGCCTTATCCAAGAGGATATGACCCGAATACAAGGTGTGATTACCATGCTGGCGCACCGGGACATTCTACAGAAAGTTGCCTGGCTTTGAAGTTCAAGGGAAGGGATCTGATCAGAGCCGATTAGATAAGTTTTCGAGAGGGGAACCCTAGTGTGACAACAAACCCTTTGCGCAACCATAAAGGGTCAGGGGTGAATGCTGTTTGGGAAGAAAAAGAGTGTATTTCGAAGGTTGAGGACATAAAAACGCCTTTGGAAATGATTCGCTCCCTCCTACTGGAAAAGGGACTAATAAGAGGGTCACGGGATGGAAAGTATAATGATGTACAATCTAGAGGGCAACGAAGCTTCTAAAGAACCCTCCAAGAGCTCATAGACAGTCGCACTGTAGAGATCTACAGACGCCGTGGAGGCAAAATAAACATGATACAAGAACAGGCCGGGGTACAGGCTCCAAAACCCCTGGTCATATTCTACAACAAAAACACACCTGCAGTCCCAACTCCTACCAAAACTATCATCTCAGTGCAAGCACTTATTCCGTTCCCTTTCAAGGATTCTCATGCTGTGCCATGGAAATAAGGTATGGATTTGGTTGCCACTAACCTTGAGGCAGTTGACTTTGTACCATCCTCTTCTATTACAAATATTGCAGGGATTGGAGGAATGACTCGGAGTGGGAGAATATATACACCTCCTAAATCAAAACATAGTAAAAATGCTAAGGAGATTAAAGCTGGGGAGGAAGAAACCACCGGCTAAGTGAAAAGGGCTGTGAATGAGGAAGAAGCCCAGGAGTTTTTAAAGTTCATTCGCCACAGTGAATATCAGGTGTTGGACCAATTAAACCATACTCTGGCTAAGATTTCGTTGTTATCCTTGTTGATGAATTCCGAACCACATCGGAACACCTTAATGAAAGTTTTAAGTGAGGCCCATGTCAAGCATGACTTACCTGTCGACAAGTTTGGAGGTATAGTGGGACACATTGTCACCAATAATTACTTGACCTTTACGGATGACGAAATAACTGCTGAAGGAACAGGGCACAATAAAGCCCTTTATATTTCTGTAAAGTGTCAAGATCATATCTTGGCAAAGGTACTTGTCGATAATGGATCATCCCTAAATGTAATGCCAAAGTCCACATTAGCAAAATTACCGTTTGATGGGATGTATATGAGGCCTAGTTCCATGGTGGTATGGGCATTCGATGGAACTCGACGAGAGGTCATGGGAGAGACTGAGTTGCCGATATAGGTTGGACCGTATACCTTTCAAGTTCTCTTCTAAGTCATGGATATCACGCCGGCCTACAGTTGTTTGCTAGGACGGCCGTGGATCCACTCGGCTGGGGTGGTCCCTTCCACACTGCATTAAAAGTTGAAATTCACCATTGACAACAAACTAGTGATTGTTTCCGGGGAAGAGGACCTTTTGGTCAGCAAGCCTGTCACTACCCCGTACATTGAAGCGGCCGAAGAAGCCCTTGAGACTTCATTCTAGGCTTTGGAAATAGCCAATGCGACGAGTATTGCAAGAACATCCTTCCCAAATGTACCTCTAGTAGTGGCAAGAACAATGTTACGGGAGGGATACAAGCCAGGAAAATGACTGGGGCGTGAATTGGAAGGGAGAGTCTAACCTGTGTGCCTCCCAGAGAACAAGGACAGATATGGCCTGGGATACAAACCCACGGCAGCTGACAGAAAGAGGGTCGGGGAGGAAAGAAGGGAAAGAAGGATGGCTCGCCTCACTGGTAAGGAATTCAACACCGCGAGAACCCTCATTTGTGACCTCTATCAGAGCTTCCAAAGCGCAGGGATAATGCATCCAGATCAAGTGACTATGATTGAAGATTAGCTTAGCCATACTGTGGAGTTTGTGTATGCTTGTTCACTGGATCAGGAGCTGAATAATTGGGAAATCATGGAGTTCCCTACGACTATGAATGTTTTGTCAAAGTAATCATATTATCTTATAACTTGTCGGTCCCTCTGCTATGCCTAAGGCTTTGAAACCCCTTTTGTAATAAAGGCAAAAAAACTTGTTTATTTATTTGATTTAGTGAACACTGTCTAATTCCAGTACCTCGTCTTTGCTTGATTCCTTTTTCTTAAGCCTTTCACTTGCTTGTTTTCTTTTTCATTTGTTATAATACAACCAAATGCAGATCCAAAAATGATTCCTCTGAGAGCAGTGAGAACTTGGTTTTATTTCACGATTATGATTATCCAAACGATTACGCCTATGAGGAAAGTGAGGAAGACTTTGAACCTTCGCCTGAGTTGACAAGGTTAGTGGAACAGGAGGATAAGAAAATTCAACCCCATCAAGAAAAGGTTGAAACCATTAACTTGGGGAATGAAGAAGAGGTTAAGGAGGTCAGGATTGGCATCTTCTTAAACAAAGAGCGGTGAGATGAACTGATTAAGCTGCTCAGGGAGTTTCGGGACATTTTTGCATGGTCATATCAAGATATGCCGGGATTGGATAACAACATTGTGGAACACAGGTTGCCTTTAAAGCCAGAATATCCGCCGATCAAACAGAAGCTGCGACGAATGAAACCAGAAATGCTCCTTAAGATTAAAGAAGAAGTTAAGAAGCAATTTGATGCTGGTTTCCTAGCCGTAGCTAAATATCCTCAATGGGTAGTAAACATAGTTCCCGTTCTAAAGAAAGACGAAAAAGTGAGGATGTGTGTGGACTATCAAGACTTGAATAGGGCTAGCCCTAAGGATGATTTTCCTCTACCTCAGATCGACGTATTGGTCGATAATACAGCTCAACACTCTATCTTTTCATTTATGGATGGATTTTTGGGATATAATCAGATCAAGATGGCACCTAAAGATATGGAGAAGACCACGTTCATCACTCTGTAGGGCACCTTTTACTACAAAGTAATGTCCTTCGGGTTGAAGAACGCTGGAGCCACCTATCAAAGGGAAATAGTGACTCTCTTCCATGATATAATGCATAAAGAAATAGAAGTCTATGTGGATGATATAATTGCTAAATCCAAGTCTAAGGAAGGGCACATTGCTGATTTGAGGAAGTTCTTCAAACGGTTAAGAAAATTCAAGCTTAGACTGAATCCGGCCAAGTACACCTTTGGTGCGAAATCCGCAAACTATTAGGATTCATCATCAGTGAAAGAGGGATAGAGGTTGATCCTGACAAGGTCAAGGCAATTCTGGAAATACCTCCTCCTCGTACAGAAAAAAAAGTCCAAGGGTTCCTAGGAAGGTTAAACTACATTGCCCGATTCATTTCCCAAATGACAGCAACCTGTGAGCCGATTTTCAAGTTACTTCGCAAGAACCAACCCGGGCAATGGAATGAAGATTGCCAAACAGCATTCAAAAAGATAAAGCAATACTTGTTAGAGCCACCAATCTTGGTGCCACCTATTCCTTGGAGACCACTGATCTTGTATTTGACCGTGCTGAACAAATCCATGGGATGTGTATTAGGTCAACATGACGAGACTGGGAAGAAGGAGTGTGCCATTTATTACCTGAGATGAGATACTCTTCCCTCGAAAGAACATGCTATGCATTGGCTTGGGCTGCCCGGTGCTTATGGCAATATATGCTCAGTCATATTACATGGCTGGTGTCTAAGATGGATCCCATTAAGTATAACTTTGAAAAGCCAGCTTTAACCGGAAGGATCGCTCGTTGGCAAGTGCTACTAACAGAATATGACATAACATATGTCACTCAAAAGGCCATAAAAGGGAGTGCGCTAGCAGACTACTTGGCATATCAACCCGTTAGCAGTTACCAACCAATACAGCATGACTTCCCGGATGAAGATATTTTAACTCTTTTCAAAGAAGAAGATAATCAGGAAATTAGGTGGACCATGAGGTTCGATGGAGCTTCCAATGCATTGGGGCAAGGGATTGGGGTCATCCTAATCTCACCGGACAAGGAATTCATCCCTATTTGCGCTCGACTATGTTTTGATTGTACCAACAATGTTACCGAGTATGAGGCTTGTTCTCTGGGGATACAAGCGGCTCTGAATACGGGAATACAAACCCTGAAAGTTTATGGAGACTCTACATTGATTATCCATCAATTGAGGGATGAGTGGGAAACTAGAGACAGTAAACTAGTTCCTTATCATGCTCACATCAAAGAAATGATCAAATAGTTTGATGAAATTACCTTCTATCGTGTTCCACGGGATGACAACCAAATGGTGGACGCCTTGGCCACCCTAGCTGCGATGTTCGAGGTCAGCAGTGAATACGAGGTACCTCTCATTGAGGTGAAAAATTGCACATTGCCAGGTCATAGAAGGAGAGCCAGATGGCAAGCCTTGGTATCATGATATCAAAACGTACCTCCAACGCCAAGAATGCCCAGGAGGCATCACAGATAATGACAAACGAACCTTGAGAAGGCTCGCTATGGGTTATCTTTTGAGTGGCAACATGCTATACAAGAGAAATTATGATTCTTTCCTCCTCCGATGTATTGACACCACCGAGGCAAATCAAATCATGAGAGATGTCCATGAAGGATATTTTAGAACTCACACAAATAGGCACGCCATGTCAAGAAAGATCTTAAGGGCAGGATATTATTGGATGACCATGGAAGCAGACTGTTTTGCTTATGTACGGAGGTGTCATAAATGTCAGATATATGTTGATCACATTCATGCATCACCTTCATCCCTAAACGTGTTGTCAGCACCATGGCCCTTTTCAATGTGGGGTATGGATGTTATTGGGCCCATTGAGCCAAAAGCCTCGAACGGTCATCGTTTCATTTTAGTCGCCATCGATTATTTCACCAAGTGGGTAGAGGTAGCTTTATACGCCAATGTAACAAAGAATGTTGTGGTCAAATTCATCAAACGTGAATTGATATGCCGATATGGCCTACCATGCCAGATCATTACTGACAATGGTATGAATTTGAACAACAAGATAATGAAGGAACTCCGTGAAAGCTTCAGAATCTCCCACCATAACTCCTCTCCATATCAGCCAAAAATGAATGGAGCAGTCGAGGCAGCTAACAAAAACATCAAGAAGATAGTGTAAAAGATGGTGGTGATCTACAAAGATTGGAATGAAATACTTCCCTTCGTTTTGCACAGATATCGGACCTCGGTGCGAACCTTGACAGGGGTAACCCCATTCTCCTTGGTTTACGGAATGGAAGTAGTACTGCCTTTTGAAGTAGAGATCCCATCCCTCAAGGTGATCATGGAGGCTAGACTGGAAGAAGCTGAGTGGATCCAGGCCAAGTATGACCAATTGAACCTAATTGATGGGAAAAGGTTAACCGCTCTCCACCATGGATAGCTGTACCAAAAGCGCATGAAGCGGGCATACGAAAAGAAAGTGCGACCCCGACAGTTCCTGGAAGGGGACTTGGTCCTTAAGAAGATTTTGCCAATCTAGAAAGATATCCGAGGGAAGTGGACGCCTAATTACGAAGGGCCATATGTCGTAAAGAAAGCCTACTCCAGAGGGGCTTTAACCCTTACCAACATGGATGGAGAGGATCTGCCAATGCCTATAAACGCAGATGCGGTGAAGAAATACATTGCATAAAAAAAAGGGCTCGCTAGGCTGAAAACCTGAAAAGGCGGCCTAGGAAAAAGTTAGAGCTACTTGGTGAGTCGAAAACCCAAAAGGGCGGCTCGAACGAAATCAAAACCTAAAGTCCTGGCACGGTGGCATAAACTCTTCAAGCAGAAAATGAGAAAACCAAATTGGGGCATACGGGTCATTGTCAAGTCACATTCTCAGAAGCAAAATCAGAAGATGGACATGAAGTCGTGAGGAAGAATCAAGATTCTCACCGCTCTTAGGAAATCGATGGAGGATTCATGAGCCTTCCTTTTTTCGTTTACTTTTAATTCTTTATGCCTTATTGCACCTGTTTGTTTTACATTACTTTCATTATCACTGTACATGGCTGATATTCATAAATAAAATTTACCCTTCTTTCTCTACGTGTTCATGACTAAAGTCTTATAAATAAATGAGTTTTTCCAAAAATTTTTGAAAATGGAAACGACGAAACATGAAGTTATGGGGGATGAAATATATCTCTGTACCAAACCCTGCTTCAGAAGAGCATAACCAACTCTGCTAGGCATGCTCACCAAAGTCAAAAAGTGTTTCTATTTCATCCATGAGTCATCTCAGAGACAGTCTCCAAGGATGTTCACCTGAAAGTCTTAATTTGCTTTGTACTACTCACTTTTCTTTTAAGTGGTGGCCAGGATCCATGACGCAGAAGTGGGTATTTGCCAAAGCTCTCTCTAGTAGACCCATTACTCATCACAAGAGGAATACACATTAAGAACTCCTCCCGAGTGAACCTACAAACTAGACCCATCTCTCCCCGCTGAAGATCCTTTCCTAATCTGGAAAACTTGTTTATCCCCAGTTGAATCACAGCCTAGTAGCCAAGCGTAATCCTTCCCCTGACAAAAATCTAGAACTCACCCTAAGTAGAATTACTAAGTCCTTTTTCCAGTGAAACCATGAGGGACAGTAGACAATGGCCCGCCATACCCCAGTGAAACTTCCCCAATAAGATCATCATTTCCAAACTAACACCCATCAAATAGCTCAAACTGGGGCATCACCCCAGGGTTCTCTTTTTAATTAAGGGGCAATACCCCGAATTTCCGAACAGCTCAAACTGGGACATCTCCCCAGATTTTTACTCTCTTTTAGCCAATGGGCAATACCCCGAGATTCTTTCAACCTTGTCAAACAGGGGCATCACCCCAGGTTTCATTTCTTTCTCTGTCCAGGGGCAACACCCTAAAATTCTTTCAATCCTCCCAAAACTGGGGCATCACCCCAAATTTCTCTCTGTCAAGGGGCAACACCCCTAACTTCTTCAGTATTTCCAAAACTGGGGCATCACCCCAGTACTTTCTCTTTTAGACAAAGGGCGATACCCCAAGCTCCTTCAATCTTGCCAAACCTGGGGCATCACCCCTAATCTCAAACCTGGGGCATTACCCTGAGTCTCTCATTCCTTTCAAACTTGGGGCAGCTCCTAACACTCTCAAACCTGGGGCGATCCTCCAAGTCTTCAAAACCTGGGGCATTACCCCAAGTCTCTCATTCCTTTCCAAATTTAGGGCATCACCCCAAGTCTCTTAAACTTGGGACAGCTCCCTACACTATCAAACTTGGGGCAATCCCCCAAGTCTTCTAAAACTAGGGCATTACCCCAATCCAATTCTTTTATTTTCTGTCAACCGAGGGTCAACCCCAATTTTTTACTTTCTTGTCAACCGAGGGTCAACCCCAATCTTTTACTTTTCTGTTAACCGAGGGTCAAGCTCAATCTTTTATTTCCTACTAACCCAGGGTCAACCCCAATCTTTTCACTTCCTGTCAACCAAGGGTCAACCCCAATCTTTTATTTCTTGTCAACCGAGAGGCAACATCCTTAACCTTTTACTTTCCTGTCAACCGAGAGGCAACACCCTCAACCTTCACTTTTCTATCAACCGAGAGGTAACACCCTCAACCCTTACCTTCCTGTCAACCGAGAGGCAACACCCTTAACCTTTTACTTTCTTGTCGACCGAGGGGCAGCACCCTCAACCCTTTACTTTTCTGTGAACCGATAAGCAACACCCTCAATCATCACGTTCCTATTATCCAAAAGGATGATACTCGATTAACCGTTTCCTGCCGAAGCTAGGACATTACCACAATTCTTTTTCAAAAAAATAATAAATAATAAAAAATATAAAAATAAAAAATAAAAAATAGGATCCGGTGTTGACGTCGGTTCAGAGGGTTTTATTCCAAACCGATAAGGCCACACCAATGTTGTAGCAAAGCAAAAGTCCAAATCCAAGGCTAGGCTAATATAAGGATCGGTGTTGTCAGTAAGTTCCACACCGGATGAAGCTAAAAGAGAGTTCAGTTTGACTTGGTTAAATGGTTTTGGCGGATGATGTAAAAAGATGAAAACGATGTTATTATCCTTACTTCGTCTGAGTTCCATTCCCTTGGTTAAATAGTTTCGGTGGACAATGTGAAAAATGAAAACGATGTTATTATTCTTACTTCGTCCAAGAGTTCGATTCGTTTGGATAAATGGTTTCAGTGGACGATGTTAAAAGATGAAAACAGTGTTATTATCCTTATTTCGTCCAAGAGTTTGATTCCCTTGGTTGGGTAAATGGTCTCGATGGACGATGTGGGACGGCCAAAAATGATATTATTGTTGTTACCCCGTCCAAAAAGTTCGATTGACTAGACGGTTGTTGGGACAGTGTTGTTTTAAGCTTTCATCAGTTATACATTGGTTAAAGGTCTAATAACTTGCAAAGATTAAGGAGTTAAGAAGTTGAGAAGAAACAAAGGAATATAAAAGGTCATTCCATTAAAAGAAGAGGCATTACGACCTTACAAAGTTTTCAAAATTCCAGAGCCTATCCCGGAACAAGGTAAGTAAAAGAATTTAATTTATACACCGGTGGTGGGAGAACCCTGATCGATAGTAGCAGTCCTTTCAGAATCCTCTGACACCATCCTCAACTCCATACTTTGGTCTTCAAGAAGAGGCAGAGGTTCATAAGGAACATCCTCAGGTTCCACTGCCTAACCCCAGTCCATAGCATACAGGTGTCCACCATGAAACTCATAGTAAACACCTATACCGTTCAAATTAAGTTGCACAACAGAGTTCCGATGTACAACTTGACAAACGGCGGAGCTGAAGGCGACATCGGCTAATTCTGAGAATTCAGCCATCTCCTCCTCCCTTTCTTGCCGTTCTTGGACTTGAGCCTCCTTTACAGCGGCGACCTCAGCTACCAGCTCCTCATTCTTCTTCTCCACCTCGGCCCATCCAGCCAAGGCTTCGTCTAGCTTAGCCTGGAGATCTTTGAGTGCATCCTCCGAGGCCTTGTGCTTAGCCTGAGTTTCATTTGTCCTCTTAGCATCTGAGTTGTACGCCGAAGTGAGTTCGGCCAAATCTTCTATTGTTACCCACGTTGAGCCTATATCCATTTCTTGATTCAGCCACATAATTAGCCAATAGCCCCAAAACAAACATGATTACCTTTGCTTAGGAATTGATTAGGAGTTTTGGAATTACTATGAATAAAGATTCTTGATGATTATAGAAATGTACCCAATATATGTATGTTGTTGTTTCATTGTTCAAAAAGAAAGTAAAAAAATAATAAAAAGGAAATGTTAAAAAAAAGAAGAAGAAGAAAAAGAAGAAGTGGTGAATATATGTATGAAAATAATTAGGAGGATTTATTCTCATATTTTATCCTCCATCATGTTTCATTTTGCTAAGTATTGAGTTTCAAAATGAATTTTACAAAACCTTCAACATGAAAGTTGTAGATCTTTATCTTATTGAGAATTTGGCGCAAGATATATGTATTTTGGTGAACTATGTCAATGCTGGTGGGACACATGAGGGCTAATTGATTCAAGCTCTATTTCTTCATTTTTCAAATGTAAAATAACCAAATTTGATCATCATGATGTAGGCCTGTATCTTAGCTTTCCATGGGCTCCAAGATTAGCCCATTTGGATCACAAAAGCCCAAGTTATGGCCAAAACAAGGCAAGATACTCAAGATACATACAAAAAACAAAACTTGAAAAATATATACATAATACTTCAATTTAACTAAACAACATAAAACTTAATTAAAATATAATTATTAAACATAGTAATTATATAATAAACCCCAAGTGTAAAACTATAAGAAGTGTATTAAAATTGATTTATCATGGAGCTTATTGTTTGTCAAAATGTTTCCAAAGTAATTATGATTTCTAATTGTATTTATGTTGTAAATCTTGTGCTCAAGAAGGTGGAGACGTTTCATATGTATGCTTTGGTGATTATGGTTATTTGTGAAGGTTTGCATCAAAATTTGGGGTTCTCTTTGACCTGAAGTGATACACTTGCTAGGTTAGGATTCCTCCAGCAGAAACAACATTCTGTGCTTGATGACCTTCCTTATGATATTTGTTTTCTTTTATTTTTTGATGCCTTAGGTATCCATCACTTAAGGGTTTAGCCCTTATAGTTTGTTTTACCATTTACCGAAAAAATACATGTTTTTGAAGAATATTTATAAGATATGATTATATACATACTTCTATCTGTACTAAAATAAATACATGTTATTCTTATTAAATTATGTGTTTAATTTTTTTTGTTTAAGTCTATATTTTATTTTTATTCCTAAAATTTCAACATTCTTAAAATTTTAAACCTTTGAATAAATAGTTTATATATAAATTATATGCATTTATTAGGTGTTGGGATTGATTACGTCCCAAATTTGTTGTATTTGGTTGAGCGTGCATTTATAAAATCCCAACACTTATACATTCCCTTGTCACATAGGAATTATTTCCATTATTACTTATTTAACTATACTTTATTATAGTTTTTACCTCATGAATTCTTTGGATTTGGTCATACGTGATTTTTCAAACCCACACCACAAATGTGTTGTCAATTATATTCTATACACATATAGTCGAATATGCACTATCCATAATTTCTAATTTCAAAAATTCAAACCAATTTATAATTTAAAACGTCATCTTTAAATTTTAAAAACTCATTATTTAGTGTATAAATAAATCATTTGGTAATCCAATTTTCTTTCATTCATGTTTTATCCAACCTTTTGTGTTTATAATTTTATGTTGTAGCTATGGTTGACATTGTTCACCTAATTGAAAGTACTAAATATGGTGGTGACTAAACATTCAAGTTTGAATGTTAGGGTCTTTTGCTAAGGTTTATGTCTAACAACAAAAATTCTAATTTGTCCTAGTTGATAGAAATAATCTTATACAAAGAGACTTTAACTCATAATTTCTATATCGGTAGCATAACATGAGAAGGGGTACATAAATGATTAAAAACCAGTATATATTACATTTTGATGTAGTGAAAAAGATCCAAGCTAGTGCTAATAAGGATACAAACTAAATTTTTTAATAGGTAATTGTTTTCTGCCCCATTTTTAAAAAAATATTTCATTTAAGACGACTTTATGCTCTTATACACTTTCTTATTTAGATGTCTTTAGGAGTGTTCATCAATTGATCCTAATTACTAAAAACCACTTAACCGAACTAAAAAAATCATTTTTCATGATCAGGTCAGTTCTATTTTCGGTTCCATCTATACAAACCGAACCTTACCTTTTACATGTTCTGCTGATTAGTTAATGAGGACATGGCTAAAGAGGACCCTAGCTTGGTCTTGGACAAAGGGTTGGATAACTTCAAGGGACCTTTAACTAGGTCAAGATCTAAGAAGGCCAAGGATATCACACACAAAGCCCTAACTTCCTTTCTTGTCACCATACATGGGCCAAAGCCAGAAGACTCACAATTGATGACTTTTTCAATGTTTTGTTGTTATATTTTAGAAAATTAAGTATTTATGTGCAAAATCATGCTTTGGATACGTTAGGTTTAGGTTTTGGATCTTAATGACCTGACCATTTCATGCTTATGTTTGAGTTTAGGCCTTGTATTTTAGCCACTTTTCTTAGTTTTATTTAGTTTTGGTGCTTTAGAGCTTAGGAAAGAGTGAAGCCCATTAAGTTAAATGGTGTGTCCCCTAGCCTATATAAGGCACGTTCTCCTTTGTAATTCTCACGCCTTGAATTAGAGACTACAATTCTTCTTTTTATGAGAAGTGAGTTGAGTTTTCCTTATTCTTTTTAGTTAGCGTTTATTAACCAAGGCATGCTCTTATCCTAAGGTTTTCTCTCTTTGGGTGCTGAGTTTTAAGGCTTATCTTCTTAAGGTGATGTCTCTACTTTCCTCTTTTACATAATCCTTGTTCTCATTCCACCATTCCCTCCTTTCCCCTATTCCATTTTCCTTTCCTTGCCCACTTTTCATAATTTCCAAATCCTTGTTTTTATCATTTACCCTTTATGCCATATCACCTCCGCTTGCCTTCATTGAAAAAGAAAGAGAAACACATTCAAAGAGAAAGAAGAATGAGAACTAGATCCCTCTTCCTACATCAAGTGCTATCCTAGAGCTTGAGGTTTTTCTTCTACATTTTTTCTCTAGCATTTACATTTTTTTACTGTTCTATTTGTGGAAATTCTGATTTTAATTTGGTCATTCAAATTTCATATGCCTTTGTGTTAAGAAAAGTTGAAAAAAATCAAAAAGATACATGTTTCTTACCTCTTTTTTCTAGTTTTTTGAATTGTTTTCTTGCATATTGTTTGTGTCTTGTCAATTTTAGTTTGTCTATGTTATTCTAGTTGTGTTAGAATTCTATTTTTGCACCATTAAAATTCATTTAAGGTTTTAAAATTTTGATCTGGAAAGCATGAATTGTGTAGAGCCAAATTATGTCAATTTTGGTGCAATTTTGGTGTCTTTTCGTTGTTTCTATGCTTTGTTTCATTTCGGTTTATAGATGTGTTGAACTCTATGTTATTACAAAGCATATCTTTTAATTGACTTTAAAGCTCCAAATCCATTGTTAAACCATCTCACTTTAGGTGATTGCTTACATGCTCAATTTTAGGTGTTAGTTTCCTTTCCATAGTTTCTTCTAGATTTAAGTTTTGAGTTTTTGGTCCAGCACTTTAGGTTCATTAAATTTTGAATTTTGCATGATGTTTTTTTGCATTTTTAATGTCAAATGTTATGTTCCTTTCATACCTAATTCTTATGGGAGAAGATGCATACTTGGGTGTATGTATATAGACAGAGAGAGAAGGGATGGATATTTGAAATTGTTGTCATAAGTTAATTGATATAGCATTTCAAGATTGCAAATATAGTTTGCTAATTGAAAAAGTTGTCAAAGTGGTAATCTTATATGTTACGTATTGGTGAAATAATACAATTTTGATCCTTGTAAATGTTATATTTTTACAAATTTGATTTAAAATTGAAATGCATGAAAATTCGACACATATTCTCGTCGGGGATTCACTGTTTATAATTCATTAAGAAAAATTCACTAAATTAAGAATATATATTCTTTTAGATATGAAAAATACTGACTGGAGTTTGAAAATAAGAAATTTATGAAATTTCTTTTAAAATTAATATCAACAAATAAGAATTACTCTATGCATACTACTATAAACGTTTCCAGGTCAAACAAAAATGCTTTCCATGCGCCTCCAGTTAAAACAAAAAAGTATAAAAAAGGATAGAATCGATGCTGAATAGTTTTGAAATAGTGTACGCATGGCTGCGAGGGAATTATATATCAAACAGATAATAGTTTAATCAACGCGAGCTTCGCGAGGGAATTATAGTAATGTATTTCGTTATGTTGACGAACTCAACAAGATTCCCTTTTTTGGCCTATAAATTGCTGATTAGTGCAGAGCAAAGCTTGTAACAAATATTAGTAATTGGTTGTTTAGATTAACTAAATCAAAAAATGGCTTATCCTAGGCTTGCTGTGATATTCTTACTTGCTGCTTCTGGTACGTGTTTGTTTCTTTTTCAGTATGTTTTAGAATTTACAAGTACGAGAAATTAAAATATATATGATTGTATTGCTTCTCACTAACTTTAGTGCATCAATTTAGTTATGTTCGCAGTGAAGGATGCCGAAGCTGGTATTCCGTGTGGAGAATCTTGTGTGTTTATTCCATGTACTATAACAGCGCTTTTAGGTTGTTCCTGTAAAAGTAAAGTTTGTTACAAAAACCATGTTATTGCGGCTGAAGCAAGCACCGTAGATGACCACCATCTTTTGTGTCAATCTCATGAAGACTGCTTTAAGAAAGGAAGCGGAAACTTTTGTGCTCCTTTCCTTGAGCAAGATGTTAAATATGGATGGTGTTTCCGTGCTGAATCTGAAGGATTTTTATTAAAAGACTTCTTTAAGATGTCAACTGACAACTTAAAGATGCTTAAATCAATAACCAGTAACTGAAAATGTTGAACCATGATGCATTCATTGCTTTAAATAAATGTAAATGATGCATGTACTATGATGCATGCTCCTCTGGTAATGAATGTACTTAATTTTCATTCCACTAAAAATACATATATATCCTTTAGGATATGAGTAATATTGTTGGGATCTCTTTTTTTTTTTCCTTCACGTTGATTGGAGTTTAAAAGTTCTAGTCTTAAAAATAAAAAAAACGGGGGACTTCTTCAAAAATCACCACACGTCCCAAAAAGGAAAAGCAAACGCAAGATAATAATTTTTCTAAAAATGAGTTCAAAAAATAATACAAGGCCACATCAATTGAATAATACAATAAATTGAAACTAATAGAAAATGATTAAATATACAAAGATTAATAATTAAAAGGATAAAAGGAAGAAAATACTACAATTTTAATTATAGACCAATCTTATTTAAAATTTTAAATAGGAAACAACAAAATTCATTTTTTTCTACTTTCATTTTCCCCCTACGAATCTTTAAAAATAAAAAACTGAATAACAGTTTTATAGTTATAAATTGAAAAAAAAATATACACCGAACAGACCCTTACTCAGTCAAGTGCAATTGTTTGTCATAATACATGAATACATAGTGGAATATTTAGTTATTACAAAAAATGAGAATAATAATATAATTTATCAAATTTTATTTGAATTAAAAGATAAATACGCACAACATAAATTATCTCAAAATTCCAGAAGACGTTCAATGCATACTTTTCCAAACAGTTTCTATTTTTACTTGGTAGGTTTTTAAATATGATTTGGTACCTATAAAGTTAGAGTTTTTTTTATAGATTTGGTCTATATCTCTCATTAAATATTTTATTTTTAGTCTCTACAATGTAATTGAATTTGTTAATTGCTTATATGAGGAACCAAGTTACCTGTTAGCTTGTTCACATCTTTTCATATCGTGACTATGACAAGTTAAAATATAATTTTTAATAGTTAAAGTTATTTTCAAATGTGTCAAAAATTAAAACCATTGAGGTTTAAAAAATTGTTTTAAGTTATTAGAATCATATATGAATAGTCAGTTGGATATGTTATAATTGTTTTACTACAAGATCACTTTGATTTAGCATAGGGCTTGGTGTGGGACATTACGTGAGACTTTTTGGATTTAGTTACTTGTAATTTTTGCATTGGTTACTAGGTTACATGTAATTTTGATTCATGTAATTTTAGTTGTTCATATTTATTTGTCATAATTTTTAAAGTAATTAATTTAAAGCTCTTACCTTAAATTAAATTTTATTAAATAACAAAATTCAATTAGGACTAATAAGATGGTCCAATGGTAATGAAGGTGGAAATAAGGGAGAAGATCATAAGTTTGTCTCATTTGCTAAAAAAAATTAACTAACTATTAACTTTGATATATTAAAAATAAAAATATAAAGTGATTTACGTATCTTTGTTAGCCAAATCAAAGCTCATCTCCCCTTAACACCAATTGCAACAATTTTTCTTTAAGCTTTCATGCTTAAAGTGACAACAACTAGGAGTGTTTGTGATCTAGATCGGTCTGATCACTTTATTAATTTACAGTTTAGTTTGGTGTGATTGAAATGAATGACACCAATTGATCTAATACATTGTGGTTCAGATTGAATTGGTTTATTTGAATTTTTTCAATTTATATTTTTTTATAAAATCAACTAAAAATTATAATTATACCAATTTAAAAAATATCCCAGGTTTTAAAAATGACAGAATCATTAATAAGTAAAATATCTCAAGTTTTCAACAATTTAAACTCAAACATAAAATAAATAAAGTACTATTAAATAAGGTTCAATGTAAAATACAACATAAATATTAAAAGCATTAATACGATTGTGGTTCGGTTTGGTTGAAATGAATGACACAAGTTGATCCGATCAAATGTAGTTCAGATTGGATGGATTTATTCAGTTTTTTCAATTTATATTTTTTATAAAATCAAATGAAAATTATAATTATAGCAATTCAGAAAATATCTTAGGTTCTCAAAAAATGATAAAATCATTAATACGTAAAACATCTTAAGTTTTCAACAATTCAAACTCAAACTTAAAATAATTAAAGTACTACTTAAATAAGGTTCAATGTAAAATACAACATAAATCTTAAAAACTAAGTGTTACTGTCAAGATTTCAGTCTTCTAGTTCTTCCTCTAACCTGGAAAGATTTTAAAAAATAAGTATTTTACTCTAAAACACTTTATATCATAAAAAAACAAGTAAATAATCAAATTAGCCTTAGATGATACTAGTTCCTAAGCCTCAAATGTGTATTCCTCATATCCATCCAGTAATCACACCATCAATTTCAGAGACTAACTTGACTTCCAGAACAAACATTCTTTGATGCAAGGATTAATTTGACAACTAAATGCATACTAAATTATCAATAGAACTTGAATGACCAATGTAACTTGTATCATCTAATAGTGATGTATGTTTTAGCCTCTCAGATTCTATTTTAATATTTTCTCTATATAAAATTACCTTAAAACATAAGAAATATGCAGTTATATTTCCCTCTATATAGACAAAATTTTAGCATCAAAGTTACTTTATTTTTTAGTGGGTACTGAAAGATGGCTCCTAAAGACTCACATAGTAGTACGTTGATACTCTAGTATGACACCCATTGAAAGTAACTAATTAACATGTATGAAAAGGGGGAAAATAGAAAGTAACTAAGGAAAACAAACTGCATGATGTAAATCAAACAAAAATTAAAGCATGGGTTGTAGAAGGATTACACAAATTTAATCTTTGATGAGAACATAACTCAATGGCATAACAAGAAAAGCTATACTTCATTCACATATGAAAATATAGATTGACATTCCAAACCTCAGACCTTAAAAGAGGTAAAAGCCTAACCTAATTCCACATACACAAGTTCTTGGACTTGTTGTTTGCCTTTAGATTTCATACATTATAAATGAAAATTGGAAAGCAATAATGCAACACCACGGGCAGGGTTGAAGGAATTAATGCAAAGGAAAAGGATGAATTATATAGCAGGCAAGGCAAGCACACGTTAAGAGAAAAAGCATGGAAAATGAGAAGAAATATTACCCAACGACAATGCTATTACACTAACACAGATGATGTAAAGACCAGAGAAGAGGAAAAAAGGGTTCTGTCATTGTATACCAGTGGTAGTAGCCACTACGAGTACTAGAGGACAAGGTTTTACCACGTCGTCCTATGAATGAGAGAAAAGAAGGCTTCCTTTAGGTTTATGTTTAGTCTTTCGACTTTAGGGGTGTAAAATTTGAAATTGGTTGAGCCTTATCCATGGAACATATTCAACAAAATGAACTAATGTTGTAGGGAGGGGGGATCTAGTTCTCCTTTTTCTTTCTCTTTAGATTTGGAAATTATGGAAAATGAGCTAGGAAACATAAAAGGCAAAAGGGGGAAAGGAGGGAGGGATTATGGAAGGATGGAATGAAAAATAAGGATTATGTAAAAGATGAAAGTGGAGGCACCACCTTAAAAGGATAAGCCTCAAAACTCCCCAACTAAAGGGAGAAAACCCTAAGATAAAAGCTTGTCTAGGTTAAGAAACCCTAGCTAAAAAGAATGAGGAAAACTTAACTCACTTCTCACAAAAAGAAGAATTTTATTCTCTAATTCAAGGTGTGAGAATTACAAAGGAGAACATGCCTTATATAGGCCGGGGGCACATCACTTAACCTAATGGACTTCACTCTTTCCTAAGTCTAAAAGCACTAAAACTAAATAAAACTAAGAAAGGTGGCCAAAATACAAGGCCCAAACTCAAACATAGGAATGAAATAGTCAGGTAAGACCTAAAACCTAAACCTAACATATCCAAAATATGATTTTACACATAAAGACTGAATTTTCTACAATATTACTAGGAAACATGGAAAAGGTCTTCAATCGTGAGTCTTGAGGCTTTGGCTCATGCATGGTGACAAGAAAGAAGGTTAGGGCTTTATGTGTGATGTCCTTAGCCTTCTTAGATCTTAACCTAGTTAAAGATCCCTTAAAGCTCTGTAACCCTTTGTCCAAGACCAAGCTAGGGTCCTCTTTAGCCATGTCCTTATTATGCTCCCCTTCTTCGAAAAGATTTATCCTCAAATTGGGATTATCCTCATCATCATCTATATCAAAATGAGTTAAATCAGACACATTGAAAGTAACACTCACACCATAATCCCCAGGTAGTTCTAAGACATAAGCATTATTATTATTTTTGAACAATTTGGAAAGGACCATCCCCTCTTGAATTAAGTTTGGATTTTCTAAGGTTAGGGAATCTCTCTTTCCTAAGTTGAAGCCAAACCCAATCACCAATATTAAACACAACTTCTTTTGTCTTTTGTTTGCATAATGAGAATAGTGTTTATTTTTAGATTGAATTTGATGTTTAACTTTCTCATAAAAATCATTTATAAACTGTGCCTTTGCCTCTCCATCCAAGTAAAAGAAGGAATCAGAAACCTCAATAGGCAAAAAGTCAAGTAGAGTAAGAGGGTTAAAACCATAGACAATCTCAAATGGGTTATGCTTAGTAGTGAGGTATGTTACCCTATTATAAGAAAATTCAATATAAGGCAAACACTCATTCCAAACTTTAATTTTCTTTTTAACTAAGACCTTTAAAAAAGTAGAAAGGGTCCTATTTACTACCTATGTTTGGCCATCAGTTTGAGGATGACAAGTGGTGGAAAAGAGAAGTATAATTCCTAGCCTAGCCTAAAGAGTTTTTCAAAAATGGCTAAGGAACTTGGAATCCCTATCATAAATAATGGTTTTAGGAATTCCATGCAATCTCATAATTTCTTTGAAAAACAATTTAGCAATATGGCTTACATCATCCACTTTGTGACAAGGAATGAAGTGATCCATCTTACTAAATATATCCACCACCATAAAGATAGAATCCATACCCCTTTGGGTCCTAGGCAAACCAAGCACAAAATCCATTGAAATATCAACCCCAGAAGCATTAGGTGTAGGTAAAGGAGTGTAAAGACCATTAGGTGCAAGTTTAGATTTATCCTTTTTACAAGTTATACACCTAGAGCATAGTCTTGCTACATTTGTTTTCATTTTAGGATAATAGAAATGTTCATTAAGAGTTGACAATCTCTTATCTCTACCAAAATGGCCTGTAAGTCCCCCTCATGACTCTCTCTCACTAAAAGGTCAGTCATGAATTCTCTAGGAATGCAAATCTTATTGGCTTTGGAGAGAAAACTATCTAAAATATGGAACCCATGACTTGAAGTGGTTGCACCATAGGTGTGGTAGATAGTAGAAAAGTCTACATCACATGGATACAATTTCTTTATTTTATTAAGCCCATGGAATTTAGCTGTAAGAGAAGTTATCAAGTTATGCCTTCTAGATAAAGCATCCGCCACCATATTGGCTTTTCCACTTTTGTACTTAATGACATAAGGAAATTGCTCTAAGAATTTAACTCACTTTGAATGTCTTTTGTTTAAGTTATGTTACCTTTTAATGTATCTAGGCGATTGATGATCGCTATGGATGACAAACTCTTTAGGAATCAAGTAATGTTCCCAAGTTTGAAGTGCTCTAATTAAACCATAAAACTCTTTTCATATCCGGGGTAATTTAAGGAAGCCCTATTAAGTTTTTCACTGAAAAATACAATAGGGCATCCTTCTTGCAAATGCATATACCAATTTTTACATTAGATGCATCACCTCTAGTGGATTTTGGGCTTTTTACCACGGTTAAAATTGATTTTTAACCACAGTTATTCCCACCATGGTTATAGATGTGGACTTTTAACCACGATTGTGACCCGTGGTAAAAAACATTATATAACCACGGTTCCAAAGACCTGTGATTAAAGAGAGGGGATTTATTGAAGAACCGTGGTCATAAGTTGGATTTTTAACCACGGTTATTAAAGAACCGTGGTCATAAGTTGAATTTTTAACCACGGTTATTGAAGAACCGTGGTCATAAGTGTGACTTTTAACAACGGTTATGGTCATAACCGTGGTTAAAAGTTTAATTTTTTTTAAAATGCAGGATTTCTTTTATTCATGACCCTAACCTACAAGCAGAGAACCAGACAGCCTAATATTTATAAGAGATGAAAAATAATAAATTTCAATAAAATATAAACAACATGGTACACAATATGATAATCCTAAAGCTACACTAATAGAAATAAATCCTATAAACTAAAACAACAAAGACACTAATAAACAACAAAGACACTACTTGAGTCTATCCTTTACTTGAAGAAAGCTGGTGGCCCAATGGTTTCTAATTTCGTTAACATATTTTTCTGGGAATTTTCAGGAGTCTTGAAAGTGCTGCAAAGAAGAGACATTGATAAGTAGTGACCAACAAATTGTTAAGTAGTATGTGAAAACCAAATTAGATACAAGGTAGCACTCAAATTGTTAATTAGTGCTTCATGACGAAATACCCGCACTCAAATGTGCCATCCTGCCTATAAGACTACAAGGTAGCATACATTTAATTCACAATTGGTTACTTTGTTGTTACTAGGACATCTAGGACATCGATGCAACATTTCATACTGACCATGGTATAATACACAATCATTTGGGCATGCATGTATTTTGTTATACTCCAATCCCATAGGACACAACACCTTTTTAGCCTCATAGTTACGATTTGGCAAGGTGTTACCAACTGGGAGCATTTCTTTCAACAACTTAAGCAAGTCAGTGAAGCTTTTGTCTATCCACCCATTTATCGCCTTCAAATTAAACAATTGTAAAACTGCTGACAACCTCGTGAAATTGGCGTAATTTGGATACAACGGCTTCTTAGAATCCTCACATAGACTCGCATATACATGAGCTTTCTTAAAACTTTCTACCCCCACATCACGTATCATATCCTCAAGTCAATCATCCATGTCGTCATCAACCTCATGCGTAAAGCTTTGGTCATTTGTTTGAAAACTGGTACTTGGCACCTCAACATGTTCACCATGCCATATCCATCGCGTATAAGTCTGAAGAAAACCATCACACAACAGATATTCTCGTACCTCTTCCAATTCTAATCGACGCATGTTCAAGCATTTAACACAAGGGCAAAAATACTTTCTATTCACCTCCTCAGCATTTCGTATCACGAATTCTATGAATGTTTTGACTCCACCCTCATATTGTGGACTTATACATGATGCAACTATCCAACTTCGATCCATACCCACTGTTCACAATACTAGTAAATTTAACGATGCTATGAATCTCCCTTTCTTGACAAAGGTGGTGGTCCTACCCATTCAGGATAAACAATTTTCTATACTTCATAACTACATACAACTTAGGAGTTATTTTAAAATTTGATAAAATTTCGGCAGCATTTCGCATTAGTCTCTAAGTACACGAAATGAAAGTGGTAACATCAATTTCAACCACAATCAAATATGTACCCAGAGAACAATACAAAATTTAACTAACCAAAACTTGATCAAACTTTAAAATTACTCCTAACTTGTACATAACAATTATGCATAAAAAATTGTTCATCCCAAACTGTCCAAACGGACAATTCAAGATTCAACACAAACAATGAAATCAATTAATTTAATTACCATTTGTGTCGAATCTCAAACGGGAATACTATGGTTCACTCATATACAATTTAAAAAAATCATAAACTCATTTAAAAGGGACTAAATAAACTTATCAAAAACTAAAAATATAATAAATAAAAATTAACCTATAATATCACATTTTAAATTACTAAAATTAATAAATATACAATACAAAATAATAACATTATCATTTTAAATTTTTCTAATATATAACTAACAATATTCTAATTTCTCTATAATATAACATTTTTCTAATCTGGAACTAATACTAATTACCAACATGCAACTAACCAAATATTAAGCCTAACATACATCAACCAAACTATACTAACCAACATATCGTAACCATAAAAGGAAGCAAAATATAAAATAACTATAATGCAACAGAGTTAAGGACTAAAATAATTAATAACATTTAAAATCAACGATCAAATTGACAAACTCCTAATATCAACGTTGAAACCACAGATACTTATGACTTTTAAGTTAAATTTTCATAATTAGAAGAACTACTAATTACATGGTTACCTAAATCAACTCTTCTACCACTTTAATCATAAACATAGGCTCTGTCACAACGCTATTCCAACTTCTAACCATAAACTAAACATGCACAAAATGTCCTTCATTCTACTCATCTTCTATTGTTATTGTCATTTTATACAAAGAACTAAATGCAACCGTGTTATGCTAAATTCAATTTTTCAAATTTTAAGAAATTAAACTCTCCAAAACTAATTTTAAGGCTAGAAAAAAGGAAAACATAAGGGGAGTTGTGTACCTCTTCGAAAGCTTTTAGAGGCCGGTCTCAGGAATAGTGTGCGGAACGGAGATAGAGGAAATGGAGAAAGGCTGGTCTCGGGAATAGTGTACGAAACGGAGATAGAGAAGATGGAGGAAGGTCGCTCTTGAGAATAGCGCACAGAACAAAGATAGAGGAGATGGAGGAATAATGTTGACGGTGGAACGACGAGGCTATTACGAGATGGAGGAAATAGAGGAAGAATGTTGACGGTACAGGGAGGAGATTAAACCGAGATAGAGGAAAAAGAGGAAATGAAGGAGATAAAGCAAAGAGAGAAACTCAAATGGCAAAATGATAAAGGGGGAAACTCAAATGGCGTAGTGAGAGACAGAGGGAGGAATTTTACCGAAACAGAGATGACGAGAGGGAGGGAATAAGAGAAAAGAAGAGGGAAAGTTGAAACTTGTTAGACGAAGAGTCACGTATACGACCACGGTTAATCTACAACCGTGGTCATAGGGCCCTATTAATCACGGTTCAACTAAACACCATGGTGATAAATTGACCTTTTAATCACGGGTCCCACGCAACTGTCATTATAGAGCTTCACGCAGGTCCTATTACCACGGTTATCAGCTAACCGTGGTTGTATATCCTTCAAAAAATAATATATAAAAGTTTTATGCTTCCTATGACCACGGTTCCCTTTAACCGAGATTAAAAAGTTAACTGATAATTTCAAAAATGCCACCGCGTACTTTTTAACCACGGTTTTCATATAACCGAGATTATATCTTGTCCTCGTAGGCACATTTTGCACTAGTGCACACTTAAGCTCGAAGGTTTTTAAAAAATTAGGTAATGCAAAAATTGAAGCATGAGTGAGTTTATCCTTAAGGTAATTAAAATATTTTTCTTTCCTTAATCCCCATATAAAAATAGCCTTTTTCTTATCCAACTCATTAAGTGGTGAGGCCAAGGTAGAAAAATCTCTAACAAACCTTCGGTGGAAACTAGCTAAATCATGAAAACTTCTTCCTTCATTTACATTCTTAGGTGTTGTCCAATCTTGTATTGCTTTGACTTTAGCATGTTCTACTTGAACTAACTACAAATCCGAGGAAGACAATGTTATCCATGTCAACAGAACATTTTTCAAAATTTTCATAAAGGTGATTTGTTCTTAAGGTAAGAATAACTTGTCTAAGATGTTCAAGGTAAGAGGTCATGGTCTTAGAGTAAATTAGAATAGCATCAAAATAGACCACAACGAAGTGCCTAATAAATTGCCTCAGAACATCATTCATCAATCTCATAAATGTACTTGGCGTATTTGTTAAGCCAAAAGACATAACTAGCCACTCATACAGTCCAGGTTTGGTCTTAAAAGCGGCATTCCACTTATCATCTTCTTTAATTTTTATTTGTTGATATCCACTTTTAAGGTAAACCTTGGAGAATATGGTAGAGCCATTTAATTCATCAAGCATATCATTTATGTCTAGGTATTAAATGCCTATACTTGGTGGTAATATAGTTAATGACTCTACAATTAGTGCACATTTTCCATGAACCATATTTCTTAGGAACAAGCAAAATAGGTAAGGCACATGGACTTAAACTCTCCTTGATCCATCCCTTAGATAGGAGCTCATTCACTTGTTTTTCAATCTCTAGGATTTCTTTAAAATTACATTTATATGCAAGCCTATTAGGTAAGCTAGCACCTAGGATAAGATCATCTGATGTTCTATGCCCCTAACAAGAGGTAATCCATTTGGAATGTCTTTTGGAAAGATGTCCCTAAATTCTTCTAAGATGTTTTGAACTATTTTGGGCAACCTAGAAGGGAAGGAGCCCATTAAGCACACATAAATGCTAGAAGTATCCTTAGGGTACATGCCATATAGAGGTTGATGAAGAAGCAAACCATCCTTCACATCATGTTTTGTTGTCAAGATATTATGTTTGGAGTCATCATGTATGACAACTCCTTTGCCTTTATCTTTTTTGATTTTTCTATGTTTTTCTTTTTGTTGGGGAGAGGAAAGAGTTATTTCCCTATCCTTCTTCAACTTCATTTGAAGCTGATCCTCTAAAACCTGCTGAAGAGTCAAGGGATGTAACACTATTTTCTTATTCTCATGTTTTAAAGTGAGGGTGTCAGAGAACCCCTCATGAATGACCTTCCTATCAAACTACCAAGGTCTTCCTAACAAGATATGGGTTGCTTCCATTGATACTACATCACATAACATTTCATCTTTGTATGACCCTATAGTGAAGGAAATTAAAACTTGTTTATTTACCAGCATTTCACCCCTCTTATTTAGCAATTAAAGTTTATAAGGCCTAGGGTGATCTACAAGTTTTAAACCCATTTTATGAACTAGCCTTTGACTATCCATTTTTACACAACTCACCACTAAAAAAACAACTGTTAGCGACGGACAGAATTGGTCGCTAATCAATGGAATTACCGTCGCTAAAACAATTAGCGACGGCGTCACAGACGGGAAAGTGGGCGTCGCTAAAACCCTCGTCGAAAACACATCAGCGACCACATACATGCCGTCGCTAACTTATTGACGGCGTAAGGCCGTCGCTAAAATCGTCCCTGCCCCAATAACTGCTGCCGTCGCTAAGTGTTGCCATACAGCGACCTCGGGACCCCGTCGCTACTAATAGACACCAGCGACCACCCCGTGCCGTCGCTAGAGGTAGTGATACAGCGACCAATACATTCCGTCGCTAGTGGTTGTCAGGTCGCGACCACAATTTTCCGTCGCTAGTGGTTGCGATGTAGCGACCAAGGCGTCCCGTCGCTAGTGGTTGTCAGGTCGCAACCACAACGTCCGTCGCTAGTGGTTGCGATGTAGCGACCACGGCTTCCCGTCGCTAGTGGTTGTCAGGTAGCGACCACAACGTCCGTCGCTAGTGTTAATAAGTCAGCGACGGACGGGTACCGTCGCTAACGAGAATTTTTAAATTTTTTTAAAATTGATCCAATATTGACTGGTTTTGTTAATTTAGCTTTAAAAATATCTTAATATTTTGTATTTTGTATTGGCTGATAAAATTTTATAATTAAATTAAAATAATTTTTTTGAAGTAATGAATTATTATTAAAAACAAAATAATAGATTAAATTAATTTATGAAATAGGTTGAATTATTAATGATAGGTAGAAAGGCTTTGTGATTTGAATGTAATTACCATTAAATATTGACATAATAAATAAAGAATGACAAACTAAATACTGAATGAAAATATAACATAACTAAAAATCAAATATACAATGTGTATAAATAAAAGAACTACAATCAAGGTGGTGGGGGATCCTGGGGTGGTGGTGGGGGCGCCTGGGAAGTGGGGGGAGGTAGCCTCGCCATCAACTGCATCAGTAGCTCCTGCTGCTGAGCAAGTTGCCGACGAGTCTCGGCGTGCTGCTCCTCGGCCCGCTGTCGGTCCGCCTCGGCCTTCTGTCGGTCCGCCTCATGCCGCTCCAACAGCAACTGCCTCTGACGTCGCTCCTCCTGTAGCTCATCGTTCAGGTTTTGAATTACCTGAACGACCTCAGTCGGAAGACCAGAGAAAGACGAAGAGGAAGGGGTCTTCCCCTTTTTCGCCAGCTGCGTGCCGACGCCACCCAATCCAAACACCCTCCCTTTCTTGTTCACACCGCCAACAGCCTCCATATAGATGGCGTTGTCGTCAGAACAAGATAGGGTGGGAGGAACCTCCCCTTCAGGAGTGGAAGCCACCAGGTCCGCCTCCTTCTCGGCCCTCCTGGCCTGATACGCCTCCTGTAAATTCAAAAACAACGATAGGATTAGTAAGTTGATTTGTAAATTATAATGCAGACATCAGTTAAAAGTAAATACCGCTAGCTCCGTAGTCTTCTGGTTTACCCATGCACCGGCTTTGTTCTTCTTGGTCATTTGCATGACCTCAAACAAAGAAGGCTCCCGGTGCTCCCTCTGCTCCTGTGGTGGACAAAAAACATTGAGATTATTATTTGTAAACATGTAAGACGAATGATAATAGAAATGTTTAACATAAATATACTTACAAATCTTTTCTTGTGCTCGAGGGTTGAAATGCTACCCCCAGTGTAAACCGAGGCTGCAGCATCGGCGGCTCTGTTGGCCCTATTCCGAGCACTCGCCTGCTGGAATGGGACCCCGCCCCACTTCTGGACCATCCCGTCCCAATGGTCCTCCGGGATCCAACGAGGGCGCTCACCCTTGTCCCTCACCTTCCAAAGGGTACTCTTGATGATTTTGGAGGTCTTTGTGGCAAAGACCTTCCTAATCTCATCAATCATACCCTCCGCCCACTGGTAATCACGCTGTAAAATGAATTGAGAAATCAAAATTAATAACAGGTCTATTTTACAAATCAAGTCACAATAAATGAGCTAGGAACTTACCGAGAAGGTGTCAAACCACCTATCTTGCACAACCTTCCCAGCATCTGTCCAAGATATATATGGACCATCCCACTGGGCCTTCAAAACCTTAGTAATCGCTTTGGTAGTGCGACTACTATCAACAAAGCTGTAATGACAACAATTATGTTAGGAGTAAAACAACACACAATCTAGGGAGACACCCAAAATTTCGGCAGTCTCCCCTGTAAATGTAACATTTCCAAGTTTACATAGTTACCCTGTTACAAACAGAAGAGTGCCCAGTACAATTCAATCTATACAAGTACTAATTAAAGTAACATCCAATAAACCAACAAGTCTTTCTACTAAAGTTTAATATAAAGTGTCATACAAATAACATAAAAGTATTTGAGGTTTAGTCACTTACTCGTCTCCGGCCGGCACGGGTACCAACATGGGCAGAGGGGATGCCGGAGGTGGGGTCGCCTGATGGCCATGGTCCTCCAAGCCACCAACTCCAGGAGTCTGCTCTGGGGTGGTCAGCTGTGGGGGTGATGGGGTGGTCTGCTGTGGTGGTGGTGATGGAGTGGTCTGCTGTAGTGGTGATGGAGTGGTCTGCTGTAGTGGTGATGGAGTGGTCCGCTGTGGTGGTGATGGAGTGGTCTCCTGCCCTGGGGTAGGAGTCCCCAGACGGGAAGCCGGGGTCCTGGACCCACCACCCCTACTGAAGGGCAGTCGACGTCCCGTCATCTGTGGATAAAATAATGAACAAAAAAGGTTAGTCTCAGGATATATATAAACCTATGTATATATGTTTAACAACTACATACTCTGTGTCTGTTTCAGTTTCAAATTCCCCCTCAGTTTCAGTGTCACTGTGGTAATCTGTTTGAACAAGTTCATCAGTATCCAAATCAGCCCTAGACCGTTTTGATCGAGAGACAAGGTCTTTGTCAATGTGTTCACCCCCCGTAGTGGCGAGTGTCTCATCCATTATGACTGGATCAATGTTGAACAACAAATTGGCATCGTTGAGCTCGTGTGGTGCAAGCTGATAAGCGTCATCGACCTCCTCGGAGACATTGTCAGTGATCTGACTTCGGGCCTTGGCCTTGATTACTGCATACCAGTCCCGATGTCCTCCCGGGAAGTCGGTGTAATAAACCTGCTCAGCTTGTTGGGCAAAAATGAAGGGATCAAACCCTTTATATCTACCATTCTTCTTGACCTCAACTAAGCCGTAGTTGTTGTCAACCTTTGTTCCAACGCCGATTGTGTTGTCGAACCAATCACATTTGAATAGAACAATATCTCTTCTTAGTCGTCCAGAGAATGAAACTTCAACAATCTCCGTCAGCACTCCATAAAAGTCTTCTTCCAACTGACCGGCGGTGCCTTTAACACAAACCCCGTAGTTATGGGTGCGCATCCCTTCACTCCATTGAAGAATATTAAACTTGTAGCCATTTACGTAGTAAATAGGCCATTTTTTAACAGTCTTCACCGGCCCCCAAGAAAGGGCTTGGAGTAAAGAATCTTCAATATGGTTGTTAGGGTCTTGTATCTATGTACAACATAAGAAGTAGGTCATTGTTACCATATTGACGGGAGTTAGAAGCAAATAGGCTTAAAAACACTTGGTATACGGGTCTTACATGTTGCGCGAACCAACCAACGAACTTGGATGACACCTCACTATGAATTTGGTCATCAGTTAACTCATTTTGCTCAAGTTTTAGCATATCTGTGTATAAGCTATTGAAAGAAACAAATAAGTTTAATATAAAAGCTACGTTAAGAATGTATAATATAACTTGTATGACTTACTCAATAAAGGGTTCCACTTCTGGGCAATTGAGAAGAATGTACAAGTGAGCCGCCTTTCGATCTTTCTCATCAATGTAACATTTTGTGAGCCTGCCCCCCGGGTGACCAGGATAGTTGAAAATCGACGTTTGTTCATCAAACCCTGTGCGGCTGGCTACACCAAGATTGCGGGGAATTCTACTCATTCTAGTTTCTATCTCCGTTGGAAAATAGAAAGAAGCAAAGGTTGTCATTTCTTCGACTAAGTATGCCTCACAAATTGAAGCTTCAACGCAGGCTTTGTTCGACACTTTATCTTTTAAAGAGCGTAAGAATCTTCAACATCATTAACAAGGTGGTGTTAAGTTAGAAAATACTATTATAAGCATGATTCGCAAGTAATTTAAAGAGTTCACCAAGCATTCACCTTTCGAATGGATACATCCAACGATACTGCACTGGGCCACCAACCAAGGCCTCGTACGGTAGATGGATAGGCAAATGCTCCATGGAGTCAAAGAAACTTGGTGGGAAAATCTGCTCCAACTTACAAATCAATACCGGGATAGTTTCTTCCATCTTCACAAGTTTCTCCACACTCAACGAAGTAGCCGTCAACTCCTTAAAGAAGTGACTCAACTCCACTAACGGTTTCCAAATAGGCTTCGGTAAGGCATGAAACGCGTACGGGAGTAGTTGTTGCATAAACACATGGCAATCATGACTTTTCATGCCAAACACCCTGCCCTCCTTCACGTCGACACATCTACTCAAGTTAGAAGCGAATCCGTCAGGCAGGGTCAACCCATTCATCCAAATACACACAGCAATCTGTTGTGGTCTAGTTAAAGCATACTTTGCATGGGGTTTAAACATTCTTCCACGTCCCGCATCCCTCAACTCCAACTCCTTCCTAGAACACCAAATCGGAAGGTCTAGACGACTCTTCTCGTTGTCCTTTGTTCTCCCTTTGATGTCCATAACAGTGTCAAAAATATTCATGAAAACATTACGTTCAGTGTGCATGACATCAATGTTGTGTCTTAACAACAAGTCTTTCCAATATGGCAAATCCCACAAGACACTCTGCTTCACCCAGTGGTGTTCCTTACCGTAACCCGCAAACTCCTTGACACTCTTGTCCCAGATGTAAGGATACTCTTCGACCCTCTGCCAAACCCGTGCACCAGATAACCTATGGGGTGGAGGTTCATTGACAACCTTGTTTTTCTTAAAAGCGGTTTTGTTCCTCCTAAACGGGTGATCCAACGGTAGAAACTTTCTATGACAGTCAAAGAAACTTGTCTTGCCACTAACAGGGAGTGATTCCCCCCGGTATGTTCCATGCATACAGGGCAAGCAAGCTTCCCAGACGTGGACCATCCAGAAAGCATACCATAGGCCGGGAAGTCGTTAATAGTCCACATCAAAACAGCACGCATCATAAAGTTGTTCTTCAAAGACGCATCGTATGTCATTACCCCGACATCCCATAACTGTGATAACTCTTCAACCAACGGTTGCAAAAACACGTCTATGTTCGTCTTTGGATTTTTGGGTCCTGGAACCAGTACAGATAGAAACATGACCTCCCTCTTCATACACATATCAGGAGGCAGATTGTATGGGGTCAGGATGACTGGCCAACAAGAGTAAGCTCTTCCGTATTGACCGAACGGGTTAAACCCATCAGTACATAAGCCAAGTCTTACATTGCGTGGCTCGCCAGAAAAGTCCGGATATAGCTCATCCAAACACTTCCATGCTTTCCCGTCGGAAGGATGGCAAAGAAACCCCTCTTGTGTTCGGTTCAGAGCATGCCAGCGCATGTGTTTTGTCGTGGACAATGAGGCATACAGGCGTTGAAGACGCGGTGTTATAGGGAAGTACCACATTTTCTTCCTGGCCGTCCGAGTTACCTTCCCTCTCCTTTTAACGGTCTTGTAGCGTTCCTCATTACAATGCAAACATTTTGTGACACTTTCGTCTGCAAACTCATTTCTGAACAGCATACATCCACCAACACAACACTCTATCTTCACACAACCCAACCCCAAGTTTGCCACTTGTTTCTTAGCACGGTACAGGTTTGCTGGCATTCTGTGATTACTAGGCATGGTGGAACCCATCAGATTGACCATCCTATCAAAACAACCTCCAGAAAGATTATAATCTGCCTTTAGGCTTAAAGCAGCTAGGGAGGCGGATAACTCAGTGTGACTGTTGCACCCGTCCCACAATGGAGTCTGAGCCGCCGCCAACAAATCATAAAATCTCTTCACCTCCGGATTAGGATCCTCCTCTACATTGTCAGAGTCCCCATTACCTGCTTGGTCATTATGTTCCAGCATACGCCCGGTGGAGGGTCCAACATGATCCATCACCATTTGTTCTATGTTGTTGTACGTATCCCTGTTTCCTCCAACCTCGTAGTAAGACTGTTGTAGGGTTACGTCTGATGGTCTACGCGGTAACTGCTCACCATGGTTGTACCAGTAGTGGTATGTTTCCATGAACCCTTTCTCAGTTAGGTGGCACATGACATCATCCGCGTATTCAAAACTCATGCATTTGCACTTTGAGCACGGACAACGAATCTTTTGAGTTGCTTCAAATGCAGGCGTGTTTGCCGTAGCGAACGGAATGAACTCCAATAGCCCCATCATAAACTCCTCAGTCACTCGCCGATTGCTATCTAGTCGGTTGTACATCCATCGCCGATTTGCCGGTACCTCCATTTACAATATCTAACAAGCACGATTTCTGTTACTTTAAATTATTGTAATTTTAGTTGACTATCGGTTGTGAATCACTCTCTATCTCTTTGATGTTGCAAATTGGTGGGGCCCTATCCCATTCGGGATGAATATGCAACCATCCGTAACCCATCCCATAATTGTATGCGGTCTATCTTGAGTTAAACGAATGTTCATTTGAAATTTCGGCAGCATTTCGCATTGGTCCCCGAGTACACAGAGATACGTACGGTATGAAACTCCGCACGCAGACATGCACCCTGGGGACAATACGAAATACCATATCCGAAATTTCAAATCAACATTCATTCAACGTCTCCAGATAGACCACATACAACATTGTTGGGTTACGCCCTACAGGTTACAAATTCATACCAAACTGTCCAACCGGGACAATTCAAGATCCAACACAACACGGTACATCGACCGGTTGTTTTGAAACTTGAACGGGAATCTAATGGGGACACACACGACTAAACCCTACATTATTAACGTTGACTTTCATCTTTTTAGTTCCCTAAGAAAGGGAGCCTGCCGAAATTTTGGTAGAGTCTCCCCTGTAAACTAGACATTTCCCAAAATTAGAAACGGCCTGGTACATACAGAAAACTTGCCAGTATTGATAATTATATATGCTACGCATTGTATGTGATATTGAGAGGTATTAAGTCCTAAATCATGTTATCAACACACAAAATCAAGTCCTAATGAGCTCTGCTCTCCACTAACAAACAACATTACACATGCATAAAATATCATGTTATCAGCACACAAAACCAATTCCTAATGAGCTCTGCTCTCCACTAACAAACAACATTACACATGCATAAAACATTATGTTATCAGCACACAAAACCGTTGCCTAATGAGCTTTGCTCTCCACTAACAAACAACAATTGACATGCATACACACAATGAGAAAGTCAGTGTTAGGGGATTACCTGGGGAATAAAGTCAGGGATGAATATAAAGTTGTCGACAGACGATCAGAGCCCACGCGTAACGTGTGCTAGTCTGCATGACAAACCAATAAGTGGTTGGACAGTTACAATTAGCAAGGAAACTAAACAAAGAGAGACATGTAAAGTAAATTATAGATTAAGTTCATCATCAAAATGGGCGGGACAACAAATTGAAGATACAAGTTTACCTTATATCAAAATCATGTTTAAACTATATAAATTATTCTATATGTATAGCATTGTTCCATTAAAATGCATTTACATTTATAGCCCGAAAATGTAAATTCAAACATGTACTTATTCTTTCCCCTAGCATTTGCTTCTCTGAGTATTCTGTCATTTTCCACCCTTGACATTATGTTACATAGTTTCCACATTCTGCTGTATTTTACATTTTATGTAGTCATAGAGAACCCTGTGGAATTGCCTGTGAAGGTATGTGGTGTATTAAATGCAAGTCTGAACCCCTAAGCCACAAAATTGTCATATATTACACACATGCATTTATTGTTGCCGTCAGTTTCAAGTTGATTTATCCCATCACTCGGTTTTCTTCTGCAACACTCTTCAAACCAGTGACGTGATGATGAAAAGGTGGTGTACACTGTGAATGTGTTAGGTTTTTTATCATTATTCTTGTGTTAATGAGGTGTGAGTGAAGATGGGAAAAGCAGCATGTTGTGATAAGCATGCAGTTAGAAGGGGTGCTTGGACTCCTGAAGAAGATGAAGCATTGGTTAATTACATTACAAAATATGGTCATGGAAGTTGGCGTACACTCCCTAAACAAGCAGGTGTGCAAGTTTCTATTCATTATTGCTGTTTGGTTCTAATTATAAGTCACGGGCTGAACAGGTGAGATTTATTGGTGTGAGATTTATTGCAAGGAAATTCCCAAATGTAAGTTAGGCTATGATGTTGGACAGAACAGGTGCTTTTAACAATTTTTTAAGCAGCTTTTAAGGTACATGTTATTAATGAACATGACAACATCATGTTACCAGAAAAAAAGAGGCACAAAATTAAATTACTGCACCTTATGCAAATAATGGTGAACCCAACTATAATGGTTCTGTCTTTCTCTCTTATAACATGACAATGTCACGTTCCTTAATAGCATGGAAGAATCTTAACCCGTTTTTAATTGGATAAAGTGTTAACTAATATTCTTAAAAGCTAGGACACTTAAGAAAAAAAATTCTAAATTGTTATAGATGCATCTCAATATTATTTTCAATAAAAATATTTTATTATTTATATTATATGGGTGTAGGACTCTGGTTAACAAAATCTATTTACTATTTCTTTAAAGCTAATGGATGGTTAACGAGTATATCATCGTAATGAAATAGTTGAAGTTAAGTGAGTGGTGACCTCGGTTGTCTATATTAAAACTACTGTGGCCGGCTTAGGTGGATAAATTATCTTCGGCCTGACATAAAGCGTGGTTCAATCAGCATAAGGAAGAAAGCACGATTATTCAGCTTCATGGCATGCTTGGTAACAGGTAACAAATTGCTCCTTATGCTGATTTTCTTATACATGCAGACACCTCTATTTTGCCCATGAGCTTGTGCTAAGTACTAAACTTACATTTTGCATCCTATGAAGCCTACCACATTGATAATGCTTGAATTCATGTATTACTTTTACATTGACTCAGCAATTTCTAGTCTAAGGAATCTTCTTTCATCACCTCTCTACATAGAAATAAGAGGATGATATGTTTAGATTCTTATGCTGAATTTACTTACAGTACCTATTAAGTTAATCTTAATCCATTTCTGCATATGGGATATGAATGGTTATCTTTCAAATAGGTAACTATTTGTGTCAAAAAATCCTTGATGGAAAGGGGAGATTTCAAAAGAAATTGGTTATCTTTCAAATGTTTGTGATAGATCCCAGTCGAAAATTCTTCCGGTGATCTATATCAGTATAAGCACCCACATTCTAAAGATAAAACAATAATAAAATAAAACAACTCACAAATTCAGCGTAGTTCAACACTCCAACTAGCAAATCCACTTACAAACTCTCTCATTACAACTATCCAAGTTAAATATATACCTAAAAAGACAAGTGTAGTTGTGGTGAGAAAACGCATCCTAACCGTGTAAGTTTATAGGGAAAAAAACAGCCAATGGGATATGCTGAAGTAAAAGTTATACGTGGGTGTTCCTCATAAGTTGCAATCAACCAACATTTACTCTCCCTGGGATGTCTTGTTTTTTAGGTCTTGCTATATTAAGACATTGTAACTGTAAAATAGTGATGCCTAATGCCCACTAGTTCTATACATATAACTCACTGCATTTATCGTTGTTACACCATTTTATAAATTTCACATTTTTTCTTCTTAAGCCAAACTTAGATCACCAACAGGAAGGAACCCATTATTTCATATTTCTTATGGACCCTCTATGGTCAGAGCCACATCCATCTGTTGGTTACTCTTCCCCTCAGACCAAGATCAGGCAGAGGAAGTTCTTGGTGGCAAAGAAGAAGAAGAATCAGAACGACGCCGTTTCAGGGCCTTGCAAGTGCGGGAACAACAACAGCAAGTGCGTTTGCGTCGCTTACAACAATCTGAGGAAGTCACAGGAAGAGTTCTTCAAGAACAAGCTTGATGATGGTGGTGATGATGATGAAGGGGTTTCTAAAATTGGGTCTGAAACTCACTCTCTGAGTGTGGTTGAACATGAAGAAAATGAAGAAAAAGAAGAAGACTTGGAGAAGGTTGAGGGGTTAAGGGGTTGGTGGTGAAGCGTAGGAGGGAGAGGATGATGGAGGGAGTTAGAGAGAGTGTTCCTGGGAGTGGGTCTGGGAAGGTTATGAATTTGGTTAAGGCATTTGAGAAGCTTCTCTCTATACGTAAGGATGGTGATGATGAAGAAGATCATAAGGAGGAGTCTATTGAGAACGATAACAACAAGGTTGGGAAATTGGCATTGCCGGGGTTGCAGTTTCATGCACCTTCTGAAACTGAGGTTTCTGCTGCTGGTGGTGGTGGTTCCTCATTTTGCCCACCGAGCTTTGTTTTGACCTCTGAAAACCTTGGCTTGGATAATCGGGTGTCGGTTTCTTCTTCCTGGGATAGTAGCCGTGGAAGGTTGGATTTCATTCTTCAGAATCCATGTTTGGTTTAGACTTTAGTTTTGATCCATTTTGACAGAAAATGATAGATATTCTGGTGTTTCAAGGTTATAAAAAGTCAAGTTGTTTGAAACTAAATTGAGGTGGAAGCACATATTTAACATATGCTATTATGATGTATGCATCAATCCAATTTACTGAATGCTGAATTGTCAGTGAGTGTTAATGCTTTGAACAGTGTTGATTTCTGTGTTGTGAGTGTATTTTTCATCTTGGTGCAGTGTGTGTAGCAGAACTTCAAATGGGGGGCGCAGAAGCAGGACAAATGTAAGGCTTTAGTGAAACTGATATTTTTTGTAATTTTTTAATTAGCGAAAATGCAGAACTGTTAATGGTTTATTCAGTAATCTGCCAATCAGAGTATTGAATGAATGAATTTTAATTGAATGGATTGTTTCAGAGCCTGGAATCATCAAGCACTTTTGAGACAAGGAGGTGGAAAAAGAAGCAGGAGAGAGTCACCAACCAGAAACCATTCAACTTAAGAACTGAGGTAGGTTCTGGCAAATTGATTGATACATTGATAATTTTAAAGTTCACATTTTGTTTTATTGTTAATGGAATGCAAATTGCAGCAAAGAGGAAGGTTAAAAGAGGCAGAATTTGTAAAGAAGGTACAACAGATGATGGCAGAAGAAGAAAAGCAAAGGATACCTATTGCACAGGGTCTTCCTTGGACAACGGATGAACCAGAGGTAAATTATGATCCAAAAAACAATAATTCATCAAATCCATGATATATATTCATTATTACCTGACATGTTTTGGTGCTACTATTTCAGTGTTTGGTAAAACCTGCAGTAAAGGAAAACACAAGGCCTGTTGACCTGAAGCTTCACAGTGATGTACGGGCACTGGATCGCGCTGAGTTTGACCATCAGGTGCTGGTTTCATCTGTATCAGCTTTTTTTCATCCCTATTTATATCTTTGTGTTGGCATTGTTTTTCTTACTTTTGCACAAATGCTTGTATTTTAAGCTCCTAGCCTAGGGATAACTTTAAAGCTGAATTAGTAGACTTGTCATGTTGAATTGTCGATTGAGTTATATTTCATTTTCAGAAGATGTCGACAGTAGGGGTACGGAAACAAGAAATAATGAATATTGAATTATGCAGGTGGCAGAAAAGTTGAGCTTAATAGAGCAATACAAGATGGAAAGGGAAAGACAGCAGAAGGTGCACTGTTACTATCCATATATTCTTGATCTGATTTATCATCCTTCCTTCCTTTCACTAAATAGTAAGTACTGATTTCTTGTATGTTTTACTCCACTATAGTTAGCAGAAGAGGAAGAAATTAGAAGGTTAAGGAGGGAGCTTATTCCAAAAGCACAACCAATGCCATATTTTGATAGGCCTTTTATGCACTGGAGGTAAGGATTGATTCAGTTGCACCTATTCAATAATATTCTATTTAGAATGTTTATCTCATATTGGTTCTTTTTGTATCCTCAAGGTCAATCAAGAGTCCAACTACACCTAGAGAACCCAGGTTCCATAATCACAAGAAGATCAAGTGCAGCTTTTCATCATGGAACGATATGAGCCCCTGATGCCTCCCTCTTTAACTATGTTTCCAAATATTATTTGTTGATGTGAATTGTTAAGTGAATAATATTCTTTTCATCCTCCTCATAATGTTTGTCTAAATATTCTTCAATTTTCTACTGAAAAAAATTTAGTTGCACATTATTCTCTTTTTGGCTTTGGTCTTTTCTGTACAGTGTTTTAAAGGAATAAACTACCTTATTACAACAAACATCAACTACATAAAACGAAAAAGGAATAAGTCATTCGAACATACCTTGACTAGAGAGAAGGAGCTGTTGGAGGGAGCTTCAAATAGAGGATGCTGGACCGGAGGTTTGTGAGAGAGAAACTGAGTGAGGAGCTTCAAACGGAGGAAGACAGAGAGGGTTGGACCTGGACCGGAGGTTTCTGAGAGAGAAACTGAGTGAGGACCTTCAAACGGAGGAAGCCAGAGAGGGTTGGAGCTGGACCGGAGGTTTGTGAGAGAGAAACTCAGTTAGGAGCTTCAAACGGAGGAACAGAGAGAGCGTTGGAGAGACACAGTGACGCCAGAGGAGGAAAAAAGGGAGGAGACGGGTGGAGGAACTCTAAGGAAGGGACAGAGGAAGGGAGGGAGTTGGAGGGATTCGGGGAAACAGAGGAAGGGAGGGATTGAAAGTTAGGGCAAATGATTAGGGAGAGGCACTGTTCGAGTATGAGAAACCCTTAGCGACGGTATTCCACCGTCGATAAAAACGTCACTACAATTAAAACATGTAGCGACGGCAAACTAATTCTGTCACTAATCCCCTGAACATTAGCGACGGCAAACAAATACCGTCACTAATATCATGAACCCTAGCGACGGTTTCACAACCCCGTCACTAACTTCCATTATTTAAATTCAATAGTGTGGAGGGAAGACGAAAACATAGCGACGGCAGAGCTTACCGTCACTAATATCTTCATAAATAGCGACGGTACCTTCCAACCGTCACTAATTGTTAGCGACGGCATTGTACTTCCGTCCCTAATTGTTTCATATAGTAGCGACGATGTACGCCTCCGTCACTATTACAAACCATAGCGACGCGGCCTGACCGTCGCTTTAGTTGGAGGGAACCTTAGCGACGGTAAACAACGGTCGCTAACGTTTGCCGCGAACTGAAAACCAGGGCGGGAAAGAAAAAATGGTGGAGTTAAACAATAGCGACCCTTCTAGCGACGGTGTTGACATGGATTAGCGACCGCGTATTATACACGGTCGCTAATGTAGTCGCTAACATATTCTTGTCCCTTTTGTTACGAGACGGTCGCTAACACGGTCGCTATTTAGCGACGGCATATGGTGGTCGCTATTTTGAGGTAGCTGTTTGGGGTTTTTTTGGTTGTGACTCCCACTATCCACAATTAGAGAACATAGCTTTTCATTGATGTAACATCTTGTGTAAAACATGTTCTCTCTTTATGTATAGTCATCTACCTTTATAAGACTTCCAAGAATCTTATGAATCATGTAAACTTCACCATAACCTCCTAAAATGTGTTCACTATCATATGAGCCACTAGTTGAGTCATCACTTGAAGAGTGAATATCAGAATCAGAGTCTGATTGACTTGAGTAGCACCCATTATTTTAAAAATTATAATTTTCTTTGTAGGACAGCTCGAAGCAATGTGCCCTCTACCTAGACATTTAAAACATTTGATAGAAAAAGATTTGGAAGAAGAAGGTTTTGACATGAAATCATTTTTATTTTGTTATTCCTATAGATTTTACCTTCTTTATGTAACTCATTCTTGACTTATGGAGAAGAGGTGCCTACTTCCTTCTTCCTAGGTTTTCTTGCAAACATCTTTCTTTTTCTAAGGCTAGAATCCTCCTTGTCCTTCCACTTGGGCTTAAAAGGTTGGTAGTCCCATTTATTATAAGACTCCCTCTCATTAATTTTGCTTTCTACCTTAGTGCATTGATGTAAGAGTTCTTCTATACCAACATGGGGTAAAAGCTCTACTTTATTCTTTATGTTCCTATTAAGACTTAAAGGAATCTATGCATGAGGGTTTGCTCATCCTCCTCAAGATTAGCCCTAATCATAGCAATTTCTAAGCTTTGTAATAGTCTTTCACAGATTTTGACCCTTGGGCGAGTCTATTTAGCTTGGCTAATAGCTCCCGTTGGTAGTAGGATAGAACATATCTTTTTCTAAGCAAGGCTTTTAGGTCTACCTAATCTTCAATAGGTGGGACCTCATCTCTCTTCCTCTCTTTGCACACTTGGGACCACCAAACCAAAGCTTAGTTTTGAAATGAAAGAGTTGTAATCTTAACCTTTTTGTTTTCTTTAATTTGATGAGAATTAAAAAGTTGCTCTACCCTTATCTCTTATTCCAAATAGGCCTCCACATCACTTTTTTCATGAAAAGGTGGTATTTCTAACTTAACCTCTTTTAAGCCTACATCTTCTCTTCTATATATGATGTTTCCTTGATCTAGTATTATCCTCACTACCACTCTTTTGATTCCTATTATGTATTTGATTTTTTCCCTATGTCATGGTCTAGGTTGATTATTTGTATTTTCTAGATTATCAAACTTAGAATTTATTTTATTCAAATTCTCCATTATCGACCTTATGAGGGACATGTTATCTGTATCAGTAGAAGACATGTTGAGAAAACAAAACAAACAAAAAATGTAAACAATTGATATACTAGTCGGATGTGCAAATAATTGAAACTTAACCTAGCATGTTAGGACGGAGTATAATCAAAAGCAAGTAAAACAAAACTAGTCGAACTGGCAACAAAATTAAACTAAGTCTTAGGCATATTTTTGTAGTTTTTTCATTCTTTTACAAGGCTTTGCTTCCAATGTCTTCAAGTCTTCAAGATCCAATACCACCATGACACAAGCTAAAGAAAACTCAAAACAAAGGTTAGCACAATTAATATAGGAAAGCAAAAAAAAAGGTCACTCCACTCTAGTGTTTCACTCTCATCACTCCTTTAAATTAGTTCAAGTTCCTTAACCTCAAGCAACGTCACTCTTACCTCAATATCTCAAGTTTGCTACCCCTAAGATATTGAATTAAGAGTTATCCCAAAAGAATGTTAAAGGTGTGAAAACTCAAAGAAAAAACTTTAGAAGAGATAAAGACAAGCAACAAAAGTGAAATTAGAAAAGGGTAACTCAAATTGGATTTTATGACAAGAGGAATGACTCAAAGCAATAAAAGAAAAAATAAATAGAGCTTTTACTTTAGAGTTAAGAAGGTTGTGACACACAATTTGACAAAACTAGACAATCAAACAAATAAATGCATAAAAGAAACAAGCACAATTTAAAAGACACAGAAACCTAGAATGCATATTTTGTGTTAGAAAAGTATTGTTATGTAAATTGAATTTTTAAATGAGATATGTCTTACAAAATTAGCAAAAAGGATTAGGCCTCAAACAAATTGCATACAAGTGCTCACACTTTTCTTTTTCAATAGGGGTTCACTTTCTTTTATTATTTTCCAAAAGACCCTTCTAACTTTTGTATATTTGACTAAGGGCTTAAGCTTTTCTTTTTTCACTCATTTCTCACTTTTTAATCTTTTTTTTTCTTCATAAAAATTCTATTTTGCAGGACTTTTAATGAATACTAAAATGGCCCAAACTGAAAGTTTAAAAACAATGCACAAAATTCAATTTTAGGACATTTTACGTATACCAAAGCATGTATCTTCTCCCATATGAATTAGGCATGGAAGGAACATAACATTTGACATTAAAAATGTAAGAAAACAACACACAAAATTCAGAATTTAATGGACCTAAAGTGTTGGACCAAAAACTCAAAACTTAAATCTAGAAGAAACTATAGAAAGAAAACTAACAACGAAAATTGAGCACACTAATAACCACCTAAAAGTGAGATAGTGAGATGGTTCAACAATGGATTCGAAGCTTTAAAGTCAATTAAAAGAGATGCCTTTTAATGACTTAAAGTTCAACACATCTATAAACAGAAATGAAACAAAGCATAGAAACAAAGAAAAGGCTCCAAACACTACAAGAAAATTAAGAATTAGCTATGAAAGTTGGCGAGCAAACTTTTTCTTTGCTAAGTTATAACTAAAAAGTGAATAATTAGCGAGGACTTTACGAAGAGTTAAAATTTCTCGTAATAATTTTAAGTTTTTGGTTTGTAAAAATTGGTGAGTATCTAGTGAGAGTATAACAAGGAAATTTCTCTCGCAATATTTAATTTTGTCGCTAATCTGTTAGCTACAAAATGTTTCCCTAGCCAAAGCATGATAATAATTTTTCTTTTTTATTTTTACTATTTGCTATGAGAATTCTCTAGCTAATTCTTAGCAATGTTACTTTTTTTAATAATAATATTATTATAAAATTATGCAAGAAAGATGTCAATTTTAGCTATGAAATTTAACTAGGACAAGTTTGCCTCGCAAATTAGTAGTTAATTAGTGAAGTATAATGTCGCTATATTGCAAAATACTATAAGCACAACTGGTTGTGCCTTAAACTCTTCAAGGTAATAACCAAATGATGCTTATTATCCTTAAAAACTAGGTTCATTAAAATTAAAGATACTAAGCATAAGTGAGTTCGAGGTGTCACTAGTAGGGCTAAACTGAATTTTGATATTGAAAAGTGCAATAATGTATAAAAGAAGTCTTGTTGAGTGTTTGGGGGGAGCTATCTAAGTATTTGAGGAAGTATATATAGGAAATTGGGTATGGAAAGAACTAAATGCATAATTTATTTGATTGATCTGTTTTAAAGGCATAGTCATGCTTTGTACTGATTATAAATTGATGTACTGAGAACCTTGTTGAATATTAATTTTGATACACATGCAAATGATCATAAGAAACTGATTTTTATGCCAAAACTGAAAAACCAATATGGTCTCACTTTTTGAAACTATTAAGTGGTTAATGTCTAAGTTTCATGATTCCTAAGAATATATCCCAACATGATGATTTTAGATTATTGACACAAAAAAGAAAGATTATAATAGTGCCTAATACTTTTTAATATTTCTCACACTCTTTAATATTAAAATACACACTAATAATAATAACTTACACTATAAAGCATTCACCTTTTACATTTACACGCACTAACTACTCACATTTACACTTAATTTTTCACCCACTTTACTCAATGATTTCACACTTACATGTTGCACACAATACAAATGCCAACCATGTCATATTTCTAGCCTTTATATGTCGGTCACGATTGCATCTAGGAGCTTCTACACATTGCTTTTATTTACAATAAGATTCTTGATAGTAATGCAACTAGAATTCTCTAGTTAGTGGATCACTTGGTGTAGTGTATGGATCTTTCTAAAAGTTTAGGAAATGTTAAGTGATATTTAACATTCCCCTTCAATTATTATTTCCTTTTGCCGCCAATCTTATCATCATACCAAGTTGTCGTTTACAATTCTCAAACTTCAAAGTACTAAGTCCTTTTATGAATATATCTGTAACTTGACTTTGGTATTGATATATTTCATCTCAATATCGCCTCGTAGTACTTTTTCTTAGATAAAATGATAATGTGCCTCCACATCCTTAATCCTGGCATAGAACATTGGATTTTCTACCAAGCGTATTGCTTGTTGATTATCACAATGGAGCTTTATTATGTAATCAACCGGTTGATATAGATCCTATAGCAATTCCATAAGCACGTACACTCCTGGGTAGCCATAGCTGATGCTCTACATTCTACTTTTGTACTTGGTAGTGATACAATAGGTTGTCTCTTACTGTACCGATACAACTCTTGATCCAATTCTGAACATGTATCCTGTCATTGATCATCGAGTGTCATGATCACTAGAATAATCAACATCGGTGTCCTATGACTTCACATGGTGTTATATCCTTGTATAATATCCCATGATCAAGATTATGCTTGACATACCTTAATATTCACTAAGAAACTACTAAATGCGACTTTTTTGGATTCTGCATGAATCGACTTATAGCACCTACTATATATGATATGTCTGGTCGAGTCAATGTTAGGTAGATTAAACTACCTACCAATTGTCTATACAATGTTAAGTCTGCAAAATATTTTCCTTTTGCTGAACATAGTCTAACATTAACCTCCATTAGTGTTAAGATTAACTTGTAATCCAGCATACTGTACTTCCCCAATAAGTCATAGGAATAACCAATCTCTTGTTTTCTCAACCTCAAGTCCCAGAAAATGTTTCAACTCTAAGCTTTTTCATTTAGAAGCGTACAAATAGATTACTCTTTATTTGACAAATCTCTTTTGCATCATCTCCAATGATAATGAGATCATCCATGTATACTAGTTTGTCGTCACATCTTTTTACAAACAAGCTTAAGTCTGCTGGTACCACTATATATCCATTTTGTAGCAAGAATTTTGTAATTTTTCCATACCATTCTCTTAGTGCTTGTTTTAATCCCTAAAATGCTTTCTTCAATATGCATACATGACTCGAATGAGTTTTTCACTTAAATCTCCTTGGTTGCTCCATGTATAGTTATCGGTCTAATTCTCCCTTTAGAAATGCATTCTTAACATCCATCTACTAGAGCTTCCATGCTTTACTTACTGCTAATGCTAATAGCACACGCACAGTACTTATTTTGGCATTTAGACTAAATGTCTCATCATAGTCTAAACCATATTTTTGTGAAAAACCTCGAGCCACCAATCAAGCCTTGTATCTCTCCACTTATCCATTAGGACGAGTCTTCACTTTGTACGTCCATTTACATGAAATGGGTTGACCACTAGTTGGTTTTGGTACTAACTCCTATTTTTCATTTTGTTTTACTACCTTAATTTCTTCTTCCATTACCTCTCTCCATTCTTTATGTTGTTCTGCTTCTTCATAGTTTCTTGGCTCCATTAGGCTATCATCTTCTATTAATGTTGCATCCCTTGTAGATCTTATCCAATTTGAGAGTAAGTTGCCTATAAAGCACCAAACCCACCAAGGACACATATCATAAATACTGCATAAAACCTTCCTTACTTCCATTAAAGTACACGCAACCAATAACTAAATCAATAATGTTTCCTATAAAATTTAGCAAACAACATTTAGTTCATTGGAATAATTTGTAAAATTTTCTTCCAATGCCAAAAATACTAACAACGAGAAAAAGATTATTAATGTGCTTGATCTACCGAAATTACTTTTAAAGTCAGTCTTAGTATTTCTACTCATACCTTTCTTACCTTCTTTACTTAAACTTGTTAGTATCCCTTTTTAAAATTCATCATTCATACATACATATAAACTAGAGCTAGTCTAGCTTCTGTATTCTAACGGCAGAACTCACCACCTAAGCACAAAACCAAACCAAACCAAAAAATGAAACTACTATACAACACCATTATAATTCTTGAATGTAAATAGGTATTTTGATAATGACAATCCAAACAAAACTAAAGGATAAATCAAACGAAACCTAAGACAAAATGCTTCTAAGGCATGGTTGAGCTTATGCAAAAGGAAATTGATCTAGGACACAACCTATGAAGTGAAATCAATGTGTGGAGCTTCAAGTCGTCAAGGAGCAGTTGTGCTTCATAATGTTATTATCTGTGTCTAGGCTTTAGTTAATTTGTTTAAAATTTGTTAAGATGGTTTAAGAATCATGAAGAAATCAAAGGAAAATGGAAAAGACCTTAAAATGCTTTTTGTAGAGTCTAAAAATGAGCGAAGGGACCAAAAACACGTGCACTAGGATGAGGAAAGTGTTTTGGGCCAAAAATGGCTTAGTTGGTTTGAACCAATGATGATTTTGGTTCAAACCAACATAGACGTATCTAGCCTATTTTTTGGCTCCTTGACTTATTTTTGGTAGTTGTCTTATTTTGGGCAACTATGTATATTTTGTTTCCTTTCTAGGGTAAAAGTTTTGCCATAAATTGAATGCTCATTGCTTAGAAAAAAGACACACCACTACTTTGTACATTCTTACACAAGTTGTTCTTTTTTTTTCTTGCCCTCTTTTAAGTTCTTTCTCTATCATAAAATTAAGGTGTAATCCTTATTTTGTTTTTGTTCTCTTGGACTAGAGTAGTTAGGTTTAAGGTGAGAGATAGTGATGTCTAAAATACCTTAAGGCTATTGTGATCCAATTAGATTTAGGAAATAGGTTGAGTAGTAACTTTACATCGGACAGGTAGTCCAAGAGTTGTAAACCGTCAACCTTGTAACTGTTTCATATTATAGTGTAAAAGTCTCAGCCTTTGTTTTTGGAGATTGAAGTAGATCATGGTGGTAGATTAAACCAGTAGTAGATCTTCCTTATATCTTTTCTTTATCATCTTTTTTATTTTTTAATTATTTACTCTTTAAATCATATTTGTTATTTGTTCATATGTTCTTAAAGATCTTCTTAAAATAATTTTATTAAAGAGTATTTTAAAATATAATACTTCTATTTATTAATTTTTGTTATTCGTGAGAAATTTTCAGAGACTTACTTCACCCCCTCTTAAGTTTGAGACCACTTTCCAACAACCTCCTTCACTCTCTTCCTCATCCACCTTTTCTCCATAACTTTCTTCATACTTTCCTTTTCTCTCCTCATACGTAACACCTTTATCTCAAATTTATTCAATGGAAGTCGAACTCCCACCTTCATTAAAGTGTAATTGTGAAAGAATAAGAAGCGGTCATGAGGTATGTAGCAGATCCGGTCTACGTAGGTGGGGGCGAAAAGATGGAAACACTTAGCATACTTCTTTTCACGCCAGAAAGAGTCAGCTTCGAGCTCCATGTTGTCCTCAGTCATGGCATGGGTGTTGTATGTGGCTAAGACGTCCCGAGCAACCCAAAAGTATGGATCTTCAGTTTTTTGGGCTAGCTAGTTAACTTTGTCCGCAATCATAAAGGTGTCCTCGGGGTCATTTCTCACGATGGATGTTCCGGTAGTGTCCATTGCAACACGTGTTCTAAAAACAGAACAGTTTGGTAAAAATCAGTATCATAAATGTAGTAATGAACTTCGCTAGAATCGGCATCTTGGTCCAGGGATAAGAGTGGCAAAAGAGATTGAGGTTCACGAAGCTCAAAGGAAGGAGACTCCGAGTCTTGGGGATTACAATTGTCCCAGTCTCTTGAAATCACCCACCTACGGATATCCGCTTGTGTGAACTGAGGTCCTCGGGGAGGAACTTCAATTGGCCAATAGACTAAAGGGTTCAAAATAATTTCAATAGAGCTATCGTTCCCTTGGCCGTTGTTAGAAAGGAAAGACATTGTAAATAAAAGAAAGGATCAAGGGCTACCTGTGTGGATAGTGCGGGTGGTTCTTCTAGTATGAGGATTTAAAATTTTTAAGCAAGAAAAGATTCTGAGTTAGCAATTATTTTGAGGTAGTAACATTTTCTTCAATACGGATACAAAAGCTCACTCATTCCGGAATGGTCGAGTAGATTCATGAGAGGCAAGAGCAGGAACCACTTCTTGACTGGAAAGATGAAAGGCGGAAAAAGGCTCCTTAACCCACTCACTCTGAAACCCAGAGAAAGAGAGGTCAAGAAAAGTAAATATTCTGGACAGACAGAGTTTCAGAATAAAAACGCAAAGTGAAAAATCACTGAAGAGGCTTTCCTTTACATAGGCGTAGAAGTTTCCATGGCCGAAGTTCAACCGTCGCGGCCCATAGACGAAGTGGAAGTTGAAATGACACGGCCCAAAAATGGGTGCCGTTCCACCTTTTGATAACATCACCTGACGGACATGATGGCGCGGATACACGCACCATTCATGACTTACCACGTTATAGATCCACGTAAGGAATAACTTTTTTAGGCAACGCGTATTAAATGCTCTACCTAACCGCCAGATCATATCAGTACGGGTAAAAGTTACACACTGATCACGTTTAACGCCAACCTAAAGTCTTGTAAGAATCCTAGATAAAGCTTCCCCCCAGAACTAGAATAGCTCATTGTCACGAAACCGTCACAATAACGAACTAAGGGGTAAATGATCTGAGGTGCATACCAGACCCCAAGACTATTGGACGAGGTGCTTGTAAACCTATGCCACATCATCAAAACTACAAAGAGTATTAAATGAAGTCACTAGAAATCAATGTTCCAAATAAATATAAGTACAGATATAAAATGATGACCCCGGTAAAGACCCTAACATCTGAGCATGAGTCAGATAAGGTATGAGCAACAGGTCCCTGTAAACACTGTTGCTATAGTAAGCTAGGCAAAGGGTCAAATCACTTCTTCTACTCAGATAATCCCTATAAATACAACTCATTTACTAACTTAAAAAGGATCTGAACACATAATCTTCAGAACCTCCATAATCCTTACTTTTCCATTACATCCATACTGACTTAAGCATCAGAGAATCTTTTACAGGAGCACCTCTGGTGTGCCCCCTTGACTTTGGTGCAGATTGTACTTCAAACTCATACCTTAGCATGAAGAGCTTAGATCCCTGCTAGATCCAAGTGTATAATACTGTTCTTTGCTGAGACAGTGTAAAAAGTAAGAGACAACGAGGTTACTTCATACCCTCGTTGTGCGAGGTTATTCCTGTACCTCGGACACTGGACAGATCAATTTTCTTTCCAAGTCATGCAAATATTTGTTTCTACTACCTCATTCCCTAAACCATTTTACCTAATTCACACATATTAAAAAAATTAGTTAATTTAGTTATTTTTAAAATCTATAGTAAGTTTTCTAAAATTGCTTTTAAAGTGATTATCACACACCATTAAATTTTTTCCACTTATTTTCTCTCCATTTAGCTTCTCTCTATTTACTACCCAATTATCATTGGAAGGATAAATCATCCAATTGATGTATGCCATTTATTATTATATTAATTCCAATAAAAGTTATACATTAATAAGGGTATTTGGTTAAAAAATAATTAATGACGTTGAAATTTGAAATAGAGTCTTATATTAAAGAACCATAAAACCCAAATGAATTTTTTTCAATTTAATTTAATCCAAATTGGTTGTTCGGACCCATCTGGAGGTACCCAAACCTCATGGAACGCATTATGACCCTATCACTTCCTCAATTATGCGTAAAAACGCATGTAAAACCTCATTTCTCATGCGTCTATCATTAACTCAAAATTCATCACATGATTTACTCAATCATAACTTATTCATTCATATCCACAATTCCTGCCCGTCACTCTTATATCATACATCAATCTCATAAAGACAATCCCTGGGCATATCAAGCATCACATATATCAAATGGGACCATCCATGGTCACCCGTTCACATATCATCATCACATTTATATCCTCAGTACATCATCATATATACAGATCCAAAATAAATCTAGGCTTTTAGTTGAAGCCATCAGCTACCTAAATCCACTAAACAGGCTATATACATTAATAATCCAAAATAGCTACCAATAAAAGTCAGTCAAAACAAGCATGTACGATATATATATATATATATATACATATACAGATGCTTCTCGCTCAAGCAAGGTGACCACTCACCAATCACCATCACGGCCTAATACCACTAAAAATATAGCCACAAAGTAGGGGTGAGCAAAATACATGTTAAATGACAGTTATTGAATCAGATCAACTATCCAATTCTCTAACACACACTATGATATCTCAATCAAACAACAATGTACACTGCCATTCAACACAATTCACTCACATCACATATCCTCAACATGATTCACATAACTATCATAATCAGGTTATCCACGATAACTCATCACATAGGCTATACAATTCATGTTATGCTCAATATCATAACACCACATGGCTATACAATCATGTTGTTCTCAACAACTTTCATCAATGCATATACATATAGATAAATGCAATCCCTGGATCCATTACACATAATCAAATATAGTGTTACAGCATATTGGCTCTCAGCCATATATTCAGCTCTCAGCTGATTCGGCCATTTTACTGGTGCCAAACTGTTTACCATCTCAAGTAACACAATCACTCTCAGCAATAACGGGAGTGTTACGGGCTAGCCCTGAGTTCCACTCAATAGGCTTGCCTTGAGTCCCACTCAAGGTCTTTGTGGAATCCTCGAAACCACATAACATAGAAATCTTATTTCGTGTTAAAAATCATCACACAAGCATCTCATGCTATATTATTTCATTTATTTAGTCATCAATTTGCATCTCATGCAGTATTTCAATATGACAACCACTTAATTATATCTCATGTATACAATTATCATTAATTCGTCAAATTCATTTTAATCAATAAGCACACTATATGCTCTCAACATTTTTCAAGTATCAGAATATTCAACGTAAGCATCTCATGCAATTTAATCATATCAAAAATCTCATAAATACAAGTATCCCATGCTAATTTTGACCATCAATTCATTTCATCATCACTCGTTTGCATCTCATGCATTATCATATATCACTCAAATCATACATCTCAGGTAATGTATCAACATCAATACCATTCACAATTAGCATCTCATGCAATTAAATATCACAGTATTATAGACAGAAACCATTTCAATAATTAATATATCTCAAATATTATACTAACTAGGGGTATTTCACAATTATCACATAATTACACATATTAATTCATCATATCTCATCTAGCATACAGTATCAATTTTCTACTACATCTCATATATAGAAAATGAATCCCATCAACCAATCACATCTTATATAATAGGCACTATTCAATCACCACATACATCTCATGCAATTTTATAAACACATTATAGGCAGATACCAATACAACCATTAATAATTTTCAATTATCATATAAATGGGGTATAATATCACTAACAATTCACATCTTAACAATTAAATCATCAATATATAATTCACAATACCCCTAACCCGTCCATAAACTATACATTTAAAATGTAAAAGCTCCCCCTACCTAGAATAAATAATCTGAAAGCTCTCATAGCCTTCCAACATGCTTTGAGCACTAACTCATAGCCTCAAAATTTCCTGTAAACCATTAAATATTCATTTTAATAACTTATAACCTATTAAAATTACAATTTGACGCCACAATTCATTAATCCATAATTAATTGGTAATTCATAACTCACCGAGACACGTCAAAGGGTCTGATACACGCTTCCGAATACTCTCTGATCACCAACGAGTAACTTAAAAATTCCTAAAATATAAATATTTAATTTTTAGTAACCCATACGCCATTAAAATCACAATCCGAAGCCCATAACAATCCATTTACAATTATTTTGTCAATTAACAACTTACCAACTTAAGTCATCGACTCTAAACTTGATTCCGAACAAACCTCAACGCTGCCTGTTACTTGATCGCCTCCGTAATGTTTCCTAAATTATCATTAATTCAATTAATACCCGAATTCACAAAACAGAGTCAAAACCAACCAATGGGTATCAAACAACTTACTTGAACTTGAGATTTTCCAAAACCCCAATAGCTTGGAGTGATACCCACAACCAACCAAGCTCCAAGACGTCTATAATTTCACAAAAATGGAAGAGTTATGAGCTGGGTTTCCATGCACTACCCAAAAACCAAAAATGGGTATAGCTATTTACCTTTGAAATTAAGAAATCAAAACTTTCCTCCACAGATCATGGCTACCACAGATCAATTTCGTTTCCCTTGCATGTACAGCTTGCGAAAGAAGGAAAAAGAAGTGAGCAGAATTCAGTTTTTTCCCTTCCCCGTGAGCACGCGTGAATGGAAAATGAATTGAGGCAATTGACAATTCATTGGCATTAAGGGCAATTAGGTACATTCCCCCGTCTAGTCAAATTTTAAGCCATCTGAGTAATTAACGGTTATTAGAAACTTACTCGATAAATTATAAAAATAAATTTAACCACTTGGGGTTTATTGAACTTATTCAATTTAATTATTTAGCCAATTTAAATTACCCAAAAACTAATTTTAGGGGTGTTACAAGTAGTATATTTTTTAAAATAATACACATGCTTTAAAACATAGTTTTACATAGTTTTATCAGAGTTTAATCAAACTCTATCCGTATTAATAAATGTACTTCAACCTAAAGTCTATATCAGTGTGTAATATAAAAATATATCAATTTTTATAAAAAAAAACTATGAAGTTAATTTGAATATCAATAAACGATCATGTAAATATAATCATTCATAACTATGTAATATTAATTATATATATAGAGAGAGGTAAGTTTTAAATATAAGGTTTCCTTTTGAAAAAAAAAATATTTTCTATACACTATAAGTTACACATATTAAAAATTAATATACTTTAGAGCAAATATTAAAAGTAATGATGTCAATAAAATAAGTAAAAACATAGCATGGTATATATATATATATATACTCATTAATTAGCTGATATTAGGTAGTGTGAATGATAAGAATTGTAAAGATCTACTACTATTCATTAGTGTTTAAGTCATTAAAAGTAAAGAAATTTAAATAATATCATATAATCGATATAATTGTATTTGACTATTATCAAATATAAATTAATATTATGTAACAAAATTACAATTTAAAATATAATCATGTAATAATATTAAATATATTTTATCCCATTATAAAATAATCAAAAGTCATACTTAAATATATTTAGTAAAAATGACATCATATTTTTTACCCATTGTATACAAATTCGTAGGTACATATTTTTTGTCATATCTAATCAAAATACTATCATTGTTATTATGTTGATATTAATATTAATTTTTTCATCTGTAAGGTTTTCATATAAATTATTTATTCTGTGATTCATATGTTAATTTTTTATTGATATGACTATTTATTATAATATTTTTAATACTAATATATTTTAATAAAAAAATATCCATATATTCTTTCAAAAATTAAAATATCTCTTTACTAATTTTCTTTCAAAATTTAAAATAATATTTTATTATAAAATTTCCATTCCCGTGTATTGTAATTTGTAAAAGAGTATTGCGAACACCTTTTCTATACGGGAACGTTATCTTTTAATATAAAGAAAAAGAAAATTTAATTTTTTTTAAAAGTATGTAATAATTTGTTTTCTAGTTACCTCTATATTTAAAAGAATTTTTTAATCAATTTTGAATTATTTGTCTTTTCCTTTCATTTCTTTCCTTTTATTGAAAAAAGCAACAAAATTCAGAATTCAAATTTTATTTTAAAATATATGTAAAAAATAATAATGAAGATAAAAAGTAAAAAAGTCTTAGAAGTCAAAAATAGAAAAAAAAGAGAAATAAAAAAGAGGTAAGGAATTATTCAGTTTTTGATTGGGTCAATTTTAGATCCATTATCAATGACCCATCTATTACTAAGGGGTAAGTGAAACCCTAGCCTCCTTTGAGCACAAACATAGACTTAGTCACCCTTATTCTCAACTAGTCCTGAAACATCTCCTTTTTTCCACACGCAAGGAAGAACGTGTTGTTGAGAGAAGGAGTGATTCATATATGAAATAGTGAGGATATAAGCTTTCGCTCACATCTTAAGGTGCAAAAAGGGTAAATATTTTTGAATTGGGAAGAGCAAAGAACTGAAAAAAAAAAGATTGAGACGATAAAGGAATGTCATGTACAAACTCAAACTTCGTAAAATCCCTATAAAGCAAACTCCCATTGGCTAAAACGAAAAAGAAGAGGCTTTTGTAGTCTTCCACAGGTTTTTTTTTAGGGGGGGGGCTGAAGGCCATGTGAAGATAAAGAGTGAAGAAATAAGACAAAGTCCTTCTATTTTTCCTTCCTCTGATATTTGAAGAGTATAATTGTAAAATTATTGTTGAGTTAAGATCTTAGAAGGGAATCATTGTCTAAGGTAAATTGTTATTATGGTCTTTTCTTGTTTTAGTTTGTTTCTTTTCTCTTCTATAATTTATGTAATGATTTCATGAGGTATTTGCACCTTCTCTTGTTTTATTTGATACCTTGTTGTTCATACAAAGAACGATAATAAGGGTTACTCATAAACGCTAGAGAATTTCTCTAGGGATTAGGTTTATTATTTCTCTCTATAATGTGTCACTTGGCTTACAATGTGAGCCTATAAGCCGTATTTATACACTAATAAAGTAAAGGAAAAAGGGAAACCAGGCTCAAGTCCAGTAATGGAGATAACCGCTTTTGGTGGGATAATAGAGAATCTTTATCTGCTAAATTAAAGGGATGAGGGGGTACGTAGGGCCCCCTCTGACCCGGGAGGGAACAGGAGCCCCCAGTCACGAGCTTTAGGCGTAGAGTTGAGCGAAGTGGCTAAGTGCAATGGTAATATATCTCCATGCTGGGTGTAAAGTGAAGGTTTATCCTGAGTGTGTATGAGTTGATATCGAGTGACAAAATCTGAGTGGATAGGGTAATAAATTCTGAGTGGTTGTATATCAAACAATTTCTAGTCTTGAACTTTTGTTGTTTCTCTGTGAGATGACCCGAGTGGTACTTGTTCATTTGTTAACGTGACGGGCCTCGTAAAACACGTCTCGGGGGAAAACCCGATGGGAAAAACCCCTCGAGTAGGAAAAAGAGTGGCCTTGTTATATTCGACGATAATACATTTTTACTTATTTTGGGGGGCCTCATTAAAACCTCTCGGGGAAAACCCAATGGAAAAAACCCGTTGAGTAGGAAAAAGAGTGTCTTCATTATATTCGTCTACTAATGGCGTTTATCACCCGGTGTGGTTCTTCCTATTTGTCTGGTGGAGGTTTATAACTTGATGTAGACCGTGTCTCGTTTCTCCATATCAATGTCTTGGTTTTCTTGATTCTTCCTCGTCGTACGATGTTCTTCTAAGGAAAGGTCTCCTAGTTTTGTCACGAGAATTTGTAGTTGGAGCGACATGGTGCTTGCGTACTTTAACGTATTTTTAAGTGTCGAGAATCGCTTCCCAGGTAAGCATGAACTGGAACCAACCCCTCGAACGAGGTTTTCCTAGTGTCGACTGGTGGATTATCATTGATTCCAACTGAGTGACTCCGAATGAGCGATTCCGAGTGAGGTAGGGCTTGGCCTTGTCACATGGGGAGTTCTGTTACTTGGAGCCCCCCCGTTCTATTTGGCCAAAGATGGCCAACCCATCATTTGCGTTTTTGATGAGTGTGCACGTATGCTTAATATGTTACTTGAATCTTCCATTTCTTCAACATATGAGAGTCATTCACCGAGTAAGCGTATGTTACTTAGGTCTTAGCGTACTGTAACATAAGGTTTTGAATGGCCAAGAGCTTGTGCTCGGGCTTAACGTTACTTATTCTAATGTAAGTTTTAGAATGGCTGAGAGCTTGTGCTCAGGCGTATCTTCATAGTTGCCAAGAGCTCATGATCGGGCTTATCTTCAAAGTTACTAAGAGCTTGTGCTCGGACTTATCTTCAAAATTGCCAAGAGCTCGTGCCCAGGCTTAACGTTACTTACCATAATGTAAGTTTTAGAATGGCTGAGAGCTTATGCTCAGGTTTATCTTCAAAGTTACTGAGAGCTCATGCTCAGGCTTATCTTTAAAAATGTTGAGAGCTTGTGTTAGGGCTTATCTTCAAAATTGTTGAAAGCTCGTGCTCGGGCTTATCTTCAAATTTTCCAAGAGCTCGTGCTTAGGCTTATCTTCAAAATTTCTAAGAGCTCGTGTTTGAGCTTACCGTAAATGGCCGAGAGCTCATGTTCAGGCTTATCGTAAATTGCTGAGAGCTCGTGTTTAGGCTTTTTGTATATCGCTCGGATCTTTTAACATAATTTTCATTTCTTTCCGACAGTTGAGTTCCCTATTTTTCCTTATAAACAGACTTTTTATCGTTTAATCTTGGAAATCCAAACACTACTAAAAAAAAGCTATTAGCGACGGAAACAAACGGTCGCTATGTTATGATATCACCGTCGCTGAGTATGTTAGCGACGGAGTTTAAGACGACAACAATACCGTCGCTAAAGCACTCATCGCACACAGAATAGCGACAGGGATAGTGTCTGTCGCTAAGTTTTCGACCACGTACTGCCGTCGCTAAAATGATCCCTACCTTTGTAACGTTCACCTCCGCTAATGGTAACCATACAGCGACCACGTGCGGCCGTCGCTCCGTGTAAATAGACAGCGACCACATTCCGCCGTCGCTACGTGTAAACATGCGGCGACCACGCGTAGCCGTCGCTATATGTAAACAGACAGCGACCACGTATCGCCGTCGCTATATGTTACTCTACAGCGACCACATACCGCCGTCGCTACGTGTAAACAGACAGCGACCAGGTATCACCGTCGCTACGTGTAAATAGATTGCGACCACGTAAAGTCATCGCTACGTGTAAACAGACAGTGACTTCCCATGTACCGTCGCTACAGTAAGGACTACAGCGACCACATGTACGCCGTCACTAATGTATTTTTTATTTTTAATAGTTTTTTTAATTTAATTTTAAACTAGATATTTTAAATAGTATTTTCTATTCGTTGAATGCTTGCTTTTTAAACTAGAAACTTTGATAATTAAATTTTTAATATTTTTATTTTAATATTAAATTATAATTAAAAACACAATAATGGATTAAATTTAATTATCAAATAAATTGAATTATTAATGATAATCACAATAAGGCGTTTTTCTTAGGATTTAATTACAAATATGTAATATTGACATAATAAAATAATAAATGAAGAATGACATAAAATGATTACTGAATGGATATAATGTAAAAACTATAAATCAAATATACAATGTCTATACATAATAAAAAAGTATAAAAAAGTATATAAAAGTAATCAGGGTGGTGGGGGATCCTGTGGTGGTGGTGGCACCTGGGAAGTGGGGGGAGGCAGCCTCGCCATCAACTGCATCAGTAGCTCTTGCTGCTGAGCAAGTTGTCGATGAGTCTCGGCGTGTTACTCCTCAGCCCGCTGTCGATCCGGCTCGGCCCGCTGTCGGTCCGCCTCGGCCCGCTCCTCCAAAAGCAGCCTCTGACGTCGCTCCTCCTGTAGCTCGTTGTTCAGGTTTTCAATTACCTGAACAACTTCAGTCGGAAGACCAGACGAAGAGGAAGAGGAAGAGGTCTTCCCTTTTTTTGCCAACTGTGTGCCGACGCCACCCAAACCAAAGATCCTCCCTTTCTTGTTCACGCCGCCAACAGCCTCCATATAGATGGCGTTGTCGTCGAAACAAGACAGGGTGGGAGGAACCTCCCCCTCAGGAGTCGAAGCCACCAAGTCTGCCTCCTTCTCGGCCCTCCTGGCCTGATACGCCTCCGGTAAATTCAAAAACACTGATAGGATTAGTAAGCTAATTTGTAAATTATAAGCATGTAAGTTAAAAGTAAATACTGCTAGAGCTGTAGTCTTCTGGTTTACCCATGCACCGGTTTTGTTCTTCTTGGTCATTTGCATGACCTCAAACAAAGAAGGCTCCCGTTGCTCCCTCAGCTCCTGTAGTGGATAACAAGCACTGAAGTTAATATTCCTAAACATGTCAGACTAATCATAATAAAAATGTTTAGCATAAATAGACTTACAAAGTGTTTCTTGTGCTCGAGGGTTGAAATGTTACCCCCAGTGTAAACTGACGCTGTAGCATCGGCGGCTCTGTTTGCCTTGTTGCGAGCACTCACCTGCTGGAATAAGACACTACCCCACTTTTGGACCATCCCGTCCCAATGGTCCTCGGGGATCCAACGAGGGCACTCGCCCTTGTCCCTCACCTTCCAAAGGGTACTCTTGATGATTTTAGAGGTCTTTGTGGCAAAGACCTTCCTAATCTCATCAATCATACCCTCTGCCCACTGATAATCACGTTGTAAAATGAAATTAGAATTCAAAATTAATAAGAGGTTTATTTTACAACATATAAAACTAACATTAGTAAAAAAACTAACATTATGCTAGTTTAAGGAAAAATTATACTGCAAATATACAAATATTGTAAGAATAAGATCAAGATTAAATTTAAGATGTTAGTTGTTGGTAGATATTCAGTACTATTATAATCAGTTTTAAAGAAGTGAAATTTTCTTGGCTCTTGCAGATTTTGTTTAGATCTTATCAAGAAGAAGCAATATATTAAAGCTGTTAGATTCATTTGAGAAACTGAGTAATTAGAAAACCCTTGTTGAATGAGAAACTGCAATTTTTTTAGTGCAACCTAGGAGGTGAACTAAAGGGCATGAAACTCAAAGCTAAAGACCCAATCATGGGTGTATAATTTAGGTGTATATGAAAGAGATATGCAAAGGTAAGGTAGTTTCTTTCCTTCATTGGTTTATATTGTTCTGTTATAGATGTGCTAATTTTGGTTTTGTTGTGATCTGATTCTGTTCTCCACAGATTTTCATTCCAAGTAATTGATGAAATATTTACAATGTTTCTCACATTACTTCCATTTTCCATTTCTATCCAACATTGAATTTTTTTATCATAAGTCTTGAAGACAAAATGGAAACATCATATTTCTTGAAATGCAATGCAATGTGGAAAAAAATAAAATTTAAGGTCATAGCCTTGAAGGCATTATTTCAACAATTTAAAAGACTTCACCTGGGAGATAGGAACTAAAACCACAAGAGGTTCTCCAACTTCTTTTATAGTTTTTATTAATTTATTGTAAGAATAGAATTACGACACAGTCATCTCTTTCTGTAAGCCAATATTTTAATCATTAAACATTGAATCATTTAGAGTATTTTTATAATTAAACATTGATATCACCAGTCATGTTCTAACAATGTAACTATAATGCATAAGGTGATTCGAAACAATTATGATTACCAGAAATTAGTACTTCAATTAAATCAAAATAGTTACAGCACTATAGAAAGAATCAAAACAGTTAAAGCACTATAGAAATAGAGCTCAGAAATAAACTGAAACTGAAACCTCATGAGATACGAAAAATCTAGAAAATAGAGCTTAAAAATAAACTAAATCAATTTAATCATAATTCTCAATTTTTGAAATGCAGGGTTACCACATTTAAATTTTAATTGCAACCCTCATAAAAAATCTAGATTTATTTTTTTTGAAAAGGACAAGTGAATTGACTTATCCTTCAAGTGATTAATAAAACAGTTTTTCTAAACTATCGACTAAACTGGATAAAAAATTAAACAAGAGAAAGTTATCATAATAAATCATGTAGATATTAGTCAATGACCATCCATGGCAGTACTGAGACCTAATATATTACTTACATGATAATCTTATTTTCTATTTCAATTATGCTTCTACAAGTTGTTGCTATAAGATAACCACCAATTAAAAAAGAAACTAAAGTAATCAATAAACATTTTACAAAATTTTAAGGACTTAATCTACCTCATGAGAACTTCTCATCTAATAGTTGGATCAATAACAATCAACTTATGAAGAAAGTTTTGTCTGGAAAGTCTGTACAACATGACTTGATATGAAGAGTAGATTCACATAAAAAGTAGAACTGAATGTAAATGTTTATTCTACATGGAGTAAAGGTGCAAACAGTACATAACGACTAGGTGCAGTAATATTACTTCAGACTGAATGCCCAATTCATGAAAATTTATTCAATGTATAGAGGAACATGGAAAACAAAAGGAAATAATACAAATGTATGAAAGCTAATGATTAAATCAGAAGATGCAGCTAAGTATGAAAGCTATCAGCACTATCCAGATCATATAGCTATCATGTGTATTTTTATCCATATCTGAGAACTCACTCCAAAGTGTGTTTGTATATAAGTAGAAAAAATAAAAAAGATCAATATACAAAATGATAAAATACTTAGACATTTTTTGTGCCAACAGAACAAATCAAAATCAAACTAAATGCCACAATCGAATTGCAAGATCAGAACCCCACCCCCACAAACCCTCTATACTTCATCAATCACCAGCTACCAAAAATAAAAATCCAAACTGAGGTACATTACCTAGAGGTGCAGCCTGTGACGGCTAGAGTAGCTCACGGTGGCGGAGGAAGGAGACCACGATGAGGACAGATAGTACAACACTACAGGAGAAGCTCCTTACGACGTCCTCGACGAAGATGGCACACAGAGCTGATGATGCCAATAGAGAATGGTGAATGGAGGATGGCAATGAGGTCGATCGTCGAGAGAGCTCAGAAAACGGAGGAGCAATGGGGAGGAGAAGCAGAGGGGTGTTTAGGGCTGGTGAGAGTGAGAGTGCCAGAGGGGAAAGGTTGGGGTCGATTAAGTTAAAACATTTAGCGACGGCCTCAAACACGTCGCTAACACCGTGTCTATTTTAAAATAAATTGATATTTAGCGACAGTCACCTCACACCGTCTCTATAATTCCAAACTAGCGATGCACAAATACCGTCGCTATATATGAAATCCCTCCAACTTTTCGGTGTCCCATCCAGGATTTAATATAGCGACAGTATAACTGCATCACTGATATTCTAAATATAGCCACGGTCATATCGCTGCCGTTGATGGAGTGCCTAGGTAATAGAGACGGTACCATACACCATCGCTAACGTTTGGAGCCAACAAAACCATGGAGGGAAACCAAAAAAATGGAGGGAAGTGAAAATTAGCGATCGCCTCAGTGACGGTGGAAAGTTATCGATGGCGTTAGCGACGGTGGTTTGCTAAATTTAGCGACGGGGTGATAGTGGTCACTGATGCGGTCACTAATTCTATTTGTTATGGTCTCCTCTGTGTCTCAGTCGCTAAAGTGGTCGCTAACTAGCGACGGATGTTTGCGGTCGCTAACTGCAGTGGCTACTAAGGGTTTTTCTAGTAGTGAAAGCATATGTCTTAGGTAAAAATAGCATGTATTTCCTTGCCTATTATGTGATTTGTGTTATCTGAAATATCTTAATTGCCATCATGCCAAGAATTGGTGCATATCTTTTTTCTCGGTTCGTGATAAGAAGACGATTACATTGGGCAAGATTCTCAGTCATGATTCTTTAAACATTCTTCAAACTTTCAATCCTGATGACAAGGTTGATAACAAAGTACAAGAGCCAGTAAAAAAGGGACATCGAGAAGTGTGTTATGTTGGCTCTAGTGGATTTTTAGCATTTTCCACATCTGTGATGGAGTCGTTGGCTCTTGAAAGGTGATTGTATTTCAAGAAACTGCTGTGAGAGGCCAGTTCGTGCGTCTCGGCCATACTTTTTACTGACAAATTTTATGAATGGAGCTGGCATAAAACTAGAACAGCTTGATAGGGAACTCAGCTTGATATGGAACTTGTTAAAATAGTAGGCTGAGGCGTGTAGTAGCACCGCCCTTAAGAGTTATTCACAGTATGCGGACTCCCCAGAATACAACAGCCCCTTCTGGTGGTAACCAGGTCCAGAACTAGCAAGAGGAAAGAAAGAGAAACCCAACCGAGAAGAAGAGAGAGACAGAGAGACAGCGAGAAAAGAGAGTAGTTCTTTAGGGTTTTAAAGTAATATTATTTAAAAGCATGTAACTAATTTAGGGTAAAAATATTTTTTTTAAATGATTAAGATATATTATAAAATATAAAAATCAAAAACGGTTTTCATAATTAAGTTCAAATTTTAAAAAGGAATCCTATCTGTAAGCCTTAGTGGACGGTGAATTACAGATAATGGAATCATGTTACAACAAATCCGGAAAGATAATGTTTGACCCGGTAAATTAGGAGATAAGGCCATTCAATTTTCAAACTATCAAAAATAGCTGTTTCCAGATAAGGTTTTGAAATTCAAATTAATTTTAACAAAACCAAAAATAAAAAGGTGTTCACATCAGTATATTCGTCCGTGCAGGGCGACGAATCAGAAGATTTGCACTAAATTTGGCATTTTGGGCTAATCTCGTATGCGCGCGAGCCCATAACCTTTCTTGCTTGTTCATTAGCCCAAAGACACTAGTTTCAATATATACACTAACATCACTCACATGCCAAGCAATAATGTGGGACTTCTTTTGAAATACCCACTTCACACAACAATCCCCCACATATTTCAAAAGAATTTAAAACAATTAAACAATTTCAAAACAACAAAGAATATTTAAAAAATATCATTGAGTTTACTGGGTTTACATCATGAGTGTGAATACATCAGAATTGGTGTCTTTTAGACTATGAACCAAGTCCTAGACAAATAAGCATACCATACAGTGTGTTGGTGAAGCATAGCTTCTATGAACCAAACATCACTTGAGAGTAAGCTAGAGGCTTACTTGTCATATTACACTTGACTTCTCTTGCCGTTATCGCCGTTTAGTGCATTTAGGCCGTGCGCGTGCCTGGTAATTCATGAGTGCTCTAGAGATTTGTCTCAACCTCATGCAAGCGGCCCCACTTGACACTCATACCTACATTATATACACCACCCATAAGGGATATAAAATCATTAAAGGTTTCATAACCTAACCTCTCATTCAATGCAGCCTAGCACTTCACACACCATAGGAATAGGAAAGGAAAATGCTAGTGAATTAACAATGACTTGTTATTACCCATATGAACCTTCTTCATGGGATCTCCAATCATAAAGGTTGGGTTCCCATCATTGTTAATTCTGATGTGTGCTATAGTCCCATTCCCCTCGATGTTTCATAAGTAAGTTTTCTACTTAATGGTTTAGTCAGAGGATCGGCCAAATTCACTTCTGACCTCACATATCCAATAAATATGATTCCATCTTTTAGCAGTTGCTTTACAACTTTATGTCTTAATCGTATATGACGGTTCTTACCATTGTAAGAATTATATTTAGCAACACCTATAGCCAATTGGCTATCACAATGCATAGACACTGAAGGTGTTGGTTTTGTCCCTAGAGGTATACTCGCTAAGAAGTTTCTCAACCACTCAGCCTCATTACCAGCCATCTCCAGAGCTATAAACTCTGACTCCATAGTGGATCTCCCAATAATGGTTTGTTTGGCTGATTTCCAGGTGACAGCACCACTGCCTAGTGTGAATACATAACCACTAGTAGACTTTATCTCATCCAAATCTGAGATCCAGTTTGCATCACTGTATTCTTCCAATACAGTGGGAAATCCACTATACAGAATACCATAATCCATGGTACCTCTCAGATATCTCATCAACCTAGACAATGTTGTCCAGTGCTCAGCATTGGGATTATGTGTGTATCTACTTAATTTGCCAACAGCATAAGCTATATCTGGCCTTGAGAAATTCATTAAATGCAACAGACTCCCAATAATCTGAGCATATTCAGATTATGATACAGGGTCACCAGTATTTCTCTTTAACTGAGAGTTACAATCATAAGGGGTTGACACTGGTTTAGTGTCGAGGTGTCCAAACTTCTGAGGAAGTTTCTCAACATAATATTCTTGAGAGAGCATTATATTGTTACCCTTCCTTATAATTTTAACTCCCAGAATCACATTTGCATTACCCATATCTTTCATATCAACATTACAAGAAAGGAAACTCTTAGTATTGTATACAATAGCATCACATGTTTCGAAGATAAGCATGTCATCTACATATAAACAGACAATCACACATTCATCATTTTCTGTTTTTATATAGACATATTTACCAACTTCAATAATGGAAAAACCATAGCTAGTTAGAACTGCATCAAATTTCTCATGCCATTGTTTAGGTGCTTGTTTTAATCCGTATAAAGATTTGAGAAGTTTGCATACTTTATGTTCTTGACCAGGGACAACGAAACCTTCAAGTTGAACCATGTAAATTTTTTCCTCTAGCTCGTTATTTAAAAAGGTAGTTTTTACATCCATTTGATGAATAACTAGATTATGAATGGATGCTAAAGAAATTAAGATTCTTATAGAAGAAATTCTTGTTACCGGGGCAAAGGTGTCAAAATAATCTATATTTTTCTTTTGTGTAAAACCTTTTGCTACTAAACGAGCTTTGTATTTTTCAACTGAACCATCGGGTAAAAGCTTCTTCTTAAACATCCATTTGCAACCAATGGGCTTAGTTCCTGGAGGTAAATCGACTAAATCCCAAGTGTTAGATTTTAAAATCGAATCTAATTCATTTTTAATTGCTTCTTTCCAAAAATTTGAGTCAGAGGAAGAAATTACTTAAGAAAAGGTCAAAGGATCCTTTCTAACAAGATATGTGTAAAAATCATTTCCAAAGGATGTTTCTTTTCATTGTCTCTTGCTTCTTCTCAAATCATTATATGGGTTCTCATTATTGATAAGTGAAGGTGCAGTTAAAGTATTATCAAAATTATTTTTCATGGGAAATAAATGCTCAAAAAATTCTGCATTCTTAGTTTGAATGGTAGTATTACAATCAAGCACATCAATTTTAATGACAAGACACCTATATGTAGCACTATGCTCAACATATCCAATAAACATACAATCCAAGGTTTTTGATCCTATTTTTCTCTTTTTAGGATTTGGTAACATTACCTTAGCCAAACACCCCCACACTTTTAAATATTTGAGATTAGGTTTGTTATTCAAGTGGCCTCAATACTCAAGAGGGGGGGTGAATTAAGTTTTTAAAACTTTGCTTGGAATGCCTTTGAACTTGATTCTTTTATCACAAGTTTAGAGATTATGGAAGTGAGATCAAGTAAAGCACAAAAGACAATGCAAAACAAGAGGTAAATATGGATGAGGTAATTTATCAAACACTTGGTATGCAATGTTCAAGGTTGACTAATTCAAGCAAGCTCAAGTATGTAAATCCCAATCAACCAACATAAATCAATTCAATGCAGTATATGAATGTAAAAGAGTTAGGGAGAAAAGCTTGTAAACCAATTTAACGAGTTCCACCAACCCCGATGTACGTCTCGCCTTTAAGCAACCCACTTGAAGGATTTTCACTATTGAGATTTAGAGATTACAAACTATGAGCAATTGTAGCTTCCTAGTGTCCCACACTCAAGAACTCAATCCTCACTAGCACAAGGGTAACCCACCCAATCTCTCAAACTCTCAATACCCAAAGGTTGAACCCCAACCTTTGTGACCACTCAACCTAGAGTGAAAACCTTTGTGTTTGGAGTAGTGTTTACAAGAAAGTGACTCTCTTAATAGAGTAGATATACAAGTGAATGCTCTCTCAAATTCTAACTCTCAACAAGAGAGGATATACAAGTTGAAGTTCTAAGTTTTAGAAAAATGAAACTATACAAGGATAATACTCACAAGATTCAAGAATTGATTTCCTTTGATGGATGTAATTGATGCTTTGAGTAGCTTGAAGGAGTCTTGCATTTATAGGGCTTGGAGATGAGCATAATGGAGTTCCTAGCCGTTGCAGCTCGTGGGTGCCTTTGATCTATGGAGAAATGAGTTGGTTTCCACTTAAAAAGCACTTTCCCCAATTTCTGGCACTACCCTAATCAATTACGCCTCGAGTTGTAATCGATTAGCTTTTGAAATCTGAAGTGTAACTCATGTTGTAATCGATTCGCTTATCCTTGTAATCGATTAGCTTCTACTCAGAGACTTGGTAATCGATTGTGCTTCATCTTGTAATCGACTAGGCCTGGCACCTGATTCATTTAATTTGATTACGCAGCTTCGTAGTCGATTGGCCTTGTGTATAATCGATTAGCTGTCATTCCAGGAGCTTTATAATCTATTATATGTGTCCTGTAATCGATTAGCTTCAAACACCTGATGCATTTAATTTACACAGAGGCACTGTAATCGATTAGTATTGTTGGTGCAATCGATTAGATGAGAAACAGGAACTATGTAATCAATTAGATATGGTTCCCTAATCGATTAGTATGCGTGTTTTTGCAAGTCTGATGCATTTTCTTGTTTTTCCAAGTTTTTCTTCAAGAGTCCTTGTCATTATCAAAATCTGTGATCCTGAAAACATATTCAAACACATTCTCTCCCTTTTTGATGATGACAAACCATGTTCATCTCTTGAGGGTTGTTAGTTCAAAAACTTATTTGTTATCTCTAATTTTATCTTTATCAAAAACATATTCAAATTCTGCACAATGTTATCTCTTAATATGAAAATATTATCTCTTGAGCATTATCTTCTTATCTATTTTAGATTTATCTTTATTTCAAAATATCTCCCCCTATCTAAGAGAGTTTATGCCTTAGAGATAATTTTCAAATTTGTTAACCATTTGTTGTTATATGCAATCAGATTTCACTTGTTATTATAGCAGGCAGATATGAACTCTCAAATATTTCTCCCCCTTTGGAATCATCAAAAATAATAAAGCAATTGAGAGAAATATAGAAACTGAAACTTTTATTGATTGAAAAAGGGAAATTATAGAATTGAAAGTTGACAGAAATAAAAGAAACAGGAAATAATTCAAATAAAGCACAATGAAACGGATCTAGTTATCCGGATTGAAAAAGTGAAGTTCAGAAATTTGGTAAGATAACTCCTCATAGCGCTACTGCATGAGTTCAAAATGTTGCTGCTCAGTCATTTAAAATTGTTGGAGGGAGTTTTCAATTCGATCAAAACGGTTATCAAGATGAGCATACAAGGCAGTGAAGGGATCAGGTAGAGCGGATGACTCTCCTTGAGGTGCAGGAGTAGGAGTGGGAGTAGGAGTAGGATCAACAGTAGGGGTGGGATGATCTTCCTCAAATGGATTGCTGCCATGAATTCTGTCACTTTTGAGTATCCATCTTCCAGCTACACAAACCATACCCATTTTATTGAGATGGTAAGTCCCAATGCAAGCTTGAGAGGGCACTTTTTCAGCAAATTCTCCAGCCAAGTCTACTCCATATGCCTTAAAGATTTTTGTGAGCAAGATGCCATAAGGCAGTTTGTGTTGCTCCTTGGATTTTAGGATGTGGAGCTTGATGAGTTGAATCCAGTTTATGTCCTTGTGGTTAATGATGGCCCACATGAGTAGAACATCATCTTCCTCAACCAAGGCGTAATTTCCACCGCGAGGGATAAGCATTTTAACCATAAAGAAGTGGAGGAGACGGTTGTTAAGAGTTAAATGGCCTACCAATTTATGATTACTGAGGGGACGGTTGGCCTTCCAAAGAGATTGGCGTACTGGAATGGGATTGAAATCCCACTCATCCTCAGGATTACCCCCTACAAATTCAGCAGTAGAGAGGGGAATTTGTGTGATTTCAAAGAGTTGTTGGTTGGTGATTTTGAGAGTCACATGCTTGACTCTAGCTTCCAAAGTGCCATCAACCAATTTCACATTGTAGAAGAATATCCTCATGAGTTCAGGGTAATAAAACTCTTCCTTGAGAGTTAGGAATGGAAGGAGATTGTAGTGGTGAAGGAGTTGAGTGAAGGTAAAATAGGAGTTTTCAAAAGTTGGGGCATCAATGAAATGGGGAGTGATGATGTCTTTCTCAGAAAATTTCTTTATGAAGTTTTGGAGGTCTCTTGGTGAAGTGAAGAACCTAGAGAAATCTAGAGGATTTGTGGGTTGGTTTATGGAGGACCTAGCCCTCTTCACTTGTCTTGGGGAAGACATGGCAATGGAAGGGAATGCAGAGAAGAAGTAGAAGAAGATGAGAAAAATAGAAGAGCTCTTGGAGACTTGGGAGAGTGGAAGAGGAGTGGTGTGAGATGAAAGAATGAAAGGGGTTGTATTTATAGGGAAAAGTAGGGTTTAGAGATGAGAGAGGGAGTAATGATGATGAATAATTGGCCCAAATGCATATCACACGGATTCTGCATTAAAAATCTACTCCTGATACGATTCTAATCGATTAGGCAACTGATGCTAATCGATTAGGGTGTGTATTCTGGGGAACATGAAACGTTTTTGCACAGAGGTAATCGATTATGGTCGGTGGAGTAATCGATTGCCTTAAAAACAGAAACTTTGTAATTGATTAGGAGAGGATGATAATCGATTATCTGGAAGGTGAAACGTCAATAATCGATTTTTTAAATGTCTAATTGATTATACAAGAGACAGAGACTTAGTAATCAATTAGTAATGAGATTCTAATCGATTATTGATGAACCAGAAGTTGTGTAATCGATTGTTTAAGAGTCTGAAATCGATTATCAGGGGAACAGAAAGTTTATAGTCGATTATACTGATCATACTAATCGATTATGAATGCTTAGAAGTGGTCTGAACTGATAGATTTCAAGTGGAACGGCACTCAATCAATATATTAAGTATTAACACATTGTAAATCAAGAAATTATCAAAATTGTTTTAGCATTCAAACACAATTGGAAATGTCTAAGATTCCTAATTCTCTTCTAATGTGTATGAATTGTTCCTTTGTAAGTGGTTTGGTGAATATATCAGCAAGTTGTTTAGTGGTTTCAATATGTTCAAGCACATAATCACCATTCAATACATGATCCCTAATGAAATGATGTCGAATTTCAATATGTTTGGTTCTTGAATGCATTACAGGATTCTTTGAAATATTAATAGCACTTGTGTTATCACATTTAAGAGGCACATGGTCTAACATAATACCAAAATCCAGGAGTTCTTGTCTCATCCATAGGATTTGAGCATAACAACTACCAGCTGCAACATATTCTGCCTCAGCTGTAGATAGTGCAACACTTACTTCTTTCTTGCTATGCCAAGAAACAAGAGAACTACCAAGCAAGTGACATGTTCCACTAGTGCTTTTCCTATCAAGTTTACATCCTTCAAAATCTAAATCAGAATAACCAACTAGAGTGTATTCAACCCCTTTGGGGTACCATAAGCCAACATTTTGAGTTCCAACAAGATATTTCATTATCTTTTTTACTACAGTTAGGTATGATTCTTTTGGGCATGCTTGATATCTTGCACACATACAAACAGCAAACATGATATCTGGTCTACTAGCGGTTAAGTAAAGTAAGGATCCAATCATACCTCTATATTTTGTGAGTTCAACATCCTTACCCTTCTCATCTTTGTCCAAATAACATGAAGTGCCCATAGGTGTTGCAATGTCATTTGCCTTGTCCATGTTGAATTTCCTAAGCAATTCCTTGCAATACTTTGATTGACTAATGAAAGTGCCTTCATTAGTTTGCTTAATTCGCAGTCCAAGGAAGAAAGTAAGTTCCCCCATCATGGACATCTCAAATTCTTCCTGCATTAGCTTAGCAAACTCTTTGCACAATGATTCATTAGTAGCACCAAAGATTATATCATCAACATATACTTGAACCAATAGTATGTCATTCTTTTTGTGCTTAATGAATAATGTTGTGTTAACCTTCCCTCTTTCAAAGTTGTTTTCTAAAAAGAATTTACTTAATCTTTCATACCAAGCTCTTGGAGCTTGCTTTAAACCATATAAGGCTTTCTTTAATTTGAAAACATGATTTGGAAATTGGAAGTTTTCAAAACCTGGAGGTTGATCAACATACACTTCCTCTTGAATGTATCCATTCAAGAAAGCACTCTTGACATTCATTTGGTACAATTTTAAGTCCTTACAACATGCAAAGGCTAATAATAATCTAATAGCTTCAAGCCTAGCTACGGGAGCATATGTTTCTTCATAATCAATGTCTTCTTCTTGATTATAACCTTTAGCTACTAGCCTAGCTTTATTCTTAGTAATTATACCATTCTCATCTAATTTATTTCTAAACACCCATTTTGTTCCTATTATTTGGTGATCGTTGGGTCTTGGCACTAGTTCCCAAACTTCATTTCTTTTAAATTGATTCAATTCTTCTTGCATGGCCAACATCCAATGTTCATCAATAATAGCTTCATCAATGCATTTAGGTTCTATTTGTGATACAAATGCTAAATGATTACATGTGTTCCTAATGGCGTTTCGAGTACTTACACCTTTAGTCATTTCACCTATGACTTGGTCCAAGGGATGATCCTTCAAAGTGATCCATTGTTGTGGTTCCTCATGTTGTGTTGTTTCTCCTTTATTGTTGCTTTCCTCTTTATTCTCCAAACTCATTTCTTGGAATGTACCTACAAGATCATCGACATCTTCCTTTCTCGGGGAGTTATGGCTATTTTCATCAAATTTAACATGAATAGACTCCTCAATGGTATTTGTTTGTTTGTTAAAGATTCGATAAGATTTACTAGATTGTGAATATCCTAGGAAGATTGCCTCATCAGCTTTTGCATCAAACTTTCCTAGATTATCCTTTCCATTGTTGAGTACAAAACGTTTACATCCAAAGATATGAAAATATGAAATATTGGGTTTTCTTCCATTGTAAAGTTCATAGGGGGTTTTCTTTAGAATAGGCCTTATTAAACATCTATTCATAACATGACAAGCAGTATTTACCGCGTCGGCCCAAAAATATTTTACAATGTTATTTTCATTTAACATGGTTCTTGCAAGCTCCACTAAAGATCTATTTTTCCTTTCAACTACTCCATTTTGTTGTGGAGTTCATGGAGCTGAAAAATTATGATTGATACCATGTTTTCACAAAATTTTTCAAACGATTGGTTTTCAAATTCTCCCCCATGATCAATTCTAATGGATGCTATCTTTGAGTTTTGCTCATTTTGGATAATCTTAGCAAGTTTCTTGAATGCATGATATGCTTCATTCTTATGAGCAAGAAACAAGGTCCATGTATATCTTGAATAATCATCTACAATCACTAGACTATAGTAATTACCACCAAAGCTTTTAATTTTGGAAGGTCCAAATAGATCCATATGCAAAAGTTGTAAAGGCTTTTGAGTGGAAACAATGTTTTTAGCTGGAAATGATGCCTTTACTTGTTTTCCCTTTTGACATGCATCACAAAATTTGTTTTCAAATTTAAGCTTTGGTAAACCAATTACTAATTCTTTAGAAATAAGTTTATTCAAATGGTCTACATGTATATGAGCTATTCTTCTATGCCATAGCCATGTTTCATCCTCTCTAGTCATAAAGCATTGTACATCATTTGAGGACAAACTATCCATATCAATCATGTAAATGTTATCAATTCTTTGACCTACAAACTTGACTTCCTTATTAATCTTATGTTCAATTATGCAACAGTTTGATTCAAATAAAACTCTATATCCTTTGTCACATAATTGACTAATGCTAAGTAAATTATGTTTGAGGCCTTCAACATATAGTACATCAGTAATAGAAGTAGAAGAATTCTTACCAATGTTTCCAATGCCTAGTATTCTCCCTTTGGTGTTGTCTCCATAGGTAACACTTCCTTTCCTTTTGGGAGTGAATGATGTGAATTTCCTTATGTCTCCCATCATATGCTTTAAACACCCACTATCCAAATACCAATGGGTGTTGCTTGCCTTGAAGCATACCTACAAAACAAGATTAATTTAGAGAACTAGGTACCCACTGTATATTGGGTCCTTTTAGGTTAGTTTGTGGTAATGTTCCTTTGGGAACCCACACCTTTCTAATAACTTTTGGTCCTAATTTTCTAACATTACAATTTGAAGAGTTACGTCCTTTAAAACCACAATGATTGCATCTCATGAAAGGTGATAATGATCTCCTAGGTGGTACAAAGAAGTTTTTGTAATATTTTTCCTTTTTGGTGGAGTTGTATCCTAAACCGGTTTTATCAAGCATACATCTTTGGTTTCCAAGTAATATATTTAAGTTATCTCTACCATTTGTAAATTTTTCTAATGTTCCATTTAAATCTAAAACCTTGGTTTCTAAAATGTCATATTTCTTTACAAATTCATACGGTTTGGTCCTAGAGCATGCTTGAACATTTTCTAATTCATCTTTCAAACATTTATTTTCTTTACAAACTTCTATAAGATCCTTTTCAAGAGTGTCAATGGTTTTTCTTGATAATTTGTATTTACTAGAGAGCTTGATAAATTTATCATACAACTCTTCAAAAGCATCTAGCAATTCATTCTTATCTAAGTCAAGAAGATTTACCTCAGTATCTTCTTCTTGGTGATTTGCCATTAAACAAAGATTCGCTTCTTCGTTTTCGGATTCATCAGAGCTACTTACATCATTTTCATCCCAAGCGATGTAAGCTCTTCTTCTTCCTCTTTTCTCCTTTTTCTTTTTCTTTAGATTTGGGCAATCTACTTTGAAGTGCCCTTCTTTTCCACATTCAAAACAATTTGGTGAAGAAAAGGATTCATTAGAGATTGGTTTCTTACCTTGGGGTTTGAAGTTCTTTTGGAATCTTTTGTTTTTCATGAACTTTCCAAATCTCTTCACAAACAAACCAAATTCTTCTTCTTCGTCAAGGTCACTACATGATTCTTCTTCATGTGTAGAGGTGGCCTTGAGAGCTAAGCCTTTCTTCTTGGAGGATTTTCTTCTTCCTCCGCTTGCTTCAAAACTCTTAGTTCTTGCTCTTGCTCTTGTAGTTTTCCGAAGAGTGTGGCAAGTGACATCTTATTGATACTTGGGGATTGTTTGATGGCAGTAACAAGAGGTTGCCATTCCCTGCTAAGACTTTTCAAAACTTTATGCACAAGCTCTTTGTTAGTATATACTTTTCCAAGAGTAATAAGGTGATTTATTATAAGTGTAAATCTCTTTTGCATTTCTACAATGGTTTCTCCGGAGTTTATCCTAAAACTCTCATATTGACTAGTTAAGGTACTAATCTTGGAGTCTTTTACATCACTAGTACCTTCATAAGTTACTTGTAAAGTATCCCACATTTCCTTAGCGGATTGACAAGTCATTATTCTAAAAAATTCATCGGGACCTAATGCCATAGTGATGAGATTTTTAGCCTTATAGCCGTATTGCACTTTATTCTCCTCATCACTAGTCCATTCTTCCATAGGTTTTTCAACATTTTTATCATTGACAGTATGCATGGGTGTATAAGGACCATTTTCAATGACATTCCAAATTCTTAAATTAATAGATTGAATAAAGATTTTCATTCTTTCTTTCCAAAAGGCATAGCCTTCCCCATTGAAAGAGGGAGGTCTATTTATGGCACCACCCTTGGGAAAAAGGTTTAGAGAACTTGAGGCCATCTTATCTCTTGAAGTTGTTAAGCTTGATCTACTAAGAGTCAAGCTCTGATACCACTTGTTATTCAAATGGCCTCAATACTCAAGAGGGGGGGTGAATTGAGTTTTTAAAACTTTGCTTGGAATGCCTTTGAACTTGATTCTTTTATCACAAGTTTAGAGATTATGGAAGTGAGATCAAGTAAAGCACAAAAGACAATGCAAAACAAGAGGTAAATATGGATGAGACAATTTATCAAACACTTGGTATGCAATGTTCAAGGTTGACTAATTCAAGCAAGCTCAAGTATGTAAATCCCAATCAACCAACATAAATCAATTCAATGCAGTATATGAATGTAAAAGAGTTAGGTAGAAGAGCTTGCAAACCAATTTAACGAGTTCCACCAATCCCGGTGTACGTCTCGCCTTCAAGCAACCCACTTGAAGGATTTCCACTATTGAGATTTAGAGATTACAAACTATGAGCAATTGCAGCTTCCTAGTGTCCCACACTCAAGAACTCAATCCTCACTAGCATAAGGGCAACCCACCCAATCTCTCAAACTCTCAATACCCAAAGGTTGAACCCCAACCTTTGTGACCGCTCAACCTAGAGTGAAAACCTTTGTGTTTGGAGTAGTGTTTACAAGCAAGTGACTCTCTTAATAGAGTAGATATACAAGTGAATGCTCTCTCAAATTCTAACTCTCAACAAGAGAAGATATACAAGTTGAAGTTCTAAGTTTCATAAAAATGAAACTATACAAGGATAATACTCACAAGATTCAAGAATTGATTTCCTTTGATGGATGTAATTGATGCTTTGAGTAGCTTGAAGGAGTCTTGCATTTATAGGGCTTGGAGATGAGCATAATGGAGTTCCTAGCCGTTGCAGCTCGTGGGTGCCTTAGATCTATGGAGAAATGAGTTGGTTTCCACTTAAAAAGCACTTTCCCCAATTTTTGGCACTACCCTAATTGATTACGCCTCGAGCTGTAATCGATTAGCTTTTGAAATCTGAAGTGTAACTCGTGTTGTAATTGATTCGCTTATCCTTATAATCAATTAGCTTCTACTCAGAGACTTGGTAATCGATTGTGCTTCATCTTGTAATTGACTAGGCCTGGCACCTGATGCATTTAATTTGATTATGCAGCTTCGTAGTCGATTGGCCTTGTGTATAATCGATTAGCTGTCATTCCAGGAGCTTTGTAATCGATTGTATGTGTCTTGTAATCGATTAGCTTCAAACACCCGATGCATTTAATTTACACAGAGGCACTATAATCGATTAGTATTGTTGGTGCAATCGATTAGATTGGAAACAGGAACTATGTAATCGATTAGATATGGTTCCCTAATCAATTAGTATGCGTGTTTTTGCAGGTCTGATGCATTTTTCTGTTTTTCCAAGTTTTTCTTCAAGAGTCCTTAGTCATTATCAAAATCTGTGATCCTGAAAACATATTTAAACACAAGGTTTGTGACCTTTCCAAAGCTCATAGGGAGTTTTCCTAGAATTTTTATAGGGAATTCTATTTTGAAGATGACAGGCTGTTAATAAGGCTTCACCCCATAAGTTGTCAGGTGCGGCAGAACTAATTAATAGTGCATTCATCATTTCTTTCAAGGTCCTATTTTTCCTTTCAGCTACACCATTAGATTGAGGTGAATAGGGTGGAGTTGTTTCATGGATTATTCCTTCCTTTTCATAAAATTCATTAAACAATACGTACTCGCCACCTCTATCAGATCTACCTCTTTTTATTTTCTTATTTAATTGATTTTCTACCTCGACTTTATAAAGTAAGAACATGTTAAACACCTCATCTTTATGTTTAATTAGATATACTTTAGTGTATCTAGAAAAATCATCTATAAAAGTTACATAATATTTTTTACCACCTCTAGATATTGTTTGTTTTAAATCTTATAAGTCGGTGTGGATTAAATCAAGTAATTCAGATTCACGTTGAACAGAAATACATGGTTTTTTTTGTAATTTTTGATTCGATACATACATCACATTTATTTAAACATGCATTTTTAATTCCAGAAATTAAACCATCAACACGCATACAATTCAAATAAGGTATACTAACGTGTCCTAATCTAGCATGCCAAATATTATACGAGTCAAGCATATAAGCTGAAGATAAATTATTATTAATAATTTTTGAAATGTTTAAAACGAACAACCCTTGATCACAATATCCCTTACCCACAAAAACAACATTTTTGGTCATCATAATTTTGTCCAATTCAAAGGACACTTTATCCCCTACTTTTCCCAATAGAGCCACAGAAACCAAATTCGCTCTTATACTAGGTACATGCAAAACGTCATTTAGTGCTAGTGTCTTTCCCGATGTGAGCTTTAGAAGAATCTTGCCTTTCCTGACAACATCAGATTTGCAGGAATCACCAGGATATATCGATTCTTCTCCATCTCCCACCATTGTGTAGGAGGAAAACATTTCTCGATTCACACATATGTGCCTGGTAGCCCCTGAGTCTACCACCCATTTGCTCACATTGGCCACAATCAAGGCTTGAGAAACGACTGCAGCAATTATATCATCTCCTTCAACCAAGTTTTCCTTTAGTTTAGGAGAAGCGTCATTTCTCTTCCTGAACCTACACACAACAGCATGATGACCTGGTTTTCCACACACATAGTAAAAACCCTTCCTTTTGAAGGTAGGGGGTTAGATGGCTTAGGAATATGATAAAAAGATTTTTTATTTTCATAACTTTTCCTTGAGGAGTTTCTTTGTATCATGTTTGCTCTTGCTGCGAAAGCTTTTGCTCGGGCTTACTTCTCTTCCTTTCGATTAGTGTCTTCAATGATGATGTGAGTGGTTAAGTCCGACAGAGAAAGCTGTTTGTGTTTATGATTAAGTTGTTGTTGGTAGTCTTTCCAGGAGTGGGGAAGCTTTTCAATAAGGAAGGCAGCCACTAGTTCATCCTGCATAGAAAGGTTCTCTGATTTGAGATCCTCTACAAGCCAATGGTATTCATTGATTTGTGCTCTTATGTCCTTGTCGTCAGTCATCTGCCAACGGTAGAAGTTACCCACAACGAACTTTTGTTTTCCGGTATCCTCAGCGGTGTACTTCAGTTTGAGGGAATCCCATATTTTTTTTGCTTCCTTGTAGCCACAATAAACATTGAACAAATCGTTAGCCAAAGTACTAAGAATGGTATACCTACATACCTTGTTTGCATTGGTCCATGCATCAATGAGTTCAGGTTGGGTTGACTTGGGTTCAGAGATAGCCCATGCAATGGCATGCATGTCAAGCACAGAGAAAACACGCTCCTGCCAACGATAGTAGGATTGACCACCGAAAACTTCAATCTTCGAAACGTCTGGGAGAGGCTTGGCCATGGTGACGGTAGCGTTGGAAACAGGTGGTTGTTTTTGAACTACGTTTGGGTCGGGTTAGCCGTCGTTAGGACCCATATTATGAGCAGCGCCAGCATTGTTGTTGTCAGCCATGAGTATAACTCTTAAGATTGTTGAAATATTAGTAGGCTGAGGCGTGTAGTAGCACTGCCCTTAAGTGTTATTCGCAGTATGCAGACTCCCCAGGATACAACAGCCCCTTCTAGTGGTAACCAGGTCCAAAACTAGCAAGAGGAAAGAAAGAGAAACCCAGCCGAGAAGAAGAGAGAGAGAGAGAGACGGCAAGAAAAAAGAGTATCTCTTTTAGGGTTTTAGAGTAATATTATTTAAAAGCATGTAACCCGTTTAGGGTAAAAATAATTTTTTTAAATGATTAAGATATATTATAAAATATAAAAATCAGAAACGGTTTTCATAATTAAGTTCAAATTTTGAAAAGAAATCCTATCTGTAAGCCTTAATGGGCGGTTAATTACAGATAATGGAATCATGTTACAACAAATCCGGAAAGATAATGTTTGACCCGGTAAATTAGGAGATAAGGCCATTCAATTTTCAAACTATCAAAAATAGTTGTTTCCGGATAAGGTTTTGAAATTCAAATTAATTTTAATAAAACCAAAAATAAAAAGGTTTTCACATCAACATATTCGTGCGCGCAGGGGGGGCAAATCAGAAGATTTGCACTAGATTTGGCATTTTGGGCTAATTTTGTATGCACACGAGCGCATAACCTTTCTTGCTTGTTCATTAGCCCAAACATATTAGTTTCAATATATACACTAGCATCACTCACATGCCAAGCAATGTGGGACTTCTTTTGAAATACCCACTTCCCACAACAGAACTCAATAGACAATCATTCAATTCGAGAGTACGACAAAATGTTAGATAAGCATGCTCATGATGATCCAGACCCCTTCCTTGTTGACTACAAAACTCTATGATATTCTCAATTTCATCCCTCTCTTTGATGTCTCGAGTAGTACTTTTAGACCTTAAATTTGGCACAAGACGAAGCACATGTTGCGGCTTTAAAAAAGAATGACGATCTCGATATTTATGAGGATGAGATTCAGAGTGCCTGAGAGTTCTCCTGCGGTTAAAGACTTTGAAATCGTGTCTTGAATACATTGGGCAGCATTCAAAGCTGGTAGAATCATTTATTTTATCACTGCCTTATCGTTACTTACATAAAATGCATAGTGATCATGCTGACAAATGGCCCTGGTAGAAATTCAAGTTTTTCTGGAAAATCCTGGGGATAGCCTTCTTGAAGAACACTTTAACAAGTTTAGGATCCACGTTCGCCTCGGGCTTCATATTCATCGTTATCCACTTTTTTTGTCCAAGTAGGTTCTTCGAGCTGCTCCTTCTTCCTTCTGTGACTGAAACAACAACTAGAAACACGGAGAAAAATGAAATTGGTGAATTGAAAATGAAAAGAGAGGCCATCGTTAATGTTAAGAATTTCTGAGTGGAAATAAATTAGTAAGATTAATGGAGATCAAGCCGTATCAAGTTGAAGGGATGTTGTAATCATTATTGAGTGGTGAGAGTTAGGAAACGTATTTGAAGGTGTACTGTTGTGTTCCGATTATAACAAAATATATCTGGCAACACCACTAGGAGATCACGAAGCTTGGCAGCTTTCTTTGGAGAAAGGTGTCATGCTATATCTTGGTAGCAAGCCTCACAATATTCTCCAGTTTTGAGATAGCTTTTGGGTTGGATGAGCAGGGTTAGCAGTTACCGCTCTACTGAGGTACCGTCTTTGGCTCAGTTTACCTTTGAGAACTGGCATTCTTCTAGAAGTGCATGTTCTGGTTCAGGATGCCCCACGGTTCCTGTAACTCGGGTATTAACATGGGTGACATTGTCAGGAAAAAGTTTTGCATTGTTGGTGATCTCACATGTTTAAATAATTAAAAAGAAATTTCAAAAATGTGATTTCAAGAAGATAATTTCCAAGTCAATGATGTTTAATAGATCTAGATAAGTTTCACCATAAAAAGAGAACAAGTTTGAGGTGTCCATTGTGAGACTTTCATAGCTAGCTGGACTTATAATGGGAAGCTCCTGGACTGACTTTTTATTCATCTCCAGCTCCAAGTTTCAAAGTTTATTTCATCATGTAATGCGTAGAGCTCAAAGGTTTATTATCTCAAGACTTCAACTATTTTGATGAGCACTTGGAATTTTGTTTGGGGCATACCGAACACACCGAAATTCTTTAATATTGGTAAAATAATATGGAAGGATGTATATGATATACGCTGTAGCCTATCAGATTTAAGAGGTTTTTCTATTTTATGTTAATCTTATATTTGTTTTGCGATTTTATTAGATGTTGAGGAATAGCAATTTGCATTGAGGAAATAGTTCAAAATCTTGATAATGATTGGTACATTACTCTTTTGATACAAAGATTTTTTTTATCAAAAGAGTGTAGCAATGGCCCATAGTGTTTAAGGAACAACAACAGTATATGTTTCATTGTTTGTCATTCACTAGAAAAGAGATATGCATATCTTGCTTACTTGCAACAACTTCCACTATCTTTATGAGTTTGTTGCAATATGATATAATCTTAACCAAAGAGTAGCACAACCAAGGTTCTAAAATGCGGTCCGCAACATGAAATGCGCCCGCTACAGAACGGTATAGGTAGCGTCCGATACCGCATTGACCCGTTACGCAGAAGAGTCCAAAAATCACACGTTACGGCCGCAAAAAAACAGTGTTGCGGCCACAGTCAACGTTACGATAAGCTTTTTCCGCAATTTCCGTAGAGACCCGTGACTCTGTGACTGAAATACAGGACATGAACAAGGGAAAAAAGGAGGAGATAAACAGGGAAGATTCACACTTTACTTCCAATCAAACCAGAAATTGTCTATAATTAAATTATTTAAATTGAAGAGGGGTAAAGAAGCAGATCAACTTACAACTTCAGCTTGAAACTGTGAGAGAAATTGGAGTACATGTAGCTACATACATACAAAGACAAGAAATAGATTAAAGTATCAAAATTACAAAAACTTGTCTTTAATTTTACAACATGAAGCTAAAAACTAGAAGAGATAAACGAAGAAGTCAGGAAGAGATAAAAAAATAGCTTCAATCCAATTAATTTGGATTACATATTTCAAGAAGATGATCCATTGTCTCCATGGCTTGAAGAAAGAGAAGAACCATTATTGGATGGGATCCAAAATGCTGAATGGCTCCCTATTAATTCCGATGATAAAAATGAAGAACCAATATGTGAGAATAATTTTGATTCTAGTACCTAGCCAAGGTGGTAGTGGTGGTTTAACCCCACCAAGTAACAATAGTGGTAGTGATCATGGTGGTGGTGATGATATACGACAGAATCAAAGAGGACATGAAACATCTGATTCAATTCAAGAAGAACCATATTCCAGACGTGATCAAAATCTCATGTTTGATGATGTTTTTAGTGGTAGAAGGAGGATGGGTTCCAGGCATAGGAAAAATAAGAGAATACAAGATCTTATGATGGATGATGCTTCCTCATCTAGTGTTGCACAATCACTTGGTGATTTTGGTGTTGGTGTATCATCTGAAGAAAGCCAATACAACTACCCACCATACTACCAACACCCTCACTTTCAACCATATCAATATCCTCAACTGAATAACCATTATTTTGTAAATTATCCATAATTTAGTGAACCATCATCAAGTTCTATGTATGAGCAACAACAAATGGAGCCACCAAGAAACTCAGGATTTTTTGAGTATTTCTTTGGACAAAGTGGATATAATGATGATGGTCAAAGTGATAATGGAGGTTATGATCTAGCACGCCATTCTTCAATATTTTGAACTTTGTGAGAGCTTGAAAATTTTTATTTAGAGTTATGCACTTGTTTATATTAAACTTATCAATTATGTATGAATTATTATGATATTTTATATTTAATGATTTATGACATTATGGATATTTTTGAGTATTTAATAATGTTATATATGTTTATATTGAGTGGCAGATACTTATTGATATTTAATGTTGTTTAACTAATATATTTAAATTGGAAAACCCATTTTTATATATAAAATATATATAATATGAATTATTATAAGTTATTTAGTGTTAGAAATCATTTTTTATAATTTGTATGAATTGTGAATAATTCACACCGTATTAACCGCAATCCACATCGTAGTATCCGCAATACCCATGATCGCAAAATCCGCAACGCGACCGCGACCGCCACCGCAATTTAAAACCTTGCACAACCACACACGATGACCTGGTACACCTGCTAGTCATCCTCAGTAATAAAATATTTAAAATGCTTTGTTCATATTTTTGTAAAGTAATCGAGATCTGTTGGCAGTACTTGAAATAATTAATGTCTATAAACAGTAAAATCTTCTGGATTTCATCTTAAAATCACTTAGCATTAACTGAAGTTGTCCAACCGGTAACCAAACTGTACTGCAGAGATTAAGGTATGTTATGTTGGAGTAAACAACAAAATCTTCTTGGAAGCTACAGTATCATATTGTTTTGAGGAAACCTCCCTACACAGTCAAATCCTAAACTACTGTTTAGATTACCCGCATTGATATCGGAGGGAAACCAACCAACCATTTCATTCAAATGGTAAAACTACTGCATAAAGGAATGTATTTAAGCACAAAGGAACTTATCTGGTAAATAAGCTTGGGCCGAAGGGGGGAAGTTAGATCTTTTCAGCCACCGGCTGAGGAGGAGGCGTAACAGAATCTGGCCTGAGATAGGGGTCATCTTTCTTGTGATAGAGGTTGTTCATTTTTTGATGGGCTCTGCATCCTTTTCTTCATCAGAATTGTCAATATCACTGCCGAGGTGGGAGCAATTGTGACATCGGCAGCCAAGAGCGGTATTCTCAAAGTAACCAGAAAGCTTTACGACCATAGTGAAAAGTAGAGCAGAACAGAATAATAACAGAGTTGAAAATATTGGAACCGTTCGAGTGATGGAGAAGCAAAAGGAGGAGGAAGAATCTGAGATCATGTTGCAAAAGACCGTGAAGATGCTTCACTTTGGAAACTAGAGATTCAAGACATCCATGGAAGCAGTTAGTGAAACTAGACCTGTTTCATTTTGATATATAAGATAGAGGGGTTCACATGGTTTCTTCAGACGAAAGTGCATGTCACAATGTTCCTTCTGATAAATTGCAGCAGAGAGTGAGTCCTCATAGTGATATTACAAGTGTACACATCCAAACTGCCATGTTAAAAAGCAACTGCGGCAGTCAAACAAAGGGCATATTTCATTCTACCACGGGTATGCCATAGGCTTCAGGATTACACTTCAAATAACATATAATATATATATGATATACTTATAGCTATATTAATTGGTTCTAGAAGCAACACGTATATTCTACACAAATTCATTAATATATGATAGGGCCATATATAATAAATTGTTTCATTTAATTGAAGTCTCTTAATTTTAAGTGGATATGGTGCAGCATGGCCCATTCTTTTCTGCTGAACTGAGTCGATCTCTTAGCCTTGTTTTTTCATTCCCAAATTCGATATATATAAGGCTACTCAAGTGAAAAAGTAATACCAACAGGAAGAATGTAAAGGGAAAAATTGAGGCTTTCATCAGAGTTTTTAATTATTGTTATTATTGTTGCTTTTATTTTGAGCTTGTTGCTTTTCTTTTTAATTATTGTTTTTATTTTAAGAGTTTGATGTTATTTTTGTACTAAGTCCGTTGTTTCTGTTTTTATTTTAAGTTTATTGTTGCTCTTATTTTAAGTTTGTTGCTTTTCTCTTTTATTATTGTTTTTATTCTAAAAGTTTGTAGCAATTTTTGCACTAAATTTATTGTTCCTCTTTTTATTTAAGTTTGCTGCTGCTCTTATTTTAAGTTTGTTGTTTTTCTCTTTTATTATTTGTTTTTATTCTAAGCGTCTATTGCGGTTTTTGTACTAAGTCTGGTATTCCTGTTTTTTATCTTAAGTCTGTTGCTGCTCTTATTTTAAATCTGTTGATTTACATTTTTTATTATTGTTCTAAGAGTTTGTTGCCGTTTTGACATGAAGTCTGTTATTTCTGATTTTATTTTAAGTCTATTGCTGCTCATATTTTAAATATGTTGCTTTTCTTTTTTATAGTTGTTTTTTCTAAGAGTTTGTTGCAATTTTTACATTAAGTCTGTTGTTTCTGATTTTATTTTAAGTTTGTTGCTACTTTTATTTTAAGTATACTGTTTTATTTCTCTATTATTATTATTGTTTGTTGTGGTCTTTGTATATATTGTTTCTATTTTTACTTTAAGTTTGCTACTGTTATTAAGTCTGTTGTTGTTTTTATATATATTTTTATTTTTATGTTTCTTTCCTCTTTTCATAACTTTAGTTTTGGTGGGCCTATGAAGCCCATGGAGTAGGGTCTACGCCTTTTTTTCATATAAAAATGGTATTCTTGAACTTAATGGTATTATATTTACTTCGTTAAGTTACTAATATGGATGTTGTTGTCTTAGTGGTACTACCTCACTCTCTTAAGGTTAAGGAGTAGGTTTGAGACTTACTTCCCACAATTTTATTTCTTTATGTGATTCAAGTTAATTTGTATGAGACGTTTTGTTAATTTTTTATTTCATTTTATTTGTTTATTATTATAATTTTCTATTTTTTATCCGATTTAAGATTAATTTAGATGAGTCTTCCCGTTAATTTTTTATTTTATTTTTATTTTTTATTATTATTTTCCATCTTTTTTTAAATGTTCGATTTAAAATTAATTTAGATGAGACGTCTTATTAATATTATATATATATATTATTTTTTCTATATTTGGTTTAAGATTAATTTGGATGAGATGTCATTTTAATCTTATTTTGAAATTTTCTTTTTCTTTGTCCGTGTCGTTTGAGAGGTTAGATTACTTTCTTGGCTATTTAAATAAGCGTGATCAATTTATGGTAATCGTCTTATGACAGACAATATGGGTGTTAATATCTTCCCCATCTGTAATTCCACTCCCGGACTTAACAATCTCATTTTCATGACCAGTGTCTTAACAAAAAGTTCTTCTCGATATTTTACCTTTAAAAAAATATTGGTGGCAACTCTATTTTTTGAAAGTTATGTAATTCAGGTTAATTTAAATGGGAGGCTCGGTTAATTCTTTATTTCATTTTATATGTTTATTATTATTATTATTTTCTATTTTTATTTTATCTGATTTAAGATTAATTTGGATAAGACGTCCCGTTAATTTTTTATTTTATTTTTTTATTATTTTATTTTTCATCTTTTTTTTAAATGTTTGATTTAAAATTAATTTAGATGAGACGTCTTGTTAATATTATATATATATATATTATTTTTTCTATATTTGGTTTAAGATTAATTTGGACGAAACGTCCTTTTAACCTTATTTCAAAATTTTCTTTTTCTTTGTCTGTGTCATTTGAGAGGTTAAATTATTTTCTTCGCTATTTAAAATAAGCGTGATCAATTTGTGGTAATCGTCTTATGACGGACGGTATGGGGTGTTAATACCTTTCCCATATGTAATTCGACTCTCGGACTTAAGAATCTCGTTTTCATGACTAGTGTCTTAACAAAAGATTTTTTCTGATATTTTATCTTTAAAAAAATATTGGTGACAACTCTATTTTTTAAAAGGATTTCAAAACTTTTTCAAATTCTTTTTATAGTCGGCCTCCAACCATAATGTGGTAACGAACAAGTATCAATATACTTTAGATATTAATAAATGGTTATTTTAATAATATAATCATTCTCATGTAATATTAACACATCTATTATTTTTTAAAATAAAAAATTTAGTTAGAATAGGTGGCTAGTGTTGACCCATGCATAATTAAAAATATATATAAATACTAACACAAAATTAAAAAATATTTTTAGTTACTATTTAAATTAAATTTAAAACTTTAATATAATAATCCATTCATTTATTAATGAAATATATGTGGAAGAAGATTATATCAATAATTGAAATTATTATTATGTTAAACAAGAGAAAATAACGTTAAGTTAAATACATGTATCTTGAAAAATAAAAAATAAAAATAAAAAATAAAAAAAATTATTCAAATAATTTAGGTACCACTCATTCCTTTACTTCTCAGTAGACTTGTTTCAGGACCCAACTCTCTTACACGGAAAATATCTTGGGCCCCTTGTTGTATGAAGAAATATGCAAAGCACGAAGATAAATAATGTCTAGTCCTCCTACAATTTTACATGACCATTGTGTTCCCATTCAATTTTACCAAAGACCATGCTCTATTTTCTTCTAGTCAACTCATCTTTTGGTAATTCTACTAAAGACCGTGCTTTCCGGCACCTATCTTTACTGGCTTCATTGTAAGATGTTGGCAGATATGGAAGCACAGAAAATTGTGTGAGCAGGAAACATTAGAAATATCACCTTCTGTATCTACTCCCAGGAATTCTCAGTATGTGTAGTAAATTAGAACCTGGGTTACTTCACCCTACGCAAATCAGAAAGCTCACATTCAGGGTCGGCACAAGGCAATTGTCTACTACCCATTATTAATAGAGGTTTAAAATAAATGATTTTAGGTTATATAAAAGAAAAAATTAACAATTTTAAATAAAATAATACTAGCTTAATGAATAAGGTGTTTGTGTTTTAAATTAATAATTGAGGGTTTGACCCCTGGCACAATAATTTTGTTTTAAAATTTTAATGATATGCATTACACATTCAAACTCACTACTAGGCATTAATTTAAAAAAATTAGATAATTGTAATGGATAGATAAAGAATATTAGGATAATTTTAATGTCACTTAACTAAAAAAATATCTAATATAAAAAAAGGTAATCTATATAAAAGGATAAAAATTGGAAGAGAACTACACCATATGAAATTTTTTTGTTCTATTCTTCTTTTTTATATAATTTTTTTCACTTTGATCCATCTTAATTACACTACAATTACACTGGAAAATCACTTGTTTATTAATTTTTGTTATATGAATTATTTTAACAATTTATTATTTTCCTTTCAGGTTTTTGTTAACTTTATTAATGTTGATATCAATATTTTATTAATTTTTATGTTTAAAGGGTCTTAATTTTTAAGAAGAATATTGGAGTATTCTTTGTTATTTTCTGACTTATTATTATGTTTTGCATTAAAATAAAATATCTTATTTATGTGTTTAAAATTTACAATAATTTTATTAATATTAGTTTAGTTATTTAATAAATTTTCTTCTTTAATAAAAAATAAAATACTAAAGCGCCTTCATTTTATATCTTCTAAAACCTATAAAATTTTAAGACTGATGCTGCTCACATTCCACAACATATATAATACAACCAATGATTAGCCGCACACATGATAGCCTCTAAAAAATGCAGAAAATTTGTAGTAATCTGTAATGCGACCGTTGAAATTAACAATATTCGTGTTACACACTCAAATATCATCCAACACGATGAAAAATGAGAAATACTTAGCGGGGTTCATGCCAGTGCACTATACTAGTTGACAGTAGAAGTAAGAAAGCAAAGAAATTAAAACCATTGTCATGCTATTAAGAAGCCCAATTTTTAAAAAAGATGAAAAAGTAAGTAAAGAATTAAGCAAAATAGGCTCGAAGATTAATTAACATTCAGAATGAATAATTATTCCATGAATCACATGAACTAGAAAAGTCTCAAATAAGCATCTACTAAGAAGAAGGAATATTACACAGCTGCTTATTTAAGAAAGGCCTTATGTTTATATATATTATTTAATTTATTTATTCGAGAAGCGTATCGGATGTACTACTGATTGCTTGTTAATACCGACTTGGACAAATAAATATTTAAAGTTCACGAAAACAAAAAAAAACCAAGCAACATAGAAATTTCATCAACATTATGAGTTGCCAACATCGATTCGTTAAAACAAACTTTTTGTTCTCTATCTTGAAGAAGAATCACATCAGATACATATACATAAATATAAAGGTTAATATATATGGATCCATATACTTTAATAACAATTGATTTTAGATTGAAAGGTGGTATGCGATTTAGTGACCGCCCAGTAACCTATTTACAGAAAGAGTGTTTTGCATGGAAAGGTATTTAAATAATTGAATTAACATATTAATGACTTCAACACTAAGGATGCATCGATGGGTTGTATGAGAGCATTGTTGATTTAGATGAAGACATATATTTGATGTCTAAGGATGTTAAAAACAAGCTTGCCAAGCCGAGTGAACATGGTAAGATGTTACCATTTTTTGGTCAACTTGGACCTCTGCTATGTTTAATGTTACGGATGATTTGAGGGTTGTCCCAGTGTGTTACTCTTCAATTTCGACTGTATCTTTACTAATCAATTTAAATGTTACCTTCTGGTGATCTCAAGGAAAAGTCTGTTACCATTGGGGCGAAAGAGGTAAACTAACTCATGCTTTGGTTTATTTTTTGTTTGAAACTTGTGTTATATGGTGATGTAGAAAATGCTTTCATTTTACTTTGTTTACTTGGTGCAGGGTCTCAGCATATTGAAAGCCTCTTTAACTTAACATCTGCTTTAACAAATGGTCTCCGCCACTTGTTTACCGAAGCTGATTAGGAAAAAATGCATTAGAAACTTAACATTTTGTCTTGGTTGTTTTAATTAATTTCACACTATAGTTGTGTTAAGGTCTTTTATTTTTCCTTCTTGTGATGAATTTGGACACGTGTTTTGCATGTCATGTCATCGAATATAGATAAATGTTTTTGAACTTGTATGTATGGTTTCTTTTTATCTTTATTTTTTTCCACGAAGGTTTTTATACTTTTTAGCCTTTGGGTTCTGTTGACCTTGACATTTTAAGCATATCAAATCTCAGTGCTTGGGTTCACGTGGGATTTGATCAGGTACATGGATATTCTGAAAATGAATCAAACGGATGGTGATGCTCAGGGTTGGATTTTCGATAGATTGAGCTTAGAAGATTTATCTGTTAGATAATTGACCCGATGTGAAAAAAAAAAATTAGCATTTCGTTAGAATTTTATTTATTTTTTAATGGAGAATCAAACTTACGAAAGGGGAATTCACAACCATTAACTCATTGATAAGTGATTTAGTATTTCATCAACTTTATAATGAGTCTTTTATCTTAAATTAATATGTCATATATAATATAATAAAGTTACATGTCCTAGAAACTAACTCAATTAGTTAATTAGGTGTATGATTATTGTCATATCTTTGAGTCCTATTATAATAATAATAATAATTTATATTATGCCATAGCTCTTATTTTCTTGCGGATGACAATTATAATATATGTGAAAATAAGTATTTGTATCTAATGAAATGAATACATACAATTGATCGGAGATTTTTAAACTAAATATTTTTAAAACAAAGGATGAATTAAAAAAAATCACCTTTTCAAGGTATTATTTCTTAGACAAATATCAATAGTTAGCTTGTTAATTTTAAATAACACAGGACCTATCGCTCCTTTTCTTGTCCTTCTCCTTTGTATCCATCTAATATTGTAAATGAAGAACATAAAAAATAGTAATCGAAGACAGAATTATTTTACTGAAAGATCAACTTCTAAGAAAGAAACAAGAAAAACATAAAGTTTTTAGCCATATTAACGCATAAAAACATAAAAGATCTGATAGAATAATGCTTTTAGAATTAAAACATCCCCAACATAAAATAGCAATGCTAACGAACTCAAATCTCTTCCTTAACCGCAGTTAACAAGTGGGCGAGACCATTTGTTAGAGCTGCTTTCGAAGTCAAAGATGCTCTGAGTATGCTGAGACCCTGCAACACAAGTAGCTTGGCATAAGTTTCGAAACAAACACACAAAAAGCATGATGAAGATTCTGGAAACTTGCTTACCTCCTTGATGCCAATGGTCACATCCTTTTCCTTCACATCACTAAGATTTGTTACCTTTAAACGGTTGAGTAAAGACATACCAGAAACTGGAGACGTTGGTGCCACAACCAAGTCATCTGTAACCATGAACATTGCCGGTCCCTTGACATACGTAGAAAACTTGGGATCAACCCATCTCACGGGTTCACAAGTTTCACCTTTGACATCATGCTGGAAATCAGCTATAGAGAGGGTCCACTTAATAATACAGTCTTGTTCAGGACAACGTTTGTAGTAACAATAAAATTGTGGAGCTGGTGTTCTATAAACTGGAAACATCTGCTTGCTTAGGTTGAAGTGCGGGGCAAGGGAAGGTTTAGTAAGGCGCCACTTAAATCCACTTTCAGTGCCTGACATCAAATATTTTTCATCAAAACTATTTATGCTCTTGTACAATCCATCAAAGCAACCAATAGAAGAGTTTCCACCTAGCATACTCACTATTCCCCCCAGAGGAATTGCAAGAAAACTAATAACAAAGTCCGCAAAATCACCTTCCCCTTGAGCAAATAAAATCTTTCCATCAGATTTTTTCATAACAAGTTTCACTCTGATTTGGATGCTACTTGTACCACTAATATTTCCAATGGCCCAAGGTAAAAAGCATGAATTTTCCAAGTAGGGTTTCTTCACCAAGAAGAAGTCTGTCAAGGTTGACTTGGAGAGCAAAGAGCACTTTAGCAGATCAATGACCTAGAGGAAAACAAAACCCACTCGTAAAGATAATCAAAAGTAAACAATTTTAGATATTATCACATTCTTAAATATTTGATGTAATTTTTTTTAACTTATTCTTAATATTATTATTTATAATAAAGAGTATTAGTTGTTTTGAAAATATAAAAAAATATATTTAATAAATAAATATGGTATAATATTAAAAATATATACTAAAATTTATTTATATTTAAAATTAGAAATAATATAATAACAAAAAATACCAGTTAAGAAAATAAAAATTTCATTAAAAAAATATTCAAACACCATTAAAATTTAAATACTTTTATTTATAAACAATTTTCATATAAATTTCAATAAAAAAAATTCTGTTCTTTTAAACAGTATCCCTGGTGCTCATCATTATGTTAGAAGAGGGATTAATAATTAAAATGAGCAGAAGTGCAACTGAAAATGAAATATCTGAAAACCTTTTTCCGGGTGACATTGACATTTAGTTCCTCAATAGAACTCAGATCTTGTATTCCAAAATCCTGGAACAAAGCAAAGCTTGTATGCATCGAATTTGGCTTGACATTGAGATCGTCGGTGATGATAAAAGCCAAACCATCGTAGGTAAATCCGTTGTAAGCATAACGATTTTTAAGATAAACTGAACGGGACAAAGAAGACCCGCAGTCGCATTTTTGATTTGCAAAAGTGGTCAATAGGGGATGGGTGCAGGAAGAAGACTGGCACATGTAGTAGATTGGGGATTGAGTGTCGTCTATGTTAAGCTTCATAGTCTTGCAGTAATCTGCAGATAAGTTCCTTGGTCGTAGTAGCATTTCCTTGCATGCGTCTGCAGAGAAACACTGTCTGTCAAGATTAGCAACACTTCGATAGAGTGAGTTGAGACACCCAACTTCAACCGGCCCCAGTTCAGATTCCTTATTCTGGACAAGTCTGGCAATGGTTCCTAAAGGAAATGTTAAGAAGCTGAACAGAGCGTCCACAAAGTCCTTCCCTGCCTCTGCAAATATCACTTTGTTCGTCTTTTTGTTTACCAGAACCTTCAATGAAACGTTATTATACTCGGCCATGGTGGTAGCAACAAGCAAGCAAGTTGTATTCAAAACTTGGAAGTCGAAACAAAGTTCTTATGCCAATTGATCTTCTGAACATAAATATGCATATGGAAGGATAAAGGGACTTGAATGTTCACTTTGGTAGAGGTGAGAATAAATGTGATTTGTTGGGTTAGTTAATGGTATTACGATACTCGACATCTTCTAGCCAATATGAAACAGAAAATAACGCTGGGAAAGAGAAAGATACACGTGTCATTAAGGGTCTTACCACCATTGCTTTTACGAGCAGCTGAACTGAACGATTGAAGTAGAACGTTCCAACTTCCAAGGCTTCATTAATAATTTTTTTATATGACGTGAATAAAAAAATCAACATTTTTTGGGAGTTATATTGTTAGACGACAATTTATTTTTGTTACATAATGTGAATATAAAGAAAAATTTAAGGAGTATTTCATATTACTATAGATTGCATTAATTCATACGTAAAAATAATAAAAATATAATTCATTATATAAAATATCTTAAATTCATTATATATTTTCATTATTCAAAAGTAAAAATATCATATTTTGTCTTATCTAAACCGTTACAATAAGAAAAACATGTATACGAACAAATATGTTTAAATCCCTCCAAATTAGGAAAGAAAATACATATTAATTACATTAATTAGCAAGTAATAAAAAGAATTTTCAAAATGGAAAAAAGATAGAAAAAAAGAAAATGTCAAATTTAAATTTAAATGTAGTAAAACTTTATATATATATATATATATATATATATATATATATATATATATATAATCTATAATACATACAATTGAGTTCCTTATTATAAGCAAGAATAACATGCCTTTAGCACATGCAATATCATCCCTCATATTAAATATATAAGTTTTTATTTATAGAAATATATGATAAAAAAAATTAAATTGACAAAAAATACGTTTCATTTAAACCTAACTTTATAAAACTATCTTTTTAAAATATATCTACAACCTATAATTTATAATAGGTGCAATTGAGTTTCCTATTATAAACAAAAATGACATGTGTGATTATCACATGCAATACATCCCTCTATAAACTCCCGTTTATAAAAATATATGATTAAAAAATTTAATTGAGAGAAAAATACATTTCATTCAAACCTAATATTTGAACCTATGACCCTTAAGTAACTACCCTAATCACAAACCAACACACAACAAGTTATTTAAAAATATTACTATGTAAGTACATAATATAAAATCAAGTTAACTGTTATATAATGAATAGTATTTTATAGATATATCAATCTTATTCCAAAACCTTAGTTTTTGTAATTTTAAACAATAAATTAATTACTACGTATGTGCATGATATAAAAATTAATGTTAAAATCTAAAATAGATAACATAAAATAAGAACATTTAACTATTGTTTTATTTAATTTGGTGTGTATATAATTTATTCAAATTATCAACTATTTTGTAATGACAATCAAGTGTAGCTTTATTTTCTTTTTTTTCTCTCTCTCTCTCTCACACACACATTCTCTTATTCTTGGTCTAGATTCATAAAGTAGTTGCCAACATATTGTTCGAGAAGTTAAAAGAATAAGGGACCATTATATTTCATTGATGGTAATTAGCGACATTTATTTAATTAAATGACAATTGACGGAATTAAAGGTTTGTTTGGTAAGTATTGGCAAGTGTCAATCTTAGAAAGGGAGGTTACTAACATAAGCTTAATACGCTAGTAATTAAGGAAATTTTTAAATTATCTTTCTTAATGGTTTTGAAACTTAAATCTTTGCAACATGTGCGAGTAAATGATATTGTCACTCTTAATGGAATTAAATTATATTGGTCTTCCCTCTTTCCTACAGTTTTGTCAATTCTCATTCTCCCAGTTTTGAAACTGAAACCTTAATGATATTATCATTCTCAATTGAATTAAATCAAATAAGTCTTTCTTCTTCCCCTTCAGTTTCTTCGGTTATCATTCTCCCCAATATCTTTCTGTCTCTTCAATTCTGATTCTTCTTCTCATTCTTGAATGCATCTGATTATAAGTATCAATCTTATGTGAAGCCGAAAGCCCATTTTACCTATTACAATTTTTTCTTTTCCTAAATACATTTCTTATCCTTTGAGCATCCATTATAGTTGCTGATGTTGAGGGAGCTGGTGTGTTACTACTAGTGTGGGTTACAACTACGCAATCAAAAGTCACGAAAAGGAGAAAATTTAGATTCTACATTTAGGATGCTTTTTATTTTTGGTTTTCATTGTCATTTCAAATATTTCAGTGTTTGCTTTTTGTTTTAGTTTGTATTTTGTTTTCCAGTTTATCATATATTAAATTCGGGTACTCAAATTAGATTATGTATCATGTTTAAGTTTATCACAAATCCTTTCATTATAATACAATGTTTCAATCGGTGCTTTGAGATCTGGAAGGCAGTGATTCTTTGGTAGAGTTGGTTGGGGTGGTCTCATTTGTAATGCTGATGAAAGTATATGGTTGCTTGGCTTTTATACAAATATTGGAATAGATATGTGGAACCTTTCTCTTCTGATTATGGTGTATAAAACTAATTAAATGGTAACATAATCATGTGAATGTTGTTATTCACCAAATCAGGGACTTGATGGTTACAGATCGGATTGTTTCACTCAATCATGAACCACAGGAAGGTTATCATTTTACAAATTGTTTATGCATATATGCATTTGTTGAATTCTCTCAGCAGGTGTTAGCTGGTGCAACAAGACTTTAATGTTAAAATCCAGTTATGCATTTAAGCTCTATTTGTTCTATAGTTTGTTGAGTAATTTACATTAAATTTTAGTAATTTCTTTGAGATTTAGCTTTATGTTCTTAAATTTAGTTGGCTGCAAGATTAAAGAATATTGAAGATGAAGCTAGATCGGGTGTGTATTCAGTCTTTTTAATTTGATCATTGTTACCTTTGTTACCTCCACGCTAGTACATGCCCTCATCATCCCCTGTCTCCTGGAATGTAGGAGATTCAGAACCCACTCTTCACCCACGACCATAACCGAGTATGACAGATCCGATAAACGGCTTTGAAGCCCTCCATTGTAATTTAAGTGACACATTTCAATAGAGAAGAGATATATTTTTGGTTATACTAGGGCAATTACTCTAGCTTTCCGTGATATCAACGTTGTATTTGTGAACATTTTGGTGCCCCTTGTGGGGCCCATGAAACGGTTCCCACAATCCAATCTTTACTCTTCTAGAGAAGCCAAGATGGTGACAACCCGCAACACTCATCGTGATGGGAATGATAGATAGCAGCTGAAATCCAGCCATAATAACCAACTCCGACAGCCACAATAACCAACTCCAACAACTCAGAAACATTGTGGAAGCATTGCAGTACGGACCAGGGCACCACTAAATACGAGCTTGCACACCCTTATGCTCCCCATCCATTTGTGGAGCAAATTATGGATTCCCCAACCCCGCTCCTGACCATGGAGAAGTATGATGGCGGGGAGGGGGGACCCAGAAGAACATCTCACGATGTTTACCACCACCATGTTGATCACAGGGGCTTCAGATTCCCTGTTTTGTTTGAACCTTCCCCACCACATTGACCAAATTCGGGCTACGCTGGTTTTCACACCTCCCTCTAAGAAGTATAGTAGATTTCTCTGAATTGACTAAGAAATTCCTAAGTCAGTTTGCCATTAGCTAAACGGTGCAACAAATCTCCCAAAGCTACCCTGAAGCGGTATATGGCCCTGTTTTTCAAGCAGGTCATCCAAATACGCGATTTGAAGGAAAGAGAAGCGGATCGTGTGGGGCACTCTAAGCGAGCCACCCACCAAGTAGAGCCTAGACGAAGGAGCCCTAAACCCAATCGAGACGCAGCTCCCAAGTACAACCGATTCACTACACTGAACAAAAAACGTGCCCGAGCTCTTCAAGTGGTGGAACATGATATGGAAAAAATGACTTTAGTGATGGAAGTATTTGATTTTAATTTAGGGGTTTTAGGTAGAAACGGGTTTAAGAGGGAACTTGGGTTGTAACACCCCAAATTTTTAAAATAGAAAGTAAATTAAGGAAATAAATATTGAATAATTAAATGTGGGCTAATTGATATCCCAAAAGGCTAGATATAATTTAAATAAGGTTTTCGGAGACTGTTAGTGAGTTATTGTGACCGGATAAGTTGAAAACTGACCCGGATAAGATAAGGGTGTCGGACCAAGTATCTCCGATTGAGATGCTGTTGGTCAGGGCTGTAGATAAAGTCGTTGGGAATCTGAATATGTATTCGGAATAATTTTTAGAATAAGTATTGAGCCTGAACAGTGAGCGTGTTTATTTAAAAACGGAAGATTTTAAGTGAAAGATGAAAAATTAAAATAAAACCTCACCATTTTTCACTCTCACTGCCGTAACTCTCTTCTTCTCCACGCAAACACATTCCCTCTTTTTTTCTTCTTCTTCTTCTTCTCATTATTTCCCACCATCCTTCCCCCTAAAAACCCTAAGTTAAAAAGGAGATACCCTTCCCTCCTCTATTGTTGTTCTTCAAGAGGCTCAAGGAGAAGCTTGGAGTTTGAACTCCCTTTCTTCCTCTCCCATTTTCGTGGTCTTCATTCCCCATTCTTGGAACTCACCTTTTCTTGGCTTGAGGTATGATGCTCTCATCATTTTTATGAACTTAAAAACCATGGTTATGAATTCTCAAAGTTTGTGAGGGCATTGTGCATAGGAGTAATGGTGGAATGCATTTAATGTGTAGAGCCATTAGGTGGGGGAATTAAATATGAACATTTATGAGCAATAAATGAGGCATATGAAGATAGGGTTACAAGATGATGAGTGAAGAAGTGCATTTATGATGTGGTTGGGTTCTTATGAAACCCTAACTTATGAAATTTAGGGGAAATGTATAATATTGAAGGGGTTAACATTTATTTATGAAGGGAGTGTAATAAATGATGAGGCATTGTCATTAAATGATGATTAGAAATGAAGGTTGGAGAATATAAATGAAAACCACTTGGAATGGGATTAAATGTAAGCTTGGTAAATGGATAACCTAACAAATTAGGTTGTTACTTTGATAATAATGAATGGTGGGTCAAGGGAAGGAATTCCCGAAGCCTAACTAAGCAAATGAATAAGCTTATAATAATTTCCACATGATAAGAATCATGTGTACATAGACATGTATATTGAAACAACCCGACTTAAATAAAGACAAAACTGAGACTAGGGGAAATTTTTCCAAAATTTAAAACCGTTCCACACGTTCACCAAGCTGTCGGGACAAAATAAAACAAAATGGAGTCAAGGGAAAGTAAAGCCGATCAGGGAAAGAGAAGACCGGGTAGGAGTACCACACGCTGGCAAGACCCAGCTTCAGTTAAACCAACCAGTGGAATATAACGCTTGAGCGATTCTTCATTCGCTGAAGCGAGCCCATGCACTCGGTTAATTCCGTCACTCAGAATCGGGGCTTAAGTTCACTCGAGAATTCTCCCCTTCGGGTCATGCTTTACCCGGTACACTCACACTTAGCCAGATACTTAATTTATTTCAGGAAGTTCATATTCATACTTCATTCGGAAGCGTTTACTCTCCACCGGGGAAATGATTCCCTCGATTACTCCACTCAGAGTCTATAAGTCTTCCCTCACCCGGATTATTGCCCCAGTCTTACATCACTCGGAGGCACCTCAGCCCCAACACACTCGGAAATGTATTACACATTCTTCACTCAGCATATTTTAATCTTCCTCACTCGGAGAACATCTTAACTCTTCATTCCTCGGGAATGATCCCCTTAACCAAGTCTCCCTCAGAATACCCTAACCTATCATCTCTCGGAGAAATTCTCTAAGTTAAGTCTTACTTGGACTTATTCAATACTTAGCCCCTCGAAATATATATCCTTATTCACTCGGAGGAGGTCTTCCTAGAACACACCTCGATCAGAACCATCACAACCCTTCTTCCTTCGAGAGTGGTTCATTCGGGATTTCCACTCGGAAGTATTTACTCAGCTATTTTCATCTGGTAACATATGGACTAGCCTTCCCTTGGAAGTAGTCCACGCGAGTACATCTTACTCGGAACCATCTTAAGCCTTCACCACTCGGAAAGGCCCACTCACTAAGGCCTCACTCGGAAACGGCTCTTCCAACTAATTCCCATTTGAACACTTATTGTCTTACATTATTCATACGACAACATTTCTCAGTCGCTACAAGTAACATCATACCAACGTAATATATATATATATATATATATATATATATATATATATATATTTATAAATGTATACTTGTTCATAACTCAGATCGTCAATCCCTATAATCAAACACGTTCAGTCAAACAAGTTACATGAGAGCCGACCAAGGCTTTAACACATCTATATACAATCAGTACAGTACACTATGTACACTGCAACAACATAGATACCCATCACTCGGGTTTTGAGGCCTTCTCGCCATTCTCCACACCGACCTGCATATACTGAAAATATAGCCACAGTAGAGGTGAGCTTTTACATATTAAATGACAGTTATTGACTCAGATTAATCCTTATTCCTCAACTATACAATAACATTACTCAATCAGCAATAATACACCCTGCCATTCAATATGAATACTCTAACAACATCATCCACTCGGAATTCATACAATTCAATCAGGGCTAAGTGATTCACATCATTCACAATCATATATACTCATAGCCATATCCTCACCTTGCACTCGGCAACAGTACCAATGTACATATATTCACCCAGTCGGAAGTCATTACAATTATTCATGGTTATATCAATCATACTATTCACAACAGCATTTACACACACATATATATACAATCATATTGAGCTCAACAATAATCATAAGTGTGCACACATCATTTTAGTCAGATCCGAGTGGTTATTATTAGTTTTTACATTGCAATGTTGGCTCTCAGCCTTTCATTCAGCTCTCAGCTGATCCGGCCATTTTACTAGTACTAAACCGTTTGCCCTCACATGTGACACAAACACTCTCAGCGTCAACGGCAGTGTCACGGGCTAAACCCCGAGCCTCGCTCAAGAGGTTTGCCTGAGCCTCGCTCAAAGGTCTTTTAAGTTAAACCCCGAGCCTCGCTCAAGGGGAGTGCCTGAGCCTCGCTCAAAGGACTTTGATCGTATTTCACACATATTCATCTGATTGTCGTTCCTGTATTAAGTGTCCCACACTATATGTGTAACACCCTTAGTTTTTAATAAATAAATAAATACCAAACAGGGGGATTTTTTTTTTTTGAATTTTAGAGTTTACAAATCAATCATAATCTACCCAAATTAAACCGGCACAACGAGGAGAAGAAGGGGGAAAATGGAAGGCGAGGAAAAGTAAAGGCCAATCAAAAGCCATCCAGCGGAAGCCTAACAACGCTCAAGCGAACCCAACAGAAATAGTACCCACTCGCTCAAGTGAGACCCGACTCCGCTTGAGCGAGACAGACCAACTAGCTTGGGCGAGCACACATTCGCCTGAGCGGGCCAAAGCAAAAGCCTCCCAGCAACACACCCTCGCTGGAGCGAATACCTCACAGAAGCCGTTCATCCAAACACATTCGCTAGGGGGAATCCATCATTCGCCAAAGCGAGAAGCCACTCGGCATTTGATCACTCGGGAATCAGGGTTCCACCCACTCAGTAAACGATCCATTCAAACACCACTCGGTGTATCCATCTTCAACACAATCAGAAATCCACCAAACCAATATCACTCGGTATTTCATTATTCCTCTTACTCGGAATATACTTAGACCTTCCTTCACTCAGAAGGAGTCTCCACCTTCATGCTCCACTCGGAATACTCCAGTCGGATTCACTCGGGAGTGTTACACGATCGTCACTTATTATACTGATATCTAGAGTCAAACCTCACTCGGTAACTCATTCAGAGACCGATTCCTTTCACACGGCTTTTCACTCGGAAAATCAATCAAAGTCCGACTCATCCTTCTAGCGGTATCTCACTCGATATTTAACTCTAAAACCGACCGACACTCATTCGGTCACACACACACGATATTCACGCCTAATCTCTCTCAGAGAATACCTTAACCATCCATTACTCAGAAATAACCTTCTTAATCAATTTCACTCGGAGTTATCCGAACTCCTCAACACTCGGAGGAATTCACCAAATTAAGTCACTCGGACATATGAAATACTTACCCACTCGGGGAAAACTATTAAGCTAAGTTCCCACTTGGACTTACTCAATACTTAGCCACTCAGCATACTTATTACCCTATTCGCTCGGAATAGGTATCCATGTTCACTCGGAAAACTTATACAACTTATATACTTAGATTATTTCTTATCTGAACCATCAACAACTCTTCACTTGTCAGAGATTCACTCGGGTTTCCACTCGGGCATATGCAATCTCCTCTCTCCGCTTGGGGTTTACTTATATTTTTACTCTACCAATTTTCACTTAACCACCAATAGGCTTACCTTAACCCAAAATACATTTCACGCAAACCCATAAGGTCAACACCACTCAGGAATAGCCTAGTAGAGTATATCTCACTCGGAAGAGGAGTCCTACCCATAGATTCACTCAGAAATGGCCCTAAGCCTTTTATATTTCACTCGGAATGGACACCCAGCATCATATTTCACTCGGTATCTATTCGCTTAGCATTATTCATTCCTCACCATTCATATTCAACCCAAGTAATGACTTAACCATTAACATATACATGTGTAGACATTCTGAATCATTAACTTTAACACTATGTTATACTTCAACACTCCTCCAATGATCAACAGCACATTCCAATAAATCAACATAAAACACTTACATATATGTCTATTCATTCACTCGAAACACATAGTATCTTAATATCATTCATCCACCAATCCTCACTATCCGATACAAGTACATGACTTCAATGTAAATCATAGATATATAAAAGCATGCACTCGGATTCCAATACATATGTATTTATATTCATTATACAACATGCCATATGAGCCGGCAAAGGCCTTAATACATCAAACACACTCGGTACATTACATCATGTACAAAGCCTCACCATAAATACCCATCACTCGGGTTTAAGGCCATCACATTATCCAATCCGACCTGCATACACTGAAAATGGTGTAGGGGTAAGCTTTACATATTAAATGACAGATATTGGTTCAGATTAATCTCAGAATCCACAACACAATTATATATATATATATCATCAATCATCAATCATCACAACACACACTGCCATCCAATATGGATAATCACAAACATCTTCCGCTCGGGTTTCTTACTCATTTCACTCGGCTATAAAGCCTAACGTCCTCATCAATAATACAATCCCTCAATCGGATTTCACCTCAAGTCTACCCCAGTACTTATATCAACAATACTCACACTCCGAGCCACGCTCAAGGAGTCTGCCTGAGCTCAGCTCCAGGACTTAATCACATTCAACACATTCAATTTCATTAAACACATATTTAACATCATGTATTGCATGTATTTATTCATACCATTACCCACATAGGGACCAATGATAAGCCACACAATGCACTCGGCAATCATAACACAAATAACATGCATCTCATGCATTAATGCACATCATCACAAATATCATCATACATCTCTTGGACGAATGATCATGCACATCTTAAATAATAAGCATCAATCCGGGTTCAACTCAACAACATACAGCATCCAACAAAACACAACACAGTGCAATAATGTCACCCAGAAACCCGTCCATAAACTATGCATTTGAGATGCAAAGCCCCCTACCTGAAATGACGTTCCACTAGCCACATGACCACTCGGCCCAGCCACAGTAGCACTCTGCTCGGCATTCCAGCAGTGGGAAGAGCCACACAGCTTCCTAGTCAATCAGTAACAAGCTTCTCAACAACCAAGTATCAAACATCACCCTTTCGCTCAAGCCACACATGCACTCGTTTGAGCGAAAAGGGTCCAGTGACCATTTCTTCACTGGCTCGCTCAAGCGTGGCCATTCTCGCTTGAGCGAGATACGCCCAGTAGCTCCCCTGAACGCAACACACTCGCAGCATCAACACTCCAAGCTCCACTCTACTCTGCCACCCGGTCGGTGGAGAGACCTCCAGGCACAACACCGTCCTCACCACCATGGAGGACAACCAAGCTTCCATGCATGCACCATACCATGCATGCCTTCTTCTTCACAACAGCACCATACACCTTCAACAATAGTGGAGGACCACCATGCCTCCATGCAACATGCATGTCTTTATCCACACAAGAGCAACATAGCCTCATCAACAGTGAACCATCGTGCATCCACAACCGAGGCACACACACCCACGCTGCAGCAGGCTCCAACCGAGCCCATCATATGAAGGAGAAGAAGAAGAAGAAGACGAAGGGGAAGCACCAGGGAACCAAAGGAAGAACCCAGCCTCCAAAGCACACAGCCATACGCTGTTTTCACTCTCCACACAGTTCCACTCTGCTCTACACCATGCATGAGTGGAAGAAGAAGATGAAGGAGAGGGAGAAGATGAAGCAGGAGCTCCAACAAGTTCTAGAGAGAAAGAGGAGCATTTCTCTCCTCCATAACATACACCACAAAGAATGAAAAGAGAGAGTCTGGAGGAAACATGCATTCAAGGCCTTATCAACACACACACTCTCTCCCACTCAGCCATCTTCACGCTGCCCAGAGGCAGCCCATCCTCATTAATGCAAGTCCCAATCCAACTAAAGCCATCAGCTATCAACAATGGGGACCACGCGGAAAGGAAGGGAAAAGAGAAAGAACCGAAGCTTCTCTCATGGCCCAAGGGGCACCAATGTCCTTTCCCCATTATTATTATTATAATCATTATTCAATAATTAATCTAATTAACCATTAAATCCCAGTTAACCATTAACTAAACCAATCATAATCCTTAATCCTGAATTTAACCTTAATTAGCAATTAATTAAAAATCAGGATGTTACACTCTCCCCACCTTTAAGGAATTTCGTCCCCGAAATTCAACATGAACCGGTCACAATAAGCAACTCGGCATTCACTGTATGCCGCACAAAATAATTCACATACCAATGCTTTCCAAGCATTCACCGACCAGTCAATTCCAATCAGCATAATCTCACCTCTCAAGCGGTTTACCGATCACACCACAAAATTCCGAGACATCACACTCTTAACACCTTCCGCTCGGAAGTGTCACATCCGACTCATTTATCACCCACTCGGGTATTCACTGCTCGAAAAACATTCCAAATCGAACAGTACACCAAATTCAAGGCTTTACTTCACCTCAGAAAAACTCCACCCCCTTAAGGGTATTCCATTCAGAACATCACAACTTCAATTCACTCAGTATAACTCTTACCTTTCGGAGCAGTCCGACAGACTCAAGCCATCCCCATAAGCAGCTACAGCCTCACTTGCCCAACTTATGAATTGCTGCATCCAACTTATAGGATGACGTCTCATTCCTATAGGGTTGCAACAATTACATAGTCACTGCAACGTGTACGCTGCCACACACCTATGGCAGGAAGGGTCATCTCAAAACAGCGTGCCTCACACTGACCAGACTTGCTCGACTAATACTAATTCACACGGTAATTAATAGAAGTTCACACACACATTATAAGGAATACATCTATATCAACATCATCATTATGCATTATATAGGGTACATCACGCAACAACAATCATGAAATTTATTTATCACTTCTGTAAAACAGTATGATGGCTATAGGCTTCCTACCCATACAAAATCACACACTTCCTCATTACTCATAAGTTAGCGCAACCTTCCTGATGACAATCGTCAAGTAATAGTTACTATCACCCTAAAATGGTATAATAACGGTCGGTTTCCGACCCTTACCGCGTAATTACTTCTTCCTTAGATCCTATCCACCTCAAACCATATAATATCATATATATATATATATATATACACATATGTACCAACAGTCAATAACATACATGCTATTATTCAATCAGAACGCATTCGAGCATCATTCAATCGGAATCTATCCAGCCAGCTCTCGGCTATATTACTTACATTACGTATAATCACATATAATCACAGCCATATGCTCACTCTGCACTTAGCGATAACATCAACACACATATATATATTCAATCATCCAACCGGAATATTAAATTCACACTCAATCATGTTATTCTAAATAACATTCCACATATTCATGCAATTCACATATTCGTATAATTCACATTGAGTCCAATGACCATCATAAGTGCACACACAGACATTCAATCGGAAATTGCACAATAACATACATTCTCAATCATAACATCACATTGCACTTGGCAAATATAATCAATCACATACACATCACAATTAATAATTCATCAATTACCACCACTAACTCTCAGACAAAATGGACGCCTAGTATCCGGATACTAAAGGATCGACCTTCAGCTGGGGGTCCTACTTGACACCCCGTGAACCCTGTTTGGTTCACCAAGTCCTGCTTGACTCTCCACCTCGACCACTGGGTCCTACTTGACCACTGGGTAGCTCAACTGGGCACAAAAACCACGGGAGCCGGAAATGAGGGGCTATATATACCGTCGGCCGTCCCACACCACATAATCACACATCATAATCATACATCCGTTTACTGGAAGCCTGTCAGGAGCCGCTCCTTGCTCGTGTAACGCACCGGCGACCACTCCCCGCCCTCAACAGTATACGGAGTATCTCATACACAATATGTAACTCAATATAACAAACATTATCAATCTCATGCCACACATAGCAATTACTTATCTTACATATACAATTTACATTTCTCATCATATCATAGTGGCCATTAACAACATCACATACTCATCACACGGGCGACCTGCTTGTCAAGCCCAACATCACATTGCCACTATACATCGATTATCACAGCATCACAGGCGTTGGTCATAGTAATTCACAACAAGCAAAACAGGGTAGCAATACTACAACACATCGTCTCGGTATTTTTAATGAAGTCAGCATACATTTCAACACAACATTCCAAATGGAAATCAACAGATCAATTCACATATCATGCATTCGGAAATCATCATGGCATTCTCATTCATATACATTTGAACATGAAACTGCAAATAGAACTCAGAGAATCATCCCTTTTTAACTCATGGACGGAGTCATACAACACTAAACAGTTTACAAATACCACAAATCCGGGAGTTGCAGGCACTATTACTTAATCACAACACAGCTATCAACACATTTCACACATAACACGTCACACGATAATCATTCAAGCCTCAATGAGTTACTACGCAATTGCTTTACTCAGCTCAACAGCTCACAAGATTAATAAATTATTAGACTTAAAATTCCTAAGGGGTCACTGCACCTAGTGGTCCAGCATCTAGTCCATCACTCACTTGGTTTCTTCAATCACCATCAAGACACAACCCCAATTTTAACATATACCCGATCTCACCTTTACTCATTTATCATACACACAGATTTTCAATTTAGGAAACTTCAACACATCTCTTATACCGTAAATCATACACATCATATACCATTCATTCATCGCACAAGTCATGATGGAACATGTATTAACATTTAATAGAATATCATAAGTAATTATAACAATCTGGCATAATGCACTCAACCGCCCACTAACAGTAGGCAAATCTTAGCCATGGACCTTTTGGTCTGCTCTGATACCAAATGTAACACCCTTAGTTTTTAATAAATAAATAAATACCAAACAGGGGGATTTTTTTTTCAAATTTTAGAGTTTGCAAATCAATCATAATCTACCCAAAATAATTAAACCGGCACAACGAGGAGAAGAAGGGGGAAAATAGAAGGCGAGGAAAAGTAAAGGCCAGTCAAAAGCCATCCAGCGGAAGCCTAACAACGCTCAAGCGAACCCAACAGAAACAGCACCCACTCGCTCAAGTGAGACCCGACTCCGCTTGAGCGAGACAGACCAACTAGCTCGGGCGAGCACACATTCGCCTGAGCGGGCCAAAGCAAAAGCCTCCCAGCAACACACCCTCGCTGGAGCGAATACCTCACAGAAGCTGTTCATCCAAACACATTCGCTAGGGGGAATCCATCATTCGCCAAAGCGAGAAGCCACTCGGCATTTGATCACTCGGGAATCAGGGTTCCACCCACTCAGTAAACGATCCATTCAAACACCACTCGGTGTATCCATCTTCAACACAATCAGAAATCCACCAAACCAATATCACTCGGTATTTCATTATTCCTCTCACTCGGAATATACTTAGACCTTCCTTCACTCAGAAGGAGTCTCCACCTTCATGCTCCACTCAGAATACTCCAGTCGGATTCACTCGGGAGTGTTACACGATCGTCACTTATTATACTGATATCTAGAGTCAAACCTCACTCGGTAACACATTCAGAGACCGATTCCTTTCACACGACTTTTCACTCGGAAAATCAATCAAAGTCCGACTCATCCTTCTAGCGGTATCTCACTCGATATTTAACTCTAAAACCTACCGACACTCATTCGGTCACACACACACGGTATTCACGCCTAATCTCTCTCAGAGAATACCTTAACCATCCATTACTCAGAAATAACCTTCTTAATCAATTTCACTCGGAGTTATCCGAACTCCTCAACACTCAGAGGAATTCACCAAATTAAGTCACTCGGACATATGAAATACTTACCCACTCGGGGAAAACTATTAAGCTAAGTTCCCACTCGGACTTACTCAATACTTAGCCACTCAGCATACTTATTACCCTATTCGCTTGGAATAGGTATCCATGTTCACTCGGAAAACTTATACAACTTATATACTTAGATTATTTCTTATCTAAACCATCAACAACTCTTCACTTGTCAGAGATTCACTCGGGTTTCCACTCGGGCATATGCAATCTCCTCTCTCCGCTCGGGGTTTACTTATATTTTCACTCTACCAATTTTCACTTAACCACCAATAGGCTTACCTTAACCCAAAATACATTTCACGCAAACCCATAAGGTCAACACCACTCAGGAATAGCCTTGTAGAGTATATCTCACTCGGAAGAGGAGTCCTACCCATAGATTCACTCGGAAATGGCCCTAAGCCTTTTATATTTCACTCGAAATGGACACCCAGCATCATATTTCACTCGGTATCTATTCGCTTAGCGTTATTCATTCCTCACCATTCATATTCAACCCAAGTAATGACTTAACCATTAACATATACATGTGTAGACATTCCGAATCATTAACTTTAACACTATGTTATACTTCAACACTCCTCCAATGATCAACAGCACATTCCAATCGGTAAGAAGCATCAAATCAACATATAACATTTACATATATGTCTATTCATTCACTCGAAACACATAGTATCTTAATATCATTCATCCACCAATCCTCACTATCCGATACAAGTACATGACTTCAATGTAAATCATAGATATATAAAAGCATGCACTCGGATTCCAATACATATGTATTTATATTCATTATACAACATGCCATATGAGCCGGCAAAGGCCTTAATACATCAAACACACTCGGTACATTACATCATGTACAAAGCCTCACCATAAATACCCATCACTCGGGTTTAAGGCCATCACATTATCCAATCCGACCTGCATACACTGAAAATGGTGTAGGGGTAAGCTTTACATATTAAATGACAGATATTGGTTCAGATTAATCTCAGAATCCACAACACAATTATATATATATATATATATATATATATATATATATATCATCAATCATCAATCATCACAACACACACTGCCATCCAATATGGACAATCACAAACATCTTCCGCTCGGGTTTCTTACTCATTTCACTCGGCTATAAAGCCTAACGTCCTCATCAATAATACAATCCCTCAATCGGATTTCACCTCAAGTCTACCCCAGTACTTATATCAACAATACTCACACTCCGAGCCACGCTCAAGGAGTCTGCCTGAGCTCAGCTCCAGGACTTAATCACATTCAACACATTCAATTTCATTAAACACATATTTAACATCATGTATTGCATGTATTTATTCATACCATTACCCACATAGGGACCAATGATAAGCCACACAATGCACTCGGCAATCATAACACAAATAACATGCATCTCATGCATTAATGCACATCATCACAAATATCATCATACATCTCTTGGACGAATGATCATGCACATCTTAAATAATAAGCATCAATCCGGGTTCAACTCAACAACATACAGCATCCAACAAAACACAACACAGTGCAATAATGTCACCCAGAAACCCGTCCATAAACTATGCATTTGAGATGCAAATCCCCCTACCTGAAATGACGTTCCAGTAGCCACATGACCACTCGGCCCAGCCACAGTAGCACTCTGCTCGGCATTCCAGCAGTGGGAAGAGCCACACAGCTTCCCAGTCAATAAGTAACAAGCTTCTCAACAACCAAGTATCAAACATCACCCTTTCGCTCAAGCCACACATGCACTCGTTTGAGCGAAAAGGGTCCAGTGACCATTTCTTCACTGGCTCGCTCAAGCGTGGCCATTCTCGCTTGAGCGAGATACGCCCAGTAGCTCCCCTGAACGCAACACACTCGCAGCATCAACACTCCAAGCTCCACTCTACTCTGCCACCCGGTCGGTGGAGAGACCTCCAGGCACAGCACCGTCCTCACCACCATGGAGGACAACCAAGCTTCCATGCATGCACCATACCATGCATGCCTTCTTCTTCACAACAACACCATACACCTTCAATAATAGTGGAGGACCACCATGCCTCCATGCAACATGCATGTCTTTATCCACACAAGAGCAGTATAGCCTCATCAACAGTGAACCATCGTGCATCCACAACCGAGGCACACACATCCACGCTGCAGCAGGCTCCAACCGAGCCCATTATATGAAGGAGAAGAAGAAGAAGAAGACGAAGGGGAAGCACCAGGGAACCAAAGAAAGAACCCAGCCTCCAAAGCACACAGCCATACGCTGTTTTCACTCTCCACACAGTTCCACTCTGCTCTACACCATGCATGAGTGGAAGAAGAAGATGAAGGAGAGGGAGAAGATGAAGCAGGAGCTCCAACAAGTTCTAGAGAGAAAGAGAAGCATTTCTCTCCTCCATAACATACACCACAAAGAATGAAAAGAGAGAGTCCGGAGGAAACATGCATTCAAGGCCTTATCAACACACACACTCTCTCCCACTCAGCCATCTTCACGCTGCCCAGAGGCAGCCCATCCTCATTAATGCAAGTCCCAATCCAACTAAAGCCATCAGCTATCAACATGGGGACCACGCGGAAAGGAAGGGAAAAGAGAGAGAACCGAAGCTTCTCTCATGGCCCAAGGGGCACCAATGTCCTTTCCCCATTATTATTATTATAATCATTATTCAATAATTAATCTAATTAACCATTAAATCCCAGTTAACCATTAACTAAACCAATCATAATCCTTAATCCTGAATTTAACCTTAATTAGCAATTAATTAAAAATCAGGATGTTACAATATGCTCACAGTATTTTCAGGGGCGAATCAGATGCATATGGTCATATTCATCAAGTACATCACATGCAGCCATTATAGAACCACAACCGATTCAGCACAGCATTTACTTTCACTCGGCAATCCACACTTTCATCACATGCATCACATGCCTTTTAATATAAAATTCTAAACGGGAATTTACACAACAGCCCCCATTTTATGCACTCAGCATTCGAATATCAGTAACATGCATCTCGTGCTTTTAAATACAAAATCACACACGGAATCAATATAGCAGGCTCATACACTCGGCATCTCAATAGAATCGACATGCATTTTAATATAAACAACAAACGGATATTATCCACTGTCTCACAGTATAATGGACTCGGCAATCATGATACTATACACATGCATCTAATGCGGTTATTATAAAAATCACATGGATTCAGCACTGCATTCATATATCTCATACAATCAGCAACCACATTCACATTGCATGCATCTCATACATTTAACGTAAACAACAACAGAGATCTATTCGCTGCCTCACAGCATAATGCACTCGGCATAAACATTAATAATAACATTCATATGCATTCGCTCAGCCTTCTCAGAATTATCGACATGCACTCATGGACAGAATCACCACAACACTAGACAGATCACAGCTATCACAAATCCGGGCGTTGCATGCACTATTACTCAACCACAACACATCAATCAACATATTTCAAGCATAACACGATACATTAAGCAAATTCACCTGGAACCTGTCCATAAACCATGCATTTGAGATGTAAATCAGCCCCCCTACCTGGAATGAAGATTCCATAAGCTCCTCGAGCCTACAGCTTCGATCGGTTACTCTCTGATCGATCCTTCAGTCACCCTTCTTCACCGAACGACCCAATCATTGCATTCTGCACAGCTTTGGAGGAACACCGAGCCACTCACACTCTCGAATAGCTCTGCCTCCATGCCACCTACGCTCTGTATGCAAGAACAGTGGGGAGTTCCAAGCCTCCAAGGCACACACTGTCCTCTCGCTCAGTCCAGTGGAGGATTCCTAAGCCTTCGAGACACACAACGCTCTGCTCCCTCTCTTGAGCAGCTTCGTCTTACCATCAGTAGAACAACTCTACAACTCTTAGGCACATTAACGCTGCCCACTTCCACTTGAGATTCCATCAGCCTTCAAGTGGAAGAAGAAAAAGGAGAAGTAGAAGGAGCTTGGTTGATCACAACGGCCTTCTCATGCATGAAGAGAAGTGGCCCACTCTCTCCTGCAGCCCGACTCTCACCAGCAATAGAGGACTTCGAGCCCCAGTCACCACAACCGTAGCTGATGAAGAGAAGGAGGTGAATACGAAGAAGAAGAAGAACAGCAGAAAAGAGGAGGTCAGTTGCATGCACGAAGAGAAAGATGTCCAACTTTCAAAGTCTTTTCTCCAGCAGCGTGAATAATAAGGGAGAGAGGGAACCGAAGCCCTTTATACCACCAAGAGGGCACATGCGTAATTTTACTTGGCATTATTATTACTATTCAGCCACCTCTAACCAATCAGCAATTAGTCTAATCAACTATTAATCTTAATTCTGTAATTAACCCTTAATTAGTGGCTTAATCACAATCGGTAAAAATTAGGGTGTTACAATTCTCCCCCTCTCAAAGAATTTTGTCCTCGAAATTCAAACACAGACTTACCTCAACAAACAGCTCGGAATATCGCTGTCATGCACTTTAACCAATTGCACCTCTTTGTTTCCCTAGCGATTCGCCGACCGCTTCACAATTCCAATAGGCATGGCTTTGCTTCTCAAGCGGTTTACCGACCGCTCCACAATTCCAGTCGGCATAGTCACTAAAGTCAGATCCTCCCTGCTCTCAACCCCTTCATAGAATTCAATACATTTGGGATTCAATTTCCTACATACAAGTTACCCTATTAAACTCTACCAGTTCACCATAACCCATGGCACTGCCTAGTTCCTTGGCCGCTCGGCCTTACATTCTCAATGCCGATCGGTGCACTTCCACCGTCAGCTCCTCCAACTCAAAGGAGTCACTCAGAAAAATCTAGTACTCACACAGAGTATAAGCTCAAAATTGTGTCACATAAGACACTTTATGGATATTAATTAACGAGTTGGGAAGATCCAGTCGGTAAACAACATTACCGATTCTCCTCAATACTCACTACTGTCCGATTTACCTCGGATTAAGCCCTTAGCTCTTCAATATCCGACCACAAGAATTTCTCTTCCAAACCATGATACATCTTGGCAATACTGAGACGAGCACTCAAAAGAGCTTCCATGTGCTTCATATAGCACAATCTGCCTAGATTTACCTGTTGCAGGCACCACACTCGGTCCTGAAATCTCAGATTTCTATCCATGCCTTTAATTAATTTCATGTCTACTCCTAGAGAATGTCACTCGGAACTTCTCATTAGAAAGAATTATTCGGGGTTTGAAGGCAACTCTCACCCGGAAATCTTTCCACTTACAAAAATTCATTCAGAATCCGAGTCCACATCGAAGAAGAACCTGAGTTCAAACTCAGCAACTCTAAACATCGACTTGAGTACGAATTTGAATAAATGCACCTCTCGGAATTATTCATCCACAAACACACTCCTTCGGAGTTAGTCCTTCACTGTCCAGAAGCACTTATTCTGGAAAAGGTTAATCGGTGGCACATCATACAGACTTAGAAATTTCTCACTCGACACCTTTCCACTCGGAGATATCACACGGCTCGGATAATTTTCACCCGGATTTTGCCTTACGCACAAGTGCCACATTCAGACACAGTTTCCTTAACTTAGTAATGACTCTCCTAACGATGTTTCACTTGAAACATCATAACTTCACTTCACTCAGTGATTCTTTCTCCCAGAAAGATTTTACTCGGAATTACATTCCTTTTCTTCACTCGGGATTATCTCCACTTGCTCACACTTGGAAACATACTATTCTTACCTAAGCGAATTCTCACTTCATCGTTTATTTCAGCTCAGAGTCCTGGTCCTTCACTAAATCTTCGACAATAACCGGCTGACCCAAAAAGCTTCTAATCTCAGTGACAAATTTGGGTCTCACATATGCCATAACTACTTCCACCTTAGATGGACTGACAGTAATGTCATCTTTGGGGATTACGAGTTCCAGAAGTTGGACCCCATCCAACCAAAAGCCACACTCTGATAACATTGGTAAATAATTGCTTCCCATCCAGCACCACAGCACTATATGGAGATGTCCGTCATGCTCCAGGCATGACTCGGAGTAAATTTGATCATCACCAATGATTACTCTTATGAACCGATCCAGATAAGGCTGGAAAATATTGTTCGTCCGATTTATGAACACCGCCTGAACACTCGTCATACCAATGGCATTACCACACTTCCAAAGCGGCTATAATCAGTCCCAAACGTTGTTCAAGGGGTATCAGAACCTTGATCCAATTTAACAGTATCCTTACTTCAAATTGATCCTGTAAAGACTGAGTTACACCATAATTGATCAACCAGATCATCAGTCCTCGGTAGTGGGTATTATTCCCTATAGTTAACTTACTCAATCGGTGGCAATCAAGGCATAACCGCTTACCACCATCACCCTCCTTGACCAATAACATCAAGGTACTCTTGTCGGCAAGATCACTCTTCTGTTCCGACAGTCTAACACCATTTTAACAGCCAATTCATACCAAAATAACCTCTGATTCTCTCGGAGGTAAGCACATCAAGGTTAAAACAAACCTTCTATCCTCATTTTGATACACTACCACTTACTATCCACTCAACATAACTCTCATCTTCGTTCAGAACAGCCCGATAGACTCGAACCATCACCATAAGTAGTTACAGCCTCACCTGCCCGACCTATGAATTGTTGCATCCAACTTACAGGATGACGTCTCATACCCATAGGGTTACAACAATTACATAGAGTCGCTGTAAAAGTGTACACCGCCACAATACCTATGGTATGTCAAATCGGAACAAACACTTTATATTTCAATCGCTCACACTGACCAGACTCACCCAAATAATACTAATTCACATGAAAACTAATGGCAATTCACACAAATCTATAAGCAACACATTTACATTAATATCATCATTGTGTACCATCTAGGGTACATCACGCAACAACAATCATGAAATGTCAGTTACCACTACTGTAAAATTGTATAATAGCAATAGATTTCTGACCCTCACAGGGTACATACTTCGTCATTACCCATAATCTAGTACAACTCACATGATGATAATCATCGAATAGCAATTACCATCACCATAAAATGGTATAATAACAGTCGGCTCCCAGCCTTCACCGAGTAAATATCTCCTCTTTAATCTTATTCATCACAAAACCATGGCTTACTATATGCTTTCCAGTCATACACAGGTTCCTGCATCGGTGAACTTTTTCACCAATCATAAGCACAACCCACCAGTGGACGTACAATCATCATCATAATGTTTTATCATCACCTCACTCAACACCAAAGCGTACTCGGAATTCGACACTACCATTCACTATCTATCTGGTATCACATTTATTGTTTACATTTCACCTTGAGACGATTCAAGCCTCAACGACTTATTACACAAGTACTTCACAGGCTCAGCCATTCCAAGGTCCAACTGATCCTCTGACATAAAAATTCTAAGGGTTACCCAGTACCCATCGTGGGACACTTCCACATCATCCAAGTATCACCGAGCCCAGACCACTATAGGGTCTAGTTCCACAAGGTCTGACAGTATAGATCATACTAAATCCAATCGGGGTTACTACACCTTATGGGTCATAATTTAATCAACTATTCGCTCGGTTTTCAGCTACAAGACCGAGTCTAACCCAAATCCTCAGGTATCCAATTACATCAATTTCCCACAACATCCAATCATACATGATCATGCCCAATCAACTGGGTCACCACACCTAGTGGTCTAGCATCTAATCCATCATTCACTCAGTTTTCACACAACAAGGACCGAGACAGTACCCCAATCTAACATGTATTCGACTTCACATCTATTCACTTGGCACATACTCAGATTCCCGACCTAGTAAACTGCAATACATCACTTATACCATATATCACATAGGGTTCTCGTGCCAAGGGATACAAAACTCGTCCCTTACACATGGCACAACCGGTTAGTTGAATTCAAAGACATCACACTAGGGGACTACTTCAATACTATTCATTTAACCAACTCAAACATGTGAGTTCTAAACTGTTCAACGAACATTCCTCGGCTATGAGCTACTAGCATGGCCTATACAAGAGACCGAACCAACCAATACAGTTTCAATGCATATGAAGGTCTCAACATCTATCATTCTATTTCCTCTCAGCCGACCCAGGCTTAGAAATACCTCTAAGTATTTCGTGAACAATCGGGCCAGAGTAATAACAAATCTCTACCCCTAAATCAATATCTCAACAGTAGTACCTCTCACTACTGTCCTCAACAAAACTCATAGGCATATAGCCACACAATTCATGTCTGAGTACGTGTCAAATACAGTAGAACAACACAAGCAATTATGACAACTGGTCATATTGCACATAACCGCTTACTCACAGTAAGCTTACCTTGGCCTTGGACCTTTTAAGTCTGCTCTGATACCAAAATAAAACAACCCGACTTAAATAAAGACAAAACTGAGACTAGGGGAAATTTTTCCAAAATTTAAAACCGTTCCACACGTTCACTAAGCTGTCGGGACAAAATAAAACAAAATGGAGTCAAGGGAAAGTAAAAGCCGATCAGGGAAAGAGAAGACCGGGTAGAAGTACCACACGCTGGCAAGACACAGCTTCAGTTAAACCAACCAGCGGAATATAACGCTTGAGCGATTCTTCATTCGCTGAAGCGAGCCCATGCACTCGGTTAATTTCGTCACTCAGAATCGGGGCTTAAGTTCACTCGGGAATTCTCCCCTTCAGGTCATGCTTCACCCGGTACACTCACACTTAGCCAGATACTTAATTTATTTCAGGAAGTTCATATTCGTACTTTATTCGGAGCGTTTACTCTCTACTGGGGAAATGATTCCCTTGATTACTCCACTCGGAGTCTATAAGTCTTCCCTCACTCGGATTATTGCCCCAATCTTACATCACTCGGAGGCACCTCAGCCCCAACACACTTGGAAATGTATTACACATTCTTCACTCGGCATATTTTAATCTTCCTTACTCGGAGAACATCTTAACTCTTCATTCCTCGGGAATGATCCCCTTAACCAAGTCTCCCTCGGAATACCCTAACCTATCATCTCTCGGAGAAATTCTCTAAGTTAAGTCTTACTCGAACTTATTCAATACTTAGCCCCTCGGAATATATATCTTTATTCACTCGGAGGAGGTCTTCCTAGAACACACCTCGATCAGAACCATCACAACCCTTCTTCCTTTGAGAGTGGTTCATTCGGGATTTCCACTCGGAAGTATTTACTCAGCTATTTTCATCTGGTAACATATGGACTAGCCTTCCCTCGAAAGTAGTCCACACGAGTACATCTTACTCGGAAGCATCTTAAGCCTTCACCACTCGGAAAGGCCCACTCACTAAGGCCTCACTCAGAAACAGCTCTCCCAACTAATTCCCATTTGAACACTTATTGTCTTACATTATTCATACGACAACATTTCTCAGTCGCTACAAGTAACATCATACCAACATAAAATATATATATATATATATATATATTTATAAATGTATACTTGTTCATAACTCAGATCGTCAATCCCTATAATCAAACAAGTTCAGTCAAACAAGTTACATGAGAGCCGGCCAAGGCTTTAACACATCTATATACAATCAGTACAGTACACTATGTACACTACAACAGCATAGATACCCATCACTTAGGTTTTGAGGCCTTCTCGCCATTCTCCACACCGACCTGCATATACTGAAAATATAGCCACAGTAAGGGTGAGCTTTTACATATTAAATGACAGTTATTGACTCAGATTAATCCTCATTCCTCAACTATACAATAACATTACTCAATCAGCAATAATACACCCTGCCATTCAATATGAATACTCTAACAACATCATCCACTCGGAATTCATACAATTCAATCAGGGCTAAGTGATTCACATCATTCACAATCACATATACTCACAGCCATATCCTCACCTTGCACTCGACAACAGTACCAATGTACATATATTCACCCAGTCGGAATTCATTCCAATTATTCATGGCTATATCAATCATACTATTCACAACAGCATTTACACATATATATATATATATATATAATCATATTGAGCTCAACAATAATCATAAGTGTGCACACATCATTTCAGTCAGATCCAATTGGTTATTATTAGTTTTTACGTTGCAACGTTGGCTCTCAGCCTTTCATTCAGCTCTCAACTGATCCGGCCGTTTTACTGGTACCAAACCGTTTGCCCTCACATGTGACACAAACACTCTCAGCATCAATGGCAGTGTCACGGGCTAAACCCCAAACCTCGCTCAAGAGGTTTGTCTGAGCCTCGCTCAAAGGTCTTTTAAGTTAAACCCCGAGCCTCGCTCAAGGGGAGTGCCTGAGCCTCGCTCAAAGGGCTTTGATCGTATTTCACACATATTCATCTGATTGCCGTTCCTGTATTAAGTGTCCCACACTATATGCTCACAAGATTTTCAGGGGCGAATCAGATGCATATGGTCGTATTCATCAAGTACATCACATGCAGCCATTATAGAACCACAACCGATTCAGCACAGCATTTACATTCACTCGGCAATCCACATGATGACATATCTTTTTAACTTTAATTACTTACTCTGTCTATCTATTTTATTTACTGTTAAATCCTAATAAATGTGTTTTAGCGTAATTTGTCAATATTCTCCATTTTTAATGTTTTTCTCACTACTTGCTAGTGATCACTGTTTTCTTATTTTTTTTACTGTTACTATTAAGTGTTGTATTTTATGATTTATGTTTTCTTTTACTGTTACTATTTACTAGTGATTGTTGTTTTTAATTTCTACTGTTTCTGTTTCTTTTGTATTAATTAGTGTGTTTAAAATAATTTAAGCTTTCATGAATGTTTAGTCCTAAAATAAAATTCATTGAATTAACTAAGTTTAATTTGATTTTATTTTATTTTACAGGTATCAAATTATTGGAAGCTTCTTGATTATTTTGCAAATAAATTACTCTCCTCCAAGTATAAATTCACATTAATTACTTTTTCTTGACAAGTATATTAATGTGAAATTGTTTAAGCCTTCTCCTTTCTTTAACAAGTAATTCACGTGAAGGAGTAGTCCAAGGGGTTCCATCACTAGTTATTTTAAAAGCAAAGCAAAAGTAGAAAATAATGGCAGCCATGGGTCCACATGAATTAGGCTTGAATTGGTCAAAAAGAATAAAGAATGAAGTGCAACAAGTTTCCAACGTAAATGCAATTGCTGAATGTTAAGCTTTCAATTGTTTAAAGTATTGAATGGTCACTTCAAGGGTCCACTAGCTGAATGGTTTCTTGACCAATTAAGCCATCCATTATTCCATGCTTCCCAACGTAAATTTGGAAGACAATTAGCAAGCAATTGGACTCCTTTTTGGCAATGGTTTCACGTGAACAAGCTTGCTGTTGGCAGCAGAAAATTGGCAACAAACAGCAAGGAATTAACGTGAAAGAAGGTGAGAAAAGTGGAGCTGGACAGCAAGAAAACAACTCAAAACAACAAGAAATTGGAACAACAAACAACAAATTAATTCATTCTCCTTCCAAGTGCTAAAATCCAATGAGAAATGCCCTCTTAATGCAGAATGTTTTCCACTTTATTACATTAAGAAAAATGAAAAGAAGAAAACATAGCATGGCATAGGAATGGAAGGCAAATGGCATGTTCCCTTAGTGCCTTAATTTCCAACGTGAAGTGCATATGGCAAAGGTAATGGGCTGATTTTTAATGAGAAAAATCAGCCTTGAAATGCTATAAATAGGGAGCTTAGTGCTGAATAAAATAATGTGTGTTCAGAGGAGAGGAGCAGAGAAGCAGTGGACAACAGAAGAATTCCGGAGGAGCGTCATTCCGGGTTCGATTTTTATTTTGTTTTAATTATGGAGGGCTAAAACCCTTAGATTGATTTTCTTGGAGGTTAATGTAATGTTATTTTTGAGGTTTTGATTTTTAATACATTTCCTTGTTGTTAATCTCTTCATAATTCTAGCTCAATTATTTAATATCTATATTGTTTAATTAAGTTGTATGCTTAATCAATTTAATTATACAGTTAGAATTAAATAAAAATTATATTAAGATAGATTTAGAAATATACATGCTTAATGAATGTTTCAAAAATCAATCTTAATAGTTGTGGTTTGCTTAATTCCATAACATTGAAGCTAGTTTATGTATGTAGGCGATGTTCTATGTATGTTCAATAATTCCTAGAATTTAAAATCTTGACTCCTTTTGCTTAATTAGGATGCTTGATTAAAATCTTCATTTTATGAAAGTAAAGGAATTATGAATTAAAAGACGCTTAGTTGATTAATTCAAATTGAACTAAGGGATTGACAGTAAGGAAGTGTATAGAAACCTTTTCAAATCCAAGGATAAAATAAATTACAATACTCCAAGAAAATCAATCGTTCGTTATTTACTTGTTCTACACTCATTTTGTATTTTGTATTCTGTTTTAAATTTCTGTAACAATCAAACCCCCCAGTGTATGTTTGTTGAACTTCTGTTTGTAAAAAGAAAATTATTAAATTTTGTTTGTTAAATTTTAGTTTGTTAAAATTAGTTTAAGACTTGATTTTCCTAAATTTTAGTGTTGATCTTCGAGAGAACGACCTAGGTTGACACCCTAGTACTACATTAATTAATTTTAATGTACTAATTTGACGGGACCACGACAGCAACGTCACCACACTTTCATCACATGCATCACATGCCTTTTAATATAAAATTCCAAATGGGAATTTACACAATAGCCCCCATCTTATGCACTCAGCATTCGAATATCAGTAACATACATCTCGTGCTTTTAAATATAAAATCACACACGGAATCAATATAGCAGGCTCACACACTCGGCATCTCAATAGAATCGACATGCATTTTAATATAAACAACAAACGGATATTATCCATTGTCTCACAGTATAATAGACTCGGCAATCATGATACTATACACATGCATCTGATGCAGTTATTATAAAAATCACATGGATTCAGCGCTGCATTCATATATCTCATACAATCGGCAACCACATTCACATTGCATGCATCTCATACATTTAACGTAAACAACAACAGAGATCTATTCGCTGCCTCATAGCGTAATGCACTCGGCATAAACATTAACAATAACATTCACATGCATACGCTCAGCCTTCTCAGAATTATCGATATGCACTCATGGACAGAATCACCACAACACTAGACAGATCACATCTATCACAAATCCAGGCGTCACATGCACTATTACTCAACCACAACACATCAATCAACATATTTCAAGCATAACACGATACATTAAGCAAATTCACCCGGAACCTGTCCATAAACCATACATTTGAGATGTAAATCAGCCCCCTTACCTGGAATAAAGATTCCATAAGCTCCTCGAGCCTACAGCTCCGATCGGTTACTCTCTGATCGATTCTTCAGTCACCCTTCTTCACCGAATGACCCAATCATTGCATTCTGCACAGCTTTGGAGGAACACCGAGCCACTCACACTCTCGAATAGCTCTGCCTCCATGCCACCTATGCTCTACATACAAGAACAGTAGGGAGTTCCAAGCCTCCAAGGCACACACTGTCCTCTCGCTCGGTCCAGTGGAGGATTCCTAAGCCTCCGAGACACACAGCGCTCTGCTCCCTCTCTTGAGCAGCTTCGTCTTACCATCAGTAGAACAACTCTATAACTCTGAGGCACATTAACGCTGCCCACTTCCACTTGAGATTCCATCAGCCTTCGAGTTGAAGAAGAAGAAGGAGAAGTAGAAGGAGCTTGGTTGATCACAACGGCCTTCTCATGCATGAAGAAAAGTGGCCCACTCTCTCCTGCAGCCCGACTCTCACCAGCAATGGAGGACTTCGAGCCCCAGTCACCACAACCGTAGCTGATAAAGAGAAGGAGACGAATACGAAGAAGAAGAATAAGAAGAAGAACAGCAGAAAAGAGGAGTCCAGTTGCATGCACGAAGAGAAAGATGTCCAGCTTTCAACGTCTTTTCTCCAGTAGCGTGAATAATGAGGGAGAGAGGGAACCGAAGCCCTTTATACCACCAAGAGGGCACATGCATAATTTTACCTGGCATTATTATTACTATTCAGCCACCTCTAACCAATCAGCAATTAATCTAATAAACCATTAATCTTAATTCTGTAATTAACCCTTAATTAATGGCTTAATCTCAATCGGTAAAAATCAAGATGTTACATATATGTATATTGAAATGGCCTTTGAATGAGTAATTGATGTGGCCCTATAATGATTGGTGTAGGATTTGATAACACGGGTGAAACGAGAACATCAAACCTGGAAGTGTACTTCTCTTAAGGTAGGAGAGAGGTGTATTTTCTAAATGCATGAGAATTGTGATGATAATGTATGTATTAATGTAATATGGCATGTTTTCTTGGATGGGTGTGATATCATGTATATATGATGAGAATTGTGTGTGGTGTTTTGAAAAGAGTGTTTATATGATGAAGCCTAAATGAGGCTATGGATGGCATGTTATGTGATGATGTAATATTGATTCTATGTATGACATGATGAGTATCTAAAATCATGGTTGGATTGCTTCTTGAATATAAGGATTGGTGTTTATGTATGAATTGGTGAATGATTATGGTAGTTGAATATAAATGTACCCTAGATAAGAGGGTGAGATAATCCTAATGAGGTTGAGGCATGCATGAGCATTGCATATATGTCATGGCATGCATATCATGATGATGTTGATAAGTGGTTGCGATCACTTGATGTTGAAAATATAAGAGGGCTTGTGAATTCCTGTGATTATTGGACTGGTGGTTGCGATCACCCAGTGTTTGAAATGAAAGGCCCTACGGGACCATTGAGATTGAATGCCCATGGTTGCGATCATAAGGCGGGAGTACCCCTTGCGAGGTGGGAAACCTTTATGAAATGTTAAACGTGGTTACGATCACAAGAAAGCACCTTGCGAGGCTGCTAGAGGGAGTATTCCTTGCGAGGCGGGAAACCTTTATGAAATGTTGAACGTGATTGCGATCACGAGAAAGCACCTTGCGAGGCTGATAGAGGGAGTATCCCTTGCGAGGCGGGAAACCATTGAGAATGGTTGTATGATTATGGTGGTTGCGATCACCCGTGGAAATGAAATTGGATTCGTGCATATGCATCATAAACACTAGCATGTGCATTAGCCATAGGAGCATGGCATAAAATGATACTCTATTGATGAGGTTATGAAGGGAGTAGGTGGAACCCTTCCTTTAAAATTTCTAACTATGATTGTGATATTGGTTGAGGTGATTTTGAGAAACTTGAGGGATATATGTATTTAAATGAAAATTGATGGTTGATTGATTTGGTGTGGAATGAACTCCTCTTGAGGAGGGGATGTTTGTATTGTATTCATTCATATATTATCTTAATTGTTGGATTTTCATCATTGAGAAAGTATACTCACTCTCCATGTGGTATATCTTTTTAGCTCCTGTGTTGTAGGACTTGCCTTGGAGCTGTTCTGTGGAGGAGAAGTGTGAAGGAAGCCTATTTTGGTAAAGAATGCCTTGGCCAGTAATATTTTGATTTTATATCTGTATGGACGGTTTGTGATGTATATAGTATTCTACATATTCTGTATAGTTTGGATTTGGAGTAGATATTTATATGGATGATGAATACATTTATACAATGGTGATTTTGGAGGGTCATGGAGGAAAATGAGAACTATCGTGTGTAACTCATTTTCATTTATGACCTTATGAAAGTATGAAGGATTAACTTACAATGAAACTTTCCCTACATATTGATGAATGAATGAGGAATTATATTTGAATATTAATTTTATGAAGTAGAGTAGATGATGGGCTGATTCTTGTAGACACAAAATGAATTATAATGTAAATTCATGAGCATGCTTGTTTGGAACAAGTTTAAAATGACTAATATGATGATTGAGATGTAATGAATTATGGTAAATTAGCTTGAGTTGAGTTTTGGTAGGTTGTGTTTTGCAATTTCCACGTTTCTGCATGTTTTCTGATAATCTCGCCCAAGCGAGATGGATTCTCGCTCAAGCGAGATGGATTCTCGCTCAAACGAGAATCCCTCCTGTATGGTATTTGGCCTCTGGACAATTCTCGCTTAGGCGAGAGTGGATATCGCTCAAGCGAGATTGTCCTAGAATCAGTGTATGGTCACTGGACCATTCTCGCTCAGGCAGGAGTGAGCCTCGCCTAAGCGAGATGGCCCTGGCATTAGGGGTTGGCCTCTGGAAGATTTTCGCTTAGGCGAGGAGGGTCTCGCCTGGGCGAGACTTGGGAATTTTAGATACTGGCCGGAGTTCGCTTGAGCGAATGGCCTTGGGATGGTGCTCGCTCAAGCAAGCGGGTATTAATTTTGGTTCTGGACAATTTTCGCCCATACTCGCTGGCTTCGCCCAAGCGAATTTTGTGTATCTCGCTCAAGTGAGTTGGGCTCACTCAAGCAAGTTGGCCCCTGATTCTCCTTTGGTCTTCTCGCTCAGTGTGTGGGGTTGCCCGCTCGAGCGAGGTGACCTCTGAGGCTTGTTTCTCTCTTTTCGCTCGATCATTCTGTGATTCGCCCAAGCCTTCTACATGGAACTCGCTCAAGCGAGTGGGGTTCTCGCCTGAGTGAGGGGGAAACCTGATTGCCCAAAACAAATTGTTCAAATTATTTTCTCCCTTCTTCACATTAAACCTTGACCCTTCATTATTATATGAATACTTTGGGCATAAAATTGGATCTCTTAATTTTAAAGTGGTTGATCTTTTAAAATCTAATCACATAACATTATTTTACTCAAGATTCTTTCGCTGTTTTTAATTGAGGAATTCTTTAAGGTTAATCCACATATGAGACAGGTCTCTAATAGATCCAGGGTATTAAATGAATAGTCTCACCACTTGTGTTTTCATAAATCAATAACATTAAAATCGTGAAAAAAATTTACCCCTATTTTTAGGGTGTCACATGGGTCTATTGAAAATTTTAGCGAGTAAAATTTAACATTAGGATTTCAATTAGGAAACAAAATAATTTAGGAGTTTTAAGATAAATCCCATTAATTATATTAAAAACCTTCTTTAACATAATTTATTTAGTGGGTTATAAGAGTCTCCTTAAAATAAATACAAAACCTTAATTATTCAATTTATTTCAGGTGTTTATAAAAAAGGCCACAATATACATTAATTTGAGGAAGTTTCTAAAACCCCCTTAATAAAACCTCCTTAATTTACCTATTTTTTTTTGAAGTGTGAGGTCTACAGTACGGGCATGCTAAAACTTCCCCCTCTCAAGCAACCTAATTCTGTGAATAACGGAGGACTGTCATTCCCTTTGGAACCAGATTGAACACCTGATTCGCTAGGGACACTTGGATAGGTTTGTCAATCATAGGAATGACACAACATACGAGGGAAACCAGAAGATGAAAGGGGTGACGGGAGGCGGGTAATTCATACAATCTTAGGGGGATTCCTTAGAACCCGGGCACACTATCGGCAACAGGTGGGACAGGTAAATATTTTACAGGGAGAGAAGTCATAACCTTTAACAGGTCAAACTTTACCAAAGAGGCCCTAACAGAGACGAGCCAATGGTGGTTACCATAGGGGTCCCCAACTACATCATGGAGCACGTACTCATGGACAAAGAAATCTCAACAGACATTTTACACTAGAAGTCATACAAGAGGATGCGATTACCCCCACACTAGTTGAAAAGGTATGTTTATCCCCTACTTAGTTTTTCTACTGATTCTCTGCAGGTCCTAGGGTACATGGAGTTAAAGACCATCTTTGGAATAGGGGTAAGCATCCGAGCCATCATGGTCAAGTTCCTGGTAGTTGATTTCCCTAGCTCCTACAATGCATTGTTGGGTTGCCTGTCCCTTAATGCCTTAGGAGCAGTAGTGTCCACGATGCACCTAACCATGAAGTTCCCCTTGGGATATGGAAGGATCAAAGTGGTGAAAGTGGACCCGGAGGTTGCACAAGAGTGCCACTACAAGAGCCTACGACCCAAAGAGACCTTCATAATTGATGAAGACATCGAGACCAATTTCGACCCCCGTGACGACAGGAACTTCAAAAGACCTGTGGAGTCCCTGAAACTTGTTCAAATTGGTCCAAACCCTAGCTAGTTCACGAGAATCAATGCGATACTCGACCCAGCCATTGAAAAAGCCTTGCTCAGATTGTTGAAGGCCAACGCGGACCTTTTTGCTTGGAACCCTGCAGACATGCCCAACAACAACCCCAACATCATCTGTCATTCACTCAACATCGAGCCAGATGCCAAACTTGTATCCTAAAAGCCTAGGAAGTTGGGACCTGACAAGAAAGCAGCGGTAAAGAAGGAGACAGGTAAACTTATTGCCGTAAACTTCATTCGGGAGGTTAAATACCTGACCTGGTTATCTAATGACGTTATGGTAAAAAAAGGCGAGTGGGAAATAATATATGTGTGTTGACTTTACCGATCTAAATAAGGTATGTCCTAAAGACCCTTACCCTTTACCTAATATTGATTGGTTGGTAGATTGTACCTTAGGTTACAGGATCCTGAGCTTCATGGATGGCTAGTCGGGTTACAACCAAATTTGCATGGACCCAAAAGACGAGGAAAAAACAACTTCATGACAGGGTGAGCCAATTTTTGTTACCGAGTCATGTCGTTCGGCCTAAAAAATGTTGGAGCCATCTATCAATGTTTGGTGGACAAAGTTTTTACAAAACAAATTGGTCAAAACATGGAAGTACACGTAGATAATATGATGGTCAAAACTAGGGCGGTAGAATCACATGTCCAAGACTTAGAAGAAATGTTCTTCGAGCTCCGGTAGCACAACATACGCCTAAACCCTGAAAATATTCCTTTGGGGTCCAAGATCGAGGCGAGTCCAGATCAATGTCGTGTCATATTGGAAATGAGAAGCCCTCATAACATCAAAGATAACAAACATCTCATTGGCCGGATTATTGCTCTGTCTCAGTTTCTCTTAAAATTCATGAAAAAGTCCATACCCTTTTATAAAATATTGAAGAAGTCATATACCTTTGCATGGACCCCAAAGTGTGAAACAGCGTTCGAAGATTTGAAGGCTTACCTCGCATCTCCACCAATCCTAACCCGGCCCAGCCCTGGGTCGGAACTTGTCCTTTATCTCTCTACTGGGGCAAAAGTAGTGAGCTCAGCCCTAGTCCAAGAGGATGGCCCATCAACCGGCCAGTCTATTTCACTAGTAAAACCCTATATGGGGCAGAGACATGATATCAGAGGGTCAAAAACTTCACATGCAATTTGGTGGTAGCTATGCACAGACTCTGACCCTATTTTCATAGCCACCAAATTGTGGTCAGAACCGACCAACCCCTTAGCAGAATACTCTAGAAGCCCGAGCTCGCAGGCCAGATGGTAGCCTGAGTAATAGAGTTCTCCGAGTATGGCATCCGATACGAGGTAAGAGGCCTTATTAAGGGATAAGTCCTAACAAATTTTTTAGTAGAATTTGGGGATGAAAAAGACACTTATGATGCTGCACACGCCTTATGGACCCGTTCGGTGGATGGGTCCTCCAATGTCAAGGGCAACAGAGCTGGGATTACACTAGAATCCCCCACTAGCTTGGTGATAGAAGAGTTCTTCAGGTTCATGTTTAAAGTTAGCAACAACCAGGCAGAATATAAGGCTTTGGTTACTAGTTTACGAAGGGCGCTAGATTTGGGAGCTTGGTGTGTACAGGTAAAGATGGATTCCCAGCTGGTCGCCAGACAGGTGGAGGGGTCATACTAAGCGAAAGACCCAATTTTGGCAAAATACTTGGCCTACGTAAACCAACTGGCTAATGAGCTCAAACTTTTCCGAGTGGTCCATGTCCCGAGAGTAGAAAATGAGCGAGTTGACTTACTCTAAAAGTTGGCCAGTACCGTCAAGGAAGGAAATCTGAAAAGAATCATGCAGATGACACTTGAAGAGCCCACAATACATTTCAGGTAGTTGAAATCCCATCTAGAAATTCCTGGATGACCCTGATCGCAAGTTTTCTTCTTCATAGAACCCTCTCAGCACAGGTCAAGAAACTCCAAGTGCAAGCAGCAAATTATACGTTGTTAGGCCGACAACTTTACAATCAGAGGTTTACCATGCCACTCTTGAAATACTTGGACGAAGAACAAGCAGCTTACATCATGAGGGAGCTCCACTCAAGAATTTATGGCTTCCAGGGAAGAGTCCTCCCGCTCACCACTCAGGTTCTCAGAGCAGGTTACTTCTACCCCACTTTTTGTGTAAACTATTCTAAGTTCGTCAAAAAGTGTTACCCATGCCAACAGAATACCAACCGGATCAATAGCCACCCCGAACCCCTACACGGTATCCTTTCTCTAGAGCCCTTCAACACATGAGATGGACACCTTAGGACTATTTCGACCTGGAAAGGGCCAAGTGAAGTTCCTCCCGGTGGCAATCGACTTCTTTACCAAGTCGATCAAGGTCGAGCCTCTTGCGACTATTATTGCTGCCAAGATTTACTGAGTGAAGGAAGCTATCGGAAAAGGGGCATACCAACTAGAGGACCTGTTAGGAAAGGACATCCCTAGAACATGGAATGCCATGCATTTAAATTTATATCATAGCTAATGTACGAGGAAGGGAACTCTTTTCCTACCTAAGAGATTTTTTCCCTTAGGGTTTTTCTTTTATGAGGTTTTAATGAGGCCCCTATTTCAATAAAGATTGTTACCTTTTTTAGTCTACAGTCTCTTTATGTCAACATAAAAATATTAAGTACGAGAAACCCGAGTGAGATATGCTCACCCGAGGGATATGACTCACGAAGCGTGCAACATAAAAATACATTAAGCACAAGAAACCTAAGTGAGATACACTCACCCGGGGGAGATGGCTGACAGGGCCCGCAAGCGCACGGGTTATGTCACGTAATATAAAAGATTATCGTTCTCCACAGGGACTGTGTTCAAAGTACCAGTATATTGAAATTTAATTATCCACACAATTGATTTTTAATATTTTTTGTAAAATAAAACACAAATTAAAAATAAATTTAGAAACAAAATTTACTTGACACTTAAAAATTAAGAGTTGAGAGTATCTTGGGATTTCGGGGGATCAAGACTCTATTTTATGTTAATGAATTTTAACTTTTCATAAATAAGAATCAAATTAAGTTTTCCAAGGCGGATTTTCCTTAAGCTAATTAATATGTTCCTCTTGGAATCCTATTAATGTACCTAACCTATGGAAAGCGCTGCTTAATCCTTAGAAAAGGCCTATTATCGTTTTGTGAAAATCCCTTATTTATTCCCCAAAAGATTTTAATTACTTTCACGGTTTTACCGAGGTCACAAAAAGTATTTCAAAACCTTAGGCTTAGTTCAAAAACTTTCAAGTAACAATAAATCTCTTGATTCTATTAATTACTTAAACTTACTAATATACCCGCAAGTATACAGTTTTATCACTTAGGTTCTTGTTAGGAATTACTAAGAGCATTGAGCATTTTTTGAACTAAATGGAAAACAGAAATTTATTTAATTCAAAATCAAAATAACATTATCATAAAATATTATCACACCCCCTTCATCCCAAGATAATTAATTTAGTTACTCATGAAATAATTCAAATTCATACATATTATGGAAAAATAAAACATACAAGTCATGGCAAAAATAAAGACTTACGGATTTCTCCAAAAGCTCAAAATAATTTTACCACTGTATTTCCTTGTTGCAATATTCCTCCACCAATTACAAATTTGAATACTCACTTTTATAATCCTTACAACTTTTAAAATAAAAGAAAGAAAAAGAAAATAAAATAAAAAGAGAAAGAAATAGGACAGAGAAAGAAAATGAAAGAGAAAGAAAAAGGAACGGAGAAGAAAAACGAAGAAGAAAGAAATAAAAGGAACGAAAAACGAAAGAGAAGAAAAAGAAAAGAAAAGGAATTAAAGTACAAAAATGAAAGAGAACTGAATCTAAAAGTGACGCTCATGTCGGTGGCTAGTGGGGCTTCTCTTTTGTCTTCTTGTCAGCCGCCCCACTAGATCAGCTTGGATACAGCCTGGATGGTGTGGTGGAGAAATAGCTTCTACCTCGACAGCTATAGGGAACGGCGGCTAGTGGGTGTCTCTTTTGTCTTGTTGTCAGCCGCCCCTTCATAAGTCAAGGATCCACTTGGATAGTGGAAATCCAAGTCAGCATGGGCAATCGGTGGAAATATAGAGCCGGCTTTCTCCTTCTGACTCGGATTAGTGCCTCAGTCGGTATCCACCCACAGTGGGAAATAATCCGAGTGGAAAAGGTGCTCTTTATAAAGACCGAGTGAAAGCTTTGCTCGGTGTTGCTTTGCTGGACGGTGTTGTTGCTGTGAGGAGCTGGACGGTGTTGTGGTTGTGTGATTTATGGAGCTGGTGTGTAATTGGATGGAGGACGAGTAAAGTGACTCACTCGGCACTGATAAAAATATTCATTCGGTACTGATTAAAAAGTGATTCAGAACCGATTGAAACATTCATTCGGAACTGATTGAAGAGTGACTCAGAATCGATTAAAAAGTGACTCACTCGGCATAGGTTCATGCCCTCCTTCATGTGACCCACTCAGGATCGGGAAGTTCATTCAAATGATTCAATCGGCACCCTCAAAATGTTTCACTGGGCTATGTCTCTGAAATCTTGCTCGGATTTGCTTGGGAATAATTCAGTCAAGAATGACCTTTCCTTCACTCATTCAGATGACACACTCGGACATATTCACTCGGAAGTCCGACTTGATTCTCACTCAGAATGGCCTTCAGTCGTCAATCAACCCAGTCGGTTGTATTTACTCGGGAGTTGGCTTTGCCTTTGACTCAGAAATTTGGAATTTGGGAGACTCTGGAATCTGGCCGATAGAAGCTCTTCCCAGGTCTGAGCTTTGCTTTGCTCAGAAATGCAATTCTCTGCCCCCACTCACTCGGAAGTGCCTTCCTCAGAGACTTCTCACTTGGGTTTAGTTTGAAATTTGAGAGAGTCTGCCCAGAAGAGACTTATTCCCGTCGGACCTTTTCCTTGCTTGATAAGACACTTTCTCCAAAACACACTACTCAGAAAGGCCTTGCCTGACAATTGTTCTTTCAAAGTTCAGAGTTTCTTTCATTCGGAATCAACTCACTCGGGAGTCTTCCACTCGGAGGCAATTTTGCCCAGAAGAAATAGTTGTTCCCCAAATCAGACCTGCTTCAATCAGCATTCCTTCACTCGGACAATAGCTTTGGGCGGTATTTATTCAAAGTCAGTCCCTTTTTTCACTCAGATTAGTTGCAGTCGGAAAGCTTCCACTCGGATTCACCTCCAACCGAGACATATTCCTTCAAGGTCAGCCATTTTTCACTCGGAATGGCTTTCATAGGGAAGCTTCCACTCAGATTTTCCTCCAACCGGGAAGTATTCCACTCAGCAACGCTCCATTCTGAGTCATCCTACTCGGATTTGATTATTTCTGAGTCCTCCTACTCGGATTTGATCATTCTGAGTCGAAATTTAGTATAAAAAAGAGAATTCTTTCTACTTGGGCTTGTTCTTCTTGATTCTTTATCATTTGATGGTTGTTTTTCTCTTGTTATTGACCCTTGTATTATCTTAATTTCTGTGAAATAAAATACCCAAGTAGAATATAGTGGAAAGAAAGCAAAAATCACAAAAATTATGAAAATACAGTAGATAATGATTAAAATCCTAAGCAAACTAGATCTAATTTATTGTGTTATAAAACACTTATCAATGGCTCACGAAACGTGCAACATAAAAATACTTTAAGTACGAGAAACCCGAGTGAGATACGCTTACCCAGGGGAAATGGCTCACAAAAAATGCAACATAAAAACACGTTAAGTACAAAACGCCCGAGTGAGATACGCTCACCCCGGGAATACGACTCACGAAACGTGCATCATAAAAGTACGTTAACTACAAAACAATCAAGTGAGATACGCTCACCTAGGGAACACGACAACTCACGAAGCATGAATAATAAAACCACACATGTAATTTTAAAGAACAACACTATTATCATATGAAACGTCCTTATATTTAAAATTAAATTTCTAAAACCCAATAAATTTTTCACAAATAAATTTTAGATTTAAAATAAAATTTTGGATTAATATAATAACGAAGTCGGCATTACATCAACCGGCTCATTCATGTTTACATATACATAATAAAACTGGTATACACAGGAGCCGGCCAAGGCTTCTACAAACAAGTATGTGCATCATGTACTATACATATATATACATAATGCTCCGAGCAGGCTGAGTGACTTCATATATCATCTCTGCATTCTATATCCATTGAAAAAAAATAACCACAATAGGGGTGAGCATAAACATGTCAAATGATAGTTATTGAATCGGATTAAATGTCTAATTCATAACTACATATAAATCAAACTCATATCACACAATCTCATCATATATCATTCATTCTTATATCATCAAATGATAATATCAATCATGTTATTCTTAATAACAAATCAATGCATATGCATGCAGATCCGACTCTAATGATGGGATTTACACAACATAATATCTCAGTTCTCAGCTGATTCGGCCGTTTTACAGGTACCAAACCTCACGCCCATAATGTAACACCAGTCACTCTTAGTGACAGCGGTAACTCAACTCGGTGTTACGGGCCGGCCTTGAGTCCAACTCGAAGGCGTCTGTGGAATCCGAAGAAACCACCACAGGGTCTGTGCCTTATCATCAGGCCACCCTCCCATCTGGGCTGGCATCACAGGCCCCTGCAGTCCTGTATACGTCTGAATGCACATGCTATACCAAATAATGATCAATCATCAACAGACCACCTGATTACCATCATCAGGGGTTACCACTCAGTTACCATCACCAAGGGTCTCAACTAAATATAACAACAAGCATAGCATGCAATAGTCAATCACAACCACATAATATTTCATGTTTGTTCATCACATAAGCATCTCATGCTTTATCAATATGCATCACATGCATTTATATATCATGATAAATTTTGAACTGGTCTGAACCGGGGTCTAGGATCCGGTGTGGGACCAGCCACAAGAATATAGGTGTTTTTAGGGTTTGCACACCGGAACAGTGAGTATCCGATGTATTAATCCGGTCTCTAAATGGGAGATGCCGGTCTTGTTGTCCTGGAGATTCTTCACACCAACGTTTTACGTTGTAGGGGGGCGAAAGGTGGTGCCACCTGCGAAGATTCTCCGACGCTCAAGTTAGAAGAGTGTAAGAACTCAGTGAATGCTCAAGCGATGCAATAGTAAAGTGTAAGTTAGAACAACGTAACCTAGCATGTGTATTGAAATGAGCTATTTATAGTTGAACGTAGGAAATGAATCGTTGGGTGCAAGTGGGCCCCTTGGTTCTGATAGCGTGTGAAGTGTGTCAATCAAAGTGGCTCAGTACTCAGAGTGTGTCAGGGGGGTAGGTCAATTATCAGAGTACGATCCCATAGGAAGAAGAGAGGATAATCACCTTTCCGCATAATCTGCTGACACATGTACTTGCTTTCTGAGGCCATTGATGTGACATATTTTGCAACATACAGTATCTTTGCTGATAAGTTATTAGGGGCTCTTATCTCGCTGTGACTGAGAAACTAACAGTTATATAAATATTCTGTGAAAATGAACAATGATCCGTTATAGAGAAAATAAGTGGGGCGGTTGTGAGATGAGAATGGAAGGCCAGACATCGGATATCCGGTATGGTAATGTTGAACCAGGACACTAGGTTTCCTTACATGAGGTGACTCTGACGTCACAAGATCGGGGGCCGGTATCCAGACCGGATCATCTGTCCCCTAGCTTGTATGAGGGACTGTTAAGTTGGTCATATGAGCTACACAACTCTAGAGAAGTCTGGATGCCGGTGGTACATTCTGGAAGGTCTCTGGAAGCTCTGTTGCATCCGCTCTAATAAACGAGTGACCGCTCTTCTTGCACTGCGTAAAACGGATTCAGACAGCGTAAAATAAATGATGGAAATCCCAAGAGTCTTTGAGAATCAAAACCCTTGGTATTCGAAAAGTGGTTGAAAGGCATTAAATGCGCGTGGCATGATTGGACATTAAATGCATTTTTTATGCACGAGCCATCATTATCCAAGAGTGTAACCGTCGATTGGGCTTATTGGGCCTGGATTCAAACTGAAAGGGGGGCCCATTTTACCAAAACGCTTACTGAAACGTTACAATTTTCGCGCTCGTATGTGACGAAATGACGGAGTCATTTCAATTTGAAAGGTTGCGTTTTGAGGCAAGCATTGTGACCTTCGACGGAACACTATGCCTCCTCGTTACCTATAAAAGGGGCTCTTAGCAGATTTTGGAATCCACTCTTGTTTTCAAGCTTAGTGAACCTCTGCTCAAATTTCTTGGAAATTTCTCTGCCGTCTTCAAACTTCTCAAAGATCTTCTTCCTTTAGGTAACCTCTCTTTCCTTCAACTCCTTACAATTTTTGTTCATTCTGTTTCCACCATGCGCCCTGGAGCAGGCAACGCTGGTCCTTCAAACAGGGGGGTTTTGGCTCTCGTGCCCCCCTTAGCCACCGTGGTGGGAGGATTCCAGTGAATCTTCCTGTGGCTGGGCCTCGTCGCTCAGAGAGAGCTGAAGCTTCTTCCTCACGAGCGTCCTCTTCCCAACGTCGCTCTGAGGTTCCCCTTGACTCGAGGGCTACCAGCCGCTCCGATGAAGGGTCAAGTACTGAAGGTTATCTCTCTGACGATATTGCTTTTTACCACAGCACGTACGCGTTCCACCGTGCCTGCACAACTATGGATCTTCCGGGACATGGAAAAACACCAGTTCTCCGCTTTGCTGAAGGATGTGTCAACGTTGTGGCACACCGGCTTGACTGGGAAAAGCTCAACAGGGAGAAACCCTACTGCTGGGTGGAAGAGAAATTCCTAGAGATCCCTTCGCACCATGCGAGTGAGGAAGAATGCACGGTCTCTTTCCGCTACAAAATATACTCAGACAAGAAATACAAAGCGCGATACGCTGTGTTGGCACCACGTCCCTCTGAGAGAGTATGCCACAGAGTCCCTGATGAGAAGTCGGTCTACATGTACGACTTCGTCTTCTTGAAATTGGGGGTACGCTTCCCAATGACGGAATTCCAGATGGCCGTTCTACGCTTCTTAGACTGCGCCCCTACACAACTGCATCCCAACGGTTGGGGTCTGGTCCGGGCTCTGGAGATTCTGGGGGAGCATTTCAACTTCTCCGCCACTGTGGCCAAACTATTCTACTATTGCCAAGTGGTCCGCCGTGCTAATAAGAAGGGCGGCCTTGGGTTCATTACCCTCCGTAGTGACTCAAGGGTGATAAATTTCAAATCTTATACGGAATCCGCGAAGGTGGATGGACGCTCCTTCAAGCATTACTACACGCGGGTCCGTATTCAACCGAATAAGCCGGTCTTCTGGCGAAACAAGGAGGGATTTACCAAGTTTCCTCTTAGCTGGACGCACGAGCATTTTCTCCTCATGAGCCGTACTTATTACACAGATGAGAGTGAACTCTCCTCTCATTCTGTTGAGGTCTTGAGCGCCATGCAGACGGCCTCGAAGACCCTCAAAGGATTTTCCAGCAGGCTCCTTTTGGCAGAGGATGACATCCGAAACACCTACCTCCGTATTATCCGCTCTTACTCTATTTGTGTTGTATAGTTATTCCGTTCTGATTATTTTTTCTTCTTATGTGCTAACTCAACCTTTCTTGTTTTGCAGAACAAATCGAAAGAGCCTTCCCAGAGATGTTGTCGCTAAAGACCATGATGGCTGACGGTGATTCCTCCTCTGAGGAGAATGAGATCCAGGCGAAGAGGAACGCCACCAAAACTCCCCTCATTCCCCTGACCTCTGCAGTAGGTGAAGAGGTTCCTCTCTTTGATGAGGAGGAAACAGAACAACAAGCTGAGGCCACTGAAGCGGGCAACGAGGAGGCCGTCCCAGAGAAGAAGAAGAAAAAGAGGCACCTTGTTAAAAAGGCAGATCAAGAAAAGCCCTCCTCTGATGACCCTGTGAAGAAGCGTCAGAAAACGCTCGAAGAAACTGGATTGAAGAAGGATAAGGGAAAGAAGCCCGTTCCTGAATCCTCTACCCCTTCTTCACAGAATGCTTCAGAGCCGGACTCCGGGAATGGTCCTCCTCCAGCGTTTGACCCTCCACGTGATTCCTTCCTCTCCCCATACTTATGGTTTCAAGGGTCCATGCCCCCCACTCTTCCAAAAGCAAGGTATTGCCTCCACCCCTCCCTCGACGCTGCTGGGGTTTGAGGTGCTTGTAAGGCCGGGCGTTGGCAGCTGGATGAACTGTCCGGCCTCCTTGATTCCCTGAGCGAGAAGGCAGATTATATGGAGCAGGTTGAAAAACTTGAAACCGAACTCGCGGTGAAGGAGACATGGGCGGCCAAACAAGCTGAAGTTCAAAGAGGCGTGGAGTCGGAATTGAAGAAAACCAAGGAGACGCTCCAGAGGAAAACTGAGGAGGCAAGCCAAGTTCATTTTGCCAACAAGGCTCTAGAGCGGGAAGTTGTCGACCTTCAGAAACAGAACAAATCCATACCCCTCCTCGAAGAAGAATTACAACTGGAGAAGAAGAGATCGGCTAAGCTTGCTAACGATCTCAAAATTATGGAGGACGGTCGCAACAAAGACCTTGGGGAGTGGGAGAGCCTTCGGAAGGAGATGCAAGCCCAAATTGAAGAACTCAAGAAGGGTGGTGCGAGTGCTGGGCCTTCAGAAGAGGATTTTGCCAAGGTTCAAAGAAGATTAACTGCTACGAAGGCCAAGGCTGCCAAAGCCTTGGAGATATGCAAAAATGTGACGTATGAATCCTTCGGCCTGGCCCTCCGTCAAGTTTATTATCGTAACCCTGGAGTGAAGCTGAATCTGTACGGATTGGATCCGTTCTTCGAATTCCATGGGGGAAAACTTGTCGAAGTACATAAGGACGGCTCGCACCATGAACCCCGTGCATCTCTGTATGAACTGCCTCCCCTTCCAGAAGGTCAAAGTATGGAGCCAACAACGTCCACCGCTGCCTCTGGAGCTGAAACGCAAGAAGGTGCCCAAGCTGAAGCAGAGGACAAAAATGAGAGGACAGGAGTGCCCACTGCGGAGGATCAGGCACCGGCCTCTTAATTTATGCTTTATTCATAGCTGTATACTGGGATCAGCTCCAATCTTTAACTACTTTGTGACCTGCATAATTTCTTATTTTTGGAAATAAAATTTACTGTTGCTTCTCTTCAACTGCTTGCGTCGAATGTATGATTGCTGGATAACTTAGTGCTATACAAAACACTTTATTATTTTCAATGCTTTGTGAATCCGTTCTGTGTGGTTACCTAGCTGCTTAAAGCGTACTTATCATACCGGATTAAGATAACAAATTGTAACAAAGAAGCGATAATTAAGTTAAAGCATGCCCTGTCCCCAAGTATAAGTACATTGGGAAGGGAAATTTTATCTCAAGAATTACCTTTTAACTTCTTAAAAAGATAGAAATGCTCATCTGTCCTCAAAGATGTAGAGCGGGTACGTTAGCGTTCAACCGCTCTATGGTGGATATTCCATAATTGAGGACGGACATTGCCTTTGAATTTTGGTACAGCTTTGACAAGGGTAAGCTTTACGCCTTTCTCTTGAGGTTCGGTTTGGTCCTACATCTCAAGTCTTCACACGGTGTTCGGTTCGATCCTACTAACCGTACTTGGAGTTCGGTGCAATCCTACAATCCAAGCCTTCAACACGGGGTTCAGATCAGGGCTAATCCTGAACCTACTGCGCCCGTTACTCGGGGTTCAGCGTGGTTTTCTGTATGAACCAGCCTACTGCGCCCAAGCCTTCGCATGGGGTTCGGTTTGTGGCCTTGAGGAAGGACCAGCCCTACAACCCATGTTGTCTTCGAATGGGGTTCGGTTTGTGGCCTTGAAAAAGGACCAGCCCTACAACCCATTTGGTCTTCGAATGGGGTTCGGTTTGTGGCCTTGAGAAAGGACCAGCCCTACAACCCATGTTGTCTTTGAATGGGGTTCGGTTTGTGGCCTTGAGAAAGGACCAGCCCTACAACCCATGTTGTCTTCGAATGGGGTTCGGTTTGTGGCCTTGAGAAAGGACCAGCCCTACAACCCATGTTGTCTTCGAATGGGGTTCGGTTTGTGGCCTTGAGAAAGGACCAGCCCTACAACCCATGTGGTCTTCGAATGGGGTTCGGTTTGTGGCCTTGATAAAGGACCAGCCCTACAACCCATTCCACCTCAAGGAGTTACATCGTCAAAACACACGATGTGTGATTGAGATCATCCGTCCTGAGGGGTCTTCATCAGTCCCTCGAGGAGTTACATCATCAACTACAGAATTGGTAGTTAGATTCCTCCGTCCTGAGGTGTATGCGTGTTAAGCTACGGCTATAAATTGCAACACATAAGAAAAGTGAGAATGATAGGGCGGTTAAAATGTATTCTCATTAAGATTGAAAGTACATTACATGGAGAGCGTAGTTGGGGTCATGCCTCGTTAAAACCTTCTTGAGAAAACCCAATGGGAAAAAACTCAAGTAAGGAAAAAGAGTACACGCCGTCTTACCAACTAGCTGTAATAAACACGTAAGTTCTGAGTGTTCCATTTGTTGCGGATTGGAGTTCCATCAAGTTCTTCCATCAAGTTCCATAGCTGTAATGAACTGGTCTGAACCGGGGTCTAGGATCCGGTGTGGGACCAGCCACAAGAATATAGGTGTTTTTAGGGTTTGCACACCGGAATAGTGAGTATCGGATGTATTAATCCGGTCTCTAAATGGGAGATGCCGGTCTTGTTTGTAGCTCCACTGGAATCATCGCCTCAACCCCGTACGTCAACCGGTATGGGGATTCGTTAGTTGAAGAATGAGGCGTGGTGCGGTATGCCCATAAAACATGACATAGCTGGTCAGTCCATCCTCCCTTTGCTTCTCCCAGACGTTTCTTCAACCCCTTTAACACTTCTCGATTGGCTACCTCCGCTTGGCCATTGGTCTGAGGGTGTTCGACAGACGAAAATATCTGGATTGTCCCCAGTCCTTCAAGCAAATCTGTGAACTTCTTGTCTGTGAACTGGGTGCCGTTGTCAGTCACAATCCGCCCTGGCACCCCGAATCGAGCTATGATGTTTTCATACACGAAACGCCTTGTTCGCGCAGAAGTAATGTGCACTACGGGCTCAACTTCAATCCATTTGGTGAAGTAATCCACTCCCACGATCAAATATTTGATACCTCCTGGCGCAGTGGGGAACGGGCCCAAAATGTCAAGGCCCAACTGGTAAAACGGCCAAGGCACAGCGGACGAGGAAAGCTCTTGCGCCGGTGTATGGTGGAGGTTGGAAAATCTTTGACAAGCGTCGCATTTCTTTACAAAATCTGCAGAGTCTTGCTTCACGGTGGGCCACCAATATCCAGCCCTGAGGACCTTTCTCATTAGGCTTCGACTCCCAGCATGGTGCCCGCACTGCCCCTCGTGCACTTCCTCCAAAACCGCTTGAACCTCATCCTCTCTCAAACACAAAAGATATGGGACAGAGAATCCCCTTTTGTAGAGAACACCATCAACCATAGTAAAATATGGTAGCTCCATCTTCACTCGTCTCCTCTCCTTCTCATCAGTGGGAAGTTGACCATCAGCCAGATAGCGAATATAAGGAATGACCCAAGAATCCTCATATGGATAGCTCACCATGACAGCATTCAGAGAAGGGTACAGAGGTATGCTAGGTGATGCCAAAGTGCTTTGAACCACCGTTGTTGTGCTGCCGGGCTGCTTTGTACTTGCAAGTCTTGACAAGATGTCTGCTCTGGTGTTTTCCTCTCTGGGCACATGCTTGAACTCTAAAACTTCAAATCTTCCCTTCAACTCATTAACACAATTCAAGTACAATTGAAGTTGCGGCTCCTTCGCTTGGTACTCCCCCTGGATCTGCGAAATCACCAATTGAGAATCACTACACAGTGTGACTGCTGATGCTCCGATGTCAATCGCCGCACGGAGACTGGCCAAACATGCTTCGTATTCAGCCTGGTTGTTGGAGGTCTTGAAATTGAATCGGAGAGAAATTTCAAGGTGCACACCATCATCACTTTCTACCACAACACCTGCTCCACAACCTTTGCCATTCGACGATCCATCAACGTAAATGGTCCAATGTGCTCAAGGGATGGCAGGGTCCGCCCCAGTCATCTCCACAACAAAATCAGCCAACACTTGCGCCTTGATGGCTCCTCGAGGCTCATACGAAATTTCAAATTCAGACAACTCGATAGACCATTTTATCATCCTTCCGGCGAGGTCTGGCTTGCTAAACACTGAACGGAGAGGCAAATCCGTTCTCACCAGTACTGGGTGCGCGTGGAAATAGGGCCTCAACCGTCGTGATGCCCACACGACTGCTAGAGCAGCTTTCTCAATCTTCTGATACCTTCCTTCCGCCCCCTGAAGCGTCTTACTAGTAAAGTACACTGGCCTCTGCCCTTCAGGGGTTTCTTTAACCAAGGCCACGCCTAGGGCTTCATCAGAGATTGCTAAATACAAGATCAAAGTCTCACCAGGGTCAGACTTAACTAAAATTGGTGGACTCGAGAGAACGGCCTTGAGTTGCTGGAAGGCTTGTTCTTGCTCCTCTCCCCATTCAAAATTCTTGTGTTTCTTCAACGCCTTATACAGGGGAAGGGATCTGTGTGCTATTTTGGGCATGAAACGAGCCAGAGCGGCTACCTTCCCATTCAATGATTGGACTTCCCTCAGGCTCTTAGGGCTCTGCATATCCAAGATTGCTTGACACTTCCCAGGGTTAGCCTCAATACCTCGCTGGGTCAACATGAATCCCAAGAATTTCCCAGCTGGAACGGCAAAGGTGCATTTTAAGGGGTTTAACCTCATGTTGTACTGTCGAAGCCTAGTGAAAACTTGGCGCAGATCTTCAATGTGGTCTCCTCCAGCGGGCGTTTTGGCTATAATATCATCTATATAAACTTTGACCAGCCTGGTGTGCATCCCTTTAAAGACTTTGTTAATCATGCGCTGATAGGTAGCGCCGGCGTTCTTCAATCCAAAAGGCATGACGGTGTAGCAGAAAACACCGCGGTCATTGATAAAGGCAGTTTTCTCTTGGTCTCCCTCCCACATCGGAATCTGGTTATACCCCGAATAAGCATCCATGAAATTGAGGTACTGGTAACCAGATGAATCATCCACCATGCGATCAATGTTGGGCAGGGGATATGGATCCTTGGGGCAGCAACGGTTAAGATCCATATAATCTGTGCACATTCTCCATTTGCCATTAGCTTTCTGCACCATAACTACATTAGAAAGCCAAGAAGAGTAGCGTATCTCTCTTATAAAGCCCACTTTCAACAACTCCTCTGTCTGCTCACAAGCTGCCCTCTGCTTCTCCGGTCCCAACCTCCTCTTCTTCTGGGCCACCGGTCTTGTTTCAGGGTACACAGCAAGCTTGTGGCAACAGAAATCAGGGTCCATCCCAGGCATATCTGCTGCTGTCCATGCGAAAAGATCCTTGAACTCCTGCAGAAGGGCTAATAAGCATTGCTCCATAGCAAACTCCAGCTTATCATTGATGTGCGTGACCTTCTCTGGGGAATCCCCTAAGACAACATCCCTGGAACCACCATCCGGTGTGGGCTTAGAGGGATTGAGTGGATCAATCTTCAATTCCGCTCTGGGGTCCAGATCAATTAGACTGACAGACCCTGCCACTGTTCCTCCGTCGTTCAGCTTCCTCTTCTTGTTGAATGCTTCCAACTTGACCATGTTGAGGCTCAGGTTATAACAATATCGAGCCATCTCCTGATCACCACGGAGAGAGGACACACCGTTGTCCTTGTCAATGAATTTGATCAAGAGGTGAGGAGTGGATACAATTGCTTCCATCGCATTCAGTGTAGGACGGCCTATGATACCGTTGTATGGGGATTCCACATCAATCACTAGAATTCTTGACTTGACTGTTCTCGCTCCAGGCTCTCCTTCAAAAGAAATCAGAGTGTCAAGATACCCCTTGGTGGGTTGCTTGGCTCCATTAAACGCTGTGAGTTCTTGCGTGTAAGGTTGTAAATCTGCATCATTGAAACCCATTCGTTTGAAACAATTATAAAAGATAACATCACAAGAACTTCCCTGATCGACGAGGATCCTCTTGACATCCTTGTTGGCTATGACTGCCACGATAACTACTGCATCATCACCTCCTGGAATTGTTGAGCCAAAGTCATCATCAGTAAATGACACCATCGGAGCTGCCATACCGTCCCTGAAAGGGCGGTTATCCCTTGGTTTGCCCTGGACAGACAGAATCAACCTGTGGTGATTCTTTCGTGCTGTGATTGACGCTCCTCCTCCCACAAATCCTCCAGCTATCATCTCAATCACTTCCCGTCTGCCCTGCCTCTGCTGCTGGGGCATGTTATTTTGTTGGGCACCTCCAGCAATCACTACTCTCTTCTGCTTTTCAGCTGCAGTGAACTTCCTTGCTGGATTACGTGTATTATCATCTTCGTCATCAGGATCTCTACTCCTTTTTTCCATCCTCTGAGGCTCGTCTACAGATTTCTCCTTGAACAAATACTGCTTCAGCTTTCCTTCTCGAATGAGAGTTTCCACCGTATTCTTTAATGCCTTGCACTCATCAGTATTGTGTCCTGTCTGTTCATGGAAAGTGCAATACTTGCGTGGGTTACCACCCCTCTTGACTGGGGATGGTTTCCTTATACCAAAGACGTTCAACGTTGGCCAACCAACCTCCCTCATGATTTGGGAGTGCCTGGTGTTCAACGGAGCATAGTTGTTGAACGATGATACACGCCTATCTCGTGGATGCGGGCAAGCGTTTACAAAGTCTTCTCTAAAGGCATGCTTCTCAGGTCTCACTCTCTCCTTTTCTCTCCGTGGCTGCTGAGTGGGTGCTGAAGGCTTCATTCTTGTTGCGGTTGCCTCCAGATGCATCTCTATGCCCACGTATTTGGAAGCTTTCCTTCGAAACTCCTCGAAGGTTGTTGGGGGGCTCTTTGCCAAAGATAGGGCAAAGGCTGAACCAGGCTGAAGAGCTTCCACTACAATATAAAGTTGTATGGCCTCCGTGAGGTTGGGGACCAAAGCTGCCTCCTTATAAAACCTTTTCAAGAACTCCTTAAGAGTTTCAGTTTCTCCCTGCCTTATCTGGGCCAGGGTGTGAGAAGTTCTTGGGATATCCCTAGAGATGACAAAATGGCTTTCAAATGCAGCGGCCATTTCCTCCCAAGAGTCTATAGATCCTGAGGGTAAACTTTTAAACCAGCTGAGAGCCTCCTCCGTTAGCGTTCTTGGGAACATCCTACACATAACATCTTCATCTGCTCCCAAATACATAGCTTCATACACATAAGCATCCAAATGCTTAGTGGGATCGGTTTCTCCATTATACTTCCCTATCGACAGTGGCTGAGTTGTTTGCAAATGTTTCGGGATGGCAATGCTCATCAGCCTTCTTGAGAAAGGGACACTGAGCTTGTACGTCCCTGAAGTCACCACTACCTGCTCCCTTCTCCTGGTACTGACTCTATCATCAGAGTCTTGAGTCTGCTCTCTCTCTTCATACGTGGGGATCTTCGAATACTGGAGGGCTGTAGACCTGCCCCTTGCTGATGCGTGGTGAGTCTCTTCTGCATGGGACGTTACCCTGTCCCCAGCTTCTCCTCTCTCCCACTTCAACTCCATCAGCTCCTCCCTGAGTTGCCTGATAACCTCATCGCGAGGGTCAGGCGTTTGCACTTGCACCATCCTCCGGGTTTGAGTTACAGGGGACTCGAAGACAAGTCTCCTTCCAGTCTGTTGATGGGTCACATCCTCCACGTGACCATCAACGAAATCTCTCCCATCACCTTCCATCGTGACAACCAAACTTCTGCGAAAATGGGAATAACTCTAACGAGTCCCACTGGGCGTGCCAATGAACTGGTCTGAACCGGGGTCTAGGATCTGGTGTGGGACCAGCCACAAGAATATAGGTGTTTTTAGGGTTTGCACACCGGAACAGTGAGTATCCAATGTATTAATCTGGTCTCTAAATGGAAGATGCCGGTCTTGTTGTCCTGGAGATCCTTCACACCAGCGTTTCGCGTTGCAGGGGGGCGAAAGGTGGTGCCACCTGTGAAGATTCTCCGACGCTCAAGTTAGAAGAGTGTAAGAACTCAGTGAATGCTCAAGCGATGCAATAGTAAAGTGTAAGTTAGAACAACGTAACCTAGCATGTGTATTGAAATGAGCTATTTATAGTTGAACGTAGGAAATGAATCATTGGGTGCAAGTGGGCCCCTTGGTTCTGATAGCGTGTGAAGTGTGTCAATCAAAGTGGCTCAGTACTCAGAGTGTGTCAGGGGGGTAGGTCAATTATCAGAGTACGATCCCATAGGAAGAAGAGAGGATAATCACCTTTCCGCATAATCTGCTGACACATGTACTTGCTTTCTGAGGCCATTGACGTGACATATTTTGCAACATACAGTATCTTCGCTGATAAGTTATTAGGGGCTCTTATCTGGCTGTGACTGAGAAACTAACAGTTATATAAATGTTCTGTGAAAATGAACAATGATCTGTTATAGAGAAAATAAGTGGGGCGGTTGTGAGATGAGAACGGAAGGCCAGACATCGGATATCCGGTGTGGTAATGTTGAACCAGGACACCGGTTTTCCTTACATGAGGTGACTCTGACGTCACAAGATCGGGGGCCGGTATCCAGACCGGATTAACTTTCATGAATATTATTTATATCATCATCATCAATCACATATCAATATCATATTTCCTACTGCATCTCATGCATAGGAATCATCACAAATACATACATCACATATATAATTCATATCTCATATAAATTTAATATCAATGCCACTCACCTATGAACGGAAAACACCATATTTCATAATATATCACACATAGTACATATATTTCAGGATTTCTCATTGAAGATAACAATATTATCCTGATTCCGTTCATAAACTATACATTTAAAATGTAACGCTCTCCCTACCTGGAATAAAGAATTCCAGCAGCTCCTCAGATTATTGGATAGTATCCAATCACAGTTCAGAAGTTCTGACTGGAATTTCCAGCTCTGAACTAGTCCAAAGCTTCTTCGTGAAAGAGAAGAAGTGAAGATTAATTTCCTCTTTGATCGTTAATTTCCAGTAAAGATTGGAAAAGAAAAGGATTAAAGATGATGTTTTACATTTTCAAAGTTCCAAGCTAATCCAACAGTAGAAGTTGATATAAATCGTTTAAGAAAAAATACGTGAACGAAATGAAGAAGTCTGATACACGTATCTTTAAATGATGAGGAAGAAACAAGATATTTAAAGAAAAGAGGATAGGACAACAGAGAGGGTTCCATACTTAGAAAAATCAAATAAAAGAATCTGCTAGAATTTAGAAGAATAGAGTGACATGGAAAAGCCTCAATAAATGAAGTAATTATTAATTCCGACTCTGTTTCAGTATTTTGGGCATATTCCTCCTTCCGATAAAAATTCGTCAGAGCCTCTTCTGATCAGAATTACTTCACTTTGAGAAAATTCACTCGGTAATGTTTCTGCATGAAACACTCAGTCATAGCCTTTCTTTCCTCGGAAGTGACCCACTCGAAAATGGCTCACCCGGAGATACCTTCAGAAATATCTCACTCGGATATATATCTCTGCCCGAGTCAAAGCCTTCACTTGCGTCACTCAGAAGTCTTACATCCAAAAAGATCACTCGGAATAGAAGTTCAGTCCTCTCAGAAATTTTTCCACTTGGGAATATCACTCGGATTCGAAGACAATCCCAAAGACGAACTCGGGCACAAACTCTCGGCAATCTTTGAATATCGACCCGAGCATGAATTAAATGAAGGGTTCACCACTCAGATATTTACTTCCCCCGGAAACTATTCACTCAGAAACGTACTCGTTCGAAGTTAAAGTCTTTCTCTGTCTAGAAGTACTTCCCCTGGAAAGACTCACTCGGTATGCCTCAATCGGTGCCGTGCCACACGGGAATCAGAAATGTTTCACTTGGTGCTCTCCCACTTGGAAATGTCTCACTCGGCGCCATCCCACACAGAAATCGAAAATATCTCACTCGGTATCTTCCCACTCGGAAGTGTCGCACTCAGAGACACCCCACTCAGGAAAGTTGCACTTAACTCGGAAATACTCCACTCGGGAATTTACTACTTAGAAATATCTCGGCCCGAGAAGTACTCATCCGAAATCAAAGCTTTTCTTCGCTCAGAAGTACTTCTCTCGAAAACGTTTCACTCGGAGACGTTTCATTCGGAAATGAGTCACTCGGAGACACTCCACTCAGATTTACCTCACACAAAAGTGTCTCGTTCGGACTTTCTTTACTTGGAAGTGATTCCCTCGGTCATGCCTTACTCGAAAACATCTTAACCTTTCTTCACTCGGAATCATATCCATTTCTTCACTCGGAAGGTCTTGTCTGAGACATAATTCACTCGGAAATTCTCCACTGATCCTTAATAAATTATTTTTCTAAAATTTTAAATTTTAGGATGTTACATCATACATAAAAACCGCATAGGTAATTCATGAGTCATCATTTACATACAGCTTCTCCATATATAATAAATTTTTCTGGAAAATAAAATAAAATTCCTATAGCACTATCTCTCGGGATCAGCGTTGGTAGTTTCACCTTGAGGGACCCCCCACCCACAACTTTTCCCACATCCGCATGTGCTACTCCTTTCGTAGTAGGTTTTGGTTCAGTGACAGCTTCCGGCTCAGTGACGACTTTTGGCTTAGTGGTAGTGTGGCTCGTATCCTTATGTGCCATTCCCTCATCATTATCAGAATCAGGAAGATCAACAATCTGACCATCCATTACAATTTTAAATGGATCAAGCCCCTCCTAATTAAGGCTGAAAGTCAGATTCAATACCATAATCTGCTCACGGCATAACTCAAACACAATCATATACTTTTGAGTAACTTAGGTTTCAAGTGCCACTATGTGGGCCTTTGACTCTACTTTTTCCTCTTTCTGCTTTCCCTCGACAATCTTCAGCTCTTCCTCAGTTTTCTAAAGTTTCCCCTTCATACCCTTTTTCATCATGGGCACAATGCCATACGACTCTTCCACCGTACCAAGTCACCCCTCCCAGTAGACATGCCTTTCCTCGCCTATGGATAGTTTAGACTTTGCCAGAGCGTAACCAGATTGAGCAGTCTCTAAATCAGTCTCTAGTCTAGTTAAATCATCCTTCAACTTGCCCACAACCTTCATCGTATCCCACAACTACAGGGATGATAATTTACTGGCCCTCTTCAGGGATTCATTTTCCCTCTTCAAGGATGTATTCTCTACCCTCAAAGCCTCTAACTCATTCCCCTGAGCATAAAACCACTTCTCCACATACCTAGTCATGGAGGTATCCTGAAGGTTGAACATCTAAACAACTTGGCACATAGCCACAACATTTGAAGCCCCATACTTCTCCTCGTCCTCTTTGAATAACACAGTCTTATCTACAAATCGAGGAACCGCAAATCGAGCATCCCATAGCGAGTGAGCCGAATTCTAATCAAAACTTAGAGATCCATTCATAAAAGCCTCCTAGTGACGCTCGACGGTCTCCGTCTCACTAGGCAACAAGCTTGCGATCTTTTCAGCGGTAAGGGAATCGGTAGACTCCCTAAAAGCCCTACTCTGGGTCACAAGGGGCTCAGTCTCCCACTCAGGGCTCTCAGAAACTAGAACGATCCCTAAAGCAGTCTCTGTCTGGACCTCAGCCTAGGCAGTTGCGGGTGTAGTACTCTCCACCGCCCCTCGGGTTTCGCTCTTGCACTACTAGCTCACCTTGACAATGTTTCTTCATCGTATGGCCCGACTCCCTATCCAACCGCGACCCTGTAAGTACTACAGTAACTAGTTTAGCCATAGTAACCACAACAGTTGTAGGATTATTTCCTCAGGCAGCAGGTATCTTTTCTTTCTTGGTACCTCTTTTCTTCATGACAACTTTAGGATTGACTCTCAGTTAGCATTTCTTCAAATCTTTCAATGACAGATTTTAAGGGGCCATGTCATCTGCATGCACATAAAGAATAAGCAAAAAACCAAGTTAGAGAAATCAAACTAACAACAGAAGAGTAGACTCTACTTACGTATCCAGGCGGCCAAGGCGCTCAGATAATGCGACAGGTAAATCAACGCCTGTGAACTGAAATACAACTTTACATCCTTAAGAAGAAATTTTATGTCTGACCTCTCGTAAAGAGACAGATCCTCCCAAGACACTCAGAATCGAACTGGCGAATGGGTCCAATAAAGGGGAAACTGGGGATGAGGGTCAGAGTAATGCATAAAATCCTCCCCAGGTAGATCGAGGCTGACTTGAATCTTGAAATACCCAGTCTTAAATTCTTATACGACTAATTAAAGGCCTAAATTAAGTTATGATGGGCCACCCATTTCAGAGAAACCTACCCCATAGACACCTCTGCCTTTAGGATTTGGCATTAAAGAAATAGAAAAAGAGGGGTACAGATGGAGGACAACTAAACTGCTCAAACAACACTTCAAAAGCCTTTACGAATGCCCACTTATTAGGGTGAAGTTGAGTGAGGGCAATGTGTATAGGCAAGAAAAAAAGGTTTATACGAAGGTAAAATCCAGCTCACTTGGATCGGTACGCTCAGGGCAGACCCGATCCGTCGATAAACAACTAACACACTCCATATTACAAGCAAAGATGGAGTGGTTAAAGGTTCCCCCTCCCACAACTCAGATAAGAACAAACACATCTCTTGGATTTTTTTTACTCAGATCAGAACAAATGCATCTTTCAAATTTCCTTATACTCAGAAAAGCTACTTTCAACTCAGTCCCGTTCACAAGGGTTGGGAAGGTCACACCACCTAACCATAAGGTGCCCAAACTCAATTCATAAAGGCACTTAGTCACTCAGCTTGAGCTTTGCTCAAATGCTTATGACTAAGAGGCTCCTGTTCCCCCACGATTGGTAGTGAGGCACATGTTGTTCCCTCCACGCTCGATAGCGTAGCACGTGCCCTCATCCTCTGTCTACTAGAATGTAGGAGATTCAGAACTTACTCTTCACCCATGACCATAACCAAGTACGACGATCCCAGTGAAGCGGTTACCCCCGACCCCGATTCCTGTAAATGGCCTTGAAGCCCTCTATTGTAATTTAAGTGACACATTTCAATAGAGAAGAGATATATTTTTGGTTAATCTAGGGCAATTACTCTAGCTTTCTGTGATATCAACAATCTATTTGTGAACAATCATAATGTCTTTGTTGATATAACTTTTACTAACTAGTCATACATGGAAGGAATGTACAGAATCAGAGTCAAACGCAAGTGGGCAACTTGTTAGCTACCTCCTTAATCTCTTTATTTCCCTCTGTAATTTCTTTATTTCTCTTTTGCGGATTCACCCAGTGTGTCCCATCAATCCCAATTAGAATTGACTCAAAAGTTTACGTGTTTATAATACCAGACTCCCATTGAGATAGTGTAAAATAGAGAGTGAAAATAGTGTAAAATAGAGAGTGAAAGGAGCATTTGACACTGGTTGTTCAAGGAGTATCTTGCACCCTTGACATCAGTCAAAACATAATATAGATACAAATTTTGTTGTATGTGAGTTTTAATATGATGCATTTGTGGACATGGGTAGTAAATTTACATACACATGTTGAGGTGTAGTTTTTGATTCTACAAAAAAATTTTATGGACCAATCATTAAACCGGTAAAGACACCGATTCAAGCAAATCGTAATCCAACCATAATTGTACCGGTAGTATTAAAGAATTGACTCAGACCTCACGGTTCAACCCCATACCAGTTTGATTTTGATAATAATGCTACTCCAACATATTAGTAATATAGGTCTACCATTGTGTTGGTGAACACTTATGGTGTGATTGAAAGAATTATGCAATAACTATGTATTTAAGGGAGTAAATACTTGTGCTTTACTTCCTTCTTTTTAATAGTAATATTATTTTAAAAAAACTAGAGTAGTGTTAAACAATTAATTTAACTAATTTTAAATATCATAATAGAAATGTATCCTTTTTAATTGTTGAGGAATCCAATTGATTTTCAGAACCAATAAGGAGAAGTTGAAAATTTAGTCTATAATTTTAATGTATCAATTATATATAATTAATGTAATTAGGATGAAGAAAAATAAGTAAAAATTATGAAGCTCAATAAATATAACAAAGTTATATATTGACCAACACCACCACATCAAATCAGCATGCAACAAGTATTTATTGTACTTTATCAGGGTATTAGCTTTACATCAAACTTTGTAAATCCTCAATTTACCATGAGTTGGGTTTCTTCTTGAAATTATGTATTTATTTTAGCTGTATTTTTTAGTTAAACGCTATGTATATGTATTTATTTTTATTTAATGTATTTTAATATATTTATATATTTCTTATGTGTTAATAATAATTAAAAAATTAAAAGGGATACATTTGGCTTGGGATTGCCATGTCCCATTTTATATCCCAATATGGCATGGGACATTAGCATGACATGTATAGCTTTTACATGGAAAAAAAAATAACGTGGAAGCACATTGGAGCCCCATGCGTCCTTTTTTTAATGCATCCCACATTGTTTTTCATAATAATAATAATGCTTATGATATCGATAAATGCATTCTTTTCTACTGTTTTGCACAAAAAAGATATAGAATTGTTGAAGTCTTCTCTGTGCAACAGTGCAAGGATTACAATTAGATCCATGTATATATGTTTCTCCCACAAATAAACTTTTACCTCTTTTTTTCTAATTTTTTTGCACCTCTATCTTCTACATTTTCATGTATGTGTGCCACTTATTTTTAGTTGCACATGTGGCGGGATTAAGTTACCGTGCTTCTAAATTATTATGACATTATACTTGTTTCCAAGGAATCAACTATCTCTTTTAAGTTTGATTTATCCATGGGATTGAAAAAGTCTTAACAAAGTGTAAAGGAGTAGGGCCATGTGAGATTAATGCAATATATTTTTAGCATGGTTGATAAGTGTAACAATTGTGTAATAGTCTACACTAAGTTTCAAAATCTGCATTTTGAGTTTGAGGTTTCACTTCAATTTTTTTTTTTTCAAAGAACACCTTCATCTTTATAAGATTCCTTCTTCATGATTAAAGTTATTGCACAAGTCTTCTTTTATAGCTATGATTCTTTTTGTTTTCTTGGAAGACATATGTAGCTACTGTCCATCAGATGATCAAACTTATCGATGGTAAAATATTCCTTCTTGATTATTAATATTTTCCATCAAATATATATAAATCAATAGTCATTATTTATTAACTTTCCCGTTACTAAAATAGAGGGGATTTGTTGTTGTTATTAAGTTATTAAAATTGAGAATGAGACTGGTTTTATGATTTCTATTTTAAGTGTAAACAGAAGGTGTAGACCGTTGATGGGAAGAACTACTATGTATAGTTTCATCGATATATTACTCTTTTTTCTAGATATTTTTATAATCAATTTTATGCTCAACCTTTTATCATTTAGTTGGTTTGAGTTGTTATAATTGATGTTATTTGTCCTATATATAATAATAATAATAATAATAATAATAATATAGTTGTATACGTGATGATTGGTATAATTTTCGTAGACATCTCCAGCTTCACTCTACTGATATCATCAAGTTCCAGTTCCATACTAACCTACATGAATTGTTTGTCAAAGTGCAGCTCCACTAAATTCAACAACGACAATTTCAAATTCTAATTCCACAATAACCTTCATGAAGTGTTTGCCAAAGTCCAACGAAACTAAGCATGTTTTTGTTTTAAAGTTGAACGGAGTTTGCAAGTGAGAGAAAATATATCCTATGGTTAAATGAAGTTTTGACTATCTCGAATGACATAATAGATTAATATTAACATTTAGATTTTTTCTTTTTCTAAACTTTGTTTTCCTAACTACATACCAAACGGACCCTAAATTCAGCGGTTAGTGGGCACAAGATTATATTTCACTATTTCTTTAATTTTTATAACCTTTGCATTTTAATAAACTTTCTATTTTATACACTTATATAAATTTATTACACGATCACCCTTTTTGCATTTTAATTCTCATATACATTCTTAGATAAATTTCTTTATATTTAATTAAATTTAGTATATTTAATACAGATTCAGTATTTCTTTATGTAAATTTAGAATAATATTTTCAAAAATCATCTAGCTCCGCGATATAAGTAATATTGAAACATTAGCCTGTAACCTTAAACGTATCAGGAACAAAATACTCTAATAAATCAGGCAACAAATAAACAAAACAAAAAACAGATTTGCAACCATGTTGAAGTATATAACATTTGTTATTCCAAATTTAGCCAAAATAAATAACTAGAAAAGTCTCAATAAAAACAAAATGCTATGAATAGCATAAAGACAATAAAATTAATGAATAACTATGCTTTTCCCTAGAGTAAATCCTATCTTAATAAACTCCTAAAACCTAATTCAGCAGAACTTTTTATTCTAAAGAAAAACAGCATTAACGATTCTCATTTCCCTTCGTTGACCTCATCGGTTAACAAGTGTGCGAGACCATTTGTTAGAGCTGATCTTGAGATCAAGCATGCTTTCAAAATGCAAAGACCCTGCACCAATTAGCAACATTATTATAAATTAAAGGAGCAAGTGCCCCCCAAGACAAAAATTTCAAATACACAAAATTAATCAGGATCATACAATAAAGCTTATAACATTTAGATTTTACTAATTACCTCCTTGATCCCTAGAGAAATAGACTTCTCCTTCAAGTCACTGAAAGGAGTTTTGAAATAATCAAGTAAAGATATAGCTGAAATTGGAGTCATAGGAGCCAAAACCAAGTCATCTGTAACCATGAACAATGCTGGTCCCTTAGCATAACCCATAGAAGAACTACCACTTGTAGGTGACTTTGGATCTACTAATTTGATGGTTCTACAAACTGCATCATCTCCAGGATCATTAGTTAAAAAGTAACGGTTACCATGGAAAACTTTTAAACCACGACGAGGATACTGACGATAAAAGAGTTCTGAAGACTGTTGTTCATGAATTGGAAACATCTGCTTGCTTATATTGAAGTGTGAAGCAAGGCAAGGATCAACAAGCTTGTTCTTCACTCCACGTGAAATTAAATATTTACACTGATCTAAATAAACTATGCTCTTGTACAATCCATCAATGTTGCCTACAGAAGAAGATCCTTTTAACATACGTAAAACTGCTCCCAAAGGGAAAGTGAGAAAACTAAAAAGAAAGTCAGCAAAATCTTCCTCCCCTTGAACAAACAATATCTTCCCATCTGATTTTCTCATAACTACCTTCACCTTTATATGAATACCAATATTCTTTTCTGCAACCACATCACCAGAGAAAAAACTTGCCTTCTCCAATGTTGGTGTCTTTTCTAAGAACAAGCCGGTCAAAACTGACTTGAAGAGCAAAGAAAACTTTAGCAGATCAAGTACCTGTACAAAAGAAAAACAACAGTGAAATAAATGAACTAAGAAAAATATTTAAATTCAGCATAACTATGTTTTTGTTCACTTTAAGCTTAGACATGATAGAGCCAAAGAATTGTATGAATTTTTATCAAGTGGCAAAGCTCAATTAAGATTACTTCTAGTGGATGATATATGTTCAGATGCTCTTGCTTCTTCCGATGTGATTAAAAAAAATTATAAAAGAGGGTAAAACTGAAATTTAAAAACCTTTTTCTTGGTGACATTTACTGTCATTTCCTGCACTGAACTTCTGTTTTTAATTCCACAATTCAGGAGTTCACGAACGCTTGTATGCAGGCAGTTTGGCATGACTACAAGATCATCAGTGATGATAAAAGTTGAACCGGTGTTGACAAACCCTGTGGCTTCAAAGGCGTTTCCTGCATTTGTTTTCAGAGGAACTGGACGGTCCAAAATATCCCCACACGTACATCTTGCATTGCTGAAGGTACTCAAGGTGCAATATGCATGCTTATTTTTACATACCAAGTACTCTGTAGGCCTAGTGTCATCAATGTTAAGTTTCATACTTTTGCATTCACCTTCAGCTGAGTTCCTTGGTTGCAATAGCATTTCCTTACAAGTCTTTGTCCACAGACAGTTTTCATCAAGATTTTCCACACTTTGATAGAGTGTGTTGAGACAACCAACTCTAACAGGTCCCAATTCTGATTGCTTCTGAACAAGTCTTGCAATGGTTCCCAATGGCAATGTTAAGAAGCTAAAGAGAACGTCCACAAATTCCTTCCCTGCCTCTGCAAATATGACCTTGTTCGTCTCCCTGTTTATGAGAAGTTTCAACGACACTTGCTCCTCCTCTGTTTGAATCACACCCATGGCAGCACCTAACAACCAAGAAACAATAGAACCACTAAATTCTATGGAAGTTAAGAACTTTAGTTTCCAAACTTGAAACGAAAATGCAAAATGATTGGTTCAGATTCTCGATTTCTTTCTCTTCATTTCCTTTTGTTTCTTTCTCCCTTATCTATGTACTTTTCTCACACTTAAATGTATATTAAGGATAAGTTTCGTTATACAATTTGGTTGGTCAAACCGTTAAATCTTAAACTCAAAAATAAATTTTATGGTCAATCAAAATTTTGACTATCTCAATCCTTAAATTTTTTTATTTTTCCAACTCTATTTCCCTTACTCCAAACCAAAGAGTCTTCGGAATAACACTAACAAGTGATGTATGCAAGTTGCATTAACAATCCAAAATAAAAAGTTTTATCCAAAAACGACATTAATCTTTACTCATTTAAAGTAATTCTACGTAACTTTTCATAAAAAATAAGTTACTTTTATTTTCTCAATAATATTATCTTAAATGACTTTCTTATATTATTAAGATATTATTATTTATGTTTTACCTTATAACCAGACATCATCTATTATAATTAATGTAATAAATATTTTTTTTCATTCGTTATTCAAACAATCAATATAAAATGTTAAAAAAATATTTTTTATATTGTTTATTAAAATAATTAGTATAAATATCATTGAAGAAAACACCTTGGTTAAAATTTTTAAATGTAATTAATTAAGTGATGTGGTACATTGAAAGTGGTGGGAAAAAAATGAGACATAGTGGGGAATAGTGATTTTAATCCCTTAAATAAACCCCTTGATTACTCCTTTATACTTCCTCTCCCATAATTATTGTCATTTAAGTTTTTATATATATTTAAAATTATTAAATATATAGTTATATTTGAATTAATATAAACTAAAATACATTCATGTAATTCTATTGTTTTATTAATAATAAATAATATATCAATTTTTTAAATTTTATTCATTAGTTAATAAGACAATATGAGAGATATATATTAGTTAGGATAGGAAAATATAAATTAATTACAACATTGAAATTCTAAAATAATAAAAGTTTTGAGAAAAAAAGACTAAAATGATAATAGTTATAAGATGGAGAGGGTATATTTTATTATAAATATTAATTAAATTGTAAAAATTATATAAATTTGTAAATACTAATAAATGTATATTCCTCGATGAATATTTAACCAAATATATCCTAAAATTTAATCACATTTTTTTTTATTAAAATGTGAACAATAACATGAAAAAAACCCTTTATCCTAAAAAAAAGATTAACGTATGCAACTGCCAAATATTATAATTATATGTAACTATGCAACTTTTTAAATGCAATATTAACATTTAAAAGTTCATTTAGGAAAAAAAAAACTTACAAAACTTAATGCTTGCATATGTTAACTAAATAGCTGCTGCATACGTTAATTTTAATAAATAAATAAATACATGCTCATATATAGTATCATTTCACTTTTCAATTTTACTCCGACTATATCTACAGTGTTGGCATTTACATTTTTTTCATAATGGTAGTTAAAAATTTAATTTAATGTTCTTAAAAACTTTTATAAATTTTTACCCAACTTTTAGGTTGAGCCCATGTTGCTCCAAATTCTCTCTCTGTATAAGTACTAAAAAAGATCTACATGAGTTGGTCTCCAATGAAAAGAAATGAAGCTATCAAAGTTACTCTTGAAAGAGCAATTAATGATTGAGATAATCATAACAATGTTTTTAAGATATCGGTTAGCAGGTCTAATTCTCAAATGTTTTTTTTTTTTACCTGTCATTAACTGAAACTTCACTTCATATATTGAACCTGTTATGTTTAAGAATTTATTGGTATTTTCAGAAGAACAACAACCAATGCAATAAGAAAGAGTATTCGATATGAACTGAGAAACAAATTTATCGAACCAAATGGTTCAGTGTGGGTGCTAACCTCGAAGTCTTAAGAAGTTTCTGTGGTTATATCAACGTCTGCAAAATCAAGATGAGTGTGACTTTCGTAAAACGACACTACAGGCAGAAGAAATAGTAGAAAAGCTCATGTTATTAATGAATACATTCAGTGTATCTATATATAGAGAAGCAAAGCCTGACTTTGTTACAACAGAATTAAACAATAACAAATAAACCAGTTCAAAGATACTACTAATAAGGTAACAGCTGTGAACATAGTAGAGACCAATATCAAGTTAATATATGTAACATTATTATCTGATATAATATTAAGTTAGATTTTATGTTATTGTTTTAAAATAAAAATTAGAGTTTCAGCTCTTACCACAATCAGGTAATTTATATTATTAAAATGTTAAAATCTTATTTCCCTACAAGAAAATATGTGTGTTTATTTTTTTTAAAAAAAGTTGTCACTAATTTTTATTGGAAGCAAACATAGTTATTGAAAATTGAGTGAAGGTGACTCAGAAATGTTTAAATCATACTTTTAAATAAAAAATTTAATTTTAATATTGAAGAAATAAAATTCCAACAATTCCAAAACAAATACTTTATCTTCTGTTTTTAATTTAGCATTTTAGTTCAATAAAATATTTAATAATTTTTACTTTATTAAATGATAAAGATTATTATTTTAAGAAGAAATATTTTTGTATTATTAGAGTAGCTGATGACATTTTCTAATTCAAAACTATATGAATATATGATTCATAAAATTATGGCATTTAAGATGTGAGTATAATATTTTTAAATTAAATACTAAAATATAATATTTGACAATGGTAAAAATAATTTATTAAACTCAAGTTGCATTCATATATAAAAAGATTACAAAAACAATTTGAACTATTCGATATGGAGATATAGTTCTTTTGGTGTCAAAATATGGAGATAGTATTTTTATTGTCAAAACCGGTTTTATATATTACATCGACCTAATGATGATCCAATACTATCTCTTTCGGGGAATCGTGAATCTCTATGTTTGATTTTTGGTTATCACATCGGTCTAACACATTGAGGGACGAAAAAGGTATAAGGACACTTTGACGCTCCACTCAAGTTTGAGAGCTCAAGTGTAACTTAGAGGATGCAATACCTTGATGAGTCATAAATGAAGAGTATTTATAGATATGAGTGATAGTTGACTCTTATGTGACATTGTGTTAGTATGATTCCAAGAATCACCGAAAAAGCTGACACATAAATAGACATTCCTCACATCCTTTGCAGGTTAGTTACCAGTATGCCCCCAGCAAATCTATTAGGCTTGTCATAATACCAGTCTACAGGGACATTAATCACGGGATAAGGGGGTCTTTCAGTATCATTATGAGTTTCATGTGGATGTTTCTTCACAGTTTTTACATGAATCGATGTTGGAGTCTATGGGTCAGTGGCACAAATCACAATTATTAAAAAAATCATTAAATTAAGTTATTAATTTATTTATCATGTTCTAGTAAAATTAATATAATTTCATTTTGGAATTCAGTAGTTTGATTTGCTAACATTTTTATACGGTATTATACAAATAATTATTTTTCAACTTTTGTTGGTTAGGAAAAATCAATACAATTATTATTTAATAAATTTGAATACATGTTAGATGTCAATTTTATGTTATTTTTAATGTAAAATTTATCTTTAAATTGATGTTTAATAGCTGATTAATTAACAAAAATGCTTTTACTTTGTTTAGTTTAATATAAGGATAAGATTAGACGAGTACAAATAGCATAAAAATACTCATATCCATACTCACAAGTATCTATTAATATTTGAAAAAGTTATAATAAAAAAGAAAATAACACATAATGTACTAAATATTATATTGATCTATATAAAATAATATAAATTAGTATAATATAATATAAATAAATTTTATCTCATTATAAAATAACAAAAAGTCTTAATATTTAAATATATTACATAAAAATAAATATTTATAAATATGCGATTACCCGTGAGACATGTAGTGGAACACTTATACCCATTCATTTAACAAATACGTGGGTACATGTTGCTGGTATACTCGTGGATACCCACCTCTACGGTTTTTATTTAAAAACCTAGTTTAATAACTATTCTTAACTTACAAAGTACTTTTTTATGTGTTTTGATTAGTTTTTGAGCCTTTTAAAGAGAAAAGAGGAGAAAAAGAGAAAGTACTAAATTTTTCATTCAAACTTCTAACCAACAATTTTAAATTTGCTATTGTCGCTTTATTCTCTATTGGATCAAGTTAAAACATTGACACCATATGCCTGACATCTAGTGCTTGGTCAGATTGAGTATTTGAGTTTTGTATATCAAGCATCAATTCTGACATTGGAGCATAGGCATAAAAAGTTTGGGCTGACACTTGAACATTATCTATTTGACAGTAGCACTTCCCTAGTTCAACTTAAAGGGCCTTTAAAAGGGTTTAGGTTAAAAATTAGGTTATCTTTGGAGTAAGGGAGGCCAAAAGCAATGTGGTGAGACTCTCAGATACCATGTGGAAACTTGAAGATGATGGATCTCTAGTTTTCTTTCCTTTCTCTTAATTTCTTTTGTTCCTTTTTTTATTAAATTCAAAAGACACTTATTTAAATAAAAAATATTTACCTATCAGTAGAGGTAGGAATGACCTTCCTAGAAGTGTCCTTATGTGCAAAAGGCTTATCACGAACACAGACCCTCAAAGTCTATTGAGGGTCGGAAGGACTAGCTAGCATCCAAGTCCCGAGGTGCCTCCTCCTGAGCAATATCTGACCAGAATCCCGTTATCTTAGATGTAATCCTCTCATCAATCATCATTTGAGATAGAGTTGGAGGTTAGGTCATAATCAGTGTCCTTCGGGCCCCGTTCCATTTAGACATATTTTGAATTCTAACACATATGCTTTATATTTAGTTTATTAATTAATCTTTTTAAGTTACTACTTAAAGTGTGAGATTAATTAATTACGAGTTTGTTCAACTTAGATGTTCACTTTAGAAACTGTCTAACTATTACAATTAAAGAAATGGCAAGTCTTTAAGTCTAAACAACTTCATGTTCTAGGATTTTGAGAGTAAATACTTTTCGACCTTTAAGATCTGTTTATTCAAAAAGTTTATTGTCTTAGAGTTCTTTCTTCATCAAGTTTGTGATTGTCAAAACTAATTAAACACAAGAATCACATAACTTATAATTAGGAAACAAAATGAAAAAAAAGATCATAGCATATAAAAAAGTTAAAGAAATTATTAAATTCTACATTGGTTATCAAAGAATTCGATGTAGTTGATTTGAGCATTTACATCGGTTTCTTTAAAAACCAATGCAACATTCACTAGTTACTATCAAAATTGACGTGAGAGGATGGCTTTTACATTGGTTTTAAAGAAAAACTAATATAGAATATCACATTTCACATTGGTTTGCCGTAGAAAACCAATGTAGAAACACAATTTTACGTCAGTTTAAAAACCAATGTAACATGGGGATTTTTGCCTATTTAGGCTTGTTTTTAAAAATAATTATGAAAATGTGTGTGTTTTAAAACAATTTGGCTATCTGGGTGTGTTTAGGATTGGAATTCGTTGGAGGGGAAGACGAAATATTGCATGTTTGCCACGTGGCAAACATACAGAGATCCCTTTGAAAAAAGCAAGGAAAAAACAAGAAATCGCTCATGGATCAGACGAAATGGACTCGAGTGTGTCAGCTGCAGTGGAGCAGGTCTGGAGTTCGGCTGGTTGAAAGACGAATTCACCAGAATTCATCTCATTGGAAGCCAAAAATGTCAGTTGCCAGAATTCATCCCCTTGGTTGGCGGAAATGGGCCAGAATTCGTCCTATTGTTGGACGAAAATGGGATGGAATTCATCCCATGAACGGATGAAATTGGAGGCTTTAAAATCTGGTCCCCACGTGAAACCTTTGCATTTTACTTCTTCTTGCATTTTACTAATTACAGCTTTCAAGTGGTTCCTCCTTCCAGCTTCAAATGGTCCCGTTTAAAGAATTTCAACATTTGAAAGGTATGTTCTTCTTACCTACCAGTTTGAATTTTTTCTGGTTAGTCCTGATGTATTGTTAAATTTTTTTTTGAAATTGTGTTGTTTTTGTAACAATGTATGTTTTATTACATTATTTATTGTGGTTATATATTTTTGTTGATATAGTAATAGTTACATGTTGTTAATATAGCACAAAACAATGAAAATAGTGAAGATAAATAATTGTTTATTTCAAAATATTGATGTTTTTTTTGGCGCTATGCAGTAGTGTGTGAAAATGTTATCTATAAGGTTTTGTTCAATAAAATAAAAAATAATTTTTTTAACACCAATGTTTTTGTTAAATTAATATATTTTGATAGTATTATTTGTTGATATTTTGACAACATATGTTAGTGTGATAATATATTGTACATAATGTGATTTAATGTTAGTGTGAAGGTTAAAATAATGATACTTGATATTTTTACAGATATTTTTGTTGATAATACATTAAAATAAATATAATTTTTAACATTGTTGGCTTGTAAAAAGAATATATTTTTATACTGTAATTTTAGGATATTATGATAATATATGTTAAAATCTTGAATTTTTTAATTGTATAGTTTGTAAAAGTCATATATTTATAATATTATAAATTATATTTAAAATATAACTGTAAAAGTAGAATATTTATAATTATATGATAATGATAATATTGTCTTGTAGGATGGACGCGTCGTCTTCATCTATGAGGATGTCAACTGAAGTAAACCTCGGACCTGAAAACAAATCTCTCCTGAAATTTAAAAATGTACATGTATCCGAATGTATATGGAATGGGAAACCAGACAGAATTTTAAAATGTAGGCGTGCGTTACTTTTCCGTGGCGGGAGAGGCTCTGTTCCAGAAGACATTGTGCCACTGTTACGAAGAGCTGGTTTCCTTGGAATAGCTCAACTACATTTTTTTCAGGTAGAGCCTGCTTTAGTTTCTGCACTTGTGGAGAGGTAGAGACCGGAGACACATACATTTTAGATGCCACCTGGTGAATGCACGATTACCCTCCAGGATGTGGCAGTGCAAGTCGGGCTACGAGTAGATGGTCAACCATTGATAACGAATACATCTGATCGGGATTGGAAGGCAACGGTGCAAAATTTATTTGGTTTGTATCCGCCAGATGATGCGTTTCATTGTGGTTGTTTGAAGATGAAGTGGCTTTCGGATAACTTTGCCACTGTTGATGACCACCTTGGGACTCCACTACAAATGTTGAGATACACCAGAGCTTACATTCTACATTTGATAGGTGGTGTTATATTCTCTGATCAATCCAGTAGTAGGGTCTCTTTGAAGTATCTCCCGTTACTGGAAAACCTTGATACATGCGGCGAGTACAGCTAGGGTTCTGCTGTACTAAGTTATTTGTACCGTGAGTTATGTAAGTCCACGGATTATAATCGGTCATCAATATGTGGTCTACATCTACTTCTTCATGTATAGGCGTAGGACAGGTTTCCTAGTATTGCTCCAAATGTCCCCCCTCTAGACAGACTTCCAGAAACCCCTTATGGTGCACGGTAAATGATGCTAAAATCCTGAGTCATTAACTTGGTGGTGAAAATCTTAGTAAAACAAAATATGACTCTCGGATTTACACTTATGGCAAGCGCACCAGTCGTTAAAATTGTAGAATATTTGATCGTCCCACAGGGATTGTGGTAAGTACCTCAATCTAGGACTAGTACAAGCTGAACCAACACGAAATACAGGTAGTTCATTCGGTTTTTATGATTTTAATGTTTTCTAGTTGTTTTTGGTATTTTCAAAAACAGAGTTAAGATGAATATGAAAAGTGATTAAAAGAAAGCAGGTCAAGATTGCTTCAGCTCACAATTTCCTCAAGAAACAAGCAATTAAGTATAATCGAACTTCACAATCTAGAGGACAATCCGCTTGTGGTTATTCCCTAATTCCTTAGGTGAAAAACACTAATCCTTAAGCAATGAACCTTAATTCCTTAAGTGCTCAATTAACCTAAGAATCTAATGCGAAATTGGAGGTTGAACTCTAACTATTCACCTAAATTGATTAGGCCAGAACTAGTTAGAAAGCTGGAAGTTACCTAAGCTTCAACCATGATTCCTCACTGGCGAAGTTCTTCATCAGTTCTGGATTTGTCAATCCAGCGATTCTGCTCCACTCCTCAGCTTGTTTGCCTCAGGATCTAGAAGTCGATCTACTTGCTCAGAGCTTTAAGACTCCATTGTTCACCTTCGCAATCCCAACCTTAGGGATTTAGAACTCCATTGACTTCAGTTCCATCGAAGGATTGTGGAACGTCATGGAGGAGAGGAATTAGAGAGAGAAAATAAAGTAGTAAGATGTTCGAAGTTTAGAATGAAAAAGAATGTGTTCTATGTATTCTCTGTCTCTGTTTTTCCCGTCTTATTTACAGAGTATGTTCATGAGTATATATAGGCTTCTATCTAAAAACTAACTAACTAAAACTGATAACTTCCAAACCTTAAGTTAACGACTAAACTTAACTAACTAATCACAGCTCAGCTCTTAGCAGATTACAACTCATCATTAGCTAATGTACAACTCAGTGCCAACTAATAACAGCTCACTACTTAAATTATTAAGGTACAAGTAGAAGCGAAGGCAATGGAAGATGGAAACTGCACTGCGTTGAGTGTGTTGTTGGAGGGAAGGAACAGTGTTTAAATTACTGCCTTTATGCTTCAGCTACTGGGTTCTTGCTTGAGCGGACTACACTCTCGCTTGGGCGAATTCGGGAATTGCACTGCAGTGTTGCTTTGTCGCTTAAGCGTTATGGCGAAACTTGGGCGAATTGGAAATATGTAATACAGAATGGCTTTCTCGCTCAAGCGTGATTGCTTCGCTTGAGCTAATTTTTGACCTTCGCTTGAGCGAATTTAACTCTCGCTTGAGCGAGTTGATTATTCAATCGGTATTCTGCAGTTGTCGTTCGGGTTCTTCATGCAATATTCCGAGTCCTTGTTCTCTTTCGGAGTCGGTGTCTTTGAAGTCTCACTCAGTCGGTCTTTGGACTCCTTTCAGTCGGCTTTGTGAAGTCTCACTCAGATTTTTCGAAATCTCACTCGGCTTTTATAATTTTCACTCGGATTTGTCTTCTTTTATCAAGTACGCCCTGTTCCTGCACCATTAAACAGCTAATTGCCTAGCATTTATACGCTGGCTGCTTAGTGAATTTATAAACACTTCAAAATTCCTTAACTAATTAATATTTTCAATCGTTTTCTTACATAAATAAAGTACTTTTGAAATTCATAACTAAAATACGAATTGTTATCAAATTATTAAATAATACTAACAAACTAACCAATAATTACTAAATAATGTTAAATAAAAAGGTGAAATAATTAAGTCTTTTCAAGACTTATCACATCCCCAAACTTAAAACTTGCTTGTCCTCAAGCAAATATTCAGACTTATTAACTACAGCATTTGATCAACACACTCAACCTTTCCTTAACTTAGTTCATACTATAATTATTGAATACCGATCATGCTTTCTTCTTGTAATTTCTAAAAGTATAAAAACTTACACATCCTTTGGAAGACAAGCTGCTGATGCTTTCCTCACTGGTCGGTGTTTAACTCTTCTCTCGGTGTGTAAGGTGAATAAAATGCACTCAGCACCTGCATACTTGTTAGATAAACATAGGCTTGCAACAGTTCTATACGTCATACCATATGCCAACACAATCAGATCAGTAAGGGCTTTTTAAGCTTATAATGGGGCTGGGCTACAGGCTCAATTATTGTTTTTCCGAGTCATAGATAGGTTACAAGATGTATCCACTGATGCCTTGCCTCAATTCTAACTTAATTGCCTCTACTAACAACTCTCTTAACTTTTCCGACTGAATGCTACTTAATAACTCATGCTGCTTTGCACCTTCTTTTTCTTTCAGTCCTTCGGATCTTTCCTTTTTTCTTTTTTTTTTTATCTTTTTCCGATCAAATTTTTTTTTCTTGTGGTGCTTTGCACCTCTTTTTCTTTTCTGACTTATTCATTTTTCTCTCGGCGTTGTGGTGCTTTGCACCTCTTTTTCTTTTCTGACTTATTCATTTTTCTCTCGGTTTTGCCTTTCTTCCTTTTATTTTTCTACATATTCATCCATAATTAAGGTCGGAGTGTGTCCTTAATTACTGTTAGGCACACTCTTCATCCCCAAACTTAGAGATTGCTAGTCCCTAGCAATAAGCAAAAATCAAGTAATTCACCAGTGGAACATCCAGGGTACTCTAGTCGGGTTTTTCTTAGATAAATAGGCTTGTAACGTTAGGTATTTAAAACAAATAAAAGGGTCTCAGGCTCAATTATAATTATTGGGTCAAAGGATGATTAATAGATTAGGAAGGCTATTTTTGGCCCTGGCTGAATAAACAAAGAAGGCCTTCATCATTTCCGATTGGTTGACATACAACAATTAGCAAGCACTGAGGCAAATTCTGTCTCACTAACTAGCATGCAAGCTCACTCGGAAAAGAATAATACAGGCTCAAAAGCTACGAATATAATAGTTAATCAGCCAGTCATGTCCCCAAACTTAATGTAAGATCATACATTCAGATTGCTACCTAGCATGTCGAGTAAACAATTTAATTAAAGATGAAAAATCGTTATGGGCAGGGATCATGAGTTAAGCAAAAACCGATTAATTAATTTATCCGACTGAAGCTTAAGAATTAGCAACTTTAAGTTATTAAAGTGGATTTGAAATATAATTAATAGATTGATCAAATAAGGAATCGGAATATCAAATCAGGAGTCAGAGTACTAGAATACTTCCCTTTTTACCTGGCTGGCAGCGCCTGGAAAGCAATTACTCAGGCTGTCATGCATGCATTTACAGATACAAGGGAAAAAAAATAAATAAAAGGGAACAACTGAATAAAAACATAAATTTCATGACAACCAAAGGAAATATTCACTGTTTAGGAAAACATTAAACTTAAATTAAGTCATTACATCAACATGGCATAATAAAACTACTGAGCAATAAGTCAATCATCCGAAACGTCATGCTCTTCATTCTATTCTGGAGAGGAAGGGGGATCAGCTGCCAGGGGTATGTCCTCAGAGGGGATAATGAATCCAATGGAGGCCAACCATGTATCTCTATCAGGTAGGATCCCCATTTCTGTTGTATGTGCTACCCTCAGTTTGGTGGCAATTTTCCTAAGCATGAGGTCATGACTCAAAACTCGATCATAGATTCCAAGTTGCATCTTCTTCATGGCCTGCAATTCCTGCAACACCATAGAAATGTCAGAAGAAGAAGAACCGGTTCCTGCTGATTGCTTGGGACGTTCTGGTTCTGTTGCTTTAAACTTCATGGCACAGTTTTCAACAGCCTTAACACTTTCAACCTCTGGTGATTCATTTTCCTCACTCGCAGGGGATACATTCCTTCGAACCAGAGGAGATACATCTCGTTGCTCCTGACTTCGATTAGGTACATGTACAAATGAATCAGATAAAGTAATGGTCGCCACTTCTCTTTCGTTATCTATTTGTTTCCTTCGCACACTTCCTTCTGCAAAATTTGGTCTAGGTTTCTGCAGAAGTCTTTGTGATCTTCTTTTCATGATTAATGATAAAAGAATGATGATAACCAACCTAAGTAAACAAAAATAAGAACAGCAAGCCAACAGAAAGATAGCAAACCAGAACTGTGAGATGCATGGCTTGTGAACAGTGGAAAATAATAACAATGATCAAGAAGATAATAAACATGAACTTACAAATGCATGAAATAAGTGAAATAAGTAGAAAGGTGATACCTTTCTTCGAAACCAGAAAATGTCTTTTCGTCTTCAGCCCAAGTTTAGCATAGGTACAGAGGGTTGGAAGCTGAAAGGTTTTTTTATATTGTTGAATTCAATTTTCAAGAAACGCGTAAATGCGTTCCAGCTTTAATTATTACTTTATCATAATATATATGTATTACTATTATTATTATTATTATTATTTTGTTTATTATTTATTTATATTTTATTATTATTATTATTATTTATTTATTTATATATTTTTAAAAAAAAATTAAAATACTCAAATACTGGATGGGTAGAAGATCGAGTAAGAGTGGGATGATAGCAATGTAATGCCAAATGGACATAAGAGAATGGAAGATGACTAAATGAACAGACGATAAGACAGAATGGGCAAATGAAAACTATAAATAAATGAATGAGCGAAAGAATAGATGAATGAAAAAGAGCGTATAAGAAACGAGTGAACCACTACAATGAAATACGAGTGAATAGAGCAGCGAATGGATAATAAAAGAAACGAATGGAAGTATGAATGAATGAAGGAATACCGAGTAAATGAATAATGAGTGAAAAGAGTGGAAGATTGTAAAGGAAGAGATTGCGTAAATGAGTGAAAAGAACGAAACGATAATGACTGAGTGAGTATGGAGAAAGATACCGAGTGATAAAAATCTGAGAAATGAAGAACGAGTCGGAAGAGTAAACAAAACAACAATTGTAGAGAAGGAATGAGTAAATAGAAGAACCGATGAATAACAGACGAACGGAAAACTGAAAGCAAAGCTGAAGGAATGAAACAACAAGTGGAATAGCGACCGAGTGAATTGAGGAACGAGTGGATTGAGGGTGGGTGAGAAAAACGAGTAGATGAAAGAATGAATGGAATAAAGAAAAGTGCATAAGAAACGAGTGCGACAATGAATGGACGAGTGAACAAGCGAGTGGGAGAAAGAACGAATAAAAGTAATACCGAGTGAACGAATGGGAGACGGTGAATAGAATACAGTGAATGGAAAACTGCAGAGGAAGAGTCCGAGTGAATATGGAGAAAAATTATCGAGTGAGAAAGGTCCGAGAGATGAAGAGTGAGTGACAATAAGAGTTCAGGTGAAGAGCAAAAATGACAGGAGTGGAAAAACGAATGAATGAAATACCGAGTAAATGAAAGGCCGAGTGAACAAAACGAATGCAGCGAAGGCCGAGTGAACAAAACGAATGCAGCGAGGGGCCGAGTGAATGGAAAAACTAGGGGAATGAAAAACGAAATGCCAGGAAACTGAGTGACTGGAAATACTGAGTGTGACAATCGCAAATGAAACACGAGTGGATGAAAAACGAATGACTGAACAACGAGTAGACGTAAGAACGGAAAAACGAGTGGAAGAACATGAAAGAATGAATGAATGAATGGGTGAATAAAAAAAATGAGCGAACGACAGAAGAAGACGAAGATAAACTGAGTGGATAACTGAACAACTTCAGGGGAAACTGAGTGAATGAAAATACTGAGTGGAAAGAAACCGAATACTCTAATGAGACATTTGAGTGAATGAAAAAGGAATTGCGAAAAGAGACGCATGAAAGAAATACCGAGTGATAAAGGTCGGCCAAGAGAAAGAGAGAAAGCCGAGTGGATGAATGAAAAACTGAAAGACTGCATGAATAGGAGACTAATGGATACAATACTGATTGTGATGAGTGAGGAATCCGAGTGATAGAAAGCCGACTGAAATAAGTTGCCTTTCACCATCTGACCCGTCCATTACATCAACGATCAGAAATCCTTCAAATTCTTTCTTTTATTCGCATCAGAATTTGAAATTTTATTGAAAACTGACGAGTGAAGTTCAATCGGGAAGAAGGATTGAGAATAAGTAACAGTTATTCGAGTGCACTATTTTCACTCAAAACTCAGTAAATTTTTCGCTTAAGTGTGAAACAACACCCAGCAGTGTCTCGCTTAAGCTACACGTGCTTCGCCTGAGCGAAAATAGAAGAATCTAGCTCGGATTTCCTTCTTCAACTTCACAAACTTCATTTATTAGATCTTTAGTTTTTCTTTTTATTCATTCTGACTCAAATTTCAAAACAAAACAATCGGAAGATAGGCTGCCTCCCTAGAGCGCTTCTTTAAGGTCACTAGCTTGACCTTATTGCATCTACGAAGATGCCTTCAGTAACAAGGAGGTTTTCTGCCTATCAAACTCTCCTCCAAAGTAGAGTTTGATTCGCTGGCCATTCACCTTAAAAATCCGATCGGTAGTCGGGTCTTTCAGCTCAACCGCTCCATGAGGAAAAACCTCATTTACAGTAAAAGGCTCCGACCACTTGGATCTAAGTTTTCCAGGGAAGAGTTTCAGTCGGGAATTGAATAACAAAACCCGATCACCCTTCTGAAACTCTTTCTTATTAATTCGCTTATCGTGCCATTTCTTTGTTTTTTCCTTATAAATGGAGGCACTTTGATAAGCGTTGAGTCAGAACTCCTCTAATTCATGGAGTTTCAAAACTCTTTCCTCCTGAGATTGGTCACAGTCCATGTTTAATAGCTTTGTGGCCCACCACGCCTTGTGTTCCAACTCCACAGGGAGATGACAAGCCTTACCGTATACTAATTGATACAGGGACATGCCAATCGGAGTTTTGAAAGCTGTTCGGTAAGCCCACAGTGCATCATCTAATTTTACCGACCAATCTTTTCTAGATTTTCCGACCACTTTCTCTAAGATTCTTTTGATTTCTCTATTTGACAGCTCGACTTGTCCACAAGTTTGTGGATGGTAAGGAGTGGATATCTTATGTAAAACCTCATAGTGACGCAGGGCTTTTTCCATTATCTTATTGCAAAAATGTGAACCCCCATCATTAATAATTACTCTCGGAACTCCAAACCTAGAGAAAATATTCTTCTTGATGAACCTAAGCACAACCTGTGCATCATTGGTTCTGGTCGGAATTGCCTCCACCCATTTGGAGACATAGTCTACAGCAACAAGAATATATTCGTTGGAGAACGACTTAGGAAAGGGTCCCATGAAGTCGATACCCCAAACGTCAAATAATTCCACAATTAGAATATTTGTCAAAGGCATGCCAGCTTTAGCAGAGAGACCTCCACTTCTTTGACATTTATCATACTTTTTGACATATTCTTTGGCATCTTGAAAGATAGTTGGCCAATAAAAGCTACTCTATAAGATTTTTGCTGCTGTACGGGAGGCACCATGATGACCTCCATAATAGGAGTCGTGGCAGTGCCACAAGAGCCTTTCTTGCTCAGATTCAGGCACACAGCGCCTGATCACTCCATCTACGCCTATTTTAAACAAAAATGGATCATCCCAAAGAAAAGCCTTACTATCATGAAAATTTTTTTTTCTCATTTGGGATGTCCAACCATCAGGTACCACCGAGGCACTTTTAAAATTTGCCATGTTAGCGTACCAAGGCCCAGTTATAATTGCCATCAACCTTTCATCTGGAAATTCTTCTTTTATTACGACAGAATCCGACTCAACTTCCAGACGAGACAATTGGTCTGCAACTGAGTTCTCTACTCCTTTTTTGTCTCGTATTTCTAAGTCAAACTCTTGGAGTAACAGAACCCACCTAATCAGTCTCGGTTTAGACTCTTTCTTAGCTAGTAAATACTTGGTTGCCGAGTGGTCTGTATATACAATAACCTTGGCCCCAATCAAGTAAGTACGAAATTTATCAAATGTATACACCACAGCAAGCATTTCTTTTTCAATAGTGGTGTAATGTATTTGATTTTCATTCAACACCTTACTAGCATAATAGATTACATGAGTTAATTTTCCTTTTTTCTGACCCAGCACAGCCCCGACTGCAAAGTCACTTGCATCACACATTAATTCAAACGGTAAAGACCAGTCGGGTGATGCAAGGATCGGAGCTGAAGTCAAACTTTGTTTTAATTTTTCAAATGCCTTGACACAGTTTTCATTAAATGCAAACACATGATCTTTCACAAGCAAATCGGTCAAAGGCTTAGCTATTTTTGAAAAGTCTTTTATGAATCTTCTATAAAACCCAGCACATCCTAGAAAACTCCTTACTCCTTTCACGTTAATCGGAGGAGGAAGTTTTTCAATAATTTCAATCTTGGCTCGGTCCACTTGAATGCCCTCAGCAGAGATTTTGTGGCCAAGGACTATCCCTTCCTTAACCATAAAATGGCATTTTTCCCAGTTAAGGACAAGGTTAGTTTCTTGGCATCTCACCAGCACCTTAGATAGGTTGCTGAGGCATGAATCAAAATTACTCCCAAATACCGAGAAGTTATCCATAAACACTTCAATGAATTTTTCCACCATATCCCCAAAAATTGCCAGCATGCACCTTTGAAAGGTTGCTGGAGCGTTGCACAGCCCGAACGGCATGCGCCTATATGCAAAAATTCCATAAGGACAGGTGAATGCAGTCTTTTCTTGGTCTTTTGGGTCAACCACAATTTGGTTATAACCCGAGTACCCATCAAGAAAACAATAGTACTCATGCCCTGATAACCTCTCGAGCATTTGGTCAACAAATGGCAGGGGGAAATGGTCTTTCCGAGTGAAGTCATTCAGCCTTCTGTAATCAATACACATCCTCCAGCCTGTTGTGGGCCAGGTGGCAATAACTTCACCTTGGTCATTTCTTACAATCGTCATTCCTCCCTTCTTGGGCACCACTTGGACTGGGCTAATCCAAGTGTTGTCCGAGATCAGGTAAATGATTCCTGCATCTAGGAGCTTGACCACTTCCTTCCTCACTGCTTCCTTCATAATGGGGTTCAATCTGCGTTGTGGCTGTACAACAGGGGAATAGTCATCCTCCATCAGGATTTTGTGCATACAAAAGGATGGACTGATTCCCTTCAAGTCAGAAATGTTCCAGCCAATGGCGGATTCATGAGCCTTTAATACCCCAATTAGTTTATTCATATCCTCTTCTTTTAAGTCGGCATTAACAATGACAGGATGAGTGTCGTTTCCTCTCAGGAAGACATATTTCAGATGAGAAGGTAAAGGTTTTAAATCACATTTTTCTTCAGAAAATTCCTTTCCTTTCTCAGCTTCAATATTTTTCAAATTATTTTTCTTTTCTTTTTCAAAATCACCTACTTCTAATACTTCCAGTAGGCTCAATATTTCCGAGTGAGAGTCATTTAACTCCTCAGTCTCGGAGTCAAAGTCATCCTTTAAAAAAGTTCGTAGGGCTTCTTCCTCAGTTTTTAATAGTAATGGAGTCTGGTAATTTTCAACCTCTTCAATCATTAGGCAATTCATCCGTTCAGTCGGATGTTTCATGGAATTGAAGACATTAAAAATTACTTGCTCCTCTTGAACTCTCAGCATGAGTTCACCCTTTTCTACATCAATTAGTGCTCTGCCAGTAGCTAAGAAGGGTCAACCTAAGATCAAAGGGATCTCTCGGTCAGCTTCCATATCCAACACTATGAAGTCTGCTGGAAAGATAAATTTATCTACTTTCACTAACAAGTCTTCCAGCATCCCTTGGGGATATTTAATGGACCTGTCAGCCAACTGCAAGGACATGCGAGTCGGTTGCAAGTCATTAATTCCCAGTTTTTTCATCAAAGATAGAGGCATCAGGTTTATACTGGCTCCTAGATCACAGAGAGCACTTCCTACATGAATATCCCCAATTACACACGGTTTTGTAAAAGATCCAGGATCCTCTAACTTTTGGGGAAGTTTCTTTTAAATGATTGCGCTACACTCTTGAGTGAGAGTAATCATTTCATCCCCCCTAAGCTTCCTCTTCTTAGACAATAATTCTTTTAAAAATTTTGCATAGGAAGGCATCTCCTGCAATGCCTCGGCAAAAGGGATATTAATGTGAAGTTTCTTGAAAACCTCTAAGAACCTAGCAAACTTCTGCTCCTCTCTTTTCTTTTTAAACCTGTGCGAAAATGGAGCATTCCTCAATTTTTCAGGAGTCAGCTTAGAAGCTTCTTCCAGAATCAGATCAACCTTTTTCTTTTTCTTTTGATGGACTTTATTTTCTTTTTCTTTTTCTGTTTCATTTTTATTTTCTACTTCATTTTTATTGTCCTGCTCAGTTTCTTGTATTATTTCTTTTTCTGAACTTATTTCCTGACTCGGAGATGGAGAAATAATTTTTCCACTCCTAGTAATTATGGCCTTGCAATGTTCCCTTGGATTTACCTCGGTATCTCCAGGGAAATTTCCTGCTTGCCTCTCAGCTAATTGTTTAGAAAGCTGTCCTACTTGGTTTTCTAAATTTCTTATGGACGCTTCCTAATTCTTAAAACTGGCCTGAGTGGCCTGAATAAACTGAGAAAGTACATTCTCAAGTTCGGATTTTTCTTTAACAGGAGGGTGAGAAGGTTGTTGTGATCTATTTGTGGGTTGACTCGGTGGAATGTTCTGATTCAAATGTGGACCTTTCTGCCAGGAAAAATTGGGGTGGCTCCTGTAATTAGGATTAAAAGAATTAGAAGGATAATTCCTTTGATATTGTTGCTGCCCCATATAATTCACTTGCTCGGAAGGCATATTTGGATCACACAATCCATTCTCATGGTCTCCACCACAAAAATCACAACTGATCATAGAAACTTGACTCGGCTTTTGGAGTTCTGAAATCTGAATGCTTAATTTTTCCAAAGCCTGAGTCATCAGTTTACTCTGAGCCAGATAAGCATCTTGTGCTTCTAATTCTAATATCCCTCTCTTAGGGACTTGGCTCCTCTCACTAATCAAACATTCATTAGAAGCCATCACATCAATCAGCTCTATAGCTTCTTCTACAGTTTTAGTTGTTAATGAGCCTCCAGCCGAGGCATCAATCAGGACCCTGGTAGCTGGCCTGACACCATTATAGAAAATAGTCACCTGTTGCACATCAGAAATCTGATGATGAGGACATCTCCTCAGGCTTTCCTTATACCGATCCCATGCTTCCATCAAAGACTCACCTTCTCTTTGCTGGAAACATGTGATTTCATTGCGCAACTTTGCATATTTAGAAGGAGGAAAGTATTTAATTAAAAATTTCTTTTACAAATCCTCCCAGGTGGAAATACTGTCTCTCGGTTGACTCTGCAACCAGGCTTTTGCTCGGTCCCTCACTGAAAACGGAAACAATCTCAGTCGGATTGCCTCGTCAGGGACTCCATTCATTTTTACCGTGTCATAGATTTGGAGGAAGGTTGCTAGATGCAAATTTGGATCCTCAACCTCACTTCCTCCGACCTGTTCATTTCTTACCAACTACAGTAAAGCTGGTTTTAGTTCAAAATTATTTGCTGAAATTGGTGGCCTAAGGATGCTAGATTGCGATCCTTCTTCAGTCGGCCTGGAGTAGTCACCTAGTGTAACTCTCCTCTGTTCCATTTCTTTTTCTTCTTTTTGCTTTTTCTCTTTTCTTAGTCTACGTTCTAACAAGTCTATGTCAGGATCAAAGAAGAAAGGTTCTCCTCTGCTCCTTGACTGCATACAACAAATGTCAAACAAAAGAACAATTCACTGCTACGACTAAATCTATACGAAAATGACAAAAATACTTTTACTAAAAACAAACTTGAAACTACGTATTAAATGCAAACAAAAGTAAAACGGTTCAGTCTAGTACCGGTCCAAGGATTGTTGATATTACTCAACAATCCCCGACAACAGCGCCATTAACTTGATGCTAAAATCCCGAGTCATTAACTTGGTGGTGAAAATCTTAGTAAAACAAAATACGACTCTCGGATTTACACTTATGGCAAGCGCACCAGTCGTTAAAATTGTAGAATATTTGATCGTCCCACAGGGATTGTGGTAAGTACCTCAATCTAGGACTAGTACAAGCTGAACCAACACGAAATACAGGTAGTTCATTCGGTTTTTATGATTTTAATGTTTTCTAGTTGTTTTTGGTATTTTCAGAAACAGAGTTAAGATGAATATGAAAAGTGATTAAAAGAAAGCAGGTCAAGATTGCTTCGGCTCACAATTTCCTCAAGAAACAAGCAATTAAGTATAATCGAACTTCACAATCTAGAGGACAATCCGCTTGTGGTTATTCCCTAATTCCTTAGGTGAAAACACTAATCCTTAAGCAATGAACCTTAATTCCTTAAGTGCTCGATTAACCTAAGAATCTAATGCGAAATTGGAGGTTGAACTCTAACTATTCACCTAAATTGATTAGGCCTGAACTAGTTAGAAAGCTGGAAGTTACCTAAGCTTCAACCATGATTCCTCACTGGCGAAGTTCTTCATCAGTTCTGGATTTGTCAATCCAGCGATTCTGCTCCACTCCTCAGCTTGTTCGCCTCAGGATCTAGAAGTCGATCTACTTGCTCACAGCTTTAAGACTCCATTGTTCACCTTCGCAATCCCAACCTTAGGGATTTAGAACTCCATTGACTTCAGTTCCATCGAAGGATTGTGGAACGTCATGGAGGAGAGGAATTAGAGAGAGAAAATGAAGTAGTAAGATGTTCGAAGTTTAGAATGAAAAAGAATGTGTTCTATGTATTCTCTGTCTCTGTTTTTCCCGTCTTATTTACAGAGTATGTTCATGAGTATATATAGGCTTCTATCTAAAAACTAACTAACTAAAACTGATAACTTCCAAACCTTAAGTTAACGACTAAACTTAACTAACTAATCACAGCTCAGCTCTTAGCAGATTACAACTCATCATTAGCTAATGTACAACTCAATGCCAACTAATAACAGCTCACTACTTAAATTATTAAGGTACAAGTAGAAGCGAAGGCAATGGAAGATGGAAACTGCACTGCGTCGAGTGGGTTGTTGGAGGGAAGGAACAGTGTTTAAATTACTGCCTTTATGCTTCAGCTACTGGGTTCTCGCTTGAGCGGACTACACTCTCGCTTGGGCGAATTCGGGAATTGCACTGCAGTGTTGCTTTGTCGCTTAAGCGTTATGGCGAAACTTGGGCGAATTGGAAATATGTAATACAGAATGGCTTTCTCGCTCAAGCGTGATTGCTTCGCTTGAGCTAATTTTTGACCTTCGCTTGAGCGAATTTAACTCTCGCTTGAGCGAGGTGATTATTCAATCGGTATTCTGCAGTTGGCTTTCGGGTTCTTCATGCAATATTCCGAGTCCTTGTTCTCTTTCGGAGTCGGTGTCTTTGAAGTCTCACTCAGTCAGTCTTTGGACTCCTTTCAGTCGGCTTTGTGAAGTCTCACTCGGATTTTTCCAAATCTCACTCGGCTTTTGTAATTTTCACTCGGATTTGTCTTCTTTTCTCAAGTACGCCCTGTTCCTGCACCATTAAACAGCTAATTGCCTAGCATTTATACGCTGGCTGCTTAGTGAATTTATAAACACTTCAAAATTCCTTAACTAATTAATATTTTCAATCGTTTTCTTACATAAATAAAGTACTTTTGAAATTCATAACTAAAATACGAATTGTTATCAAATTATTAAATAATACTAACAAACTAACCAATAATTACTAAATAATGTTAAATAAAAAGGTGAAATAATTAAGTCTTTTCAAGACTTATCAGTAAATAAGTCCTAAGCAATTTACATTATTGTTTAATTTTTTAAGATATAGGTTCATGTGTCTCTAACACACAAAGTCATTGTAGGTGGTTATGTAGGGGGCAGTGGTTTTGCAGGAGCTACTGGTTCTGCAGGGGGTAGTGGGTATGCTCCTTCACCACCCGAGTCACCAACGAGGTTCTTAAATATGGATTATGTAACACCAAACGCACCATTGGTGATGCATCGAGGTGAACCCCAGTCACATGATTTGGGACCTGGTTTGGACTTGAACATGCATCTTTTTGGGAGTGCGAGCACAGTTAACTTGGCGGCTGATGAGGATGTGGGTGAGCAACATGACAGAGAAGAAGCATAACAATGCAGGAACCCATCCAGAAGGGCCAGGGACTGGATTAGGCCATGCATCTTTTCCCCCGATCCCAACCGGGGACGTCATCGGTAGAGATGGGATTTATGATAATGTACCACTCTTTATTGTACTATTATTAATAGTTGTTATGTTGGTATGTTGTTATGTTGTAGTGCTAGTGTTGTTTAACTTATTAAATAAAATTGACGCATTATTACACTTCATTATGCTCCTTTGTGCATATATACTGGTAAAACATACATTAGTTACCGACTCTGGGACTGGCTACTTGACCCGGCTGTAGATTACGGGCACTGACATCTATTATGACCCGTTTGTTTACAACGTTGGCACATATTGGTACTCGATTGACTGTCAGCCCAATCCATTTCATTATGAATACGACTGGGCTTGGGACGACCTTTTGCTCGCATCCTTAGTGGATCGGGGATTAGCTTCGACACATCATCGATCAAAGGGAGGTCATCGTCGTTACCAATCAGGTACCACTGGCTAGAGTATGCGCTGATGATATTGTCTTGTGTATACGCTGGATGGATAAACTGAAAGTAGTCGACACTCACCAACTGGCACACTGTAATTAAATGCGAACAAGGAAACTGGTACGCCTTAAGGCTTCCACAAGAACAGCACAGATTTGTTGACAATGTCACTGTATACTTTCTCCCACCACGTTGTTTGACTGGGTCGAATCTTTCCTCAACTTCAAACCTGTGACCTTGTACATCAAACCGTTGTACCTGGTGACTACAAGAAATAGCCTGATTTTTCCTATTTCCTCCATTACCTTTTTTGTGTACCGCAAACCCTCCCCAAACTCAAATCTTGCATGCGCACCACGACGAACAAAGTATTCAACCATCCGGGCGTACGTGCAATTGACTAATGTTATGATTGTCATATTGCATGCGCCCTTTAGGATCTTGTTGACACACTCAGAAAGGTTGGTCATCATATGCCCGAATCTCTGCCCCTCTTCGTCATATGCCAGACACCATTGTTCTTTTGGGATTCCATCAATCCACACTGCAATCTCTCGTTCTGTCTCTCAAAATTTGATTAACTTTCTATTAAATGTTTCCCTGCTTGTAGTGTACCCTACAGAAAAGCATAGTTACCAATTAGTTTACAACATACCACAACAGACAATTGAGTTTTGGTTGTGTGTGATACCTAGCTTTAACAACTCTTGCTTAAGTGAAGCGTTCCTAAATTTGTTGTTAAAATTACTGGCGATATGCCTTATGTAGAAGACGTGATATGTATTTGGCGGTTGCCATCCTATTTGAGGATTTGAGACTGCAGACTTTATGCTCTGATGTCGATCTGATATTAAACAAATGCCTGTCTTGGTAGTCACATGAATCCTAATTTGGGCCAAAAACCATGACCAAGCTTATAAGGTTTCCCCTTCGACTATTGTAAAGGCAACCGGTAGTACATTATTATTTCCATCTTGAGTGGTTGCAATCAACGTGTGTCTGTATTTCCCATACAGAAATGTCCCATCCACTTGGAGGATCGGTTTGCAAAAAGGATACGCATTGGCGCATTGTTTAATAGTCCAAAACACTTTGAATGTCCAAAAGCGTGGATCAACTTCAACCCCGATATGGTAGTCAGATGTTTTGAGATGGTATGCTGAACCTGGTGACACCTGGCACATACGAGACAACCACCGCGGTAACACAGCATACAATTCATCCCAATCACCAAATACACATACCATTGCCTTTTGTTTTGCATTCCACACTTTGTTATATGAGATTTTGAACCCTCATTCGCCTAGTATTCTCTCCTGGATCATGGCGATGGAAATTGACGGGTCTTAATTCACCATTCTTGAATGTAACATGTCAAACAATCAACATTTATTTTAAAAACAACAAACACATATACACAACATACACATACCTAGTATACAAGAGCAGATGAACTCAGAATCCAGCTTCGGATGGTCTTGAGACAGTTCAACGTTGACATAAGTGTGACACCCGCCCCACTTACTAACCACCCAAGTATTTGTCTTTTTGGATAATATTGCTCGCATCCTCCAGGGATAACCATCTATTTGATTCAGACATTTAACTGTTAAATGTGTTGATTTGGATTCACCGACAATGTACGTTTGATGCTTTTTCATGGCATTTTGTTTCAAGGCAGTTTGCAGCTTAGACTTTGATGCAAACTGAAGTCCTACATACAAATCATCATTAATCCGCCACCCAGGTAAGTTGTCTAACTCAAGTGGTCTTTGTTCTTCGTCTCGATGATCCCAATTTATGTTCGTATAATGTGTTGACGATGTCTAAAATGGTGTACCCGCATTTCCTGTGAACGCTAATGTTCATCATTGTTGCAAAAACAATAATCAACTACCCTCACAAAGTGTAACTTAATATTACTAACCTGTCACCATTGACCCTGATGGAACACCACCCACTCATAAAGTAGTCACATTACGAACCACGATGGAATCAAAGTCCCCTTCAAGATCAGTATCCACATCACTGTAGTTGGGGATATGTTACTCATCAGATCCATCATCCTCAACACTCTCATATTCATCATCAACATTAAAATCAAGGTCATCATCGTCTAAAATAGTATCACCTTTCATAACAAACAAAATAAAATATTACAAACAAAAATTTTAGTACTAACTATTAATTAAAACTAAAAGTATTGTGACGGGGGCACCTTGTGTGTCCACCAACGAACATCCAACTTGGTCAAAATCAACATATATCTCCAACGCAACCATATCATCTTGTAACTCAACCATTCTCAACGCAACATCAATCTCCTCATCATCAGTTAATTAAAAAGCCACAAATTTATTTTTTCTTTTATCAATTATCAACCTACTAGTCAAATGGGTAATCATTGTAGTATCTTCAAGTTCCAACTTACCAGCTATTTTTTCTTTCAGTTGGTCAATAGTTATACCTCGCCGGACATACATTAACTTCTTGTCACCATCAAACGGATATCTTTCTGGGCCTTCATATTTCTGGCCATTAGTGTACAAACCCATAGGAGAAGACATCCTCAAAATCCTCTAAATCACCAACTTTGAAATCCGTTCATATTAATATCCATTAAAAATTTAATTAAACAATTACATAAATACAGACATACCAAAATTATTTCCAGCATTTAAAAGATTACTAACATAATACTTATCAGAAATGCTCTAAATATTTTTAAAATATTTCATACCTTAACAATAAACAGCAAACACACAAACATCATACTTATCAGAAATGCTTTAAATATTTCTCAAATTTATCATACCTTAACAATAAACAGCAAGCGCACAAACAACCAGAGCAAGAACCAACAACAAGCAACCGTTCCTCGTTCTCTTTCTCATGTATGTGAGTAGCGGAGAGGGGATTTTAAACACATTTTTTTGTATGGGACACAGACGAATTTCTTTCAAATTCATCTTTCAACGAGACGAAATAGGGGGTATGGCTGTCAGGGGCCATGTCACATAATCCTTCAACAAGACGAAAAGGTGGGGCCATGTATCATAAAATCGTCTGGTGACAAGGCAAATTTGACCAGTCAAATTCGTCTCTTGTAAAGACGAATTCCTGCTACGCTAACACGTGTCCTGAGCTTCCAAATTTGCCTGCCCACTTGACGAAGATAGGGAATTCATCTGATCCTTGGGCGGAATTGAATAATGAAATGACGGAAACATACCTGGATAACTAATTTCTTTAAAATTAACCCCAAATCTGCAATTTTTTTTAAAAGAACCCCAAATGGGTCAAAATCCCATGTAACATGTACATACCCAAATTCCACTACTAGTTAAAAAAAGCCATTTTTAGACAGAATTTTGAATGGAATTGCAATAAGTTTTAGAAGAATATTTTGTTTGAAAAAGGCTCGCTGTAAACTCAAAATTCTATCCAAAATTCATCTATTTTTTTTATAGATTAGGGACGAATTTCATACGGAAACATAAAACTCAAGTTTGTTGGGTGTTGTCTTTTCCAAACAGAATTTGAGCGAAACTAATATTGCAAACTCAAGCAGATACAAAATGACATAAATTTCCTCGCTTACTCGTCGCGAAACCCTTACAACCCATTCATTGTAAGCATATATTCCTCGTAAATATGCTGCTAAAACTGATGATGAATAATTCATTATTTATCCTGGCTAATATATATATATTGTATTTTTATATTGATGTAGGTTTTGATAATGACACAACAAATGAAGAATCAAAGATCAAACATTAATTATCACGGACGAATTAATTATGTTTGATGACACAAAAATTGATGAATTCAAAGGAAATGATTCAAGGCAGTTATAGAGACTTAAAACAGGGAAAAATATTCATCAAAGTGCCTAAAAATCAAAGTATTGCAACCATGATTCAGGAAGTGTCAAAAAGGGTGCAACAAAGCTTCAAAATTCATGTACCAGGTACATGAATCGATTCATATAGCATCCAATGGCCATATGAATTGATTCATACGTGAGATAGGCCAAGAATATGCAAAACTCAACACATGAATCGATTCATGATACAATGGAGACAATGAGGAATCGATTCATTCGGTTCATTATGTCCAGGATTGATTTTCTAAAGGCATGAATCGATTCCTACAAAGAGTGAATCGATTCACACGTTGATTATGGCCCAGAATTGAGTTTCTTAAAAACATGAATCGATTCCTACAAAGAGCTGAATCGATTCACACATTAATAAATTACCCAGGCACTCCATTTCTTAAGGATGAATTGATTCTTTTGTTAAATGAATCAATTCATTAGTTCAGAGTGTTTGAAATTAAACGCGTTACAACCTGGAATGGCATTACACAGACAAATGCTTGGCTCCATGCTCCACTACTTCGAGGAAATAAATCAATTGGACATTCCATACTGCACCATCTCACGCTGGAATTAAATATGTAAATGGGAACATGCTGAAGAATTTTTAAATGAAAATATTATGCTCATTGAAGGCTATAAATGGGAAGGGGAGCTGCACACTTCAAACCGTCCCAAACCAGTGAAGCAATTCCATTGGTTTCTTCCTCCTCCTTCTCTTAACATTGTAATTTCTCTCTTGGTCACTTAATTGGTATATTCCTCTTGATAATTTATTTGAGAGTTAGAGAGAAAATATTTTTGAGTAAGCTAAATTTGTATATCCTCTCTGTGAGAGTTATCGTTACTTTGTGAGAGCTTTAATTTGTATATCCACTCTATTGGAGAGTTACTTTTGTATTCTAAACACCAAAATTTCTAGAGTTGTGGGTTGGGTTTCAACCTTGTAAATTATGAGATTGAGAGATTAAGTGGGGTGCCCTTGTACTTGTGAGAATTGGGTTCTTGAGTGTGGGACACTAGGAAGCCACAATTGCTCAAAGTTGTATCTCTAATCTCCAATAGTGGAAATCCTCTAAGTGGGTTGCTTAGAGGAGAGACGTACACCGGTGTGGTGGAACTCGTATATATCGGTTTGCAAATCTCTCTTTCCTAAACTCATTTAGTTTGTGCACTTAACTTGCTTGCTTGATTTATTGTATTATTGCCAATTAATTTAGACTAAGTGTATATTATATTAAGTTGTAAATTATTTCGATTAACATTGTTGAAATTAGCTTTAAGTAATATTCTTGAATTAATTTGAAATCTTTCTAAGAACTATAAATAGTGTTGTGATTAATTTGATTCCATTTCTTGAATATTACTTAGACCCTTTTAAGTGCTTATTATTTTGTCTTGTGTATAAATTGTTACTATTTGTCATTAAGTTTATCATCTTCAATAAACATAGTAACTAAAGAATCAACTTCAAAAGCATTCAAAGTAAAATTTTTTAATACTCAATTCACCCCCCTCTTGAGTACTTGAGGCCACTTGGTTAACAAGTGGTATCAGAGCTTGACTCTTGGTAGATCAAGCTTAACAGCTTCAAGAGAACAAATGGCCTCAAATTCTCTAAACCTTTTTCCCGAGGGTGGTGCCACAAATAGACCTCCCGCTTTCAATGGTGAGGGCTACACTTTTTGGAAAGCAAGGATGAAAATTTTTGTGCAATCAATTGACTTGAAAGTATGGAATGCTATTGAAAATGGTCTTTTTGTACCTATGCATACTATTAATGATAAACAAGTTGAAAAACCTATGGATGATTGAACTAGTGAGGAAGAGAAGAAAGTACAATATAATTACAAAGCAAAAAATCTTATCACTTTAGCCTTAGGTCCCGATGAGTTCTTTAGAGTAGTTACATGTAAATCTGCTAAGGATATGTGGGATACCCTTTAAGTAACTCATGAAGGAACTAGCGATGTTAAGGATTCTAAGATTAGTACTTTAACTAGTCAATATGAAAGTTTTAGAATGAATTCCAATGAATCTATTTTAGAACTCCAAAAGAGATTTACTTTGATTATTAATCATCTTATTATACTTACTAAATCTTATACTAACAAGGAACTTATCCACAAAGTTCTAAAAAGTCTTACTAGGGAATGGCAACCTCTTGTTACGACCATTAAGCAATCTCCCAATATAAATGATATGTCTCTTGCCACTTTGTTTGGTAAACTCCAAGAACAAGAACAAGAATTGAAAGACTTGAAACAAGCCGAGGAAGAAGAAAAAGTCTCTAAGAAGAAAGGGCTAGCTCTCAAAGCCACCTCAATTGTTGAAGATGAATCAGAGAGTGATCTTGACGAGGATGAAGAGTAAGCCTATTCGTGAAACGTTTCAGAAAGCTTATGAAGAGCAAACGCTTCCAAAGGAACTTCAAATCACAAGGTAAGAAACCTAATCCTAAAGAAAATTCTACTTCACCTACTTGCTTTGAATGTGGAAAGGAAGGACACTTTAAGATAGATTGTCTAAACCTAAAGAAGAAAAACAAAGAAAGAAAAGAAAGAAGAAGAGCATATATCACATGGGATGAAAATGAGATAAGTAGCTCGGACGATTCATAAAATAAAGAAGCGAACCTGTGTCTTATGGCCAATCACCAAGATGAAGAAGATGAGGTAAACTTTCATGACTTAGATAAGGAAGAACTACTTGATGCTCTTGAAGAATTGTATGATAAACTTATGAAAGTGTCTAATAAGCATAAATTATCTAGAAAAACCATTGACACTCTTGAGATGCATCTTATGGAAGTTTGTAAAGAAAATGAATGTTTGAAAAATGAATTAGTAAATGTTCAAGCATGCTCTAGGACTAAACCTTGTGAATTTGTAAAGAAATGTGACATGCTAGAAACTAAGGTTTTGGACTTGAATAGAACTCTAGAAAAATTTACAAATGGTAGAGACAACTTAAATGTTTTACTTGGTAAACAACGGTGTATGTTTGATAAAACGGGTTTAGGTTTCAATGCCGTTAAGAAACAAAAGAATTGTAAGAACTTCTTTATACCACCTAGTAAAACTTCATCACCTTTCATGAAATGTAATCATTGCGGTTTTAAAGGACATAATGCATCTAATTGTAATGTTAGAAAACTAGCGCCAAAGGTTGTGAGAAAAGTATGGGTTCCTAAAGGAACATTACCTCAAACTAACCTACAAGGACCCAACATAAAACGGGTACCAAGTTCTCTAACTTGACATGTTTTGTAGGTATGCTTTAAAGCAAATAGCACCCATTGGTATTTGGATAGTGGATGTTTAAAACACATGACGGGAGATAAAAGTAAGTTCATTTCATTTACTCCACGAAGTAAAGGATTCGTTACATATAAAGATAACACAAAAGGAAGAATACTAGGAATCGGAGATGTTGGTAAAAATTCTTCTACTTCTATAAATGATGTATTATATGTTGAGGGACTTAAACATAACTTGCTTAGCATTAGTCAATTATGTGATAAGGGCTACAAAATTGTTTTCAAATCAAACGGTTGCATAATTGAAAATAAGCTAAACAAGGAAATAAAATTCGTTGGTCAAAGAGTTGATAATATTTATATGATTAATCTTGATTGTCTTGCTTCAAATGATGTGCAATGCTTCATAACTAAAGAGGATGAATCATGGTTATGGCATAGAAGAATTGCTCACATTCATATAGACCATTTAAATAAACTTGTTTCGAAAGATTTAGTAATTGGTTTACCAAAATTGAAATTCGAAAATAAATTTTGTGATGCATGTCAAAAGGGAAAACAAGTAAAGGTTTCTTTTCAAGTGAAAAATGTTGTTTCAACAAATAGACCTTACAGCTTTTACATATGGATTTGTTTGGACCTTCAAAAATTAAAAGTTTTAGTGGAAACTATTATGGTCTTGTGATTGTGGATGATTATTCTAGGTATACATGGACTCTGTTTCTTACTCATAAACATGAAGCATATCATGCATTTAAGAAACTTGCCAAGATCATCCAAAATGAACAAAATTTGAAAATTGCATCTATTCAAACTGATCATGGGGGAGAATTTGAAAACCAATCTTTTGAAAAATTTTGTGAAACATTTGGCATTGATCATAATTTTTCGGCTCCAAGAACTCCACAACAAAATGGGGTAGTTGAAAGGAAAAATCGATCTTTAGCGGAGCTTGCAAGAACTATGTTAAATGAAAGTAACATTTCAAAACATTTTTGGGCCGATGCGGTAAATACCGCTTGCCATGTTATGAACCGATGTTTGATAAGGCCTATATTAAAGAAAACTCCCTATGAGCTTTATAAAGGAAGAAAACCAAATATTTCTTATTTTCATATATTTAGATGCAAATGCTTTATTTTAAACAATGGAAAGGATAATCTCAGTAAATTCGATGCAAAATCTGATGAAGCAATATTCTTAGGTTATTCATCTACTAGTAAAGCATATCGACTCTTTAACAAACGAACATGTACAATTGAAGAGTCTATACATGTCAAATTTGATGAACTTAACAAAAATCCTCTGAGAAAGGAAATTGATGATCTTGTAGGTACCTTCCAAGAAATGAACTTGGAAGATAAAGAAGAAAACAAAAATGAAGGAGATACATCACAAAATGACGAACCTTAACAAAAGGAGTGGATCACCTTAAAGAATCACCCCTTGGACAATATCATAGGTGAAATAATAAAAGGTGTAAGTACTTGAAACGCTATTAGAAATGCATGCAATCACTTAGCTTTTGTATCACAAATAGAACCCAAAAATATCAATAAAGCTATTATTGATGAACATTGGATGTTGGCCATGCAAGAAGAATTCAATCAATTTGAAAGAAATGAAGTTTGGGAACTTGTGCTAAGACCCAATGACCATCTAATAATAGGTACTAAATGGGTTTTTAGAAATAAGCTAGATGAAAATGGAATAATAACAAGAAATAAAGCTAGATTAGTTGCTAAGGGATATAATCAAGAAGAAGGAATAGACTATGAAGAAACATATGCTCCCGTAGCTAGATTAGAAGCCATAAGATTATTGTTAGTTTTTGCTTGTTGTATGGATTTTAAGCTTTATCAAATGGATGTCAAAAGCGCTTTTCTAAACGGCTATATTCAAGAAGAAATTTATGTAGATCAACCTCCCAGTTTTGAAAACCACAAATTTCCAAACCATGTTTTTAAATTGAGGAAAGCTTTATATGGTTTAAAACAAGCTCCAAGAGCTTAGTATGAAAGACTTAGTAAATTTCTTTTAGAAAATAATTTTGAAAGAGGAAAGGTTGATACTACGCTGTTTATAAAATGTAAAAATAATGACATTCTTTTGGTACAAGTTTATGTTGATGACATAATATTTGGTGCTACTAACGAAATTCTTTGTCAAGAGTTTGCCAAGATTATGCAAGATGGATTCGAAATGTCCATGATGGGAGAACTCACCTTCTTCCTTGGATTACAAATCAAACAAACAAATGAAGGGACTTTCATTAGTCAAACAAAATATTGCAAAGAACTACTCAAAAGATTTGAAATGGATAAGGCAAACGAAATAGCTACACTCATGAGTACATCTTGCTTCTTAGACAAAGATGAGAAGGGTAAAGACGTTGAAATAACTAAATACCGAGGTATGATTGGCTCCTTACTTTACTTAATAGCTAGTAGGCCTGATATTATGTTTGCTGTATGCATATGTGCTAGATATCAAGCATGTCCTAAAGAATCACATCTTACTACCGTAAAAAGAATTTTGAAATATCTTGTGGGTACTCAAAATGTTGGCTTATGGTATCCCAAAGGCGTTGAATGTATTCTCATAGGATATTCTGATTCTGACTTTGCTGGTTGTAAACTTGATAGAAAGAGTACCAGTGGCACATGTCATTTACTTGGTAGTTCCCTTGTTTCTTGGCATAGCAAGAAGCAAGTAAGTGTTGCTTTATCAACAGCTAAGGCAGAATATGTAGCAGCTGGCAGTTGTTGTGCTCAAATTCTTTGGATGAGACAACAACTTCTTGACTTTGGTGTTGTTCTAAATAAAGTGCCTATTAAATGTGATAACACTAGCGCTATAAATATATCCAAAAATCCGGTCATGCACTCAAGGACTAAACATATTGAAATAAGACATCATTTTATAAGAGACCATGTTTTGAAAGGAGATTGTGTTCTTGAATATGTTGAAACTTCAAAATAATTGGCGGATATTTTTACAAAACCCCTTCCAAAAGAACAATTTATAAATATTAGAAGAGAATTAAGAATTTTGGAAATTGTTTAATTAAGCTATTATTTTCTTACTCTTTGAACATAGTGATTTATTTTGTGATATATGGTCAAATCTTTTTCATTAAGCCAATCACATTATCAATAATCATGTCAATGCTCCACAAATCACTTGTTTTATTGACTTTCCGAGTAGTCTTTACTTAATTAAACATATTTTTGACACAAAAATAATCTCCTATATACCACATGGATCTCAAAAACAAATAGCAAATGACCTTTGATTTTGTTGACTCTTTGGTGCAATAAAAATCATTGGAAATTGCAAAATTTTAATCATTGTATAATCTCTCACAAAACACCCATGAGACTTTGCTTATCCAAAAGAAGGAGAAAAATATCATTATGATTGCTTTCAAGCCTTGAATTATTTTATGATATTTGTTGCATGCTTTAGGGGGAGTTTTATATAATTGGTATCTTGCTTTAATATTGAATGTATCTTTCTTAAAGTGGTATATATATTCTTAGATGTTTTTGATGATGCCAAAAGAGAAGAAAACTATATATACATTCTAAGTGGCATAAAGTATCTTACAAAGGGGGAGAGAATATCATGATGTTATAATGGTATCTATTAAATGATTAAGGGGGAGATAAAATCTAGAAATCAATATCTCTATCTATCCTTGTTGAAAATGCATGATTAAGGGGGAGCCTTACTATATTTCCTTACAACAAGTGATATCAAATTACACGTGTAAATGACAAAGTGGTATTCAATTATATGTATAAAATATGGTATCAAATTATATGTGTTAGGGGGAGTTATTTATGAATTTGAACTGTTATGAGACTAACACCCTGAGAGATGAACATTTGTTGTAATCATCAAAAAGGGGGAGAATGTATTTTTATGTTGATGTAGGTTTTGATAATGACACAACAAATGAAGAATCAAAGATTAAACATCAATTATCACGGACGAATTAATTATGTTTGATGACACAAAAATTGATGAATTCAAAGGAAATGATTCAAGGCAGTTATAGAGACTTAAAACAGGGAAAAATATTCATCAAAGTGCCTAAAAATCAAAGTATTGCAACCATGATTCATGAAGTGTCAAAAAGGGTGCAACAAAGCTTCAAAATTCATGTACCAGGTACATGAATCGATTCATATAGCATCCAATGGCCATATGAATCGATTCATACGTGAGATAGGCCAAGAATATGCAAAACTCAACACATGAATCGATTCATGATACAATGGAGACAATGAGGAATCAATTCATTCGGTTCATTATATCCAGGATTGATTTTCTAAAGGCATGAATCGATTCCTACAAAGAGTGAATCGATTCACACGTTGATTATGGCCCAGAATTGAGTTTCTTAAAAACATGAATCGATTACTACAAAGAGCTGAATCGATTCACATGTTAATAAATTGCCCAGGCACTCCATTTCTTAAGGATGAATGGATTCTTTTGTTAAATGAATCAATTCATTAGTTCAGAGTGTTTGAAATTAAACGCGTTACAACCTGGAATGGTACTACACAGAGAAACGCTTGGCTCCATGCTCCACTGCTTTGAGGAAATAAATCAATTGGACATTCCATACTGCACCATCTCACGCTGGAATTAAATATGTAAATGGGAACATGCTGAAGAATTTTTAAATGCAAATATTATGCTCATTGGAACATGCTGAAGAATTTTTAAATGCAAATATTATGCTCATTGAAGGCTATAAATAGGAAGGGGAGCTGCACACTTCAAACCATCCCAAACCAGTGAAGCAATTCCATTGGTTTCTTCCTCCTCCTTCTCTTAACATTGCAATTTCTCTCTTGGTCACTTAATTGGTATATTCCTCTTGATAATTTATTTGAGAGTTAGAGAGAAAATATTTTTGAGTAAGGTAAACTTGTATATCCTCTCTGTGAGAGTTATCGTTACTTTGTGAGAGCTTTAATTTGTATATCTACTCTATTGGAGAGTTACTTTTGTATTCTAAACACCAAAATTTCTAGAGTTGTAGGTTGGGTTTCAACCTTGTAAATTATGAGATTGAGAGATTGGGTAGGGTGCCCTTGTACTTGTGAGAATTGGGTTCTTGAGTATGGGACACTAGGAAGCCGCGATTGCTCAAAGTTGTATCTCTAATCTCCAATAGTGGAAATCCTCTAAGTGGGTTGCTTAGAGGCGAGACGTACACCGGTGTGGTGGAACTCGTATATATCGGTTTGCAAATCTCTCTTCCCTAAACTCATTTAATTTGTGCACTTAACTTGCTTGCTTGATTTATTGTATTATTGCCAATTAATTTAGACTAAGTGTATGTTATATTAAGTTGTAAATTATTTCGATTAACATTGCTGAAATTAGCTTTAAGTAATATTCTTGAATTAATTTGAAATCTTTCTAAGAACCATAAATAGTGTTGTGATTAATTTGATTCCATTTCTTGAATATTACTTAGACCCTTTTAAGTGCTTATTATTTTGTCTTGTGTATAAATTGTTACTATTTGTCATTAAGTTTATCATCTTCAATAAACATAGTAACTAAAGAATCAACTTCAAAAGCATTTAAAGTAAAATTTTTTAATACTCAATTCACCCCCCTCTTGAGTACTTGAGGCCACTTGGTTAACATATATATATATATATATATATATATATATATATATAACTAAAATACACAACATTTATAGAAAACAATTTCTAATGTTAGGACATTGTATTATATTAAAAATAGTCATACAAAAAGGCAAGGAAAATAAAAATAAATGATACAAGTAGTCCAATTAAAGGAAACTACAAACAATCCTATAGTTGTATCAGAAAGAAATAATGTATTGAAGGTAATAAAATCATGTATTAATCTAATGGGTATTGTGTACATATATAGCAGATGCTGTCCTATGATTAAGGCTAGAATTAAGGCATTACAAGTATATATGGAAACAAATAATGTTGACAGCCATTAATTGGTAATTATAATAATTACAGTAATTGACATGTAATATTGGGTCCATATATCAAGTGATCTCTTCTCTAATTCCCCTCTTCAAACTGATAGGTGAGAGAGTCACCCCAAGTTTGTCTCTAAGTTAGTTGAATCGTGTATGTGTTAATGCTTTAGTAAGGCAATCGGCAACTTGATCAGTTGATGGAACATAGGCTACAACAATCTCATTCTACAAAACTTGATCTCTGATGTAGTGTACATCAATTTCAATGTGTTTGGACTAAGCATGCATAACTGGATTTGAAGCTAATGCCTTGGTACTCAAATTATCACACCGCAATATTGGTTTTCTTGGCAGAGGAATTTTCAACTCATTAAGGAGAGAACGTGTCCATGTTATTTCAGCAGCTAAGTCAGCTAGGGCTCTATATTCTGACTCTCTACTTGATCTTGAGATTACCTTTTGCTTCTTTGAGGACCAAGAGACAAGTGTTTCACTAAGAAAGACACATTGACAAGCCATGGATTTTCTATCATCCATACTTGTGGCCCAGTCTGCATCTGAGAACCCTGTTAAGTCCAAGTCAGTGGATGGTTTAATGTGTAGGCAATAGTGAATGGTACCTTGAAGATACCTTAGTATTCTTTTGATGCCTTGCCAGTGATCTATAGTGGGAGAGCCCATGAATTGGCTGAGCTTATTTACTAAGAATCCTATGTCAGGCCTTATGTTTGTTAAGTATTACAGTGCTCCAATAGCTTGTCTAAACATGGTTGGGTCTTGTATTTTCTTCCCTTCAGTTGTAAATTGCCTTCCAGTTACCATAGATGTTGGACAACACCACTAAAAAAACATATGTTAGTGACGGAAAGAATTGGTCGCTAATCAATGAAAAAACCGTCGCTAATAGGACTAGCGACGGTATTTTAGACGGCGAAACAACCGCCGCTAAAACCTTCGTCGAAGATAGATCAGCGACCACAGAAACACCGTCGCTAAATTACCGACGGTGTAACACTGTCGCTAACATGGTCTCTGCTTCACTGATCTCAGCCGTTACTAACCGACCATGTTTAGTGACGACTAGTACCCTGTCGCTACTAGTAGACATATAGCGACGGCCTTACCCCGTCGCTATAAGTATTATGTAGCGACCACCTTTATCCGTCGCTATGTGTAGCCAAACAGCGACCAGCTACGACCGTCGCTATAGTAGGCATACAGCGACCAATTATAGCCGTCGCTAGTAGTAGCCTTATAGCGACCACGGTATCCGTCGCTATGGCTAGCCATACAGCGACTACTACTCTCCGTCGCTATTAGTCTTTATATAGCGACCACCTCTGTCCGTCGCTAGTGGGATTTTTTATTTTTTTTAAAATTGTTTAAATATATATAGGTTTTGTTAATTTAACTTTAAAAATGTTCATTAATATTTTATATTGGGTGATAAAATTTTATAGTTAAATTTGAATAATTTTTTTAAAATATTTAATTATTATTAAAAACAAAATAATGGATTAAATTTATTTATCAAATAGGTTGAATTATTAATGATAATCACAATAAGGCGTTTTTCTTTAAATTTAATTATCAATAAATATTGACATAATAAATGAAGAATGACAAAATAAATACTGAATGGAATATAATATAAAAACTATAAATGAAATATACAATGTGTATACATAAAACAAATACAATCATGGGGGTGGGGGATCCTATGGTGGTGGTGGGGGCGCCTAGGAAGTGGGGGGAGGTAGTCTCGCCATCAACTGCATCAGTAGCTCCTGCTGCTGAGCAAGTTGCCGACGAGTCTCGGCGTGCTGCTCCTCGGCCCGCTGTCGGTCCGCCTCGGCCCGCTCCTCCAAAAGCTGCCTCTGACGTCGCTCCTCCTGTAGCTCGTCGTTTAGGTTTTCAATTATCTGAACAACCTCAGTCGGAAGACCAGACGAAGAGGAAGAGGAAGGGGTCTTCCCCTTTTTCGCTAGCTGCGTGCCGACGCCACCCAATCCAAAGACCCTCCCTTTCTTGTTCACACCGCCAACAGCCTCCATATAGATGGCGTTGTCGTCGGAACAAGACAGGGTGGGAGGAACCTCCCCTTCAGGAGTCAAAGCCACCAGGTCCGCCTCCTTCTCAGCCCTCCTGGCCTGATACGCCTCCTATAAATTAAAAAACACTGATAGGATTAGTAAGCTGTTTTGTAAATTATAAGCATGTGTGAGTTAAAAGTAAATACCGCTAGATCTATAGTCTTCTGGTTTACCCATGCACCGGCTTTGTTCTTCTTGGTCATTTGCATGACCTCAAACAAAGAAGGCTCCCAGTGCTTCCTCAGCTCCTGTGGTGGACAAAAAACATTTAGATTATTATTTGTAAACATGTCAGATGAATCATAATAGAAATGTTTAACATAAATATACTTACAAATCTTTTCTTGTGCTCGAGGGTTGAAATGCTACCCCCAGTGTAAACTGAGGCTGCAGCATCGGCGGCTCTGTTTGCCCTGTTCTGAGCACTCGCCTGCTGGAACGGGACAGCGCCCCACTTCTGGACCATCCCGTCCCAATGGTCCTCTGGGATCCAACGAGGGCCCTCACCCTTGTCCCTCACCTTCCAAAGGGTACTCTTGATGATTTTGGAGGTCTTTGTGGCAAAGACCTTCCTAATCTCATCAATCATACCCTCTGCCCACTGGTAATCACGCTGTAAAATGAAATGAAAAATCAAAATTAATAAGAGGTCTATTTTACAAATCAAATCACAACAAATTGATGTGGTAACTTACCAAGAAGGTGTCAAACCATCTATCTTGGATAACCTTCCCAGCATCTGTCCAAGATATATATGGACCATCCCACTGGGCCTTTAAAACCTTAGTAATCGCTTTGGTAGTGTGACTATTATCAACAAAGCTGTAATGACAATAATTATATCAGGAGTATAACAACAGACAATCTAGGGAGACTCCCAAAATTTCGACAGAGTCTCCCCTGTAAATATAACATTTCCAAGTTTAAATAGTTACCCTGTTACAAACAGAAGAGTTCCCAGTACAATTTAATCTATACAAGTACTAATTAAAGTAACATACAATAAACCAACAAGTCCTTCCACTAAAGTTTAATATAAAGTACCATACAAATAACATAAAAGTATTTGAGTTTTAGTCACTTACTCGTCTCCGGCTGGCACGGGTACCAACATGGGTAGAGGGGATGTCGGAGGTGCGGTGGCCTGATGGCCATGGTCCTCCAAGCCACCAACTCCAGGAGTCTGCTCTAGGGTGGTCAGCTGTGGGGGTGATGGGGTGGTCAGCTGTGGTGGTGATGGAGTGGTCTGCTGTAGTGGTGATGAAGTGGTCCGTTTTGGTGGTGATGGAGTCGTCTGCTGTAGTGGTGATGGAGTGGTCCGCTGTGGTGGTGATGGAGTGGTCTCCTGCCCTGGGGTGGGAGTCCCCAGACAGGATGTCGGGGTCCTGGACCCACTACCCCTACTAAAGAGCAGTCGACGTCTCGTCATCTATGGATAAAATCATGAAAAGAAAGGTTAGTCTCAGGATATATATAAACCTATGTATATATGTTTAACAACTACATACTCTGTGTCTGTTTCAGTTACAAATTCCCCCTCAGTTTCAGTGTCACTGTGGTTATCTGTTTGAATAACTTCATCAGTATCCAAATCAGCCCTAGACCGTTTTGATCGAGAGACAAGGTCTTTGTCAATGTGTTTACCCCCCGTAGTGGCAAGTGTCTCATCCATTATGACTGGATCAATGTTGAACAACAAATTGGCATCGTTGAGCTTTTGTGGTGCAAGCTGATAAGCGTCATCGACCTCCTCAGAGACATTGTCAGTGATCTGACTTCGGGCCTTGGCCTTGATTACTGCATACCAGTCCCGATGTCCTCCCGGGAAGTCGGTGTAATAAACCTGCTCAGCTTGTTGGGAAAAAATGAAGGGATCAAACCCCTTATATCTACCATTCTTCTTGACCTCAACTAAGCTGTAGTTGTTGTCAACCTTTGTTCCAACACTGATTATGTTGTCGAACCAATCACATTTGAATAGAACAATATCTCTTCTTAGTCATCCAGAGAACGAAACTTCAATAATCTCCGTCAGCACTCCATAAAAGTCTTCTTCCAACTGTCCGGCGGTGCCTCTAACACAAACCCCGTAGTTATGGGTACGCATCCCTTTACTCCATTGAAGAATATTAAACTTGTAGCCATTTACATAGTAAATAGGCCATTTTTTAACAGTTTTCACCGGCCCCCAAGAAAGGCTTGGAGTAAAGAATCTTCAATATGGTTGTTAGGGTCTTGTATCTATGTACAACATAACAAATAGGTCATCGTTAGATACCGGGAGTTAGAAGCAAAGATAAAAAACACTCGGTATACGGGTCTTTCGTTTTGTGCGAACTAACCAACGAACTTGGATGACACCTCACTATGAATTTGGTCATCACTTAAATCATTTTGCTCAAGTTTTAGCATATCTGTATATAAGCTATTCAAAGGAAACAAATTTAGATACTATAAAAGCTACGTTTAGAATGTAACATATAACTTTTATGACTTACTCAAGAAAGGGTTCCACTTCTGGGCAATTTAGAAGAATGTACAAGTGAGCCGCCTTTCGATCTTTCTCATCAATGTAACATTTTGTGAGCTTGCCCCTCGGATGACCAGGATAGTTGAAAATTGATATTTGTTCATCAAACCCTGTGTGGGTGGCTACCCCAAGATTGCGGGGAATTCTATCATTCTAGTTTCTATCTCTATCGAAAAATAGAAAGAAGCAAAGGTTGTCATTTCTTTGACTAAGTATTCCTCACAAATTGATGCTTCAACGCAGGCTTTGTTCGACACTTTATCTTTTAAAGAGCGTAAGAATCCTCAACATCATTAACAAATGTTAAGTTAGAAAATACTATTATAAGAAGTGTTTGCAAGGAAATTAAAGAGTTCTGGCGTTCACCTTTCGAATGGATACATCCAACGATACTGCACCAGGCCACCAACCAAGGCCTCGTACGGTAGATGGATAGGCAAATGCTCCATCGAGTCAAAAAAACTTGGTGGCAAAATTTGCTCCAACTTACAAATCAATACCGGGATAGTTTCTTCCATCTTCACAAGTTTCTCCACAGTCAACGAAGTAGCCATCAACTCCTTAAAGAAGTGACTCAACTCCACCAACGGTTTCCAAATAGGCTTCGGTAAGGCATGAAACGCGTATGGGAGTAGTTGTTGCATAAACACATGGCAATCATGACTTTTCATGTCAAACACCCTGCCCTCCTTCACGTCGACACATCTACTCAAGTTAGAAGTGAATCCGTCAGGCAGGGTCAACCCATTCATCCAAATACACACAACAATCTGTTGTAGTCTAGTTAAAGCATATTTTGCATGGGGTTTAAACATTCTTCCACGTCCCGCATCCCTTAATTCCGATTCCTTCCTAGAACACCAAATCGGAAGGTCTAGACGACTCTTCTCGTTGTCTTTTGTTCTCCCTTTGATGTCCATAACAGTGTCAAAAATATTCATGAAAACATTACGTTTAGTGTGCATGACATCAATGTTGTGTCTTGACATCAAGTCTTTCCAATATGGCAAATCCCACAAGATGCTCTGCTTCACCCAGTGGTGTTCCTTACCATAACCCGCAAACTCCTTAACACTCTTGTCCGAGATGTAAGGATACTCTTCGACCCTCTACCAAACCCGTGCACCAGATAACCTACGGGGTGGAGGTTCATTAACAACCTTGTTCTTCTTAAAAGCGGTTTTGTTTCTCCTAAACGGGTGATCCAATGGTAGAAACTTTCTATGACAGTCAAAGAAACTTGTCTTGCCACTAACAGGGAGTGATTACCCCCCGGTATGTTCCATGCATACAGGGCAAGCAAGCTTCCCAGGCGTTGACCATCCAGAAAGCATACCATAGGCCGGGAAGTCGTTAATAGTCCACATCAAAACAGCACGCATCATAAAATTGTTCTTCAAAGACGCATCATATGTCATTACCCCGACATCCCATAATTGTGATAACTCTTTAACCAACGGTTGCAAAAACACGTCTATGTTCGCCTTTGGATTTTTGGGTCCTGGAACCAGTATAGATAGAAACATGACCTCCCTCTTCATACACATATCAGGAGGCAGATTGTATGGGGTCAGTATGACTGGCCAACAAGAGTAAGCTCTTCCGTATTGACCGAACGGGTTAAACCCATCAGTATATAAGCCAAGTCTTACATTGCGTGGCTCGCCAGAAAAGTCCGGATATAGCTCATCTAAACACTTCCATGCTTTCCCGTCGGAAGGATGGCAAAGAAACCCCTCTTGTGTTCAGTTCAGAGCATGCCAACGCATGTGTTTTGCCGTGGACAATGAGGCATACAGGCGTTGAAGACGCGGTGTTATAGGGAAGTACCACATTTTCTTCCTGGCTGTCTAGGTTACCTTCCCTCTCCTTTTAACGATTTCGTAGTGTTCCTCATTACAATGTAGACATTTTGTGACACTCTTATCTGTAAACTCATTTCTGAATAGCATACATCCGCCAACACAACACTCTATCTTCACACAACCCAACCCCAAGTTTGCCACTTGTTTCTTAGCATGGTACAGGTTTGTTGGCATTCGATGATTACTAGGCATAGTGGAACCTATCAGATTGACCATTCTATTAAAATAACCTCCAGAAAGATTATAATCTGCCTTTAAGCTTAAAGCAGCTAGGGAGGCGGATAACTCAGTGTGACTGTTGCACCCGTCCCACAATGGAGTCTGAGCCGCCGCTAACAAATCATAAAATCTCTTTACCTCCGGATTAGGATCTTCCTCTACATTGTCAGAGTCTCCATGACCTGCTTGGTCACCATGTTCTAGCATACGCCTGGTGGAGGGTCCAACATGATCCATCACCATTTGTTCTATGTTGTTGTATGTATCCCTGTTTCCTCCAACCTCGTAGTAAGACTATTGCACGGTTACGTCTGATGGTCTAGGCGGTAACTGCTCACCATGGTTGTACCAGCAGTGGTATATTTCCATGAACCCTTTCTTAGTTAGGTGGCACATGACATCATCCGCGTATTCAAAACTCATGCATTTGCACTTAAGCACGGACAACGAATCTTTTGAGTCGCTTCAAATCCAGGCGTGTTTGTCGTGGCGAACAGAATGAACTCCAATAGCCCCATCATAAACTCCTCAGTCACTTACCGACTCCGATCTAGTCGGTTGTACATCCATCGCCGATTTGCCGGTACCTCCATTTACAATATCTAACAAGCACGATTTCCGTTACTTTACATTTTTAAAATTTTAGTTGACTATCGGTTGTGAATCACTCTATCTCTTTGATGTTGCAAATTGGTGGGGCCCTATCCCATTCGGGATGAATATGCAACCATCCGTAACCCATCGATGTTGTATGTGGTCTATCTTGTGTCGTTGATGTTCATTTGAAATTTCGGTAGCATTTCGCATTGGTCCCCGAGTACACAAAGATACGTACAGTATGAAACACCGCACGCAGTCATGCACCCTGGGGACAATACGAAACACCAAAACCGAAATTTCAAATGAACATTCAACGTCTCAACATAGACCACATACAACATTGATGGGTTACGCCCGACTGGTTACAAATTCATACCAAACTGTCCAACCGGGACAAGATCCAACACAACACGGTACATCAGCCAGTTGTTTTGAAACTTGAACGGGAATCTAATGGGTACACACACGACTAAACCCTACATTATTAAAGTTGAGTTTCATTTTTTAAGTTCCCTAAGAAAGGGAGCCTGCCAAAATTTTGGCAGAGTCTCCCCTGTAAACTAGACATTTCCCAAATTTAAAAATGGCCTGTTACATACAGAAAACTTCCCAGTATAGATAATTATATATGCTACGCATTGTATATGATATTGAGAGGTATTAAGTCCCAAATGATATTATCAGCACACAAAACTAATGCCTAATGAGCTCTGCTCTCCACTAACAAACAACATTACACATGCATAAAAAATCATGTTATCAGCACACAAAACCAATTCCTAATGAGCTCTGCTCTCCACTAACAAACAACATTACACATGCATAAGAAATCATGTTATCAGCACATAAAACCATTGCCTAATGAGCTCTGCTCTCCACTAACAAACAACAATCAACATACATACACTTCAAAACATACAACACACATAGCCAGAAAGTTAGCCTTAGGGGATTACCGTCGAAAGAGAGATAGCGGTGGAGACGAAGCTGATGAGAGCCGAACACAGACCACACGTAAAGTGTGTTGGTCTGCATGACAAAGTTAATTGTTAATAGTGTTAATCAAAGTTCCCAACATTCAACTGGTTTCCATAATGACGTTTCTAAAGATGTAATAGCTAATAATTTAATAACTTTTAGCTTTACAACTTACTAAAAAAGGAAAAACAGAAAAACTGAATCCTAACTATCTTTAGTTTTAACGTTAGTTTTAAAGTGTACCAATTTTACAAGAGCACATTTAACGTTAGTTTTAAAGTGTACCAATTTTAACGTTAGTTTTAAAGTGTACCAATTTTACAAGAGCACATTTAAAATATCAAATAAATCATTAATCTTCTGCCATAACAGATTGTGCCAATTCACAAATATTTATATTGAGAATTATCTCCATGACCTTTATGTATTAACCTATTGTTCATACGAGATCAGGTGACCAGTTCATGCTATGTACTTCGATATCTGACATTAAAAACCAAACATTCACCATAAAATTGTTATGCAATTTACAGTGCTTGGAATTTAGAGAAAAATAGGAAAGGAATAATTTTTAATTTCTAATAAACATTCTTAAAATTGATAAATAATGGATCAACATAAAATTACTGCCCTAGTCCTTTATATTTATAAATACTATATTTTTTTGTCATATTTATAAATACCATATAAAACCCTCAAATTATATTTCATAATGGTAGTTTTAAGACTCAAATCCAATGAAATCCATATAACTAGGTCTCACAATTAGGCACGCCAAAAGAATTTTTCATTTTTAAGATTTGTCTAATTTTTTTGTTACACTGCTAAAAACTTTGACTTTTTTTTTAAAAAAAAACTCCCACTTAGTGGAGCATGTTACAAGAAATAGTATTAAGTTTTTTAAAAAAATTTCAAGAATATCGTGAGTAGAACTGTTCCAAAAATTAAAAAACATACTTAATTGAAATTTGGAAATATTTTAAAATTCAAATAACAAAAGAGTAAAATAAAAGCTTAGTTAAATTATAAAACAACAACCAATATTCTCACAAGACTGCAACGTGCTAGCTCTTCACCATGAGAGCAAATAAGAAGTGCATATTTTTAAAAATTTGCACGAGGTTTGAAAATTTTAAAATTCCAAGTTCATTCATTCCTAAATAGTAAGCCTCAAAACAATAAAACCTTGGTATAATCAAAAGAATAATTTCAAAACTTATCATTAAAAACCAAAAACCATTTTTTATGAAGAATGTATTAAAAGAGAACAGAAATAGATAGATCATAAAAACTATAATCCAGGAACAGAACATGACCAAGCCTTGCTAATAGGATTAGAGTAAAAGTAAAATAAAACTTTCAACTCTTTTGGAGCAGATATGATCATAACCATGAATGATCTGGACAACATAACAAAATATGATGATACCGAGTCCTCTGTATCCTATTTCTCAAACAATAAAACATACAAGAGAAACCTATTTCTCAATGTCCACGAGCACAAAAACAAGGAGAAAAAGGGTACCTGTGGTTTGATCGAAGTGAGAGATCGAGTAGTGAACGGGTTTTGAAAGAGAGACCTTCCAGAGGGAGAGACCTTCGAGCTTTAATAAATAGAGATGGTAGGGCTACACAGACACAAATACCTTTTAAGAGGTTGAGCTTTCAAGAGGTTCCAGAATGAGAGCTTTGAGAGTTTCCAAAATGAGAGCTTCGAGAGGTACGACTTTGAGAAGGCAGGGCTTCGAAAGAGCTTCGTAAGGTGAATGGCTTCGAGAAGGAGACAGGAGAGGGAGAAAGCTCCTCAGAGATAGGGCGAGGGAGGGCGGAGACAGGGCGACGGAGGGCGCGGGAGGGCGAAGACAGGAGGGGGAGAGAGCTCCTCGGAGACGGAAGGGGAGAGAGCAGCTCAGAGACGGAGGGGGAGAGAGGGAGATTTAGGGCAAATGATTAGGGGAGAGGCTCTGGTCGAGTGTTATAAACCCTTAGCGACGGCCAACCACCGTCGCTAATAACGTCACTACAATTAAAACACATAGCGACGACCACCCAATTCCGTCCCTAATCCACTGAATATTAGCGACGACACAACAATGCCGTCACTAATCTCCTGAGTATTAGCGACGGAGTAAACCCACCGTCACTACCTTTCCTTCTTAATTGTAAAAGTATGGAGGGAAGACCCAAAATCATAGCGACGACCACCCAATTCCGTCCCTAATCCACTGAATATTAGCAACGGCACAATAATGCCGTTACTAATCTCCTGAGTATTAGCGATGGAGTAAACCCACCGTCACTACCTTTCCTTCTTAATTGTAAAAGTATGGAGGGAAGACCCAAAATCATAGCGACGACCACCCAATTCCGTCCCTAATCCACTGAATATTAGTGACGGCAAGGTAATGTCATCGCTAATCTCAGGAGATTAGCGACGGTGTAACCCCACCGTCACTACCTTCCCTTCTTAAAAGTAAAGGTATGGAGGGAAGACCCAAAATTATAGCGACGACCACCCAATTCTGTCCCTAACCCACCGCATCTTAGCGACGGCAAAGTAATGTCGTCCCTAATCTCCTGAGTAGTAGCGACGGCTTAACACCACCGTCACTAGTTAAAACATAGCAACGGACACTAGACATCACTAAGGTTTGGCGCCAACGAAAAACCTTGGAGGGAAAAATGTAGCGACCGCCACAGCGATGCGTGTGAGTGAGCGACGGCAGTAGTGACGGAGGAATGTTGTAATACGGAGGAATGTCACTAATGGAGTCGATAAGGTTTTTTTCTCTAGATTTTTCTAGCGGTCGCTAATACGGTCGCTATTTAGCGACGGGGTTCGTGTGGTCGCTAAATTGTTGTAGCTATTTAGGGTTTTTTAGTGGTAAAAGAAGCACTCACAAGACCACAATGGAAAGAAGCTATGAACAATGAATATAAGGCCCTCATGTTAAATCAAACCTGGCTCTTGGTACCATATCGGGGCCAAGAGAACATCATTGACTCTAAATGGGTCTTCAAGACCAAGTACAAAGTAGATGGCACAATTGAAAGGAGAAAGGCAAGATTAGTTGTAAAAGGGTTTCAACAAACAACAGAACTAGACTATGAAGAAACCTTTAGTCCAATTGTCAAGGCAAGTATAGTTCGAATAATACTCACAATTGCAGTACATCACAATTGGAAGGTCAAACAGTTGGACATAAACAATGCATTTCTTAATGGATACCTTAAGGAAACTGTGTTTATGCATCAACTAGAGGGTTTTATAGACTCAACTAAACCTAATCATATCTGCAAGTTATCTAAGGCAATTTATGGGTTGAAACAAGCTCCAAGAGCCTGGTTTGACAGCCTCAAAAATACCTTACTCAGTTGGTGTTTCAAGAACACAAAAAATGATTCCTCGCTCTTTACTCTAAGAGGTACAAATCACATTACCTTCCTACTTATATATATGGATGATATAATTGTTACAGGGAACAACACCAAATTTTTAGAGTCCTTCATTAAACAACTTAATGTTGTGTTTTCCCTTAAGGACCTTGGTCACCTGCATTACTTCTTAGGTATAGAAGTTCAAAGAGATGTAACTAGTATGTACTTAAAACAATCAAAGTACATAGGGGACATCCTGAGGCGATTCAAAATGGTAAATGCTTCACCTTGCACCACTAAAAAAACCCTAAATAGCTACCTCGAATTAGCGACCACCAGAATCCCGTCGCTAAATAGCGACTGAGTTAGCAACCACTAGGTTAAAAAGGGACAAAAATAGTTTAGCGACTCCATTAGCGACCAAAAAAAAGTGGTCGCTAGTTTTCACCTCCTCCATTTTTTTGTTTCCCTCCAAGGTTTTTTTATGGCGCCAAATCATAGCGACGGTAAGCACCGTCGCTGATTTTCCCTCCAAACGTTAGCGACGTCGAGACCGCGTCGCTAGGTTTTGTCATAATGACGGGTGGTTGGCTGTCGCTATTATTTTCGGTCTTTCCTCGATAATTTTACTTTTTAAAAAGGAAAGTAGTGACGGTGGGGGTGACACCGTCGCTAATATTCAGTGGAGTAGTGACGGAGACGTTTGCCGTCGTTAATATTCAGGAATAGTGACGGAACTTTGGTGCCGTCGCTAATATTCAGGGGATTAGTGACGGAACTTTTAATTGTAGTGACGTTTTTATCGACAGTTTTGTGCCGTCGCTAAGTGTCAGTAATACTCAACCAGCGCCTCTCCCCTAATCATTTGCCCTAACTCTCCCTCCCTCCTCTGTTTCCCTGAGCCCCTCCAAGTCCCTCCCTTCCTCCGACTTCCTCGACCGGTCTCCCTCCCTCCATTCCTTCCTTTGGCGGCGGTGCTGTCTCCCTTCCGTTGAAACCCTGTTAGCTTATCCTCCTTCCCCAAACCCTCTCAGGCGTTCCCTTCCCCGGCTCATTTCCCTCCCTCCCTCCTCCTTCCCCAACCCTTTCAGGCGTTCCCTTCCCCATCTCATTTCCCTCCTTCCCTCCTCCTTCCCCAAACTGTCTCTCATATCCACGGGTTCCGTCACGTATTTGGTTGCAGCACACTCATTCCCTCACCACCACCACACCTATTTCCCTCTGAGCTCAGGTCAGTTCTCTGCATAATTTTTTTTGTAGCTGCAGTTATCATATTATTTTTTGAGGTCACTGGCTTCTGATTGTGTATAGCCTAATTTGTTATTTTTGATTGTGTAAAGTCTGATTTGTAGATGTTAGTTTTTTTCATCCAAATTGTTAGGAGTTAGGACATGTAAGTATTTTACATTTGAGCTCAAATCTGAATAACTGAACTAGTAAAATAATTCATAAGTTTATTATTATTTTACATTTGAGCTCAAATCTGAATAACTGATTGTGTATAGCCTGATTTGCCATTCCCCATATTGTGCTCTTGTTACCTCTTTGTCTTTTGACTTTATTCCCAAGATTACTTGTAAACTAGTTACGTTTTGGGTGGTGACAAATTCTTGTTGGTAAAATGGATGCTTTATTATTTGAGCTTACATCAATTAGTGTTTTTGCTGGTCTTTACTAGGGAGCTGGTCTTTACATCAATTAGTGTTTTTGCTTACATCAATTAACTTTAAGTTTAGGGTTACAAGCAAGATGGTATTTTCTTGTAGAAGTACAAAGGTAGCCAATAATTTTTGGTTCTAGTCCAACTATCATTTTTACTGAATATAAATATAGATACCTAGTGTATTTTCTATCTGCTTGAATTACCTTTCCCTTTGATCTTCCCAAAGTTTCTTTTGATGGACTCCTAAATTGTTTCAAAGTAGTTGCTATCTGAGTTCCTGTGAAATTTTTATAAGCCTTCCTTTTTTATTTAGTCATTTTACTGATTCATTTATTGAAGTTGTGGTATTTTTGTTTGAATATGCTTATAGGATAAATCTTGAAATATATATTTTATTTATGTATTATTATATTATAGATATTGGACTTCCATCCCGAAAATAACTTTTTGAACTTCAAGCTGAGAGGATTTTGTGCGCACAGAGACTAGCTGCTCATGCTACGAATGAGACTAAGTCGTATTTCTCTTTGGTTCAGTGTTGTTATGCACTATTTAATGTCATTCTCATCAGTTCATATATTGCAGGTTCTGCTTCTTCAGTGCAAATACACTGGTACATAATGAAAACAAAAATAGTTCTCAGATTTTAATTGTTTTATAATTAGTGTTGAGTGTTTAAACACTAGTGCTCTATTTTTTAAGTTTAGGTGAAAGTTCCTTATTGTGGAAATTTTTAATTTGGTATAGTGACTCTGGTCGGTTGACATTGTCCCAAACTTTTTAGTAACTTAATGCATAAAGTATCTTTTGCTAATTGAGACACTTAATTAACTTTGAAATTGTATTAGACGTATTGAAAATCACAAGGTTACATTAATGTTAATTTCAAAATGAAAACTTCCCTATTTTATTTATTATCCTGTACATAGCTGCACAGTTAGATAAATCATTTCCCAATTTACTTTATTTCACACAAACACATCGAATCTGATTGTCTGAATATCAGGCCTGTGTATGACAATAATGTCCAGGGTGACCACTTTTGTATTAAACTAGAGCAGAGCATTATGACCTTGTTGATATATAGGGGTAATGCATGAAATTCATAAGATAACCCAATTAAAGCTAAATTGTCTTTGTCACTTAGAATCCTCTGTCACCTTAAAACTTTTAGTGTGGTTTTACTCATAGTAGTCAACTGCGGCCCTGAAGCCTGAGTTCCAGGCCAGAGAAAGACCTGGATAAATGCCCAAAAATTCTGCTGGCACAGTTCGTAGCATGTCGTAGGTTCTCCATGAATCCAATCATCCATTCTCCATTCTAATTTCTAATAAGTCCCCCATTGCTGGTCCTGGATTATTCTTGGCGCAACCATCAACATTCACTTTCACAAAAGGATGTGGCAGTTTATGTTATTTTAAAAAACTCTAAGATACATTTATAAAAAGAAAAGAAAAGAAGTCTGTAGTATGAATTATTTTTTTTGTATGAATACCTTTTTATACATAAAACTTGTAGTTAGAGCTTTATTGGTAGTTAAATTTAGATGGAGAAGACATACCAGTTAGTGAAATTAGACCGTGGGAGTTTAATTAAAACATATTTTTAACTAATTAAAACATTTAAGATGATAGAAGATTTAATTGATTAAACAAAATATTAGACATTTAATTTAAAATTTATTGAAAAGATAACCTTTATATAAAAAAAATAAAATATGGCATTTACAAATACGTACCTTCACCTTCTATTTGTTGAAACTGCCACCATTCACCATCCCAACTTCCTAACACCCAACCCTCGCCTCCTCTCCCAGGATGTCTGTCTTCTCCGTCAAACCTTAGCACCCTCTTCACTTTGCCTTTTTCGACTCTTCCCATTGTCTAGCATCCTCGCATCCCCTCCCAAGGATGCATCATCATATCGGCTTCAACTTACAGGTATATCTTGGGGTAGCCTTTGTATGATAGTTCTTTTATATTTGTTCTGAAACCCTTGATTGAATCTTGCTTCTGTTTCTTATAGGTGTGTTATAGTTGTTCTGAAATCGCCTCAATTACTAATTAGTAACTATAATTGAATCACTACGTTTTTATGTAAAATTGGTGATTAAAAGCTTTACTTATTAGGTGCAAATTTATAGTATAGTTTCGGTGCAAATTTAATATAGCGGATAAACCCTTATTTGAATACTGAGAAAGCTGTAACTTGGTCCTTAAAAGTTTTAGTATATTCAATTTACAAACCCTTAATTGAATATTGAGAAAGGTACCAATTTGAAAACATTAAGAATTTAAGACTGCAAATTTTTTAATATACATCTAAGTAGAATTTTGTATATCCCAATTAGTGTTAGATCTGTGGTAATGTTTTAACTTGCATTGATAACTTAATTCACCATACTGTAAACAAAAGTAATATTTATCCATTCATTGAATTTTCTTTTCTTATTTAACATTTATTGCATTTTTCATTTTTTTTCCCATATCTTTCTTTTCACCCTCAAGGAAATTACCCCCAAAACACATAATACACTCTATTCCCTATAAATACATGTGTATATAGAAGGCACATTCTGTCCTGTATTTATTATTTTCAGCTTACATGGGATTCCTTTTGTTCGACATCAGTAACTTTGAGCATGATAGGTGTCTTAGAAACACATTTCCATCCTGACCCTTTCCGACATTTATGGAAGTTCATGTATGAAGACTCACCCCAGACCTCAACTGATGTTAATCCAGTACTCGAGACCTGTCCATTACATACTGGACATCATCTTTATATGTGTTGGCCCAGCTCTTTTGCTTCAGTTGTGCTATTGTTAATTTGCTTTTCTAAATCCCTCTTGTGTTTTTGCAGTGAGTGTAGTTCTAGCTCTAGGTTTGAGGATTCTGTCTAATATGTTTGTCTGCCATGGTGAGTTAGAAATGAGTGAAGCTGAAGGGAATTTTTTGTGTTAAGAAGTTCAAAAGCATTCCTAGACCCTAATGTTAGAGATTGTGTGAAATATATATAATTGTTTTGAGCCTTCACCTAACAATAGTTTAGGCTTAAAGGAGAATTACCTTGACATCGATCATAGAATCAAATCAATATCCCTCGACAATCCACCCTATTTAATTTGTTTTTAATTTTTTTTATTATAATGCTGACATCTATCTCACCAAATTCATAATCCAAGTTCGTATTTTAAGTTTTAAACTTTCTCCCCTTACCTAGATTAAGACCGTTCATGATCATATAATATTGAGTAATTAGTAATCAATTTTCCAATTGAACGCTTTATCCAATGCCACCTTAGCTGCAATTTGCTTTGAGTGTCTCTGCTTGTGTAGTTTCCTTGCGATCTACTTAAATCTACTTTACGTGTCTGTCTTTGTTTAGTTTCCTTGTTACTTGTAACTGTCCAACCACTTATTGGTTTGTCATGTAGACTAGCACACGTTACGCGTGGTCTCTGATAGTCTATCGATAGCTTCATATTCATCCCTGACTTTTTTCCCCAGGTAATCCCCTAACACTGACTTTCTCATTATGTGTATGCATGTCGATTGTTGTTTGTTAGTGGAGAGTAGAGCTCATTAGGCAATGGTTTTGTGTGCTGATAACATGATTTTTTATGCATGTGTAATATTGTTTGTTAGTGGAGAGCAGAGCTCATTAGGCATTGATTTTGTGTGCTGATAACATCATTTGGGACTTAATACCTCTCAATATCATATACAATGTGTAGCATATATAATTATCTATACTGGAAAATTTTCTGTATGTAACAGGCCATTTCTAAATTTGGGAAATGTCTAGTTTACAGGGGAGACTCTGCCAAAATTTTGGCAGGCTCCCTTTCTTAGGGAACCTAAAAAATTAAACTCAACTTTAATAATGTAGGGTTTAGTCGTGTGTGTAACCATTAGATTCCCGTTCAAGTTTCAAAACAACCGGCTGATGTACCGTGTTGTGTTGGATCTTGAATTGTCCCGGTTGGACAGTTTGGTATGAATTTGTAACCAGTCGGGCGTAACCCATCAATGTTGTATGTGGTCTATGTTGAGACGTTGAATGTTCATTTGAAATTTTGGTTTTGGTGTTTCGTATTGTCCCCAGGGTGCATGACTGTGTGCGGTGTTTCATACCGTACGTATCTCTGTGTACTCGGGGACCAATGCGAAATGCTACCGAAATTTCAAATGAACATCAACGACACAAGATAGACCACATACAACATCGATGGGTTACGGATGGTTGCATATTCATCCTGAATGGGATAGGGCCCCACCAATTTGCAACATCAAAGAGATAGAGTGATTCACAACTGATAGTCAACTAAAATTTTAAAAATGTAAAGTAACAGAAATCGTGCTTGTTAGATATTGTAAATGGAGGTACCGGCAAATTGGCGATGGATGTACAACCGACTAGATCAGAGTTGGCGAGTGACTAAAGAGTTTATGATGGGGCTATTGGAGTTCATTCCGTTCGCCATGATAAACACGCCTGGATTTGAAGTGACTCAGAAGATTCGTTGTCCGTGCTTAAGGTGCAAATGCATGAGTTTTGAATACGCGGATGATGTCATGTGCCACCTAACTGAGAAAGGGTTCATGGAAACATACCACTGCTGGTACAACCATGGTGAGCAGTTACCGCCTAGACCATCAGACGTAACCGTGCAACAGTCTTACTATGAGGTTGGAGGAAACAGGGATACATACAACAACATAGAACAAATGGTGATGGATCATGTTGGACCCTCCACCGGGCGTATGCTAGAACATGGTGACCAAGCAGGTCATGGAGACTCTGACAATGTAGAGGAGGATCCTAATCCGGAGGTAAAGAGATTTTATGATTTGTTAGCAGCGGCTTAGACTCGATTGTGGGACGGGTGCAACAGTCACACTGAGTTATCCGACTCCCTAGCTGCTTTAAGCCTAAAGGCAGATTATAATCTTTCTGGAGGTTGTTTTAATAGAATGGTCAATCTGATGGGTTCCACTATGCCTAGTAATCATCGAATGCCAACAAACTTGTACCATGCTAAGAAACAAGTGGCAAACTTGGGGTTGGGTTGTGTAAAGATAGAGTGTTGTGTTGGCGGATGTATGCTATTCAGAAATGAGTTTGCATATAAAAGTGTCACAAAATGTCTACATTGTAATGAGGAACGCTACAAAACCGTTAAAAGGAGAGGGAAGGTAACCCGGACGGCCAGGAAGAAAATGTGGTACTTCCCTATAACACCGTATCTTCAACGCCTGTATGCCTCATGGTCCACGGCAAAACACATGCGTTGGTATGCTCTGAACCGAACACAAGAGGGGTTTCTTTGCCATCCTTCCGACGGGAAAGCATGGAAGTGTTTGGATGAGCTATATCCGGACTTTTCTGGCGAGCCGTGCAATGTAAGACTTGGCTTATGTACTGATGGGTTTAACCCGTTCGGTCAATACGGAAGAGCTTACTCTTGTTGGCCAGTCATACTGACCCCATACAATCTGCCTCCTGATATGTGTATGAAGAGGGAGGTCATGTTTCTATCTATACTGGTTCCAGGACCCAAAAATCCAAAGGTGAACATAGACGTGTTTTTTCAACCGTTGGTTGAAGAGTTATCATAATTATGGGATGTCGGGGTAATGACATACGATGCATCTTTGAACAACCGTTGTGGACTATTAACGACTTCCCGGCCTACAGTATGCTTTCTGGATGGTCAACGTCTGGGAAGCTTGCTTGCTCTGTATGCATGGAACATATCAGGGGGGAATCACTCCCTGTTAGTGACAAGACAAGTTTCTTTGACTGTCATAGAAAGTTTCTACCGTTGGATCACCCGTTTAGGAGAAACAAAACCGTTTTTAAGAAGAACATAGTTGTTAATGAACCTCCATCCCGTAGGTTATCCGGTGCACGGGTTTGGCAGAGGGTCGATGAGTATCCCTACATCTGGGACAAGAGTGTTAAGGAGTTTGCAGGTTATGGTAAGGAACACCACTGGGTGAAGTAGAGCATCTTGTGGGATTTGCCATATTGGAAAGACTTGTTGTTAAGACACAATATTGATGTCATGCACACTGAACGTAATGTTTTCATGAATATTATTGACACTGTTATGGACATCAAGGGGAGAACAAAGGACAACGAGAAGAGGCGTCTAGACCTTCCGATTTGGTGTTCTAGGAAGGAGTTGGAATTGAGGGATGCGGGACGTGGAAGAATGTTTAAACCCCATGCAAAATATGTTTTAACTAGACCGTAATAGATTGCTGTGTGTATTTGGATGAGTGGGTTGACCCTACCTGATGGATTCGCTTCTAACTTAAGTAGATGTGTTGATGTGAAGGAGGGCAGGGTGTTTGGCATGAAAAGTCATGATTGCCATGTCTTTATGCAACAACTACTCTCGTACGCGTTTCATGCCTTACCGAAGGCTATTTGGAAACCGTTGGTTGAGTTGAGTCACTTCTTTAAGGAGTTGACGGCAACTTCGTTGACTGTGGAGAAACTTGTGAAGATGGAAGAAACCATCCCGGTATTGATTTGTAAGTTGGAGCAAATTTTCCCACCAAGTTTTTTTGACTCGATGGAGCATTTGCCTATCCATCTACTGTACGAGGCCTTGGTTGGTGGCCCCGTACAGTATCGTTGGATGTATCCATTTGAAAGGTGAACGCCAGAACTCTTTAATTTCCTTGCAAACATTTGTTTATGATTTGAAGATTCTTACGCTCTTTAAAAGACAAAGTGTCAAACAAAGCCTGCGTTGAAGCATCAATTTGTGAGGCATACTTAGTCGAAGAAATGACAACTTTTGCTTCTTTCTATTTTCCGACGGAGATAGAAACTAGAATGAGTAGAATTCCCTGCAATCTTGGGGTAGCCACCCGCACAGGGTTTGATGAACAAATATCAATTTTTAACTATCCTGGTCATCCGGGGGGCAAGCTTAGAAAATGTTACATTGATGAGAAAGATCGAAAGGCGGCTCACTTGTACATTCTTCTAAATTGCCCAGAAGTGGAACCGTTTCTTGAGTAAGTATAAAAGTTATATGTTACATTCTAAACCTAGCTTTTATAGTATCTAAATTTGTTTCCTTTAAATAGTTTATATACAGATATGCTAAAACATGAGCAAAATGATTTAACTGATGACCAAATTCATAGTGAAGTGTCATCCAAATTCGTTGGTTGGTTCGCACAACACGTAAGACCCGTATACCGAGTGTTTTTAATCTATGCTTCTAACTTTTATAGTATCTAACGATGACCTACTTGTTATGTTGTACATAGATACAAGACCCTAATAACCATATTGAAGATTCTTTACTCCAAGCCCTTTCTTGGAGGCCGGTGAAAACTGTTAAAAAATGGCCAATTTACTATGTAAATGGCTACAAGTTTAATACTCTTCAATGGAGTGAAGGGATGCGTACCCATAACTACGGGGTTTTTGTTAGAAGCACCGCCGGACAGTTGGAAGAAGACTTTTATGGAGTGCTGACGGAGATTGTTAAAGTTTCGTTCTCTGGACGACTAAGAAGAGATATTGTTCTATTCAAATGTGATTGGTTCGACAACACAATCGGTGTTGGAACAAAGGTTGACAACAAGTACGGCTTAGTTGAGGTCAAGAAGAATGGTAGATATAAAGGGTTTGATCCCTTCATTTTTGCCCAACAAGCTGAGCAGGTTTATTACACCGACTTCCCGGGAGGACATCGGGACTGGTATGCAGTAATCAAGGCCAAGGCCCGAAGTCAGATCACTGACAATGTCTCCGAGGAGGTCGATGACGCTTATCAGCTTACACCACACGAGCTCAACGATGGCAATTTGTTGTTCAACATTGATCCAGTCATAATGGATGAGACACTCGCCCCTACGAGGGGTGAACACATTGACAAAGACCTTGTCTCTCGATCAAAACGGTCTAGGGCTGATCTGGATACTGATGAAGTTGTTCAAACAAATAACGACAGTGACACTGAAACTGAGGGGGAATTTGAAACTGAAACAGACACAGAGTATGTACTTATTAAACATATATACATAGGTTTATATATATCCTAAGACTAATTTTTCTTTTCATGATTTTATCCACAGATGACGGGACATCGACTGCCCTTCAGTAGGGGTGGTGGGTCCAGGACCCCGACATCCCGTCTGGGGACTCCCACCCCAGAGCAGGGAACCACTCCATCACCACTACAGCAGACCACTCCATCACAACCACAGCGGACCACTCCATCACCACTACAGCAGACCACTCCATCACCACCACAGCGGACCACTCCATCACCACTACAGCTGACCACCCCAGAGCAGACTCCTCGAGTTGGTGGCTTGGAGGATCATGGCCATCAGGCCACCCCACCTCTGGCATCCCCTCTGCCCATGTTGGTACCCGTGCCGGCCGGAGATGAGTAAGTGACTAAAACTCAAATACTTTTATGTTATTTGTATGGTACTTTATATTACACTTTAGTGGAAAGACTTATTCGTTTATTGTATGTTACTTTAATTAGTACTTGTATAGATTGAATTGTACTGGGAACTCTTCTGTTTGTAACAGGGTAACTATTTAAACTTGGAAATGTTACATTTACAGGAGAGACTCTGTCAGAATTTTGGGAGTCTCCCTATATTGTGTGTTATTTTACTTCTGATATAATTATTGTGATTACAGCTTTGTTGATAGTAGTCGCGCTACCAAAGCGATTACTAAGGTTTTAAAGGCCCAGTGGGATGGTCCATATATATCTTGGACAGATGCTGGGAAGGTTGTCCAAGATAGGTGGTTTGACACCTTCTCGGTAAGTTACCACATCAATTTGTTGTGATTTGATTTGTAAAATAGACCTCTTATTAATTTTGATTTCTCATTTCATTTTACAGCGTGATTATCAGTGGGCAGAGGGTATGATTGATGAGATTAGGAAGGTCTTTGCCACAAAGACCTCCAAAATCATCAAGAGTACCCTTTGGTAGGTGAGGGACAAGGGTGAGCGCCCTTGTTGGATCCCCGAGGACCATTAGGATGGGATGGTCCAGAATTGGGGCGGTGTCCCATTCCAGTAGGCGAGTGCTTGGAACAGGGCAAACAGAGCCGCCGATGCTGCAGCCTCAGTTTACACTGGGGGTAGCATTTCAACCCTCGAGCACAAGAAAAGATTTGTAAGTATATTTATGTTAAACATTTATATTATGATTCATCTGACATGTTTACAAATAATAATCTCAATGTTTTTTGTCCACCACAGGAGCTGAGGGAGCACCGGGAGCCTTCTTTGTTTGAGGTCATGCAAATGACCAAGAAGAACAAAGCCGGTGCATGGGTAAACCAGAAGACTATAGATCTAGCGGTATTTACTTTTAACTCACACATGCTTATAATTTACAAATCAGCTTACTAATCCTTTTAGTGTTTTTTAATTTACAGGAGGCGTATCAGGCCAGGAGGGCCGAGAAGGAGGCGGACCTGGTGGCTTCGACTCCTGAAGGGGAGGTTCCTTCCACCCTGTCTTATTCCGACGACAACGCCATCTATATGGAGGCTGTTGGCGGTGTGAACAAGAAAGGGAGGGTCTTTGGATTGGGTGGCGTCGGCACGCAGCTGGCGAATAAGGGGAAGACCCCTTCCTCTTCCTCTTCGTCTGGTCTTCCGACTGAGGTTGTTCAGGTAATTCAAAACCTGAACGACGAGCTACAGGATGAGCGACGTCAGAGGCAGCTTTTGGAGGAGCGGGCCGAGGCGGACCGACGGCTGGCCGAGGCGGACCGACAGCGGGCTGAGGAGCAGCACGCCGAGACTCGTCGGTAACTTGCTCAGCAGCAGGAGCTACTGATGCAGTTGATGGCGAGACTACCTCCCCCCACTTCCCAGGCGCCCCCACCACCACCACAGGATCCCCCACCACCATGATTGTATTTTTATTATGTATACACATTGTATATTTTCATTTACAATTTTTATATTATATTCCATTCAGTATTTATTTTGTCATTCTTTATTTATTATGTCAATATTTATTGGTAATTAAATTCAAAGAAAAACGCCTTATTTTGATTATCATTAATAATTCAACCTATTTGATAAATAAATTTAATCCATTATTTTGTTTTTAATAATAATTTAATATTTTAAAAATATTATTCAAGTTTAATTATAAAATTTTATCACCGAATACAAAATATTAATCAATATTTTTTAAGTTAAATTAACAAAATCTTTAAATATTTAAATAATTTTTTAAAAAAATAAAAAATCCCATTAGCGACGGAATAATATGGTCGCTAAATAACTACTCATAATGACGGCAGCCAGTGGTCGCTGTATGGCTACCCATAGCGACGGGAAGAGGTGGTCGCTGTATGGCTACCACAGCGACGGTAATAGGTGGTCGCTGTAGGGCTACCATAGTGACGGGAATAGGTTTTGAGGTTTTATGGTGCAGCAATTGTGTTGCTATTTCAACAGTCATTGAATTCATCAACCATCCAAGGAGTTGTGAGTCATGGGCTTGCCAATTGTCAAAATTAGGATTGGGTTGTTTGCCTGATTCTGCAAAGGGTATGAACTCTTCAGCGCACTCTTTTGTCCCTAGCATGTACCCATCAAGCCTCCAGCCTTTGACGATAGAGAGCACCAAGGATTTCCATAGTGGATAGTTGTCTCTGTCTAGCTTGACAGACACAATGGATGGTAGATCATTTTTGTTCTTTGAATCTGCAGCGGATACCATGGTTTGTATTGGATCAAGAGCCTTCAAGGCTTATGCGCGCTGATGCCAAGAAAGAAATAATGTATTGAAGGTAATAAAATCATGTATTAATCTGATGGGAATTGTGTACATATATAGCAGATGTTATCCTATGATTAAGGCTAGAATTAAGACATTACAAGTATATATTGGCAACCATTAATTGGTAATTACAATAATTACAATAATTGACATGTAATATTGGATCCATATATCAAGTGATCTTGTCTCTAATTGTATCTATTAAGAGAAACCTCCACCACATTCCTAGTTGTCGGCTATTGTATAGAAACAAATGTTGGAGCATCCATGTAGTCACTAATTAATATAGTCCAAAGAGATCAACTAGTTAGAGCTTCCAGTTGAAGCCTTTAGAAAAGAAAAACTGATCTGATATCAATTAAACCCACTAAGGACAGAACTTTGGAAGGTAAATCCACCATTGATCAACACAATGAATGACTAAAACAAGAAGTATACAATTCTAACTACAACACATCAGACACAAGAAGAAGAAATAAGATATTTGAATAGAATGTTTAACCTAGGTTTGCTCACTAAACACATCATACACACCTATTGAAAAGAAAAACAAAACGAACTAGAAATAAGGATTGGTTGAACTAAACCAGATGCATCTTTGAAGATTTGAACCAATTTACAATATAGCTAGCCGGTTTGGATTATAGATAACAAGTTCATATTAGAATTGGAATAACTAGTTTTAAAATAGTTCATAATCATGTTTTAAGCCAAAACAAAAGTTACACCTGGAAAACGTACTTTTTGAACCCAAAACTAGTTTTTTTACACCCACTAGTGCAAAAATTGGATATAATCACGGTTAAAAAAGGCCTTTATTCACGGTTAAAGAACCGTGGTTGTTGCAGCCGTGGTAGTAGATGATGGTCTTTAACCACGGTTAACAACCGTGGTAATAAATCACATCTAACCACTGTTAAGAACAACTGTGAATATAACTTACTATTTATATTCACGGTTATCGAGCACAACCGTGAATATAAGAACTGAAAGGTGTCAGTTACATCCACTTATATTGACGGTTATTATGGACAACCGTGGATATAGACTATATTTATCCACGGTTACTACCAAAACCGTGGATATAGACCCACTTATATTCACGGTTATTATGGACAACCGTGGACAAAATATATCTATATCCACGGTTATCCATCATAACCGTCAATATAAGTATTAAAAGGTTTCAGTTACAAACTACTTATATTCACGGTTATTATGGACAACCGTGGATATAGATCTATATCCACAGTTATGGTAGTAACCGTGGATAAATATTGTCTATATTCACGGTTGTTGCCATAACCGTGAATAAATATGATGTTTTTAATTTATGTTATTTTGAAGTAGAAGTATGGTGTTGGAGTATGGATTATGGATTATGGATTATGATGTTGGTTTATAATGCAGGTTCAAACTTTAGACTTTTATTTAGTAATTAATATGATATTTTTAAATTCTATTATTTTCAAGTAGAACTATGGTGTTAGATGATGGATTATGGATTATGAGAATTTTTAGATTTGAACTTTTAAATCAATAGGTTGGTTCATCCCTGCCATTGTTAATGTAACTAGTTATCCTGTGAATATAAGGCTTCCATCTTAATTTTCTAGAATATATAGGTGATAAATTTTCACTGTTGCAAAATCGATTATCTGTGATATATAGGGTCCTTTTGGTTAAACGCTAATGTAACCTGGTTGAGAAAATTGAGGTTTTGTAAACGGGATTTAAAAAAATTGAGGTTTTGTTAAAGTGATTGTGTTTGGATATTTTTTCTAAACGGAGGTTGAGAAGTAGTGATCAATGATTCCTTTCACTAAACTAATTTAATCATAATTTATGCATATTAATTGAAGTTATTTCTTCGCATTAAACGCTATAGCAACATCACAGCCAAACACTAGCGCGTGCAATTTAGTTTGAGTTGCGTGTGATTTTGTTCTCTTACATATAATTACGTCTTTTTATTTGCAAAGGCGAGTTTGTTTTGTTCCCTGTTATTGTTAATTCGTGTTTAATCTAAAAACATTAAATTCTTTTTTTAAAAATTTTAAAAATCTTCATATATTGAATTGATTAACATGTCTTCATTTTGAAAATTGTCAATTCAAAACATCAAAGTTTAACAACAACAACAAACAAAAACTTATAAATTATCCTCCATAAACCCTAATTTCACATTCTTAATTTTAAAAATGTATAAGGTTTTTACAATTTTTTACTTATGAAATTTTAAATTATTTCATATCTCATATGTATCATAAGCCCTCAAATATTTTTGTTACAGCAAATAATTTATGGTTCTAATTAAAATAAAATAAATGAGAAAATCATGCTGCCACAGAAACGTCGTTGGAGGATGCTGAACAACAACCATGATGGGGAAATGGGGTTGGCTAAAGGGAGCTATGGACCACCGCCACAGAAACGTCGTTGGAGGATGTTGAACGGAGGTTGGTGAACATGGTTGCTGGAGCCAAACAGAAATGGTGGAAAACGTAGTTGCTGAATGGAGTTAATCTAACGCAACGGAGAAAACTATGGTAATTTTCTAAAAAATGCATATAACCAAACAGGCACATAAACAGAGTTTAAACCTGGGTGTACGAGGAAACAAGGAAACAAGGAATACCAACAGAGAAAGAATCAATATATTATGACAAACACGCATGACAATGGGGGTTCAGGGAACCTACCTGAATGAAGAAAGGAAGAAGATGCTGAACAGAGATAAGGCCACGAAGCTCAGGGCACGAAGCTCAGAGAGAATGGAGAAGACGACAACCAACGCGCAGAAGAAGAGAAAGTGAAAAAAGAGTGAAAGGCGCGGCTTTTGAAGTTTCAGAAAGGATGTATATTCACGGTTCCCCTTGAAACCGTGAATATATTATACATATATTCACGGTTTAACAAACAACCGTGGATAAATGTTAACTATATATCCACGGTTACGATACCAACCGTGGATAAATATTAAATCTATATTCACAGTTATAGAAACAACCGTGGACATAGAATACCCAGTGATTAAACCCTAAAACCTGAACTATATATCCACGGTTGGAAATACAACCGTGAATATTGACATCTATATATATCCACGGTTAACATCATAACCGTGAACGTACCCATCAATATATATTCACGGTTGTCATCAAAACCGTCGATATATATTTCAGGTACTATATATCCACGGTTGACTCCTCAACCGTGAATATATATATTGATGGGTACGTTCACGGTTATGATGTTAACCGTGGATATATAGTTTTCTCTGATTAAAACGTTCACCTTATAATTTCAAAAATGCCACCGCGCATGTTTTTATCACGTTGTTATATCCATTTTTTCCACTAGTGACCATTTCAACTTGCTTAATTCAGAACCTACTTTTAAGCCTAAAAACAATAATAAGAAACTAATATTGATCTTCTTGTCCCTATCTATATATTGTCCTCATCCCTAGTCTCTATTATAACCTCTGTCATAAAGTCACAATATATATCCCTATGAAATCACCTAGAAAAAGTAAATAAAATGTAAGCATAGCAAGCCAAAAGGAAATTGAATACAGCAGATAATTTATTAGGTGGAACAAACAGTTGATTGTATAATCACAACAATATATGAATGAGGCCCTAAAGTGAATTCTTATTGGATAATCACAGTAGAAAAAAATCTCATCGGTAAAAATAATTGTACAATGTTGTCATAGTAATGCATACTTACACGTACACACACAATCCAAAATTATTTGTGATTTCAAATTATTAATATTTTTCGTTAAACACTAGTGGAAAAAAGGCTTTTTACACCGGTCCCTTTCAGCTTTTTACACCGGTTCTAGGACCGGTGTGGATGGAGCTGGTAAGAAAAATATGGACCTTTTACACCGGTTTTAGGACCGGTGAGAAAAACAGTTTTTACACCGGTCCTGTTTAAAATGCCCGGTATAAAAAATGATATTTACACCGGTCCTTTTCTTTACAACCGGTGTAAATATTAATTTTCTCATCGGTTCTGTTGGTTATGCCCGGTACAAAGTTAGACTTTTAACACCGGTCCTATTTTTACGCCCGGTACCAAAAAAATACTTTTAACACCGGTCCTATTTTTAGGCCCGGTACAAAAAAATACTATTTTTTTAAAATTTTAATTCAGTACATTTTAATCCGCAATGCCAATTCAGTACACTTACGTTACAATTTTAGAAAGCATTATCAACTTCAATTTTCAAAATCAATAGTGGAAAATCAGCTAAAGAAAAACAAAATTTCCCTTCTTGCCTAAAACAAAACTCAACTAAAGGAGATATTAGACATTATATTCACAACTCACTTTTGATCATGTTGAATACCAATATTTGTTCCTTTCCCTTAAACTTGTTCTTTACAACTAGAAAAATGTTGTGCACATACAGGAAGACATAGAAAACAGAACATACAAAGAAAAAATGTGAAGTGGACCAAGAACTTAGAGAGCTTCAGGTTTGTATCAGGGGCGATCTCAGTAAGGTAGTTGTCCACTAGTTTTGACACTATGAGATTCAAAAACAGAAGCTCTTCCATGCATCTCTTTTCCTTATGTTTGAGCTATCTGCACCAAATACCAACAACACAAAATGAATTAATAGCTCATATCACGTTACCAATAACAAAACATTAAACTAGAAATGTACATATCATTTAAGTTTCATGGTTACTATAGCATGCATAGTGAGGAAAAGTTAAGTTAGACAATTACTTGTCTAATACAACCCTGATAATTTGATAATTTATGTTGTCATCCTTTCTTTCTTCATTAATATATGGTCCCTTAGATTGATTTATCATTACTCAATTAAAGTATAAACAAGATGCATTGAAACAAAATAGTTTTTAGAAATGAAATACTACAACACTAAGTGTGTTGGGTTAAAAAAAGAAGTAATTGCCTGGTTTTTCTTGCTGAATTTTTGAGAGAGCTTTTGGAAAATAATTGATTGTTTCTCCAAGAGCAAGTGTTATCAGGCATGCATTAAAACTGAAAAAAATGGCAGGATGCAACCAAAGTAATAACAAATATGAGTAGAGGCACCTATTATACATCGTTATACCAAAATCAACATATTCTAATGGAATAAATCATTCACAAGTAGAACAATCAATGCAATTGAAGCACAACCATCTCTTTTTTTAACATACTTCAGTATCAATATTCCTTCAAGGCACAATTCAACAGGACAGGGATCACCATATTGTTTTTATTTCAACTTAGAATTGTTGGATTAGCTAACTCATCTATGCACTCTATCATATATATATATATGATTGGCCTTATATGTTTTAAATCATAATATTTGCTGAAATGGATTTTTCGCGCATTCCTTTTTGTCTAGCTGTAAGAATCTGTTACTAACCATTAAAAAAATAAGAACGTGATATTAGAATTAATTTTTTTGGTAAGTTTTCCTTCGTCAATTGGTTACATATTGTAATTTATATATATATAAATCTGTCTACGATTTAATTTAAAGGATTTATTTAACCTCTACAACTTTTCATAAATAAAAATTATGAAACATATTGGAATCCATTCATTATATAATAAAAAAAAATCTCATTTATTTTTCTCACTATATTTGTATTTTTGGAAGAATAATACCGAATAATATTATAATATTAAAAATGATATTATGAGTTAGTATTATAGTATTATAATATTTATGGTACTTGATAATATTTTATTTGATAACATGTAACATCAATTGGAAAACTATTGTTTTTATAATAATCGAATTTGTTACGTATTTTTTTAGTGTTATTTTAAAAATTATTTACTATTTAAAGATTTTTTATATCATTCAAAATTTATTGTTTTAGTTTTTATTTTTCACATTTTCACTTTCTAATAATTCTAAATTGTTTCAACATTTCATTTAGCATAATAAACACGAGAGTATTAAAGAATCAGATGAAGGCATTACCTGTTGAAGAAACACAGTCAACTTGTCACCACGTACTACTTTTAGCATCTGCACCACCAATAGCAAAATAATGCCACAAAAACAACCAACCTTGCTCAAAAGATTCAACTCTCAACAACCATCAAAGGCACATATGTTGTTAATTGCTATTATAGGAGAAAGTAAAAACACAAGGTTTCAATATATCATATCATAACCCTGCCCCACCAGTACAATTATTATTCATCACCAACATGCTTGTACATTCACCTGTAGAGGCCTGCCCATCTACCTCATCTTCATGCTCAGCTTCTTTCTAACAAATTCAGATCAGAAACTTGGCCAATATATCATATCATATACCTGTATGTATGTAAAACAAATTCAGATCAGAAACTTGGCCAATAACAATAATGCATAGAGATCAACGACCATACACAAGACATATCAAAAGGACATTAATAAGATTAATGGAAAAGCATAAAGGTAACCTGTTAGCCAAACTTGTGATTTTGTCCTGAATTCGTTGGCTCGCACCAGATCGTTCCAAAGAGAATCCTCCATCCAGTATCAGAGAAGATCCAACAGAATAATTGGCAAAATACAGCATCTCCAGGCATATCTAAAGGAAATATGAGAAACAAAAGAACTGTTAATGGAATCTTTAAGAAATTCTAATTAGCTATGACAATCTTTTCAGTAAGAGTACTACATAAGCAGAGATACAGCCCACAAAACAACAGGAAATACAACAAAATCTGCAATGCTCCTCTTGGCTTTAAAATAGGGGGAAAGGACAGATTTGGCAAGGGAAAAACTCATGACTTTCCTGCATCTGGATATATTTCATAGTGTGGATTTCTTAAATAAATAAAATCATAGTCAGGAAAACCCTTACTTTCATATATTTTCAACATAGTCAGGATATATGATTTCATAAATAAAATCATATAATAGATATATATATACATACACATATACATACATATAATCTCCTAATTTCTATCTAGAACATTCAACATAACAGTTGTTATGTGACATGCCATCTTAAGTAAAAAAAAAATAGAACAACCAAGAAGAGAATGAAAGTACCTCCCATAGCTCAAAGGGAACAGCATACTCATTATATAACTGTGTTATGCTCTTTACTTCTAAACCTAGTTCTTTGGCCTTCTCTCGTGTTGCATTTGCAAAATTAGCATCCGTAGTTGAACTGCCCTCAGGGACTGAACCATTTTGGTTAGAATTCGATGTGCTAGGTAAAACCTCAGACCTGGAAGCCATGGCCTCTAGTTCTTCTTTGATTTTTATCTGGAACCGAAGAACAGCAAGCTTCCCTTCAAGCAAATCTAGGAATCCACTATCAATGGAACTCCGAGCAGAACCAACCAACCCATCATTATTACTTGCATTTTTTTCCTGTAGAACTGCATTACTTAGGTATTGACACCTGGATTTTACAAATAATAAAAAAAAACTATAAGATATCCATCCAGCATATCAAAGCAATACTAGTAAATTTTAGAGAACCATGTAAAGGTCATAGTCAACTTGAATACATGTAAAATTAGAATCTTGCACATGAACAAGCACAGCCTCATGTTAACAAATTTATAAAAACAAATTAAGACAGCCTATAACTATAATAATTATAATGAATTGATTTCTTCAAAAAAAGTTATAGCTGACTATAACTAACAATAGAAAGTAAAGTATATTAATCTGGTCCAAACAAATAAACCATTGTTAAAGTTTGCACTATTTCATAAGCAGATCAAGAAAATAAAAACAACAGGTAAAATAACATAAATAACTATAATTTCTCAAACTCTATAAACAAGGACAAAAGAATTAGCAGCAATTGTGATCCACAAAAATAGAGCATAGAAGACTCAAACAGAGGAGGCAGGATAAAAAATATTCTAAAATCCAAATAGAGGAGGCAAGATAGAAACAGAGAGATATCATACATTGCTAGGGTTTGAAAGTCTGACCTCTTTGGCCTCAGAATACCCAAAACCAATGTCTGATGCAAACCATCCTTTGTTCTTGCTCAAATTCTTATTTCGTCAATTCTGAAATGCTTCAAACAGTTTTTGAACAACGGATTCACAACCTCCTGAGATTGTAAAACAAAAACCAAAAAAATTACCAAAAACAACATAAATGAAGAAGAGTGAGGCAAACGACTTTGAGGGACAAACCTTGCAGCTTCGAGGGAGAAGAGCGAGGTAGACGGCTTTGAGGGATAAGAGAAAGATGGGGGCTTCGAGGGAGAAGAGGGACACGATGGTTTCGAAAGAGAAGGAGACGATGGCTTCGCATGGCTGAGGTACCTCGTAGACGATGGCTTTGAGGGAGAGGCGAGAGCTTCGAGAGTCGTTGAGGAGAAGACGAAGGGATCGAAGCTTACCTGCGGAATGTGACCGACGGAGGGTATCTTCGAGTAGTGAGACCTTCGAGAGGGAGACCTCTAAGCTTCAACAAACGGAGACAGGGCTTTCGAGAGTGAGAGACTTTTCGAGAGGTAGGGCTTTCGAGAGTGAGAGCTCGAGAGGAAGGGCTTTTGAGAGGGAGACTTTCGAGAGGTAGGGTTTGAGAGGGCTGCGATCGTAAGGTAATTCACGAGAGGGAAAACTTAAAAAACATTTTACATTTTTTCTCACCGGTCCAAAAAGCAAGACCGGTATAAAGTCTTACATTTCTCACCGGTCTAAACAAAGACCGGTACACACTTAAACCTTTCTCACCGGTCCAAAATCAAGACCGGTACAAAATTAAGTATTTCTCACCGATTTAAAGAGTAGACCGGTGTAAAGTTTTATATTATTTACAAAATTGCCACCGCCTAATTTTTTACACCAGTCACATTACAACCGGTGTAAAACCCTTGGTGTAAAAGGCCTTTTTTCCACTAGTGAAACATAATAGAAACAAAACCAAGCACATCAAACTAAGAAAAGCTAGCAAAGTCCAACATTCAAAATTAAGCAAAATTGTTAGAACCTATCTCATGGTTCTTCAGAATCATCATTGTTTCATTGTCAAACTAATTAACATCACATATATAGCTAGCCAAGATAGAATAAGAAAAACAATAATAACATTTTGATCCTCATTTTGCTAACTAGATAGGTACTCAAAACACATCCTATATATCTCCCCTCAAAGGCTTCCAGTGTCTTGTGTATATCATCGCATATATACTATGTATTATCTTTTCATGACAGTGTATATTAACCCCAAGTCAGAGCTATACTTTATCCTATCAATAGAACAATACATGTTGGTCACTCTATGACTACACTTGACAAAACTACCACACTTATTGAAGCAAAACCTTAAGCCAATTTCCAACTTGAAGCTTGGTCTCCTAAATAACTCAACCAACCTTGAGACTTTTTTTCACAAGTGACAAAAATGGATTGTACCACAACATAGATTAACTGGTAGAACCCTTAACCCATATTACAATTTTGAAACTACTTCATTAGTTAAAAATTGACTTTATCAACAAAATATAATTGATTCCTCATTTCTTGTACAGAATATGGTCTTAAATTCTCAACAACACCATACAAAACTAAAGATTTAAAACAGCCAATGATAATCGCATAGGACACGCCTAACAACAACCTCAATAAATAATTAGATTATTACAAAGATTTGAACAGTTTTAGTTCGTTGCATCATTCAAAAAAGGAGCAGTAGAACCCAAATTTATGATCAGGCTTTTACCAATTCAAGAGCAAGATTAGAATAAGGTAATTCATACTTGAGACTACTTGAGTATCAAAAATATAATTAATTAATTAATTAAGCATAAATAGCTCACATCCATGTTTATGGTGATACTTGAGATTACTTGAGCATCAAATAGTACTTGTGCCTAATTACAGGTGAAGATGTATTTGTGGAAAATGAACACATTAGAGGATACTACCTAAATAAAGCTGGATAGGTTTCAATAAATCAAAATAGTGCCAATAATTATGGAAATGATATATAGACAAGTAAATACATCTATTAATGTATGTGAGATATTCAATTGAGGGGCCTATTGTTGTTGTCCATTAAAACTAGATTTAGAGACAAATCATCATCTAGTGCTAACTCGCACATGATTTTGTGTTATATCTTGAAATTTCCCTTTCCAACACACATTTTTCCTCCTCAGCTTCCTAGTGGAAAAAGGTAAAATACAATAAATACAAGGTGTTTCGTTATAGAAAATAAATTGAATAAATATAATAACACATATAAATAAGTCAACTTAAAGCAAATAAAAAATTATAAACATATACGAATAGCATATAAAACACCCAATGGAGTGAAAAGCAAAAGATTCCAAATCCAGATCCAGATGAATTGACATGACAGCTCGGTACTCTTGATAGAAACCATTACATTCGCAAACAAACAAAGTGGAAGAACAAAAAGTGTTGACACTGATTTTTTTTATCTATTTTTTTATTTTTTGTTTATTCATTTTTATTTATTTATTTATTTATTTTCCTTTTTTCTTTTGTTTGATTATTTTTTTCTTTTCTCTTCTTAATTCTATCTTCTTTTATTGATTTTTTATTTTTAATTATTATTTTATTATTCATTGAATGAGTCAAAATTAGGGATGGCGCAGGCCAAGCCGGTTTGGCCCGTTAAAATAGACAAGTTGGGCTAAGGATTGAGCTTGTTTTCTTAAATAACTCAAGCCGGTTTCAACCCACCAAAAAATGACCCTATGCGGGTCGGGCCGGTTCGACCCATTGGGCTAACATTGAAATATTAACAAAAATAAATTTATATTAATATATAATTTATATATGTTAAAAAGCTTATGTTTTCCTATTTTTTAATTTATATATGTTATTATAAATTTAATAATATAATATTATAAAATATAAATAATAAATTTTTGTTTCTATTTAATACAAATATAATTTATTTGAACTTTTAATGAAATAAATTGGGTTAATTATAAAAAACTAGTTTTAAAAAAGGTGAAATTTAGTTTTTATATCTAATTTTTTTTAAAAAAACAAAAGGCTTAAAAATAGTACAAATTTAAAATAAAAAATAGCATGCATAATTTGGAAAAAAATGGGCCGACCCATTAGCCCACCAGCCACATAAAATACTAGTCGGGCTAATGTTTTTGGCCGGTTTTCTTATTTTGGCCCGACCTGTATTTTGATAGGCTTGTGCAAGCCTTAACTAGGACCGTTGGCTTGTTTTGCCACCCCTAGTCAAAATGACTATTTTTAAGAAAGAATGAGGTAGTTACTTTTTTATGGAAAAATAGGTGGACCGGTTTCTAATAGAGTTTTACTAAAGTTTGGAATTCCCCTATAAATACCATATTGATTGTGGGAGAATCCCAAGAAAGTTCTAGTAACCATTAAATTTAGGAGAGGTTAAATTATTATAATTATTATTTTATTTTCTTTGTTTTCTTTACTTTTTCTTTATTTTCTTTCTCTACTATCACCCCCTTTGGCCACCATTCTTCACCACCCCAAATCAACACCACCACAAAAAAAGTTATTGCACGACTACAACCCCCTAAACACCATCACCACCACCATCACCCTCCAAAAACCAAAAATCACCACCTTTAACCCTACCCCCACGACCACAAACACCACCACACCACCCAATCCCTACCAAACTAACCACCACCAAACCTCAACCCAACACCACTACATAACCCTTCACCCCTAACCCATCACCAAACCACCAAATCATTCACCATGAAATTGCCACTACTCGCGGTCACCACCTTTTTCCACGCTCATCACCCAAGCTCTTTTTGACCAACCTTCACCATCGAAGCTATCCCCTCCCATTACCGCATCCAAAAAAAAGAAAAAAGGACCAAAGAAATGGGAACCACTACACCATCCCTATCGCCCGTAAACCACCACCAGTGAACCATCACCGGCCAACGAGCCAGCCACGACCACACCATCGTGCTTAAAGCTCGTGTCATCGCCGCCTTCTCTTTCTCTCTATCAGCGCCTCTTTCTTCTACTCTAAGGATTGAGTTGTTTGTTAGTTTAAGTCTAGGTTAATTAGTTTTTGGTTTGGGGCCAATGAGCCCCGATGAGGGCTAAGGCCAAGTCTCCCCCCTCTCTTGTTTCCTTTTTGTTGGTTACCTTTTTATTCTGTTTTAGTTTCTTTTTGTTATTAGTTTTGGGTCAATGGAGCCCTTATGGGTTGAGGTCCAATCTCATTTTTAGGATGTAGTTTTTTATTTTATTTTATTTTATTTTATCTTGATATATGAATTAAAAAAGATAAGGAAAGAAGGAAAATAATAATAAATTTCCCCCTATTGTGTGTATTATTTTCATTGATTTTTATCGTGTTTAAAAGAAAAATATATATCTTCCTAGGGCCATTTTCTTTGAAAAAAAGGACAAATATTTTACGAATCTTCAAATAAGAAACAATGTTTTTCTACCTTTAAAGATAGATTTTATTTAAGAATGTTTACTCGAGAACCATTTTTGTTAAATAAAGAATCCTTTTTATTAAATAAAAACTATGTAATGATTTTATAGCGGAATCATATGATGTACTTCATATACACCAATTTTATAAAATTATGAAGGAGGGTAAGTGTATAAATTACTCTATCCCATTCTCTTCTTCAACATGAAGTCTCTTTTTAAAAGTAAAAATAAGAATATTTTTCAAAATCTATGCAATAACTTTATAGCGGTGTTATATGATGTAATTCATCTGCACCAATTCTATAAATTATGAAAAAGGGTAAGTATGATGTAATTACTTTATCTCGTATTCTTCTTCGACACAAAATCCTTTTCCTTAAAAAAGAGACTTATTTTAAAAAAAAAACTTTAGTAAAAACCATGCAATAATTTTATAGTGGTATCGTATGATGTAATTCATCTACTCGAATGTTATAAGATTATAAAAGAAGGATAAGCATATAAATTACTCTATCTTATATCCTTTAGCATGAATTTTTCTAACAAAAAAAACCAAAACATCTTTAAGTCATTTTAAAACAACAAGAAAAATCAATTTCAAATCAACCATAAAGAAGTATGTAACCATGATTTCTTAGTTACCTAAGAATATGTAGGAGCGGGATCCATTCCTGTTGAGTCACTTTCTCTTTAAATAAATCTTTTTCTACTGTCATTTGCTTGTTGGGTCAATGTTAAGGTTATCATTAAGTCGTACGATTCATTTTGAAGTACCATTCTTCAGAATAAGCGAATAAGGGTGCTAATATCTTCCTTGTTTTTAACTAACTCCCAAGCTTAAAACTCTAAGGGTTTTTCATAATAGTTTACCTTTTTAAAAATAAAACAAAATTTTGGTAGCTACTCTACATTTTCTAACATTTCACCTATATAATTTATTTTAGAATCGCTATGCATCATGCCGAAACCTACGTTGTGACAGATGGCGACTCCACTGGGGAATGCCATATAGTTAGGCCTTATTTGAATTAAATCGTATAATATTTTTATGTTGTGACATACATTTCTTTGTCATTTAATTGGTTGTTTGTTGTTATATGGAATATCTGTTCACCTTATGGTAGATGACAATAACTAGAATGTACTGCCCTATCTCTATTTGTGATGCGGGTGGGTTTGCTCAAGTATAACAGGTTTATGTGGCCCCTAGCACACACTACACTAAAACTTGTCACACACACTTTGAGAATGGCTCTATACTCAAGCTTGAGTTTACTATAGGATAAAGGGGTGACTAGTGGTGTCAATTAAGATGTACTCCCTATTGACCCCCGTGAAAACTCAACTAGAGTTTAACTTTTCTAAGGTGTCCCACAATTTGTAGTTTAGCTACCGTTGTGGTAAATATTGAAATTAAGTGGTGAACTTTAGTGGCCTTGTATAGCATTAGTAGCTTCCTCAAGTGAGAGGCACAATTTTAATGTTGCCTTAGAAGTATAGGTTAGACCCCATAAGAGACTCAGTTAAGACACAATAAGGGGCATGCTATATCCTTTTTCATTATCTCTCATTACCTTTTGTTATGTTAATTATTTGTCTTTCCAAGGACTTACATCTTATTGAAAGCACCTTTAAGACAAAAGGAAAGTTTAATAATTTTCAGGACCTTGTAATACTTAATGAGTCATTAATTTCTAAATAAACTTTTTACAAAAATTCTTGAGTCTAAAGAATTAATTCACTACTAAAAAAAGCCCATATAGAGACGAAAAATATTTGTCACTAATGAATAGGAATCCGTTACTAAATGATATCAGCAACGAACTCAGCCGCGAGAGTTCTCTGTCGCTAAAGGCCTGGTTGCTAACCCATCAGCGATGGAAACGGATAGTCATCGCACAGATTGTGATGAGCAACTGGCGTCACTAAAGGGTGACAAAGTGATGGTTCCCTTTGTCATCACCTATGTCGTTGATTCAATTCTAAAGTAGCGATGGATAGAAAACGGTCGTTGTCAAATTAAAGTACCTCCGTCGCTTAGGTCGTCGTTAACTCAAGGCTGAACTAGCAACGGCTAACAAGTCGTAGCTAAATGGATGATGATCTACCGTCGCTATTGCGGTCGCTACAAGGAACCCAAGCACTACTATAGAAAAGGCCTTTGTCAGCGGTTCTGTTACTGCTATTGTTAGTGGTTTAGCCGCAGAAAATGAAGGCGCTGATAATGACCCTGATAACAATGTCAGTGTTCAAACCGCTAACATTTTGTATCTATTGTCAGCGGTTATAGTGCAGAACCACACACAATAGTGTATCATCGTCAGCGGTTAGAAAAAGATCCCCTGACAATTGTTTTTATAGTATCAGCGGTTAATTACTAGAACCGCAGACAATATTGCATCTTCATATTTTTTAACGCTCCAATATCATTAAACGTAACTCCAATATCAATGGGTGGAATCACATGCTCCAATATCATCAAACATAACTCCAACATCAGTGGGTGGAACCACATAACCAAGCAATTTTTTCTCAAATTCATTCACAGTAACCATATTTTGAAAAAAAAATAAAAAGTACAGGTATTAATCCCATATAACAGTGTAAAAAAACCAGATGGATACCAATAATGAAAAATATGTCTACAATATTTGATGGGGATATAAACTTGTAACAGATAAAAAATTGCAACAGTATATGATAAATTACCTTCAATGATTTTTTCAAGTTTTTGATCTCATTTTGAATTCCCTGTAGAATGTCAAGCCCATACTTAATGTTGCACCAATGAAATGAAAAAGCAGTGTCAAAAATGAAAACTAAAGGGTTGATCTTACATTTTTATTACACAATTTTTAATGCTAAAATTATCAAAAAGATCAAAATGATGACAAGAACTTTTCTGCAGATATCACAAGCTTAGAATCTTTGACAGAAGGTTCAGAAGAATGCATAAAATGGTAACTTAAAGCCCATCCAATAACCTTCTCCACACCTAGCGAAAAAGATATTATCCGTAACATGATAATAAATCTATAGATCACTTAATTAGCAAGAAAATAATTTCAAACATTGTGCAAAAAGAAACCGACTCTCAGTTGTTACGATTTGGTCTTTGATGCTAGTAGTCTCAACGTCAGGGCATCTCAATCCAATTCTGTTAAGAACCTGAATCATAAAATCCCATCAACCAATTCACAAACGCATGAAGAAATTATATTATAATTTCAAAATCAACCATGGTCAGGACAGAAAGGAGCTCTGCATATTATGAAAAATCAACATTAGTGGTTCATTTTTATGATAAAAAAGTGAAAGATTTATACTAAAAATTAAGCAGAAAGCTTAAAGGTATATTTATAGGGACTAAAAGCTTAAAGCTTGAATGTTTCATTGCCACTAGCATATAATGTCTATATATATATATATATATATATATATATATATATATATTTAAATCTTATAAAGACCAAAACCAACAATATTTTTTTGCAGGAATTAAAACAAGTAGGTATATTTATAGGGAGTAAAAACTTATTTAAGCCAAAATATAAACATAAATATACTACAATTACTCTTTATTTACTTCATTTTTTTCCTAGCCATTGGAAATTGCCTTGAACCCAAAGAACATACAGTACAAAACCAATTGAATTATTGATAAACACAGACAATATAATAGGTAATGCCTTGAACCCAAAGAACAAACAATACAAAACCAATTGCCTTATTGTTCAGAGTCAGCACCTATTATGCTAACTATATCTAGCTGTTCCTGTTAGGATTGTCTCTCTACTCCACATATATAAAGGATCACACTGTAACTTGATTGATTTACTAATAAAAACATAGTTCTCACTGAATTTCCTCCTCCTATGTTAACATTCTTCTCTGCTCTAGTTTTCAAACAGTTTCTTTGTAGTGAAAATCATATATTGTATAAACTCAAAATTCTGAAACAATAGTAGAAGGTAGCAACAAGTTACATACCTCCACCACCATTCATAAGGAAGAGAAGTCCACAAAAGAGGCATCCTGTCAGCAATAAGTTTCTAACCTGTCAAAATCATGCAATGTTACAATCAGCAGCTTCCCCATCTTGAGAATATATAAAGGAAATAACAACAGATAAAAAAGAAACTAGGAAAAATATAAAAGATTAAGAAATCAATGTTACAATCAATAAGACAACAATATGATGATAGCTGAAAAACTATAATAACTATAATTATACCATGCTGCTGAAAAACTATAAATAACTATAACTATACGATGCTGTTGAAAAACCCGCTAAATATGCACCACAACAATATTTAAAAATTCTGTATCGTTAATATCCACTCCAACATTACCTATCTTATTTGCTGGATCGAAGTTAGTAGCAACTTTGATTTGCCTTAAACTGAAATAAACATGCAGCTTTGATTAGTAACAACTTTAATTTATCTAGACGTTCAACAACAAGGTAAGAGTAGCTTGTCAATAATAAAAATAATAATTGAAATATAAGTGAACCTTCCCCTCCACCAACTCCCAAAAACGGTGCAGCTATTGTTGACAAATGCAAGGGTAGCTTTTCAAAATCCAACCCATCTCCAGCTCATTTTCCCTGCAAATGGTGTTTAATTATTCTGATTTTTAGCATTCTAAATTCTATAAATAACCAAGCATTGTAAGCCATTTTGATCAAGCAATCAATAAGTTTCTTTCATAGCTCATTTGAGTTTTCTCTCTTTGAGAGTTTTTCCTTGCCATTCTGAGCCATTTTGGTATCAGAGAAGGGTTCTTAAAACTTGCTGCGCCTTAGGTTGACTTAGAGAGAGCAGAAACAATGAGTGGGTAGTTGTTCCCTCACTGGAAAAACTTGGGTCATCACAAAACACCCATTTCCAGTCCATTTCTGACAAAACCGTCATCGCAGAAGTGTCCGGAAGGTCCTAAAACCTTGAGATACTAAGTTTCGTGTAAAACGAAACTCATTTGAGGTTAGAGCAGCTTCGCCAGAAAAGTCACCGGAAAATCCAAAGATTGAAGACGATACTTTTAATACCGGTTCAACAACCGCTGTTCAAAGTCAGAACAGCCGTTGTTAAAAGTTTGGACTTTCTACAGCAGTTTTTATTTCAAGCTGCTATTAAAAGTATCCTACACCACATCCTGCCACGTGTCCCATTGACCCAGGTTTGACCAGATACTTTTTTTAATTACCTTTTAGCCTCTTATCTTTCTATATACTTCATTGTAGCCCATACAATTCCCAAATTACATATTGGCCCTTATATTTTCATTAATTCTCTTTTTACCCCTATACATTTTGAAATTACAGATTTACCCTTATTCATCTAAAATTACCATTTTACCCCTACCTGTCCAAAAATTACCATTTTACCCTTATCCATCTAAAATTACCACTTTTACCTAATTTTTAAAAATTATCCTTTTACTACTACCTTTAAAATGCCTTCTAGAAGACAATTTGAAAGAAATCTCCAAGACGTCGAACTAGATGACTTGCGACAACAAATTCAAAGGTTGCAGGAAATAGTTGAAGCCCAACAAGCCCAACTCAACCAATAGAGAAATACCTATTCTGTTGAAAGTGACTCTGATGATAGTAATTCTTCTACCTCTAACAATTATAGAATGAGAAGATCACGACAACAAGGTCATGACTTCAGAATGGATATACCAGAATTTGAAGGGACATTAGAACCCGATGAATTTTTGGATTGGATTCGCACTGTTGAGAGAATATTCGATCTAAAGGATATCCCAGATGAGCAAAAGGTTAAAATTGTCGCCATTAAACTAAAGTGACATGCATCCATTTGGTGGGAGACTCTGTAGAAGAATCGTGCAAGTGATAGGAAAAGTAAGATTAAGACTTGGGAGAAAATACGAAAGCAGCTCAGAGCTAGATTTTTACCTGCTAATTACTATCAAGATAATTACTTGCAGCTTATTAATCTTCAACAAAAGACAATGACAGTTGAGGAGTATACTAGGGAATTTAAGCAGCTAAAGATGAAATATGAGCTGACTAAAGAAGAAGAACATATCATAGCTCATTACCTTGGAAGGCTAAATACAGAGATTTCTCATCCAGTCTAGCTACAACAATATTTCACCCTAGATGATGTCATCTAATTTGCCATTAGGATAGAAAAACAACTCCCCAAGAAAAACCAGTTCCATCCTTCTTCTTCCAGATTACCTTTCCAACCTTCTTCTAGAAACCCTTTCTTTCCCTAAAAAACATAAACCACCTAACCACTTACCCCAAACAAAACACCAGCCAAACCATACAGAGATAACAACCCTAAACCTACCTCCCAATCCAAGTCCACTGTAAAATATTTTAGATGTCAAGGTGTTGGTCATATAGCCTCTGATTGTCCAAACCGAAAAGTTGTCACAATCATTGAAGGAGAACCTTTTGAAGCTTCAGAAGAAGAGCTAGAAGTAGAACTGGGAGAGCCGGTGTATGACGATGAACTCACGCCTTCTGATCATGGTGAGTTACTAGTTGTCAGGAGAAGTCTACACACAACACAAATGAAAGAGAACTCCTGGTTAAAACATAATATCTTCCACACCCGTTGCACCTCGCTAGGAAAGATTTGTAATGTCATCATTGTCTTGTGTCTTTTTCAATTGGCAGGAAATACCAGGATGAAGTTTGATGCGATGTTGTTCCTATGGATGCTTGCCATCTTCTTCTTGGAAGGCCTTGGCAATTTGATCGTCGTACCCAATATGACGGTTATACAAACACTTACTCATTTAAGAAGGACGGTGTGAAAATCAGATTAGCTCTACTACCGCTAGATGAATTTAACCAAGACAAAAAAGATGAAAAATAGTTGGTGTCCTTAGTCACCAAGAATCAATTTAAGGTTGCTACAGATAAAGTTAATCATCTGGGATTTTAACTATTGATTGAGAAAATTTGTGGAACCAGCATACCAACAGAAATTATGCCACTTTTATCAGAATTTCTAGGTGTTATTCCAAAAGAAATTCCTCCAGGACTACCACATATGCGTGATATTCAACATGCTATAGACTTTGTTCCAGGAGCAGTCATTCCTAATAAACCTACTTATCGAATGAATCCTCAAGAGCATGCTGAAGTGTAGAGACAGGTTGAAGGGTTGCTGAAGAAAAGGTTAATTCAGGAAAGTGTCAGTCCTTGTGATGTTCCTATTATATTAGTCCCAAAAAAGGATGGCACATGGAGAATGGATAGTAGAGCTGTGAATAAGATCACTATTAAGTTTCGATTCTTGATACCACGACTTGATGACTTATTGGATCAATTACATGGTGCCACTATCTTTTCCAATCAGATTAGAATCAGGCTAGGAGATGAATGAAAAACTACTTTTAAAACACGAGATGGTCTGTATGAATAGACAGTCATGCCATTTGGACTATCCAACACCCCCAGCACATTCATGTGCCTTATGAATCAGGTATTATGCCCTTTCAATGGACAATTTATGGTTGTTTACTTTGACGAAATCCTGATTTACAACAAAAGCAAGGAGAAGCATTTAAAACATATAAGACAAGTGTTAGAAGTTCTTCAAGAATAGAAACTCTATGCCAACCTGGAGAAATGCTCTTTTATGACCAAAGAAGTGATGTTTCTTAGGTATATTGTTGGCGCTGAAGGCATTCGTGTAGACCCTAGCAAGATCGAGGCTATCAACAACTGGCCTATTCCTCAGTCATCCATGATGTCAGAAGTTTCCATGAGCTAGCCTCTTTTTATCACGGGTTTATCAAGAATTTTAGTACCATCGTAACTTTGTTCACTAGTTGCATCAAAGGTGATAAATTTCAATGGTCAAAACAAGCACAAAGGAGTTTTGATGAATTAAAGGAACACTTGACAAAAGCCCCTGTACTAGCACTACCTAACTTTAACCAAGTGTTTAAGGTAAGTTGTGATGCTTCTAACATTGGTATTGGTGCAGTACTCAGTTAGGAAGGCCGGCCAATAGTTTTCTTTAGTGAAAAGCAAAATGATGCTAAGTTGAGGTACTCCACTTATGATAAGGAATTTCATGCCATCGTATGAGCTTTGCAATATTAGAGTCATTATCTACTTCCAAAAGAATTCATTCTCTATTCAGACCATGAAGCTCTCAAATACTTGAATTTCTAACAGAAAATTAGTCGTAGGCATACTTCATGCATCGAGTTTCTACAGGCGTATCCATTCCTAATCAAACATAAGTCTGGAAAACAAAACTCTGTTGCAGATGCTCTTAGCCGACGTCATGTTTTGCTATCCCCTTTGCAAACAAAAGTTATTGGCTTTGAGATTTTCAAGGAATTGTATCAAGATGATCCTAATTTTCAAAGTTACCATCGTCAATAAGGCTTTGTATTTTTATGCATTTCTCGTTGTTCTTTAAGAGAAGCCATTATCTGGGAAGTACATGATGGAGGATTAGCTGGTCACTTTGGCAGAGACAAAACAGTTGCATTGATCAAGGAGAACTTCTACTGGCCTAAGCTTGAAAGGGATGCCCTTCGACATATCCAACGATGTCGTATCTGTCACCTTGCCAAATCCAAGAGTCAAAATACTGGATTGTATTTACAATTTTCAGTACCCATAGCACCATGGGAAGATGTCAGCATGGATTTTGTTCTTGGGCTACCACGAACACAACAACAAAAGGATTCTGTAATGGTAGTCATAGACAAGTTTTTAAAATGGCGTATTTCATACCTTGTCAGAAGACTAATGATGTTGTTTACATAGCTAACTTATACTTCAAGGAGATTGTATGACTCTATGGAATTCCCAAAACTATCACATCAGATAGAGATGTCAAATTTCTAAGTCACTTTTAGAGAAAGATAGGTACAAAGCTACAGTTCAGCAGTGCTAGTCATCCTTAAACAGATGGCCAGACAAAAGTAATCAACTGATTGCTAGGAAACCTATTACAAAGTTTTAGTGGTAAAAATCTTCATCAATTGGATTAAGTCATAGCCCAAGTGGAGTTCGCTTACAACAATTCCATAAATCAGGCTACTGGATGTGCCTTTTTGAAGTAGTGTATGGTGTACGACCTCTCAGTCCATTGGATATGGTTCCTTGTTCTACAAAGAATCATTTCAGTGCTGATGCTGACCAAAGAGCCAAAGAAATCAAGAAGCTTCATGAACAAGTTCAAGCTAGAATTGAGAAGCAAAATTCAAAATACAAAGCTTAACGAGACAAGCATCGAAAGTAATAAGTGTTTAAAGAAGAATACTTGGTATGGATTCACCTTCGAAAGGAGAGATTTCCAAAGCAACCCAACGCCAAGTTGTCCCCTAGAGCTGATGGACCCTTTCGGGTAGTTTAAAAGATCAATCATAATGCTTACAAGATTGAGCTACCAGATTCCTATGGTGTATCAGCTACCTTTAACGTTGTTGATCTCTCGCCATACTTTAAAGAAGAAAATGCTTAGACTCGAGGACGAGTCTTTTCAACCTGGGGAGAATAAACCAGAAGCTTTCCCTCCACCAACTCCCAAAAACGGTGCAGCCATTGTTGACAAATGCAAGGGTAGTTTTTCAAAATCCAACCCATCTCCAGCTCATTTTCCTTGCAAGTGGTGTTTAATTATTCTGATTATTAGCATTCTAAATTCTATAAATAGCCGAGCATTATAAGCTGTTTTGATCAAGCAATCAATAAGTTTCTTTCATAGCTCATTTGAGTTTTCTCTCTTTGAGAGTTTTTCCTTGGCACTCTGAGCCAATAAGTCTCAAGATCAAGTATAAGAACCAAATTATTGATTTCAAGCCAAAAAAATAAAATTAAACTAAAAAGAAGAAATTTGAGTGGGAATATGAAAGCACCAAAGATTAGCACATGGCTAGAATAGAGAAGGGATCTCTTTTAGTATTAAAAAAGACTAGAGGTATGTTGTTACTTTCAGAAATAGCCTAGAGTCTTTATCAAGACCAATATCATAAGAAACATGGTTAGGATAAAAGTTATCACTTTATTGGCCATTTCACCTGCCTTTAAAATTTTGTTTTGCTAAACTTCAAAACCATTAATAGTTACCAAAAAAATCATATGCAAATTACTAATGATGACATGTTGAGAATGAAAATAGCTAGTACTCTAGCAAGTCAAAAGTATAAATTACTTATTCAATTGAAGGTATCAGGAAGCAACACTTTTAAAATCTTAAAGCAACATTAACCAACCTAGCATTTCAAGTCATGACCACAAGTAGCTTTGGTACTGGACTTAATTAGTTTAAGGACTATTTTATTTGAATGTACTGAAATCACAAATAAGGTATCTAACTATTTCAGCACAAAAATGAAAAGTAAATAAATAGATATAAGATCAAGACACTTCAAAGTTTCAGCATCATTTTTGTGTATTACAAACAACTCTCAACACTAAAGATAAGGTTCAATGTCACCAATGCATTAGTCCAAGATTTACAAGAATTTAGTTTAACACTAAAATAAAATCATTTAAAGGAACACCAAATCAAGCATGTAAAATGAAATCTATATAAATTAAAATTGCATCAATAACTATTGGAAAAAGTTCAAAGCCAAAACAACAGCCAATCAATTAAAAACATACTTAGAGATGGAACAACATATTCAAAATTCAACAACTGAGCCAAAACAAAACTCAATTTAATATATCGACAATACTGTAAAAAAATAAAATCCACACAGGTTCAACACTATATACCTTCTTCTTTGATCTTTGACCAACACAAGCCCTATTTTGAGGTAGAGCAATTAACAGCTACCCTGAATTTCACACACATGAAGTGAATATTGATCCAAATCCCCACACATCTAAACACAATGGAAAGACCCAAAATCCCTAGAAATAGAGCTGGGGGTTTTGGTATTAAGTGGGAAAAGGTCATAATTTTTGAAGAAGGAGAAATGGGTACCATTGCATAGAGGTTAGGGAAGAGGGAGAAGATCGGTACCTTAAACCAAACCCTTGATGGCAATGGCACAAAAGGACGATGAGAAGGAGCAGGAAGACTCAATGCACAACGAAAAACCAATCACCACGATGACGAAAGAGGCTCGATAATAACGATGATGGCTTCAAGGTTCGAAGGTCACTCGTTCTCATAGAGTAGGAAAAGGGAATGCATTATAGAGAAGAGACAGGAAATGACAGCATGCTTGTGATTTTTGATTAAGGTTTGAGGAAGGAGTGTGTCGTGAAATAGAGGAGGAGAAGAAGGATGTGGGATAGAGCCAACTAATGACACACCGCAGTATGAGAAAAAGGGAATGTCGTGAGAAAGACAGTGAGCGAGAGTAAGAAATAGAGTGAACAACATTGATACTATTTTGAAAGAAAAAATAAAACCAATACTTAAAAATGAAGTCATTTTATGTGATTTAAGTTTGCCATGCCAATGTCAGCGGTTCCTTTATAAATTAATATCAGCGGTTCTATTTAGAACCGCAAACTAAAGTGATAATAAAGTATTCTCAGCGGTTCCGGTTAAGAACCACAGACATTGGTGTGAATTATTCAACAATTTCTACGGTTCTGCCATAGCGCAGACAAAACTAATGCATCCTTTTAACATTTTTGTTGTAGTTAAGTCAGCGACGTGATAGTAGCTATAGCTAATACGTTGATGGGCTTCCGTCGCTACCCCCATCACTAAAAGGAACCCAAGTCAAGGACGACCTTTCCTCTATGGCTATATGGTTGACGGGATGTCGTCGCTATTATGGTCGCTACTTTATGACCACGTTAGTGACGACCTTCTTATTTGCCGCTACTGTATGACTCTGTTAGTGGCCCCGCAGGTCTGTCCCTAATAGTGAAAAAAAAAATTTCTATAAATATTATTTTGAAATATTATAGGGTTTAGGTTTTAGTAGAATATTATAGAGTATATTTTATAAAGTTAAATTAAGTATCTTGATATAAAAAATTATATATGATTTTTTATGACTAACTTTAGTTGTGAAACCTAGATTAAGAACCAAACATGAACTTAGTTCCATGAAATTCAACAAAAGCATGTAGTTTTCACAAACAATTGCTACAGCAAAACATGATGGGTTAAGAGTTGAAAAATCTTGAAAATCAAGAGCTTGGAAAGCAAGAAAGATAGAAGAAATGATTCATTCATTTCACTAAAAAATGAGCAGGAACCAATTTATATACAAGGACAAATGAAGAAAGAAAAACTAACAAAATTCTAACTAATTAAATAATGGACTAACTGATTAATTAATTAGAGTAATTAATTCCAATAGGTAACAACATCTCATTGTCGGGTTTTGTTAGTTCTGCAAAGGTATATTTATACAATATTTCTTTATTTTTTGTTGTATTATTATGTATTTGGATCCGTGTGAAGTGAATGAATGCTCAATTTGATTTGTTGCATGTTGGTTCCTACTTTGTTGGATAGTATTATCAAGTTCTTCGTAGAAACCCCGTCTTGATTCACGTTGATGGAGAACATTTTTGGTTTCAAAAATGTGCTTCGTTCTGACAATTCTATACCTATGATTGGTATGGTTTTAGAATTGTGCTTTGTTTAAAAAAAATTAGTATTATCATTGTGCTTAGTTTTAGAAAGTTCCAGACTTTTCTGGTTGTGCTATATATATGCTAAAAACGTGTCTAGGATAGTAAGATGCATTTGAATTTTCAAAGAAAAAATAATGTGTAAAGGTGTTCTAGTTATACATATTGTGATGCTTTCATGGAGGTATATATATTTTGGGGTTATTCAATGATGAAGTAGAACCTGTAAGGTTCTAATGATGCATAAATTTTATTTTACCTAAAATTTATTACCATAAATTATCACACTAATAATAGTTTAATTCAAGATATATAACCCTTTTAATTTACTAGAAATCAAGGCTTATGACAAGGTTGCTATCAAATGCAAGGGAAGGGAAGTGGTGACCAACTTTGTGCCTAGAACAAATAAAGTAGAGATTAAATCTATAACCAGGAATAAAGGTAATACTCGCGGTAAGACCATATGTTATTGTCTCACCAAATAAAATATAACATAGACTATCATATCTGGATCTTGTTATCTTACTCACCAAACCAACTAAATTTAACTAATATTGATGACAGATAATTTTTATTCATTACTATATACTATATACTGATCTTACCTAGGTGCTTTAATTCATTATTTGTATAGCTAAATATTAAAAAGTTTATGTAACAATGAGATGAGGGGTGAAGATGTCCAGCCAAAGCAAAACATGTGAAATCATGTTCAGTACATATGCTCTAAACCCTTTCCCACCTTAAACACTCACACATTTAATTGATTTTATTAAAACAAATACCATAACATTCTACAATTTCAATTTGCATCAGGTATCAGCATTATCTCAGAATAGGAAGGGAACTACTTGATATTTTTCATACATGTTATTAATGGTAATTGCTCCTTGATAGGCTGCTAGGGCAGAGAAAAACACTACTACTAAACTAGGGAAGATAAGAAACAAATTACCACTTCATTCATAATCCCAACAGGAAGAAAAAACTAACTTTAAATAACAAAACAAAAGAAACAAGGCCAAACAACAAGGATCAGGCCCAACAAAAAATTAAAATATAACTTAAATATAATCTTTGAGCCAGAATGATTTTTTTCTGCTTCTAGTGGGCCTGGATGGCCCAACAATACCCCCCAATTTTGAAAGAACCTTGTCCGCAAGGTTGGAAGCTGCTTCAGGGATGACGTGGCCAGCATGGCTTGGTGGTGCGGAAGTCACGCAGATTGTGGAAGGGAGGAGAACAATTATGGGCTAGCTTTTAGCATCAGGAGGCACGTGATTGATAAGAGAATTCCCAGCTGTAATGTACTTCAGAATTTGAATGGATGGTGTAGATGATTTTGAAATTAATCGTGCAGCATCCAACGGTTCAGGGCCCTGCTGTGGGGAGCCGCAAGATTAGAGGCATCACTGGTGGGCCCCATTATTAAAGCAGGTATAGGTACTTGGGAAACTGGATTAGAGATCAACAGTCCAGATGTGCCTTTGATACACGGAGAGAGAAGGGAATCACATGAATTATAGGAGAAATTCACGGTCTTGGAAACTGAGCGTACTTTACACCTTTTGGAGTCTAAGTTCAGAGTGGGTAAACATTTTTCCTCCTTCGTGAAACTCTCTGGTTCCAAATAGACTTCTTGTTCTTCAGCAATAGTGGGAAGGGGCCTGAATTATTCTAAAGGATTGACGCCGTGAAACTTGTGAAGTAGAGATACATGAAACACTGGATGTACTCGAGATGAAGGTGGCAACTCTAGTTCATAAGCTACCCAACCGATACGGCGGACCACCTTGAAGGGGCCAAAAAATTGTTTTTCTAGTTTCTGGGATGAGCGTCGACTCATGCTTTGTTGACGGTATTACTAGAGACGGAGAAGAATAAGATCGCCTACTTCAAAGGTAAGGTCTCTTCTGTCCTTATTTTCCTGAGTTAACATACACTGCTTGGTGCTTTTTAAATTTTGTTTGAGTTATTCTAACAGCAACTGACGCTGTTGTAAGGAGGTGTTCAAGGAAGAAATGGTCGTAGATCTTGGGATATAATAGAGTATAGACGGTGGTGGATGACCGTACAGTGTTTGAAAGGGGGTCATGCCAATGGTTGAATGAACTGTTGTGTTGAACTAGTATTTAGCCAAATGGAGGAATTTGAACCACTGTTTTGGGCTCTAACAGGTGAAACAACGAAGGTAAGCTTCCAAACAACAATTAATGACTTCCGATTGGCCATCGGTTTGTAGGTGGTATGAGGAACTGAATTTTAAAGTTGTTCCTTGCAGGCGGAAGAGTTCTCGCCAAAAGGTGCTTAAGAACAAAGGATCATGGTCTGAAATGATGGATTTTAGAATACCATGAAATTTGTATATTTCAGAGGAAAAACAGTGAGCCAAGTCTGGAGCAGTGAACTTGGAGGGCAAACCTAAAAAATGCACATATTTGGTAAGTCTATCGTAGATAACCCAAATAACTGTGTGACCAAAGAAAGTAGGTAAATAGGTAATAAAATCCATAGTGAGATCTTCCCAAACTTGATTAGGTATTGGCAGTGGCTGTAATAATCCAGCTTTTCTCTGTAGTAGGTATTTATTTTTTTGGCAAGCTTTACAATTCCGTATGAAGAACTTGACATCTTTGTAAAGCCCAGGCCAGTAGAAGGAAGCGACAAGGCAAGCCAAAGTGGGTTTAAGGCTAGAGTGACCAGCAGTTGGGGTGGCATGGAATTCTTGCAGTAGGCGAAGACATAGTTTAGGTATATCAGGTATGTAAAGTCTGTCTTTATAGTCGAGTAATCCTTGAGATTCATGCAATTTTCCTTCATGGTTAGGTTAGGACAAGAGTTTGGGAAGGAGCTTGGAGCCTTCTGTGTTCATCCAGTAACTACGAAGTTCGGTGGTCAAAGTAGGGATGGGGAAAGAGATGGCCATAAGGAGAGGAAACTCATCTGTGTAGCTGCGAGACAAGGCATCAACTACCTTGTTACTTGACCCAGAATGGTAAAATATCTTAAAACTGTATCCTTGTAGTTTGGTGACCCACTTAATCTGCTCAGGTGTGTGAAATTTTTAAGAAACCAAATGTTATAAACTCTTCTGATCAATTAGAATATGAAAATGTCTTCCAATCAAGCACTGACGCCATTTTTTACTGCCTTAGTGACTGCATAATCTCTCGAATATAGGTAGAGGAGGCCTGCATGAGAGGGCAAAGACGCTTGTTGAAGAATGCTAGAGGGCGATTTTCTTGAGATAGGACAGCCCCAACTACTATAGAAGATGCTTCTGTTTCCACCACAAACACCTTGTCAAAATTAGGAAGAGTTAGAGTAGGCAAGTGAACCATTTTTTGCTTTAGTGTTGTAAAAGCCGTGAGAGGAGCAGCGAGAGAAGCGTAATTTTTTATGAACTTCCTGTAAAATTCGGTGAGGCCTAAAAATCCTCTGAGTGCCGTGAGAGAACAAGGTTCTGGCCAATCTAAAATGGCTTGGACTTTTCCAGGATCAAGAGCTACCCCTTAAGCTGAAATGAGGTGACCCAAATAGCTAACAATGATGACAGTAAAAGCACACTTAGAAAAATTAGCAAAAAATAGGTGAGAATAAAGTAATTCAAAAATTAATCTTAAGTGGTTTTTGTGATCTGAAATGGTAGGGATAAATATGAGAATATCATCAAAGAAAACCAGTACAAAGCGTCGAAGGTAAGGACGTAAAAGATCATTCATAGCGGCCTAAAATGTTGAGGGTGTGTTAGTTAAACTAAAAGGCATAACTAAAAACTCATAATGATCGTCAAATGTTCAAAAAGTTATTTTGTGTGTGTCATTAGGTGAAACCCTTATTTGGTGGTAACCTGATCTTAAATCAACCTTAGTAAAAATAGTAACATTTCCAAGCTCATCGAGCAGCTCATCAATAATGGAAATAGGGAAACGGTCAGGGATGGTAATAGCATTGAAAGCCCTGTAGTCAACACAGAATCTCCAAGTCCCATCGTTTTTTGGGACCAGTAACACTTGGGAGGAGAAGGGACTAGTGCTTGGAATGATAAGGCCATTGGTCAGCATGTCTGAGATAATTGATGTCATAGCCTCTTTTTGGGAATGTGGGTATCGATAAGGCTTAGTTTTAATGGGTTGTGAATTGGGCTGAAGAGGGATGTGATGATCATGGGGACGGGGAGGGGAAGGCCTTAGGTTCAGTAAAGATGTACTGGTAAGTGTCTAGGATAGTTTGGATATCTGGTGGTAGTTTAGGGTGGGAAGGGTTAGGGGTGGACTTTGAGGTTAATGGTGTATGTTGGAAGGATAAAAGGTGAAAAAAAACTATAAAATTGGTATGGGTTAGGTGTTGAAGTTGATGAAAAGAAGAAGGGGCTGGCAAGGTTGAGGTGTCTCCTTTAAGGATGATGGATTTGTTCTCATGGGTAAAGGTCATAGAGGGTATAGTAAAATTTGATTGGATGGGACCTAGGGTAGTTAGCCATTCAATTCCCAAAACTAAATCAGCACCCTCTATAGGAAGAAGGGAAACTTTGGGGCAAAACCCATTTCCAACTAAAACTGGAAATGTTGGAACAGGTTGTAATGGAAGTTTGAGGTGGGTAGCAAGGCGAGTTTGAATGATATTATGAGAACTCCCTATGTCTACTAGGATTCGAACAGGTAAGCCCTCTAGGTGGCCTTGAAATTTAAGGGAACGTGGAGTGGGATGGCCAGTAAGGGCTTGGGTGAAAAGGTGTAAATGAATGGCATTGGTAGAATCAGGTGAAGTGGGCAAATCTTTAGGAGGGAAGGTGTATGGTTGGAGGATTTAGGGTAAGGTTCTGGGGAGAAGTTAAATTCATCATCAGCTAGTAATAAGAGAAAATGGTTGGTAGAACATCGATGGCCAGGAATAAATTTTTCATCACAGTTATAGCATAACCCTTGAGCTCTACGTTCTACATTTGGGCCTGGGTAAGTTTTTTGAGTGGGATGTGGTGGGGTTATGTTTTGAGAGGAGGGGAAGATAACACAGTAGGAGGTGAGGGGTAGGAAAATTTTGGGAAGAGGTTGGGTTTATAAAACGATTAGGCTTAGGCTTCTGATCTTTAAGTTTGTCCTCAATAAGTTTGGTAAGGTGAATGGCTTGGTGGACAGAATTGGGGTTTAGAATAGCCAGCTCTCTGCAAATCTCAGGTACCAACCCAGAAATAAAACAATTTAGAAGGACTTCCTGGCTAAGGCCTATTAACATGTTGGACAGCTTTTTAAATTTGGCTTGATAATCAGTTATGGAGCCATATTGGCATAGTTTAAACAACTCTGCCTGGTGGTTAACATAAGTGGAAGGGCCAAAACGAAGAGCTAAGGCTCTAGTAAATCTGGGACAATCAATAAGTTGATTATTTTGGTACATCCACTTAAACCAGCTTAGGGCATCCCCTTGCATATAGAATGCAACCCAAGAGAGACGTTGATCCATGGGAATTTGGTAGACCAAGAAAAAATGTTCAGCTTGAAAGAGCCAGTCAAGGGGTTCAGAACAATTAAATATGTTAAGGCTGACTTTGGGGGGTCTAGGGTCAGTTTGGGAATGAGAGTGAGGAGTAAAATTAAGGGGGTATGATGGTTTGGGTGTAAAGGGAGTGATGGGAATAAAAGGTAGGGGAATGGTATTAGGGTTAGGTAAAAAAGGGATAGGCTAGGTTTATACAGGTAAATGGCCAAATTGATGAAGATGTGTAAGGGGTACGGGAAGGGCAATGGATTGGGGTGTTGCAGTAGGGTTAATAGGGGTCCCTGGTACAACAGTAACAGTAAGGGAATTATGTGGTAGGGTTTGTGGGGTACCTGAGGAAGAGGGGATAGAGATCTCTGGTTGAAAGGAAATTTGGCCTGCAAGTTGTCTCATCAAGGCAGCAAAGGATTCTAGTCTAGTGTCAAGCTTTTGTTCCAGGCTCTGGTGACGGGAATTGTTGAGCTACTGTTGGTTCTCTATTTAGGCATGAAGAGACCCTAGGCGATCCTGGAGCTGTGTGTCCAGTTGGGTATGCAGAGAACCCATTCTTTCTGTTAGGATTTGTAGGGCTTCCTCAACATCCTTAGATGTGGTAGGTTTGGAAGGCATGGAGAAGGGAATGAAAGCACCAATTTGATACGCTGTTAGGGCAGAGAAAAACACTACTACTAAACCAGGGAAGATAAGAAACAAATTACCACTTCATTCATAATCCCAACAGGAAGAAAGAACTAACTTTAAATAAAAAAACAATAGAAACAAGGCCAAACCACAAAGATCAGGCCCAACAAAAAATTAAAATATAACTTAAATATAATCTTTAAGCCAGAATGATTTTTTTTTGCTTCTAGTGGGCCTGGATGGCGCAACACTCCTAGTGATGCAAGCAAAATGGCTGAGAATCAACCATCAAGTGTTAGTCAGTCTCTTCATAAACAAATAAAGGTAATACTCGATGCAAACAAGAGAAGATAATTTGAATCAGTGCCTACAACATTCATAGAAGCAAATTTTACTGAATAGTGGTTGTTCCTGTGTCTCTCTCTTGCATTCAACAACAAAAAGGATGCAAGAGTAAGCTAGTGTATCAGTTCATATCCACTTGATACTTCAATAACATTCGAATGGTCACATAATGTCATTTGAAAATTCATCTATGTACAAGTTGCTAATATTCCCAGCAAACTAGATTTTATGTTATAAGTCTCATGTCAAAAGAATTTTAAGCTCAATATGATCCTTAAGCTTTAAATTTGAAAATCTCTCTAATTAAAGTAGTTTTTTTATTAGATTTCAATCTTGTGTTCATCATAACATTTTAACAAATTACAAATGCATCCCTGTTGACAAAATATTTATCTTCCATATATATATCAGAAAAAATGGTGTTATAACATAAAAAAGTTATAGAAATATAAATCGAAAGGAAACAAGTATAGGTAACTAAAGCGTTACTTCTATCACTTATCCAAGATTCATTCTAGATGTCATTGTTAGCAACTTTGAAAGATTTGTTTAATCTTCAAAATCAATTTTCTATACTATTTACATTTTAAAATCAAATTAAAACTACTATCTTAGTGGACCCCTCTTGAAACATATATACTCCGGCACACATCTTAGAATATTGGCAAGCAATTTTGTATACATGACTAAACTTTATTTTAATTTGAGTATTTATATTGTATTCAAAAAAATTTATTAACCAAGGGCTTGCTGAAAAACAAATATGTAAGAAGAGGGAGAGGGATTTCTAGGAAGGAGCAGGGGAGGGCAAATAAGGAAGGAACAACAAATTTCATGAACAAGCATAAAGTCATAAGAAGAGAACTGACTTGAGGGAGTGAGACACGATGGAGACGAGGGATGATCATGCTTGACCAAAGGTGATAGAGATGAGGGAATGGGTGAGCGTCGGTGAGGGAAACTATAGAGATGAGAGAGAGAAATGAGGAGTTGTGGAGGGAAATTAGAGGAGGGAAGGACGAGTGATGAGACAACGTCGTCGTCGAGAGAGGGGATGACGGGATGAGAGAGGGGAAGAGGGTTTAGAAAGTTTAGAGAGGGAAGGGTTTAGAAGGTTGAGAGAGGGAAGCAGAAGCTAATGGAGGGGAAAGGTTTAACTCAAATAAGTTATTAGATTCAGCGATGAACAAAACCTGTCGCTATGTGGGTCACTAGTTTTAAAAATTCAACACGTGTCCATGATAGCGACCGTTTACCTTCCATCGCTAAATGATTCCGGTAACCAACAACGTTTAATTTAGCGATGACCTTAATGATCAAGGTTCTAGATTTTGACTCAGTGACATAGGTATTCCGTCGCTATCTTAGCCCGTCGCTATGTTGAGCAAAAAGAACAAAAAATGGAGGATAGGTAAAGCTTAGCGACCAATGAAATCTGTCGCTAACATGAGCACAACCAAAAAAGTTGGAGGGAAACCAAAAAAGAGAGGAGGGTAACATAGCGATGAATTTAGCGATAACTCCAGTTTTATGGTGCTGGTAGCAACGGCGGAGCTCCGTCGTTGGCATAACAAAAAAGTATGGAGGGAAAGCTAGAACTTGGAGGGAAACCAAAAAAAATTTAGCGACAATTTGTAGTCCGTCGCTATTGTGTTCGTGTAATTAACGTTTGCGACGAGTTCAATGCGCGATGGTATATACTTTAGCGATGGTCTTAGCGACAAGATTCTGATAATAGTTAGCAATGGATATCTCGCCATCGCGGACTTGGTAGTTGATTCTCTTCCCAAGTGTGTTTTTTGGTGTTTCTTCGTGGCTGTCGTTGATTCGGTCACTAATTAGTGACGACCTCTTACGGTCGCTAAATTTTAGTAGCCGCCAGTGACTTTTTTAGAAGTGATTAATGATACATTACACCATGCTGATGTTGTAATCATATGAATCGTTAATCTTTTTATCAGTTATTTGAGAAACCAAATTTAGAAGAAACAACTTTATTTAAAAGATCAATTATTCGTGAAACATTTATTTTGTTGTCGTCATCTTCATAAATTTTTCTCTTATGCAGAGTCATAACCCCACTACCAAGAGAAAAATGAAATTAATATGAAATTATAATGCTCCATTTTCTATATAAAAAAATTATAGTTATTTTGATCAAACCAATCCTATGTTAATTTTCATGCTCAAAAGTTTTGTTGCGTGGCAAAGGTTATGGTTCTAAATAAGATGAAAAAATAACAAAACCATTTCGTCTTTTGTTAAATGTGTTTATCTTTTACCTGTCATCATGTAAGTATTAAGTCCTTTGATTGTGTCTCTTTTATGAAAATATTTTATAAAAAAAAGTTGACATTTTGCACGATCTTGTATTTTTCATATTTTCATACCAATGATTAGTGAGTCATTAATTTTGTAAATACTTGCCGTCGATTTTGAAAATCATCTTGAAAAATAAAGGTGTAAATTTGGCAGAATTAATGACCCGCTTTGCAATAAAATTCATACATAATCTAGTGAACCATTTGTTCCTTAACCAAAAAAGAGGTGTCTTTCAATGATACCTTTTAGGATATTCAATTTTTTTTATGATTCACTGGATTAATGATGTTGCATTCAATAAGTTTTATAAATTATTATCCCTTTAACAAAGTTCTGTCAAACGAAAGGGTTAATATTTCATAAACTATTATCATGTCTTCTGACTCCTTGCATTTAAGCATATCCATAATAGTATCCATAGAATTGTTAATTCTTTATATGCCCAATCTTCCTTCAAATTTGTAAAAGTATGGGCACTTTCTAAAGAATTAATATTAGGACTCATTTATATTTTGCATGATGTGCATAAAAAAAATTCCTGCATTTTAAAAAAATCACATAAAATGTTTTTGGCATCCCAAATTATAAAAAATGTCTTATTTCATTTTCGTTCAACAAATAAAGTCAGATTTTTCTTTTTTCCCTGCTTGTATCATATATTTTTAGGAATTTCTTTGTTCATCCTCATGCATTTTTTCCTTTTCCAAATAAAATGTGATTTGTTTTTCATCCAAAGTTTTCAAAATAATGATTCTCATGAAATAAAAGGGTGGTATATGCTTGCTTTTCACTTGGCTTTGAAATAAATTATTTTTTCAATGATAAATGTTCAAAAATAGGATATTATAGTATCTTTTTCAAAAAAAATACTAATGAAATGATCAATACAATTATTGAGTCATGGAGTTTCCCTGTTTCATCTTTACCAATCTATCTAGTTTTCTTTCCTCATATACAAAAAATTAGATCACACCAGGTGCCACGTACTTTTGGTTCTAAATGGTCTCAGCAAGATAATGTTTGGAAAATGATAAAAAGTTGTTTTTAAAATAAAAGCAAATAATAAATGAAAGCATGTTCTCAAGCAGATTCTACCAATTATAAGTAGTTAATGTATTTATTAGTTTATTAGATAAAATAAAAATGTTGAACAATATTAGAATACATTATGATACAATTATAGGAATTGGTTAAAAAATTATCTACATAATTAAATTCGTCCAAAATCTATCTTAAAGTTTCAGTTGGATTTGAGACAGTTGTAGGAATTAATTCAAAAGCTGCTAACATAAATAAATTCATCCAAAATGTGTGTTGAATTTTTAAACGAATTTGAGACGGTTATAAAAATTAGTTCAAAAATTACTAAGAAAACTAAATTCGTCCATAATCTATTATAAATTTTCAAACGGATTTCACATGGTTCTATACTCCGCCTCTAATTTGTTTCAAAACTATAAAAAAATTATTGGTGGACAATCTAAAAATTGGTTGGTAAAATATAGATGAATTTGTGACAGATTTGGGACAAAAATTATCTCAAAATTTTGTCTCAAATTTATGTAAAAGTTTAATCTCATTTCAGACAGAATGCTTTCCGTCTCAAAATGCTTGTTTTCTAGGTGTTGTATATCGCCTAGATCTATGTTGCTCTAAAAATCAATGTAAAATGGCAAAAAAACCAATGTAGAATCCTTTGTTTTTACTATAGTGTGCTATGAATGAACTTCATGACTTCTATGTTATATTGTATATTGATCAGATAACCTACAATTATACACTTGCGCATATTAAGGGTGAACAAATTAATAGAGTCTTCTTACCATAATCACAACCATTAGGATACGATCCGAATAATAAAGACCAAACTAAAAATGAAAAAGAGTGACAATAAAAGCGATGGTGAATTTGAAACTGAAAGCGTTGAAATCGACATAGTATGTTGAAATTATTAAAATTCATTTTATGTAATTCTTTGTTTGTTATATATTAATTGCATGTAATTCATTAATTATATCAGCGAATGACTAGCTATAGTTTAAGGTCGTGGTCGTGATTAAGGTGATAGTAGTTGTAACCCTAGTGTTCAAGGTGATGGCATCAATGGTATGGTGGACACATTAGTTGCCTTTACTTCAAAGTAGCACACTTCTATGGCTACCATTGTTAACAATCATATAAACACCAATTAATCGGTCGTGAAGCGGATTGTTTCTTAGCCACTCTAAGCTGTGGACGCACAACATACTCCTACTTCTGCACTGAAAGCTCTTCCATTCTTAACCCCGTTAGAGAAAAAACTTAAGTTTGAAACTACTTTAACTTTTTCTTTACTTTATATCAACTTTATATACTTTTATAACTTTTATTAATTAAATTTAATATGGTATAACAATTTTATTGATAGTGATGGTGATGTCGAACCCATCACTCAGATCTTGATGGGGATGTTTGATGGTACGTAGATCTCATTCAAGGATGCACTTAAGAATATTTGAGATAGATGGTTTGAGCTTTTTTTTGGCAAGTTTCATGTTTTTTATTGTACATTATATTTGAATTTATTTAAAGTAAATTATTTAGTTAATATTCTTTAAATTGTAGGGAAAATACTAGTGGGCACTAGACAAAACAAAAGAGGTTAAGAAGGTCTTTAGGCATAAGGCCTTTAACCTCGTGAAGAGTATTCTATACCGCCATGCCAATACAAAGTCTAAGTGGGTTGGCAACACTTATTGGGAGGAGAAATGAATAAGAAGTGGAATGATGAGCCCTTTAAAGAGAAGAGTTAGACGAACAAGGCCAACAAAGCGCTAGTTAGTGACTCTATCTACACCAGGGGTTCTAACTCTATGGTTGCATAGAAAAAAATGTAATTTTTAGTTTTAGATTAATTTAAATAATGAGTACTTACTAACTAAAAGAAACACATGACTAGTCATTTCTTTTATATTTTGTAGGCTCTACATTTGGACTACCCCCTCACGACTTATGATTTGAAGGAGAGGACAAAGAAAAACAAGGTCGGCCACTAGGTCAATGACAAGGCACGAACTATAGTTGTAAGTTAATTGTTAAACTTAGGACATTTAAATGTAAGTGTAACTATAAACTATGCTGGATTTTTTTGGTTATTTTGTAGGGATATTACAAATTTTGGTTTCCCCAATTTATAAGGAAACACTATTGAAATTAAATAAAAAAAATTCAATGAGAACAATGGGCATATGTTGGTTGGATTGAGCTTGAACTTGAAATTGGACATCGTTATTAAGTGTAGGATATATATGGTAATGAAGATAAATTATTCTAAATGTAATTGCAATTATGAACTATATTAGGAACTTTTATGGTTATTTTGTTAGGATTTTAAAGATTTTGGTTTCTCCTCTTTATAGGGGAATTTATACCAAAATTTTGTTAAATTTTTAACTTTAATCACATAGTTTACTCATTTATTATTTGAACTATGGAGGGGGCCTATCAAGTGATGAGGGCTAAGAAGGAGGAAAAGCTCACCGTATAGACAAACGGGGAGACATATGTAACACCCTAAATTTTAAAATAAAAGATTAATTAAGGAGATAAATATTAAATGATTATAGTTGGGTTATTTAATGTTCCAAAATATTGGGAATAAATAAATTAAGATTTTTTGGAATTGTTTATAATTTATTGGAACCGGATAAGCTAAAAATAAGTCCAGTTGAAATATGGGTGTCGGACCAAGTATCTCCGATTGGGATGATATTGGTCAGGGTTGTTAAGGATATTATTAGGAATCCGAATATGTATTCGGAATAATTTTTGGATAAAGTATTGAGCCCGAACAAAGATCCTGTTTATCATAAAATGATAAATCTTTAATGAGAGATTAAAAATAAAGCCAAATGACCCATTTTTCTCTTCTTATTCCCGTCAGCTTTTTGGGTCCTCTTAACAAATACCTTGCTTCTTCTTCTTCTCTATTCTTCTCCTTCATTTTCTCTTCTACTTCTCTTCAAAAACCCTAAGCAAAAGGGTGGTGGCTCTCTTCTCCTCTCCCATTTCCGTTCTTAAAGGAGCTTAGAAGAGTTTGGAGCTTGAAGTCTTACCCTCCTTTCTCCTCATTTTCATGTGGCTCTTCCCTCTCTTGGAAAACTCTCTCATTCTTTCTCTTGAGGTAAACTCTTGCTATTTCTCAAGAGTATGAACTATGGATTTTTGGGTTTTAATGTTGGGAAGGTGATTTAATGAGAGTTGTTGGGTTTTAGAGAAACCCTAACCCTATGATTTGGGAGAAATACAAAATATGAGTGGAGAAGCATTTATTGTGTTAGATAATTGTTATTGGTGAGGTTAAATGATGTTATTAATGGTGAATGACCATTAATGAAGCTTAAGAATTGATGATGGTTGTTAGGAACCATCAATGTGGAAACCCATTAATGGGTTTGACATTAAAAGTGCATAATAATAAATGTAGGCGCCTAAACTATGGTGGTTATGGTAGAATTAATGAAATAAATGAGGTTTGAGAATTTAAAGTGATATAGACACCAAGTAAATGAATATACATTTGAATCTTGGTGGTCTGAACAGAAAATTAATTGTGTCACATATTTTAATGTAGGAAATAACCCTATCGATGAGGTGGAATCATCGGACCGCGTTGATTGCTACTTCTCTTGAGGTAGGAGGGGGTAACTATTCTAAATGTATGATTTTATCCATTGATGATGTGAAAATATGTATATATGATTGTGTTTAATGATTGCTTGGGGGAAGATGTAATGATTTCATGATTTGAGTATATTTAGAATGATTGATGTTATGTGGCATGTATTTGGGATGATGAATATGATATTGAACTGGTCTGAGCTAGAGTAAACAATCCGGTGTGGGACCAGCCACGAGAGTCAATAGATGGCTAAGGTTTTATACCGGTGCTGTATGTATCCGGTATGATTATCTGGTATCCCAGTGAGAGGAGACCGATCTTGATGTCCTGGAGATCCTTCACACCGACCTTACACATTGAAAGTGGACTAACCACCTTGTTCTGTCGGAGTATGGAAAATATATATATAATATGCATGCGGGAGAAAAGTGTGTCTTAAGAGATGGAGAATACATCTTTCGAGGGGGATGTCCCCGACACCAGTAATGGGAATGAGCGCTATTGCCTAAGCCACTTACGATCCCTTACGTCTTTGATATGGAGAACAAATTCTATCCGATATGCGAGGTGTTAACACGGACATACCAGTATAGGGAGATCGCCTATACGGTCTTATTAGTCTGAGGTTTTACTTGCTGAGCCAGTATTGTACACAGAACGGATGAAGTGATATCCGTACTTTGGTACCGGTATCGAGACCGAATCAGATATTATGTTAAACATGTTGATAAAATATGTCATGATGGTTGAGACCATGTTTTGAATCGAAATCAATGATGTGAAATATCCCAATTATGTATATGTGAATTGATAAATGTGATTGCCACTAAGATATATGTGTACACATTTTACTAGTAAAAGTATGATGTTAAGCATGATGTTGTAAGCATGCACGAATTAAGATATGTGTACACATTTTACTACTGTAGTAGGGCATAGTAGCACACCTATGCTTGTCCTACATTTGATATGTTGTTGTGTCCCACAGTCGGATCCGTATTTGATAATAATTACATTGTGCATATGCATTAGCTTTAAGAGCATTTGCATATAGCTGGAGATATGCCTAGTTGATAGCCCGAGGTGGCGATGGATGATTGTTAAAATCGAGGAAAAGTAAGCTGAGGTACTAACATTAAAAGTGTGATAATTATTGAGAATGTTAAGGATATACTATATATGATATTGCCTTGTGAATATATTTAATTGGACATGTATTGTGCTGAGATGGAATGATGTATCATGTGTATGAAGCTTGTGATGTTTTCTTGAAAAATGAATATAATGCACACATGTATAAATATCATCATAATGTATGACTTTGGTACATTTGGATTTGTTACTCACCTCCTAGTTGTTATTTTTAAGCTTGATGTAGGTGTGATGTAAAATCCTACTCTTTTGAGGTCGAGGATTGATGAAGGTAAATGCGGAAGGAATGTGGGTGAGCCTTGGCCGGCATATATATTCATTTTTGTATAGCATATAGTGTGTATATGCCTATTTTGAAATTAATTTGATAATAGTTGATTTTGGAGGTCATGTAGGAAAATTAGACCTTATGTGTAGGGATAATTTTCATTAATGACCTTGATAATGTATAAATGATATTATTATTATTATTAAATTTTATTTTTATCATTTAACAAATCGATGAGACATCTTTCATCCTCTTTTTGGTATATATTTTAATGACTCTTAAATTTAATTATATCTGTTTTTCCCTTGTGACAGCCTCGAGTCCGGTCGTCCAAGGAGCACTCTGATACCTTCTCATATCTTCATATATGAGATAGGTTATTAAATGATCCAGGGAAATTACTTGGCATTATATATATATTAAATTTCTTTTACTTATAATTATTTTAAATCACAAAAAATCTACCCCTATTTTCGGGCCGGGGTGTTACAACCTGGTATCAGAGCGTTGATTGCTCATTGATGAATTATATGAATTAAATGTTGTTAAAGAGTGATTGTCACTTAATGTTGACATGTTATAGTTATAGTTAAGCATTATTGGAGCTTGGATTGCTCACTGCTTTATATTGTGGTTGATATTAAGCCCGACCAGGCATTTCCTTTTCCATATTTACCTTCAAATTATGAATATATTATGATGATATTTGTATTAATGATAGTCGATGATGATTGGTATATATTGAGGAAAGAAACACAAGGTTTCTAATTATGTTTTTATTGTGTATAGGGTGATTGATGGCGAATAGGCGTAATATTGACACAGCCGCTATGGCTGAAGCTTTCAATCGACTTGCCGATATCCTGGAACGACAACAACAACCCTCTGGTCAGCCAAATCATGGTCTTGACCGATTTCTCAACTGAAAGCCTTCCTAATTTCATGGAGGCTATAAACTGGAAGACGCTTATGTTTGGATCCGTGACTTAGAACGGATATTTGCAAGTATGGAGTGTACGGAAGCTCAAAAAGTCAAATACGCGGTGTTTATGGTCTGAGATGAAGCTGAATCTTGGTGGGTTCTCACTCGTGGGCGTATGATTGCTGCTCACACTCCTTTGGATTGGGAGAACTTTAAGGTGGAGTTCCTTAGGAAATACTTTCCTGAGAGCTACAAAAACAAGAAAGAGCTTGAATTTATGGAGCTCAAATAAGGAAGCATGTCAGTGGAGGAATATGCCTCACAGTTTAAAGATCTATGTGTGTTTTACCGTCCTTTCCAACAAGAAGGTACTGAAGCTTCAAAATATGTTAAGTTTGAGAACGGTTTACGCCAAGAGATCAAGAAGGTGATTTGTCACTAAGAGATTAGGAGTTTCCCTACTCTTGTGAACAAGTATAGAATTTTTGAAGAGAATGATGTGGCTCCTAAGAATTATTTAGGACATGATCATAGATTGAAGGGCCAATTCTCTAGCTTTAAGAAGATGGGTGATTTCAAGAAAAATAGACAATTTGTGCGTGGTTCCTCTTCTCTTAGAGGTGGATGTGGTGGTGGAAGACATAGTGCTAGTGGTGGCCGAGGTAATGGCCAAGGACACTCTGATGTTTCCGGTGTGGTGGAAACCTTTTAGCCTGTGAATGTGGAAATGAAGAAGTTGTGGTGTGTTATCGATGCAACCAACTGGGACACATTCGTCCTGATTGTCCTTTAAATGTTATGGATGTGATGGCTCGCAATGATGGAAACTGTGGTGGCCATGGTGCTTTTAGAGGCCGTGGTCATGGAACCGGTAATGGCGGCCATAATGGTGGTCAAAATGGTAATGGCAACAGAAATGGTGGCAATAGTCGTGGAAATGGGAATGGCCAAGGTAATAGTAATGGTGGCCGGAATGGTCACAATCATGGTGCTAATCAACAAACTGCTGGAAGAGTATTCACTGTAATCGGTGAAGAAGCAGCTCAAGCCGATAACCTAGTTAAAAGTAAGTGTGAAATACTCAAAAATTCTGTGCATGTTATTTATGATTCGGGTGTGACCCATTCTTTTATATCCGAGGATTGTGTACGACGATTGAGATTGTCGGTATGCCTAATGAAAAATGCTCTGGTGGTTACTACCCTAACCGGTGCTTGTCTCAGATTGGTCAACCGATGTGATAACGTTGACATGCTCCTAAAAGGGAGAAACTTTGTTACTTCTCTCATTTGCCTATGTATGAAGGGCTTGGAGATCATTCTTGGTATGGATTGGCTCTCCGCCAATAAAGTCTTGGTTGACTGTCAACAATGGACTGTCATTTTCCCTTCTTCAGATGTGAGGAAATTCGATGTGCAAGGTATAGCTCAACTTTGCTTACTATTATCTCTTGCCGATGGGACAAATGGTCCCAATCCCTTAAAGATTCCCGTTGTGTCTGAATTTCTGGATATATTTCCTGATGGGGTACCCGGTTTACCTTATCCATGCAAGGTGGAGTTTTCTATTGATCTTGTTCCAGGTGCGGAACGTATTTCCCGAGCGCTGGATCAGATGTCTCCTATGGAATTAACTGAGTTGAAGAGACAAGTTGAAGGGTTATTAGAACAAAAGTTTATTCACCCAAGTGTGTCTCCTTGGGGTACGCCTGTTTTATTGGTGAGAAATAAGGATGGAAGTATGAGGTTATGTGTGGACTATCGGCAACTTAACAAGTTGATCATTAAAAACCGATATCCCTTACCTCGCATTGATGATCTTTTGATCAATTGAAAGATGTTATTGTATTCTCAAAGATCGATTTGCATTCCGGATATCACCAAATTCGAGACCAGGGATATCCCAAAGACTGCTTTTCGAACGCGATATGGCCACTACAAGTATGTGGTGATGCCATTTTGTGTAATGAATGCACCTGCGATATTCATGGATTTCATGAATCACATCTTTCATGAGTATCTTGACCAGTTCGTGGTGGTGTTTATCGATGACATCCTTGTCTATTCCAAGAGCCATGAAGAACATTTTCATCTTGCTTTGAATGTCCTTCGAGAGAAAGAATTGTATGCGAAGCTTTCCAAGTATGAATTTTAGTTGTCTGAGGTCCAATTTCTTGGACATATTATCTCTGAAGATGGTGTGGTTGTTGATCCATCTAAGATTTAAGCCGTGATAGCTTGGGAAAGACTGACGTCTGTGACCGAAGTAAGAAGTTTTCTTTGTCTTGCAGGTTATTACTAGAGATTTATTAAAGGATTTTCCAGATTGGCTTTGCCTTTGACGAAGCTAACCCGTAAGAATCAACCATTTGTGTGGAGTCTTGATTGTGAAAGGAGTTTCCAAGAGTTGAAAGTTAGACTCACTTCCGCTCCTGTGCTGGCTTTGCTAGACTTATTGGATGACTTTGTGGTGTATTACGATGCTTGCAAGCTTGTCTTGGTTGCGTGTTGATGCAAAAAGAGCGTGTGATAGCCTATACGTCGAGACAATTGCGACTGCATGAGGTCAACTACCCCACACATGATCTTGAATTAGTAGCGGTGGTGTTTGCCTTGAAGTTGTGGCGACACTACTTGTACGATTCAAAGTTTGTGGTCTTTAGTGATCATAAAAGTCTTAAATATTTATTTGACCAGAAGGAGCTTAATATACGCCAACGGAGATAGATGGAGTTTCTAAAACTTATGAGTTTGAATTAAGATATTATCTCAGAAAGGCAAATGTGGTTTTCGATGCCTTGAGTCGGAAATCGTTGCATGTTTCTGCTATAATGGTGAAAGAAATGGAGCTAATTGAGTAATTCAGAAATTTGAATATGGGTGTAGAAATATATACTCTAAAGAAAATGTCTCTTGAGGTGTTGACGGTAGCAAATGTGTTCCTTGAAACCGTGAAATTACAACAACCGAATGATGAATACTTGATTGAGATGAAGGAAGCTCAAGCTAATGGGAAGAATTCATTTTTAACGGAAGGTCAGGATGGTATTTGGAGTGTGAAAGGCCGAATTTATGTTCCATCTGGTGGTGATTTAAGAAGGTTGGTACTTGAAGAAGCTCACAAGAGTGTGTTGAGCATACACCCTGGTTCCATAAAAATGTATCAAGATTTAAAGAAGAATTTCTGGTGGCCCGGTATGAAGCGGGATCTAGCTAATTATGTAGCCTTTTGCATTATTTGTCAAAAGGTGAAGGTTGAGCATTAGAAGCCATCTGGCTATTTGAGACCTCTTGATATCCCTGTTTGGAAGTGGAACGATATTACTATGGACTTTGTTTCTGGATTACCTAGAACACATACTGAAAATGATGCTATATGGGTGACTGTTGATCGATTGACGTGGTGTACTCACTTTTTGCCCATGAATATAAAGAGTTCTTTGGAGAAATTGGCACAATTGTACATTAAGGAGATCGTTAGACTACATGGTGTACCTTTGAGTATTGTGTCGGATCGTGACCCGCGGTTCACTTCCCAATTTTATGGAAGCTTGCACGAGGCAATGGGTTCCAAGTTAAAGCCTAGTTCGGCGTATCATCCATAAACAGATGGACAATCCGAGCGAACAATTCAAAGCCTTGAAGATTTATTGCACGCTTGTGTATTGGAGCAAGGTTATTGTTGGGAAAGATTCCTACCACTAATTGAATTTACATACAACAATAGTTATCATAGTTCTATTAGTATGGCTCCCTATGAAGCGTTATATGGTCGGAAATGTAGAACTCCGTTGTGTTGGCTTGAAACTGGAGAGAGTTTGGCTTTGGGGCCGGAGTTGATTGCGGAGACAAATGAACAGATTAAGTTGATACAAGAAAAGATGAAAATTGCCCAAGATCGTCAGAAGAGTTATTATGATAAAAGGCAGAAGCCACTTGAGTTTCAAGCTGGCAATCACGTATTTTTGAGAGTATCAAGAGATAAGGGTATTGGAAGAGCTTTAAAGAGTAAGAAGTTAAGTCCTAGGTTTATTGGACCTTATGAGATTCTTGAAAGAATCGGCGATGTGGCTTATCGGATCACACTTCCTCCGCACCTTGAGAATCTGCACAATGTGTTTCATGTGTCGCAATTGAGGAAGTATATTCCTAATCCCTCGCATGTAATTCTGATTGATGATGTTGATGTGCGAGATGACTTAACTATTCCTCTTATTTCCATTCGTATTGTCGAACGCTCCGTGAAGAAGCTACGGAACGAATTGGTGCCCTTGCTGAAAGTTGCGTGAAAGCATGGAAATATAGAGACGTTCACATAGGAACGTGAAGACGATATAAGAGCACGGTACCCCGATGTGTTCGAATTCGGTATGTTAAATTTCAGCGATGAAATTTCTTTTTAGGTGGGGTGGATTGTAACACCCTAAATTTTAAAATAAAAGATTAATTAAGGAGATAAATATTAAATGATTATAGTTAGGTTATTTAATATTCCAAAATATTGGGAATAAATAAATTAATATTTTTGGGAATTGTTTATAATTTATTGGAACCGGATAAGCTGAAAATGAGCCCGGTTGAAATATGGGTGTCAGACCAAGTATCTCTGATTGATATTGGTCAGGGCTGTTAAGGATATTATTGGGAATCCAAATATGTTTTTGAAATAATTTTTGGATAAAGGATTGAGCCCGAACAAAGATCCTATTTGTCAAAAAACGATGAATCTTTAATGAGGGATTAAAAATAAAGCCAAATGACCCATTTTTCTCTTCTTATTCCTGTCAGCTTTTTGGGTCCTCTTAATAAACACCTTGCTTCTTCTTCTTATCTATTCTTCTCCTTTATTTCCTCTTCTACTTATCTTTAAAAACCCTAAGAAAAAGGGTGGTGGCTCTCTTCTCCTCTCCCATTTCCGTTCTTGAAAAAGCTTGGAAGAGTTTGGAGCTTGAAGTCTCACCCTCTTTTCTCCCCATTTTCATGTGGCTCTTCCCTCTCTTGGAAAACTCTCTCATTCCTTCTCTTGAGGTAAACTCTTGCTATTTCTCAAGAGTATGAACTATAGGTTTTTGGGTTTTAATGTTGGGAAAGTGATTTAATGAGTGTTGTTGGGTTTTAGAGAAACCCTAACCCTATGATTTAGGGGAAATGCAAAATATGAGTGGAGAAGCATTTATTGTGTTACATAATTGTTATTGATGAGGTTAAATGATGTTATTAATGGTGAATGACCATTAATGTAGCTTAATAATTGATGATGGTTTTAGGAACCATCAATATGGGAACCCATTAATGGGTTTGACATTAAAAGTGCATAATAATAAATGTAGGCGCCTAAACCATGGTGGTTGTGGTAGAATTAATGAAATAAATAAGGTTTAAGAATTTAAAGTGATATAGATACCAAGTAAATGAATATACATTTGAATCTTGGTGGTCTGAACAGAAAGTTGATTGTGTGACATATTGTAATGTAGGAAATAACCCCATCGATGAGGTGGAATTATCGGACCGCGTTGATTACTACTTCTCTTAGGTAGGAGGGGGTAACTATTCTAAATGCTTGATTTCATCCATTTATGATGTGAAAATATGTATATATGATTGTGTTTAACGATTACTTGGGGGACGATGTAATGATTTCATGATTTGAGTGCATTTAGAATGATTGATGTTATGTGGCATGTATTTGGGATGATGAATATGATATTGAACTGGTTTGAGCCGGAGTCAACAATCCGATGTAGGACCACCCACGAGAGTCAATAGATGGCTAAGGTTTTATACCGGTGTTGTATGTATCCGATATGATTATTCGGTATCCTAGTGAGAGGAGACCGATCTTGATGTCCTGGAGATCCTTTACACCGACCTTACGCATGGAAAGTGGACTAACCACCTGGTTCTGTCGGAGTATGGAAAATATATATATAATATGCATGTGGGAGACAAGTGTGGCTTAAGAGATGGAGAATACATCTTTCGAGAGGGATGTCCCCAACACCAGTAATAAGAATGAGTGTTATTACCTAAGCCACTTACGATTATCCCTTACGTCTCTGATATGGAGAACGGATTCCATTCAATATGCGAGATGTTAACACGGACATACCGGTATAGGGAGATCACCTATACGGTCTTATCAGTTTGAGGTTTTACTTGTTGAGCCAGTATTGCACACAAAACTGATGAAGTGATATCCGTACTTTGGTACTGGTATCGAGACCCGATCAGATATTATGTTGAATATGTTGATGAAATATGTCATAATGGTTGAGGCCATGTTTTGAATTGAAATCAATGATGTGAAATATCCTAATTATGTATATGTGAATTGATAAATGTGATTGCCACTAACTACCGATATGTGTGAGTTCCAATGAGAATTGGTAAAGATTGAGGATATTGAAATCCACTAAGTGGTAGTCGTGAATGGATGATTAATTGAGTGGCATTTAGGATGCACAGTGTGAGAGTGCATTGATTGGTATTGCATCCATGGCATATCATTCGCTGCTTATATGGAATGTTAAGGGTTCCAATATACAGGCCTAGTGAAAGGACGACCCAGTGCACGGGTATACTGTTATTGCTCCCTAGTGATTCAGGGAATCACGAAGCTGCCCTTAGTTTGGTGACGAGGCATCCTATGTGGCAGGCCCGGTGGGAGGGTGGCTCTGTGATGAGTAGTTTACCTTGGTGTCCGACGGGGCACGGCTCCCTTGATGTGTGTTCGGGGGAGGCCAGTAGCACTTTGGCAAGTAAGGCCATAATGTTGATCCACAAGTCATGGGGTGACTAGTGCTACAGATGAGCGAGAGTGGTTTGGTACCAGTAAAAGTATGATTGTGAACACCATTATTAAAAAATAATAAAATAAATAATAATTCCCCCATTCCGGAAATTCCGTTTGAAATCCGGAATCTGGTTCCCCAACTCCTCCTCTTCATCACATCCCACTTCACCATCATCCATGACCAACACACAGATAAAAAAAAAGAATAGAACACTTTCCTCTCTTCTCATCTTCCAAGAGATCATCCTCATGATCTCATCCCCATCTTCTTCACCAATTCAAAAAAATACAGCAACCTCCATCAATTTCACCATTACAACAACAAGCAAGAACCAAAAACCATAATCATCCTCCAAAAAAAAAATTAAAATTTTCTTCTTCCTTTCTTCCAAATACAGAACCAAAAAAAAGAGAAGAAAAAAAGTAGAAAAAGAAAACAACAACCACCACCGGACCACCATCGACCACCGCTCGCCACCATCCGGACCACCACCTCTTTCCTTTGGTTCACTTTCTCTCTCCTCCATTGTTTTCTCTTTCTTCTTTCCTTTCTTTTTCCTTGGCTGCCGCACTACTCTCTGCATCCTTACTAATGTCTAAAATTTAAGTTAGAATGTTGTGGTTATGGGCCTTGTGATGAGGCCCATTTTTTTAAAAAAAAATCAAAAGCTGATAACTAAGTTCATGTATTTTTGTAACTAAAAATCATCAATTGAGCGTGATAGCTCAAATGGTGAACCTGCGCCACCTTTTAGCAAGAAGGGAAAGGTTTGAAACCCAGGTGCTTCATTTCATGTGTTTTTTTTAAAAATTTAAAGTTGGAACTTATATGTTTAGTTATAAGTGGTCTGTTTGTTTCTCTAATAATGTGATAGTAGTAGCTTAGTGGTAAAGACTAAGTTTCTAGGATTAAGAGGGAACAGGTTCAAGTCCTTTCTTTATATAAGTGTTAATTTATGTTCTTTATGCAAACATTTGTCCTTATGCATAAAATTTATTTGGTAAACATCCTAAAAAGACAATAAAATCATTAAAAAAACATAAAAATTGAAAAATATATTTTCTTTAGATCAAAATCAAAGTTTGAATTTTTTTTTAATAATTTCTGCAAAGAACTACGTGACCCTGATTTCTCGAAAGCTCGAGAATACGTAAGAGCGGGAAGTAGTTCCTGTTGGGCCTATCTTTCTTTATTTAATTTTTAGAGTTTCCATTTTTGTCTTGTTACTAAAAGGAGGAGCGAGGTTAATTTGGACAAGACGTCCTATTAATCTCATGTTTTTTTATAATATCTTTTTTAAAAAAATGAGGAGCGTGGTTAATTTAGACGAGACGTCTTGTTAATCTCATATTTTTGTAGTATTTCTTTAAAAAGGAGGAGTGGGGTTAATTTAGACGAGACATCTTGTTAATCTCATATTTTTGTAGTATTTCTTTAAAAGAAGGAGCAAGATTAATTTGGATAAGACGTCCTGTTAATCTCATTTTTTTTAATAATATCTCTTTTTAAAAAGGAGCAGCGGGGTTAATTTGGACGAGACGTCCTGTTAATCTCATGTTTAAAAAATTCCGTGTCCATTTTTGTTTATTTTTGTATGCTTTGTCATTTCATACGTTTCTTTTTTGAAGAAGTTAAAATAATTTTTGGGCTAATTATAATGCGCGCTATCATCTTGAGGTAACCGTTTTATAACAGACAGTTGTGAGGTGCTAATGCCTTCCTCACCTGTAATTAGACTCCCAAACTTAGAATTTTATTTTTATGACCAATGCTTTAACAAAGGTTTTTCTGATATTTTACCCTTAAAAATATTGGTGGCGACTCCCTGTTTTCTTTTCAAAAGGATTTCAAAACCCGTTTTATTTTTAAGGGTCGGACGTGCCGTCACGATCCCCGTCGCGACAGATGGCGACTCCACTGGGGACATGGAAGAGAGTCAAGCCAGTCAATTTGATAGCGCATGTTTTAAATAGCCTGTTAATTATTTTTTTCCTTTCTTTTAATTTTTGTCAATGTTTGTATGTGGTTTCTGTTTTGTTTGTATTCTGTCATTTATGTTCTGTTAATGTCTGTGTGATTGTTGAACCTTAGGGTAGATGACTTTATTTTGTTACTCTGTGTTTGTTCTATGTGTAGGATGAGTAAGGTACAGGTATTGAATGCCTCTTTCATACACTACACTCACAATTTGCACACACTTTTGAGTAGGACCTTATACCCAGGCCCAAATGAAACTTAAGATTAGGGGAGGTTGATAGCGGAGCCATTTGGGATGTACTTCCTGTCTGGTTACCGTGAGAATCTCAGCTAGAGTTTGACTTATTCATGGTGCCCACACCTAGTAGACTTTCTACTATTGTGGTCAACATCATGAGTAGGATCTTGGCTCTAGTGACCTTTAGAAGTTTTAGAACAAGCCACCTAATGCGAGATATCACTGTTAGACAAACCTTAGAACCATTAGGAGACCTTCAGAAAAACCCGCCTTAAGGCACGAAGGGGCAAACTTTACTTCTACCTTTTATCATTCTCACTTTCCCTTGTGATCCAAATTAGGCGACCACTTGCCTGTTTAGTGGATTACTTTTTTCCAAAAATGACATACTTTTAAGTAGTGATCCTTTAACGAGCAAGTAGTCCTTTCCTTTTATACATATTTACTTAAGTCTTTGGGCCTTGAGTTACAGATTTTCTGAATCATCGAGAAAAAACAAAATATATATAAAAAAAATCAAAAGAAAAAAATCAATTTTTTGTATTGACGATGATCAGAATGTCCATAGCTCACATGACCCTTGATTTGTCATAAGTTTTGTTAAATCGTAACCTCCCTAAATACAAAAATGTTTTCAAGAAAGTTACTAGGGGAGTATCGATTTGCAAAGCATCTCAGTTCCCAATGACTGATTTTCTCTTTTCTTTATGTTCTTGCAGGAAGCTATCAAGAGCTTAGTCAGTACCTCTGAGTGAAAATATGGAAATTAACATGAGATCAGATAGTTGTGGTACGAATATACCCGAGTTGAAAAAATTACTGCATGTTACGGCTAGGAAAGTCGATACAACCAGTTTGCAAGCATTAGGGAAGAAATTGGATATGAATCAGAAAATGACCTTCTCAAGGAAATATGGGAGGATTTTAAAGCTGCTAGAAGTGGAGGTACAAGTTGAGGCAATTACTACTTTGATTCAATTCTATGACCTGCCTCTTCGTTGTTTCACTTTCTGAGACTTTCAATTGGCTCCGTCTGTTGAAGAGTTTGAACGGATTCTGGGGATGCCACTAGAAGGACAACTGCCTTACCGCCACCTTGGACGTCATGAGAATATTGTTACCATCACTAATATCCTAAGGATTCACCCAGAAGTATGAAGGAGTGCGCAACTAAATAGAAATCAGACCCTAGGGTTTGATCAGGAATACTTTGAGAAACATATGCACTTGCTGGCTGAGAAGGGAGATTGGGAAGCCTTCATAGATACCTTGGCTCTCACCATTTATGGTGTCATCTTGTTCCCCAATATTGACAGTTACATGGACTATGATGCTATTGGCATTTTCCTTACCTGCAAGTTCAAATCTAAAAATCCTGTCAGTGCTATCTTGGCAAATATATATTGCACAATGGACTTCTGTTATACACAAGGTGGAAAGAGAATCATTTGCTGTCTACCTGCTCTATATGTGTGGCTTACGTCGCATGTCTTCCACTAAGTCGGCAAAGTTAAATGTCCTATTTCTGATCTGAAGTTATGCCAGTTAGTAACAAAGAATGGGCGTGAATAGGCCAATCACCTGATAGGGCTCACGGTTGATAAAGTAAGGTGGTATCCGCAGTGGTTGAAGGTTGACACCATTATTCACCATTGTGGAAGCCACTCGAACGTTCCTCTCATAGGTACTCAGGGATGCATTAATTGTAACTCTATCATAGCCAAACGTCAGCTAGCCTACCCATTGCTTAGGTCGCTCGATGAAGAATCACTTATTCCTTTTGTCTTTTACTACTCAGAAGGAGATTGTACCTCTGTCATTCGGGATATAACAAATGCATGGAAGAAGGTCCATAGACAAGGGAAAGAACTAGGAGCTCGAAGCCACACCGTGAAGGAGGAATACTACCAATGGATCCTAAATAGGGTTTCCATTATCAAGCTGCCTTTCAGAAGTCCCTCCTATCTCCCAACAAGCACACCTGTTCCCCCACCTACCCTTGAAGAAGAGGCAATGAGAGCCAAGATAGAAGAGCTAATTGCCAAAAACAAGAAGCTAGAGAAAGACTTGCTGATGTCTCAACAAGAATGCGCCCTTTAGAAAAGGGAAAACTTAGAAAGCAAGCAAACCATCAAGGAGATTGGAAAAATACAAAAAATCAAAAGGGATTACTTGAGGAAGCAAAGTCAATGCCTCTGAACAGCTAATACTCAACTGAGAATGAAGAGCAAGCAAAGGGATACCATGTTAGCTGACAAGCAACTCTTGAGGGATATGTTGGCAAAAGCCAAAGAGCATGAGTGAAATGCCCTGGTACAAAGGGAGCTCCTACAATCGCAAGTTAGCCAATTGGAGCACCAACTTAATGAAGTGGCAGAAGCTTGCCAGCATGAGATAAATGGCGAGCGGCAACGCGTGATGGATATCGAGCAAGACTGTCGTGAAGCTATCCGTATCTTGGAAGCTGAAATGACACAACAAGACGAAGTCATTTATTCATGGATGAACCGCTTTGCCCACTTGGCACATTTGGCTAATGGGACTCTGGAAGACCTCCCGCTCCTGCTTAAGCAAGCTGATGGAATGGTTAATCCCCTTACTACCCTAGAAGAAATTGTAACCTTCCTTGATTACTGTAGAGAAAGGATTTGTAAAATAAAGGCCATGATTGCTCAAGCTAGGAATGGCTGATTTACTTTTTTCTGCATAAAAAATAGACTGACAGCAGTAATGTATTTTGGTGGAATTCAGAAAGAAGGATTCTTTTGTATCTACAACTATCTCAAGTTAATTTCCATTTATCACATACTTAGTACTTTTGAATGTGACGTTCTGAGAAACGGTCAGAGGATACTGGCCAAGTTCCGTGATAGCTTCGCGCACCATGCTATTTGTTTTTCTTTTACTACTTTTACTTAATGTTTTCTTTTAACAATTTCCTATTTTGACTTTCATTAGACATTACGGGTAAGCATCCTTACCAGACCCCACTCCAAACGAGACTCATGGCCGAAGCAGAAATCAGGGACGAAGATTTCAGAAATGAGTTCAACCAGCTGAAGGAACAAGTAGCCGAGTTGACCAAGCTTCTAGAAAAGAGAATCACAGAAGGGGGCTCCTCTGCAAGTATTGATGACACACAACAACAGCATACCACGCCGCTACATCCCCCAGGTTTCGGTCCTACAAGGACTCAATTTCCCAATCCAACAGCTCTTTCTCTCACTATCAATGTCGGAAGGCCTAACCCTACTGCTGATCCCCAATCACACTACAACATGTCCTATACGCAACAACATATATTTGTTGGCCCAGACGGTAACCCGGTACCTTTTCCGCCTTATGGCTTACCACCGGGATACTTTCCCCCACTACTCACTAACCCACAAGACACCCACAACCACCAAGTAGCCAATCCCCAAAACTCACACCCCACTCAACCCACTATACCACCACTCCATGAGCCACAAATCGCCCAAGCATAAGCCACTCAAGTTCAAGCCGCCCCACCCCAAGCCACCCAGATGGCCCAACCAGTCTATACTACATAACCTACGAGCCAACCCCAGGGTCCCCCACTAAACACTGGCCCGACGAGCCAGCCTCATACATTTACACCTTTCCACCAGCTTTACGGCTATCCATACTGGTACATGAACCCCTATACTGCCAATCCACAAGGCATGACCCAAATGGTAAACCCAGCTGCCGACCCTAGAACAGTTGATGTCTCCCAAAAAGGAAAGATAGAGATCTTGGAGGAGCGACTAAGGGTTGTGGAAGGAGTGGAAAGTTTTGGATTGATTGATGCCTCCGAAATCTGTCTAGTCCCAGATGTCATTATTCCCCCTAAGTTCAAAATGCCAGATTTTGACAAATATCGGGGAATGACTTGCCCAAGAAATCATCTCATAATGTACTGCCGAAAGATGGCGTCTCATTCATCCGATGACAAGCTGTTAATCCATTATTTCCAGGATAGTCTAGCTGGGGCTGCCCTCACCTGGTATGCCCAATTGGAACGAACCCATATTCGCTGCTGAAAAGACTTGGCAGACGCTTTCTTGAAATAGTACAAATACAATTTAGACATGGCGCCCGACAGAGTGCAGCTACAGAACATGACAAAAAAGGATAATAAGACATTTAAGGAGTATACTCAACGGTGGAGTGAAACTGCTGGACAGGTTAACCCCCCACTGTCCAAGAAAGAAGTAGTAGCGATGTTCATCGATACGCTTTAATCGCCCTTCTATGACAGAATGATTGGCAGTGTTTCCTCAAATTTCTCTGACATTGTGACTATCGGGGAGAGAATAGAAAGTGGGGTGTGAACAGGGAAGATTATCCGGGGCCCATCTGGGATATCCAATGTGAAAATACCGACGCCAGGCGATGGTAGGAGGAGAGACGAGGAGACCAACTTCGTCTCTTATGATCAGAGAAAGGACTAACTAAGACTATTCACCCCACTGTTTTTCAAGCCCTCAATTCTTATGCACCGAATCCATATGTGGCCGCTGCCGTCCACAACCCAACCTCTTATCCTCCTCATTTCCGTCCACCCATTGTCAGAGCACCTATACCGTAACCTATGCCATATCGTCCTCCACAACAAACAGTTCAGCCACCCAACCCTAATCAGAATGCAAGGAAACCTAACAATGACCGCACACCTATGTAATTCGATCCTATCCCAATGACATACACTGAACTTTTGCCTCTCCTCATTCACAACGATTTAGCGGCGCCCTGCCCTTTAAAGCCAGTAGAACCCCCTTACCCCAAGGGGTATGATCTCAACGCGCGGTGTGATTATCACGCCGGAGCACCGGGGTATTCCACTGAAAACTATATGGTATTGAAGTATAAAGTAAGGGATCTAATTAAAGCCGATTGGATTAACTTTAAGGAAGGCATCCCAAATATGGCCATGAATCCCCTACCTAACCATGGAAATTCAGGGGTCAACACCGTGGGAAATGATGAGGAGTGCATTAAGAATGTTGCTGACATAAGAATGCCATTAAGGGCAACTCATTCCCTTTTGCTTGAAAGAGGATTAATTGAAGGGACCTAGAGCGTAGAACATGAAAACGAGCAGAATGCCAAATGCCAAAGCTTCTGTAAGGTCCTTCAGAGCCTTATGAACAACCATATTGTGCAGGTCTGTAAACACCACAGAGGTGAGGTCAACATGGTCTAAGAACAGACAGGGACACGAGTCCCTAAGCCTTTGACAATTTTCTACAATAGGAACCCTTCAACAGATCTTGTTTCTATACAACCAATCATCACTATTCAAGCACCTACCCCATTTGCGTTCAAAGATTCTCGGGCTGTCCCTTAGAAGTACAACGTAGATACGATCATTGCAAGCTCAACAATGAGCGACCCGTCTCCGTTGTCCGTCATGAATATTGTTGGGGTAGGAGGTGTAACTCGGAGTGGAAGAGTATACGCCCCTCCAGAACCAAAGAAGGATGAGATTTCCGGGAAAGCCAAGGTAGGCGGACAAGGAGCTAGTGGTGAAACCAAAAGGGCCGTGAATGAAGAAGCCCATGAATTCTTAAAGTTTATTCGCCAGAGCGAATATCAAGTGCTTGACCAACTAACCCATACTCCTACAAAAATCTCTCTGTTATCATTGCTGATGAGCTCCGAGCCACATCAGAAAACATTGATGAAGATCCTGAACGAGGCTCATATCAATCATGACATTCCCGTCGATAAGTTTCAAGGAATAGTGGGGTATATTATTACAGACAACTATCTGACCTTCACTGATGATGAAATACCGATAGAGGGAATGAGGCACAACAAAGCTCTCCATATCTCCGTGAAGTGCCGAGATTACATCTTAGCAAAAGTACTTATTGACAATGGGTCATCCCTCAACGTCATGCCAAAATCTACATTGGCCAAGTTACCATTCGATGGGACTTATATGAAGCCTAGTGCCACAGTAGTACGAGCTTTCAATAGAACTCGGAGGGAGGTCATGGGCGAGATTGAGCTGCCCATACAAGTTGGGTCGTGCACGTTCCAGGTCCTTTTTCAAGTCATGGACATCTCGCCTGCCTACAGCTGTTTATTAGGCAGGCCGTGGATTCATTCTGCTGGAGTGGTACTCTCAACCCTGTACCAAAAACTAAAGTTCATAATTGACAAGAAGCTGATAATTATTTTTGGTGAGGAGGACCTTCTGGTTAGCAAACCTCTGACAACCCCTTACATCGAGGCAGCAGAAGAGGCCCTTAAAACCTCTTTCGAAGCATTGGAGATAGCAAACGCCACCTATGTGGGGGAAGGAGCCACAATGGTAAAGGCTTACATGCCCAGTGCATCTTTAGTGATGGCAAAGATAATGCTGCATAAAGGGTATAAACCTGGAAGAGGGCTAGGACCTGCTTTGAATGTAGAAGTGGAACCTATACGCTTGCTTGAGAACAGAAATAGTTTTGGATTGGGATACCGACCCACACCCACCGATAAAAAAAAGGTAGAAGAAGAAAAAAAAGAAAGAAGGGTTGTCTGTCTTGCCGGCAGGGAGCCTCATACCGCGAGAGTCCCCATCTGTGATCTTTACAAAAGCTTCCGGAGCGCCGGACTGATGCCTCCAGACCAAGTGGCCGTCATTGAAGAAAGTCTCTGTGATAGTGCTGCTTTTATGATTGCTTGTCCACCGGGCCAAGAACTTCATAACTGGGAGGTCGTCGAGCTCCCCACGACTTTGAATGTTTCACCAAAGTAATTTGTTTATGCTTTAAGTACTTGTTCGTCCCTCTACTCTGCCTAAGGCTTTGGGACTCTTCTAAGTAATAAGGGTAAAAAAACTTGTTTTTATCATTTTCATCAATAAACGCGTATCGAAATCCAAAAAAAAACTCTTCTTGTTTCATTTATCCTTGCTTTGAATCCTTCTCTTTACTCGCTTGTTCCTGTTTTTTCATTTGTCATAACACACTAAATTGCATATCCAAAAATGACTCTCTTGAGAATAGTGAGGTCACAATCCCATTTTACGACTTTGATCACCCAGTTGATTACGCTGATGAGGAAGGTGGGGAAGATTGTGAGCCACCGCCCGAGCTGACAAGGATGTTAGAGCAAGAGGATGAAAGGATTCAACCCTACCTAGACTTAGTTGAGATCACCAATTTAGGGAATAAGGAGAATAGGAAGGAAGTCAAGATCGGCACTGCCCTGAGTCAAGAATAAAGAGAAGATTTAATCAAGATGTTAATGGAACTTTGTGATGTCTTTGCCTGATCTTTTCAAGATATGCATGGACTTGATGCTAGCATTGTCGAGCATAAACTACCCTTAAAACCTGAGTGCCCTCCAATAAAGCAGAAGCTATGCCAAATGAAGCCAGAAATGCTCTTAAAGATCAAAGAGGAGGTTAAGAAGCAGTTTGATGCTGGGTTCCTAGCTGTGGCAAAATACCCTCAGTGGGTAGCCAATATTGTCCCTATTCCAAAGAAGGATGGAAAGGTACGGATGTGTGTGGACTACTGATATTTAAATAGGGCTTGTCCCAAGGATGATTTTCCTCTACCACAGATCAATGTTTTGGTTGATAATACAACTCAGCATTCTATTTTCTCATTCATAGATGGCTTCTCGGGGTATAATCAGATCAAGATGGCACCTGAAGATATGGAGAAAACCATATTTATTACCCTATGGGGCACCTTTTGCTACAAGGTGATGTCCTTTGGGTTGAAGAATGCTGGGGCAACTTACCAAAGGGCGATGGTAACTCTCTTCCATGACATGATGCATAAAGAGATAGAAGTCTATATGGATGACATCATTACCAAATCTAGGACAGATGAAGGGCACATTAGCGATCTAAGGAAGCTTTTTGAACGGTTGAGAAAGTTTAGGCTCAGATTGAATCCTGCCAAGTGTACTTTTGGCGTGAGGTCAGGCAAGCTGTTGGGGTTTATAGTAAGTAAAAGAGGGATAGAGGTTGATCCAGACAAAGTCAGGGCAATTCTCGAGATGCCTCCTCCCCGTACAGAAAAAGAAGTCCGAGGATTCTTGGGAAGGCTGAATTATATTGCCCAATTTATTTCACAATTGACAGCAACTTATGAATCGATCTTCAAGTTACTCGGCAAGAACCAACCGGGGCAATGGGATGAGGACTGTCAAGCAGCTTTTGAAAAGATTAAGCAGTACCTTCAAGAACCACCAATTTTGATGCCCCCAACCCCAGGAAGGCCACTTATCTTGTATCTGACTGTATTGAACGAATCCATGGGTTGTGTGTTGGGACAGCACGATGAAACTGGAAAGAAGGAACATGCTATCTACTACTTAAGCAAGAAGTTCACTGATTGTGAAATGAGGTACTCCGCTTTAGAGCAAACTTATTGCGCATTAGCATGGGCCGCTAAGCGCCTAAGGCAATACATGTTAAGTCACACCACTTGGCTAATCTCCAAAATGGACCCAATGAAGCCCGCTCTAACCGGGAGGATCGCTCAATGGCAAGTTCTCTTGACTGAGTATGACATAAGTTATGTCACTCAAAAAGCCATAAGAGGAAGTGCCCTGGCAGATTACTTGGCACACCAACCCATCAATGATTATCAGCCTATGTAGTTTAATTTCCCGGATGAAGATATCCTGGCACTATTCAATGAGGAAGGTAGTCAGAAAGATAAATGGACTTTGAGATTTGACGGAGCTTCTAATGCACTGGGGCATGGAATTGGGGCAATCCTGATCTCGCCTGATAAGGAGTTTATCCCTATCTGTGCCAGATTGTGTTTCGACTGTACCAATAACATTGCTGAATATGAGGCATGCTCTTTAGGGATCCAAGCAGCGCTGGACGTAAAAGTAAAATCGTTGGAAGTTTATGGGGACTCCGCTTTGGTCATCCACCAATTGAAAGGCGAGTGGGAGACTAGGGATAGCAAGTTGATTCCTTATCATGCTTATATCAAGGAAATGATCAAATAGTTTGACGAAATCTCTTTTCATCACGTTCTCTGGGATGACAATCAGATGGCTGATGCCTTGGCTACCCTTGCCTCAATGTTCGAAGTAAGTAGTGACTACGATATGCCTTTCATCAAAGTAAAGAAGCATTGTGAGCCCGCATACTGTCAAATGATGGAAAAGGATTCAGATGGGAAACCATGGTACCACGATATCAAAAGGTATGTACAGAGTCAAGAATACCCCGAGGGTGCTACAGAGAATAATAAGAAAACCCTAAGACGACTCGCCATGGGTTTCTTCTTAAATGGGGATGTGCTTTACAAAAGAAACTATGACTCTGTCCTTCTTCATTGTATTGATATTGTTGAGGCAAACGAAATCATGAGGGATATTCATGAAGGATCTTTTGGGACTCACGCTAGTGGACATGCCATGTCAAGAAAGATCTTGAGGGCTGGTTATTACTAGATGACCATAGAAACAGACTGCTTTGCTTATGTTCGGAAGTGTCACCAATGTCAAATATATTCATGCACCCCCATCATCCCTAAATGTCTTATCGGCACCATGGCCCTTCTCAATGTGGGGCATGGATGTCATTGGGCCCATCGAGCCAAAAGCCTCGAATGATCAACTTTTTATCTTGGTCGCCATCGATTATTTCACCAAATGGGTAGAAGCAACTTCATATGCCAATGTAACAAGGAATGTTGTGGTCAAATTCATCAAGCAAGAACTGATATGTCAATACGGCCTACCAAGTCAGATCATTAGTGATAATGGTATGAACAACAAAATGATGAAGGAACGCTATGAAAGCTTTAAAATTCACCATCACAATTCCTCTCCTTATCGGCCTAAGATGAATGGGGCAGTGGAGGCAGCCAACAAGAACATCAAAAAGATAGTACAGAATATAGTAGTCACCTACAGAGATTGGAGCGAGATGCTTCCTTTTGCTTTACATGGGTATCGCACCTTGGTCTGAACCTCGACAGGGGCAACCCCATTCTCTCTCGTATATGGCATGGAAGCCATCTTGCCTTTTGAAGTAGAAATTCCATCTCTCTGGGTGTTCATGGAAGCAAAATTAGAAGAAGCTGAATGGGTTCAGGCTCGATATGACTAACTAAACCTAATTGATGGAAAAAGACTAACTGCCCTCTGTCATGCTCAGTTGTATCAAAGACGTATGAAACGAGCATTCAAGAAGAAAGTGTGACCTCGACAGTTCCAAGAAGACCTGGTCCTCAAGAAAATTTTACCGATTCGAAAGGACAATCGGGGCAAATGGACTCCTTATTATGAAGGACCATATGTCATGAAGAGGGTTTTTTCTAGAGGAGCCTTAATACTCACTAATATGGATGGCAAGGACCTGCCAATGCCCATAAATGCAGACGCAGTGAAGAAATACTTTACGTAAGAAAGGAATGTCAGAAACAAACAAAAAAACAAAAGAGAAAAATAAAGAAAAAAAAGAGAAAAGAAAAATAAAAAATAATACTTGTTAGGCTGAAAACTTGAAAGGGCAGCCTAGGCAAAAGTTAGAGTGACCCAGTGAGTCGAAAACCCGAAAGGGCGGCTCAGGCAAAAGTTAGGGTTAAATTTCTAGTAATACGAATAAGACCTCTGACTCAAGAAGTGCAAGTCTGAGCTAGGGCACGTGAATCATCGTTAAACTTGCCTTCTCAAAAGCAAGATCGAAGGGTGAATATGAAGTCGTGTTGGGGATTAAGATTCTCGCTAGTCTCAGAGATTCACTGGAGGATCTATGAACCCTCCCTGTTTCACCTGTCCTTGACCTGTTCTATGTGACCTCATTCATTTCATTTACTTCCCTTTTTCTTCTTTCTCTGTACTTGTTTAACATACATGAATAAAATTCACCCTCTTCAATACGTGTTATGAATTTTGTTGATCTAATAAAACATATGTTTTAATAAAATAAATGGAAGAATAGTAAACATTTAAAGTCGTGAGGGACAAGATGCTCTTACTACTCGACCTCATCTTGGGCGATCATCATAGAGACTCGGCCAGGCACACGCTCCGAGGCTATGGTTGCCTCGTTCGTTCTGCTTCGGTCATGAGTCATCTCAGGGATCACAGTCTCAAAGGAATCTACCAGAATTTTAATTCATTCTCTGCATTACTTACCATTTTTTTTCATGAAGGTTACTAAAAACAGACAATCATGTCAAGTCTTGCCACCTCAATCAAGTCCTTTTCCCCAATGGAACCACAATCGCCAAAGCTGGCACTTCTTAAATTCTTTCCCCAGTGGAACCGTAATCACCAAAGCTGGCACTTCTCAAAGTTTCTTCCTCAAACCGCCAAAGCTGGTACCTTCGAAAACGCCAAAGCTGGAACCTCTAAAAACCTTTCTTCAATCGTCCAAGCTGGCACCTTTAAAGTCTCCTCCTCAACTGCAAAAGTCGACATCTTTCAAGTTTCCCCTCCCTAGTGGAATCAATCGCCAAAGCTGGCACTTCTCAAAGTTTCCTCCTCAATCGCCAAAGCAGGCTTTTCTCAAGTATCTTTTCATAAATCACCAAAGATGGCGTCTTTTGAGTTTCTTTTCATGAATTGCCAAAGTCGGCGTCTTTCAAGTTTCTTTCACTAAAACTGGTATACAAAGCTTTTGCTTCAATTGCCAAAGTTGGCATGTTGTTCATTCTTCCCAATTGCCAATGTTGGCATCGTATTTGTTCTTCAATCGCAGAACAAGGCACCCTCTACTTTCTAGTTGTAAAATAAGGCACTCTTCCTGTCAGGAAGCCTCAAGAACCCACTCCTAAGCTATCATATTTCTCAATTTGAGCTAGGGGAATCCCCCAATTCATTTATTTTTTGTCAAATAGCTTCAGGAACCCATTCCTAAGCTATCACATTTCTCAATTTGAGCCATAGGCATCCTCCCAAGTCATTTATTTTCTGTGAAATAGCTTCAGGAACCTATTCCTAGGCTATCACATTTCTCAATTTGAGCCAGGGGCATCCCCCCAAGTCATATATTTTCTGTCAAATAGCTTCAGGAACCTACTCCTAGGCTATCATATTTCTCAATTTGAGCCAGGGGCATCTCCCCTAAGTCATTTATTTTTTATCAAAAAGCCTTAGGCTTCCTTCCTAGGCTGTTTTAATCAAAACCAATCAGGGGCATTCCCCCAAGTCATTTATTTTCTGTCAAAAGGCCTCAAGTATTCCCCTTAGGCTATTCCATTTCTCAATTTAAGTTAGGGATATCCCCCTAAGTCATTTATTTCCTGTTAAAAAGCCTTAGGAATCCTATCCTAGGCTAACCCATTTCCCAATTTGAGCCAGGGGTATTCCCCCTAAATCATTTATTTTTTGTCAAAAAGTTTCAGGTATCCATTCCTAGGCTGTATCCTTTGATCCAAACATGTTGGGACAATTCCCTGTGTCATTCATTTTTCTTTGAAGCTTTAAGTATTCCTCTTTAGGCTACCCTATTTTCAATATTTATCCTCTGATTTGTTCATTTTTCGGGACAAAGCTCTAACTTCGGTTGTCAAACTTGGCACCTTGTTCATCTTCCCTAATTGTCAAAGTTAGCACTCTTTAAGTCTTTCTTATTGCCAAAGCTGGCATTGTCAAAAGTTTTCCATTTGTCAAAGTTGGTATCTCTCCAAGTTATCATCACTGAAGCTGGTACTTTTAGACCTTTTTTGTTGCCAAAACAAGCATTGCTTGAGTCTGTTATTTGCCACAGTTGGCACCATATTGAGTTCTCATTGCCGGATTCAGCATTTTTATTTTATTTTATTTTATTTTATTTTATTTAAAATTGCTGAAGATATCATGGTCTGAGTCTTCTGTTTGCCAAATTTGGCACATCAGTAAGTCTTCATCGCCAAAGTTGATACTTTTAAGTCTTTCTTATTACCAAAGCTGACATTATTTGAGTCTTTTATTTGTTAAAATCGTTACCTCTTTGAGTTTATTGGTGTCAATACGGTGTTCATGTCTTTACTTCCTTTTTGTGATGTGAATGCACTAGTGCAAAAATTGGATATAACAACGGCATATAATCATGGGTTAAAATGGATCAATGATAAAAACATGTGCGGTGGCATTTTTGAAATTATAAGGTAAATGATATAATCAGCGAAAACTATATATCCACGGTTAATATCATCACCGTGATTGTACCTATCAATATATAATCACGGTTGTGGAGTCAACCGGGATATAAAAGTACCTGAAATATATATCCACAGTTGACTACACAACCATGACTATATATTAATGGTATGATCACGGCTCTGTTGTTATCCATGAATATATATTGATGTCTATAATCACGGTTATATTTCCAACCGTGGATATATAGTTCAGGTTTTAGGGTTTAATCACTGGGGACTATATGTCCACGGTTCTTTCTATAACTGTGATTATAGAATTAATATTTATCCACGGTTGTGGTCTTAACCGTGATGATAGAGGTAACATTTATCCACGGGTATTTGCTCAACCGTGAATGTATGTGAAATATATTCACGGTTTCAAGGGGAATCGTGATTATACATCTTTTCTGAAACTTCAAAAGCCGCGCCAGATACTTTTTTTCACTTTCTGCTTCTTCTCTCACGCTCGTCTTTGGCGATTTTCTCCAGCTTGCACTCTCTCGCGCTACATCGTTCACTCTGTCCTTCCTTCGTTGTTTGGTTTTAAGTCGTCTTCTTTGTAACATTGTCTGGTATGTACCCCATCTACTATTACTGTGTATGCTGTATCTGTGCTCTATCAACTCCGTTAGTCGAAGCTTATATATCTGTGTCTCTATCTCTGTTTGGTTTAGTTTACTGGTAATATCAGTATATCCCTGTTTGTGTGTGTTTTCTGTGTAAGAAAAATCATATGTTTGTCTGCGTGCCTTTTACTGTTGAACCTGACTGCGTGGTGTTCCCTGAACCCCCATTGTCATTGTGCTTTTTTGTGGCCATGTTCCCTGTTCCTTGACCCCTCATTGTCATTGTGTTTTTTTTTTTGTGGCCATGTTCCCTGTTCCCTGAACGTATTGAATCACATTAGTTTCTCACAACCAATATGCATTGTTTTGAACTAAGAATTAATGGCCTGTCTGTGTATATATTTTGTGTTTAAAAGATTTGGTTTTCACTTTGAGTTTTGGTAAACCTTGAACAACTATAAATTGTAACCTTTAATTTATAATTTTATTTTAGTTTTTAAAATTTGATTGGTTTTCACTTTGAAATGGTTTGAATTGGTTTTCACTTTCATTAGTCAGAATAATAAAATTTAGAATTTTATTTTAATTTTTTGTTGTGAATTATTACTGGTTTCTGATTAGGAAGTTTTTACTATTCGAATGTGTTTAATGATAAGGTTTGGTCACTATAGGATTGAAAAATTAAAAGACATAATTAGATTTAAAAAATTAAAAATAATTAAAATATTTACCAAATTGAGGTCAAATACAAATAAGAAAGTAAATGCATAAATAAACTTTTAACAAATTAAAGTTGTTAATGCTAACCTAGTTAATGAAAGTTCATGTGATCTTATAATCCATTATCCATAATCCACTGCATAATCCATAATGTAAACTTTAAAAGTGTTATATAATTCAATACCATAATCTATAATTCATAATCCATAATCCATAATCCATAATCCATAAATCCATACTTCTACTTCAAAATAACACAAATTAAAAACATCATACTAATTACTAAATAAAAGTCCAAACTTTAAGAGTCTTATAATCCAATACCATAATCCATAATCCATAGTCCATAATCCATAATCCAACACCATACTTCTACTTCAAAATAACACATTTTTAGGTATTATTTCTAATCAAAATTTACATTTCACTTATATAATGTTATTTATTGATCTTGGTTGCTCGTATATAGTGTTATTTCTATTGTTGTTGTATGTGTGTGGTTGTTATTCTTGCGAACTCGTAGGCTCATACTAGTTACTTAACTAGTATGAAACTTGCTGTGCATGAGTGAACCGTAGTTCCCCGTTTGAGATTCGACACAAATGGTCATTAAATTAATTAATTTCATCGTTTGTGTTGAATCTTGAATTGTCCGTTTGGATAGTTTGGGATGAACAATTATTTTTTATACGTCATTATTAATATGTACAAGATAGGAGTTATTTTAAAATTTGATAAACTTTTGGTAACTTGTATTTTGTGTTGTTCTCTGGGTACATATTTGGTTGTGGTTGAATTTGATTTGACCACTCTCATTTTGTGTATTTAGAGACCAATGCGAAATGCTGCCGAAATTTCATCAAATTTTAAAATAAGTCCTAACCTGTATATATGAATGACCTATAAAAACAATTATCATCCTGAATGGGTATAGGACCATCACCTTTGTAGAAAAAGTGAGATTGATCATAGCACCTTGTAAACAGTTGGTATGGATCGGAGTTGGATTACTGCATCACGCCTAAGTCTAGAGTATGAGGGGGGAGTTAAATCATTTATAGAATTCGTAGCGAGGAATGCAGTGGAGGTGAATGGAAAGTATTTTTACCCTTGTGTTAAATGCTTGAACCTGTGGAGGGTAGACTTAGAAAAGGTGCGAGAACATCTACTGTGTGACGGTTTTCTGTGTAGTTATACGCGTTGGATATGGCATGGTAAAGATGTGATGGTGCCAAGTAACAGCTCTCAAACTGAAAATCGAAGCTCGATGCATGACACTGATGTCGACATGGATGACAGACTCGAGGATATGATCCGTGATGTGGGGGTAGAAGGTTTTAAGAAATCTCATGTATATACGACTCTGTGTAAGGATTCTGAGCAGCCGTTGTATCCAAACTACGTAAATTTCACGAGGTTATCAGCAGTTTTGCGATTGTTTAATTTGAAGGCCATAAACGGGTGGACGGATAAAAGTTTCACTGACTTACTGAAGTTGTTGAAAGAAATGCTCCCAACAGGAAATACCTTGCCGAATCGTAACTATGAGGCCAAAAAGGTGTTGTGTCCTATGGGTTTACAGTATGAGAAAATACATGCATTCCCAAATGATTGTGTATTATTCCGGGGTGAGTTAGAAATGCTTCATCGATGTCCTAGGTGTGGGGTGTCACAGTATAAGAAGAAAGAGGCGGATTCTGATGAGGTCTGCACTAAAGGGTCTCCTGCAAAGGTGTTGTGGTATCTACCTATAGTTCCAAGACTAAAGTGTCTGTTTGCCAATGCAGATGATGAAAAACTTATTTGATGGCATGCTGATGAAAGGGTTGTTAACGGTCTACTTAGGCATCCAGCCGATGGATCACAATAGAAGAAAATTGATACAATTTTTCCAGATTTTGCCCATGAACCAAGAAATGTTAGGCTTTCACTAGCCACTGACGAGATGAACCCGTTTGGGAACCTGAGCACAAACCATAGTTCGTGGCCTGCTTTGTTGTTTGTTTACAACTTGCCGCCATGGTTGTGCATGAAGCGGAAATATGTCATGTTATCAATGATGATTTCTAGTCCACGACAATCGGGGACCGACATTGATGTATATTTAACTCCATTAGTTGAAGACCTCAAAAGGTTATGGGAAGACGGGGTTGATGTGTTTGACGGGTTTACCGGGCAGTCATTTAAATTGCGTGCCATACTATTTTACACGATCAATGACTTTCCAGCGTATGGTAACTTATCCGGGTACAGCGTGAAGGGTCATAAAGCTTGTCCAGTATGTGAGGAGGGGACTAGTTCTGTGCGGATGCATCATGATAGGAAAAATGTTTATCTTCTACATTGAAGGTTTTTTAAAGCGAATCATCTGTTTCGGAGGTTGAAGAAGTCGTTTAACGGTGCCCAAGATTTTGCAATGGCTCCTCAACCACTATCTGGTCACCAGGCATATGAAAAAGTGAAAGACGTCAACGTGCAGTTTGGTAAGTGTGAAAAACAGCACCCGACACAAAACAACTGGAAGAAAAAGTCAGTGTTTTTTGACCTGCCATATTGGCGGGAGCTTGATGTAAGACACTGCATTGATGTAATGCATGTAGAGAAAAATGTGTACGACAATTTGGTGGTACACTCTTAAACATACCCGGGAAGACTAAGGATGGCCTAAATTCGTGTATGGACTTGGAGTTGATGGGTATACGTCAGGATTTGCATCCACAATCAAAGGGCAAAAGAACATATTTGCCCCTAGCATGTCATACGTTATCCAGAAAAGAAAAGCAAAGTCTGTGTGAATCGTTACGAAGTGTGAAAGTTCCGTCTGGTTATGGGTCCAACATCAACTCTTGTGTTTCCGTGAAAGATTTGAAGTTAGTTAGGTTAAAGTTTCATGATTGTCACATGTTAATGCAACAGTTTCTGCCTATCTCCATTCGTGACATTCTTCCTAAAAATGTGAGAAATGTCATAACAAGGTTGTGTATGTTTTTCAATGCCATATGTTGCAAGGTAATCGAGCCCGGCGAATTAGATTTGTTGGAACAGAAAGCATCACTTATATTCTGTCAGCTTGAAATGTATTTCCCGCCCTCTTTTTTTGACATAATGGTCCACTTAATCATCTATTTGGTGAGAGAGGTTCATTTGTGTGGTCCAGTGTTCTTGCGGTGGATGTATCCCGTTGAGCGATATATGAAGATATTGAAAGGGTATATGAAGAATCAACGTCGTCCTGAAGCTTTAATTATGGAAAGATATATTGTAGAGGAAACAATTAAGTTTTGCACTGAATACATGTCACATGCTGCAAGCATTGGTATTCCAACGACTCGTCATGATGGGAGATTGGATGGGAAAGGAACGATCGAAAAAAAAATGAAGAGCATGCCACGTGATGATGTCCATCAAGCACACTTGTATATTTTGAATAACACAGACGACGTGCAACCGTATCTAACCACTCACAAGGAGCTAGTCAAGAGAACCAACCCTAAAATGACTGAAAAATGGGTGTTGAATGAACACAATAAGACATTCATGCATGGTTCCAAAAGACCGTTTTGAAAGATACATCTACATCCTCGACATTACATCGACTAGCACAGGGCCCGAACTTTGATGTCCTAACCTTTTGTGGGTATGACATAAACAACTATTCATTTTATACAAGGACACAGGATGAAAAAAGTACAAATCAAAATAGTGGAGTGATGGTTGTGGCTCAGTCAATGCATTTCTCAACTTCAAAGGACAACAACCCTGTCATGGCTGAGTCATGCTACTTTGGTGTGATTGAAGATATATGGGAAGTCGATTACGGTCCCTTCACCGTTCCTGAGTTTAAATGTAAATGGGTTGACAATAAGAACGGTGTCAAAACTGATGATTTAGGAGTTACATTGGTGGACCTCAACAAGATAGGGCATAAGGATGAACCATTCATTATGGCAACGTAAGTGAGGCAAGTTTTTTATGTTGCTGACCCAGCTGACAAACGGTGGTCAATTGTTATCCAAGGTACACACATTGGAGACCCCAATCTTGATATTGTCGAAATTTCATCCACTACAACACGTATTCCAACATCTGTCATTGAACATGATGTATATGATGTAATTGCCAGTCGTCATGACCACCATGAAGGCTTGTGAGAAAATATTTCATCTTCATAGGGTATTAATCATGTTTATGAATCATTGAATTACATGTTATATTAATTATTCATTGTATTAATTGTTATATTAAATATTTGACCATTGTGTTTCCTTGTTTGGACAGATACTCATGGCTGACCAGGATCCAGGTTTTAGGTCCGACTCACAGGCTACTGGTTCCTCTACTCGGAAGAGTAGAGGTGTTACCCGGATGCCTGATGTTGCACTTAGGCGTCATCGGGGAGGGAGGTTGCGTGTTAACGTCGATGTCAACACTGGTAGATTTATAGGACCAAATGCTGCAAAATTTAGCAGTTATTTGGGAGTTGTGGCACAGTCGAAGGTGTCCATTATTATCCCCGACTGGGATAATGTTGAGGGGGTGCTGAAGAACCAGATTTGGAGTGGTATTCTGGTAATATATATATATATCATTTAAGTTTTATTTTAGTGTATTTTTTCATGTAATACATAATAAGGACTCTTTTATGGACTAACTCTTTTAATGTAGGATTCTTTTGAAATACCAGCACATGACACAGCTAGGAGGAAGATCCTCGGTATTATTACTGAGCGATGGAGGTCGTTCAATTCCATACTTACCAGGAGGTATATTTGGACTTTAAATTCTTAATCAACGCTTTGCCAAATTGTACCAATCCTTAGTTTAAATGTATATGTATTGTAGGTATGTATTCAGGGAGGACCGAGGAGAGTTCCCTGGAGAGAAATATGCCTTCATTGATCGGGGGACTTAGGATGCTTTTGTTGCATCCAGGCATTCTGACCAGTTTCAGGTATATTTGTTTTTAAATGCTTAAATTATGTATAATTTAAAAGTCTAACTCTAAATAATTTTCTTTCTTGTTGTAGGTGGTCAGAAAGAAAGCACAGGACATTAGGAAGCTGAATGACTGCCCCCACACACTGTCACGTGGGGGTTACCATAGATTGGAGGAGCGGCTGGCCCAGGAGAAGCTGAGTCAGTGTCAGACTAGCCAGCCTGATACTGGTATAGTGGATCCCCCTTCCCCACCTACACGCCACGACAAATGAAAGCGGGCCAGGATCAAGAAGAGTGGGGGGATACACTTCCTCACAAGCTCAGGAGGTCACCTCACGGATTGTAAGTATTCACCTTGTATCAGTGTCTGTTTTTTTGGTTTACATGAAGGAAGTGAATACTAACTTGTTTTGTTTCAGGATTCCTTGGTTGAGCAATCAACCCAAAGGTCTTTCATAGCCCATGGTAGGCAGGATATTTTGACTACCGCCATCGGCAGGCCAGAGCACCCAGGAAGAGTACGTGCTGTTGGTCGAGGTGTACGTAAATTGTAAATAACTGTATCCTTTTATTTTATTATCTGTTAAACAATTATAGGCTAATCATTCACATGTCACAGGCCTCCGGAGTTATTACGGTGCTCCTGACCCTGCCCCCTCCTTTGAGAAGTTAGTGGAGCAGAAGGTGGTTGTTGTGAAGGCTGAGTATCAAGAGGAGATATCTAGGCTCCACCAGGAGATGGCCCGATTCAGGGAGGAGATGAAGGCCTCACTCAGCCACCACCAGGAGACTACTACACCAGCTAGCGACCCACAGGTTAGATTCCTTATTTAATTTCCTCGGTATTATTGTTTGTAATCGCTTTCTTTCATTGTTGAATAACTTCTGCTTGATGTGTAAATATGTAGGTACGGAGGGTTAGCACTAAGGGGTCATGTGCCGCAGCTGACCCTGACGATGATGGGGTCGACACTGTAGATACCCGTCAATGTGACCTGTTCATTGATGGGTCGGAGGAGCCAGTTGCCACTGGCATGGTCTACAACTTAGGCCCTGTGGTTCACCATCAGTCATTACCTGATGGTATGTCCAAGGTTGCTGTTGTGCTCGTCCTCGAGGAGGATGCTGTTGTGCCAGTAACAACTCCAGAGGTAAAGACCGTCGGTCAGGCGGTGGGTCACTTTCTGATATAGCCCAACAGACTTCTGTCGGTTGCTCCTGTACAGGTAAAAACCTGAAACACTAACTAATTTTGTTATATTGTCAATTATGGTACAAACTGTGATGGTTGTCAATTGTTCAACAGGAATCGGCATTGAAGAAGCCAGACCCCGCCGACGATCCGATCCGGATGCTATGGCAGATCGGGGCTGAGCAAGGAGAGGACGCTCTTCAGGTCCCATGGCGGCCAATGGTGTTCGGCCGTCCAAGTTCACTACCAGTTTACATTACACAGAGTGACTTGTGTGAGATTATGATGGGGATGACACAACTGAACTTCTCCATTATTCAGCTGTGGGAGTTGTAAGTATATCATTTTATATCCAATTTTTTTATTATACAAGTTATTTGTCGCTAACCATGTCTTAACTTGTTTAGTTTTCTGACAAAACTCTGTGTGGACTTGGTTTTCAATGGAACTTATGGTTTCTTAGAGCCCTCTTTCATACAGAGGCAAGGAAACACTACGGAGGACACCCAGGCATACATCCAGAATTGGATGTTTGAGTCTAGGAAGGGTGTATACATGGGCCCCTATCATAAAGGGTAATATTCTATTCCATAATTATTGTCATTAATTTTTGCATTTTGAAGTCTCACTTATCACTGGTAACTTCAACGCTTACTGGATGCTTGTGGTGATCTGTCCCCGGGCTTATCTTGCTCTGTACTTTGATACTATGCATCGGACAGTTCCACAAGACCTGAAAAGTATAGTAGACGGGTAAGTTAATCCCTAAATAAATAAGTACAAATTCGATTACATCATTTTTAGACCTATACAATTCTAACTTATCTTGTGTTTTATTTGACGTAGGGCGGTGGTTGGATACAATTGACTGCTTGGAAATAAGTCCAACGGAAGAAAAGTTGTGTGGGTGCACCAAAAAGTAAGTCAATCATATTCATTCAAATCTTCAATATATATTTTTAAAGTTACGAATTCACTTATTCTATATTTTATGTCCATTGTAGTCTTACAGGCAGGAGGGTACCTACGAGTGTGGCTACTACGTCATGCATACCATGCTGACCATCGTCCAACAACATTTAGTAGATGGATGGACAGATGTAAGTCTCATCATTTGGACTACTTTTCTAACAATTTCATCAATTTCATGTAATAAATATAGCTTTTGTTCTAATTATTTTGTGCATTGTTTGCAGTACTTCCAGGATCAGTCATACTTCTCCAAGACACTTATAGATAATGTTAGAAACTAATGGGCCTCATACTTCATTGAAGTCAAGAAAGGACTTAGCTAGATATAGGATCTTTATTCTCTTATATATGTATCTAGTATAGGATTTAGGGTTTACATTTTATTAGGTTACATTCATCTGAATTGTATATAGTTTCATTTTTTAGGTTGTTATGAATTGATATCAAAATAATGTTATATACATACCATTCTTTTTATATATTCTTGCTGGAGATGCTGGGATATACTGTATATTGTGTTGGTTGTCTAATTACAGGTTTAGGAAACAATAAAATAGAAACCATATTAAAAAAAAACCTCACTATTTATTCACGGTTATGGTAACAACCGTGATTATAGACCCTATTTATCCATGGTTACTACCATAACCGTGATTATACATAGCCTGTAAGTGAATTTTTTTGACTACTTATATTCATGGTTATGCTACACAACCGTGATTATAGATGTTCTTTATCCACGGTTTCTACTATAACCGTGAATATACATTGTCTGTTATATTCACGGTTATGCTCGACAACTGTGAATATACATAGTCTATTATATTCACAGTTATTCGTAACCGTGGTTAGATGTAATTTATAACCACGGTTGTTAACCGTGGTTAAAGGCCCTCATCTACTACCACGGCTACAACAACCACGGTTCATTAACCGTGATTAAAGGCCATTTTTAATCATGATTATATCTATTTTTTCCACTAGTGATGAATTATTCATATTATCATGAAAAAAAAGAAAAGAGGGGCAACTCTGAACACCATTATTAAAAAATAATAAAATAAATAATAATTCCCCCATTCCGGAAATTCCATTCGGAATCCGGAATCTGGTTCCCCAACTCCTCCTCTTCATCACATCCCACTTCACCATCATCCATGACCAACACACAGATAAAAAAAAAAAGAATAGAGCACTCTCCTCTCTTCTCATCTTCCAAGAGATCACCCTTATCATCTCATCCCCATCTTCTTCACCAATTCAAAAAAACACAGTAACCTCCATCAACTTCACCATTACAACAACAAGCAAGAACCAAAAACCATAATCATCCTCCAAAAAAGAAAAATTTAAAATTTTCTTCTTCCTTTCTTCCAAATACAGAAGCAAAAAAAAAGAAGAAAAAAAAGAAGAAAAAGAAAACAACAACCACCACCAAACCGCCATCGACCACCGCTCGCCACCATCCGGACCACCACCCTTTCCTTTGGTTCACTTTCTCTCTCCTCCATTGTAACACCCTCTGTTACACCTTAATAAATCTAGAAAAACTCGTAAATTTTTTTTTTTTAAGGATATGATTGTTAAAAAGAAACTATCGGAATAAATTATATACATTATTTCTGAAATACCTCACAAATATTATTAAAACTTTATAAAGTATTTGTACATTCATCCGAAGAAAATAAACATTAAACATTATAAGAAAGAGAGGAAACTCCATGGCCCAGAAGCAGTTACTTATTAACATTATTTATTCATTGGACCACGGTATTCATACCGAGCTCCCTTTCTAGAACGTGCTATATTTACTACCGATATTCTTCGATCCTTCCCTCTGAACCATCAATTTAAAACATGTGAAACAAAAACAGAGAGAAAGGAGTGAGAAACAGAATATAATATTCTTGATTAAGACATAAGCAACAAAGGGTTTTCACAAACCAATACATAATAATATCAATCACAATCACATACACAATCAATTATAAATGCATGAATGTTATGCAATATCTTCATCATAACTTATCTATATATGTGGGCCCTTAAATTTTAATTTGCACTGGGCCAACCAGGAGTTTACACTGTTCCATAAGTCCGGATAATAATAATATGAACAGCTCAACTGGCATGGAAACACTTAGAGACTAGTCAGATTGAGAAAGTTTTTATTGTGAAAGTACCCGACACTAGGGAGCTACCCCAGGTCCCCTGAAGCACCCTTTCACACCCTCTCATCCCAAGGCTCGTAATTAAGTCTCCTCTAATGTATCCTCGGTTTCTATAATCCGTCCCCAGACAATATTATTTCATTTCTCTTTAATGATTCATGATGCATGAACTACACGCGTATTGAGTTGGTTAAGGTTTTTAGAAACTCAATTATTAAATCCCTTAAAGGTTTACAATATCATTTCAATAAACTGTACATTTTCTCAATTCTCTGAATTTCTGTCCCACAGAAATAAATTTGGTACAGTTTTCAAATCTCACTGAAATTGAGTTTCTAAGCCTTAAATATCTAAAAACTTTATCATATAAAACTTTACATAATCTTTCTCGAATTAAATCTTAACAAAATCTTAAGTTGGAAAAAATACAATAATTTTCTTTTAAAAAATTTTGTTTTATTAAAATAGAATAATTATTAACCAAAAATACTTAAAATTACAAAATTTTAATTTAACTCAAGATTTAATTAAATAAATTCTCATAAAATGTTTTCTTTCTAAAATAAATACTAATTTTTTTATTCTAAATATTGAAAATAAAGTTAATAAAAAATCATTTCTAAGAATGAATAAAAGATAATAAAATTTAAAGAGTAAGGTAAGAAATTCTTACTGAATTTTAGCTTTCCGTCATGCTCGCTATATGCTCAAACTCCACATTACAATATCATCAATCAAAATCAAGCAATATCAATCATAACTAAATATCATCAATCAATCAATCATAATCAAATCATAATCAAATCAATTAAATATCATTAATACATATCATAATACAAAATTTAATGATTATTAATATAGTCAATTTTAGTCATTTTGGTCAATTCCTCGCATAGGTATATGTAAGTCCATATAATCCAGTCCTTGCATAGGTATAGTTCAGTCCATATGGGTCATAATGGTCCAAGTCCTTGCATAGGTATAGTCCAGTCCATATAGGTCATAATGGTCCAAGTCCTTGCATAGGTATGTTAGAGTTAGTTAAACCGGATATTTAATTTAAAATTTATTAAAAATTTTAAGTTAAAAAGTTAATATTTTAAAATAATAATATTATCAGATTTAAAAGGAGTAGGGGACTCCTCCCATTATTCTTATGTCTTTTCATATTATACTCTTATCTCACTCCCCCTTACCTTGAATTGTTACCCAAAATGGATTTGCTTTGCGCCTCCGATTTCTAGAAATATTAATACCAATCTTATTTCAGTATAAGCATAAGACGAAGATTAAGATTAATACTTAAAACAGAAATGGTAAATTTTGAATAGTGAATAGTGAATAGTGAATAGTAAATCATGAATAGTAACAGTAAATAGTAAATCGTAAATAGTAACGGTAAATAGTAAATCGTGAATAGTAACGGTAAATAGTAAATCGTGAATAGTAACGGTAAATAGTAAATCGTGAATAGTAACGGTAAATAGTAACAGTCAATAGTAATTTACTATTTGAATAGTAATTTACTATTGAAATAGTAATTTACTATTGAAATAGTGTTTACTATGCAGAATAGTAACTTAAAATAATATTATTTTTAGTATAATAACAGATTTCTAAAAACGATATAAAAATAACCCAAAAAATATAAAAGAGAAGTATTCTTACCTTAGGATTTTGGCAGAACCTTCTCTCCAAAAACTTTTCTTCTCTCTCTCACTTCCACCACTATCTCACTAGCACTACTATATTAAGAAAACTTAATCTGAAATTGTGAATTCTAAAGAAGAAATCCTTCGGTATTTATAGGAAAAAAATTTACTATGCATTCCATTATTTTAATATAAAAGTACTATGCAGTTTTGAATTTTTTATTCCAGGTTACTGTGCATCTTTTGAAAATTTCATACATGCACAGTGATTTGCATAGTAATTGTCGGCAAAATTATTAAGTCAAATAGTAACCCTTCACTCGGTATATTTTAAATATTCAAAATGAGTCCTTTTTGAAATTTAGCGATATTATATCAGTCCTCACTAATTTTATAATAAGTAATATAAAGTTGAAATTTTAAAAAATCTAAAATTTTTTGTTAATAAAAATTTATTAATACGTTTCTAATTTTTTAACGATTAGAAAAAATCAAGATTTTTATCAAACCGATAATTTTTAGATAAGTCTACTTGAAACGGATTTTAGAAAATTTTCTTATAATTTAAATTCACTTTCTTATAAATATTTTTAATTTAAGTCACTTATATGAATTCAAAATTATTTAAAAAATATTATTTTATTAAAAAAAATCCAAAATTCCGAAAAATTCCAAAAAATCATAAATAATACGTAGATTAAAAAGTTCTAAAGAACCATAATTTAATTCCTTCAAAATTTCAATATAAAAAATAAAAATAGGGGTGTTACAACTCTACTCCCCTTAGAAAATTTCGTCCTCGAAATTTACATTAATCAGTAAAACAAATGAGGATGAGACTCTTTCATCTCAGTTTCTAGTTCCCATGTAGCATCTTCTCCTCTCGTTTCACTCCAAATGACCTTTACAAGCGGAATTGTCTTGTCTCTTAATTGTTTTATTCTTCTGTCACCTATTCTAACAGGTGGTGCATCATATGTAAGATTATCTTTAACTTGTATGACATCAGGTTCAATAACATGTGTAGGATCAAATATATACTTTCGTAAGTTTGACACATGAAAAACATTATGGATATTAGAAAGAAAAGGTGGTAATGCTATTTGGTAGGCAAGAGGACTAACTTTATGAATTATTTGGTATGGACCGATAAATCTAGGAGTTAGTTTTCGAGATTTCATTGCCCGACCGACCCCAGTCATAGGTGTGACTTTCAAGAATACATGATCGCCTTCTTGAAATTCGAGCGGCTTTCTTCTTTTGTCATAGTAACTTTTCTGCCTGCTCTGTGTTGCCTTAATCTTTTCCTGAACTATTTTGATTTTATCCGTGGTTTGTTGTACCAACTCTGGTCCTAGCATCAAGTTTTCACCAGTCTCAAACCAACATAACGGGGTCCTACATTTTCTTCCATATAATGCTTCAAAAGGTGCCATGCCAATGCTAGCATGGAAACTGTTGTTGTAGGTAAACTCCACATATGGTAAGAATTGATTCCAACTTCCTTTATGCTCTAACACACAAGCTCGTAACAAGTCCTCTAGAGATTGGATTGTTCTTTCTGATTGTCCATCTGTCTGAGGATGATATGCTGAACTCAGACGCAGTCTTGTTCCCAAAGCCTTGTGCAAGCTCTTCCAGAATTGTGATGTAAAACGAGGGTCCCGATCAGAAATGATACTTGAAGGAATTCCATGCAATCTCACAATTTCCTCGATGTATAATTTTGCCAGCTTCTCCATAGAGTAACGAATGTTGATAGGAATAAAGTGGGCAGACTTTGCTAGTCTATCAACTATTACCCATATTGAATCATGTCCTAATGGAGTTTTGGGTAGAGAAGTCACAAAATCCATGGTAATGCTATCCCATTTCCATTCCGGTATTTCCATTGATTGTAGCATTCCAGGGGGTTTTTGGTGTTCCACTTTAACCTTCTGGCAAATTAGACATGCAGCCACATACTCTGCCACCGCTTTCTTCATTCCAGGCCACCAAAATAACTTCTTCAAATCTTGATACATTTTAGTAGCTCCGGGATGAATGCTCATATAACTTTTATGGCCTTCTTCCAGAATTGCTTTCCTCAACTCCTCTTGATCAGGGATACACACTCGATCCTTATACCTTAATAATTGGTCGTTTCGCACATTGAACTCGACTTCTTTTCCTTGTTTCAAGAGTTCTTTCTTCTCTTGCAGGAATTCATCCTCTCGTTGAGCCTCCAGAACTTGTCTCAGGAATTCACTTGTCACTTGCAACGCTCCTAGTCTGTAGTTGTTAGCATTAACCTTTACTGCTAGGTTAAGATCTCTGAAGTTCTCTATCAATTCCAGCTCTTTAATCATCATCGTGGACGCATGTAGAGACTTTCGACTTAAAGCATCAGCTACTACATTCGCTTTTCCAGGATGGTACTGTAACTCAAAGTCGTAGTCCTTTAAGAACTCCATCCATCTCCGTTGCCTCATGTTTAACTCCTTTTGGTCGAATAAATACTTGAGACTCTTATGATCACTAAACACATCGAATGTTACACCGTATAGATAATGCCTCCAAATCTTTAAGGCAAAAACTACAGCGGCTAACTCTAAGTCATGGGTAGGGTAGTTAATCTCATGTTGCCTTAATTGGCGCGACGCATAGGCTACAACCTTCTTGTCTTGCATGAGTACACTTCCTAGTCCTTGTTTAGACGCATCACAGTAAACTTCAAAACTTCGATGTGGATCAGGGAGTACTAACACCGGTGCAGAAGTAAGTCGATCTTTCAGCTCTTGAAAACTATTCTCGCATTGTGTCGTCCACACAAAAGGTTGTCCTTTCCGTGTTAACTTCGTCAATGGGTATCCTAGCTTTGAAAATCCTTCAATGAATCTCCTATAGTATCCAGCCAAGCCCAAGAAACTTCTAATCTCAGTGATCGTGGTTGGTCTCTCCCATTTTCAAACTGCTTCCACCTTGGAAGGGTCTACAGCTATTCCTCCTTGACTAATTACATGTCCTAAAAAGTTCACCTCTTCCAACCAGAATTCACACTTTGACAACTTTGCATACAGTTGTTTCTTTTTCAAGATTTCCAACACGACCTTCAAATGTTCAACATGTTCTTCTCTGCTTTTAGAGTACACTAATATATCATCAATGAACACCACTACAAATTTATCTAGATATGGATGAAAAATCCTATTCATGTAATCCATGAATACGGCTGGTGCATTAGTTACACCAAAAGGCATTACTAGATATTCGTAATGGCCATAGCGTGTTCTAAAAGTAGTTTTTGATACATCTTCTTTCTTCACCCTTATTTGATGGTATCCAGACCTTAAATCAATTTTGGAGAACACCGTGGCACCACGTAGCTGATCCATCAAGTCGTCAATCCTTGGCAGAGGGTATCTGTTCTTGATCGTCACCTTGTTCAGTTGTCGATAATCTACACACAACCTCATGCTACCATCCTTTTTCTTAACCAACAACACTGGTGCACCCCAGGGGGATACACTGGGTCGTATAAACTGCTTCTCTATCATCTCTTCAAGTTGTTTCTTCAACTCTGCTAATTCTAGAGGTGACATTCGGTATGGTGCAATTGAAATGGGTCCAACTCCAGGTACTAGATCAATGGAAAATTCCACATCTCTTTCTGGGGGTAAACCAGGGATATCTTCAGGAAAAACGTCAGGAAATTCACACACAACCGGTAGATTTTTGATTTTTGATTCTTGTTCTCCTTTCGTTGAAAGCAATAGCATGAATCCTTGAGCCCCTCCTTTTAAAGAGGCACTCACTTGGTTGGCGGTTAGAAATCTCGAATCCTCAGGATTCAAATTCACTGGTTCTTTAAACATTATGGTTTTATTATGACAATCTATTAGAACATGATTGTCAGACAACCAATCTAGTCCAATAATAACTTCTAAGCCAGAAAGGGGTAAACAGAAAAGATTAGCTTTAAAGTCCCTACCATCTATGACAATAGGGCATTTCCAACAGGCTTTAGAAGTGACAATGGGATTGTTTCCAGGAGTATGTACAGATAAGTCAAATGGCAGTTATATCACAGGTAATTTTAGTTTTTCTACACAGTCATTGGCAATAAAGGAATGTGATGCACCTGAGTCATACATAACAGTTAAAGGAATCTTATTAATGATACACTTACCTTCCACCATGGAATCAGAATGAGATGCTTCTTCTCTAGTGATTGCAAAAACCTTTCCTTTTGCCTTCGGCCTTCCGACTGCACTGTGCGCGCCTCCTTGAGTATTTATGTTTGTACTTTCACCTTCAGGGTTTTCCCTCTTCATCTCTGGACAATCCTTGATGTGATGACCTGGTTTGTTACACTTAAAACAAACATAAGTGTTTTTAGGACAATCCCTTTTCAAATGGGGTCCTCCACAGATAAAACATTTAAAATTTGGTGCAGATGTCGGGTAATAGCTTCCAGTTGAAGCTTGGGGTCTGTTAGGAACAGATGCTGCTCCAAACCGGCGAAATGGCGCTTGGTAAGGCTTGTTCCTTCTGAAGTCTCTTCTTTGGTGATGGTGAGGTCCTCCACTTCTCATTTCTCCTGCCTTGTGAATGGGCTCACGACTTTTAGTCATTCTATCCTTATGATCTTCTTCAAAGATCCTGCAGTGATTTACCAATACAGAAAATTCACGGATTTCCTGCATTCGTATAGCTTCCTTAATTTCTGGCCGCAGTCCATTTACAAACTTTGCACACCGATCTCTTTCATTGGTAGCATCATTATAATGAGAATGAAAACGAGATAGCTCTTCAAACCTGGATGCGTACTCTCCAACGGTCATATTTCCTTGGGTCAGCGACAGGAATTCGAATTGTCTTTTCTCTTTAACATCAGCTGGAAAGTATTTCTCCAGAAACATATCCTTGAAATAATCCCAAGTGATCTCCACGTCATTGACTTTGAATTGTCTACGCATGCTATCCCACCAATGTTCGGCATCCTCAGATAAGGCATAAGTAGCGAAGACTACCTTATCAGCTTCATTACATTGCAATGCTCGAAAGACCTTCTCTATCTCTCGAATCCAAATTTGTGCTCCATCAGGGTTATATCCTCCCTTGAAACGAGGTGGATTGCGTTTTTCGAATAGGTCCAGCCTTCTCAAGGCATCGTTACCTTGACCTTCACGTGCTCCCATTGCATTGATTAAGCGTTCTACAACTCCAGCAAGATCGTTTCCAGCCATTAGTTTCCTGTTTCACAGTAACTGAGATTTGTCACATCAATCACAGTTACTACCAAGTCAGATATTCTACCTATACAGAGTTTACAGACAAAGCAAGATAGACCTTTTCCCCAGGCCTATTGGATTAACTGCTCTGATACCACTTTGTAACACCCTCTGTTACACCTTAATAAATCTAGAAAAACTCGTAAATTTTTTTTTTAAGGATATGATTGTTAAAAAGAAACTATCGGAATAAATTATATACATTATTTCTGAAATACCTCACAAATATTATTAAAACTTTATAAAGTATTTGTACATTCATCAGAAGAAAATAAACATTAAACATTATAAGAAAGAGAGGAAACTCCATGGCCCAGAAGCAGTTACTTATTAACATTATTTATTCATTGGACCACGGTATTCATACCGAGCTCCCTTTCTAGAACGTGCTATATTTACTGCCGATATTCTTCGATCCTTCCCTCTGAACCATCAATTTAAAACATGTGAAACAAAAACAGAGAGAAAGGAGTGAGAAACAGATATAATATTCTTGATTAAGACATAAGCAACAAAGGGTTTTCACAAACCAATACATAATAATATCAATCACAATCACATACACAATCAATTATGAATGCATGAATGTTATGCAATATCTTCATCATAACTTATCTATATATGTGGGCCCTTAAATTTTAATTTGCACTGGGCCAACCAGGAGTTTACACTGTTCCATAAGTCCGGATAATAATAATATGAACAGCTCAACTGGCATGGAAACACTTAGAGACTAGTCAGATTGAGAAAGTTTTTATTGTGAAAGTACCCGACACTAGGGAGCTACCCCAGGTCCCCTGAAGCACCCTTTCACACCCTCTCATCCCAAGGCTCGTAATTAAGCCTCCTCTAATGTATCCTCGGTTTCTATAATCCGTCCCCAGACAATATTATTTCATTTCTCTTTAATGATTCATGATGCATGAACTACACGCGTATTGAGTTGGTTAAGGTTTTTAGAAACTCAATTATTAAATCCCTTAAAGGTTTACAATATCATTTCAATAAACTGTACATTTTCTCAATTCTCTGAATTTCTGTCCCACAGAAATAAATTTGGTACAGTTTTTAAATCTCACTGAAATTGAGTTTCTAAGCCTTAAATATCTAAAAACTTTATCATATAAAACTTTACATAATCTTTCTCGAATTAAATCTTAACAAAATCTTAAGTTGGAAAAAATACAATAATTTTCTTTTAAAAACTTTTGTTTTATTAAAATAGAATAATTATTAACCAAAAATACTTAAAATTACAAAATTTTAATTTAACTCAAGATTTAATTAAATAAATTCTCATAAAATGTTTTCTTTCTAAAATAAATACTAATTTTTTTATTCTAAATATTGAAAATAAAGTTAATAAAAAATCATTTCTAAGAATGAATAAAAGATAATAAAATTTAAAGAGTAAGGTAAGAAATTCTTACTGAATTTTAGCTTTCCGTCATGCTCGCTATATGCTCAAACTCCACATTACAATATCATCAATCAAAATCAAGCAATATCAATCATAACTAAATATCATCAATCAATCAATCATAATCAAATCATAATCAAATCAATTAAATATCATTAATACATATCATAATACAAAATTTAATGATTATTAATATAGTCAATTTTAGTCATTTTGGTCAATTCCTCGCATAGGTATATGTAAGTCCATATAATCCAGTCCTTGCATAGGTATAGTTCAGTCCATATGGGTCATAATGGTCCAAGTCCTTGCATAGGTATAGTCCAGTCCATATAGGTCATAATGGTCCAAGTCCTTGCATAGGTATGTTAGAGTTAGTTAAACCGGATATTTAATTTAAAATTTATTAAAAATTTTAAGTTAAAAAGTTAATATTTTAAAATAATAATATTATCAGATTTAAAAGGAGTAGGGGACTCCTCCCATTATTCTTATGTCTTTTCATATTATACTCTTATCTCACTCCCCCTTACCTTGAATTGTTACCCAAAATGGATTTGCTTTGCGCCTCCGATTTCTAGAAATATTAATACCAATCTTATTTCAGTATAAGCATAAGACGAAGATTAAGATTAATACTTAAAACAGAAATGGTAAATTTTGAATAGTGAATAGTAAATCATGAATAGTAACAGTAAATAGTAAATCGTAAATAGTAACGGTAAATAGTAAATCGTGAATAGTAACGGTAAATAGTAAATCGTGAATAGTAACGGTAAATAGTAAATCGTGAATAGTAACGGTAAATAGTAACAGTCAATAGTAATTTACTATTTGAATAGTAATTTACTATTGAAATAGTAATTTACTATTGAAATAGTGTTTACTATGCAGAATAGTAACTTAAAATAATATTATTTTCAGTATAATAACAGATTTCTAAAAACGATATAAAAATAACCCAAAAAATATAAAAGAGAAGTATTCTTACCTTAGGATTTTGGCAGAACCTTCTCTCCAAAAACTTTTCTTCTCTCTCTCACTTCCACCACTATCTCACTAGCACTACTATATTAAGAAAACTTAATCTGAAATTGTGAATTCTAAAGAAGAAATCCTTCGGTATTTATAGGAAAAAAATTTACTATGCATTCCATTATTTTAATATAAAAGTACTATGCATTTTTGAATTTTTTATTCCAGGTTACTGTACATCTTTTGAAAATTTCATACATGCACAGTGATTTGCATAGTAATTGTCGGCAAAATTATTAAGTCAAATAGTAACCCTTCACTCGGTATATTTTAAATATTCAAAATGAGTCCTTTTTGAAATTTAGCGATATTATATCAGTCCTCACTAATTTTATAATAAGTAATATAAAGTTGAAATTTTAAAAAATCTAAAATTTTCTGTTAATAAAAATTTATTAATACGTTTCTAATTTTTTAACGATTAGAAAAAATCAAGATTTTTCTCAAACCGATAATTTTTAGATAAGTCTACTTGAAACGGATTTTAGAGAATTTTCTTATAATTTAAATTCACTTTCTTATAAATATTTTTAATTTAAGTCACTTATATGAATTCAAAATTATTTAAAAAATATTATTTTATTAAAAAAATCCAAAATTCTGAAAAATTCCAAAAAATCATAAATAATACGTAGATTAAAAAGTTCTAAAGAACCATAATTTAATTCCTTCAAAATTTCAATATAAAAAATAAAAATAGGGGTGTTACATCCATTGTTTTCTCTTTCTTCTTTCCTTTCTTTTTCCTTGGCTATCGCACTACTCTCTACATCCTTACTAATGTCTAAAATATAGGTTAGAATGTTGTGGTTATGGGCCTTGGGATGAGGCCCATTTTTTTAAAAAAAAATCAAAAGCTGATAACTAAGTTCATGTATTATGGTAACTAAAAATCATCAACCTAGCGTGATAGCTTAAATGGTGAACCTGTGCCACCTTCTAGCAAGAAGGGAAGGGTTCAAAACCTAGGTGTTTCATTTCATGCGTTTTTTTTAAAATTTAAAGTTGGAACTTGTATGTTTAGTTATAAGTGGTCTGTTTGTTTCTCTAACAATGTGATAGTAGTAGCTTAGTGGTAAAGGCAAAGTTTCTAGGATTAAGAGGGAACAGGTTTAAGTCCTAGTTCCCTATTTATTTTATTTTATTTATTTATTTAAATTTTTTCTTTCTTTTTTTCTTCCTTTTATTTATTCATATTTTTTTTATTTACTATTCTAGTTTTTTTATGAGTTATTGTTGTTGTTGTTATCATTATTATTATATTATTATTATTATTACTATTATTATTATTATTATTTATTGTTTTTCTTTATATAAGTGTTAATTTATGTTCTTTGTTGCCTACATTAAAAATAAAAAGTATATCTTCAACTTAATCATTAAATAAAATCACGCAATGATCTTGTAGCAGTGTCATGCAAACATTTTGTCTACATCAACGTTATAAGATCATGAGAGGGTAGTACACGTACAGAGTATTTCATCTTGTAGTTTCCTTATGCATAAAATTTATTTGGTAAACATCCTAAAAAGACAATAAAATCATTAAAAAAAATAAAAATTGAAAAATATATTTTCTTTAGATCAAAATCAAAGTTTGAAATTTTTTTTTAATAATTTCTGCAAAGAACTACGTGACCCTGATTTCTCGAAAGCTTGAGAATATGTAGGAGCGGGAACTAGTTCCTGTCGGGCCCATCTTTCTTTATTTAATTTTTAGAGTTTCCATTTTTGTCTTGTTACTAAAAGGAGGAGCGAGGTTAATTTGGATGAGACGTCCTATTAATCTAATATTTTTATAATATCTCTTTTTTAAAAAAGGATGAGCGAGGTTAATTTACACGAGACGTCACTACTAGAAAAAACTAAAATAGCCACCGAAATTTTCTGTGGCTAATATATGAAATTTCGTAGCTAAATATATTAGCCACGGAATTAGCCACGGAATCCCAAACGTGACAAAAACCCTAGTGGCTAAATAGTTAGCCACGGATTTTGAATTTCCGTGTCTAATCAGCCACTGAAAAAATTCGTAACTAATTCTTTTCAAATTCAGTGGCTAAAATTGGTCATCTATTTGCAAAATACCATTCTTGTGACCAATAAATTCCGTAGCTAATTCCGTGGCTAAAGGGGTTTAACTAAAATCGTGGCTAATTCCGTGGCTAATTATTTTTAAATTCAGTGGCTAAGTCTGTGGCAAAGTTTTTAAGAAATCAGTGGCTAATTCCGTAGCAAATTTTTTTAAGAAATCAGTGGCTAATTCCGTAGCTAATATTTTAAAAAATCCATGGCTAATTCCATAACTAATACTTTTAAGAAATCAGTGACTAAATCGGTGGCTATTTTTTTTAAGAAATCAATGGCAAATACTGTAGCTAATTCTTTTAAAAATCAATGGCTAAATCTGTGGCTAATTAGACTCCAACATATTTGTGGCTAAATTGGTGGCTAATTTGTTAGTGTAAAATTTTTCATATAATTTCAAGGCCTTTTTTATATTCCACCTGATAAACATATGACAATATTTCAAATTATAGATTATATGCAATAAAACCAGCCATATAGCCCAATGTATATGTAGTTGACAAAATAAAATAATAATATTGTAAAGCATACATAACTAAAAGCATAATCATATTTATATATACAAAACAACATATCTTTCAAAAGACAACTATGACATATATATATATATTATATACACACATGTCAAAAACACTACAGAAAGTCTACAAAATATCAAGTAGATAACACAGTGAGGATGATCATTGAACTACATCATCTTGGTGTTTTGGTGAGTCATCCTGTTGTTGATGTTATACTGATACATGATGACCTTGAGGTGTATCTGCTTGATGGGTGGGGGTAGGGATAGGCATGGTGGCCTGGAATCCCATATGGCTCATGAACTGCTGGAGAATATCTTGAGTCGCCATCAATGAAGTCTGTGTCTGAACATGATCATGTCATTAGATAACAAATGTATTAATTCTTATAGGTGAAATGTAATTAATAAGGCAATTTAACATTGCATAATAAAGGGAAATTGGAATAAGGGAAAAAATTTCAGCTAGAGAATGTATCATGAGAATATACGTAGAGAATGTACCATGATAATATGTTAATCTTAGTTTAATTATTAAACCTTTAAATATATTTTTTTATTAAAGTGTAATAAAACGATTAAGAAGCCATATTAATTATTTCAATTAATATATAATTTTTTATTTAGGTGTATTTAACTTGTTCTAATTTGTGTATAATAAGTATTTTCATATAAAATTCCAAGCCTTCACATTCTATACAGCAGGTCAAGTCAAATAATAGTATGCATGTATACTAGATACTGACCTGGTTTTGGATATACACACAATGGCTAACTCCTTCAAAGGTGACACTTAGCAAATCTTACAGCATCAAACACCACAAAATGATGAATCTATAGCAACTGATGTGAATTCATAAATAAAACAAAATTTCCATATTCAACAGGGGACTAAGCTGCATGATTATGCTATAATTCACAAAGTGTAAAACTTGTTCTACAACAAAATATTTTAATATAAAGGGTAGTTACCCTTAAGATTTAGGGGACATCAATAAGTAAAACAAAATTTCCATGTTCAATAGGGGACTAAGCTACATGATTATGCTATAATTCACAAAGTGTCTTGTTCTGCAACAAAATCTTGGATCCAGGATGCAATTTAATACTAATTGAATTACAAGGCTCCATAATACTAATTAATACTAATTGACTAACAAATTTAGCTTTAATGTGATTGATTTAAATTTCTAAGAAATAATTTATTTTTAAAATAAATTATTATTATGGTAATACTAATTGACGTACAATTCTAGCTTTAGTATTATTATGAATGTAATCTTAACTAAAAATTATAATCTTTTCAAAATAAATTATAACTTGTTCACATTAGATGATTAGATATTCTAGCTTTAATGTGATTGATTTTAAATTAAAAATAATTTATTTTTAAAATAAATAAATATATAATGAACACTATAAGTTATTAGTGTGTGATACACTACAATTATAAGTCAAGCAATTTTGGACAATAGAAATTGAACAATGCCCATAACCCTGTAATGAAATTTTAAGAATAAAAACCATTAAACAAAGTAGCATAATCTAAATTTCAATCAGCATTATAAGGAAATCATATATTCAATCAGCATTATATTTTTGGGATGTAGATTCAAATAAGATAAGGTGATATATTTTAAGTAGTAATTATATATAAAAGAAATTATAAGGGAATGAAAAGGGGCTGGGGAGAAGTGATGATGTTTGAAAATAACTGCAACTGCGATATGTTTGAAAATAACTCACTCAATTTTGAAAGGAATGAAAAGGACACTCAAGCAAAAGGAATGAAAAGGACAAGTGATGATGATATTGTACATACCATACCCAGGATATTAGTTTTACATAAAAATGGCATTGACAAAGGCCTCTGCATCAAACATAATGAAGGTCTTCAACACCTTCACCAACACTCATAAATTTTACAGGGATTTCAAGCTTATCAACCACACTGACCTGCCAACAAAAATTACTATCTTATTCTTTAGGGTGATTATCCCAGCAACAAAATGTACTGCAATTAATAAAAATTTATTCAACATAAAAAACTAAAAATTATACACTAAGATTATAAAAAAATGATGAGAATACCAGATAGCCACCTCTAGAGAACCATCCAGTTTGGTCAAAATTAAACCAGTAACACCCACAACCTGTTACAAGTTCAAAAGCTTCAAATTTCAGAGATAATTTCAATAACAACTGACACCAACTTAACCATGATACCAAATATTGAAACAGTAAGGGCAAGAATAGCTAGAATGTGAAAGGAAATGGATAGCAAGACTGACAGTGAGAAACTCATAGCATCACCAACTGACCATTCTTTTGGCTGCAGTTTGGTGTAGTATGCTTGCTAATAGAATAAACTGCTAAACCTTCATCCCCTTCTGATATTTTTTACCATACATATTATGTTTCCTTTACTAACTTATTGCCTTTATCCCCCATTTTAAAGCTTGTTTTATACCTTCTTTTCTTTTCAAATTGAACTATTGACTACATCGATTTACCCTTGACCTTCAGAATTTCATGTTTAAATCATGACCCTGATTTGGCATTATAGAAAACCTTACAGGAAGGGCTAGAAAGTATAGTGTTCATATAATTTATTTTTATACTACTTAGCTTGAGTAGAAAAATAAGTTATGAATTGGCATTTGAAGGTAACTTACTTAAGAAATCAATCCCCTAACCACATAAATGCCCCCCATATGTATCAAATAATCAAGTCAAACAGATGAGGAATCTGTATATATGTAATTCTTGGTACAACGGAATTGAAATCATAAGCCCTTGATGATTAAAATGAAACTAAACTCAATAAAATAACTATACAATTTAAAAAGCGGAAATAGAATTTACATCATTGAACTTTCTCACTTGTGGCAACATATTCAAACCACTATACAATAACTTGGTCGTGAGGTATCCCAGGGAGCTAAAAAAAACTTTATATAAGACTAATTTTACAAAAGCCAGAAGCTAATAGAAAACAGAAAACGATTTTGAGGATATCATGAAATTTCTAATCTAATGCTTCTAAAATTAAATATGTGAGCCAGGACCATAAAAGACTTACAAACCAGGGATAACATTGCTTTAAATTATCTAAAAAGCCACCATTCACTAACCAGCAAAATATTTTCACATGAATAAATGAGGAACTTTTTTAATCATATGAGCAAATCTGGGTTTGAACCTGTTGCAATAAGGGCAGACCTTACGCGTGAGATGATGGAGAGCCAAGAGGATGACGAGCTTCTGAGATATGAGAAAAGTAAAGTGAAGTGAAGTGAAGTTCATGGTGGGGCGCACGAGAGGACCTGCACGAGAGGAGCTACACGGTGGCGCAGAAGCTGCACGAGAGGGTGAAGTTGGTGGCGCAGGAGCTACAAGAGAGGGTGAAATGAAGTTTCTCGATGGGGCACACGAACTGGAGCTGCACGACAATGGGAGTGAAGTTACAAACCCTAGTAACATCTTTACCTTCTATTTTCCCCCCTTTTGAAAAAAAATGTCATTTTAAAATTAATTAAATATATTATTCAAAATGTTTCTGTTTAAATTTTTTTATTTGAACCTAACTTATTTTAAAATTTTAAGTTCAAAATATTTTTAAAGTATAATATAATATAATGTATAATACTCAACAAATTTAATTTTACTTATAAAACATATATATAGTTTGTAATATTTCAATTTTAAAATTAATACTAAATTAATATTAAATTTTTGCTCCATTTTAAAACCTAAAAATTTCAATTTTTTAGCCATGAATTATAATATATATGGCTAATCATAAAAAAAAATCATCACATCCAATTTTATTGTGTTAGCCATGAATTAATTCCATATCTAATAAAAAAATAATTTTTTTAAAATTTAGCCACCGAATTATATTTCCGTGGCCAACATGTTCTAAATTTTAGTTTACTTTGATTTTCCATTTTCCCCTATGTGAAAAAAGTTTAATTTTTTAGCCACGGAATATTATAACCGTGGCTAATTATAAAAAATCATCACCCCATTATTGTGTTAGCCACGGATTCATTCCATAGCTAATAACAACAAAAAAATTAAAAAAAATTAGCCACTGAATTAATATTCCGTAACTAATATGTTTTGAATTAGCCACTGAATCCAATTTCCGTGGCTAAACATAAACACATTTTGCCACCAAATCATGCTTCCGTGGCTAATTACTAGTAATCAAATTTTTTTTTAATTTTTAGCTACTGATTTTAGAATCCGTGGCAAATATTCCCTTATATTTCCGTGGCTAAATTCCGTGGCTAACTTAATCAGTGGCTAATTTCAGTGGCTAAACTAAAAATGAAAATTTTAGCCACGGAAAATAAGTGGTGGCTAAACTCCGTGGCTATTCCTGTAAAAAAATAGGATTGGGTGGCTAAGGCTCAGTGGTGGCTAAATTAGGTGGCTAATAGCTACGAATATTTTTCAGTAGCTAAATTCGGTGGCCGCTTGCTATTTTTCTAGTAGTGCGTCTTGTTAATCTCATATTTTTGTAGTATTTCTTTAAAAAAGGAGGAGTGGGGTTAATTTAGACGAGACATCTTGTTAATCTTATATTTTTGTAGTATTTCTTTAAAAGAATGAGCGAGATTAATTTGGATGAGACGTCCTGTTAATCTCACTTTTTTTAATAATATCTCTTTTTAAAAAGGAGGAGCGAGGTTAATTTGGATAAGACGTCCTGTTAATCTCATGTTTAAAAAATTCCGTGTCTATTTTTGTTTATTTTTGTATGCTTTGTCATTTCGTACGTTTCTTTTCTAAAGAAGTTAAAATATTTTTTGGGCTAATTATAATGCGCGTTATCATCTTGAGGTAACCATTTTATAATGGACAGTTATGAGGTAATAATACCTTCCTCACCTGTAATTAGACTCCCGAACTTAGAATTTCATTTTTATTACCAATGCTTTAACAAAGGTTTTTCCGATATTTTACCCTTAAAAATATTGGTGGCGACTCCCTGTTTTCTTTTCGAAAGGATTTCAAAACCCGTTTTATTTTTAAGGGTCGGTCATCCCGTCACGATCCCGGTCGCGACAATGATGTTGTAAGCATGCACGAATTAAGATATATGTGTATATATTTTACTACTGCAGTAAGGGCATAGTAGCACACCTATGCTTGTCTCACATTTGATATGTTGTTGTGTCCCATAGTCAGATCCGCATTTGATAATAATTCATTTGTGCATATGCATTAGCTTTAAGCGCATTTGCATATGCCTAGTTGATAGACCGAGGTGGCGATGGATGATTGTTAAAATAGAGGGAAACTAAGCTGAGGTGCTAGCATTAAAAGTGTGATGATTATTAAGAATGTTAAGGATATATTATATATGATATTGCCTTGTGAATATATTTAATTGGACATGTATTGTGTTGAGATGGAATGATGTATCATATGTGTGAAGCTTGTGATGTTTTCTTGAAAAATAAATATAATGCACACATGTATAAATATCATCATATTGTATGACTTTGGTACATTTGGATTATGTTACTCACCTCCTAGTTGTTATTTTTAAGCTTAATGTAGGTGTGATGTAAAATCCTACTCTTTTGGAGGTCGAGGATTGATGAAGGTAAATGTGAAAGGAATGTGGGTGAGCCTTGGCCGGCATATATATTCATTTTTGTATAGCATATAGTGTGTATATGCCTATTTTGAAATTAATTTGATAATAGTTGATTTTGGAGGTCATGTAGGAAAATTAGACCTTATGTGTATGGCTACACTAGTGGAAAAAAAGGATATAATCACGGTTAAAAAAGGCCTTTATTCACGGTTAAAGAACCGTGGTTGTTGAAGCCGTGGTAGTAGATGATGGTCTTTAACCACGGTTAACAACCGTGGTAATAAATCACATCTAACCACGGTTAAGAACAACTGTGAACATAACTTACTATTTATATTCACGGTTATCGAGAATAACCGTGGATATAGATACATTTTATCCACGGTTGTCCATCAAAACCGTGAATATAAGTAGATTTTAACTGAAACTAAACCATACTTATATTCACGGTTGTGATGGACAACCGTGGATAAAATGTATCTATATCCACGGTTGCCCATCACAACCGTGAATATAAGTATGGTTTAGTTTCAGTTAAAATCTACTTATATTCACGGTTGTGATGGACAACCGTGGATAAAAATGTATCTATATCCACGGTTACTACCTTAACCGTGGAAAAATCTTGTCTTTATTCACGGTTGTTGCCATAACCGTGAATAAATGCTGAGGTTTTTTTTTTTAATATGCACTCTGTTTTATCGTTGCCCAACCCTGCATTCAGACAAGCCAGTACAGTATACAGTATGCCACAGAAACAATATGCCGAAAGAATCGTATGTATATATATATATAACAATTTATTTTCTATATCAATTCATAACAACCTAAAAAATAAAAGTATATACAATTAAGTTGAATGTAATCTAATAAAAGTAAACCCTAAATCCTACTACATACATATATAAAAGAATAAATATCCTATATCTAGCTTTGCCTAAGTTCATGGAAGTGTGAGGCCCATTGCCTTCTAACATCATCCACAAGTTCCTTTGGGAAATATGACCGGTCATTAAAGTGCTGCAAACAATGCACAAAACAATTAGAACAAAAGCTTTATTTATTACATGAAATTGATGAAATTGGAGAAATTGACACGGTGATGAGAATTACCTCTGTCCATCCATCTACTAAATGATGTTGGACAATGGTCAGCATAGTGTGCATGACGAAATAGCCACACTCAAAGGTACCCTTCTGCCTGTAAGACTACAATGGACATATAGTATGGAATAAGTGAATTCGGAACTTAAAAACCATGTACTGAAGATTTGAATGAATACGATTGACTTACTTTTGGGTACACCCATACAACTGTTCTTCCTTTGTGCTTGTTTCCAATCAGTACATTGTATCCAACCACCGCCCTGCGTCAAACAAAACACAAGATAAGTTAGAATTGTATAGTTCTAAAAATGATGTAATTGAATTTGTGGTTATTGTTTAGGGATGAACTTACCGGTCTACTATATCTCTCAGGTCTTGTGGAGCTGTTTTGTGCAAACTATCAAAGTACAAAGCAAGATAGTCCTTCGGACAGATCACCAGAAGCGTCCAGTGAGCCCTGCAGTTACGAGTGATAACTGAGACTTCAAAATGCAAAATATCATAACAATAATTATGGAATAGAGTATTACCCTTTATGATAGGGGCCCATGTATATAGACTTCTCAGACTCAAACATCCAATTCTGGATGTATGTCTGGGTGTTCTGCGAGGTGTTTCCTTGCCTCTGTATGACAGAGGGCTCTAAGAAACCGTAAGTTCCTTGGAAACCCAAGTCCACTGAGAGTTTTGCCAGATACCTAAACAAGGTAAGACATGGTTAGCGACAAATAACTTGTATAATGAACAAATTGGACAACACAAGGATATACTTACAGCTCCCACAACTGCAAGATGGAGCCGTTCAGCATCGACGTCCCCGTAATAATGTCACAAATGTCAGAACTTGTAACGTAAACTGGAAAATCACTGGGATGGCCGAACACTAGTGGCTGCCATGGGACCTGAACAGTGTCGTTATCTTCCTCATACCCGATGCGCCATAGCATCCGGACGGGATCCTTGGCCGGGTCTGGCTTCTTCAATGGCTGTTCCTGTTGAACAATTGACAACCATCACATTTTGTACCATAATTGACAAGGAAATAAAGCTAGTTAGTGTTTAGGGTTTTTACCTGTCCAGGTGCAATCACCAGAAGTCTGTTGGGCCACATCAGAAAGTGGCCCAACGCCTGACCGACGGTCTTCACCTCCTGAGTTGCCACTGGCACAGCAGCATCCTCCTCGAGGACGAGCACAACCGAGACCCTGGACATACCATCAGGTAATGTCTGATGGTGAACCACAGGGCCTAAGTTGTGCACCATACCAGTGGCAACTGGCTCCTCCGACCCGTCAATGAACAGGTCACATTGACGGGTGTCTGGTGGCTCGACCCCGTCATCGTCAGGGTCAGCCGCAGCGCACGACCCCTTAGTGCTAACCTTCCGTACCTACATATTTACACATCAGGCAGAAGTTATTCAACAATGAAAGTGATTACAAACAATAAAATTGAGGAAAATAAATAAAGAATCTAACCTGTGGGTCGCTGGCTGGTGTAGTAGTCTCCTGGTGGTGGCTGAGTGAGGCCTTCATCTCCTCCCTGAATCGGGCCATCTCCTGGTGGAGCCTAGATATCTCCTCCTGGTACTCAGCCTTCACAACAGCCACCTTTTGCTCCACTATTTGCTCAAGGGATGGGGCAGGGTCGGGAGCACCGTAATAGGCGCGGAGGCCTGTAAAATGTGAATGATTAGCTCATAATTGTTTAACAGATAACAAAATGAATGCATAGAGTTAGTTAGCACTCACCTACACCTCGACCAATAGCACGCACTCTTCCTGGGTGCTCTGGCCTGCCAATGGCGGTAGTCAATATATCCTCCCGTCCATGGGCTACGAAAGACCCTTGGGTTGATTGCTCAACCAAGGAATCCTGAAACCAAACAAGTTAGTATTCACTTCCTTCACGTAAACTGAAAAACAGACACTGATATAAAGGGGAATACTTACTATACGTGAGGCAACCTCCTGAGCCTGTGAGGAAGTGTATTCCCCACTCTTCTTGATCCTAGCCCGCTTCCATTTGTCGTGGCGCGCAGGTGGGGAAGGGGGATCCACAATACCAGTGTCAGTCTGACACTGACTCAGCCTCTCCTGTGCCAGCCGCTCCTCCAACCTACGGTAACCGCCACGTGACAGTGTGTGTGGGCAGTCATTTAGCTTCCTAGTCTCCTTGGCTTTCTTTCTGGTCTCCTACAACAAGAAAAAAAATATTCACAGTTAGCCGTATAAATTATACATATTATTTAATCATCTAAAAACCAATGTACCTGAAACTCGGCAGAATGTCTAGATGCAACAAAAGCATCCCAGGTCTCCTGATCGATGAATGGATACTTCTCTCCAGGGAACTTTCCTTGGTCGTCCCCGAATACATACCTACAATGAAAGGTACATTTAAACTAAGGATTGGCACAATTTAGTGAAGCGTTGATTAAGAATTTAAAGTTCAATATACCTCGTGGTGAGTATGGATTTGAACGACCTCCATCGCTCAGCCATGATACCGAGGACCTTCCTCCTCGCTATGTCGGAAGATGGTATCTCAAAAGAATCCTACATGAAAGGAGTTAGTCCATAAAGGAGTCCTTATTAAGAGTTACATGAAATAATACACTAAAATAAAACTTAAATAATACATAAGTTACCAGAACATCACTCCATAGCTGGTTCTTCACCACCTCCTCGACACTATCCCAGTCGGGGATAATGATGGACACCTTCGACCGTACGACAACCCCCAGATAACTGCTAAGCTTCGTGGCATGCGGTCCACTAAATCTGCCGGTGTTGACATCCATGTCAACAACTGGCCTCTCTCCCCGGTGACGCCTACGTGCGATGTCTGGCATCCGGGTAACACCTCTACTCTTCCGAGCAGAGGAACCACTGGCCTGTGAGTCGGACCTGGATCGTCCATCCTGGTCAGCCATGAGTATCTGTCCAAACAAGGAAAAAAACTGTCAAATATTTAATATAACATTTAAAACAACGAATAACTAATATAACATGTAATGAAATGAATCACCAACAACATTAATACCCTATTAAGATGAAATATTTTCCCACAAGCCCTCATGGTGGTCATGACGACTGGCAACTACATCATCTATGTCATGTTCCACGATAGATGTTGGAATACGTGTTGTAGTTGATGGAATGTCCACAATATCAAGATTGGGGTCTCCAATGTGTCTACCTTGGATAACAATTGACCACCGTTTGTCAGCTGGGTCAGCCACATAAAAAACTTGCTTCACCTGCGTTGCCATTATGAATGGTTCTTCCTTATGCCCGATCTTGTTGAGGTCCACCAACGTAACTCCTAAATCATCAGTTGTGACACCGTTCTTATTGTCAACCCATTTGCATTTAAACACAGGAACGGTGAAGGGACCGTAATCAACTTCCCATATATCTTCAATCACACCAAAGTAGCATGACTCCGCCATCACAGGGTTGTTGTCCTTTGCAGTTGAGAAATGCATTGACTGAGCCACAACCATCACTCCACTGTTTTGATTTGTACTCTTTTCATCCTGTGTCCTTGTATAAAACGAATAGTTGTTTATGTCATACCCACAAAAGGTGAGGACATCAAAGTTCGGGCCCTGTGCTAGTCGATGTAATGTCGAGGATGCAGATGCATCTTTCAGGACGGTCTTTTGGAACCACTGCATGAAGCTCTTGTTGTGTTCATTCAACAACCACTTTTCAGTCATTTTAGGGTTGGTTTTCTTGACTAGCTCCTTGTGTGTGGCTAGATACGGTTGCACGTCGTCCGTGTTGTTTAAAATATACAAGTGTGCCTGAAGGACATCAGCACGTGGCATGCTCTTCACTTTTTTTCCAATCGTTCCTTTCCCATCCAATCTCCCTTCATGACGGGTCGTTGGAATACCAATGCTTGCAGCATGTGACATGTATTCAGTGCAAAACTCAATTGCTTCCTCTGCAATATATCTTTCCACAATTGAAGCTTCGGGACGACGTTGGTTCTTCATATACCCTTTCAATATCTTCATATATCGCTCAACGGGATACATCCAATGGAGGAACACTGGACCACAACAACGGACCTCTCTCACCAAATGGATGATTAAGTGGACCATTATGTCAAAAAAAGAGGGCGGGAAATACATTTCAAGCTGACATAATATAAGTGATGCTTCCTGTTCCAACACATCCAATTCGCCGGGCACGATTACCTTGCAACATATGGAATTGAAAAACATACACAACCTTGTTATGACATTTCTCACATTTTTAGGAAGAATGTCACGAATGGCGATAGGCAGAAACTGCTGCATCAACATGTGACAATCGTGTGACTTCAACCCAATTAACTTTAAATCTTTCATGGAAACACAAGACTTGATGTTGGAGCCATAACCAGACGGAACTTTCACACTTCGTAACGATTCACACAGGCTTTGCTTTTCTTTTCTTGATAACGTATGACATGCTGGAGGCAAATATGTTCTTTTGCCCTTTGATTGTGGATGCAAATCTTGACGTATACCCATCAACTCTAAGTCCATACGCGAGTTTAGGCCATCCTTAGTCTTCCCGGGTATGTTTAAGAGTGTACCAACTAAACTGTCGCAGACATTCTTCTCCACATGCATTACATCAATGCAATGTCTTACATCAAGCTCCCTCCAATATGGCAGGTCAAAAAACACTGACCTTTTCTTCCAGTTGTTTTGTGTCGGGTGCTGTTTTTCACACTTACCAAATTGCACGTTGACGTCCTTCACCTTTTCATATGCCTGGCGACCAGATAGTGGTGGAGGAGCCATTTCAAAATCTTGGGCACCGTTAAACGACTTCTTCAACCTTCGAAACGGATGATTCGCTTTAAGAAACCTTCGATGTCGAAGATAAACATTTTTCCTGCCATGATGCAACCGCACAGAACTAGTCCCCTCCTCACATACTGGACAAGCTTTATGACCCTTCACACTGTACCCAGATAAGTTACCATACGCTGGAAAGTCATTGATTGTGCAAAATAACATGGCACGCAATTTGAATGATCGCCCGGTAAACCCATCAAACACTTCAACCCCGTCTTCCCACAACCTTTTGAGGTCTTCAACCAATGGAGTTAAATATACATCAATGTCGTTCCCTGGTTGTCGTGGACCAGAAATCATCATTGATAACATCACATATTTTCGCTTCATGCACAACCATGGCGGCAAGTTGTAAACAAACAACAAAACAGGCCACGAACTATGGGTTGTGCTCAGGTTACCAAACGGGTTCATGCCGTCTGTGGCTAGTGCAAGCCTAACATTTCTTGGTTCATTGGCAAACTCTGGAAAAATCCTATCCATTTTCTTCCATTGCGACCCATCGGCCGGATGCCTAAGTAGTCCATCAACAACCCTCTCATCAGCATGCCATCTCATAAGTTTTGCATCATCTGCATTGGCAAACAGACGCTTTAGTCTTGGAACTATAGGTAGATACCACAACACCTTTGCAGGAGACCCTTTAGTGCATACCTCATCAGAATCCGCCTCTTTCTTCTTATACCGTGACACCCCACATCTAGGACATCGATGCAGCATTTCTAATTCACCCCGGAATAATACACAATCATTTGGGCATGCATGTATTTTCTCATACTCCAAACCCATAGGACACAACACCTTTTTGGCCTCATAGTTACTTTTCGGCAAGGTGTTTCCAGCTGGGAGCATTTCTTTCAACAACTTCAGTAAGTCAGTGAAACTTTTATCCATCCACCCGTTTATGGCCTTCAAATTAAACAACCGCAAAACAGCTGATAACCTCGTGAAATTGACGCAGTTTGGATACAACGGCTGCTCAGAGTCCTGACACAGAGTTGTATATACATGAGCTTTCTTAAAACCTTCTACCCCTACATCACGGATCATATCCTCGAGTCGGTCATCCATGTCGACATTGTTGTCATGCATCGGGCTTCGATTTTTAGTCTGAGAGCTGTTACTTGGCACCACCACATCTTCACCATGCCATATCCAACGCGTATAACTACGTAGAAAACCGTCACACAGTAGATGTTCTCGCACCTCTTCCAAGTCTACCCGACGCAGGTTGAAGCATTTAACACAAGGGCAAAAATACTTTCCATTCACCCCCGCTGCATTCCTCGCTACGAATTCTATAAATGATTCAACTCCCCCCTCGTACTCCAGACTTAGGCGTGACGCAGAAATCCAACTCCGATCCATACCAACTGTTTACAAGGTGCTATGATCAACCTCACTTTTTATACAAAGGTGGTGGTCCTATACCCATTCAGCATGACAATTATTTTTATACGTCATTCATATATACAGGTTAGGACTTATTTTAAAATTTGATGAAATTTCGGCAGCATTTCGCATTGGTCTCTAAGTACACAAAATGAGAGTGGTCAAATCAAATTCAACCACAACCAAATATGCACCCAGAGAACAACACAAAATACAAGTTACCGAAATTTTATCAAATTTTAAAATAACTCCTAACTTGTACATACTAACAATGACGTATAAAAAATAATTGTTCATCCCAAACTGTCCAAACGGACAATTCAAGATTCAACACAAACGATGACATTAATTGATTTAATGACCATTTGTGTCGAATCTCAAACGGGGAACTACGGTTCACTCATATGCACAACAACTTTCATACTAGTTAACTAGTTAACTAGTATGAGCCTACGAGTTTGCAAGATTGAAAACCACATGCATGCAATAGACAGAAATAACATTATATACGAGCAACCAACAATAACAGCAATAACATTATATACGAGCAACCAACAATAACAGCAATAACAATGATGAAGTGAAAATTTTCCATTTAAAAATATCTAACTTGAACCTTATTAGGCCCTGTGTATTCAGAATGTAACATTACATTGTATAGATCATGTCTGAGGTAACATTAAAAACTTGATGGTAATGACTTTGGTTATTCTAATGGAGAATATGATATATCTAACTTACAATGAAATCTTTTATGATATATCTAACTTAGATCATATTTTTTTTTGGTCGAAGCTTAGATCATTAAAAAAGTTGTTAAAACATTGTTAGTTTGGTTTAAAAAATGGTCAAACAAAAAATCAGTTAAAAATGGTAGAGTTATTAGAATGGGAAGATTTTAACAACTTTAGCTATTTTAACATAGATGCATTGAGTCTAACTAAGTTCAGATTCTAAGTAAGAATTAATTCTAGATTTTAAAGAACATGAATTTTTATTTTGGAGGAGAGCCTGAATTTTATTACTGATACCAAAACAAAACAGCAAAGAGATTGTAGCCATCCATTTCAGTTTCTTGGTCCTATAAAATAATCTTTCAAATGTTATCCCTTCTAAACCATAGAATCAACCAAAGATTAAAAAGTAAAAACTAAACAGAAAATTTGACTATACAGGGGATTACTAGCAAGTGTCAATTGCCGATTACAGTTTACCAAGTTTAACTATACAGGGCACTGTGCAACAGTTTACCAAGTTTATTCTAGTTTATTAAAAAAACATACACCCAAATGTCCACTCGATTCTAGGCATTATAAACTGGTAGGAGTTTACAACTTAACTCAACAGTTTCACAACATAGAGACAGAGACAATGAAATGTTGGCACAATAAAACAAGCTTAACCAAACTTAATCACTAGTACAACATAGAGACAGAGACAGTGAAATAGGTTCCACAAACAAGGCAGAGCATAATAACGAAGTACACCAGCAGTGAGCGAAGAAGTAGGGTAATGGAGCACTTACTTGAAAATGGTGCGAAGATGACACGAACGAAAGAAGGAAGAAGCGAGTGAACACGAACGAAAGAAGAAAGAAGCGAGTGAACACGAACAGCAAAGAACAAACTCAAGGAAGAAGACGATAACCAGCGCGAAGAAGAAGAGAAAGTGAAAAAAGAATGAAAGGCGCGGCTTTTGAAGTTTCAGAAAGGATGTATATTCACGGTTCCCCTTGAAACCGTGAATATATTACACATATATTCACGGTTTAACAAACAACCGTGGATAAATGTTAACTATATATCCACGGTTACTATCCCAACCGTGGATAAATATTAAATTTATATTCACAGTTATAGAAACAACCGTGGACATACAGTACCCAGTGATTAAACCCTAAAACCTGAACTATATATCCACGGTTGGAAATACATCCGTGAATATTGACATCTATATATATCCACGGTTAACATCATAACCGTGAATGTATCCATCAATATATATTCACGGTTGTGCACACAACCGTCGATATTAATATATATCCACGGTTGACTTATCAACCGTGAATATATATTGATGGATACATTCACGGTTATGATGTTAACCGTGGATATATAGTTTTCTCTGATTATAACGTTCACCTTATAATTTCAAAAATGCCACCGCGCATGTTTTTATCACTGATCCTCTTCTACCCGTGAATATATCCCCGTTGTTATATCCATTTTTTCCACTAGTGCTAATTTTCATTAATGACCTTGATAATGTATAAATGATATTATTATTATTAAATTTTATTTCTATCGTTTAACAAATCGATGAGGTATCTTTCACCCTATTTTTGGTATATATTTGAATAACTCTTAAATTTAATTACATCTTCTGCTTTTCCTTTGTGACGGCCTCAAGTTCGGTCGTCCAAGGAGCACTCTGATACCTTCTCATATCTTCATATATGAGATAAGTTATTAAATGATCCAGGGAAATTACTTGGCATTATATATATATTGAATTTCTTTTACTTATAATTATTTTAAATCGTGAAAAATCTACCCCTATTTTCAGGCCGGGGTGTTACAACATAGACCCTTTGTTCTACTTACAACAACACTCTTTATATAGAGGTTATTGGTGGTAAGACTAAGAAAGGGAACATGTACGACTCATATATAACTCAATAAGGAGTTCGCCTCCTTTTCCCAACACCATGGCTCCTCAGCGCACAAGGAGCTTGTAGAGAAAACCTTCAAGATTACGGCATTTCGGGAGATACAGCAGATTACCTAGGCTCGGTGCAGACCACTCAAAGAGATATGCTTGTCAAGTTCATGTGTGCCATTAATTACCAACCTCAACAAACTTCTTAGTAGCATGATCAAGACTAGCAGTCACCTCCCCCCTTTCTTGAAATTGTATTTCATTTTTTGCTCATTGTACTATTAATGTTTTACACATTGTATATATTTGATTTCAAGAGTTGTGTTGTATATATAAAATTCATATTAATTTTATTTACATATATTTTATTATTTAGCATTATAAAGTAGTTAATTTAATTCATGAATCAGTAGTTCACTAAATTCATAAATTTGATTTTGGTGTGAATTGGCATTTATCAGGTTATCAATAGGTTTAGGCTTTTATTGATAAGTCTAAAAAAAAACTAAAAAACCTAAAAATAAATAAATAAATAATACATTAGGGACGATCATAACGTTGCTAATAGAATGAACCAAAAGATTAACGACGGTAATAGCAAAGGATGATCATGATAGTACTTATAGCGACAGAACACCACCATAGCTAATGCTATCTAGGACATTAACCTTAGTGACGACATAGGCGATGGCAATAGATACATTGTTGTCGCTACAGTTTGAAACATCTAGCGATTGACGGGCTTTCTCTGTCGCTAAAAGGTAGCCACTTACAGTTGCCAATCGGGTTGTCACTACTTTAGTGATCGAGTTATACCAAAATCATATTGACGGAATGAGATAAGGGTGGTGCCTACGTCACTATAGTATCGTATTTTAGGAAAAGAGACGTGTAGTAAGGATGTGAGGATGTCAACGACAGATTGTGTTATGTTTATTATGCACCTATTCTGTGGCTATCGATAATGGGAATCGTGTTTATGTTGCTAATCAGTTTAACGACGCGGATTTCAACATCTTGTCATCACACAAAATTTTAGGGTGCAAACAGTCTCGGTTCTATAATAAAATTCTCCCATTTTCTATTGAAGAGGAGTCAAGAGGATAGAATACCAAAAGAAGAACAAATTCATATAGAGTCTTTGATCTTTATCCTTTACTTCCTTTGTTTTAGGAACATAGTTTTTGGTTTCTTAGCATTATAACACATGTTACAATACCCATGAAAAAAATACAATAATATATGTAAAACTGTAATAAGTTTGAATAACTATAGGAATAGGTTATTAAAACTATAGTAATATGTTATTACAACGTCTTTTATAATTGCAGTTGAAAGTGTAATAAAATAAAATAAAATAATTGTAATAATAATCATTTTTATGGTAGTGAAAAATCTAGGAAACGCTGTAAAAAAATTAAACTGAAACATTCATGCAAACATATTACCAACAGAGCTAGTACTTCTCTAAATTAGAACATATTTATTTTAAAAAATTAAATAAATAGTAGTTATTTAAAGAAAGAATAGACTTTATCTAAGTCAGTGTAAGGTTAGCCAAAGAAAATAAATAGAGATTAGAGAAAACAACAAACATTCATAAAATAGTTTAAGTATCAAGAGTTCTAAACAGGTTTTATGAAGGAGAAATTTTTTTAATTAATGTCTCATCCATTAAAATATCTTTAAATAAAAAAAAATTAATCATCCCATGGATACACGGATTACACTTCTAAAAACAGAGACAAAACCACCTCTAACCTTCACAAAAATACACATGCATATGCACATTTACCTAAGAGATGCATACAAGGTTTGCCTTGCGATCAATAGACACGCATACCTAACGGTTTAACGTGTCACCCTCTAATTTTGCATGGTATATTGTCTTTAATTGATCTGAAATTAATAAGCCATCAACCCTGTTCCAATTTTCTGTGGCGGTGGATCACTAATTTCTTAACTAAAAGACATATGTTGCTGATGCTGAATTGCATAATAAAGCCATAAAAAAACAGGTCCTATCTTTTATGAATTCTGCTTGTTTTAATAATTAATAGTATTGTTTTTGTTTTGGATGTGATGGCAAGAGGGTGTCATATACGAGAAGAAGTTGTTGATACAATGTTTATTAAATTAGAAGAAGTGATAAATATTGTAAAATTATTAAATTTTAAATTATATATTTCTACATTTTTGTTTCTATTAAATATGATATTTTAAGAATACTTTTTATCATTTGAAAGTCATAATTTCTTACCTACATGTCATTCAATTACATAAAAATAAATATAAGTTTTTAAAGTAAAAATATTTAGCTTCTCATTGTATTTTTCATTAGGATAATCAACACGTTTAGATTACTTACTATCATATATTTTATATTTTTATTAATAACTATTTAATTAGATATGATATGATGAATATTAACCAAATATTAAATAACATGAGAATTAACAGATAAATGAGGAACTTAAAAGAAAATAAATAAATTAATAAAAGATTATTTTTAATATTTTATATTAATAATAATAAAAATATAAAAATATTAATACAAGATAAAAAAATATAAAATTTTGTAGGAGCAGAAAATAAAATTCAGTAATTTATCGGAATGAAAAATATACTGTCGTTTAATTTTTGTTTTTTATTATACTGTGGTGTTATGTACGTACGATATAGCAACCAAGGAGATGAATCCCAGGCCAGGTCTGGAGTCATCAACCGAAGAGTTTAATTAACAAAGCTTATTCAATTTTCTAATGAAGTATAAAAATGTCTAGAATCATATGTTATCAAACATGGTTCAGAGTGAGGAAAAGGAAATTCAATTGAGAGAATTTAAGGGAAATGTGAAATGTATTAGACTCAAGAAAATAAGGAGTTTACATAATACAAGTGAGACTTTATATAGTCAATAAGTGTAAATAACTAACTACTAACTATTAATATCTCTACTGGAAGTGCTCACATTTCAAGCTTGGAATGAGAAATGCAAACATAAATGAGATCAAAAGAAATACAATGAGAGATGCCAAATACGTTGGCAAAAAAATATGTGAAGTTTAATCACTCGAAACAGAAGCCAAAATTGGACCTAGATGCTTGAGAGAAAACTTGAGCACCAAGGCTGAGATATACTAGTAGCAAATGGACTCTTAGCACATTTAAACACTATTTGAGGCAGAAATCATATGAGTAGAAGTCTTAGAGCACATTTAGGTTCACAAAGTGAACGGAGAAAGCTCTGTTGTTTGGTGGGAGCTTTTTGATCGTACCCATACGGAGTTTTGATTGTCTTGAATAGCGTGAATAATTAATATCAGTCTTTAAATTTTTCACTTCAACTCAACTTCATTTCCCTAATTGCAAACCAAACATCCCCTTAACCACTCAACAAAAGTAGAAATCATTAAGACTTAACCACCAAGAGCAGAAGCAAAGAGATGATGCAACAAAGGGTTTGACCACCCATACCCAAGACAAAAACAAAAATCAAAGACTTAACCATTAAACAGAAATCGTTTCTTAAGATTTAACCACTTAACAAAAGCAAACATGCTTAACCACCTAACAAGGCAAAAGCTAAAACACCATCAGCAAGCTTAACCACCTAAAACACTCCACTAAAGGCAGAAGCAAAACAAGCCACATGAAACTAAATAACAATGAATAATATACAAGCAAAACATCAAACAGTTAGTGTGCAAGAGAGCAAAAAAAAATAGAAACAGATTTGTAATCAACATCAACCACATCAAAGACTTCATGAGATATTTATCATCAGATTTTCTTCAAACATCTTAGAGGCATAACCTTCACTTGACTAAATTGAATTGAAACTACATCCACTAATTAACAATGAAATAATCAAGGAAGATGCATTTCATCGAATAATTGGTGTACATAATAACAACAAACAAAGAATTAAAAGGCAAACAATGAGAGATCATCAAACTCAGAGATGAGGCTTCCATGAAACACCTAAATGAACAAACTGATCTTGAAAAGTATGGCAACAAGAACACTACCAAACATCCTTGCAACATTATCATCACAAACCAATGTTTCAACAAAAAAAACGCCATTTCTAGCACCTACATCAAGCGATAGTGTGAATAGAACATCCGAGGCATCAATCTGAGGTGTTGAGAAATGTTAAACCTTCAATTTGTTTGCAAGAAGAAAAACCAGAAACCTTTGCAGAAGAAACCAACGAGTTGAAGGCTGAGATACTGATGAATTGAAATGACATTTCGGAGATGCAAATGAAGTTGACAGATTGCGATTGTGGAGATGATGATGAAGAAAAAGATGAGAATGAATGAATAGAAAAGTAAAACAAAGAGAACAAGAAAGGGAAAGATGGAACCAAAGATATGGAAGAATTGTTCAAGGTGGAAACCAAGACTTTGATACCATGTTATGAAACATGGTTTAAGGTGAGGAAAAGAAAATACAATTGAGAGAATTTTAAGGAAATATAAAATATATTAGACTCAATAAATATTGAACCCTGTCCTAAAATCTACACTCTCTTTTGATAATATTGAAATGAAATTACACCATCCGCAAAGTCCTTCCCTACCTTCAAGAAATATGACTTTTTGTTGGCCTTTTTGGGTCCTTGCTCTTCTTTTGATTGACTAGTGATCAAACAAGAAGCAAATTAAATGAAGTGGAAAATTTTGGAAAAAGTGAAACAAGTTCTTTAGGTAACTACAACTTAAATGACGTTAAATTGGAGTATATATGCAAAAAATGCATGTATACAAATAACGATGATTGTTTCTTGTCCAGGTATAGCCCAAATACAATATATTAAATAAAAAAATGATTTTTTTTTTTCCATATCCATATTTTAGTTAAAAAGAGCATCGAACATCAAGTTTAAATTGCAGTTGCTCCTCCGCCACCTCCAGCGGTAGCGCAGGTAGTATCTCCGGTGTTCCCAGTTGTTCCTCCTCCTCCTCCGGCGGCAGCGGCCGTATCCCCTGCAATAATCCCACCCATGGCTCCATCGTGAATATCGGGCTGGTGGACAAAATTTAGGTTGTTTTCATGTGCAAAATTCTGCTGGGCGTGATCGCCTTTCCCCCCCATTGGTCTAACTCCAGCCACTCGGCACAATAAACTCAATATTGCAACAAGAGCGATTATACTCACAGCTACAATGATAACTATTACAAATGCTTTCATATTTAATTAGTACCAAGATATATATATATATATACACTACTTGGTGTATGGGGTATGCTCTTCTAACACCCTTATATTTCTTCTCACTTTCACCTCATGCTACAAGTTGTTTTTCCGGTTTGCCTTTCTTCCCTATCCTCAAACCATCTATATTTATAGCTTACAAGCAATGTGAACGAACCGACAGAACCGCCTCTACAAATTTTCCAAGTAAATTTTCACCTGCAGGCTGCATGCAGGACTCTACACCAATGTAACGTACGTCAAGCCCAACCCAAAATTGGATCATATACGGTTCAGTTTTGGCTTTACTGGAAGCTGCTTAGCTGGTTACGTTTGTTTATCTTGCAACACAGTTATCGGATTTGGAATGATGAATATTGACCTAGAGTCGGTCTTTGTATTGACGGGTCTTGTTTTGTTGCTCTTTCGAGTACCTCAGCATTCCGTAGCAAATTACCCTTTTGATCGAGTCATATGGATTCAGTGTCTAGACGCCGTTCATAATACTTACAAACCAAAAATGTGTAAGTACCTTGAGGTTTTTTTGGTACACCCAAATCAAAAATTGGTAGTAATGTGGAAACAATAATTAAATGTAGGTAGAGACACATAAGTGATTACCTGCTTAATAAATATTAGGATATTTATTCATGGGTGATCGTCAGGTGCTATCATGACATTGTCAATGACCTTTTCAAGATTTGTCAATGGGTATTGGTAACATGGCATGTTGATAAGTGTGCATGTTAGCTAGTTTTTTAGTGTTTTTAGGTGTAGTTTTGGGTTAATTTTTTCTTTGCTTGCTCCCGATCCCCTTGATTTTTAATTTCGTTCCATATTTATTACTCAGGTGTTTGTGTTTTACAGGGTTATTGATGTTTCAAGTCTATTTTTTGATGAGAAATGACAATTTTGATGCATGTAGAGATTTCTGGAACCCTTGGCAATGTAATCTGGCCATATTGAAGGAAACCACTGCCAATGATTGCAACCACTAGCCGTGATTGAATCTGGAATAGAGAGGAAAAAGTGACAGTGACCACCACTAGCCATGGTTACACTACTGGTAGTAGTTGACACTGTTTGGCAATGGGCACAAGTGGCAGTGACCATCACTGGCCGTGGTTGGCACTGTGTTGCTAAAGGAACCTGAGGCAGTGAAAACCACTGGCCGTGGTTACAACCATTGGCCGTGGTTGTCATCAGAACATCACAAAATGGCATTTTTAAGCATCAGACCCCGAACCACTTGTAACCACTGGCCGTGGTTGTCCCCACGAAGGCCAATTCCCTGAATTTTAGGATGCAAATTGGGCAGTTTTTGGATCACTTCTGAACACGCTTGAGATAGAGAGAAAGGGAACGAAAAAGAGAGACTTGAAAAGGGGATTTGGCAAGAGAAAAAGGAAAGGATTCAAGGATCAATAACATTGAAGGATCAAGATTTCTAGGGATTTTAGAGTGAGATATATTCTCTGATTTTCTTGTATTCTTTTTCTCTATATTTCTGGGAAATCTTCTGATGATGTATGTGATGATTGAAATTAATTGTATTTTAAACTTGTTTATGGGTAACTAAACTTCCAATCTTGGGATTAGGGGGAATTATGTTCATGTATCAAAACTGAGTTTTTGATTTTCTTGATTATGAAGTTCTGTTTTCTATTCATTTTCATGAGCTCTTATTGCCTTTAATGATTCAAAGATGAACTTAATTCATCTTAGGCGTATCGGATAATTGAGAGATTAACGATCGTTGGAAAGCATGAAAATGAACCTGCGATTTTAGGTTACAGAAAATAAAATTGCTTGAGGAATTGATGGGTTTTCATTGCACTTAATGAATTCGAGTAACAAATTGAACGTTGTTCTTTGATAATCGAGTGTGTTAGTAAGGTTATGAGAGGAAATTATTCATTAATTGAGGAAGATACCCCTTGGAATTAGAATGTTGTAATTGAGAAAAGATTTAATTTAGTTATCAGATTTGGAATGATGAATATTGACCTAGAGTCGGTCTTTGTATCGACGAGTTTTGCTTTGTTGCTCTTTCGAGTACCTCAGCATTCCATAGCAAATTACCCTATTGATCGAGTCATATGGATTCAGTATATAAACGTCGTTCATAATACTTACAAAAGGGTCTGAGGGACCGAAAATGTGTAGGCCCCTTGAGGTTTCTCTTCATAATACTTACAAAAGGGTTGGAGGGATTGAAAATGTGTACTAGTAGTAATGACAAAACAATAATTAAATGTAGGCATGGACGCATGAGTGATTTCATGCTCAATAAATGTTAGGATATTTTTAATTATGGGTGATTGTTAAGTGCTATCGTAACATTGTTAGTCACCTTTTCAATATTTGTCGGTGGGTATTGGTAACGTGGCCTGGTAAACAGGAAAGAAGTCGGTAAATGTGTACCTAGTAGTGTCCCATCCCCCTAGTGGGGCCTAGTTCGACATTGGATTTAAAGCATTTGATGTTGGGTAGCTTCCCTTATCTACGCTGAGCTTTACATATTTGCCGGTCTCTACCATTTTGGCACCTAGCTTTAAAAGTCGTATTTCAAAATACAAATTCAACCATTAGAAACTCTTTATCTTCCATCATAATTGCTTATGGTAATGTGGTACACATGGCATCACATTACTGACAGGTTTGAAAAATGGAAGCGGTTATACCTATTCGCATCGCATGGTAACATCACCATTGAAAAGTTGATAATGCGCCCAATTAAGACCTCTATAAATATGTAATGACACCCTTCTCATTGTCTTGTTTCTTGAACCTTCTTGGGTTTTTACCAATATGGGGTAGTATTTTAAAATATTTAGAGGATTGGGGTTAACTAAAAAAATTAAAGTGTCTGGGGTGCTAAATATCTAATCAAGTTTTTAAACTCGTAAGGTGGAATAACGATTTCAAAAACCGCATTCCCAAGGGACGAATTCCATGGGCATGTGCCAAGTGTCGAAATGAGAGCAAAACCGTCTCAGGAAGAGACGGTTTCAACATCAATAATCACCTCCTTGAAGGGCGTTTTCCTAGTCAATGTTGCTCTGAAAAAGGTCTAAAAAAGGTGTGTGAAATCGTTTCATGGGGAGACAGTTTTTATGGCCAAAACCACCACCTCTAGCTGCGATTTCATATAACAGCCTCTTCAAACTCTGATTTTTACATCAATCATGTTTGCATATGTAAAATTTAAAATTATTTATGTCATTTCTTTCACTCCTTAAACAATGTTGGCAAAGAAATTTGTAAACGAAACAGGTGTTACTACAGAAGTATCTGTAAAATTTAAAATTATTTATTTCATTTTTTTACTCCAGCTCTTGAACTCTTAAACAATGTTGGCAAAGTTATGTGTAATGTTCCATTCGCTGATTGATCTTTCAAACGATAAAGATGACTTTGCTCTATTCTTGCTCATGCTTTTTCGCCTTTTCTCCCTTGTTTCATTCCATTTTATTTATGAAAAATATAACATCAAACACAGTAACTGCTAAGTTTGTGTGAAGATTACTTTCCAGTCGAAGTGACATCTGATGCAAGAAAATTGTGTACTCAAAAATATCAGACTTCAAAATTCACACAAATCATGTCTTTAGATCTAAAAAACATCCAATTGATATACAGAAATTGAAGAAAAACTGGTTACGGAATACAGGACAGGAGATGGCGTGTTTTCATCACCAGAATAAGACTACACACGCAAAACAAGGATTGAAGAACAATGGGACCAAAAAATGTAAAAAAAAAAAACAAATGGACCATACTCTGCTGCTAAGGAAAACGGAAACCCACTCAAAGTTCCTTTCAAGTAAAAATGGCTCTTTTGAAGTAAAAATCACATGGTGAAGTTGAAGAGGAAGGAGAGGATTTAAGTGATTTTTTGAACCTAAAATCGCATGGTGAAGAGGCGATTTTCACTGCACCCTGAAGCGTGACAGGCCTGTCGGAAGTGACCCATAAATCGCCGCTTAGACCTACGGTTTCCTGCAAAACTATCTCCTCCTCATACGGTTTCCAGAAACTGCCTCTTTATCCTGCAGTTTACAAACACTGACTTGACGTTTTTAACCCGAGACCATCAAACTTTTTTAATTCTATCATATCTTTCAATTTTTTTTCAAATAGACACTAATTTGGCCAAAAACCCAACCCTCTTTTGCTCTAACATATTCTTTGACATTCATGGAGCTTTCTCATCTAACATTCCGCCTCTTTCTTATGTAAAGCTTCATTACCTTCTAGCCCTTTCTCCCTCTAGCTTTTAATATTGTTTAAAATGGTCATCCTCATAGAGCTGGATAGCGATGACAAGGGTGAATCTCGTAGGGATAGTCTAGGGTCACTATCCCTATCACTATCTAGGGTACCCAACCCTGTAGCCTAGGTTCCGTAGGACCATTTTGATTGTGTAGCGTCTAATGGTGTCTATATCCAATATTTATCTACAAGGGATCTAGTGGAGAGTACCCAAATACTCATAGAGGAGATAGGTCATTCTAACTCGTTTGTGGTTAGCTCTGATAAGGTTGACGGTCTGCGAAGGACTTATATATTGTTTTTCCCTTAAGTGATTTAGGACATAAGACGATGTTTGTCAATGCTTCTATACATTCATCATAGGAAGAATACAGAGACGTATGAGGAGATGTTAATGCTAATGTTAGGGTTGTAGGGGTACTAAATTGAGCACTAATGAAGTAATTTACCCTGACATAGATTAGGAGAAGTGGATACATGAGGATCCTTACTTTTGGGTGAATTTAAGAGTATAAGGAAATTCCCTCTCTTTTTGACCTTGATACCCACTGGTCATACCTCAAGAGCAACCGTTTCATTGTCCACTCTCTGGAAAAGCACTTTTCAATTGTTGTTGCCCATGATGAACCGTGGATTTACGATTCCTGTGATGCCATAAACTTTGTTATGTACATGTTATATTTGAATCCCTTTAAGGTTAAGGTGCCTTTTAATTCATTTGAGATCGAGGTCCTAAACTTTTTGAAGATCACCCTAAGCCAACTGACCCTGAAAGCCTAGGCTAACGTCAGGTCGTTCGAGATAATCGCTTGCTACTATGGTTTTGTAGCTACCATTGCCCCTTTCTTTAACATCTTTCAAGTCTTTCAAAATCTCGAGCCTAAGAGCGGCCTTGAGCCTTCAGAACCCATTAGAACTATCTAATATTTATAGGATATATCGATTCTGCCAAAACCTTCTCCCAAAACTACAAAAATTATTTTGTGCTCATTATGATGACGCCAATGGACCCATTTTCAAGATAACTAGGAGTCATGAGCATTAGTTGTTGAATGCCAATGCCTATTATGTGGGTGAAAGTCAACTTTGCCAAGAATCCCAAAATGTTAGGGACAACCTGCTGGAAGCTATAGGAAAGGGGAAAGATAGAAAGTCCTTCCAATGTCAAAAGATCATTGACTCCATCGTTTACGAGTTAAATGCCTACCTGGGTATAGCCCCTCTCTCCTCTCCCTTTTATTTTCTACCTACTATATTTTAGTGCATTTATGCATGTCTTACTTATTCTACGTTTTTTTGAGAAAAGAATATGTTGGTAGCTTTTAAAGCAATGATGGAAAAGAGACGTTATAGAGGAAACCAAGATTACGATGTCGACAATAAGAATAATGTTGTGCCAGATACTTCAAACAAGGCCTTGACAGTTAACATCCAGGTTGTTAACATTTCTATTTATCAGCAACCTCCAATAAATAAGGAGAAGGCTAAGAGAGAGACAACAGATGATGGCGGTCCGATACTGTTAAGAAAATCAGCGTGTTGCGGAAGCACTGGATCAAATCAATTGGAGATAAAGAGAAGAAAGTATAAGGGCAAGAAAATAAACACACAATATTTCTGTGGAAAACCTCCAAGACTGGAGAAAAAGAACACTGATGATCACGAGCAAAACAGTTCCACTATGTAAGAAGGAGAGTACAAAAAGTTCTCAAAAAGAAAAGAGAACAAAGAGACAATAGCCCTATAAGTCACAGGGACAAAAATAAAATTATCTCTCAAATTTTCTGACTAGAGTACTCTCTTAGGTGAAACTAAAAATATATACTCGTTACTAAAAATTCTCTCAGGATTACACTAGGAGAGAACTTGACCATGATTGCAAATATGGTACCTTGAATCCTTTTATAGGCAATTCTAAGGAATATAATAATATTTCCTTAACCAGAAGACAAACCAAATTGAATTGGTTTTGTGAAGAAGTAAAATTCAATTTGAATTTATATTTGAAGAAGCAGAATTCAAATTGAATTTGTATTCTGAAGAAGTAGAATTCAAATTGAATTTGTATTGTGAAGAAGTAGAATTCAAATTGAATTTGTATTCTGAAGAAGTAGAATTCAATTTAAATTGTTATTCTAAAGAAGTAAAAACCAAATTGGATTGGTATTATGAAGAAACAAAATTCAATTTGAATTGCTCATGGTAAATGAAGTACCACATTAACAAAATTTGAAACATGTATTTAACAATCTCCACCTTGGATCAAATTTGATAAATTGCTCATTGTCAAATAAAGCCCAAAGGGGCATTCAAGTGCTGTGTAGACCAACCAAGTCCAAACAATGTTGGAACTTGGTATTAGGAAGTGGCTTAGTAAGCATATCTGCTGGATTATTAGAAGTATGAATCTTCTGCACCATAATTTCACCAATTGTAACAATGTCTCAGATAAAGTGATGCTTTACATCAATGTGTTTGGTCTTGTCATGATAACGACTATTCTTGGTCAAATGAATAACACTTTGACTATCACAAAACACAGTGAAAATATCTTGTGTAAGACCAAGTTCATTGACCAAACCACAAATCCAAAGAGCCTCTTTCACACCCTCTGTGGCTGAAATATATTCTGCTTCAGTTATAGATAATGTAGCAATAAATTGAAGTGAAGCTTTCCAACTGATAGTAGAGTTACAAAGAGTGAAGATGTAACCAGAAAGAGATCTTCTTCTATCAAGATCACCACCATAATCCGAGTCAACAAAACCTGCAACATCATTAGTTGTAGCTTTGCTTCTGTCAAATACCAAGCCAATATCAGAAATACCTTTTAGATACCAAAAAATCCATTTCACAGCATTCCAATGATCCTTTCCAGGATTATGCATGTATCGACTCACCATGCTGACAGCATATGCTAAATCTGGTCTAGTGCATACCATAGCATACATTAAACTGCCAACTGCACTAGCATAAGGAACGTGTGACATACGCTCTATTTCTTCTTTAGTTTGTAGGCATAAGTTTGAAGATAACTTGAAATGTGTAGAAAGTGGAGTAGAAACAGATTTATAGGTTTTCATATTAAATCTGTCAAGCAATCTCTCAACGTATTTCTGTTGAGATAAGAACAATTTACTAGCTTGACGATCCCTGTGAATCTCCATGCCAAGAATTTTCTTAGCTGCACCTAATTCCTTCATCTCAAACTCATTATTGAGTTGAGCTTTTAATTTCCTGATCAGAGACTTGTTACGTGATGCAATCAACATATCATCAACATAAAGTATTAAGTAAATGAAAGTTCCATCAGGAAATTGTTGGAAATAAATACAGTTATCATATTGACTCCTTGAATATCCTTGCCCAATCATAAAGGAGTCAAACCTTTTGTACCACTGTCTAGGAGCTTGCTTGAGACCATATAAAGATTTTATCAAACGACAAACAAGATGCTCTTTACCAGGAACAATAAATCCTTCTGGCTGATCCATATAGATTTCTTCTTCTAGCTCTCCATGTTGAAAAGCTGTTTTAACATCAAGTTGCTCCAATTCCAGATCAAATAAAGCAACAAAAGCAAGCAAGATACGGATTGAGGTATGACGAACAACTGATGAGAAAATCTCATTAAAGTCAATACCTTCCTTTTGGTGAAAGCCTTTGACGACTAATCTTGCCTTCCATCTAGGATCTTCAACCCCGGGAATACCATCTTTCTTCTTGTAAACCCATTTACATTGAAACGGTCGTTTGCCTTTAGGGAGTTCTGTCAAACTCTATGTGTTATTCTTATGAAGACTTTCAATTTCTTCATTCATAGCTACAAGCCATTTTGAAGAATCTGCACAAGAAACAGCTTCAGGATAACTAGTAGGCTCAACGGCATCATTTACCTCTTGTGCAATAGACAATGCATAAGCAGTCAGATTATCATCAACAGTGTATCTGACTGGCCTTTTAATTTGTCTCCTTGGTCTGTCTCGAGCAATAGAATAATCCTCTTCCTGTGGCTGAATAGGAGAAGTGGTACGATCATCACCATGATCATTAATGTTAGACTCATTGGTAGAGGAAGATGAGACATCAATATTAGCAGATTTTAATTCTAACTCCACCTTCTCGCTAGTACCCTGTAGATTATTAGTACTAGAAGAAGAAATAGAAGATTGTTTTCCAGAAGATAATAATGCATCCTCATTATAAGTCACATCTCTACTGAGAATTAACTTTTGTGACTTAGGATCAGAACACCATAGACGATATCCTTTAGACTCAGATGCATGACCAAGAAATATGCACTTAATAGCTCTTGGAGCTAATTTGCCATCATTAACATGTGCATATGCATGACATCCAAAGATTCTTAAATTAGAATAATTAACAGGATTACCTGACCAAATTTCTTCTGTAATTTTAGAATCAAGTGAAGAGTGTGGAGAGCGATTAATCAAGTAACAAGCAGTAAATGTTGCCTCTGCCCATAATTCACGTCGATGCCATAACCCAGCATTTGAGAGCATACAACGAGCTCTCTCAAGGATAGTTCTGTTTAAACGTTCTGCAACATCATTATGCTGGGGTTTACTTGGAATGGTTTTATGTCTAGCAATACCATGATTTATGCAGAACTCATTAAAGTCACCTTTACAGAACTCTAATCCATTATCAGTTATGAGCTTCTTGACTTTCTTCCCTGTCTGAGTTTCAACAAGAGTTTTCCACTTCTTAAAAGTGGGAAAAGTTTCATTTTTATGTCTTAGAAAGTAGACCTAGACTTTACGAGAATAATCATCAATAATAGTCATCATATAACGTTTTCCTCTATAAGAAGGAACTTTGGAAGGTCCCCAAAGATCTGAATAAATGTAATCAAGAATACCTTTTGTTTGGTGAGTTACAGTAGAGAAGCTAACTCTTTTCTGCTTCCCAAAAACACAATATTCACAAAACTCCAACTTACCGATGCCTTGATTACCAAGAAGACCTTGCTTGCTCAGAAGGTGCTTGCCTTTTTTACTCATATGGCCCAGGCGCATGTGCCATAATTTGGTGACATCAATATCAGGCATAAAAGATGAAACAGCTGCTGAGCCTGTCACCACAGATCCTTGCAAGATATACAAACTACCAACACGGGTAGCTTTTAATAGAACAAGGGCACCTTTTGATACCTTTAGAACTCCACCTTCAGCTGAATACTTGCACCCAAGAGATTCTAGGGTGCCAAGAAAAATTAGATTCCACTTCAAGTCAGGAACAAAGCAAACTTTGGAAAGAGTCCTGACAATACCATCATGAGACTTGATCTGAATGGTACCTATTCCTGCAACCTTGCATTGGGTATCATTACCCATCAAGACAACACCACTATCAATAAGTTCAAGAGTGGTAAATAAGTCCCTATAAGGACACATATGGAAAGTACATCCAGAATCAAGAATCCATTCATATTTTCTCCTTTTATCAGAGGAAACAACAGATAACATAACATCACCATCAGAATCATTCTCAACATTAGCAGCTTCAGCTGGTTGTTTATCTTTTTCATGCTTTTCTTGTTTCTTTTTCAAGATAAAGCAATCAGAGATATCATGCCCATATTTCCTGCAATAGCGACAGGTTTTGTTGGATTTACGTCTTATGGATCTGGATATGCTTTTCTTATTACCGGTACTCCTTTTTTTCTTGAGTTCTACCCCTGACACTTAAACCTTCACCCTTGTCCTCAAAATGAATTTCAAGATCAAACTTTTCTTTGGACAATAAATTAGATTTAACATCTTCAAAGGATAAGGTATCGTCGTTACCATACAACATAATTTCTTTAAAATGTTTATAGGTAGAAGGTAGAGAGACGACCAACAGAATAACTTTATCTTCATCATCAATTTTTACATCAATATTTTCCAGATCCATAATAATAGAATTAAACTCATTAAGATGAGATTAAATAGAAGTACCTTCAACCATACGAATGGTATATAACCGTTCTTTGAGACGAAGCTTATTTGCGAGGCTTTTGGTCATGTATAAAGTCTCCAACTTCAACCACAAAGCCGCAACAGTGGTTTCATTGGCTACTTCACAAAGAACCTCCTTGGACAAGCAAAGTTGGATTGCTGAAAGTGCCTTTTCATCCAACTCATCCCATTGCTCATCAGTCATAGTAGATGGTCTTTTTGTTTTGCCATCTAAAGTTTTCCTTAATCCATTTTGAGTGAGAACAGCTTTCATTTGGACACGCCAAATAAAAAAACTAATCTTGCCATCAAACTTCTCAATGTCAAATTTAGTGACGGTAGACATATTGAACCTCCAATCGAACAAGCAGCTCTGATACCACTTGTTAAGAAAATCAGCGTGTTGCGGAAGCACTGGATCAAATCAATTGGAGATAAAAAGAAGCAAGTATAAGGGCAAGAAAATAAACACACAATATTTCCGTGGAAAACCTCCAAGACTGGAGAAAAAGAACACTGGTGATCATGAGAAAAACAGTTCCACTATGTAAGAAGGAGAGTACAAGAAGTTCTCAAAAAGAAAAGAGAACAAAGAGACAATAGCCCTATATGTCACAGGGACAAAAATAAAATTATCTCTCAAATTTTCTGACTAGAGTACTCTCTTAGGTGAAACTAAAAATATATACTCGCTACTAAAAATTCTCTCAGGATTACACTAGGAGCGAACTTGACCATGATTGCAAATGTGGTACCTTGAATCCTTTTATAGGCAATTCTAAGGAATATAATAATATTTCCTTAACCAGAAGACAAAACCAAATTGAATTGGTTTTGTGAAGAAGTAAAATTCAATTTGAATTTGTATTTGAAGAAGCAGAATTCAAATTGAATTTGTATTCTGAAGAAGTAGAATTCAAATTGAATTTGTATTGTGAAAAAGTAGAATTCAAATTGAATTTGTATTTTGAAGAAGTAGAATTAATTTGAATTGCTATTCTAAAGAAGTAAAAACCAAATTGGATTGGTATTATAAAGAAACAATATTCAATTTGAATTGTTCATGGTAAATGAAGTACCACATTGACAAAATTTGAGACATGTATTTAATATGTACATAGGCCGAGTCTCCCCGATCCGTCTGTCGTTGATACTAGCAACCTTGCTGGTAACTCCGATACTACTAAGCGCCCATTCACCAATGTGACTTACCGTCCATGGTTTGGTGGCTCGTCCCATTCTATTCCTCTGCATAATAACCTTTTGATGGAACGGACTCAGTTGTTCTCCCCTTATATTAATCCTCTCTTTCGCCTTCGACGTAACCTACACTACAACATTTTGTAGTTTAGGCCACACCAATCGAACCCACGATTGGAAAAATGTGGCCTAAACAGCCCAAAGGCCACACTTTTATACCTTGTGGCTATTGTTAATTTACATTCTCAACTTTAAAAAACTTGACATAAAAGTGCGGCCTTTTGTGTAATAGGCCACAGTTTACAAACTGTTCTCTTATGTATATATAAAAGGCCACGGTTTTGTCATGACTTATTCCATAAAAGTCACACTTCCTAAACCGTGGGCATTGTCATAAAGGAAAACGTGTATTCCATAAAAGACCATATTTCCTAAACTGTGGGCACTGCTATAGAGGAAAACGTGGCATATTTCATAAAAAAACCACAGTGGAATGCTACGACAAAAAAAATATGATCTAAGAGCCCAAAATTTTTAACTTAAAAAATTAACCCCAACTACACACATCAACCTTTTCCCCCTAAATTAATTTTTTAACTAAAAAAAATTAAAGATAAGAAACAAAACTCTCTAGTAAACCCTTTTCCCTCTTCTCTCACGTACAGTTTCCCCCAAATCAGAAGGCCACTCGTCATCTCTATTCTCTCAAGCGCAAGATCAAAAAATTGAAAAAATCAGAAGGTCCCACCACTCTGTTCCCTCATTTCGTCGTCTATTCCCTTTTCTCACAAGGTGTAAGGATGCATAAGCCACAAATTATTTGATAGGTACGTCTATTCCCTTTTCTCAGGGTTTTTACAATTCACTGTCTCCATTTTCGTTTCTTGTTCTCTGTTTCTCGGGTATTGCTTTTTGTTGTCGATTTCCTTAGGTTAATGCTAACTGGTCTCGATTATGTGATAAATACCTTGTAGTGTGTAATGTTTAGGTAGGTTGTGGGCTCTTTTGATTTAATTCTCTTGCTGTGAATAATATACTTTATCATTTTAGTATAGTTTGACTTTTCTGAACTTAGACTTTTAAACTGTTAAATGGTTGATGATAAATTGTTTGGTGTGGTGAGTTTGGTGTGTTCTCCATGGAATGCGCTGTCTTCAGATGTGGCTTGTTAGAGAAGCCGTTGAAAATCGGTTCGGAGGTAGGAAAGATCATGTGCGGTTCTCCACACGTGAGTTCGGTGAACCTTCTTCTCTAGATTATTCTTTTTCGTTCTTGGCCCTCATCATGGTTTCATTTTGGCTTCTGTAATTTCTCTGGTATTAGTTTACTGCTAAGTGGATATATATTCAAGTTCTCTCATCTTTTCTTGTAGACATGCCAATTGATCACAAAACACTATTGAATACATTGAAATAACTCTTGCATATTTGGTTCTAGGAGCATATTGTCCCTTTTGATTATATTTGAACTTTCTCTAGATTCAAGTAATCAATGATAATTGATAAAGCAATAGGAAGTTCTGATTCTGATGTAATTTGAAGAGAATGCCAGTAGATTTAAGAAACCTTGTATACATGGGCTATACATTCCAAAGATATAAACTATGTTTTCACAATCTTTTTAATTTTATAATCTTTTGCATCCCTTTTAAATATTTATGAAAAAAGATAACGTTAAAATATGGTAGACCTTGTAAAATTATGGAACATTGAGGTTATGCCACATGCTGCTAGTAAGGTGAATTCGTAGATCAAACAACATTAATAGGGAACAACATTCAATGAGTATCTTGTATATTGTATTCCTTTCCAAATTATGGAATATTATTGTATGCATATTGACAAACTAAACTAGCGTTTGTACAATTATAGTATTACTAGCTTGTGTAAAATGGTTTTTCCATTTTTACTTTTTATAGGAAAATCAGACCAAAAGCTAACTTGGAGAGTGGTTTTTTGTCACACCAAAAACATTTAATATACTGCAAAATTAAGAAATCGGTATGTAACTCACCTTAATTAATTGTTTAAATTTTCATATTAATTTGATAATATTTATGTTTATAGTATTTCAATGTCCCTAAACCCAATGTCCTACCCCAAAACCCATTGTGTCCATTGTGTCCATCCATGCTAATTCATGACTTCCTCTAAGAAAATGAACAAGTTGGTGAAGATCACGACCTAGGAGAAGAAAGTGTTAGTGAGATTGAATGGAGAATGGAGGGAGAAACAAATGCACAAGCACAAGAGGAACATGGTGAAGAAAACAATGATGCAGTTGAAGGTAATTTTTTACATTCACAATTACTAGCAATTCGTAATTGTGTAGTGATAGATCGTAGAATGGTTGGTTATGTCTTTTGTGGGGATAGGATGTGTATGTGCCTAGTTGCAGTTGTAGTTGCAGGGGTATATTGATTAGGTGTTCTGTTTATGCAAGAATAAGCTTGTGTGTTCTGTTTATGCAAGACTCATGACAACATTACTTATATCCTATTTTGATACTTGTTGTAAGTAAAAGAGACTCATTTTACATTTACTTACAAAGTTAACTAAAAATTATTATTTGTATTAACATTATCAAATATTAATGTATTTAGTTAATATACCCTAAAAAATATATTTTAGAGCATATATTTAATACATTGATCATCTGAATTCTTAAGAAAAAAGCAATAGATCCCTCAGGCTTAAGCCTTAGATCCTAGAGAGCGGGTCATCAAGCTAAACCTGCAAAGGTTTCCTCCACCCAATTAATTTCTATCTTTAGTTAGATATTTAAGGAAGATGTATTTATCTAACTTATTAAATCCTGTGTATGATAAAAGTCCGAAGCCACGAAAGGAATTGGGCTTACAAGGATAAATTCAATTGAAAAAAAAAAGTTATTTAATTCACCAAAAACAAATCACCAAAGCGAAAACAAGTTATTCAAGCAATATGGTAGATAAGCCAATAAAAATGGAGGAATGGGTATACTTGCTTAGTGAGAATATAAGCTCAGGGACTGGGTATACCTGGTTTTTAAGTGGAGTTGATTAGGTGTATAGTTATTGCCAAAAAAAAAGTTAGGTGTATAATATTTATTTTAATGTACATTTTCTTTTAGGGTGGTATTTGTGAGTACAAAGTTGGGAGTGTTGTAAGTCTATCCATGTTATCTCTAATGTTTTAAAAATGATTTATGATTTATATGAAATCAAAAATATAAAATTGGTATTAAAAATAAGAAGTGAGACATCAAGATCACTTTATAAAGTAACTGAATGCATAAAAGAAATTGAAATTTTTATTTTCTTATATGTATAGATTGCATGTTTATATGAAGCGGAAGTTTTATTTTAATGAACCTATATTTACTATCATTTTATTATATAACGTTCTCATTGCTGAAAAATTATTAAATAAAACTTATATCTTCTAGTTAGAAGAAACTAGTAATATGATGAAGATATTACCCAATACCCATTACTCAAATACATGAAGAAACAATGTTCGAGAACTTTTACATTGATTAGTGAGTTAAAAATAATTGAACGTTTTTAGTTTCAATGTTTTTAATTTGAACGTGGCAGAAACTAAATGGTGTAAATAAAATTAATAATGTTCTCTCTGTTGCTTACTTTTTTGGGTATGAAATGTGTCAAAATCGGCACTGAATTCTATTAGATAAAGACAAATTAAAGAGTTGGAACTTACAGGATGTTATGGAAATGTGGAAATGCATACATACATAATTATTTGGTGTCAATATGGAAAGGTTGTGTTGTTGAATGCTATACTGCATAATGATGCAACATTATATTTATTGTGCAGCGTTATGTCAACATTATGTTTTGAACAGGGTCCTGCATAATTTTCTTTTGCCTTTATTCTTTTTCTTTTTGTGAATTCATGGCCTTTTATTTGAAGGGAAAATCATTGCTTGAGTTTCATACTTTCTATTGAACATTTTGTTTTATCCATTTTTGTGTCAAATGTTAAATGTTTGTATCATAATGCTGTTGAATGTTTTATCTCACATTCCTCGTCAACTACAGGTTTTGTTTTTTCTGGTTACAAGTTTTATTTTGTTTGGTTATAGGTTCATTTCATCTTCTTAGTTGTGCATTTGGTTATAGGTTCATTTCATTTTCTTGGTTGTGCATTTTTTCCTTAGGCATTTTCTTAATGGTCCTATGTATCTTGTTTTCTTCATTGCAGCATGAAGAGGAAGAACATATTGCTTAAGATGTTGAAGATGACGAACAAGAATGATGATGTGTTTGATATGTTTGGAAATAAACACCACACATTTAAATTTAGTTTTTGTAAGACATTATTAGTCTTGAGCTTATAAGTAAACCTTAAATTTTGTATTTTCAACAGTATGTGTTTTTATTATTTTAGAATTCTGTTAGGTTCTGAATTTTAGAATTCGTTATGTAGGTTTTGAAAACACAATGTTTGATTATTGTGGGTATCAGTTAAAATTATATGTTTATATATTATTGGGTTCATATATGATATTTCGTGAACATTTTTATAGCTTGGAGGAATTTTGTATACAAACAAAAGCATCAACATTGCATATTTAAATTTAAAAATATTTGGAGAACATGGCCCAAAATACCATGAGGAACACAAAATGTGGCCTCAAATAAAGCTGAAAATATGCATTTGTGTTTTTTGGCAAGGAAATTACACATGTGCATTCCATAGTAAGGAATATATGCATACTGGGTTGATGGAACACAAAGGTAACATTTAGCCACGGTTTTAAAATTATGGTTTAAGATAGTTTATAAAATTCTGGTCTTTAATGTGTAAGACCACAGTTGTTAACCATGGCCTAAAAGTTGACTTATAAACTGTGGCTTTACATTGTCTAAAAAACTGTGGCCTTTTGTACCCTAAGGCCACAGTTTTAGAATTGTAGCTTAAGATCAGTTTATAAAATCGTGACCTTTAATGTGTAAGACCACAATTTCAAAATCGTAGCCTAAAAGTAGAGTTGCAAACCGTGGCCTAAGATAGTCTCAGAAAACCGTGGTCTTTTGTGTTTCCTAAGGCAACGGTTTTGTGAAATATGTGGCCTTAGGCAAAAAACCGCGACTTTTTCTTTTAGACCACGACCACCTAGACCATGCCATCAAAACTGTGGGTAAACCGTGGCCTAAACTTAACACCACAGTTTTTTCACTTTAGGCCGCACTTTTTAGTCGCGGTCTAAGCTATAAAATGTTGTAGTGCTACCAGAGGCTGACGAGGTGGCTACGCGGATGCCTGCATGCACCATGCATACTAGAAATACTGTATTTCTATCAAGCTGCATAATGCCATACAGGAAAAGGCCGACCTCAAAAAGAAATACGATGAAGTCAATGTCTAGGTGGGTACTACATCGGACAAAATACAACAACTTGAAGATACTCTCGCAGCGGCCTTGAGAGCCAATAAGGAGCTTCGTTATGTGAAGGAAATGACGGAGAATTTGGTGGATGTGACAAGGAAAGAGTTGGGGGAGATGAAGGGATCATCTCCGACGTCAAGAAAAAGAACACAGATATATGGGCATTAAGCTTGAAAAATTAAATGCCTATCTGACGTTGCTGGAACTCGAGAAAACCAAGGGAACAATGGTGGGAGGAGTACTGTGACATTGTCAATGCCGCTTTCAGCAATTACATCCGTCAAATCCCTCATCACAATCCTGGGATAAACCTCAACCATAGAGAAATAGGTGTTTATCACTGCTTTGTTGATAAGGAACTTTTTTTGGCATGTGATTATGACACTGAGCAGTGGGGGCCTGCCAACCCTGATGAGTTCTTCAAGTTAATGCCATTGCCAAAATGAGAGGATGACAACTTTTGCGGATGCACATCCCCTCAACGTGTTGAATTGGTAGACCATGATGATGTCTGTGATGGCTATTCAACTTGTAATTTTTGTTTTTGTTCAAATATTTGATGTTTTAAATGAAATCTCTGATGTTGGATAAGTATCATCAGGTTGGGTTGAATTACCATTGATATTATATATGTGTTGGGTTAAACTCTGCGAACAAGTTAATCATTGTTTAGAAGAGCTTAACTTTGATACCCAGTGATATTTTGAATTAATTGTTGTTGAACAAGTAAATCGTAGTTGCTAAGAATCAAACTTAACTATGACGTTGAATATATGTGTTGAGTTACACTATTAGAAATACTATTTTAACTATAATAATTTAACCACTGAACCTAGAAATTGTCTGCCAATAGGTCATCTGCGATGCACATTAGCAACAAAATGAGATCTAATCACTGCAATTTATTAATGACCCTAATCACTGCCAAAAGAAAAAGTGTTGTAGTCATAGTATTAGCCATTGTCACTACATAATGAAACTTATGTCATTGTTGAAATCGCTACTATATTTATTTATGTATTTTTAAAAATTAATTTTAAATAAAAGAAAAATTTGTAGTGACTAGCTTAACAACTGTCGTTACATAATGGGACTCATGTTGCCATCGCCAACATCACTATTGTAAGAACATAAGTTTTTGACCCTTAGTTTCACACCCCACAATAATTTTTATAATGTAAGAGCACAAATAAATGGATAAAAAAATAGAACGTGCACCAACATTATTATCTTTCTTATCAACGTAGCTAAATATCATTAACCTGTGATATATACAAGACTTGGGGATTTCAAATTTCTTAAGTTTAACATGCACTTGCTCCTCCTCCTGCACCACCTCCAGCAGCTGTAGTTCCCCCAATAATCCCAGTCATCGTTGCATCGTGAACATGTTGCTGATGGACAAAATTGTGATGGTCGTGGTGGTGCGCAAAATTGTGGTGTGCACCACCGCCACTTCCCAACGTTGATCTGACTCCAGCCATTCGGCACAATAAAGTCAATATCGCAACTAGGGCGATTATACTCACAGCTCCAATGATGAATATTACGAATGGTTCCATCTCGCGTATAGCAACACAAACTGCATGCCCATTAAATCCTGCATCTTATCATTTTTATAGTACAATCTTTTGTCTATAATTATGTTTACTTTTCTTCACTAGAAGCTGCTTGGCAGGTTACGGTTATCTGTTGTGCAAGGCATGTAACCACAATCCGATTTGAAGAATACCATCAATGTTGACCAAGACTCGGTCTTCAGAGAATATTTCCTATAAGCCGAGTCTATATTTTATATTTGACATGATTTGTATGTAAACGCCGTGAGACCACACGGCTCATAATGTCATTTTATATATGGTCCCCTGCATGCTTTCACACTCCATGTTCGTTTGGGGCACGATTCTAAGCTACTAATGTTGTACAAGGATAAATATATATAACATGTTTTTATATATATACAACAATGAGAGTGGTAAAATCTGGAGATTGAATCTAAAAGTTCAAGATAATTACCTAAATTTTTATAGGATATGATTGTTTAGATAAATGTCTTAAACAAGAAAAATTTTACGCTAAATATAAGAGAAGATTTAACTAATACTACCTCATGCAATATTTATATAAGTAAATTTTAATAAAAAAATGTATAAAGAAAATTATGTTTTTATAATATTTATTAAATGTTTATTTATTAAATATATCTTTTTATATATATATATATATATATATATATATATATATATATTCTTAAGACAACTAATAATTTATGTAATAAATGATATTAATAATATTTTAGGACATTACATCAAATATTTATTTGATAATATTAATATAAATAATTACCTTCACTTATTATTCCAATTATTATTCATGATGTGTAAAAAAAGTTATTTTTTTTAAAAAATATTTATAACCAGAAATAGTACCAATGATTTTTTCGTTTAAGAGAGTTGACAAGAGATTTATAAATCATTTTTATAAGTTCAACTGCCTATTTGTTGGGACAAAATTAAAGTGCGTAGATTATCATTGAATGCCTGCTAAATCAATTGGTATAAAGTTAATTTTTTTTAACAAGTTGGAACTTGAGTCTTGGATAACAATTTTTTTTAACAATTGGTATAGATTCGGTAGAAAGAGACCACTATTTTTCTTCATTCACTAACACACTAAATTTAATATATAGTTGTTAATTAGGATAACTTTGTTCGCATATTCTTTAACTAAAAAAAATTGTTAGTATAGCTAAGTAATTTAGAGTTATATTAATAGTATATAATGTATTATACTAACAAATAATATTTTTTATACTAATATTGTATTAAATATAAGTACAATACATTGTGGTATTAATTTTTGTAACTTTAAGGCTATGCTAATAAATACTTTTTTATAACTTTTTAAATTTTGTATATTAGTAAATGATAATATTTTATAGTAAACTAAAAAAGAATTTAATTATTTGTAATGGCCTCATCCAATTTGAGTTAGATCAATAAGGGATGTCAAATTTAGAAAAATTATTATGTATAACTTGTTGGGTTTAATTAAGTTAGATCAACAGTGGTTAACCCAACTTCTTTTAATTAGGTTATTTCTTCTTAAAAACGGGAAATTAAACGGCAAATAATTAACTGAAAAAATCTTTAAAGTTATTTTTAATGAACAAATTTAAAATCTAATTAGAGAATCAAACTAAGGAGAAGACAAGTTGAAAAGATGTTCAAGCAATATTTAAAAGTTAGCTCTTTCAAATTCCTTAGCAACATCCCGTAATTAATTTCCCTTTTAAACTAAAATTATATTTTAATATCATGTATTTAATTTATTTTAAACTGTATTTGACTGTTAAATTCATCTCTAATTAAAAAAGTTATTTAACGTTAGTCCATGTTTTCAAAGAAGCAAAGCTTATACTATATAGATATATATAATAATTAGTTTTAAACCTAATACCATTTGTTTTAACCGTTAGAACCAAGTTTTTTTATTTGTTTTTCAGACTTTGAGTGTGTTTCTATTTTATGTTAGATCTTTAACGTGACAGTCTCATATATAATGTCACTAAATTTGTGTATGTAACACAATCAAAGTCTATTATGCGTAGAATAAAAAATGAAAGGAAGAAGACTAAAATTGAACAATATTTCTTGTTATTTTTCTAGTGCATTCTAAAGTGCACTTGGTAAAATCGGGTGCATCATGCACGTTTCAAATATTACCTACTATTGTAGGTTACTTTGAATATTTCTCATTGCACCTATATTTTTTCTTTATGTATGGCTCCTCTCCTATTTTTTTCTTTGTGAAAATAACTCTTGTACCCTCCTTTAAAAAGCGTTGTACCCAGATCATCAACTCAGCTCCTCTCCTTTCATTTTATTCTTACCCAAGACATAAGAATACAAATACATCTCAAGTCCTCAAAGAAATTACTACTTCCAAAATGAATAAGGCATATTGGTTCTGTACCCTTGGACAACAACCTTGGGAGCAACAAGGTTCACATGCCTAACACTAGCAATAACCTCAACCTCATGAGTGAAGCTAGCATCATCAGCAGCAGAGCAATTCTTGAACCTCTTCAATGCAACCTCATTCTCATCAAGGAGAAACCCTTTATACACATTCCCATAACCCCCTCTCCCAATAATGTTATCCCTTGAGAAATTCTTAGTCAGTTTCTTAACATCCTCAATAGTGAACCTCATCAAAGTAGTACTCTGCTCCATAGAATCCAACCCAGAAACTAAACCCATCTTAGGATTATTAACATCTTTACTCGTTACCTTGTCATTCAACTTCCAATGTGCCCAGCACCCAACCACAAGCAACGACAAGGCCAAAACAAAAACGACAGAAACAACAACAATAACCTTTTCTTAGTAGAAGAAGAACCCCCAGAAGAAAAATCAAGGGAAAACAAGCACTTTGCGGTGTTGGGGTCAAAGGGACCAAGGTAATTGGAAAAAGCAGCAGTGTAAATTGAAAGGTGACTAGTGCAATCAGAGAGGTTCCAAGTGGATGTTCCCAAATAAGACAAAGTGGTGTAGAGTGCACAGGGAGAATTATTCTCGAGGGATTGGTTACACTTGGAGACCATGTTCTGAATCGCAGGTTATTGAACCAAGGTTTTGAATTGTTCCCTGGTGGTGACGTTGGAGCAACCTTAGGAGATCTAATTGGTTTCGAACCCACACGAGGAGCGAATATCGAAGGAGGGTTCGAAGAGGTTAACGTAGAATTGGAAGTCTTGCCAGCATGTGTCGGAGGTATAGACCGGAGGAATGAAGAAGCTGGTGTGGTTGAGGTAATCGGACTGAACAAGGCCGAGGGATTGGTCGATGCACTAGCATCGCGTGTCGCCACTGCCAGTATCAAAGGAGTCGAAGAACGGATAAGGCCCATTTTTTGTTTTAAACCATATGTGAATTAACCTGACGAACTTATACCAGTACAATTCATTTTAACTTGTTTTGTGTTCTTATTTCAATAAATATTTTGAGGACATGCATTTAGGAGAAACTAAATGCTTATATCAGAAAAAAAAACTCCTTTAAAGTGAAGAAGAGATAGATACACTTAAAAAATAATAGAATATTTTCATAATCAATGGCTAAAAGAGCAATGGAAAAAAGAGATTAAACTCACTCTAGAGAAAACGCTCTCAATGTATATAAAAATTCACACTTGATTAAAATGATTACACTTAAGAGCTATTTATAGCCAACGTTACACAACTAAAAATAATTTATCAAAGGAGATATTATTTGCTAACTAGAGAATTAGCTGAGTTATTTAGAAAAAGAATGGTTTGAAATGCTTATATGATGGAGTGCTTGAAACTTGTGGAAACATCTAGACAACTATTGCTCATTCTGAACCATTCTCCTGGGTTGGAGGAGACTCATCCTCAAGTCTTAAATTTCTTCTTCATAGTATGGAGAAAGATTAGCAACATCAAAAGTAGCAAATATGTCGTAGGATCTTGATTATTATATCTTGCATGCATTTTCATTGATCTTTTGTAAAACCTTGAAAGGTCAATCGACTCTTGGAGATAACTTAGCGTTGGGTTGTTTTGAAAATTTTTCCTTTCGTAAATGTATCCAAACTAAATCTCCTTTTTTGAACACATATTGCCTACGATGTTTGTCTCTCTAAGCCTTATATTTGGAATTTTCCTTCTCAATTCTTGTTCAAACCTGTTCATGGAGCTTCTTGATTTATTTGGCTCTTTCATTAGCATCTACATTGTATAGTTCCTTAGTGGCAGAAAGAACTAGATCCAAGGGACTAAGTGGTCGTGCACCGTGAACTACTTCAAATGAACATTTCCCAATAGCTTGGTGGAATTATTATATATATGTGAACTCTACTTCAACTATAACTTGATCCCAATTCTAAAGATTCTTTCTAAAAAAACTCCGAAGTAGGTTTCTCAAGAGTCTATTAATTGCTTTAGTTTGTCCATTTGTCCGCGGATGACTAGCACTGCTAAATTGTAACTTAGTTTTCATTTTCTTACATAGAGTTCTCCATAAATGACTTTAAAACATGACATCATATCAAAAGTGATGGTTTTGGGAATGCCATGAAGATGAACAATTTCTTTATGTTGAGAATAAGTCTAGTTGAAAAAAAAAGTTAATAATATTCATGGACCAGCCCCCGACTACGTCATTATATCTAGTCCCTGAGATTTGTTAATAACATACATCAATGTACTGAAATTAAATGAAGTCTGCTAATGTGTGGTCCAACCTGTCTAACTAAGTGTTTCAGGAATTATATACTAAGTGCACAGGTTACAAGTAAAAGGGGAGTCCATAAAATCAAAAGTCTGATCAATCAAAAGTCAAAGTTTAGACTTTAACCAAAAAGTCTGGTTTAAGAATTCTCAATTAAATGAATCAACAGAATCAGACCTCAAACTTTTGAGCATCTAGAATTTTCAACATGAATGATACTCCAAAGTACAAATCACAACCTTCTAAAAACTCTTTGATGATGCATTGGAAATCAAGCCCTTATCAAGAAGAATGTGCTTATCATAAAAAAGGATAAGAGACAAATTAGCAGAGCAACCAATGCGGTTTCTGAGGAACTCAACATAACAACTCTGCACCCTCCAGAAAAGCTGAACCAAGTCAGTTTATGTGTCAGAACAAATAAGAAGAATTGCAGCATTAGTTTCTACGTACTTACAAGAAGAAAGAAAGCCAACAATAAGCTTTATTCACTGAAGATATCAAGGAACATCATATTCACGCAAGTGTTAAAGTTCCTTGCTACCAGAGTCTTTGACATCCCCTCAGATCATCAAAAGTTTGGTACTTGTGCTCAAAGTAAAACACCTTCAAAGGATTTCCAATGTTCATATTCCCTTTGATCATCAACAGTCATCTCAAGTAACCTATATATACTTAGAGAGATTCATTTTTGAAAAAACAGAGAAGCCTATCAAGAACACTCAGTTTTTATGATCAAATTTCTCTAATTTCTTCTTGACTTTTCAAAGACAAAGACCTTCTTTGTTGTTCTACTTCTAGCAGATCTTGGTCTCTTAACTTAGTGTATTTATTCTTTATTGTATATCCTTTATACACTAGGTTCTATAAGAAACCTTACACACCTACTTTCAAATCAGTTTGTGTAAAAGTATGGTGTGTTACCAACCTTAGTTTCAGTGGGAAATAGTTGTGGCCTAAAGAGGCTTTTAAAAGAATACTTGGGTGTAAGTCAGAAGTTGTTGGAGTCAAGAATACTTATGGCACGGGTGTAGTGTTGTTATTATAAAGGAGATTTTACAATAATGGAAATGACGTAGCTTCTATGTTGGAAGTGAACCAGTATAAATTCTTGGTGTTCTCTCCTCTTCTTTCTTTGCTTCTTTCAAAGTCTATTTTTATAAGTCTGATTACTTGTGCATTAAAGATTTAAATTTCTATAAAAAGAGTCTGAGACTTATTCAATCCCCTTCTATGTCTGACTCTGAACCATCACTTTGAAATACAAGTTTGTAATGGAACAACATCATTTGTCTTTTGATCAGGAAAAAAGTGAGCCATCTTCAAGAATCTATCTATAACTACCATTATAGAAATATTTTTGTCGCTGAGTTTGGGGTAGTCCAAGGACAAAATCCATGCTTACATCTTCCTAAGGTGCTTCTGGCATAGGTAAGAGCATGTATAATCCTGTGTTTTGACTTTTGGATTTGGCAAGATAACTGACTTGACATTGTTGGATATGTCGAATAACATCTCTTTCAAGCTTTGGCAAGTAGAAATTTTCCTTGATGAGCATAATTATCTTGTCTCTACCAAAATGACCTACTAATCCTCCGTCGTGGGCTTTCCAAATAATGGCATCTCTCAAAGAACAATGAGGAATGCATAAGACATCGTCTTGGAATAGAAATCCTTGTTGACGATGGAAATGCTGCAAAGGTTTGTTTTCAATTGACTTCCAAGCACTAATGAAATCATGAAAATCTTGATATAATTCTTTGGTAATTCAAATGCACTAACTTTTTTTGTAGTGTAGAAAGTAAAGTATGACAATGACTCCAAGCATCAGCAATAGTATTCTAAACTCCTGCTTTATGCTTGATGAAGAATAAATAAGCTTGCAAGAATTCAATCCAAGATGTATGTCGATAGTTGATCTTCTACTAGGAATTTAAATGTTTAAGAGCATGATCTAAGTACTAGATGAACTTGCTCAGTAGAAAGAACTAAGTCTAAAGGACTACTTCTCTTCTTGACTTTTCAAAGACCAAGACCTTCTTTGTTGTTCTATTTCTAGTAGATCTTGGTCTCTTAACTTAGTGTATTTATTCTTTATGTATATCCTTTATACACTAGGTTCTATAATAAACCTTACACACCTACTTTCAAATCAGTTTGTGTAAAAGTCTTGTGTGTTACCAACCTTAGTTTCAGTGGGAAATAGTTGTGGCCTAAAGAGGCTTTTGAAAGAATACTTGGGTGTATGTCAGAAGTTGTTGGAGTCAAGAATACTTTTGGTACGGGTGTAGTGTTGTTATTATAAAGGAGATTTTACAATAGTGGAAATGACGTAGCTTCTATGTTGGAAGTGAACCAGTATAAATTCTTGGTGTTCTCTCCTCTTCTTTCTTTGCTTCTTTCAAAGTCTATTTTTATAAGTCTGATTACTTGTGCATTAAAGATTTAAATTTCTGTAAAAAGAGTCTGAGACTTATTCAACCCCCTTCTACATCTTACTCTGAACCATCACTTTGAAATACAAATTTGTAATGGAACAACATCATTTGTCTTTTGATCAGGAAAAAAGTGAGCCATCTTCAAGAATCTATCTATAACTACCATTATAGAAATATTTTTGTCGCTGAGTTTGGGGTAGTCCAAGGACAAAATCCATGCTTACATCTTCCTAAGGTTCTTCTGGCATAGGTAAGGGCATGTATAATCCTGTGTTTTGACTTTTGGATTTGGCAAGATAACTGACTCAACATTGTTGGATATGTCGAATAACATCTCTTTCAATCTTTGGCAAGTAGAAATTTTCCTTGAATAGCATAATTATCTTGTCTCTACCAAAATGACTTACTAATCCTCTGTCGTGGGCTTCCCAAATAATGGCATCTCTCAAAGAACAACGAGGAATGCATAAGACATCGTCTTAGAATAGAAATCCTTGTTGACGATAGAAATGCTGCAAAGGTTTGTTTTCAATTGACTTCCAAGCACTAATGAAATCATGATCATCTTGATATAATTCTTGGGTAATTCAAATGCACTAACTTTTTTTGTAGTGTAGAAAGTAAAGTATGACAATGACTCAAAGCATCAGCAATAGTATTCTAAACTCCTGCTTTATGTTTGATGAAGAATAAATAAGCTTGCAAGAATTCAATCCAAGTTGTATGTTGATAGTTGATCTTCTACTAGGAATTTAAATGTTTAAGAGCATGATCTAAGTACTAGATGAACTTTTTAGGAAGAATATAATGACTCCAAGGTTGTAGCGCTTGCATTATAGCATAGATTTCTGTCATATGTGGAGTACTTAAGCTTGGCATCATTGAGCTTTTCACTAAAGAAAACTACAGGTCTTCCTTCCCGACTAAGTTCTGCACCAATACCAAGCTCAGAAGCATCACAATTAACTTCAAATACTTGGTCAAAATTTGGAAATGCAAGTATTAGGGCTTTAGTGAGGTGCTTTTTAAGGTCGTCAAAACTTCTCTAAGCTTATTTAGTCCATTAGAACTTGTCTCTTTTTATGTAGTTTGTAAGAGGGGTAGTAATAGAACTATAGTTTTTGATGAATCTTTGATAGAGTGATGCCAATACAGGGAAACTTCTCACATCATGGACTGATTTAGGTTTGGGCCAATTATTGATAACTTCCGGTTTACAAGGATTGAAATTGATACCTTAAGCAGTGATGATGTACCCTAGAAATGTCACCTTCTTGGTCAAGAAGGTACATTTCTTAAGGTTGGCATACAACTTTTGTTCTCAAAAGACTTTTAATACTTGGCAAATCTATTCTAAGTCTTCTTTTTTATCTTTGTTGTAGGTCAAAATATCATCAAAGTATACAACAACAAATTTACCAATGAAGAGGCAAAGTACCTGATTCATTAAGCCCATAAATGTGCTTGGGAAACTAATAGTCCAAAGGGCATCATAGCTCATTCATACAATCAATCTCTAGCTTGCATTCATTTCCTAGGTGGATTTGGATCTAATGGTAACCATTATGAAGATCAATATCTTTGAAAATATATTTCCTCTATGAAGCTGGTCTAACGGATTGTCAATTCATGGTATCTAGAATCGATACTTGATGGTGATTTTGTTAACCGTTCGACTATCAACCCATATGCTCCAACTTTTACCCTTCTATATGACTAGTATTAGAGGCACTACACAAGGGCCAATATTTTCTGATGTAGGAAACTTCTTGGAATTTGGATATTCACTCTTGAATCCTTCAAGATGTAGGCATTTCTCCTCCCAGTAATGAAATCAATTATGAATTTAAGAAGAAACTAGGTAAGGACAAGAGCTCCAATGAAAGAAATAGAAGAGGATTTGGTGGAAAAACCTAAGAGAAACTAGGAAAAGATACAAGGACCAAGAGAAATAGAAGGTGGAGAGGCAATATATGGTCAATAGTGATGCACTTTCAATGGGAAAGATAAGTCTTTGGTGAAGTTCACCACCTTTTGGAGAGGTTCCAAAGGATAACAACCAAGGAGAGAGAGCTAAGCACTCAAAGAGTTTTAAAAAGAGGATTTACACTCAATCTCACTAGAAAGCTATCAAATGAATCTTAGCTAATGAATTTACTTATATACTCCCTAGCAATTTGGCAATGACCATGGGTCTTGAAGTCTCTCTTTATCCCAATGCTAAATACCTACAAAAATGGCTCAAATACAAGCCTTAATCAAATAAGGATGATAGGTACAAGGCCCAATAGTAGTCCAAAGCTACTTGGTCATGCAAAGCTCAAACTGAAAAATAATTTCTAAACCCAATTAATTCCTAAAAAAATAAAAGCACTACTAAAATATTTTCAAGGTAAAGAGAAGGCCCATAGGAGGTCAAAATAAAGCTATAAGGTCCCTTACTTCAAGATAGTGCAAGAGAAGTAAGCAAGGTCCTTGAGCTTGGGCTCACCTAAGGAAGTGAGGAAGTTATCCAAAGTCTTTATGAGTGCCTCCTTATCTTTCTTGGCTCTTGACCAAGTCAAAGGGCCACTAAAGCTCTCCAAGACATCCTCTAGTCTTTATGTAGGCTCTAAGGCTTCTTTATGGGTGAGGTCATCACTTTCTTGGATCATACCTTTTTTAAGTAGCTCTTCAACTTGTCATTGAATATGAGCATGTTCATGTAGGCTCATTCTATAAGCGAGCTTATTTGGAACAACAACTCCTAGAATAATTCAATAGCATATGCTAGATTTCTCTCATGGGTGGCAAACTGAGAGGAATTTAATTAGGAACAACATTTGGAAAGTTAGACAACAACATGACAATTTTTGGTAGAAAGGTAGTTCCACATTTTTGTTCTATTAAAAGTATAAGAGTCATACCTTCTGCTTCATCTTTAGGCACCTTGAAATGATTCTTAGTGACCAAAGATACTAAAGGTGACATTTTCTTTTCACCATGGTTAAGTTCACTAGGTGGTAATGTACTAGTTTGACTTTTAATTCATGCTTGGTGAAAGAATAAGTGTTGGCATAACTGTCATATTTATAGTCATATTGTCATAGTCTTCCAATAAGAATATGGAAAACATCCATGGGAATGATGTCACACCAAACTTCATGGTGATACTTTTTCCCAATAGAGAATGATACAAGGCATTGTCTAGAGACCTTAGTGCCCTTTATTGAGTCATTACAACTTACATAGTGTGGATGTTATTGAGTAGGAAGGTTTAACTTAGCCACCATGTAATTGGAAACAACAAGAAAGGAAGGCACACATAAGAATGGAATAAAAAAATGTGACAAAACTTAGAGTGAAAGACAAATTAAAAACAAATGCAACAATAAAGTTGGCACACAAAAAGGCAAACTAGAAACTCTAGAATGCAAGCAAAACCATAATTTTTTGTAACAACTTTACAACTCTTTTTTGCTTTTCAAATACATATAATACAAGACAAATCAAACACTTTAGGTACCGCACTAAAAAAATATAAAGGTGCTGAAACTTTTTTATTGTTGGGGTACACACTTTTTTTTATAATTGTAAGGACCTTTTAAGCCTTTTCTGTGACATCCCGGCTTTGTTGAGGGCGAGGAGTGATCGTTGGTGCATGGGCAGGGACAAGGAGCGTCTCCTGGCAGGCTTCCAGCGGGGAATGTGACATCCCGGGCACTGTTGAGGGCGGGGAGTGATCGCCGGTGCATAGGCACGGACAATGAGCGGCTCCTGGCAGTGGGAGAGACACATGAACGAACCGAATACATACTAGAATGAGAGGGATCCAAATACTGTATAGGTATGGGACTATACAGGCGAGGATAGCTTAAAGGAATGAATTCGTACTACCTATACCAACAAATGCATTAGCCTTTTCGGTAGCCCATCACTTAAGGACTTCAAAGTTAAGCGTGCTTAACTTGGAGTAATTCTGGGATGGGTAACCTCCTGAGAAGTTCTCAGGAAATGTGTAAGTGAGGACAAAAGCATATTGGAAAGGTCTCGTGTTGGTCTGTGGGGAGAGTCGTTCATACCTAAAAAGCGGCCGAGGCGTTACATTTTCTTTTTTTTGAACTTTTTATACTTTTTTTACTTTTCTCTTGTTTTTGTTCTATTTTTACTATACCAAAATGAAAGAAAAAACAACCCCAAAGATGTCTTATAAAAGTGCACAAACATAACTATAATAAATGGCAACAAGTAGTGATTAAGCAAACATCTTCTTCCAATAATTAATAGGGATGGAAGGCATGGAAAATAAAATAAAATGAAATTATATGAGAAGAATTTCAGTATGCATAAGAGTACTTATAGTTGCTAGAAAATGAAAATAAAAACTAGATAAAAGCCTAGAAAGTACTAACAATCCTACAAGTTAATAAGCTTAAAAGTCCAACAAAAATGGAAGGACTTAAAACACACTTGGAGCTTGTAATATGCTTCAGAAATGTATTTAAAGTATATTAGAGTCTAGCCATAAACACAAGGCAAAATGCAACTGAACCTAGAAACACAAGGAATAAGCTCCAAAACTAAAAACTACAACAGTAAAGGCACTCTAAATTAAAACAACAAACACATGGCATACACTATGATATATACATGAATTAATACAGGTATAAAACTAGAAAATTAATTCTAAACACAAAAAGACAATGACAAAATGTTCCAAGCTAAGAAAACACACTAGAACACAACAATGTGCAAAGAAAGAGAGGTAACTTACATTAGAAGCAACCCCAACACATGAACAAAACTTACCAAAAATAAATCAGCAAATGGAACCAAACTTCTAGGTTATGTGCCACACTACGCTAGGAACATAATTTGTGAAGCAAGTTTACAAAATTCAAAGCCAAAAGGTGTAGATCTAAAATCTAAGATTTGACAATTTTGAGTTTTTCTTGGATTTTCACATATGATATGTCAAATGAAAACTAATGAAGAGGAGAATTAAGATATGGAACTACAATTTCAGAATATGATATAATATGAAGTAGATCTAAAAAAAGAAATTCAAGAGGAAAAGGATCAAAGATACCAATTGATGTAGGAAACCTCTTGGAGTTTGGATCTTCACTCTTGAATCCTTCAAGATTTATGCATTTCTCATCCAAGTAATGAAGTTAAAGCTAAATTTGGAAGGGAACTAGGTGAGGCTGAGACAATGGAAGAAATAGAAGAGGATTTCATGGAAAAACCTAAGAGAAACTATGAAAAAACGTAAGGACCAAGAGAAATAGAAGGTGGGGAGGCAAGATATGGTCAATGATGACATCACTCTCAATGAGAGAGATAAGTATTTGGTGAAGTTCACCATCTTTGGGAGAGGTTCCAAAAAATAAGAACCTGGGAGAGGTTTCAAAGGATAAGAACCAAGGAGAGAGAGCTACACATTCAAAGTGTAAATAAAAGGGTGACCAGTGCAATTAGAGAGGTTCCCAATAGAAGTTCCCAAATAAGGAAAAGTGGTGCAGAGTGCACAGAGAGAATCATTCTCGAGGGATTGGTTACACTTGGAGTCAATGTTCTAAATCGCGGGTTGTTCAGAATTATTGAGTAAGAAGGTTCAACTGATTCACCATGTAATTGGAAGAATTTTTCCATTATCTATTATAACATCACATACCTTACCTTGACATATGCAATGAGTATGGAAAATGTTATATCTTAGCCAAGGTCCTTCTTCATTAGTGTCACATGGAAACTTTGTTAGATCACTACTAATTCACCATGAACGGCTAGAATTCCTTTTTCGTTATACAAGGGTTCTCCTAGTTCTCCTTGTTCTTTTGATTCTTCTTTAGAGACTTCATATGCTTCACCTTCAATGATAATGATCACTTTTCTTTTTAGACATTCAGAGGCTATGGGTTCAAATCCTTGTAATCAGAAGCATTTCACTGGTGATTTAGATTGAGAAGAAAACTTTGGATTATTGGGCTTGTCTTCTTTTATGGGTTTGGAAATGAAGTTAATTGGATTTGAGGGTTGGGGTGGTTGAAAATTTTGGGTGGCGGTAGGATTTCAAGAAGAGGACAGTTGGGAATTCAGTCTTTTAGAAATTTGTGGTCTATTCGGATGGTCAATCTAATTATTTCATCCAAGGACCAATATTGTTGAAGTTGAACAAGTTTAGAAATGTTAGGGTTTAAGCCTCCAAGATATCAAGCTATGGTTAACTCTTCTCTTTCTTTAATGTTGCATTTTATTAGTAAATGTTCAAACTTCCTTATGTATTCTTCTATTGTCATAAATCCTTGACGAAGATTATTTAATAGAATGTAATATTAATTATCTTGATAATAATGGGTAGGAAGAAACTTAATTATAAGTTTATGTCACATTTTCTCCCAAGTCTTAATTTTGCTTTTATTGTCTTTTTCGATTGTTTTAAAGATTCTCCCACCAGGCTGATGCATAACTTCTCAACTTGATATTGTTCATCTGGAATATCCTTGAGATCAAATACTTGTTCAAGAGTTTGTAGTTAATCCATTAAATCGTCAGGTTGTAAACTTCTTTCCAATTTTGGATTTTTACCTTAAAACTATTAAAAACATATTGATTCTTTCGCCTCCCTAATGGACGACTGTGAGAAGATGAATCACTGTCATCAAAGTCATGTTGTAGATTTCCTCATTGGTTAAGTTGTGCTTGTTGTTCTTCCAAAATCTCTTGTAATCTTTGGACTTTTTGGCGCAAGTCATTAAACTCTATATTGAATATTTCTATGATGCCTTGGTGATATTTTTTAAAACGGGTTTAAAGGTTAAGGGGTAAGGTTGGGTGATAAGGGTAATTTGTTAAGTTTATGGTGAGAAGGTAAAATAGTAATCTAAGAAAGGCTTTGGGTGTAAAGGTAATTTTTAGTTTTGTTGGGTATAACAAGGATTTCAGGAAGTACAAAGGTCAAAAGCAATTTCATAAAAATATGGGACCAAGGTGTGGGTTAGGAAAGATGATGGGTCAAATAGTAATATGCTGGTATGATAGGGCCAAAATATAATTTCCAAACGTATGTGTGATGTGGCAATTTGGACATGTGGTAGGACGTAGTGGATGACATGTCAAAATTACACTTCAGAGAGATGATGTGGGAGATAAGTGGATAGGGTGAGACGTGTGTCGCGATATGGACGACAAGATAACGATTCCCACAAGCTTGGATTTTTGAAAATAAATTATAAAAAGTTGTCAAGTCGCTACCAAGATTTTGTTTTTATTATAAAAGGGTAAAATATTAGAAAAACACCCTGTAGAGCTCTAGGTTCAGGAGTTGGTTACGAATAGGGAAAATATTAACACCCTTATTCACTTATTCTAAAGAAACAGTACCTTAATTAAACTGTGTAATTATTTTTGAATAATTTGAAAGTGACCCAACAATAAATAAAATTATTTACGGAAAAGAGGCCCCGACAAGAATTGATCTTGCTCCTACGTATTTGTAAGTACAATAGGAAATCAAGGTTATGTAGTTCTTGTTAGAAAGTATTCTTATGATTTTATTTAATCAGTACCATGTATCTCATGACGTCGGTATGATTTTTAAAGCAATTTTTTTGGTGTAATATATCTCATGATATCGATAAAATTATTTATAATTTTTAGAGTAACTTTATTGATGTAACGTATCTCATGACCAATAAAGTTATTCACATAATTTTTAGACTAACTTTATTGATGTAATGTATCCTAATACCAATAGAGTTACCAATAAAGTTATTTATTAAATTTTTAGAGCAATTTTATTGATGCAATGTATCGCATGACATCAATAAAATTGTTTATAATTTTAGAACAACTTTATTGATTTAATGTATCTCACGCACCAATAAAGTTATTCATATAATTTTTAGAGCAACTTTATTGATGTAATGTATCTTAAGACAACTAATAAAGTTGTTTATATATGTTAAGAAAATGAACTTACAAGTTGTATATATAATCTAATTAAAACGTATGCTTTAAATAAATTTAAAGATGGTGTATACATATTTCAATCATAAATAAATAAATACATATAAAATGAATAACATAATAAATATCTAACTAATTAAAGCATAAAAAGGAAATAACAAAAAGATAAATATATCTAACATAAATAATAGAACAGATCCAAAAAATAAAAATAAATAAATAAATAAGAAAATAAGAAAATGTACCTTCTTTTTCGAACCAAAGGAAAATTTTAAAGCTAACCTCCGAATTTGGTGGCGTCTCTTATTTTTCTAAACTGAGACTTTTGTGGAAAACCAAATATTTTCTAATGTGGAAGATCAGTCAAAGCCGCAACCATAGAATATACTCAGAAATAAGTTATGTCCACGATTGCACCAGAAAGTATATATAATTTTTTGAGTGTTACAAGGTGTTACTTATATAGTAACTTGGCATGCAAGCTCTCATAAGAGTATTCAATGTGGGACTAAATAACACTAACAAATTTTAGAATTTAGTAACTTCTAATCTTAAAGCATTCGATGTGGGCCTAAATCTAGTCTATTTTTCTATTTGTTTTTTCCTTTTCTTTTTCTTTTTCCTTTCTTCTTTATTTTTTATTTTTCTATTATTTATTATTCTCCTTAAAAAAATTTGTTTAACAAAACACATGTTTTTAAGAGCCATTTAAACAAAAGATTTAAAACTTGTTACCTTTTTTATTTTTATTTTTATTTTTGAAATGACAACCAAGACGAAGTTGGGTAGCAACAACTTGCCTATATTTACTTATTAGTTACTACATTGTAGTAAGGCATAATTAAAGACTAAGCAAACCAATTTTGTTTGGGATCTCAAAAGCAAACACGAACACCGAATACTGGCAAGATTAACACATGACATATACGATAAAGAATTTTAACACATAAAGGTTGAAAAACATAACCAACGAGAAATTTAACACCGACGGTGGGAATGAGAAATTTAACATATACAACGAGGAATTTAACACATGGGACATGAAATTCAATGCATACAACAGGAACGATAGGGGCGGAAAATAAAACCATACAACACATACAGCAGGGAACACAACACATACGATAGGGAACACAACACGTACGACACATACGGTAGGGAACACAACACGTACGACACATACGGTAGGGAACACAATAGTATGACACATACGATAGGAAACATAACACGTACGAGAGAGAACACAACACATACGACACATAGGCAGGAAACCATAGGACATATATGGCGGAGACTTATCCCAGACAAAAACTTAACACAAGCGGAAATTTAACACAGTGACACATTTGTAGAAATTTAACACAGTGCAAAAGGGTAACACATTTGTAGAAATTTAACAAGATACAAAATTGAACACATTTGCATAAATTTAACATGGTGCGGAAACTTAACACATTTTCAGAAATTTAACACGGTGTGAAAACTTAACATATTTGTAGAAATTTAACATGGTGCGGAAACATAACACATTTGTAAAAATTTAACACGGTGCAGATAACTGGCCATGCATGGGTGTAAGAGATACTTTATGAAAATGACACTAGATGTCATGAAATGTTTAGGATTAACAAAAAAGTGTTCGAACTATTGTGCGCTGAGTTCGCAAACCAAGGTTTAAGAAGCTCTAAACACATGAGAGTGAATGAAATAGTTGCCACGTTCTTACATGCAATTGGCCATGGTGCGAGTAATAAAGTAATCCAGGAAGGTTCCAGCATTCTGGTGAAACTGTAAGGAGACATTTTCATCGTGTACTACGAGCTTGTCTGAACTTGTCAGTGGACCTTATAAAGCCTACTGATCCAACATTTGTACAAATGCCACATAAATTACGTGACGATAGTAGATATTGGCCGTATTTCAAGGATTGTATTGGGGCAATTGATGGGACTTATCCCATGTGTGGTTCCATCCTCAGATTCTATCAAATTTATTGGTAGGAAAGGTCACACCACACAGAACATGATGGTTATTTATGATTGGGATATGTGTTCCACATTTGTATTGCCAGGCTGGGAAGGATCTGCCCATGACGCACGCATATTCAGGGATACACTAACAAATACAACTTACAATTGTCCACATCCTCCCTCAAGTTTGGTTTCATACTCCTTCACCCTGTATATTTGTGAATGCATTAGCTTACCAACTCAATATACTAAATTGCATACTAATATTTTTTATTTTCTAGGTAAATATTACTTGGTGGACAGCAGGTATCCAACACCAATGGGATATTTAGGGTCATATAAAAGTGAAAGATATCATCTCCTTAACTTTAGGCATAATCGTAATTTTGGAAATCATAATGAAGTCTTCAATTATTTTCATTCAAGCTTGAGATGCACCATAGAAAGAACATTTAGGTGTGGAAGAATAGGTTTTCCATTTTGCATCATATGCCAAGTTTCAAGTATCAGACTCAAGTGCAGCTAGTATGTGCCACAATGGCAATCTACAACTTCATTTGGAGATGTGTTCAGCCTGATATTAAGTTTGAGAACATCTCTGACATTGATGAGAACAATGTGGATCATCCAAATCAAGCAGATTATACAACAAACAATGAAATTGACACAACATCCTCAATGAATAATGTTCATGACCCAATTAGGGATTGTGCTTGCTCAATTTACCAATTAGTATGTAATAATATAAATTGTTAATAATAATATATTTAATATTACTAACCTCAATGCATTTATTAATATATTTAATATATGCATTTGATAATATTAAATTTTAGTTGCAATATATATTTATAATAATATATATTTATTATTAATTATTATTAATAAATAGATTTTGTTGATCAAATTATAAATGGAATATTTTAATGTGTAGTTGTTAATATTATTTACAAAAAAAATATATTATTTAGTACTCTTTTTAACTATTACATTTTTGATAATTTTACCCTTAAATTTCATTTTTCTAAACCAAGGTTACCAAAATATTTTTCAACCAAACACAATCACTACTTTCCAACTCACTTTGACAACAAACTATCCAAATATAAATCACCATTTTTAAAAACCTCAAATTTTCCAACCACATTTTCAAAACTTCAATTTTTCAAACCTCATTTCATAAACCTTACTTTATCTTTCAACCAAAAGCACCTATAATCTATTTGAAAAGTTGGTCATCTTTATCCTTAAAAAAACGCGTACGGTGCATGACCGAAGCGTGAGTCCCTATTGACGACGCGTGCGTGTTCAAGAGTTACAAGATATTTTATGATGATTACAAAATATCTGATTAGTTTAATAAAGCCTAATTAACACAATATAAATTTATAATGGTATGGAAAATATATAAAATTATAAACTATGGAAGGTGTACATAATGAATGATCAGAAACTGATCGGTTTATATATGTATGTATTATTGCGTCAGCCCATCAAAATGGAACCTCCGCTAGCAGCCGCCACCGCCTCCACCACCACAACCTCCGCCGCCGCCTCCGCCTCCACAGCCTCCGCCACCAGCTCCATGATGACCAACCGTTGGTGTAGTATCTACGTAGGTTGCTCCGGGAGCAGAATTTGTCATGATAAACATGTTACCTTTAGATGGACGATGTTGTGGAGCAGGTATATTCCCATTGCTCTTGTATTTGTTATCGTCTCTTCTCGTACTACCACAGCATCCCATGTTTTCGATGTCCTGGAATTCAGCCTCCCATTGCCCTATATAATGCGAAGTCAAATACTCACTTTACACGAAAACTGCCCCATAGTTCCACGCAATTACTGCCTTCTATATTTCTGAATTATGATTATGATCGTCCAACCATATATTATTTTCGGTTCTAACTGTAAATTTTAATAAAATTCTTAGTTTAATCTATAATATAAAAAATCATTTTTTAATATCATTAAATGTTTATTTATATTCCTCTAATATTTATATTTATATTTTTTTATAGGATAGTGTAGCTGCATCATATATAGGGTTGACTTTTCGTCTTATACTTGTCTATACTGGTAGAAGTTGCTGGGCATGTTTAGTATATTGTGGAAGACAAATAACTAAGTAGGCGCCGTGTAAGACCAAACGACCACAACCGTATCCTCCAAAACCACCACACAACCACTATCCGCGGCCACCACAGCCTCCTCCTGCCTCACCCGCGGGTCTCTCTTTATCTCATCCGCGCTTCTCTTTCTCAAGTATGTGTGTGTTTGTGTGGGAAGGGGGCAATTAGTTTATGTTAGGGTTTTAATTTTTCAAGGCCAATGTTTTTTTATTTAAATCTGTACTCGGATGTTTGTGTCATATTTGTTTTATTTGTTGCGTTTCTATCAAATGTTATTGGGTTCCAGTGGTTAGTCATATCATTTTAAGGATAAGGAGGTGTGGGGTGAAGCAATTGAGCCCAACCTGGTTATTTTTCCCCATTTTAAAACCGTAGTGTTATGGTTTTAACACGTACCCTTATTTTCGTGCACTTGTTCATAATCTTATCATTCAACACGGCACAAAGATGTACACTTAATTGGAGAATCTAGAAAGGAACTCATTAAATTCCAATCAAAATGCACCTCTTGTACTCTATCAAATTGTCATAATTAACTGATTCAATCTTCGCGTATGACCCAATATTCATACTAGAGCTGCCCTTTCATGGAACCTTAATGTGTGCTATCCCTTTCGTGATCGTTATATATATAATTATGGAAGGAGCAGGTATTAATTATAAAGTTGAACATATTATCACGTAGAGAATTCGGAAGAAAAGGTTAATTAGTTAATATGCGTGTCTTTGCTTCGGGCGAAAGAAGAAAAGGAATTACAAATATGGGATTCCTGCTAGTACTGTCCCTTATGGTTATGGAGGCTCTCAAGTTAACCAACCTAGGCCGAAGAAAAGGCATAGTTGCCTCCAAGGTTGTCTCGATGGTTTGAGATGCTGGAGGAGATGCTGGAGGAGGAGGAGGAGGTTGTGGTGGCGGTGGTGGTGGAGGTTGCGGCGGTGGGGGAGGATAATGTTAATAATTAGTTATATTTATTTATAAGAGAAATTATTGCACAGATAACATCAACATGTGTCATGTGGTTCAAAAAATAGTTATTTGACTTCAGTTAATTTTTGTTAAAATGAAGTGTGTTGTTTATATTTTTTATATTAGTTATATAATCAATATAAAAATTTATGGGCAATTCAGTTACTCTTTACTTCATTGGCTTTCTTATAGAAAGTAAACAATAGTACCATGGCATGAAGGAAAGCCCGTATTTCATAGGGTATTTTCTTTAGTATGATACCGGTTTAATGTAGTTTTTTTTGTCACCGTATAATAATTTCTCACAGGATAGGCTGTACAGTATTGATAGGGTTAGTTATGCTTGGAGTTGTTATATATGCTGTATGGTTAGTTGTGACTTGACAGCTAGTTAGTTTTGATTCTCTTAGTTACATATTATATCATTAATTTTTTCTTCCTATAAAATAATTTGTTGTATCAATGTACCTATATCTTATTCAATTCATAATAAAAGTACAATTTCCCTTATAATTTGAAAGCTCCTTCTTTTCTTTTTTTTTTCATTACTTCTCATTTCTAAGATATATTGCATTTCTTTTATTAGTTTTAGGTCAAGAAGGTTGCAAATTCGGATTACAATTTATTGGACGCAATCTAAGAGGCCAAGATCTAGTTTATTTAATAAAGCTATCCCATAAATTATTTGAAAATTGAAAAGTAAGAGAAATGATAAAATTAAAAGTATTGGATGTAAACATTTTCATGATTAGGTACAATTGCAGAACCATTTTGGAGTGATTTCGATGTCAGGGAAGTGATTGGAACCTTTCGTAAGTTGGTGTCGGATTCGTTAGAGCTAGTCGAAATTATTGGAATTGGTAACTAGTAAGCGGAAAGTGATAAGAAGCGTTTAGATAGTACTTCGGAAATTCTAGAGCGTAGGAATCCAGATAGGGAAAGCATTTATGTTTTAAATGTATGGATTATGGACAGATAGGGGTATATTTGCTTAGCTATAATTGATTGATTATTTTATTTATGAGGAATTGTTAATATTTATGATGACATGATTTGTGTAGTTAATATTTGATTGACATTATACCCCTTGTTGTGATAGTATGTGATTTGATGAGTTTTTGATTCCGTTCATAATTGTTGTGATATCAATAATAGCTAGCCGAATTATGTGTGCTTTTATATGGAAATTAAAATGTCTTCTCTGAACTGATCATGTGTGTCATTTTTAATTTTGGTTATCTGTTAGCAGTTTATCTCGTTTCTCATCTTTCGTCGTCGATGGCTCAGATACTCACTCTCAGCAGCAACAACAAGGTATGTTTCATTTGCTTAATAACTTTAAAGAAAAGATATATGCTTGTGATTGTTAATTTAATTTAATATATGTTTGTATAAAGAAATTATATCGTCAATATCTAAAAATTATAAATCTATTTCTCTTGACTTAAATGTTATGAAAGTTTATAATTGTAATGTCTTATTTTTTTAATATTAGTTGATACTTAATACTTTGCATTGGCAATGTAAGATTTTGATTGTTTAAATGATCTAGAATATGTTTAAAATACTACCTAGGAAGTAGATCAACTCCCATGAGAACATTATCAAAAGCATTCACTTTTGTACTTACATTTGTATTTTTCTTTAAAATAGTTTTAAACATTGTTGTATGTTATTCCAAGTTTATTATAGGGATTTCAAAATAGCTTTATCTTTGCCTCAATTTCATGCATAATCCATACTGAAAAACATGAACTATACTGGGCTATTTTCTGTGTCTAACTGGGCGCTTGTAACATTTTGAAATGTCTAGTTTACAAAGCAGACTCTCCCGAAATTTTGGTAGGCTCCTTATGTCATTAGAATGTGTATGTACCCATTAGGTTCCCGTTCAAGACTCAACATGACAGGTCGATACACCATGTTGTGTTGGATCTTGAATTGTCCTGGTTGGACAGTTTATGATGAATCTATAACCAGTAGGGCGTAACTCATAGATATTGTTGTTTGTGTGAAACTCGTGTTGTTTATGTGCAATTGGAATTTCGGTTTTTACATTTCATGTTGTCTCTAGGTGCATATCTGCGTGGGGTGTTTCGACCCGCACGTACCTCTGTGTACTCGGGGACCAATGCAAAATGTTACTGAAATTTTGATTGAACGTTGACACATAAACTTCACATAAACATGCGGATGGGTTACGGATGGTTACATTTTAATTCTGAATGGGATAGGACTTCACCTACTTACAACATCAAAGAGATAGAGAGTGATTCATGAACTTCAAAAACATTTTGTTAAATTAAAGTAACTAGTCCTATCATCGTTAGGTATCGTGAATGGAGGTTATGGCTCATCGGCAATGGATGTACAACTGGCTGGATTATAATCGATGAGTCACTGAAGAGCTTTTGATAGGGTTGGGTGAGTTTATTCCATTCGCTACGGCCAACACCTTGGATTTTGAAGCAACTCAAAAGATCTGTTGTCCTTACTCTAAGTGTAGATGCATGAATTTTGAATACGCGGATGACGTGATATACCACTTAAATGAGAAGGGGTTCATAAAAGGATATTATTGTTGGTATAAGCATGGTAAGTAGTTACCGTCTGGGCCACCGACCGTACCTGTGCAACAGTCTTACTACGTAGTAGGGGGCAACAGGGATAACTACAACAACATGGAGCAGATGCTGATAGATTATATTGGACCTTCCACCGGGTGTATTTTACAACATCATGATGAACCTTGGGATCAAAATGAGGGTGTAGAGGAGGATCCTAATTCGGATGTTACGAGATTTTATGATTTGTTGTCGACGGCCTAGACCTCGTTATGGGACTAGTATGAGACTCTTACTGAATTATCTACCTCCCTAGTTGCTTTAAGCATAAAGGCAGAGTATAATCTCTCAAGTGGTTGTTTTAATAGAATTATGGATTTGATGGGTTCCATTATGCCAAACAAAAATAGAATGCTGTCAAACCTGTATTATGCTAAGAAAAGTGTGGCGAACATGGGGTTAGGATATGTGAAGATATAGTGTTGTGTTGACGGGTGTATGTTGTTCCGAAATGAGTTTGGAGACTAGAGTATGGGCAAATGTATACACTCTAACAAAGATCATTACAAAATGGCTAAAAGAAAAGGGAAAGTAACTAGGACGACAAGGAAGAAAATGTGGTACTTTCCGATTACACCACGTCTTCAATGTTTATAAGCTTTGTTGTCCATGGTAAAACACATGTGTTGGCATGCTCTGAATTGAACACATGAAGATCTTTTGTGTCATCCATCTAATGGGAAAGCATGGAAGTATTTGGATGGGTTGTACCCGGACTTTTCACATGAGCCACGCAATGTATGAATTAGCCTATGCACTGACGAATTCAACCCGTTTAGTCAATACCAAAGAGCATACTCTTGTTGTCCAGTCATACTCACCCCATACAATATACCTCCTAAGATGTCTATGAAGAGGGAGGTGATGTTTCTATTTGTACTAGTTCTAGGACCAAAAAATCCAAAGGCAAAAATAGACGTCTTTTTGAAACCATTAGTTAAGGAGTTGACACAATCATAGGATGTTAGGGTTATGATCTACGATGCATCCTTGAAAAATAATTTCATGATAAGGGTTGTTTTAATGTGAATCATTAATGACTTTCCTGCATTGGTATACTTTCTGAATAGTCAATGTCTGGAAAGCTTGCTTGCCCTATATGCATGGAATATACCGGGGGAAATCATTCCTCGTTGGTGGTAAGACAAGTTATTTTGATTGTCATCGCAAATTCCTACAATTGGATCATCCTTATAGGAGAAACAGAACCATTTTTAAGAAGAACAGGGTTGTCAATAAACCTCCACCCCGTAGATTATCCAGTTCACAGGTATGGCAAAGAGTATTTGACTATCCTTACATTAGGGATAAGAATGTTGACCAGTTTGTAGGTTATAGGACGGAACACCATTAGGTGAAACAAAGTATATTATGGGATTTGTCGTATTGGAAAGACCTATTGTTAAGACACAACATAAATGTCATGCACACTGAACAAAATGTTTTCATGAACATATTTAATACTGTGATGGACATCAAGGGGAAAATAAAGGACAAAAAGAAAATTTGATTAGACCTTTCAAGTTTGTGTTCAAGGAAGGATTTGGAATTACAGGATGTGGAACGCGGGAAAATGTTTAAACTGCAAGCCAAATATGCATTAACAAAATCTCAATGGATGGTTGTTTGTTTGTGGGTGAATGGGTTGACCATGCCTGGCGGGTTTGCTTCGAATTTGAGTAGATATGTCAATTTGAAGAAGGGTGGAGTGTTTGGAATGAAAAGTCATAATTGTCATGTGTTTATGCAACGACTATTGTCATACGAATTTCATGCTTTACCGAAACGCATCTAGAAACCGTTGGTTGAGTTAAGTCATTTTTTAAAAAGTTGACAACAATAGTCTTAGCAGAGGAGACTCTTGTGAGGATGGAGGAAACCATTCCGGTGATAATTTGTAAGCTGGAGCAGATTTTTCCCTAGCTTTTTTGATTCTATAGAGCACCTGTCGATTCATCTACCATATGAGGCTAGGATTGGTGGTCTAGTGTAGTATCGCTAGATTATCCATTTGAAAGGTTAGACATTAGAACACTTTTATTTCCATTCTAAATTTTGTTGTAAATATATATATAACTCAATAATTCTTTATATTTCACTAGATTCCTACGCTCTTTAAAAGACAAAGTGTCAAATAAGGCATGCCTTGAAGCATCGATTTGTGAGGCATACTTAGTGGAAGAAATGACCATTTTTGCTTCCTTTTACTTTCCAAGAGATAGAAACAAGAATGATTATAATCCCCCGCAACCTTGGGGTCACTAAAAATCCTGGTGTGGGTGAACATTTAACTATCTTGGTCATCCTGGGGGCAAGGTCATAGAATATTACATTGATGAGAAACATCGAAAGGCGGCTCACTTATACATTCTTTTAAACTGTGAGGAAGTTGAACCATATCTCGAGTAAGTCACCAACTTTTACATTGTTTCATTCTAAACATAGGATTTTTTGTAGCTAAACTATTGTTCTTTAAATAGTATATATGTAGATATACTAAGACAATAGCAAAATGATATAACTAACGACCAAGTACGTAGTGAGGTATCATCCATATTTATCGATTGGTTTGCACAACACGTAAGGCCCGTCCACATCTGGATGTTTTTCTTAATCTTGTATACTTATGTTATCTAACATTGTGTTATGTTATCCTTTGAATATATTCAAGACCCAAAGAACCAAATTGAAGACCTTTTACTCCAAGCTCTTTCTTGGGGGCCTGTGAAAACTGTTAAAAAATGGCCTTTGAATAGAGGAAGACTTCTATGGTAACTTAAAAGATATTATTTAAGTTTCTTTCTCATGGCGGGTTAAGAGAGACTTAGTTTTATTCAAGTGTGATTGGTACGACCACACAATCGGTGTGGGGACAACAATCAACAACCATTACAGTTTAGTTGAGGTGAAGAAAATAGTAGATATAAAGGGTTTGTTCCCTTCATCTTTCCCCAGCAAGCCGAGAAGGTTTATTACACAAAATTCCCTGGAAGACACCGAGACTGGATTGCAATCATCAAAGCCAAGGCTCGTACTCAGATTACCGATAACGTCTCCACCAAGGTTAAAGATGCTTATCAGCTAGCTTTGAATGAACTCCACGACAGTCATTCAATGTTAAATATTGATCTAGCCATTTTGAATGAGACACTTGCGACTTTAGGTGGTGAATGTAACATCCCGAATTTTATAAAATGAATAATTGATGAGAATAAATAATAAATAATTATATGTGAGTTGATTTGTGCCCCAAAAATATGGAAATGATTAAATTGAGATTTATAGGAATTACTTATGATTTATTGGGATTTTAAGAGTTAAAATTTTACCCGAATGGAATATGGGTGACGGACCAAGTATCTCCGTTGAGATGCCGTTGGTCAGGGCTGTTAAGAATATTATCGGGAATCCGAATCTATATTCAGAATAATTTTTAGATAATGTATTGAGCCCGAACTGAGAGCCTGTATATTATAAAACGGTAAAGTTTTAAATGAAAGGTAAAAACTTAAAAACAAAACTCTTTTCCTCTCCTCATTTTCACGCCACTCTCCTTCTTCTCCTTCCTATTCTTTTCACTTCATCTCTTCTCCTTCTCTTCTTTTTCTTCTCCTTCTCCCAAAAACCTAGAAGAGGCTTTGTACTCTTTCTCCTCCATTTTCATTCTCAAGGAAGCTTAAAGGAAGCCATTGGGTGTTGATCCTCTTCCCCTCTTCTCCAATTTCGTTGGGTCTCTCCCCCTCATTTGGTTCCATTTTCGTTTTATGGTGAGGTAAGCTTCTCTCACCATCTTTGATGAAGTTAATATCATTATTATGAGTTTTAAAGCTTGGGGGAGTAATGTAGGTAAATGGGGTATTTAATGAAAGCTTTAAATGTGGAACCCTAGAGTGGGTTGTCATAAATGTTAACATTAGTGGTAATAAATGAAGAGGATGAATGCATAGTTGGAAGGTGATGAGAAATAAATGGGTATTAATGAGTGTTGTTGGGTTTTAGTGAAACCCTAACTCTAATAAATTGGGGAAGTGTAAAATGTGAGTAGAATGTAAGTTTAATGATATTGGAGAATGGTATTAATGATGAAAAATGGCCATTGGTGGTGATAAATGAGTATTAGTAATAGTTGTTGGGTTTTGATGAAAACCCTTGCCTTAAGAATTTAGGAAAATGGATATATTATGGCTTGAAGGGTTGAATTGAATGTAAATGGGGGATATTTAGTATGTGTGTTGTTAATTATAATGATGAATAATGGTGAACATAATAGATAACCCTTAATGGTGGAATCAATGGGATATACCTTTTGGTTGGTGAATTGATAGGCCATAGATAAATGAGTTGAAATTGTTAATTTAGTGATGGCTTTGAAGAGGCAAGGATAATCTATGTTGAGCTCTAAGTGACAATGATGATATTTGAAGGATTGATGTAATATGGGATTGCATTATGGAATGGATGAGATGATGATGTTGTTGGGTTTAGTTGACCTTTTAAGATCTAGAGGATCTTGGCTTTGGGAAAGGAATTCCCGAAGCCTAACACAATGGTATGAATTGGTGTTTAGCAAGTCTAGGACTTGAGGTTGAGCTTTATGATAAGCTAACAAATGTTTAGAGTTATGATGGTTATTGATTATGTGAATATACTTGTGTATGGTATGTAGATCGTATTTCGGGTGATGCGATAGAGCATTCGGAACATTGGAACCGTTTTGGCTCTTCCCTCGAGGTAGGAGAGGAGTTTACATTCAAATTGCATGAGTTATATAATTGATGATTATTGTATGTCTTGACACTCATGCTTTCCTTGCCATGTTTATAGTGGAATGATGTGAATGGCAATTATTGGCTATTGATGATGATATATATATATATATGTATATGTAATGATGATGAATGGTTAGCTATCCTTTGGTGGGAATGATGTGGTTGATAAACCATCCTTGAGGGGATGAAGTATATGTTTTGTGAATTAAGAAATTAAGTGGATGTTTAGCATTGAATGTGATAACTATTGTGGTGACATTAATGATAAGATTAAGAGATAATGCATAATTGAGGAACTTATAGAGTCAAATTGAGTGTCGCGTGATTTTGATGGCGTGGGATAGTCCCAATAGTTTCTATGTGTAGTTTATGACTTGTATAAATTGGAACGGGTCAATTCCATTAAGAAATGACCCTTGAGTTGCATTAAAATGACTTAAAATGGGTAAAATGCATTTATACGCATAAGTTCCTTAATTTTAAGAATTTTTGAGTCAGGCCGGTGGCCACGTGTCACAAATGATGTATATTTGTTGGGGTTAAAATTTCATAGCATTTGGAGTTCATACGAGAAAGTTAGGAGGGTTAGAAGTTAAAAAATCTTGTGTTTCTGTATAAAAACAGCAGCAAGGTTGTCTTGAATCGATTCAAGACCCTTTGAATCGATTCAAGAGGTGCTGTTTTCACTATTTTGGGCTCTAGGGGCGTTTGAATCGATTCATACGAGTTTGAATTGATTCAGAGCCCTCTGTTTGTCAAATTTTAAGATTTTAGGACGCTTGAATCGATTCATATGAGCCTGAATCGATTCAGAGCCCTGTTATGGCCACTGTTGTGCTGTTTTTCCAACTGGTCTATTTTCTTTGCTGTTTTTGGCCCGTTTGGGCACCTTAATGACGTTTTTGGCCTTCGGCTTCTTCATGAAAGTTGTAGATAATTATGTTACAGAGGTGTGAGAATTTGTCTCATATTAATTGGAGTTTTCTAACTCTCATTAGGTATAAAACACCGAACCTACTACGTCATAAAATTCAAATTTAAGAAGGTTTTGAACCCAACTTTTTATGGTGGCCAAATTGGGACTAATAAGTGATATTTGTGACATGTCCCACTATTTTTAAGACTAAAAGTAAGAGTTCCTCATGCCTTAGTGCTGAAATTTATCATGGGCTCATTATTGCCCAAAACCCCTTTTATTATGTAACAACAAGCGATTTCATTAGGAGTCCAAGTATGGTGTGTTTTAGTGGTGATTGGGGAATGGCTTGAGACCTTGGCAAGGTATGGGTATGCCTATGCTATGTTATGAAAACATGTATGCTTTCCCCCCTCTATTGATTATATTATGAATCATGATGAAAAGAAATGATGTGATTGTATGACACACCATAATTGACGATGAAACTAATGAGGGGACAATTGAATGGCAATGAGTTATTATAACTCAATGAATTTTGAAAAAGTATCAATGGTGATTAAAAATGGATGATGCCACACATATTTCATAATGATTAATGATGTTAAATGAAAAGGGACGTTGTTGTTGAACATACCCTTGAATACGCAGCGTTTGCTATTTTGGATGAGTGTGGTGCCAATATGATTAATCCAAGTATAGACTTGTATGTATGAGACGCAATGATGACTGCTGAATATATGGATGAAATATATTGTTGATATCCACGTGTGGATTGTTATGAATGATGTTTGTGGCCATTGAGATGCCAATTATATGAATGATGTGCCTTGAGGGGCCTTATGAATGATTATGTATAATTATTGAAATGCCAAATTAAAATATATCCCTAATTGAGAGGGTGAGATATCCTTGCGAGGTTGTTGATGGGCATATGCATTATTGCATTTGCATTCATGGCATGGCATAACATTGGTACTTTGTGGTTGCGATCACAGTGATGAAAGATCCTGCGGGATTCTATGAAGGGAGTACCCCTTGTGAGGCGGGAAACCAACTTGATGATGATATGAGATTGAGCCGGTGGTTGCGATCACCTGGTTGTGAAAAGTGAAAGGCCCTGCGGGGACCATTGTATGATGATGAGCCAGTGGTTGTGATCACTTGGTATTTGATATGAAAAAAGGCTTGCGAGCACCTATGATGCCCATGGTTACGATCATGAGGCGGGAGTACCCCTTGCGAGGCGGGAAACCTATGTGAATTATTGAAACGTGGTTGCGATCACGAGAAGCACCTTGCGAGGCTGCTATAGGGAGTACCCCTTGCGAGGCGGGAAACCAATGATTATGAATGATTGATTAATGGTGGTTGCGATCACCCGTATTATGAAATCGGATCCATTGCATATGCATTAAACAGTCGACATGTGCATTAGCCATAAGAGCATGGCATTTGAGATGGGACGACCACGAGAGATGAGAAACCCCTTGCGAGGAGGAATTGAGTAAAGATTTAATGAATTAATGAAGACATTGAATGCCCTTGTTGATAAGTGGCAATGTGATTGTGTATGTGCTTATGCTTGCTTATGTTGTGAATTATGATTCATGAGGCTTGAATGCCTATTATAATAATGTGATGGTGATTGAATGATGATTTAATGGTTTTATAGCAAAGCACACATCATGATTATATGCATGTACACATAATCACAATATATTTATATTCGTCATTTTGAATGTATAACTCACTATCCCATGTGGTCTCCTTTTTAGCCTTGTGATGCAGATTGCCATGGGATGAGTTCGGATTTTAATTAAAGCTTTGGTGAAGGTAAATAGTGGTAGAGAAAGTGCCTTGGCCGGCATCATTTATGGATTCTTGTATATTGAATAGGTTGTTTATGATAATATAGATGATTTTAATGAATTTGGATATGTATAGGAGAATCCTTCAGAATTGTGAATTGTGGACGTAAATGTAGAATGTAAGAGATGATTTGATGTATATTAGAAGGATTGAAATTGAGTGACGTTCATTAATGATTGTGATAGTCGGGAGAAGATTCCCGAATGTATAGGAATGTATTTACATATATATATAATTATATCTTAGGCTTTGCATGCTTATGTAATTATGTAAAATGATGATGGTTGTCTATTAGGCTTATAATATGCCATTGCATGTTTTGCCGAGCCTTTTCTCATATCGTCATATATGGGACTAGGTGTGTGCCCGGTATACACATTCATCCGCTGTAAACTCTATTATTTTAGTATACCGTTATGGGCAATTTAGATATCGATCCAGTTTTATTTTATTAAACTGTACGCTTCGGTTTTCTGTGATTCGAGTTTCGGTGTGACACTGGTATTATGTTGGAACGCGAAAAAAAAAATTTATTCACATTTTATTAATCATTATGTTAATCACATCAAAATTCGAGTACAGAAAATCTGGGGTGTTACAAAAGGTGGTATCAGAGCATATTTTACTCTGAATTAGAGTTATTGGTATTTATCAGAGCGCAGTTGCTCTGCATTGAACTGATATTATGGATGATTGGAGCACGATAGCTCAATATTGAAACCTTTTGGTGATCACTGGAATATGGTTGTTCTGTATAGAGTGAGAGTGATAATTATCTAGAGGATGATGATATGTTAAAGCATCGATTGCCCTATGTGGAATTGTGAATGACTAGTTGTCTAAGGATTATGAATTGATTATAAGAACATTATTGCTATTTGAGGATTTTGAGAGATTATGATTCAGAAAATATAACTGATGTCTACTGGAGTATACCCTTCTTCATTGAGGTTGTATGATGCACTTGTGGAGCCTAGTTGCTCATTGATAATCATGAATGAACTATGGGATTGAATATGAGTGAATGAATTTCCTCAATATATGATGGATGTATTTATTGTGTAAGTCCGGCCAAGTTCCTTACCCTATTACCTTCGAATGACGAATAAATTATTACTGTATATTGATGTTGATATATAATGCAAATTGATTTGATGGTAGATCCATGTTGGATGTTAATCATGGAAATGAAATATTGAGATATGAATATGAAATATGAGATATGAATCGATATAATGATGAATTTGTACCATGTGTGATCATGGATATGGTATGTTAGTTATGCATTGATTTAATGATGGACCTATGCCGTGTGTTGATTACGGATAGGAGGTATTGAGAAAGAAATTGATATGGTAGTAGACCATACCTATTGAGACCTTGATGTGCATGCGCACCTTATATATAAATTGTTGGTTGGGTCTCTTATATGCATTATGCTTGTGGTGTTTAGCCAAGGAATGCTTGTTAAATAAAATGAAACACACATGTTTGAGTTGAATGAATGAATAATATTGAGTAATTCCCTAGTATGAGTATGTTTGAATCTAAATGATTGGTTGTGCCATTTGTGAAGGATGAATTTTATATCCTTTGGCACAAGAGCCTTATATGTTAGATGATACAAGTGATTTGTTGTACTTCCCTAGATTGGGAGACTGAGTATGTGATAAGTGATTAAATATGAAATTGGATACATGTTGAATTGAGGTTGTGTCTCGGTTTTTGTTGTGTGAAAACCGAGTGAATGATTTATTTAATTATAACCCACTAGGTGTGGTAACTTCGGATGAATTGATGCGATCTTGTATGATCAAACTTTATGGGATAGACCCTATGGCGGCCTAGGCTCTATGATATTTTTATGAACCATGTCTAATGATGTTTGTGTGTGTGAGAGTATTCCACAATGGGTACTAGGTAACCCTTAGAATTTCTAAGTCTAGTGATTAATCGAATCTTATGAATAGTTGAGCCATAACAAAATTAATAGTGAATTACGTTGTTGAAGCTAGAGCTGGTATATGATGGAATACGAATAAGGAATGTAACCCCTGATGATTGGTGAATAATAATATTGAATTTAGGGTATTATTGGTATTGGCTATGGTGTACATGATTTTATGGTATGACTTTGGGCTAAATTGTATGCCCTCGATGTTGTGATCATGAAACTAGCTATGGATTATGATATGACATGGGATGACATGCGTGATTGTGAGTCGGTAAATGGAAATTTAATCATGTCATTACCTCTCTCTTTAATTGAAAGGTGCTATATATCGAGGGTAGAAACCATGTAGAGATGCAATGTGATATGAATTACACATCCTTCTTATGGATTTTGGTTGTGATCTATGAGGAAAATTCCTAATGTGAAAGCACATTATATGAATGGAAACCCTATTTTAACCTCAAAACTGTGTATTTCCTGCGAGTTTAGTAACTCGTTTAGGCTTAAATCAATTTGTAGCCAACGATGTGTGAATGAGATAAAGAATTATTAGATGATTTGATCATGACTTCGGGATGGATGAGGCCCGATGATGGTATTTACCCCGTGATGATTGAAAACCTATGGTTGGTACACCAATTCATGGCGATGTTAACTAATATTTGATGATTAGTATGGCTTGATGTATGCCAAATTAATTGTATAATGAGGATGAGATATGAATATGTTAGTTGTGGACTGGTGAGCATAGTCACTAAGTCTTATGTGGATTGGTATCGTTTGAGAATGTGTGACCGATGTGAGCAGTGGGAATACAAAGTACTGGTTCCGATATGGCCTTACATGCTCTAGGCATTATGGCAACATGCACTTATGCACCGACTTTATGTGTTTGTGGTAACCACTACGGGATTGGGACGCCTTCTTGTATGTCGGATGCAGCAACACATAGGCCGGGCAAGTGTAGGGATTGTAACTGCTTATGGTGAATGTACTGCGCCTATCTGGACATGATGAGTATGAACATGTAAGCTCTGTTGGATGAGTTGTGATCGATGATACATGACACACTTGGATGTAGAAAGTTCTATGATAAGAATGATAAAATAATGATGAACGTGTCTTGATGGATTTTGGGAAGTCCGACGTTATTATATGGTGTCATTGAACCTTATTGGTGTGCGGCCTGAAGTATGGCCTTATGGCATGTATATCGATTTGAATTTCGAGGACGAAATTCTTTTTAGGTGGGGTGAATTGTAACATCCTGAATTTTATAAAAATGAATAATTGATGAGAATAAATAATAAATAATTGTATGTGAGTTGATTTGTGTCCCAAAAATATGGAAATGATTAAATTGAGATTTATAGGAATTACTTATGATTTATTGGGATTTTAAGAGTTAAAATTTTACCCGAATGGAATATGGGTGACGGACCAAGTATCTCCGATTGAGATGCCGTTGGTCAGGGCTGTTAAGAATATTATCGGGAATCCGAATCTATATTCGAAATAATTTTTAGATAATGTATTGAGCCCGAAATGAGAGCCTGTATATTATAAAATGGTAAAGTTTTAAATGAAAGGTAAAAACTTAAAAACAAAACTCTTTTCCTCTCCTCATTTTCACGCCACTCTCCTTCTTCTCCTTCCTATTCTTTTCACTTCATCTCTTCTCCTTCTCTTCTTTTTCTTCTCCTTCTCCTAAAAACCTAGAAGAGGCTTTGTACTCTTTCCCCTCCATTTTCATTCTCAAGGAAGCTTAAAGGAAGCCATTGGGTGTTGATCCTCTTCTCTTCTTCTCCAATTTCGTTGGGTCTCTCCCCCTCATTTGGTTCCATTTTCGTTTTATGGTGAGGTAAGCTTCTCTCACCATCTTTGATGAAGTTAATATCATTATTATGAGTTTTAAAGCTTGGGGGAGTAATGTAGGTAAATGGGGTATTTAATGAAAGATTTAAATGTGGAACCCTAGAGTGGGTTGTCATAAATGTTAACATTAGTGGTAATAAATGAAGAGGATGAATGCATAGTTGGAAGGTGATGAGAAATAAATGGGTATTAATAAGTGTTGTTGGGTTTTAGTGAAACCCTAACTCTAATAAATTGGGGAAGTGTAAAATGTGAGTAGAATGTAAGTTTAATGATATTGGAGAATGGTATTAATGATGAAAAATGGCCATTGGTGGTGATAAATGAGTATTAGTAATAATTGTTGGGTTTTGATGAAAACCCTTGCCTTATGAATTTGGGAAAATGGATATATTATGGCTTGAAGGGTTGAATTGAATGTAAATGGTATGAATTGGTGTTTAGCAAGTCTAGGACTTAAGGTTGAGCTTTATGATAAGCTAACAAATGTTTACAGTTATGATGGTTATTGATTATGTGAATATACTTGTGTATGGTATGTAGATCGTATTTCGGGTGATGCGATGGAGCATTCGGAGCATTGGAACCGTTTTAGCTCTTCCCTCGAGGGTTAGAAGTTACGATAAAGTTCATAGTTTTGATGAAAACCTTTGCCTTATGAATTTGGGAAAATGGATATATTATGGCTTGAAGGGTTGAATTGAATGTAAATGGGTGTTTTTTGTTTTACAAGTCTAGGACTTAAGGTTGAGCTTTATGATAAGCTAACAAATGTTTAGAGTTATGATGGTTATTAATTATGTGAATATACTTGTGTATGGTATGTAGATCGTATTTCGGGTGATGCGATGGAGCATTCAGAGCATTGGAACCGTTTTAGCTCTTCTCTCGAGGTAGGAGAGGAGTTTACATTCAAATTGCATGAGTTATATAATTGATGATTATTGTATGTCTTGACACTCATGCTTGCCTTGCCATGTTTATAGTGGAATGATGTGAATGGCAATTATTGGCTATTGATGATGATATATATATATATATATATATATATGTATATGTAATGATGATGAATGGTTAGCTATCCTTTGGTAGGAATGATGTGGTTGATAAACCATCCTTGAGGGGATGAAGTATATGTTTTGTGAATTGAGAAATTAAGTGGATGTTTAGCATTGAATGTGATAACCATTGTGGTGACATTAATGATAAGATTAAGAGATAATGCATAATTGAGGAACTTATAGAGTCAAATTGAGTGTCGCGTGATTTTGATGGCGTGGGATAGTCCCAATAGTTTCTATGTGTAGTTTATGACTTGTATAAATTGGAACGGGTCAATTCCATTGAGAAATGACCCTTGAGTTGCATTAAAATGACTTAAAATGGATAAAATGTATTTATACGCATAAGTTCCTTAATTTTAAGAATTTTTGAGTCAGGCCGGTGGCCACGTGTCACAAATGATGTATATTTGTTGGGGTTAAAATTTCATAGCATTTGGAGTTCATACGAGAAAGTTAGGAAGGTAAATAGTGGTAGAGGAAGTGCCTTGGCCGACATCATTTATGGATTCTTATATATTGAATAGGTTGTTTATGATAATATAGATGATTTTAATGAATTTGGATATGTATAGGAGAATCCTTCAGAATTGTGAATTCTGGACGTAAATATAGAATGTAAGAGATGATTTGATGTATATTAGAAGGATTGAAATTGAGTGACGTTCATTAATGATTGTGATAGTCGGGAGAAGATTCCCGAATGTATAGGAATGTATTTACATATATATATATAATTATATCTTAGGCTTTGCATGCTTATGTAATTATGTAAAATGATAATGGTTGTCTATTAGGCTTATAATATGCCATTGCATGCTTTGCCGAGCTTTTTCTCATATCGTCATATATGGGACTAGGCGTGTGCCCGGTATACACATTCTTCCGCTGTAAACTCTATTATTTTCGTATACCATTATGGGCAATTTAGATATCGATCTAGCTTTATTTTATTAAACTGTACGCTTCGGTTTTCTGTGATTCGAGTTTCGGTGTGACACTGGTATTATGTTAGAACGCGAAAAAAAAAATTTACTCATATTTTATTAATCATTATGTTAATCACATCGAAATTCGAGTACAGAAAATCCGGGGTGTTATAGTGAACATATTAACACTCCCAACTAAAACAATCCAAGGCCAATTTGGATACTGATGACACACATGAAACAAATTACGAGGGTGACATTGACACCGAAAGGGAATTCCAAATTGAAACAGACAGAGTATGACTTTATACTGTCATTCTCATTAAATAACTATGTAGTTATATATAAATATATGTATACATATTATTGTTTTTATTGAAAATTATTTACATTGTTTTATTGACAGATGACTGGACACAGATCACGATATGGTCGGGGTGGTGGTAAACAGACCCTGGTTACACGGCTTGGTACCCCTAGCACACAGAAGTAGACCACACCGATAAATGACACTACACACCTGACACCCACACTGACAATTCCTGGTGATGTTGTAGCCACAGACAGCCCGAACGTATTACGGGCTCAACAGCGGGAGCCAGTCCATGAGGTGACCGTTTTATCAACACCTGACCCTCTTCTTACTCTGGTCCCACTGTCGAATGTGGACGAGTAAGTATTACTATATTTCATAAAGTTTAGACATTTTTGTACTTTATGTGTGTGCTGATAACATGACTATCTGTATTGTTGAGATTGATTTGATTGTTGTTTGTTAGTGAAAAATAAAGCTCACTAGGTACTGGTGTGTGTGCTAATGACAACTATCTATATTGTTGATATTGATCATTTGATTGTTATTTGTTAGTGGAGAGCAAAGTTGACTAGGTACTATGTATGTGTTGATGACATAACTATATGTATTGTTGAGATTGATTTGATTGTTGTTTGTTAGTTGAGAGCAAAGCTCACTAGGTACTATTGTGTGTGCTGATAACATAACTATTGCATGTCTGTTGATGTTTCTTTACATTGAATTGTACTGGAAAGTTTTCTGTGTGTAAGAAGGTGCTTGTAAAAATTTGGAAATATCTGATTTACAGGGAATTTTGGTGGACTCCCTTGTTTGTTTGATTGTGTTTATGTTAGTTTTAAGGATGGTTTGCTTGATTAATTGTTTCATTGTTTGAACTATAGTTATGCAGATAGTACTTACACTTCCAAAGTATGACTAAGGTCTTACATCTCTTGGACAGATACTGGTAAGACTATCTAGGAAAGATGGTTTAACATTTTCTCAGTAAGTTTAACACAACCCTTCTAAATTTTATCTATCTTTTGCATTATTATATACACTTATTTTTTTAATTTGGATTTGCATTCTACATTACAGCGTGACTATCAGTTGGAGGAGGGTATGACTGATGAGATTATGAGGATCACTAATGCAAAAATGACTTTTAAGCATGGTTAAAATAGGGTTTTAAGCACGGTTCCATAACCGTGTTTGTTGTTGTCGTGGTAATAAATAAGGACTTTTAACCACAAATGTCAACCATGTTTAAAAATTCTGCACACACCTCCGTAGTTGCCACCGACATCCTCCTCAATGATCCCAACGCCGACCTTCAAAATAGAAAACCTCCATTATAGGAATAAATAGAAGCAAGAGGTAGAGAACAAAAACAAACAGAATAGTAAACAAAAATCTGTAAAATCTCCATTATAATCAAAAGAAACAGAAAAGAAGAGAGTTACAAAAAAAAAGCCTTATATGCTTGAACAAGAAAAAAAGAGAAAGGTCACGTGGTGGCAAAACGTTGAGAAAGAACGTCAATGGCACGCAACAAGAATAACAAGAGAAAACATGTAAAATATACATACAGAACCACGTTAGATCTAGAACACAAACAAATACAAACGTCAATAGCAATGGGAAAACAAAGAGGAGAAATCTTAGAGAGAAAGATGGGAGAAAGCTAACAGAGAAAGAGAGTTTGAATGAGGAGCGCGCACAACGTTTGAAATTTAAAAATCAAAAGAAAGCTATAAGCACAGTTACTTCCGTAACCATGTTTATATAAGACATATAAACATGGTTACTGTCAGAACCGTGGTTATAAGTCGACTCGCATGACCTATGACCATGATTTCTTTGTGAACCGTGCTTATAGGTCTAACACAAATGCGCATACGCATTTTTAGTTTCACATATAAACACGGCTTATTTGTTAACTGTGCTTATAGAGCTTTACACATATTTTAAAATGCCACCACACTATATATTATCACAGTTCATACTGGAACCGTGTTCGTATAACTTGGTCATAATTTTAAAAATGTCACCGCGTGTTTTATGAACACGTTTACCATTTAACCATGCTTATATCCTATGCTAGTATTTATATTTTGTACTAGTGGATCATTACCATAAAAACCTCCAAAATCATCAAGAGTACCCTTTGGAAGGTGAAGGTGAAGAATAAGCGCCCCCGTTGGATCCCAAAGCCCCACTGGGAAGGGATGCTTCAGAAGTGGGGAGATGTCAAGTTCCAGCTGGCTAGTGCTAGGAACAAGACACACAGACAAGCTGATGTTGGAGCCTCTGTCTACACTGGGGGTTCCATCTTAGTGGTTAAGCATAGAAAAGAGATTTGTAAGTACACATTGTTAAATATGTTTATTAGTACAATGACTTTAAATTTTCACTAACAATTTTAATATGTTGTGAATTGCAAGAACAGAAGGAGCATCGTGAGCCTTTGTTATTCAAGGTGATGCAAATCACCAAGAAGAATAAGGCTGGTGACTGGGTTAACCAAAAGACCACCGAGATGACGGTACTTTGTTTAAACTTGCAAATGTTTTCAGATTTTTTTATAGATTTACATTTACTAACTTATTCAATTTTTCTATACATATGTAAGAGGCGTACTAGGCCATACGAGCTCAAAAGAAGGCTGAGCTGGCCGCTCAGACACCTAATGAGGAGATACCTCCCACTCTTTCTTCTATCGATGATAATGCCATCTATTTAGAGGCTGTCGGGGGCATCAACAAGAAAGAAAGGGTGTTTGGCCTTCGTGGGATCGGGACCCAGATCACCAAGACGGGGAAGGCCCCTGCCTCTTTCACTACATCGCCTATATATGTTGTTCTAGTTATTGAGAACCTGAACATCGAGCTAGCAGAGGAGCGCCGACAAAGGTAGCTGGCGGAGGAGCGAGCTCAACAGGATCGAGACAAGACTCGTAGGCTGTTGAGGCAGCAGGAGGCTCTGATCCGCCAATTAATGGAGTCTTTTGGGTCTCGAGGCAGCCTAGGCTCTGCTTCCCAGCCAGACCCACCAGCTCAGGATCCCCCCAATTGATGGACTGATTTTTGTATTTATTCTTTTTTATTATTACACATTTTTGTATTTATTTTTTATTGTTAGAGTTGTAAATCAATTTGGGTTATTTATATTTTTTTATTTGATTTTTTACTGATTACTTTTATATCTTTTTATTTTATTCTGTTTATTACGAGCCTATATATGCATCATCTATAATATTTTACTAAAACCTAAACTATTCTATGAAAATAATATTTTAAAAAAAATCATTTTTATTATTAGCAACGAAAAACAGCCACCGCTATCTTGGTGTAAGTTAGCGACGAATCACAAACTCGTTGCTACAGTGGTCACAACCTAGCGACCGTCATAGCGATGACATCCCATCAACCATATAGCTATAGAGCTAAAGCCATCGCTAAGTTGGGTTCCTTTGTAGCAACGGTGTTAGCGACCAATACTAGTCAATGCATTAACTACTCATTAACACATTAGCTACGACAACTAGCCGTCGCTGCGTTGGGTTTATATCAGCGACTCTGGTAGCATCAGCAAGTCCTCATCCCATTAGCTACGACGACAGTGCAGTCGCTATATTAGCCTTCAGTTAGCGACGGCTACAACGACGAGATATTTAAATTCTCCAGCAACAACGTCTTCCCCGTTGCTAATTTAGGACTGAAGCAGCGACGGAAGTGATCACCAAGGGGACCACCAACGTGTCACCCTTCAGCGACGCGAGCTTACCGTCGCACCTTTGCCACGGTTGTCGTCGTTGATTGGTTAGCGACCAGGGTTTTAACGACAGAGGCTTTCCGTAGCTGACGGTATCATACTATTTAGCAATAGATTTCAATTGTTAGCGACGGATTGTTTCCGTTGCTATATGGTCTTGTTTTAGTAGTGTAGATAGGGTGAGACGTGATGCAATGTGGTTGGTGGGATTCAAAATAAAAATCTAGAACTTTTAAAATCGGGTATGGGAAAGCGATTTAAAAAGTTCAAACACAGGTACATAATCTATTTAAAAAGTTGGTCATCTTTAACCTCCAGAAAAACGCATACAGTGTATGACCAAAGCGTGAGTCTCCATTGAAGACGCGTGGAAGCGTGTTCAAGAGTTACAAGATAAGATATTTTATGATGATTACGAAATATACTGATTAGTTTAATAAAGCCTAATTAATACATTATAAATTTATAATCGTATGGAAAACATATTAAATTATAAACTATGGAAGGTGTACATAATGAATGATCAGAAACTGATCGGTTTATATATGTATGTATTATTGCGTTAGCCCATCAAAATGGAACCTCCGCTAGCAGCCGCCGCCGCCTCCACCACCACAACCTCCGCCACCGCCTCCACCACCACAACCTCCACCGCCGCCTCCGCCACCACAACCTCTGCCACCAGCTCCATGTCCATGTCCATATCCACCAGCTCCATGTCCATGTCCATATCCACCAGCTCCATGATGACCAAGCGTAGGTGTAGTATCTACGTAGGTTGCTCGGGAGCAGAAGTTGTCATGATAAACATGTTACCTTTAGATGGACGATGTTGTGGAGCAGGTATATTCCCATTGCTCTTGTATTTGTTATCGTCTCTTCTCGTACTACCACAGCATCCCATGTTTTCGATGTCCTGGAATTCAGCCTCCCATTGCCCTATATATAATGCGAAGTCAACTACTCACTTTACACGAAAAGTGTTAAAGTCCACGCAATTACTGCCTTCTATATTTCTGAATTATGATTATAATCGTCCAACCATATATTATTTTCGGTTGTAACTGTAAATTTTAATAAAATTTTTAGTTTAATTTATAATATAAGTAAAATTATTTATTCTAATACCATTAAATTTTTATCTATTAAATATTATATATATATTTAAGATAACTAATATTTTATAGATAAATGATATTAGAGGCATTTTATAATACTACATCAAACATTTAAATAACATTAATGTAAATAATTAATACTCAATTACGATTGGTAGGATCAATGAATAGTATATTCCTTTAATATTTAAAATTATATTATTTTTATAGGATAGTGTAGCTGCATCATATATAGGGTTGACTTTTCGTCTTATACTTGTCTATACTGGTAGAAGTTGCTGGGCATGTTTAGCATATTGTGGAAGACAAGTAACTAAGTACGCGCCGTGTAAGACCATTTTTAAACTTATGAAGTTTAACACAGTTAACCGAGAGATAGTATGTTGTTAGATATTTAAATACTAATCATATGGAAGAAATTTTGCGCAGAGAGATTACATCTATTTTGATAATCTTCACCTCGAAAAATCATGACCAGTTAACTTTCGATTGGGATATATCATTAGTTACATTAAAAAAAGATCCTTTCTTTAATCAGCTAACAGAGAAACAAATAATTAAAGAGGCATAAGATGCGGGGAAATGGCTTTTTTTTTTTTTCTTCTTCACAAAATGTTGATGCAAAATAAATATCTTTCATGAGATTTGATATTTATGGCGCCTCATAAACAACTATATGAATTTACATTTTCATGGAATATACACAGATATACTTCGATATATTTCAGTTTTCCTGGTGCAAAAGGCAATCTTAATTTAATCAATTGAAATAAAACACAACTTTTTAATTCGGCAGTTAACAGAATATAAAAAGTCAATTATCTATTTTCTGGTTATACCAAAATAAATCGTAGTGTTACCGTTTTAACACGTACCCTTATTTTCGTTCACTTGTTCATAATCTTAACATTCAACACGGCACAAATGTACACTTAATTGGAGAATCTAGAAAGGAACTCATTGAATTCCAATCAAAATGCACTATCAAAGTCATAATTAACTGATTCAATCTTCGCGTATGACCCAGTATTCGTACTAGAGCTGCACCTTCATGGAACCTTCATGTGTGCTATCCCTTTCGTGATCGTTATATATATAATTATGGAAGGAGCAGGTATTAATTATAAAGTTGAACATATTATCACGAAGAGAATTCGGAAGAAAAGGTTAATTAGTTAATATGCGGTGTCTTTGCTTCGGAAGAAAGAAGAAAAGGAATTACAAATATGGGATTCCTGCTAGTACTGTCCCTTATGGTTCTGGAGGATCTCAAGTTAACCAACCTAGGCCGAAGAAAAGGCATAGTTGCCTTCAAGGTTGTCTCGATGGTTTGATCTCCTCGGGCGCTGAGGCTGCCACCGCTGGAGGAGATGCTGGAGGAGGAGGAGGTTGTGGTGGCGGTGGTGGTGGAGGTTGTGGCGGTGGAGGAGGTTGCGGAGGTGGTGGAGGATAATGTTAATAATTAGTTATATTTATTTATAAGAGAAATTATTACACAGATAACATCAACATGTATCATGTGGTTCAAAAAATAGTTATTTGACTTCAGTTAGTTTTTGTTAAAATGAAGTGTCTTGTTTATATTATATTAGTTATATAATCAGTAAAAAAAAATTTATACGCTTGTCTTGAGAAATGATAAAATTAAAAGTATTTCAATTTTTACATGATTTCCAAACTGAGGATATGCCTTGCCTCTGGTGCGAACTAATAGATATGTCTCATTCAGCTTGTCCCATATCCATGTCAAAGACAACCTATAAATGTCCCATTTCTCTTACATGGTGAACTTGTGAGTCTGCAAGCTATTTTTTCAAGCATTGAATTCTCAGTTGCTGAAACTGGGGTCAAACTGAACACTGTTGTGACAAGGTCGGTGCACACACTTGTCAAAACAGTATGTAGTCCTATATCTGTTAGGACCTGCATTGGAACTGATTCAGGACCTGCATTATAAGTTGGAAGCTTACATGAAATTAATTAACAGCTTATTTGGCAATGAATTCTCAGTTGCTGAAATTAGGACTTGCATTATCAATACACAAACACTTTAATGCTTCATATATCTGTTAAATTGACTTCAATGCTTTCGTAATCTTATGTACCACTGCAATTTCATCACTGCCTCGTTCTTTTTAATTTTTGAAGTTCATGGATAATGACAATGGATCAAGACTCAAAGAGTCAACAGTCATCATAGTTTCTACTATCTTTTTCTTTCTTGTCATCTTTGCTTGATATCGATGACACTTTAGTTGCTTGTTTTGTCTGATACTTGACAGCAATTGAAACAAGGGCCAAACTAAGCATTATTGTGACAAGGTCTCTAACACACTTGGTAAAATAGTGTTCAGTCCTATATTTGTTAGGACCTGCATTATCAATATGCAAACACTTTAAATGCTTCACTCTTATATCTATTAAAATTGATTTAGATGCTTTCACAATCTGATTTACTAGTTATTTTATTGGGACAGCTATAATCTCATATTGTTTAGGACTGACATTGTGGGTGTGATTTGTTAGACTTGCATTTTTAATACCTTATCTATCATAAACCATTTGTAATTTATGTGGTGGGTTATGGGTTTGTTTCTCATTAAATAGATTTTTTAATTTTTTAATTTATGGGTTTGTTTCTCATTAAATAGATTTTTTAATTTTTTAATTTTATTTGTCAATTAATAAATATTTGACACATGGAGTCGTATATGATACCTGAAGTAACTATATTTATAGAATCAATGATACATCAGATTTTTGTTAAAGAGTTGATAAAAAATGAATAAAAAAGGCTTAACTCAAACATTTCAAAAAGATAGAATAATTAACTTTAAAAAAAATTAAAGATGTTAGTTAAAATTTAGGGCTAAAATACCAATTTGGTAAAAAAAAAAGTATATGAACTGAAGGGATTTATTTGACTGAATCTTTATAAGACATCATATTTATGCATACGTGTGTATATATATAAAAGATTTATTCCCAAAATTATTATTAATGTTATTTAATATATTGAAATAACGATAAGAAAGGAGGGTGTGAACAAATATCAATATTTGGATTTTATATTATTTTTGAATATTTTATATCCACAAACAACAGTAATATTAGTCTCTCGAGATATTATTATTATTATTATTATTATTATTATTATTATTATTATTATTATTATTATTATTATTATTATTTAATTTCCAATGCAGCAAAAACAATTATTCCGAGTTTTTAGCCTTTTGTAGGTTGGTCGTTAGAACTAGTTAGTCTTGTGATTATCGATTATTGGAATATGAGAAATTAAAAAATATATATTGATTAATGTTTGGAACTGGATGTAACTCTCAAGTTTGGCCATTTTTATTTTGTTTGAGTATTTCTACTAATTAAGAAACACTTGTGCTTTTCATTTCAAGTTCAATAAAATATCTTTTGGTCCGTCTTTTTTTTGATGGATTATCTCTAGGGATGAAAATAGGTCAGGTCGTCCGTCGGAGATTCATGACCTAACCTGTTTAAAACATATATAGGCCAGACTTGTCGGACTAGAAGGTTAGTCCTAGGCTTTTAAAAAGACATTTTTAAGTAAACAGGTCTGACCATAGGCTTTCTAAAAAGCTTTTGAAGCCCAATAGGTCAGCTTATCTAATTGGCCTAACTACTAATTATTTATATATAACATAAAATAATATATATTACAAATTTACATAATATAAATTAATATTAAGGTAAGGACCTAATAGATATAGCTAGTATGCATTGGGTGCAACTGCTTCGGGTTACCTATCTAGGCAGTTGTGTACCGCAAGTGACTATGCATAAAAGGATATTTGTGAGCTGACTATGTTGGTCCAGTTGTGAGCTTGGGAGCGAATCCTACATATTTCCCCACCCTGCCCAAATGCTAGGGAAGCCGATAGTCCTTATGCGGGTAAATGGGTAAAGTTGGACGGTAACAAGAAATTTGGATATCAACTGGACTAATACAGACCTCAGTTTGATGGTTTGAAAAAGAATAAGGTATGTATTTATTCCTAGTATTTCAGAAATTTTTGGTTGAATGTGCTTATTGTTTTTGTTTTGATTATCAAGGGTTTTTTGTTTTGCCCTCCATGCCTTCTGATAAGAAACAGTGAATTCAAATTTCGCTTTGACTCTTTCTTGAATTAAAGAAATCGACACTGATGGTTCCTTCTTCATTATCCCTATACAGAAAAAGTCTTGAATTAGGGAAACAAAAATAATACCCATTAAAGATAAGATATTTCACATTACCTATTATCAGAACAAACCAAACCAGCATTTAGTTTTGCATGGTCTTGTGAAAGGGTTACATTGACGCAACTATGTGGGCCACCATATTGACTTATAACCCATTATAGTGATTTTTTAGATAGAATTACATGCATTCACCAGCCTCACCACTAGTTTCATTCGAACACTTCACAATGAACTTATTCAGCTTTGACTCCACAACAATATACGACTGATGCAATTTCATAAAATATTATTTTAGTGCATTTGTAGTTCACTTTTGCTTTCAAATTGTAAACTCACGGACAACTCATCCTTAACATTCCAACTGATGCCATCATCAAACTTCATTTCTTGATTTGGATGCTCCAAATTAACATTTTGATAATGTGGTGCAACGTTCCAAAATGGAGTCTCAACAATACCTATATTAAATAAACTAAATACATCATCACCAAGTATAATTTCAAAATACATGTTTGAACTTTCAAACTAATAAGGTTTACTATTAATATTTACCAATTAGGTGAGTAGATATTGTGTTATATGATCCACCGATTCTTAATAGAGCTCCTCAGCCAGCATCATCATCACTATATGAATTTGCCTTCAACAACTGGTCATCATCGCATGAGACACCACTGTCCACTTCAGAAGGTAGATTGTAATCATAATCCTCATCGGACATGTAGTTCATACTGGAAATCTTTAAAACCCTATAACCAATTCTTCAAACTCTCCTAACTATTTTTAAAATTCACTCAAACATTATGTATTTATAATAACAAGATGTCCTTTGTTATGTTCGAGAATTGCATGTGTGGTGCCTACAGGGAGTGCATCATCCTTCTATGTAGTGCCTAGGTCATGTGCACCACCAACCTTGTGTCGTCTGAGCCTAGTGCATCATATGTGTGTCATTTTTTTCTTAGGCAACACATATATGTGTCACTTTCTAGGCGTGTCGTCTTGCATGATGTTGTGAGAAATGATATTTCAAAAGAAGTCCCACATTGCTTGGTTTGAAAGAGTTGAAAGGGTACATATTAAAACATATATGTTTGGGCTAATGAACAAGCAAGAAAGGTTATGGGCTCACACGCATATGAGATTGGCCCAAAATGTCAATTCTAGTGTAAATCCTCATATTTGCCCTCCCCCTCGATGTGCACGATTATACGGATGTGGAAACCTTTTTATTATTTATTTTTTTAAAATTAATTTGAATTTTAAACATTACTCAGAAATGGCTCATTTTGAATGTTTACAAATTGGGTTCCCCTTATCTCCTATTTGACGGGGTTAAACCTTATCACTTGAAAAATATCTTTGGATTCCTTTTGTTAACCGCCTACTTATTTACTGATAAGATTCTCTGTTAACACATTCAAATTTTTAATATATTATTTTAACCAGTTTATGATTTTGTACATATTTGTAATTCTCAAAACCCTAATTTACTGTAAGCCAATTCCCTATCAGTTTTTTCTCTATCTATCTCTCATCTCTATTGGGTTTCCCAAAATTCTTTTTTTCTTGCTAGTTTTGGCCCTAGTTTATAAGGGGCTATTGTATCCTAGGGAGCTCGCATACCATGAATAAACTCCTCAGGAAATGTTATTATACCCTACATCATTTTTCCAACACATGGATACGCCACAAAAGTTGTCCACCTCCCTTACAACACCTAAAACTACCCCAAACATGAAAAATTTTCCAAAACATCCCCAAGTGTGTAAATATTTATCCCATGTGTGTAACACCTTTGGTTAACTAGGACTAATTCCCTCATCGGAATGTCCAACTTACCTAAGGTGTTATCACTTGTTCAAAATTTGAGAAGATTTTTTTGTGTGTACGATGATAATTAAAAGCATATAATAAGTAAAGTTATAACATGGTCCGGTCTTTTTGGTTGGTTACATATTCAGAAGAATGGGGCATACAAGCTCCCATAAAAAGATACATTTAGACAGTCAATCAAAAGAACCTAGAATATATGCGTCGTTGCCTACATCACTACTGTGCTTGAAGATATGAGTCCAAGAACGATATGTTCACCTAAGGTTCTCACTACCGCAAATACTCGGGATCTCGTCTGCGTTCCCTTTGTCCTTCAGCTGATCAAACATACAAAAAAATAAACAACCACAACACTAAAGGGGTAAGTGAAACTCTCAACCCATAGATTCCCATGCAAGGGAAAGCTATCACAAACATATATATATATATATATATATATATATATATATATATATTCACCTAGAACGTAATAATCACAAGCATAGGAATAATTCACAGGGGTTAGTCATCAATATGATATGCTATGCATGAGTTAGGTGTCTTATGAATTATCTTGATTTAGGTTCCATGATGCAACAGGGCCCATAGTCTCATCACCATCATTATCATCATCATTACCTCTCCACGGTACGTCTACTAGGAGGAACATATATCCTCACTAGAGAAACCGGAGCTCATCAAGTTCTCATAACCAACATGGGTAAGGACACTCTTTTATCCCAAATAACATGGATCCATTCCTCACGCCTCATACGTGATCACACACGGCTAGGACTTGTACTACACAGCCACAGTGACACTTGTTCTAGTCGAAGTACACCAGGTTTGCCATGGACTGTCTAGACTCAGGCGCGACTCTGAACCATTGGAGGTCTAACTCAGTTGTACTCTTGAGATTCTCCCATGGAATCAGAACGCTCATGCCCTCCGGTGTACACTTTGCCCAATCTAATTCATTGCCCAATCTCATGTATTATATGCAATATACACTTTCCTTATTGAATCTTTTATCTTTTTATACCCGAGTGTCAGACGAAACCTTTGCACCTGATGTCCTTGTCCTTAATGTGATAAGAATCAAATATTATAGTTTCTCGAAATCCCAAAACCAAAATTTTTGTGTGCTTGGTCTTAGTTACTATCTAATGGATCAATTTAGGAGTTCTGAGACTAAGGCTTAACTAGGGACCAAATTTAGTAAGAATTTTATAAGACTTTGCCGACTATTTTTATTGTAATTGTCACTTAAATATATCCCAAATCCCTTGAGTATCGGAAAATAGAATGTACTTATTTTACTGATTCTATGGAAATGTCGCCTCGTTGTACAATCGATTCTGGACTTCATTTCCTTCGACATTAAAATTTAGATTACTAAAACAACTCATTAAAGAATTTAGATTTTTCATACTTACTAAATGCTTAGCAAAGACATGAGTATATCAGGTAATTAGATTGCCACGGAACTTTATTCTTTCGGCCTTAGAGCTAAAAATACATTTTTAGTATTATCTTGATAAAGTAAGAAAAATCCTTCTTAATTAAGTGAATTAATACCTCTAATCCAATAAAAATATGCATAAATATCTCTTTTGTCGGTTTTGTCAGAAAAACTTTATTTTATCATTCTTTTACTAGGAAACTCAGATTCAAGCGATTCCAAAGCCAAAAGTGCTTAACTTTTTAAGTACTTTATTTCTAAAATAAAATTTTGCATTTATTTTGCCCAAAAATTAGGTTGCCATGAATTTCTCAAACCAGTAAAAATTTTCTCGCTATAAAATTTGATAAAGCACAATTAAGGACAAGCACCACATAACATCGCCACCATTTATCTCTCCTCCTCTTAGGAAGTACGCACACATTAAAATTACATATCAAATACAATGAAATAAATTACAAATAAAGGCAACGTATCTGTCCTCCCTTATAGCTCCAAAACCACGCGTTTCGTACATTTTCAGCCAAGGTTTCGCGCCAGAACCTGAGGTTCCCCTTAATTCTTTTCAAACAACATTTAACTTAAATTTTTCTCATCACAAATCAGCCATTAAACACGTCCAAATAGCAACCATACATGTTTGATCACAAGCTCAAAAATAAGGATTTCATGCATGCAACATATTAAGGTTTTCCAAGTCACCAATTTAAGAATAATTTCATGCAATCTAGGAGAATTAAACCTTTGCCAAAACCAAATCTAGAGTCACAGTTACAACCTCACACTTTCACCAAAAATCAAAACTTTCACATGCAAATCAAGATCCACCATTTTTAGAGCCAAGAAAATCACATGCAAGCTAATCTACGGCAAGATTTAAGAACATACAAGGCACCTACACCACATGCAATATTTGGCCAGCAACACAACCCAGTCATTCATCATTCAAAATTGTATTTTAAAGCTTAAAATTACAATCAAGATGAAGAAAACACATGCATATAGCCATGGCCAAAAGGGTACCAAAAATAAGATCTTCTTGCTCCATCAAAAACCCATTTTTAGCAAATTTTTCAAAATAAAATCAGTCATCAAAACATCAAGGAAATCTTGTTTTTGGAGTGCCAAACAAGGTACCCATGCATGTTGAGATCTAAGAGCAAAGAAAGAGAGAACTCCCTTACCTTTTTGACCCTCACGACCAAGAGAGAGAATGCCTCCAAGATGCCTTGCATTTTTCCTTACTTTTGATGCTTAGAGAATATGGAAATGGAAGCTTTTTAAGGTGATGGTGGTGGCGGGATCAAGGTGGTGATGAAAGAGGATGAAGTGACGAAGAGAAAAAGGTGAATAGATTGTGAGACTTAAGAGAAAAATTACAAAAACTTAGAAAGAAGGGGGAGCATGGCATTTGGCCAACGAGAGTGGAAAGAGGAGCAGATGAATTTCAGAACATGCAAATGGCTATTTATAGAGTGAAGGGTGAGGAGATCAGCCAATCAGAATAGAGCAAAGTGGCTGAAAATGAATTAATTATTAATTAATTAAAAATCTTGTGAGTGTAGGAAAAAAAGAGATCATTCTTGGTTTAAAATTATTAGTTTGTTTCGTTGGGAATTAGAAAAAGTGTTCAACATCAAAGTTATAGATTTTTTCTCTCATTTTTAATGAGCTTAACATAAGATTCTAACAACGGGAGTAGGAGCTATGCCCAAAACACTGAAAGATGTTCAGGGGTATACAAATTTTTGGGGTCAGCACCTTAAAATAAAAACTGGGAAATTTTGGTTAGGAACTAATTTTTGGTGTCTATATAAGAGTTGTAGATATTTTGTTATGAAAATAACAAAAAATGAATTATTCAATTTTGATAATGGATGAGGGGGTTATGCCAAAATATTAACAGGTGTTCTGTCGAATCGAATTAATTATGAATTAGTGAAGTGTTTTGCAAAATGGGCTCGATGGGCTTAAAAATGGGCTTCGTGGTCAATACAAGAGTTGTAGAGGATTTCGATGCCAGAATTTAAGGATAAGAATCGCTCTGTAGAGGGAGATATGCCAAAAATACTGAAGGGTGCGTAAAAGCATCGTGAGTTATTTGACTCAAGTTCTTAAAAATAAAGTTAAGGACCTGTAGGTTCGAAATTTGACTTTGAGTCCTTCACGAGAATCGTAGTGTGCTTCTATACGAATACTTAGGGACCGGGATCGAATCATATACTTATGGCACTTGCTCGATTAGAAAAGGCAAAGCAAACGTATACAGTCATCGGGATGAGATTGAGATGTTTCTTTTATTTTTTAAGCAGATAAAACTTCCATTTATTGTGATTAGGTTCCAAACTATCCACTCACTAATCACCAAGGGTTTGTTACTGACTTCCAAGTCCCACGCATGACTCAAAGATTTCCAATCGGTAACCCATTTTACCGCATCGACCAAGACACTGGGACATATTTTATACATATATTTTTGTGAATAAAATATTTAATTATTACTTCCACTAATAAAATTTACTTGAATTAAATCTTTTCATCAACTAGATCCCCAGAATGGGCAAACACATGAAGCATTTAATTTAATTGGCCGAAACCCAAATCTTACATCACAGCAACACACAAAACAATAGTCACATTTTGATCCAAGGACCAATTACAAAAATGGGGAAAGTTACAATATGTACTATTAATAATTAAAAAAAAACAACAAAGTGTAAGGGGTTCAGGGAGTCTTAATTAAGCTTCATCTGAAAGGAAAAGTAAACTTTTAACTTTATTTTTATCAGAAAACTTTTAATCATTAATTAGTTAGTGGAAGAAAAGGCAAAGTTCACCTTGAAGTCACCTACTAACATTCTTTTAGTTTTAAAAGTGTTGTAAACCGCTGTACTACTCTATTCCAGTTCTCTCACTACGTGCAGGGTGCTAATGAAAAAGACTTACGAAAGTGCTCACTCCAAAGTCCCAAGCAAGATTATTCCCAATTAAATATATTTATAACCTATTAGCCCGTTCGCTTTTCAACAAATTAACAATTGAAAGAAGGAAAACTATGAACTATAAACAGTATTATAGCTATATATACAAGAAAATGAGATATGAGAAAGAAAATTAGCTGCTGGAAGCTCGAAGCTGAATGTTATTAAATTACAAACTCATCGATCTATACGAACCGCTATACACTTTTAAACATATATCTGAGACAGTCATGAGACTACAAAATCTTTATATCTATACAAAAAAAAAAATGAACGAAATAATTATTAATAAAAGCACTAAATTAGTACAACCATGTTCCATACATATCAAACCATGAACTATACCACCCCCTAAAAATGGAAGAGAGAGATAGCTATATAATGAAAAGAGAGAAAAAAAATCAAACACAAGCATGGCCACCGCCGTCACAAGTGCAACCACCATTGCCAGAGATAATATCAGTATCTTGACGAGGTTTGGTACTGAGGCAACAACACATAAGAGCCACCAACAACATGATTCCCCATGCGGAAGCCAAAGCTTGTGCCCAGCTCATGTAATTCCCCATATATATTAACCAATTCTTCTTCTTATTATGATTCTAATACTATCTCGATCTCTAACCTCTACCTTTGATATTCTTCATGAGCTCTTTCATGCCACATAACGTCATAAATGGCATCAATCATGTGCGTTGAGAGACACATGAGATTACCATAGATATATATATATATATATATGATATGAAATATTCTCCCCTTTAGGAAAAGAGAGTATTAATTGTATCAACTGGGAGATGAGGTTTGAGTGAGACATGGTGTGGCACATGGTGTGAGTTTGAAAGACTCCGAAATAACATGGGCCAACCTGTTAATTTTTGTTGCACAAACCTCTCCCACCTCTCAATCTCATGAACCCCACAAGTTTATTTCCTGTGCTTCCTTATTTAAATTCATTTTTAGCATAAATCCTTTCGAGGAATCTTGTCATAATATCCTTTTCAAGGTTGAAGGTGTCACGGGGTATATATTATATTATATTATGTGCTTTTTTTCTTTTTCGATCAGTTATATAAAGAGGGTTCGGTTAATAACTCTTGTATTTAATTGTATGTATCCATCTAACACATGATTTGCAAAAAGTTTTAACTTGGCTTCATAATTGGGAAATCCAAAAACTAAATAATTACTACATTCCTCCCTTACTATAAGAATATTTGATAAATTTTTTTAATCTTTAATAACATTAATTATTTTTTTATCAAAATATTTTTATTAATTATTAATAAAATAATTATTAATTAAGTAAAAAAGCTGAATTCAAAAGAAAAAAAGAATTCAGCTTCTCAGCTTAGAGATGCGGGCTTAGAGAAGCCCTACTTTACTTCTACTTTTTCCTTTTTATTAATTATAAAATAATCAGTATAAAAACATGTATTTTTATAATTGGTCCCAAAAATATTCTTTTATATCGGTTATAAAATAATTGATATAAAATGGTTTTACATCTCATATATTTATTAAATTGTTTATTTTTTAATTGGTATAAAAAATTTCAGACCAGTAATAAAAATAAATGGTATTAAAAAATATATTTTTACATCAATTATAGAATTACTAAATTATGAAATGAACGTGCTGTAGAGAATAAAAGCCGACGTAAAGAAGTGGAAACATTACCGGGATTAAAACGCGGTTTTTAATTAGCATTAATTAAAGTTTTAATGCAAATTAAGCCAATTGATAAAGAATTTTACGTAAGGATTCCAAATTCACATCTCTATTTTGTTAGTTTTTTTTCCGATTGATATACGGCATCACAATAAAGTAAATATTGTTTTAAACAATAAGTATTCGTTTTAATTATTATTTGTTTGACATTAAATTTGATGAAGAAAATAATAATTAATTCCAACGCTCAACAACAAAGTGGGAAGGGCAAGCATAAACATTAAAAGAGGTTATTCTAATAGAAAAGGAAGTGAATTGGTACCAATAAGCATATTGAAATTATCATATTGTGGGGCATGGAAAACACTCTCTTCGACCAAAATTGAACAAGTTGAGTTGAGGGAGGTGTTCAACTATAGCCACACTTAACAATGAATTCTCCATCTAATTGTGCCATTCCAAATTATAACATCATTATTGGAGCATGAGAGAGGGGGATTTCCAGAATTTTGGTGGCTTCAAAAGGAGTAAAAATATTGGAAATTTTCACCTATACCACCTTCCACCTTCCCGAGTTATGTAATAGTAAATCACCCACTTCCCCCACTAGCATTGTGCCAACTCCTAAATATTCACTATACCACCCCTTCCCACCTTCCTCTTTTCAAAAACACTCCTCGCCATCCAAATACTCATTCAAATATAGTTTGCTTGTTTTCTTAAGAGAACAATTAACAGGGATGACGAAACGGATTAGGTCTGATGGGCTAGCCTGTCAAAAAAGGTAGGGTGGACAAAATTTTTAACCCATCGTCCCACCATGATGGGACAAAATCTTGGCAGGGCACCCTCGCCAAAGAAAAAATATACAAATACTAATAATAAAATAATTTATATTTTATTTTATTAAAATATATCTTTCATTTTTAAAATTAAAAAAAGACATCTCTTACTACTTGTACATTTCTTTTAATAATATCTTATTTGATTTTTTAAAAAAATTATTTTTATCTTATTTTGACATATTTTAAAAAAAATTGACAAATTGGTGGACGCAAATTTTACCTTTGGCGGGCCAGACGAAATGAGCCCTAATTTTTAACCCATTTATTTAGGCGAAGTAGGTCAACCCAGCCCATTGTTTGACGTGCTTTGACGGGGCGGGTCAACCCATTTTACTATCCCAAACTATTAGGATAATATTCACCCTTCGTAATAAAACAAACAAATTATCAAAAGATGTCAACCTCCACCATTGTTTAGCTAAAATAGCTTGATTGAAAAAAAATACAAACAAACCTCCCAAAGCCCATTCCACCCATTGACTTAAGAGCAACTAAGAAAATGTATTTTATTTTCCTTGTCATCCACCAATCCACTCCAAGAGAATTTTACAATTATTGTATTAATCTGTCGATAAATCTATTTTAACATCTCAAAACTACTCATGATATAAACATATATAACTTAGGTCACCGCTTTGATAAGGACCTCTCTACCAGCTTAAAAATGTATTTCTCCTTCTACCCTTTGAACTTTTTCCATACTCTCTCACAAACACTAGAGAAATACCAATAAGAGTAGGGAGACCCAAATATCGAGAGGACTCTACATAGTTTTCATTCGTAACAAATTTGCTAGCTCCATTTTTCTAAAAGTAAGAACATCTTTACTGAAAGAGAGTTCTAATTTGTTGCCCGGAGGCCAATTAACATCTCCATTATACATAAAGCCTCAATGGAATTAGCTCTAGCAAAAGCAATATTGTCATCAGCAAAAAACAAACAAGTGAGAAATAGTTGGGGCATGACGAGTAAGTTTAATGTCATGGATTAAAGATAAATCATTATAGATAAGACCTCAGCACATAGAATAAATGGGATCATCCTGTCTGAGACCTCTATGAGGATAAAATTTCTGATCTCCATTTAGCATCACAAGAAAAGATACAATGCCAACACTTGTTGTAATAAGATTCACCCATGATTATGAAAAACTCGTACATCGCCAAGTACAATCAAGAAACGGTCATTCCACTCCACTCGGTCACAGACCCGTGAACATGCTTACTAGACGATTATTTTTTCATAAAGTGAAAACATTCAAAAGTAATCAAGGCATTATCTGTCTATTAAGCACAAAAGCACTCTGGCAAGATCAAGTAATAGTTTTCGTGATGAGTTTGAAAATCACTGTGCATAAACTAATGTGCTAAAATTGAGAGGGATCAAGAGGTTTTTTAACATTGAGAATAAGGGCAAGCAAAGAATGATTAAGATTAGTTCATTAGGCACATTAAGAACAACTTTCACAATATCACCTCCCACATTATTGAAAAAAATAAAGCAGGAATACCATCACAACCCAGTGCTTTTGTCGCATGCATGCATTTGAGCAAGGGTTGATCAAGAAGATCAACATGCTGAGGGAGGACACGGCCCTAATTCCCTAAACCAAGCTACAAATATTCTCCATATTTTGTGGATGAATAGAGGAAACAGGCCACCATAAAACGCATTAACTTTTTTCCGCTGGGAAGATTTTTTGTGGAAAAAGGATGTATTCATGTCACCACGTTGAAGCCATTCAGCTCTTGACCTTTGTTTCCACCCAATTTCATCTTACTCAACCGAATCAGACCAACAGTATATATCAAACAAAATTACACCAGGAATCAGACCAACAGTGAATATTAAACAAAAAAAAATCACAAATTTATGAGAAAGTGTGTATTTAAGTTGGCGTTAAATTCACTAGCGAGAGCTCTCATTTCTTAGTCTATAGAATACAGTCACGCTGACGTCAAAATAATAATAATAATAATAATAATAATAATAATAATAATAATATTATTATTATTATTATTATTATTATTATTATTATTATTATTATTATTATTATTATTATTATTATTATTATTATTCCCTCAACCCCAAAATTCACTCTCTCAAAAACATTCTCTTCTGCGCATGTGTAAAGCAAAAACAAAGTCATTGTGCCATTTCCACCCGCGTGCTCTATCTCCTTCTCCATTCACCATCCTTGTCAATTTCTTCAAATCAAACCAAGCTTTGGTCTTCTTCTTCCTCACCATTCCTATAGCAGCCATTAACAAGTTGAAGGGAGCTCAATTCTCCTCGATCTCAAGGTCTTCATGAGCCCAAACTTCGGTTTTAACTTCCCCTTCATCCTAATTTCTCCAATTTTGTGAATTTAGAAGCTTTGGAGCCATTTCACATTGGGGGGCAGCTTGGATGATCTTGGGGTTTTCATTTCTCTTTGTTCAAGTAAGTGGAAGTTAACACCTAATGCCGTGATTAGTCCCATTTTGCAAAATCAAGCTAAAATCCTTTGAATTCCATGACTAGGTGACATTTTAGGGCAGTTTTGGTGTTGTTGCGGAGCCGGGCAGATTTGGGGGTATTGCGGAGTAAGGTTTCGACGAGCGGCATCTTGATTCGGTGAGTCTAAAATCATTGAATTAATCATGGATTAATTGTTTAGGCTCTGAAGTTAAGAATTGATGGCAATGTAATTATTAAAAATTGGTATTATTGTTAAATTAGGAATTATTGGATTCAGGAATTCGTGATCGGACTTGCAATCAGAGAGCGTCAGAGATATTCAGTAAGTTGGAGACTATCAAAATAATTATGGGTTAGTGAGCCTTGATCCGAAATGTGAAGTTAGTAGCGAGTATGATATTAGATTGCATTAATGGTAATTATAGGAACCATTAGATTGGGATTCGTGTTGAAAAGTAAAGCCACTTTTGTGGAAAAAATTGGCATTAAATTTGTGGTGTAAAATCATGGAAGAATTATAGCCACTAATTAAAGACATGTGTAAATAATGTGTGGTCCAAATTAAAGCTTGCATATTAGCCACAAAAATGTGTGTGGTCACAATTGCATCTTGATGGCTATAAATTGAAGCTTCTTACTCCAAGTTTAATCATCCCAAAAACTAGAAGCATTTCCTAGTATCTAGAGAGAAACGTTCAGAGAGAAAAATTAGAGTGTCCTCCTGTGAGGTTCTCCTAGTGAGTGTTCTCCTATTTAAAGAGAGAGTGTCATTGTTCTCTCCTTGTGAGATAGAGAGAAGTTGTAATATTTTTCTTCCACTTAGTAAAATTATTTCTCTGGTCTTGTCCGTGGTTTTTCCCTTATCAAAAGAAGGTTTTCCACGTAAAATTATTGTATGTTCAATTCCTCTTTTCTCATCTCTATTTTAGCTGTGTGATATTATTCTGATACTCTGGTACCTAACAGTGGTATCAGAGCCATTGGTTGTTGATGTTGCGGTACTATTCATGGGTACTATTCACAGTTACTATTCATACGTGTGGTTGTATACTTTTGTAGTGATTGTTAACGTATATTAAAATTATTCTTGTGTACGGTAAAAATATACAATACTGTTCACGTATATTGTACTATTCATGGTGAAATTGTGTAAACCGGTTTAGTCAAAAAAACTGGCGGTGAAATTTGAGATTGAGAAATTTCTCCCTATGGAAATTGAAGATAAAGGCAATTTTGAGGAAAGAAAATTGTTTGGCGGCAATTGAAGGTAGACCCGCTGGTATAACCGACGAAAAGTGGAAAGAGATGAATGACAACGCTGTTTCCACCTTGCACTTAGCAATGGCGGATTTGGTTTTGTCAAGTATTGCAGAGAAGGATACTGCAAAGGAGATCTGGGATACCCTCATCAAACTGTATGAGGTGAAATCACTTCACAATAGAATATTTTTGAAGAGGAGGTTGTATACTCTTCGAATGAGTGAGTTTACATCAGTGACGAACCACATCAACAATCTGAATACGTTGTTTGCTCAGCTTACAGCGTCGGACTTTTCAATACCAGAAAATGAGCATGCTGAACTTCTGCTTCAGAGCTTGCCAGATTCCTATGATCATCTCATCATCAATATAACAAATAATAATATTGTTGGTCGCTTGCACTTTGATGATGTTGCCGGAGCTATTCTTGAAGAAGAATCCAGGTGCAAAAATAAAGAAGATAGTAAAAAAAGTTCAAAGCAAGCGGAAGCCTTGACGATGACAAGGGGAAGATCAACAGAGTGTGGCCCCAGTGGGAGCCAGAATCATGGCAGATCAAACCTCGAAGAAGGAAGAACTTTAAATGCTATAATTGTGGCATGAAGGGGCACCTGAAGAAAGATTGTTGGTACAATAAGAAAAATCCTGAGAAATCTTCTGGAGCAAATACATCTCAAAGGTGTGTTTCTAGTACCTCTGATGATGGAGAAATTTTGTACAGCGAAGCAGTGATTGGTTCCAAAAGTAAAAGACAGCTCACTGACGTATGGGTAATGGATTCGGGAGCAACATGGCACATGACTTCACAACGAGATTGGTTTTGCACTTATGAACCTATCTCAAAAGGATCCATGTTCATGGGAAATGATCATGCTTTAGAAATTGTTGGGGTTGGTACTGTCAAATTAAAAATGTATGATGGTACTGTTCACACAATTCAGGGAGTACACCATGTGAAGGGACTAAAGAAAAATCTTTTGTCCATTGGGTAATTAGATGACCTTGGTTGCAAGACCCATATTGAAGGTGGGATCTTGAAAGTGGTGAAAGGAGCTCTAGTAGTGATGAAAGCAGAGAAGGTCGCTGTTAATCTATACATGCTTCTGGCAGATACTCTATAGGTAGCAGATGCATTAGTTGCTTCAACCAGCCAAGACGAAATGACGATGATGTGGCATCGCAAATTGGGCCATATGTCAGAACGTGGCTTGAAGATCCTTGCAGAGCTTAAGCTCCTTCACGAGCTCAAATCGGTAAATTTACCTTTCTGTGAGCATTGTGTGACTAGTAAGCAACATAGATTAAAATTTGATAAGTCTACTGCTAGAAGCAAATGTATATTAGACTTAATTCATTCTGATGTATGGGATTCACCAGAAATGTCCCTGGGAGGAGCAAAATATTTTGTATCTTTCATTGATGATCATTCTAGGAGATTATAGGTGTACCCAATCAAGAAGAAGTCTGATGTGTTTCCAGTATTTAAGGAGTTTAAAGCACGAGTGGAGCTTGAAACTGGAAAGAAAATCAAGTGCTTAAGGATAGACAATGGAGGAGAATATACAGATGGTGAATTTATAGCATTCTACAAGCAAGAGGGTATTCAGAGGCAATTCACAGTGCCATATACGCCTCAACAAAATGGTGTAGCAGAGCGGATGAATAGAACTCTCTTGGAAAGGACAAGAGTTATGTTGAAGACTGCAGGTCTAGCCAAGTTTTTCTGGGCAGAAGTAGTTAAAACTGCTTGTTACGTGATAAATCGATCACCATCAACTGCTATTGGTCTTAAGACGCCAATGAAGGTATAGAAAAGAAAACCAGTTGATTATTCTTCTCTACATGTATTTGGTTGTCCTGTGTATGTAATGTACAACACCCAGGAAAGAACAAAGCTGGATCCAAAATCTAGGAAATGTATATTCTTGGGCTATGTTGACAGTGTTAAGGGGTATCGCCTGTGGGATCCTACTGCCCGTAAGGTTATTGTCAGTAGAGATATATTTTTTACAGATAATGAACTGCAAGGTGAGCAAAAAAAATAAGAGCACTTCTAAAGAAGCTACAACTGTCCAGATAGATTAAAAGTCTAGAGAAGTGATTCTTCTAAAACTGAACCAAAGCACGAAGAACATGAACCAGATGAGACCAATAATGAAGAAGTTCAACGATCAACACGTCAGATAAGGAAACCATTATGGCACTCAGACTATGTGATGGCAAGCCAAGATGCATACTGTCTTCTAACAGAAGAAGGAGAACCGTCAACCTTTTAGGAGGCTGTGAGTAGTTCAGATGCTTCTCTGTGGATTACAGCAATGCAGGAAGAAATGGAAACCTTGCATAAAAATCAAACATGGGAACTTGTAACACTTCCAAAAGGTCGAAAAGCCATTGGATCCAAATGGGTTTACAAAATCAAACGAGATGGCAATGATCAAGTGGAGTTGTATCGTGCTAGACTGGTGGTCAAAGGATATGCTCAGAAAGAAGGAGTTGATTTCAATAATATTTTCTCTCTAATGGTAAGACTTACTACTATCAGAGTTGTGTTAGCTATGTGTGCTTTATTTAATTTACATCTTGAACAATTGGATGTAAAAACTTTTTTTCTTCATGGAGAACTTGAAGAAGAAATATATATGTTCCAACCAGAAGGCTTTAAAGAACAAGGAAAAGAAAACTTGGTTTGCAGGTTAACCAAATCTCTGTACGGTCTAAAGCAGGCGCCAAGATGTTGGTACAAGAGTTTTGATTCCTTCATTATAAGCCTCAAATACAACAGACTGTGTTCAGACCATTGTACATACTACAAGAGGTTTGGTGTTGATGATTTTATCATTTTAATGTTGTATGTGGATGACATGTTGGTTGAAGGCCCCAACAAAGATCAAATCCAGAAATTGAAGGCGCAGTTGGCTAGGGAGTTTGATATGAAGGATTTGGGACCAGCAAACAAGATTTTAGGGATACAAATTTACCGAGATGAAAAAGATAGGAAGGTTTGGCTTTCTTAGAAGAACTACTTACTGAAAGTTTTGCGGCGCTTCAATATGCAAGATTGTAAGCCAATTTCTACCCCACTTCCTGTCAATTATAAATTATCCTCAAGTATGAGTCCTAGCAGTGAAGCAGAGAGGATGGAAATGTCTCAAGTACCGTATGCATCAGCGTGGGAAGCCTTATGTATGCAATGATTTGTACGAGACCAGATATTGCTCAGGCGGTTGGTATGGTTAGTCGGTTCATGGCGGATCCTGGTAAAGAGCATTGGAATGTTGTGAAGAGGATCCTAAGATACGTTAAGGGAACCTCTGGTGTTGTATTATGTTTTGGAGGATCAGAGTTTATTGTCAGAGGATATGTTGATTCTGATTTTGCAGGTGATCTTGATAAAAAGAAATCTACTACAGGCTATGTGTTTACACTTGTAGGAGGAGCTGTAAACTGGTTATCTAAATTACAATCTGTTGTAGCCTTATCAACTACAGAAGCAGAATATATGGCAGCTACTCAGGCATACAAGGAAGCAATCTGGATGCAAAGGATATTGAAAGAACTCAGGCATAAGTAACTGAAGATTACGGTGTATTGTGACAGTCAGAGTGCCTTGCACATTGTAAGGAATCCAGCCTTTCACTCCAGGACGAAACACATAGGGGTGCAATATCACTTTGTTCGAGAAGTAGTGGAGGAAGGGAGTGTGGATCTACAGAAGATTCATACAAAAGAGAACCTAACAGATGTTATGACAAAACCGATCAACACCGACAAGTTCAAATGGTGCAGGTCCTCCTATGGCCTATCAGAAACATAATTACAGGAAACTAGCAAGAAAAGAAAGATTTGAGAAGCTCACAAAAGTGACTTTAAGTGGGAGATTGTTGAAAAGTAAAGCCACTTTTATGGAAAAAATTGGCATTAAATTTATGGTGTAAAATCATGGAAGAATTATAGCCACTAATTAAAGACATATGTAAATAATGTGTAGTGCAAATTAAAGCTTGCATATTAGCCACAAAAATTTGTGTGGTCACAATTGCATCTTGATGGCTATAAATTAAAGCTTCTTACTCCAAGTTTAATCATCCCAAAAACTAGAAGCATTTTCTAGTATCTAGAGAGAAAAGTTCGGCGAGAAAAATTAAAGTGTTCTCCTGTGAGGTTCTCCTAGTGAGTATTCTCCAATTTAAAGAGAGAGTGTCATTGTTCTCTCCTTGTGAGATAGAGAGAAATTGTAATATTTTTCTTCCACTTAGTAAAATTATTTCTCTGGTCTTGTCTGTGGTTTTTCCCTTATCAAAAGAGGGTTTTCCACGTAAAATTATTGTGTGTTCAATCCCTCTTTTCTCATCTCTATTTTAGCTGTGTGATATTATTCTGATACTCTGGTACCTAACAATTCGGTGAGCGGTTTTGTGATCGGAGGTGATTGGATAGTGTTGGATTGCGTTCTGGACTCCTCGCGTGTAGGAATCCAGGTAAGGGGAGTATTACATCTTAAACACATAGATCATGAATGGTTAGGAGTATATATGTATATGTATATGATTATGTTTTTGATTGATTATTTTAAATGGTATATGATGAAGATGTTGTGTTATTGACTATATAACGCATAGTGTATAGTTGTTGATGGAATCAAAATGACTGATTGTTATGTTGTTTTATGCGTTTGTGAATTAATTATATAAGGTTGAGATCATTGATGATGAGTTAAGCTTGAGGTAACTTATGTTTATTGATGAAATCTAATATGAATAGGTGTGATTGCATTTCATGTTGAGGTGGGTGACCCGTGGAAGGTCAGGAACCCAAAATTGGTAATTCTAGTGCTAAATCTTCTAGTCTAGGTCCTGAGGGTCAATGATTACTGTTGGAGCTAGAGTTAAGTTTTGAGACATCACGAGGTGACCGGTATCACGCGAGAAAGGTATAAGGGACTAGACTGAGTTAGAATGGTGTGGATAGAATTCCAATTGTTTTAGTCTAATCCGCATATAGTTGCATGAGTAGGTACATATGAGATTGTGAACAATTAATGCCTTGTTGATGATTTGACTGTATATGCTAATAATATATGATTGTATCTTTGTAATGATGGAACTTGATAGGTACTTGGAGTGCCATGGTAGAATCTGATTCAATATCTGTCTCTTAATATATACGTGCTCACCCCTATTACTGTTGTTAATGTTTTAGTGGATTTAGATCGTGATGATGAGTATTGAGGAGTTATCGAGCGTGGATGGATGTTTAGTGGCAAGGATGTATATTTGTGTATGGTTTTGATGTAGTAAGCCTTGGTCGGCTCGATATGTATATATAATGTATATGCGTAGTTGATATGATTATATTTTGTTAGTGGATCCTAGGTAGTTGGTGGCTTCACTAGAAGTCTGGTAGATTTTTGGTAACTGCATGATGACTGTGTATAACTTATGATTTTGATGATGATTATATAGTGGATACCACGGATGGATCCATGGATTGTATGTTGCATTGCATAATTGGATTATTAAAATCATGGGCAGGTCTTGTGGTTGAATTAAAGTATGTATTATAATTAGATGATGGTGGACTTTGTGTTTGGATTGATGGAAGTGAGGTGAATTGGTAGTTCCTAGGATATATTATGAGTCTTAGTATAATTTATGCCAAGTAAGGAACTGGAAAGGTCATATTATGTTCTATGGTGTTTTGGGACCTTTGGATAGGTCCACTAGATCGTATTTGATGTATTGGACTTGCTGGAGTTGGAATGGCTCAATTCCAACATGATTTGGTAGGTTAAGTTCAAGGTTTTGGCCTAAATTGGTAAAAATGTATTTTCGCATAAGTCGGTTGTTTTTGAGAGTTTTGAGGTGTGGCTGATTGTTACGCGTCATAAATGATGTACTTTGTGATGTCAAATTTAGATGGCATTTCGAGGTCATTTGCATAGTTTTAAGGGGTTAAAAAGTCCAATTTTACAAAAAAAATTGCATAAGTATAATGCTGTCAGAAAATACCTTTAACACTGCCCAGCTTTCTACACCGTTTTTGTTCCGCTGTTAAAAGTCATCATTCTACACCGTTTTTGGTCCGCTGTTAACAGTCATCATTTGTCTTCTGTGCTCACCCCCCTGATCCCTGTACGCGCATTTTTTAGTTTTTATTTTATTCTTTTTTTATTTTATTTATTAGCTTTCTCTTACTTGCTTAATTATTGTTTGGTTGATATTTATTTCTTTTCTTATTAATAGTACTAATAATATTATTTTTATTAATATATGATATTAATTAATTAATTATTTTTATTTATAAAAAAATGTTATATTATTTAATTATATTATTTCAAAATTATCATTTCTTTTATTGTTATTGTTTAGCCTCTATCTATTATTCTCGGTTCAATTAATGACATAATTATTAACATTAGTGTTAATATATGATATTTAGTCAAATAATTGCATATTTTATTTAGTAGGAGAATACTAAATTATTTATTTTAATTACACCAATTGTTTTGTTGTTTTATTGGGATTTTTTAATGGATAAATTAAATCCCCAAAATGCAAAAAACTTTACCCTAAGATCTTTTATACTACCGTTACAATAACAATAATAATAATAATAATACAGTCATTGCAATTTGATAGAAACAACTATAACTTCACCACGAGTGATTTTGTCTAGCTAATTTTTTCATAACAGAGTAATTAAAAATATAATATTTTGTCTCTTCAAATAAAAAATGTCATTCAACCGAAGTAAAAAAAGTCTCTTTCAAATTGAAATTTTTGTTTAGCATGAACTTGAAATTTTTGTTTAGCATGAACTTTCTTTGATAATAATTGATTCCTTTGCCAAATGGTCTATTTGTGGTAGCCTTTTGTGTATAGGGATGAGATATGCACGGATTTTTATAGCATATGTATAGTATCAATGAAATTTATGTATTCAAACTCTCATGCTTATAGGTGGTAATTTTGTTTTTTGTTAATTCTTGCACCCTCTAGACACTTGAATACGTACTTAACTCATTATTACTCGCACTTTATGCTGTTTAACAATGTTAGAACTTTTAGTTTCAGTGCTGCTTAATTTTAATACGAATTACTATTTCAATAATAGGTATTTTAAGTTATTAGGCTAACTACCATAAGCATTACACACATCATACCTGATGCGAAAGATGCAAGGATTGGACAACACAGTTCCTGGCATATTACCACTTCCAGATTAGAAAATGTGAGGCTAACAGACACCAGTGAGGGATGTTGGAGATTGGTGAGTTGGCAAGAGTCTAACCCCAGGTAGAAAGAAGCAACGGAACAAGACTTGTGCGATCAAACATACAAAAAAGAAGGGAATGGCTCTTATATAAGCTGCACTTTAAAAGACGCTCCTCAAATTAAGTCTTTCAAATGTTACTTTCGAAAAAACCATCATTAAAAAAATTTAGTTTTCTTTTAAAGAGACAAAATGTTTGGTTCAAATTGAGGAAACAGTTGGTATGTAATCATACAAAAAAAACAAAGAATTGCATGTAACCAGAAGAGGAAACAAAAACCAAGTCAAGCACCACCTTCCCATTTACTTAAAGCTGGAAAAAGGTTTTCACTCAACTCTGAAGAAGCATGCATATTCACTACACCCAGAGACACCACGCTGTCCTATATATACAAGACTTGCTAAAATGTCAATGAGCCGGAACCTCAAGTGAACCCTCTCACTTTAGTCTTAAGAGCCGGCAACAAACATACGGTCCTCACAAACATACAGTCCTCACGTTTACTGGAATTCGTAAATGCACAAAGATAATAAACAGAATGCAAAACAAAATAAGTGGCAAAACAAGGTCAACCTATGTGATACAAGAACTGAAGTTCTACTCATCAACTAGGTACTAAAACAAACTGCTTCGGAAGCATGCTTCATACAAGGCAACCAACCACTTTTGCAATCTTTACCAGAACAGAACTACAATGTCAAAATAAGAGACCTACTGATAAGAAATACAAAAGGTATTGAAGCATCTTCCCGTCACCAATTTCTAGAGCAATTAAGAATTTTGACAAGAATACTGACAATGTCTAGGTTACTGCATGTATCGAAATTTCAATGCTTCCACTAGATATGACAAACAATGAAACAGTGTAATTTACAACATAAGATTCCTGAAAATTTACAATCTGTTAGTAATCTCCAGTGGTTGACAGCCCTTCCTAGAATTTTCCATTCCCATTAATCGAATCACTTCAACTGTAAAGCAGCAACACCTAAAACAATTTATATTGCATCGTTTTGTAATCAGTGTCAGCATTACAAAACGCTACATAACAGGTACAGAATTTTCTAAATAAAGAATTCAGAATGTTGCTATTTCCAAGAATCAAATATATAAATATTAGAATACACAAGGTCACAGTTATACTCCAAAAAATGACACCATACCAGCATCTCAAACTGAGATGGAGGAAAGCATGCCATGTCCAAAATCATAAATAGATAAACTTCCAGGTTTCTATAGCCTGAAACCCTGAACAAATAAAAAATTCTAGCCAAAAGAAATATAAGCTCCTAAGTTCACACATCAGATTAGCGAGTTAAAAGCCATGATCATGAAATGTAACACTCTTTCAGTCAGTAACAAGAATGTAAAATAGCCACTAGTGACTGGGAAAAAGTGGAACAGAAATAAAAAATGATGAAATACAAAAGATGAGGCAATTAGACTTTGAACAGAATTTAAATGTACAGTTGTACATATATCTCCGGAGATCACAAGGAAGTCACTGCTAAAATACTAAGCATATTATATAAGTTTAAAACCATTCATACACCCAATTATGGGGAAACATGATAGTAACCTCTGATAGAGACTGAATATATTTATTAACAGGAATACATGAACATAGGTGATGAATGGAGTTTGTGTCCTTTTCAAACACTCTGCTCTGCAGCTCTGAATCTTAATAAGAAAATAGAGCTTGTTTTACAAACTTTTGAAGATGTGCAAAATAATAGAATAATAACACAAAGCTATAGACATAGAACTAAAGCAAAAGGCAAAACTTAGATCAAGTTCCTTACATCTTTTCTATCAAGTTCTCCTATCAAATAATGACATTGGATATTTATTTGAAATTCTACAATAGATAGTTAAAATCAGGAGTTTAAGTTGAATAAAAGAGCTTTCACCAAAAAAAAGTTGAATAGAAGAGGGATTCAAAAAATCATAAATCATATCGTAAGATTTTACAAATTTCATATATGCATGTTTATTTGCATATAAATTCCTGCATATTCATAAAAACGCATAATTCATCATCTAAAAACACTGAAATAAACTTGCATAAAGGAAAACACCCATTAAATAGTACTCCCTCCATTCCTATTTATAAAACAATTCATGCCAAAAAACACATTAAGAAAATATGTTAATGTATTAATATTTATGAAAAGACACTATAACATTCAAATTTTATCCCTACTTAAATTCAAATTCTACTTTAATGTTAATAGTAGCATTTTCCAAACAAGGGTAAACATGAAAAAAAAATTAATGCTTCTAGATAGGTGATTTTTGTCTTATAAATAGGACCACTAAAACATTTTTTTCTGTCTTATAAATACAGACAGTAGGAGTAATAAACTAGTAACTTGACAACCCCATGTCTCCAAGTTCAAAACAACTAGAAACAACACAACCTATACAATGACTTCAGATGACTTCAAATGCCTAGAACTCAATTGACAGCAAATTCAAATGCCTGGAACTTGGTCGGCGGCAAGGAAAGCCATGGACAGAAGCAGAACAGTGTCACGCGAGATAGTTCTAGGGTTTGTGAGACATTGGTTTTGAAAATTTTAAGCTTTTTAGGCAGTGTTATCAAAAATCGGCCATGGCGTGGTGGATTTTACACTTCCCGCAATAGGAACTTCATAGCGTGGCGGATATTCATGGCGCCGCCATGGGCATGGCGCAATTGCGGGTGCTGAAGGGCCATGGCGCAAATGGCTGGAAAAAACAAAAAAAAAAGGTTTTGGGCCTGTGACCCGGTTACTGACCCGTAACCCAGGGGCCCAAACCACTAAAAAAACCCTAAAAAATGTTTGAAAAACCCTTACTCCCGTATTCTTCCTTCGGTTTCTGTTTTCTCTCCCGTGTTTTACACAAGTACTGCATTCTGGTCAGCTTCTCCGGCGTGCTGGTCACCTCCGACTGTATGGGTCATCTTCTCCAACATGATTTCACCTTCTCCAGCGTGTTGGTTCATCTTCTCCGGCATGTTGCTTCGTCTTCTCCGGCGTGGTTCGTCTTCCCTTTCTCCCTTGTTCTGTCTCTGGTTTGTCTTCTTCTCCACTCTCTCCCCTCTCCCTGTGCTGTAACTGTTGTTCGTCGTCTTCTCTGTTTCACTCTCTTTATTAGAGATAACAATAATAAAACGACTTTCTCTCTCTTTACAGGACGCCATTTCTGTTTCTCTCTGTGTTTTCTTTTCTGTTATTCTTCATCTTTTGCATGTCATTTTAGATGAAACTTATTAAAGATGCATGTCATTTTTCTGTGTGGTACTACTGGACAGCATTACACTATAATTATTTTTGTGAACAGCATTTCCAGTTTTGATTATTTTAGTTTATGTTGATGATTACTATGTTTTGAACTTTTCATTAATTAGTTATGTAATGTTTTACACATTTACTTGACTTGATTGAACTTGAAACATTGTTATGGTATGATTTTAATTGAGTTATTATGTTAGTTTTGCTTAGTTTTTAATTCTGTAGTGTTTTTTAATGTACTTTTCTACATATTATAGACTTTTTTATCATGACCACCATGGCATCCGCCATAACCCGCCATAACTTTTATGGCATTTTTTTGGCTCGCCGCCATGAACCACCATCCGCCATTGATAACACTGTTTCTAGGGGTGAGTTTCAAATAAAAAATGGATCAGATCTTGGAATTGAAAAATCGTAAGATTTTTCAGATATTAAGATTTAAATCGGAATTCAACTACACACATCTAATAAATTATTAATTAATGAAAAGTACATCTATGTTTCATCATATTAACAGGATGCAAGGAACTTAATCTAAGTTCTATCCTAACAATAATGGTTGGAAATGTCCCTATGTATCTTTAAAATATCAATATGAAACAAATGAGAATTCAGCAGCATACAGAAGGATGATATTTTTGAAAATTCTGTAAATGCGGATAAAAGAAAGGCACTGTAATAGACCCCCTAGAACCTCACAGAAGTTAAGAAAGACTTATCCCCCTGCCTAGTTTTACATCTTTCCTACCTTCTCATCCAATAAGCCTTCCATATATCACCCCTCTCCAATCTTACTCTATCATCTTTTCTTTCCTCCAACTCATCCCTTCCCCCCCATAACTAAATTAACTCATTTGGCCACACCTCTGCTGTCACATAATCATTGCCATAGTTACAGGAACTACTCTCCTAATCTATTTTATTCCTTCTTTCCAACAGCTACCACTCCTTTTATTTCTAGTTCTGTTACTTCTCTGATTCCCTTGAGTATAAACATTTCTTACAGGTCTGTCACAGGATCAAGCTTTCAACAAAACAGGGCATTTCAATATGTATCATATCAATGAAATTCATTTATCTTCTCTAAGATCATGTGATGTAAAACAAGCAGTCTAAGTGTACACTTTCAACCCAATATCTATGACATGCATATCTGCTTCCCAATCACTTAAACATAGTTGCATTTTACAAATTTTGTACATAAATACAAAACCGCTACATATATGAATTCGTTGAAACGTCAAGGAAGAAAGCACTCACATCCAAGTCCAACAAATTTTATGTAAGCTACAGATCACTATAATTGCGCCATACTGCACGAAATTCTTCACGGAACGTGTTTAGCCGAGCTTTCAAGTTAGGTGTTCTAAAGCTTGCATGCAGGATGGTAGCTGAAAAGAGAAAGAAAAATTCACTTAAAAACAAGATTGTAATTGCTATAATTACTATTGATTAAAATTTCTTCATAAGCGATGTACCAAGGAGACCAATAGCAAGCGCCCACAAAACAGTCAGGAGACCAGCAGAAACAAACCAAAGGATGAAACTTACTGCAGAAAAGGAGGAAAAGTAGCACCAGAGTAAAAAAAAATGGACAGGTAGCAAGGATTCACAGAACATGCCAAATTATTAATAATTAAAAAAGTCAAAACTACTTTATTTACCAAAAGAAAATATCCCGACAAACACAAAACGCGGCCGGCCACATATATAAATTGCCCTCTTGGCCGACGGACGTCCACGAATAACAGGCCTGGAATTCAAAAAATTGATGAATCTATACTCAATGAAAATTCAAAGGCCTGTTTCAAGATAATAACAACCAAATACGCTACTTACGTGAGAGGAGGTCTCATCTTGGCAGCTAAATGAGGTGAAAATTGCCTAACTGTTCTTGTTACCTTCTCACTAAAGGTACCGGCAAAGCTGCAAAACATTACCAATTAAGTCGATGTGCAAGGAACATATATATTCCAAAAAAATAATAAAACTCAGACTTGTATGATTCCTGGGATTGATTGCAAAATTTATTAAAATATTTTACAAAGTCTCCAAAGGTAAATCTAACCAGGAAAAGTAAGTCTGATAACATATCATGTGAGTATAATCAAACATCTAAACTCATACTTAAAAGTCAAAACTCATTCAACTTTCAAGCAGCCCATTGTGTTCAAGCTCTACAGCGGCATTATAAACCCCTAGAGTTTTTTTCTGTCTTCTCTTTTTGGTAGGAACGATAATAATATTACAACCTCTTATAAAGGATTTTACATTATCATGCTCCCTCTCTAAATAAAAGACTAGTGGAGTGCTATAGAACATAAATGTTCAATTGATCATTATATCCAAGTTATAAACAGAGATAGGTAGTGACATAGTTTTTTACCAGTAGACATAAAAAGTACACAAATATAAATTTGATCAAAATTCTTCCTTTCCCACCATACTTGGCTTTTCACACTCCAGATAAAAACAATTTGTTTGTCTGTTCGTCCCATGAAAAAAATATATATTGGTGTACTTCCCAGAGAATTAGGCCAGTACTGTAAAACTACTTTGTTGATCATTGTCAAATAGAGCGAATCAGTAACCTGCTATACAAATCATGCAACAAAGAACCATATCCAAAAACCTAGAGGTAAGAAGATTATCACGAGATTCATGTCAAATTAGCTTTTATGACAGGATCCATTATGGGGATCAGAGCAGCAATTAAAGGCAAGTTATATCATCTACAAAAACAATCCATACACAACTTCACCAGTGGCTTCTAATGAGCATGTTCCTGAACAAGGAAACACTTTGAACACTGCACAGAGTAGTTGTTTAATACTCTATCTAAGACAATAAACAATTTCCTTAACAGTTAACACTGCTAGCCCGACGAAATAGGGCATCTAATATTTTTGTTGGGTCATGGGTGCTATTGGGCCTTCTCATGGGGTGAAGTTTTCTCTCACACTTATAAAGCGCACCCAAGCCCCTTCCACAACCGATGTAGGATTAACCTAACATCTTCCCCATCACATATCAGCTGCGGGCTTGACCCTTCACAGTCAGATCCACAGAAGATGTAGTAAACTGGGCTTTGATACCACTGTTGGGTGCTATTGGGACTTCTCAACCCAAAAAGCTAGCTCATGGGGTGAGGCTTTCCCTCACACTTATAAAGGGCACCCAAACCCCTTCCATTACCGAGTGGGATTAACCTAACCATTGTACTGGCCAAGAAGTAAACAGGATGGCTCGACATACTGACTATTACACTGTGATGTTGGAGACTATGACTAACTGTGATGCCAGAATAGAATAAAAGGATATGAAGCAAAAGTTACTTTGTACTAGCACAAAGAACTCAAATTAACAGAGTAAAAAACAGCAACAAAATCCTAACTTTCTATGTTCTAAACTGATACAAAAGCTGAGCAAGCAAATAACTTAACACCCATAGATCAAAATGTTTACAAAATCAAAACAACTCCAAATCCAATAATATAATGTGATTCTGATATACAAAGAGAGCCAATAATACCGCTCACCTGTCATTCAGAAAAGCAATGCTGAGGGCGGTGAGAAGCGCGGCTACAATGGCAAGCGGCCTCCGAAGAAAACCCAATACTACAATTCAAAACACGGATGATGAGAACTATCACTCAACTGTTTAACAAAAATAAATAAATAAATAAACACATCCTCACTTACTCAGAACAGAAACAATCAAAATGAAGTAGTTGGTCCTGTAACTGCAGCAAATAAAAGCACAACCATCACTGCTATTACTTTCCAACCCTAAAATTTCTCTAAGGCAATAATTCATATCCCAAAAATAAGGCATTCCCCTAACGATTATACTCTCGTAAATCAAAATCCACCACTGAATCCTCAAATGACATAAAACAAAATAAATCCATAACGTAATCAACAGTAAAAAAATAAGGAAAAAAAAACAAGTGCAAACTCCAAATAAGATTAAAATCTAAAAATATATTTCAAAATTCAGTAACTAAACAAAAAGGAAAGATCACCTAAAAATAAAAATAAATCATATGAAAAAAAAAGAAAAAGTTAAGAAAAAGGAAATTTCGTTCAACTAAGCATCTAATTGGAGTCCAGATGGCGGAGAACAGTAACAATAAAATAAAGAAAAATGAAAATTGTTTCGATGGCGAGTTGGTGATTGAATTGAAAGGACTGGGAAGGTACTAGTAGAGATTGCATTTGAGGCGGCTGTTCCATTTGGAGGAAGATCTAGGAACGGTAAATCGCGAGAAGAATTCCGACATAGGACGCGGCGGCGATGACCAATCCACCTCGCGGAGAGCGTCGATCAGATCCTCCGCCGTAACGTTTCCCCAATCCATTTTCTGTCTCTATCGGAGAAAAGCTTCGGTGTTGCGAAGATTGGTAAAAGAAAATAACGAACAAATTGGAAGGAGGTAGAAACAAGGGAAAGGAAGTACTATCAGTGAAGGAGGAAGAAAAGTCTATGGAAACTGAAAAATGGAGTGAAGAAAGAGAACCACATCTTTTTATTTGTGACTTGGCTTCCTTCCTGGGTTTGGTTTGCAAGGAAAAAATCACAAAATTCAAATTAAATGTGTCTGAGCCCGGGTTCGAACCGGGGACCTCTAGTGTGTGAGACTAGCGTGATAACCAACTACACCACCCAGACAATTGTTAACTTTAGGTGTACGTAAATTATCATCGTAATGCATTGACACTTGCTTGTGGAGATTTCAACTTAAATTTGTCGATTACATACAATAAATGTTTAAATTTTAATTTTATATCTTAGATAAATTATAAACTTATCTTCCTTTTAAGTGAGTTCAATTGATTAATTAAATTGTAAGATAAATTTATGTGTGTTTATTCATTTTTTATAATACATCAGCTCCTTTTTCAATTTTTTATCTATTTTTAAGGTTGGGTTACTCTATAATAAATTATTCATGATTTACAATTTCCTCCATCTTGTTTAATACTAGAAATCAAGCAAAATAATGGGGGTGGTTTCGATATTTAAGGAAACTCGTATATCATTTGTTAATCCTTATTCTGTTGTCATGTAAATAAGTTTCTATTAGTAATGGACGTCGGTAAACCATTAAAATTTGTTGACATAATGTCATGTTAAGTGATACGTTGATATTTTTTTAACACTTCAAATATGAAACCACCACAAAAATAAGTCACTAATAATCATCAAATATAATTAGGAAATAGTCATCTATGGATTGATCATTCATAAATGATTATATATCTTGATTTACTTGATTTTAGATTGGCATTAGAGAAATTTACTTGATTAATCAAACTCTATGGATAGAGATTATCAATGTATGGGTTTCTTTTGCTATTTTTTATGTTATTACTTTCTCTAATCGAGAATCACATTTCATTTATTTTATCAATTATAGTATATCAACTCCTTTTATTATAATTTATGAAAAATAAGTGTCTAATTTTATTAAATTAATTACGATTTAATTTACAATAAAAATTAATGTAATTGAATCTTAGATGTCAAGCAAATACTTAAACTCCTTTATCTCAATTCTAGTGGATTTCTTAAATTAATAATTTCATTGGAAGATTTGAGATTATATTGATATTGTCAATTTAACTACTACAAATTGTGTATATGTAATAGTAAAACCCCAACGTAATTTTTGCATTTGTGTGCAAGGATACTTACATCTCTATAATAATTTAAAGTCTTTAGTGAACCTTAGTGGTATTTTCTATTGGACATTTACATCATTGTAGAAAATGTTTGTAAATGTTTATTAAGAATAGTTAAGGTTTCATGTTAAGTGATATCTAATGTGACATGTGACCTCCAAAATGGTAATAAATGATGTTGTTTCAACATAATAAGATTTTCCCAAAATACACATTGGATTTAAGCCTAAAAACATTAATAATGTCACCCACAAAAATTGAAACTCCTAAAGGCATTAATTTGTTAATGTAAATTGGTAACTCTTGTTGTGAATGAAGTAGTTTTTTTTCATGGTTAATGTTTATAAGAGTTGGGTGGAGTCATTTTCCATACAAATAGAGGGCACGTTGGATTCAAGACACTTCTAACATTGGAGTCAATCCATAATCATAATCCCTTGAAGGGTTCACACCCTTATAATGAATGCTACTTGACCTCGAAGTTGAGCTGCCATAGGATGACCTATTGGACCTACTCATCATTTTAACACAGATGACAAGTGGCACCATTTCTATATCCTTAAAGAATAAAACTTGTGTGTTTGAGACAAGCTTAGTTACGGACCCTAGGGACTACCCAGAAGTTCAAAGTGAGATTGCCCAATGCCACAAGGGCCCTCTATTTAACCTTCTAGAGGAGGTAGATTCTATGTTAGTCACAAAGTTTTATGCCTATGCTAATGCCAAACTAGTTGTATCTGTATAGGGTTTTGTTAAGGATAAATAAAGAGAGAGTTATGTGTGGAGCAAGATCACTCTATATGACAAGGAGGTCATTTCTGAGTTTTTAGGCCACCCTTAGCTACCTTAGGAATTCATAAGGGTGATGATGATGAGGACGGTGCATGGTTTTGGAGGACTCATCATCGTATGACTCCCTCTAAGGGTCATCTCATGGCTTTGATCTAGATGAGGTGGCTTGATTATTATGCATTCAAGGTCATGGTTTCAACATCAACCATGAAACTGGTGAGAATAGCAACATTGAGAAGGCCAACATGACCTTTCTAGCTCAGTCTTGGATTTATATCCATAATCATAATCTTAGGTTGAACATTCATCCCTCTAGTTTGAAGCAGGAGGCTTGTCATTTTCGACCATTATTGCAAGGAAGACCATTGATGTACCCACCCATATCTCTAAGCAGCTCCACTCTTATGTCCTAACTAAAAGAAAATCCAAGAAGCCCATCCCTTTCCCCTAACCGTGACTGTGCTTCTTAGGAAACATGGAGTTGTGCTGCCTTGTCGGAAGTATGACCCTATTGGTTTCAAGATATCCTAAAACCTCACCATCATCTATTTTTATTTTAAGTTATATTGTGGTCTTCTTGAGCACCCTGGGGATGCCAGTCATCATTGGTGTGTCCTCTCTCATGCTCCTCTTATTGATCCAATTATTGACTCAACTCTCCCTCCCCTTCCACTAGCTCTAGGGGAGCCATCTATTCAAGAGCAACTAACTCAAATGTGACTTATACAAGACCACCACTTTGGCCATAAGAGCGGTAATTTTAGTGCTAGCTTCGGATGAGTGTGGTCCATCACCATGCATACATCTCCCTACATGAACCTTGTACCACCCCTCTACATAAGTCATGCCTATGTCGTGCCTTTCCCTAGTAAGTTAGCCACACATACAGCTTGGTGTGAGACAATCCAATTTTCTTGAAGGAGGTTGGGATCCCTCAAGATAAGAATGGGGTTATGAGCAAGGCCAAGAGTATATCCTAGAGCCAAAGGACTTTAGATTTCCATCTGCTTTGTTTCTCTTTCACTTTTGTCTTTACAACTTTCAGTAGTATAGTTTGTAGATTTTGCAGTTGATAGTTTAATTGGATTATAGTTTATTTCTGTTTTGGTTTAGTTGGATGTTGGTTTTTAGCTATTTTTGAATTTTAGTTTTACTATTTGTTTGCTGTTTAGACTTTGTTTTTGCTTGGTAATGTATGCATTTGGATTATCGAATGTTTGAGTTTTTCATAAATTTATACAATAGTTTTTTTTTTGAAATTGTCTCTTTGTATGTCGCATTTATTAAATACATGAGATATGTTTGATATATGATTAAATTAGAATTTTTTTATATATACAAATAAACAAATTCTTGAGCATTCTTTTTTTAAAAAACACAAGTGATGTATTGGATTCAAAAAGCTTTAATTTGTTTCCTTTTTGAACTTTAAGTCATGAGTGCTTAAATGTGAGGTGTGGTTTCAATTTTCATGAAAAAGCTTTTGAGTTTGATCATTGTGCATGATCAATGAATTTTTGAGTAATCTCATGTATGGATAGTCAAGTTAACTTGTTTAAACTAGTGACTTGTAAATACTTGTATATGTGAGTGGCAACACGATTTCTTGTGGTTTGCTTTGCTTTGATTCTCCTTTATGCTTACCACACTTGAAACTCAAGGAAATGAATAAGGCACATTCTTGTGTTAGTTTTGAACCTATGTCCAAATAGCTTACCATGTGTATTTATACCATTTGTTAGTTATTTTAAGCCTAAGGAATTTTTTATATATATTCTATTTTAATGTGCTTCATATTTCAGAAAGAATTTTGAGGGGTCATTTCCTTTTTCAATCTAGAATAAAAATAGTAGTTTCAAGAAATGAAAGAATTAAGAATACCCACAAGAAATAATAATACAATCCATAATGATGTACCAAAAAATACAAAATTTTTAGTACTCAACCAACCATCAGGAGAAGTAGATACAACAGGTGCATTAATCAATAAAATAATTAAAGTAGTAATTAATGCAAAATGACCCATACTTATGTACCTTTGAAAATCATAATCCTTCCCATTCATTTTTTGTTTCAAGAGAGCATTACATGTCAAGTGCATGTATGTCGAGTGTTCAAATGTTGGAGGAAGAGTGTATTATTGGGAGCTTAGTTCTTTTCATGAGTAATCATCAAAATAAATGCATTAAAAAAAGAAAAAACAAAGAAAAATGTGTTAAAAAGGACAAAAAATAGAATGAAGAAAATTTTAAAAAACTAAGTTAAGAGTCAACCAAAGGGAAGTGAGGTTGGTGCAATAAGAGCACCTAGGAGTTAAGTTATTACATAAGTGTTTTAACATGATATGCTTTTGAGAAACATTAGGTATTTTTGCTATCCAAAAAAACAATTGTTTCTTATAACCAAACTTTATTACAATCCTTAAAAGACCTTATAATCTTTGTGGATTTTATGTGGTGACATTTAGTGAGATGATTATCAAAGTGAACTTAGTTTGATTTGTGCTTGCTTGAGTGAAACAATAGCCTTGTCATGTATATTAAGTGATACACTGTGAGGCATAACCTTCAAGGTCTTTTGAATATTCAACATTGTTTTGTGATTTCTCTTGATTCTACATTTTTTATGCACTTGGATCAAATACTTGTCGCTTTGGATTGTTATCTGTTAGCCCTTTGTTTGCCAAATTGAGGATCTTTTCTTAATAATTTTCACCTTTAATTAGACACTAAAACACTTAATTGATGCATTTTATTATTCTTATTTTGACCATTTTGAAGCAATACTTAAATTGTCAACTAATTGATGATTTGAGTTTATTTTGGTAGATTTTTCCAACAAATGGATCTAGAAATAAAAAGCAACCCTTGGAGACCAGCCACTCAAGTAGTCATGCTATGGCTTGGTGGTTGCCTTAAATTTCTGCCTAATCGCTTGAGTGGCACACCTATTGCTTGAGTAGACCTTGCATAGTAAGGCTCACCTAAGAGCCCTAAAACATATTTTTTTTATTATCTTTTGCACTAATTTTAGAGCTCTTGAAGTCTTAGAAGCTATTAGAGCACGTGGGAGATTTGTTCTTCTAGGGTTTCTCTATTTTCCTCTTGTATTTTGATCTTTCTAGGGTTAGCCCTCATGACAATGTATGACTAAACCTCTCTTTTGTTAGGATTGGACAAACTCATTTCTATTTATGACTTTGTATTAAATATTTGTGGATGTTTATGTATTATTTGTTAACATTTCATTTCTCTTTGACTAATGCTTATTTCCATTTGGAAGAATGTTATTTATGTGCGTTTGAGTTAATGAACGAGTTTTAGGAATGAAATGCTATTAGATTCTTCTTCTAGGAATAATGGTTGTTAAAACTCTTTTCTTAATGTAAATTTTAACATTAAATTATCAATTAAGATTTAATATTAGTATTTAGAATATATTCATTAAGGGATTAGGTTTAGTGATTTTTATGTCTAACCATACATAATAGAATCTCAAATAAATAAATGGAATGGGAAAGTGAGACCCCAACGCTTTTTATTAATTGTTATCTTTGATTTATGACTTTTCACTTGGGGAACCAATTAATTTCCAAACAAAAAGAACTTTGAATATAATATGTATATATTTGTTGTGATTTACAATTAATTATTGTTATTACTAAATATCACATAAGTTTTCATGGAGATGATACTTACTTATCAAAATTATTGTGAATTTAGTACATTTAACAAAGGACCGCCACAATTGAAAAGTATTAAAAATCCTAAAAATGATTGCATTTTTTGCCAAATTCTAATTTTATGTGTTTTCCTTTTCTGCAAATACTTAAGACCTTCTATTATGGTCCCTACTCTATTTCTTGTTTATTTTGTCATTCTTCTCTTTGTCTTGTCTTTGTCAGCATTCTTTGCTCACTCCACTACTAATGTATTTGCCAATGTAACATGTAACAGCCCTGAGTTTTAAGGCAAGATCTCAGACTCTCAGGAATCCTAAAAGTACCCTGTTAAGATTTCTGAAAAAAGCTTGAGGCCTCGGCCTACTCCCTAAAGAAAGCTTGAGGCCTCATCCTGCTCCCTGAAGTGTCCTAAAATAAGCAAATTGTGAGAAGAGAAGTTAGTAAGATGTTAAATAGGAGATATAAGAATACCGAGAGAATGTAACTAATAAGGAGATCTAGTATAGAGAAATACAGAGGTTAACAGAGAGATTAACACGCATGGTAATAAGTAAGAGAAGCCAAAATAAGAATGTAATGATAGTATAAGTGTTTAACAATGCCACTACATTAGAAACAATGTGTTAATATTAACAGATAATTAATGGTTATTATTTGGTTTAAATTGGGTATTAATTAGTTAATAATATTTATAATATTTCCCTTTTAAAAGTATTTAATTTAAATAATTGACTATTATTTATTTAGATATTTTAATATTTAATTGATATTCTTGTTGTCCATGATTTTCTGGAAGTATTTTCAGAAACCTAGTATACCACCAGAAAGGGATATTGAATTTTCGGTTGACTTGATACCTGGAGCTGAACTAGTCTCTAGTGCTCCTTATAGAATATCTGTAGTTGAATTGTCTAAGATGAAAAAGCAAGTTGATAAGTTGTTGGAGAAACAATTTGTTTGACCTAGTATATCATTGTAGAGTGCCCTGGTGCTACTAGTTAAAAAGAAATATGGTAGTATATGATTATGCGTTGATTACCGTCAAAATTGATGATAAAAAATAAATATCCATTATTAGGGATTGATGATCTTATTGATCAATTAAGGGGCGCTTCATTTTTTTCTAAGATCAACTTGCGATCCAGATACCACCAAATTTGGGTCAAGGCATCTAATATTCTGAAAACGACGTTCAGGACCCGTTATGCCCACTATGAATATGTGGTAATGTCATTTGGTATGAGCAACACTCCTACTGTGTTTATGAATTATATAAACAATGTCTTTCATCATTATCTGGATCTGTTCATTATCGTTTTCATTGATGACATACTGGTTTATTCCAAGTCACACTAGGAGCATGAGAAACATCTCCATTTAGTACTTCAGGTATTGAAGGAGAAGCAATTATTTGCCAAGCTATCAAAATGTGAATTCTGGTTAGATCAAATCCAGTTTTTGGGGCACGTTATATCTAAGGATGGTGTAGATGTTGGTCCATTAAAGTTTGAAGCTATTATGACTTGGGAAAAACCCAAATCTGTTACTAAGATCAGGAGTTTTATGGGTTTAGTCAGTTATTACCAGAGATTTATCGAAGGATTCTTCAAGATTATGCTACCAATGACAAAATTGACTAGGAAGGGCGTTCCTTTTATGTGGACCCTAAATGTGAAAAGAGTTTGCAAGAATTAAAGGCAAAATTGACTTCCATTCCTATGTTAGCATTGCCTAACTTATAGGAAAGCTTTGTGGTATATTGTGATGCATCCAGGTTGGGCCTTGGGTGTCTGTTGATGCAAAATGGTAGGGTTATTGCTTATGCCTCATGACAAATGCGACCACACAAATAAAACTATCCCACACATGATTTGGAGCTGGCAGTTGTAGTCTTTGCACTAAAAATTTGGAGACATTACTTGTATGGATCCAAATTTGAGGTGTATAGTGACCATAAAAGCCTGAAATATGGAATTGAACATAAGGCAAAGGAGATGGATAGAATTTTTGAAAGATTATGACTTTGATTTGAGGTATCACCTTGCAAAGACGAATGTTATTACTGATGCCTTCAGCCAAAAATCCATTCATGTTGCTATGATGATGGTAAAAGAGATAGAATTGCTGGAACAGTTCAGGGGTTTGAATCTGGCTGTGAATATTTCTTCACCTGATAAGGTGATTGTTGGTACCTTGAAGATAGCAAACGAGTTTCAAAAGTTGGTTTATGAACAATAAATGTCTAATGCTTACCTCGCTGAGTTGAAAAAGACTTATGCTGGTGGCAAGGACAGTCTTTAACTGAAGGTCCTAATGGTATTTAGAGGATTAAAGGTCAAACTTATGTGTCTGATTCTGGTAATTTGAGGAAAATGATGCTTGATGAGGCTCATAAGATCATGCTGAGTATCCATATGAGTACTACTAAGATGTATTAGGATCTAAAATTACATTTCTAGTAGCCAAGATTGAAGAGAGATGTGGTTGATTATGTTGCTCACTGCATTATTTGTTAAAAGACTAAGGTTGAACACCAGAAGCCATTTGGTGGTTTGCAGCCTCTTAAGATTCTTGGATGGAAATATGATGCAATCGCTATGGATTTTATGATGGGATTACCCAGAACCCAAGCGAGTCACGATGCTATCTGGGTAATTGTTATAGATTGACGAAGTCTGCACATTTCTCGCCTATCAGTATGAGATATCTGTTGTAGAGACTAGCACAGTTATACATCCGTGAGATCATTCTATTGCATGGTGTTCTATCTAGTATCGTGTCGTATAGAGATCCGGGGTTCACTTCCCAGTTTTGGGGAAGCTTGCACCAGGAGTTAGGCTCAAAGCTCTAGTTGAGTTTAGCCTATCATCCTTAGATGAATGGGAAGTCAAAACATATTATTCAAAGTTTGAAGGACTTGTTGAGGTCATGTGTGCTAGAGCATGGTTGTTGTTGGGAGAAGTTTCTCCCCTTGGTCGAGTTTACATATAATAACAGCTACCACAACAACATCGATATGGCTCCATTTGAGGTTTTATATGGTCGAAAGTGTCGGACGCCTCTTTATTGGTAGGAAACTAGTGAGAGTCTAATGTTGGGGCCTGAAATTCTGCAGCAAACAAAAGAACAGATCGAGCTGATTAGAGAAAAGATAAAGGCATCCTAGAATAGTCAGAAGAGTTATTATGATAACAGGAGGAAACCCCTAGAGTTTCAGGTTGGTGGTCGTGTATTTCTGAAGGTTTCTCCTCAGAAGGGTATTGGATGAGTATTGAAAAGCAGGAAGTTGAACCCGAGATATATAGGACCATATGAAATCCTGAAGCGGATTGGTGCAGTGGCCTACCAGATTACACTTTCTCCCTCCTCATCTAGCGAACCTTTATAATGTATTCCATGTATCTCAGTTAAGGAAGTATATGCCTAACTCTACACATGAAATTCCTGATGACAATGTTGAGGTTAAATAAAATTTGACTATACCTGCTGAGCCTACTGTGAACACCTATTTCGGTCCGACCCAAATGGAAAGGACACCGGTCCCAAATGTAAATATAACCGGTCTAAATTCCAAAAAGGGGGAACACCGGACCGGTTGTTGGAATCCCTTAATGGCCGATCTCGTGGGCGGATTCAGATTGAAAATAGGCACACCGGCTGGTAGTAGATCCGGACTAGGAGGGAGAACACCGCCCCTGTGAACACCTCTTTCAGTCTGGCCTAAATTGTTATAACACCGGATCCGACCTTAAAACTGGCAACACCGGACAAGGCCCAAATTAACACCGGACCGATGTCGTGCGCCTGACTAAGGAGTAACAGGCCAGTCCGGCCCTAAGGAAAAAGGAATCAGATCAAAAATAGACACACCGGCTGGTAGTAGATCCGGACTAGGAGGTAGAACACCGCCCCTGTGAACACCTCTTCAGTCCGGCCTAAATTGTCATAACACCGGATCCGGCCATAAAATTGGCAACACCGGACAAGGCCCAAATTAACACCGGACCGATGTCGTGCGCCTGACAAAGGAGTAACAGGCCAGTCCGTCCCTAAGGAAAAAGGAATCAGATCAAAAATAGGCACACCGGCTGGTACTAGATCCGGACTAGGAGGGAGAACATCGCCCCTGTGATTACATTGAAAGACTCAACCGGTGTGAAGACACAGGTAAAGGTTCTTGAGATACCACATCGGATCAGTGGAAACTCCGTCCAACCGATGTCTTTGCTAACCGATGTCACAAATTTGACAACGGATGGAATGAGCCCGGATGCTTATGCGTGCTGACCTGGAATCGCACTCCCCAAAAGTGGCAGACAGGGGGAGGCGGAAGTGGACAATTAAAAATGCCATGCTGAAATCCTGTCCCCCACGAACAGTTAATGGCCAGGCTTGCACACCACTACGCGTATGGGTGAGTGGGAATTCTGGCTGTCCCAAACCCTCTGCCCATGGCCTCAAGGCCCTATAAATGCCCCAGCCAAAGAAGCTATGGGGGTGGCGTTTTCAAGAGGTTGGCTAGTAAGTTCTTGACATGGTCCAGGGCTGAAAAGAGAGGAAACTTCTAAATTTCACTTCAAGAGTCTTAAGGAATTCATTCCCTTTACACAGTTCTGTCCCAGTTCACTCCTAAACACCACACCATCTCAACACCCTAAAAACTATACCGTCCCAACACCTCCCCAAACTATACCGTCCCAACGCCTCCCAATTCACCATCTCCATATTCCTTGAATACCACACCGTCTCAGCCTCCAACCCACATCGTCCTAACAGCATTCTCCCAACAGCACTGTCCTCCCTCAGATCCTCATCAACTCCATCGATTCACTATAGCCCTTCACACCGATCTCCTAAACTTACCATATCGTACCTATATCCCCGAACACCGCCCTGTTCTGCCCTAATCCATCCTAATCCCTCCACACCGTCCCAACTACTCCTGAACACTTCCAATACTCCTTAAACATTACACCGTCCCAATACCCCCCCAAAATACAACATCGTCCAGCAAATACATTGTCCATCAAGCCACAACACCGTCCCTTTCTCCCGAAACCGTCCTCACCAAAACCGACCTCCTCACCCCTTCTCCTACACACCGTCCCAATACCTTTCTTCACACCGTCCCAATTTCCTTCTCCATCAACCGTCCCTTTTCCTTAAAACCTCAACATCGTCCATACACAGCGCCCAGCCACTCCCTCACCTCGGATTAGCTCCCACCAATATCGGCTACACTCTTCAGTTTTCAGCATTCGTGCCCAATACCGGTCCAGTGCTCCTATCAGCGTGCAAGTCCGGAATCAGTCAGACACCGTCACTGCGTTTGACTCACACATCGGTTCTGAGCCCATCACACCGGTTCCACCCTGTTCCTTATTTCTTTTACTTTCAGCCTTTTATTTTCCTGTCAGTTCGCAGTTTGTTGGTTATGTTTGTCTGTGTGCCATAGTTTACACTGTTAATATTTTTGTCCTTTTCCCTAACAAGCACATATAATAAAAATAATTGATTTTGTATATGTTTTATTTTCCAGTCTAAAAATCCTTTTTTTTTTAAAAAAAATATAGTGTCGTACGGGGACACTCCCGTCTACACAACCTCTTTAGGATTCGTACATGTGCGAAGAACTTCGCCTTGTACGAGTTCCCCACCTCAGTGACATCCATCATCATCTCCTAAGTCTTTTCCTAAAAGAAAAACACTCAGAACTACGTAACCCTGATTGCTTGATAACTCAAGAATACGTAGGAGCAGGGCTTTAACTCCTGTCGGGCCCATCTTTCTTATTTCTTTTTTTTTTTATTTATTTCCTCACTTTCATGTTTCTTTCATAAATGTTCTTCTTTTTTGGTCGCTTCCGTGAAAATCAATTTAGACGTGACGTCTTGTTGGTTTCCCCCTAGTTTTTTTTGCTCAAGCCTCGCCGTAATTTCATAGGGAAGGGATACTTAGGACGAGACGTCCCACTTATCTCTTTCCTATCCCTTTTTTTTTATCCGAGAATGTCTAATTTAGGCGTGACGCCTTATTAGCGTCCTCTTCCCCTCTCTGTCTCATATCGAAGTCGAGTTTAATTCGGATGAAACGTTCCATTGACCTCGCTTCGACATTCTATGTTTGTACAGTTCTCTCATTCAATTCTGTCTTTTTTTTAAATAAAAATACAAAAGTAAAAGGGAAGAAACCATGTTTTATTTAAGGCTATTTATATTGTGCTTTCAATCTTGGTACTGTCTTTGACAAGCGATGTAGGGTGCTAATACCTTCCCTACTCGTAACCGACTCCCGAACTTGGATTTCAATTTTTTAAACCAGTGCTTTACTGAACTTAGTTTTTTCCCAATGTTTTTCCTATGGATAAAAACGTTGGTGGCGACTCCCTGTTTCATTCCATCTGAGTTCTCTCTCTGTTCGCCGCGCCGTCGCGATCCAGGTTGCGACAGATGGCGACTCCACTGGGGACACTTAAGAGAGTCAGGCCAGTTTGATTGAAAGCGCATGTTCTTTTTATATAGCCTTTGTTAGCTTGGATTTCTTCCCCCTTGTTTTATTTTCGGTTAATTGTTGTGAATGTTTGTTCTTGTTTTAATTGTATCTTGTTATTTGTTTCGTTGTCTATATTTTGCATATTTATTGAACCCTAGGGTAGGAGACCATGTTACTTTTCCGCAAACATTGAACCCTAGGGTAGACGACTTTGTATATTTGCTCTATGTTTGTTCTTTGTGTAGAATGGGTAAGGTATAAGGTATGGACTGCCCTTCCACACACTACACTCACAATTATTTGCACACACTTATGAGTGGCGCCCTATACCCGGGCCCCAAATGAAGCTTAAGTTAGGAGGGGTTGGTAACGGAATCGTATAGGATGTACTTCCTATCCGGTATTCGTGAGAACCTCAACCAGAGTTCGACCTCTCATGATATACGCACTTAGTGAATTCCTCACTATTTGCGTCCCTGTCATGATTAGGATCTTGGCTCTGGTGACCTTCTAGATGTCTAGCGGAAGCCACCCAATGTGAGAAATCCACTGTTAGATAAGCTATAGGTCCCAGAAAAGACTTTCAGAAAAAAAACCTGGCTTAAGGCACAAAAGGGCAGGCTTTACTATACCTTATCTCATTCTCGCTTTCCCTTTAAATCCAAAATTGATGAACTGCTTACGTGTTCAAAGGGTTACTTTATTCCAAACAAAGGGTGAATCATTTTTCTTTCTAAAAAATAGTAATCCTTTAACAAGTAAGCAGTTCCCTCTCTTTTTGTGTACTTATGAGTCCTGGGTTATAGATCTTCCTAATCGCCAAAGCAAAAATGAAAACAAAATTCTATTCAAGCAGATATTGATGACGTTAGGAAGATCCATAACCCATGCGACTTTAGTTTCACATGAGTTTTGCCGACCGCTACTTCTCAAACTGAAAGTGTTTTCCAATAAATTAATAAAGAAGTAGTGGTTCACAAAACATGACAGAAACTGACTTCTTTTTTTTTCTCTTTGCTCTTGCAGAAAGCTGTTTGGAACTTAGCGGATACCTTTGAGCAATATGGAAATTAACATGAGATCTGATAGTTGTGACACAAATGTGACCGAGTTGAGGAAAGTATTGCACCTTAAGGCCAAGAAGATTGACATGGGTAGTCTGCAAACAATGGGAAGAAAATTAAACCTGACACAGAAAATGGCTTTTACAAGAAAGTATGGAAGGATTCTGAAGTTGTTAGAAGTGGAAGTGCAAACTGAGGCGATCACTGCCTTAGCACAATTCTATGACCCACCTCTCAGATGTTTCACATTTAGAGACTTTCAGTTGGCCCCATCTATTGAAGAATTTAAACAAATCTTGGGGATGCCTTTGGAAGGACAGATACCTTATCGTCATCTTGACCATCATGCAACTATTGCTTCCATCGCCCGTGTTCTGAAGATCCGTCCCGACACCTTAAGGGATGCACAACTAAATAGAAATCAGATCCCCGGATTCACTCGGGAATTTCTCGAGAAACATATGCAGGTCCTAGCAGAAAAGGAAGATTGGGAAACCTTTATGGATGCTCTAGCTATTACCATCTATGGCGTTGTTTTGTTCCCCAACATTGATAACTATGTGGATTATGATGCTATTGCCGTATTCCTAGCTCGCAAGCACAGGCTTGAGAATCCTGTCACGGCTGTATTGGCAAACGTGTACTGCACCATGGATTTCTGCCACACACAAGGTGGAAAAAGGGTTGTTTGTTGTTTACCTGTTTTGTATGTATGGCTCACATCGCATGTTTTCCACCAAGTCTGTAGAGCCGAATGTCCAGTTTCTGATCTGAAGCTATGTCAATTAGCAGTGAAAAGTGGGCGTGAGTGGGCCAATCACCTTGTAGGGCTCACAGCTGAGAAAGTTAGATGGTATCCCCAATGGTTGGAAGTTGAATCAATTGTTCATCACTGTGGAAATTACCCAAATGTTCCCCTTGTTGGTACGCAAGGATGTATCAACTATAATCCCATCATAGCCAAGCGTCAGCTAGCTTATCCTTTGCTTGGACCACCTGATGAAGAGTCTCTCACTCCTTTCATCTCGTATTACTCGAAGGGAAGCTATGTCTTTGTCATTCGGGATATAGCGGATGCATGGAAGAAAGTCCACCGAAAGGGAAGAGAGCTGGGGGCCCGAAGCCATGCTGTCAGAGAAGAATATCATGAGTGGATCCTGAATAGGGTCTCTATTGTTAAATTACCCTTCAGAAGTCCCCCTCATCTCCAGGGAAATCCTTCTGCTCCATCACTTGTTGCGGAGGATGAAGCAACCAAGGCGCTAAAGACCAAAATAGAAGAGTTAGCTGCCAAGAACAAGAAGCTAGAGGAAGACTTATTGAGATGTCAGCAAGAATACACCCTTCAGAAAAGAGAGAACCTAGAGAACAAGCAAGCTGTTGAAGAGATTAGGAAGAAACGAAAGATTGATGAAAACTACATGATAAAATAAGACCAATGTCTTCAAGCGGACAATTCTCAACTAAAAATGAAAAACAAGCAAAGTGATACCATCCTGGCTGAGAAACATCTTCTGAAGGATATGCTGGCGCAATCAAAAGAAAATGAGCAGAATATCAGGGTGCAAAAAGAGCTCCTACAGACACAAGTCCATAAATTGGAACAACAGCTCAATAAAGTGGTAAAGGCTTGCGAGCAAGAGATAAATAGGGAACGACAACGCGCCATGAACATTGAACAAGATTGTCAAGAGACCTTACGCCTCTTGGAAGCTGAACAAAATGAAACTATTCACTTATGGATGGATCGCTTTGTTAAGCTGGCGTACCTGGCTAACGGGACTCTAGAAGATCTCCCGTTTTTACTCAAACAAGCGGAAGGAATGGCCAACCCTGTCAATACTCCTAGAGAAATTGCAACGTTCTTAGATTACTGCAGAGGACAAATTTGTAAAATGAGGGAGATGATTGACCGAGCTAGGGATGACTGATTTATTTTCCCGCTTTGTAACTCAGCACTTTATGGCAATAATGTACTCTTTTCGAGATAATGGATTCCTTTGTCTTCACAACTATCTCATGTTAATTTCCATTCAATGCTTTACTTAGTACTTTTGAACGTGACGTTCTGAGGAACAGTCGAAGGATCCGTCAAGTTCCAACATTGCTTCCCGCGTAATCTCATTTCACTTAATTTTTTCTTTAATTCACTTATCTTTTCTAAATTTTTGTGTTCCTTTCTAAAGGCAACACGAGGACGCACCCTTACGGAACCCGACTACAGAGGAAGCTCATGGCTGAGACAGAACAAACGAATGAGAACCTCAAGAATGAGAATAATCAGCTAAGGGAACAGATTGCAGAACTAACGAAGCTCTTGGAAAAAAGGGTACTGAAGGGGGGCCTTCTGCGGGAAACGAGGGTCTGACATCAAGCCAAGTTATAAATCCCATGGCAGTTCCCCTCACTATTAATGTTGGGAATCCCAATCAGCCTACTGATTCCCACGCCAGGCCTCATGGCTATACGCTACCACACGTTTTCATTGGCTCAGACGGTAGCCATGTACCCTTTCCACCGTACGGCCTACCTCCAGGATATTTCCCTCCTCTATTAATCAATTCCCAAGATGGCAATGCCCTACAATGGACAAACTTCCAAATTCCAAACCCTATCCAAACACCCATGCCACCAGCCAACCAAGCCTTAGGTCCTCAAACCGCCCAAGCTCAAGCTTAAATCACTCAAACTCAAACCATCCCGGCTCAAGCAACCCAAACTCAAACCGCCCAAACAGCTCAACTAGTTCCCATTACCCAAGCAACAGCCCAACCACAAGAGCCGACACAAAACACTAAGCTGGTGAACCAACCTCATTCGACAACACCCTACTACCCATACTACGGCTACCCGTATGGATACCTGAATCCTTACACTGCCAACCCGCGAGATGTGGCCCAGACGTTGAATCCGGTTGTTGATCATGGCACAACCATAGAGTCCCAGCAAAGAGGGAAAATAGAGATCCTGGAAGAGCGACTACGAATTGTGGAAGGTGTGGAAGGCCTTGGCTTAACAAGTGCTTCTGAACTCTGTTTAGTTCCAGACGTCATTATTCCACCAAAGTTCAAAATGCCAGACTTTGACAGATATCGAGGAGTGACTTGCCCTCGAAATCATCTTACGATGTATTACCGAAAGATGGCTTCCCATGCCTCTGATGATAAGCTGTTGATACACTGCTTTCAAGACAGCCTAGCTGGGGCTGCACTCACTTGGTACACTCATTTGGAGCGAACTCGTATTCGCTGTTGGAAAGATCTGGCGGATGCCTTTTTGAAGCAGTACAAGTATAACTTAGACATGGCGCCTGATAGAATTCAACTCCAAAACATGACAAAGAAGGATAATGAGACTTTCAAGGAATATGCGCAGCGCTGGCGTGAGATAGCCGCGCAAGTAGATCCTCCACTCTCTGAAAGAGAAGTAGTAGCCATGTTTATGGACACTCACCAATCACCTTTCTACGACAAGATGATCAGCAGTGTTTCATCCAATTTCTCTGACATTGTAATTATTGGAGGAAGAATAGAGAGTGGTCTAAGGACGGGGAAGATTTCCAAAAACCCATTTGGGGCACCCACTGCAAAAAGATCAGCACTAGGTGAGGTAAGAAAGAGGGATGGGGAAACCAACTCTGTCTCTTATGACCAGGGGAGAGCTCAGCCCAGACCATTTGGCTCTACCACTTTTCAACATACCAATCACTTCCCTCATACTCCATACCCCCATATGGCAGCCGCTACCCATAACCAGATCCCTTATCCCACATCTCCACAACCCCACGTCCGTCCGCCCATTGCCAGGGCACCGAATCCACAGCCAGCCCAGTATAATCCTCTACAACAATGGCCGCAACCACCTAATCCCAACCAAAACCAAAGGAGACCAAACAATGACCGGACACCAGTCCAATTTGACCCTATTCCTATGACATACACTGAACTTCTACCTCACCTTATTCGATACTCCCTTGCAGTCCCTTGTCCTTCTAGGCCAATGGAACCTCCATACCCTAGAGGATACGATCCAAACGCCCGGTGTGATTATCATGCTGGAGCACCTGGGCACTCCACAGAAAATTATATGGCCTTGAAATATAGAGTGCGAGATTTGATCAAAGCCAATTGGTTAAATTTTAAGGAAGGAATGCCAAACGTGACTACAAATCCCTTGCCCAACCATCAAGGTCCTGAGATTAATGCTGTGGAAGGAGGTGAAGAGCTTGTGGCGAATGTCTCTGATGAGGTAAACGTGGTACATGGGGAAACAGAAATGTCCGTTCCTAAACCGTTGGTAATTTACTACACCAAGAACACCTCAAAGACTGTAAGCCCTACGCATCAGCCTGTCATAATCCAGACACCCGCTCCTTTTGCATTCAAAGATTCTCACGCTGTTCCGTGGAAATATAATGTGGAGGTAACAGCTGAAAGCCCAAAAATGAATGACTCATTTCTGTCACACATATCAGGGATAGAAGGGGTGACCCGGAGCGGTCGAGTTTACTATCCACCGGAATCAAGGAGAGAACCGACTCCAGTGAGTGGAACTAGTGGTAGTGGAAAAGCCAAGATGGTCAAAGGAGGCATTGATGAGGAAATCAAAAGGGTTGTGACCGATGAGGAAGCTCAAGAGTTTTTGAAATTTATTCACCAGAGTGAGTACCAGGTGATAGACCAGTTGAACAATACCCCTGCGAAGATTTCCCTTTTATCACTTTTGTTGAATTCTGAGCCCCACTAAAAAATTTTGACGAAAGTGCTTAATAAGGCTCACGTCACTCAAGATATCACCATTGATAAGTTCCAAGGAATAGTGGGGCACATCGCTGCTGATAATTATCTGTCATTCACAGATGATGAGATACCCGCGGAGGGAATGAGGCATAATAAAGCCCTCCATATCTCAGTGAAGTGTCGAGATCACATATTGGCAAAGGTGCTGGTCGACAATGGGTCGTCATTAAATGTCATGCCAAAATCTACATTGGCCAAGCTCCCTTTTGATGGAACCTATATGAAACCGAGCTCTATGGTGGTGAGAGCATTCGATGGCACTAGGAGGGAGGTGATAGGTGAAATTGAGCTTCCAATTCAAGTAGGTCCATGTACTTTCCAGATCCTCTTCCAAGTGATGGACATTATGCCTGCCTATAGCTGTTTGTTGGGTCGTCCCTGGATCCACTCAGCTGGAGTGGTTCCCTCTACCTTGCACCAAAAACTAAAGTTTATTATTGATAATAAACTAATTATCATTTCTGGTGAGGAAGATTTTCTGGTCAGTAAACCCCTATCTACCCCCTACATCGAGGCTGCAGAGGAAGCACTTGAAACTTCATTTCAAGCGTTAGAGATCGCAAATACCACATATGTTGGGGAAAGAAGTGTAGGAATGAAAGCCCATATGCCGAATGCATCCCTTATGATGGCCAAAATGATGCTACAAGGGGGATATCAACCTGGGAAAGGCTTGGGGCTTGGTTTAAAAGGAAGAATGGAACTGTTGCATCTGCCAGATAATAAAGACAGGTATGGTTTGGGATACCAGCCTTCAGCTGCTGACAGGAGAAGAGTAGTAGAAGAAAAGAAAGAGAGAAGGATTGCCCGTTTAGAGGGTCGAGAGCCCCGCATCGCTAAAGTCCCCCTATGTGACCTCTACCAGAGCTTCCGAAGTGCTGGTTTGGTACCCCCTGATCATATAGCTGCTATTGAAGATGATCCCTATGAAGGTGGAAGCTTTGTGATCCCGTGCTCATCAGGCAGAGATCTTTGTAACTGGGAAGCCATCGAGCTACCCACAACTTTAAATGTTCTATCAAAGTAATTGACAAAAACTTTAATGAATTGTTGGCCTCATTGCTATGCCTAAGGCTTTGAGGCATTTTTTCTGTAATAAGGGCAAACACATGTTTTTATCATTTTCAGTCTTCATAAATAAATGCATATTGAATCCCATTCCTTCTGGCTTTCCATATCTTTGCATTGATTCCTTTATCCTCTACTTATTCATTTTTATTATTCACCGTAATAACCTGAATAAACGCAGATCTAAAGATGATCCTCTTGAGAATAATGAGCTTGCAACCCCATTTCATGACTTTGACCACCCGATTGACTATGCTAATGAGGAATATGAGGAAGTTTGTGATCCTTCGCCTGAATTAACAAGGTTATTGGAACAAGAGGACAGAGAGATTCGGCCTTATTTGGAGATAGTCGAGATTATTAATTTGGGGAGTAAAGAGGATAAAAAAGAAGTCAAGATTGGTACCTTCTTGAAGAGGGAGCGGAGGCAAGAACTAATTAAACTGTTAATAGAGTTCTGCGACATCTTCGCTTGGTCTTACCAAGACATGCCCGGCCTGGATACTAGCATTGTTGAGCATAAATTGCCTCTAAAGCCAGACTGTCCCCCATAAAGCAAAAATTGCGCAGGATGAAGCCCGAAATGCTCTTGAAAATCAAGGAAGAAGTTAAAAAGCAGTTCGATGCCGGATTCTTAGCAGTGGCAAAATACCCTCAATGGGTAGCAAATATCGTCCCTGTCCTGAAGAAAGATGGAAAGGTACGAATGTGCGTAGACTATCGGGATTTAAATAGGGCTAGCCCCAAAGACGATTTTTCTCTGCCACAGATTGATGTCCTGGTGGATAACATAGCTCAACATACAATCTTCTCATTCATGGATGGTTTCTCTGGGTATAATCAGATTAGGATGGCACCCGAAGACATGGAGAAAACCACGTTTACCACTTTATGGGGCACCTTCTGTTACAAAGTTATGTCTTTCGGTCTGAAAAATGCTGGGGCAACCTACCAAAGGGCAATGGTGACCCTTTTCCATGACATGATGCATAAGGAGATAGAGGTTTATGTGGATGATATCATCGCTAAATCTAAAACTGATGAAGAGCATATTATTGATCTGAGGAAGCTTTTTGAAAGATTAAGGAAGTATAAGCTCAGGTTGAATCCGGCCAAGTGTACTTTTGGCGCAAGATCAGGCAAACTGTTAGGATTCATTGTAAGCAAGAAAGGAATAGAGGTAGACCCTGACAAGGTCAAAGCGATTCTCGAAATGCCTCCTCCCTGTACAGAAAAAGAAGTCAGAGGATTCTTAGGAAGGTTGAACTACATTGCTCGATTTATCTCACAGCTGACAGCAACTTGTGAGCCGATCTTTAAGTTACTCCGTAAGAATCAACCGACGCAATGGAATGAAGATTGTCAAATGGCCTTTGAAAAGATAAAGCAGTATTTACGGGAGCCACCGATCTTGGTACCGCCGACCCCTGGAAGGCCCCTGATCTTGTACCTGACAGTGTTAGATGAATCTATGGGTTGTGTGTTGGGGCAGCATGATGAGACTGGAAAGAAAGAGCATGCCATTTACTACTTGAGTAAAAAGTTCACTGATTGTGAAATGAGATATTCAGCTTTAGAGAGAACTTGTTGTGCATTAGCATGGGCAGCCCGACGTTTAAGGCAATATATGTTAAGCCACACTACTTGGCTTGTTTCCAAAATGGATCCTGTCAAATATATCTTTGAAAAATCGGCCTTAACAGGAAGAATCGCTCGTTGGCAGGTTCTATTAACTGAATACGACATAATCTATGTCACTCAGAAAGCCGTAAAAGGGAGCGCTTTGGCGGAATATTTAGCCCATCAACCTATAAGTGACTATCAACCCATGCACTTTGAGTTCCCGGACGAGGATATCTTGGCATTGTTTAATGAAGAAGATACCCAGAAAGACAAATGGGTTTTGAGATTTGATGGAGCTTCTAATGCACTGGGGCATGGGATTGGTGCCATCCTAATTTCCCCAGATCAAGAATTCATCCCTGTATGTGCTAGGCTTTGTTTTGACTGCACTAACAACATAGCCGAATATGAGGCATGCTCTCTGGGAATCCAAGCCGCATTAGGTGCAAAAGTGAAGAAGTTAGAAGTCTACGGGGATTCCGCCTTGGTCATTCACCAATTGAAAGGTGAATGGGAGACTAGGGACAGCAAGCTAGTCCCTTATCAAGCTCATATCATGGAACTAATCAAGGAACTTGATGATATCTCTTTTCACCATGTCTCCCGAGATGACAATCAAATGGCTGACGCTTTGGCCACCCTTGCCTCAATGTTTAAATTGAGCAATGACTGTGATATGCCCCTCATTGAGGTAGAAAGGCGCAATAAGCCCGCATACTGTCAAGCAATAGAAGAAGAGTCGGATGGGAAACCATGGTACTATGATATCAAAAAATATATACAGACTCAGGAATACCCTGAGGGTACCATAGAGAATGATAAGAGGACCTTGAGACGACTTGCAATGGGTTTCTTTTTGAATGGTGATGTGCTTTACAAGAGAAATCATGACTTTATCCTTCTCCGTTGCGTTGATACTGTTGAAGCAAGCAAGATCATGGTGGATATTCATGAAGGATCCTTTGGAACTCATACCAATGGACATGCCATGGCGAGAAAGATCTTGAGAGCTGGATACTATTGGATAACCATGGAGGCCGACTGTTTCTCTTATGTTCGAAAATGCCACAAGTGTCAGATATACGCTGACCATCTTCATGCGCCTCCATCATCCTTGAATGTCTTATCGCGCCGTGGCCTTTCTCGATGTGGGGCATGGATGTTATTGGACCCATCGAGCCAAAAGCCTCCAACGGTCATCGTTTCATTTTGGTTGCCATTGATTATTTCACCAAGTGGGTGGAGGCAGCTTCATATACCAATGTGACAAGGAACGTTGTAGTCAAATTTGTCAAGCGAGAATTGATATGTCGGTATGGCTTGCCGAGCCAGATCATTACTGACAATGGCACAAATTTGAACAACAAGATGATGAAAGAAGTGTGTGAAAGCTTTAAGATTCGTCATCACAATTCCTCTCCTTATCGGCCAAAAATGAACGGGGCAGTCGAGGCGGCCAACAAGAATATCAAGAAGATTATACAGAAAATGGTCCTAACTTACAAAGATTGGAGCGACATGCTCCCTTTTGCACTACACGGGTATCGCACCTCAGTTCGAACTTCGACAGGCGCAACCCCTTTTTCACTGGTTTATGGTATGGAAGCAGTCCTGCCTTTTGAAGTAGAGATCCCATCCCTTAGGGTGATAATGGAGGCGGAACTAAAAGAGGCTGAATGGGTCCAAGCTCGGTATGACCAATTGAACCTAATAGAGGGGAAGAGACTGGATGCCCTCTGCCATGGACAGTTGTATCAGAGGCGTATGAAACGAGCGTTTGAAAATAAAGTACGACCTCGACAATTCCAGGAAGGAGACTTAGTCCTCAAGAAAATCTTGCCAATCCAAAAAGACAACCGGGGCAAATGGACACCTAACTATGAAGGTCCGTATGTAGTAAAGAAAGCCTTTTCTGGGGGAGCCTTGATACTCACAACCATGGACGGTGAAGACTTGCCAATGCCCATAAATGCGGATGCGGTCAAAAAATACTTTTCTTAGGGAAATAATGTCAAAAAAAAAAAAAAAAAAGAGAGACGCTCGCTAGACTGAAAACCTGAAAAGGCGGCCTAGGCAGAAATTAGAGCGACCCGGTGAGTCGAAAACCTGAAAAGGCGGCTCAGGCAAAAATTAGGGTCAAGATCCTGACAGTATGACAGAGACTTCCCATGCAAAAAGTACGAGTCCAAACTGGGGCATATAAGTCATGACTGAATCGCTTTCCTAGAAGCAAAGTCGAAGAGGTAGCTTGAAGTCATGATGTGGGGTTTAAGATGTGCGTTATCCTCAGGAGTTCACCAAGAGATCAGCGAGTTTTCCCTGTTCCCTCAACTATCAACTTGTGTATTAGACTTCTTTTGTTTTCCCTACTTCCCTCTCTATGTACTTACTCAACTCGTAAATAAATTTCACCTCTTTTTCGATACGTGTTTATATCGTGAATTTCATGAATCAGATAAGGCATGTGTTTCCCTTTATCGAATAAAATGAAAATATAATTATTTAAAGTTGTGGGGCAAGATGATCCTATTGCTCAAATCTCACCTCAGGGGATTATTATGAAGACTTGAACCCTGACACACTCTTTGAAGTTAGAGTTACTTCGTTCGTTCTGTTTGGTCATGAGTCGCCTCAAAAGATCACGGTTCCATGGGGAGCTTCCTCAGATCTCTATTTACTTTGCCATTGCTATGCTTATCCCTTTTCTGCAGGTTGTTATAACAAGCAGTCATTTGGAGCCTCAAATTCTCCTTCCCAGTGGAACCCTAATCGTCAAAACTGGCACTTCCCAAGTTTCTTCAACAATGGAACTACACTTCTCAAAACTGGGGCATCTCCCCCTGGTCCATTCTCTTACAATTAAGAGACAGTTCCTCCTAGATTCCTCCAAACCATTCTAAACTGGGGCATCTCCCCTGGTCTTTTTTCTCGCCAAGGGGCAATCCCCCACCTTTTATCTTTTTGCAAACCAAGGGCCACACCCCACATTTATTTTTCTGTCAGTCAAGGGGCAATCCCCCACCTTTTATCTTTCTGCAAACCAAGGGCCACACCCCACATTTATTTTCATGTCAGTCAAGGGGCAATCCCCCACCTGTTATCTTTCTACAAACCAAGGGCCACACCCCACATTTATTTTCCTATCAGTCAAGGGGCAATCCCCCACCTTTTATCTTTCTGCAAACCAAGGGCCACACCCCATTTATTTTCCTGTCAGTCAAGGGGCAATCCCCCACCTTTTATCTTCCTGCAAACCAAGGGCCACACCCCACATTTATGTTCCTGTCAGTCAAGGGGCAACCCCCCACCTTTTACCTTTCTGCAAACCAAGGGCCACACCCCACATTTATTTTCCTATCAGTCAAGGGGCAATCCCCCACCTTTTATCTTTCTGTAAACCAAGGGCCACACCCCACATTTATTTTCCTGTCAGTCAAGGGGCAATCCCCTACCTTTTATCTTTCTGCAAACCAAGGGCCACACCCCATTTATTTTCCTGTCAGTCAAGGGGCAATCCCCCACCTTTTATCTTCCTGCAAACCAAGGGCCACACCCCACATTTATGTTCCTGTCAGTCAAGGGGCAACCCCCCACCTTTTACCTTTCTGCAAACCAAGGGTCACACCCCACATTTATTTTCCTATCAGTCAAGGGGCAATCCCCCACCTTTTATCTTTCTGCAAACCAAGGGCCACACCCCACATTTATTTTCCTGTCAGTCAAGGGGCAATCCCCCACCTTTTATCTTTCTGCAAACCAAGGGCCACACCCCATTTATTTTCCTGTCAGTCAAGGGGCAATCCCCCACCTTTTATCTTCCTGCAAACCAAGGGCCACACCCCACATTTATTTTCCTATCAGTCAAGGGGCAATCCCCCACCTTTTATCTTTCTGCAAACCAAGGGCCACACCCCACATTTATTTTCCTGTCAGTCAAGGGGCAATCCCCCACCTTTTATCTTTCTGCAAACCAAGGGCCACACCCCATTTATTTTCCTGTCAGTCAAGGGGCAATCCCCCACCTTTTATCTTCCTGCAAACCAAGGGTCACACCCCACATTTATTTTCCTGTCAGTCAAGGGGCAATTCCCCACCTTTTATCTCTCTACAAATCAAGGGCCACCCCCCATGTTTTATCTTCAGTAAAGGGGCAACTCCCCACTCTCGCCTTCCTGTCACCCAAGGGACGGCACACTACTTTTTGGAAAAAAAACAGCTCTCTTGATTCTTCAAAAAAAAAAAAGGGTGTTGATCCGATATGGACGCTAGGTAGAGGTTCACTCTATTCCAAGACATGGGTGGTAGTCCAAAGGGCGGTGTCATGACCCTCAAATCGAGTAAACTAGGAACCGTGAATTAGGTCACAAGGGACGGTGTCCCAGTGGTTACACCGGTTACTACTTTGGGGCGTAACAAACGGTATCATGAAACTTACCTCGGATAGAATTGGATCCAGGGTTTAAGTTGCTAAGGCCGATGTCATGCACAATACACCGGCCATTCAAAAGGGAACAAAAGTTGAGGACGGGGTGGTCATGATGCACTAATCCGAGGTTCTATACTTTGCAAGGACGATGTCCGGTTGATGGGTCCCATTTATCCCCTACATCGGTGTTCATGTCTTCACTCCCTTTTCACCTCGAAAATACGAAGATTTAGTATTTCTCTTGTGAAAAAGGAGTAAAGAGGGGCATCTGTGAACACCTATTTCGGTCCGACCCAAATGGAAAGGACACCGGTCCCAAATGTAAATATAACCGGTCTAAATTCCAAAAAGGGGGAATACCGGACCGGTTGTTGGAATCCCTTAATGGCCGATCTCGTGGGCGGATTCAGATTAAAAATAGCCACACCGGCTGGTAGTAGATCCGGACTAGGAGGGAGAACACCGCCCCCGTGAACACCTCTTTCAGTCCGGCCTAAATTGTTATAACACCGGATCCGGCCTTAAAATTGGCAACACCGGACAAGGCCCAAATTAACACCAGACCGATGTCGTGCGCCTGACTAAGGAGTAACAGGACAGTCCGGCCCTAAGGAAAAAGGAATCAGATTAAAAATAGACACACCGGCTGGTAGTAGATCCGGACTAGGAGGTAGAACACCGCCCCTGTGAACACCTCTTCAGTCCGGCCTAAATTGTTATAACACCGGATCCGGCCATAAAATTGGCAACACCGGACAAGGCCCAAATTAACACCGGACCGATGTCGTGCGCCTGACAAAGGAGTAACAGGCCAGTCCGTCCCTAAGGAAAAAGGAATCAGATCAAAAATAGGCACACCGGCTGGTACTAGATCCGGACTAGGAGGGAGAACATCGCCCCTGTGATTACATTGAAAGACTCAACCGGTGTGAAGACACAGGTAAAGGTTCTTGAGATACCACATCGGATCAGTGGAAACTTCGTCCAACCGATGTCTTTGCTAACCGATGTCACAAATTTGACAACGGATGGAATGAGCCCGGATGCTTATGCGTGCTGACCTGGAATCGCACTCCCCAAAAGTGGCAGACAGGGGGAGGCGGAAGTGGACAATTAAAAATGCCATGCTGAAATCCTGTCCCCCACGAACAGTTAATGGCCAGGCTTGCACACCACTACGCGTATGGGTGAGTGGGAATTCTGGCTGTCCCAAACCCTCTGCCCATGGCCTCAAGGCCCTATAAATGCCCCAGCCAAAGAAGCTAACGGGGTGGCGTTTTCAAGAGGTTGGCTAGTAAGTTCTTGACATGGTCCAGGGCTGAAAAGAGAGGAAACTTCTAAATTTCACTTCAAGAGTCTTAAGGAATTCATTCCCTTCACACAGTTCTGTCCCAGTTCACTCCTAAACACCACACCATCTCAACACCCTAAAAACCATACCGTCCCAACACCTCCCCAAACTATACCGTCCCAACGCCTCCCAATTCACCATCTCCATATTCCTTGAATACCACACCGTCTCAGCCTCCAACCCACATCGTCCTAACAGCATTCTCCCAACAGCACTGTCCTCCCTCAGATCCTCATCAACTCCATCGATTCACTATAGCCCTTCACACCGATCTCCTAAACTTACCATATCGTACCTATATCCCCGAACACCGCCCTGTTCTGCCCTAATCCGTCCTAATCCCTCCACACCGTCCCAACTACTCCTGAACACTTCCAATACTCTTTAAACATTACACCGTCCCAATACCCCCCCAAAATACAACATCGTCCAGCAAATACATTGTCCATCAAGCCACAACACCGTCCCTTTCTCCCGAAACCGTCCTCACCAAAACCGACCTCCTCACCCCTTCTCCTACACACCGTCCCAATACCTTTCTTCACACCGTCCCAATTTCCTTCTCCATCAACCGTCCCTTTTCCTTAAAACCTCAACATCGTTCATACACAGCGCCCAGTCACTCCCTCACCTCGGATTAGCTCCCACCAATATCGGCTACACTCTTCAGTTTTCAGCATTCGTGCCCAACACCGGTCCAGTGCTCCTATCAGCGTGCAAGTTCGGAATCAGTCAGACACCGTCACTGCGTTTGACTCACACATCGGTTCTGAGCCCATCACACCGGTTCCACCCTGTTCCTTATTTCTTTTACTTTTAGCCTTTTATTTTCCTGTCAGTTCGCAGTTTGTTGGTTATGTTTGTCTGTGTGCCATAGTTTACACTGTTAATATTTTTGTCCTTTTCCCTAACAAGCACATATAATAAAAATAATTGATTTTGTATATGTTTTATTTTCCAGTCTAAAAATCCTTTTTTTTTTAAAAAAAATATAGTGTCGTACGGGGACACTCCCGTCTACACAACCTCTTTAGGATTCGTACACGTACGAAGAACTTCGCCTTGTACGAGTTCCCCACCTCAGTGACATCCATCATCATCTCCTAAGTCTTTTCCTAAAAGAAAAACACTCAGAACTACGTAACCCTGATTGCTTGATAACTCAAGAATACGTAGGAGCAGGGCTTTAACTCCTGTCGGGCCCATCTTTCTTATTTCTTTTTTTTTTGATTTATTTCCTCACTTTCATGTTTCTTTCATAAATGTTCTTCTTTTTTGGTCGCTTCCGTGAAAATCAATTTAGACGTGACGTCTTGTTGGTTTCCCCCTAGTTTTTTTTGCTCAAGCCTCGCCGTAATTTCATAGGGAAGGGATACTTAGGACGAGACGTCCCGCTTATCTCTTTCCTATCCCTTTTTTTTTATCCGAGAATGTCTAATTTAGGCGTGACGCCTTATTAGCGTCCTCTTCCCCTCTCTGTCTCATATCGAAGTCGAGTTTAGTTCGGATGAAACGTTCCATTGACCTCGCTTCGACATTCTATGTTTGTACAGTTCTCTCATTCAATTCTGTCTTTTTTTTAAATAAAAATACAAAAGTAAAAGGGAAGAAACCATGTTTTATTTAAGGCTATTTATATTGTGCTTTCAATCTTGGTACTATCTTTGACAGGCGATGTAGGGTGCTAATACCTTCCCTACTCGTAACCGACTCCCGAACTTGGATTTCAATTTTTTAAACCAGTGCTTTACTGAACTTAGTTTTTTCCCAATGTTTTTCCTATGGATAAAAACGTTGGTGGTGACTCCCTGTTTCATTCCATCTGAGTTCTCTCTGTTCGCCGCGCCGTCGCGATCCAGGTTGTGACACCTACCCAGATCGTGGATAGATCGATCAAATGCTTGAGAAGCAAGGAAGTACCATTGGTAATAAGACTTGGAGGTAGGGAAACGCTATTACATATACTTGGGAACACGATGACTTGATGAGATAGTAGTATCCTGAGTTGTTTCATTAAGGTATATAATATTTAAATTTCGAGGATGAAATTTTTGTAGGAGGGGAGAATTGTATCATCCTAAGTTAAAAAATTTTGAGAATAAAATTATAAGGTCTGATAACTCGTATCACTCTTACGCACCTCTTAGTATTTTGAGCATAACTCTCTAATGTTAAAAGAATGAAGTCATTCTTGTCCTCAATTTTCCGTATAAAAAATATATACAACTCTTATGTTGATCACGAAACCCAATTCTTACTCAATTAGTCCCAAATTGAAAAATACCACACTGCCTCATAATCACATTGTTTCAGCTTGCCCGTTTTCAGTAATTTTAGCTTTTCTCATTCGTATGATGTTGAAATCAAGCAATTCTTTCTCTAATAACTTCTAGACTCATTTATTTACAACTTTGATGAAGGGCTTGAGAGCTAATTCCTTACTAATTTGTCCCAGAATTTTTCCTAAGTCTGCTGACTTTTAATTAATTTCAACTTGAAACAGTTTTCATAATCGGAGCATGCCATATCTTGTTTTAAGGAGGAAATATAGACCTAAAATTTTCATGTTCGGTGTTTTCTCTAATTTCCACCGTAACACTCTTTAAATTGTCACACAAGTCACTACTTCAACTTGTGCCACATCCGAATTTCACTTGCAAATTGGGCCAACTAGTTTTCAACAGCTCACACCACATGTCTTCTGCTTATTGGACCTCCTATTCCACTCACAATTTAATCAAGAACAAGCTTAGAGAACAAGTGCAATTAGTTTTCATTTCTCCACTCCAACGTGAAAAGCATTGTCATTTCCTCCAAGATGCTCTCTTTGTTTTCTCTAAAATTTTCACTATTTTCTATTACAATTCCTCTAGAAACTCCATCATTTCTTTTGCTTTCTCAAAATAAAACCACCTCCTTACTTCTCCATCTTTATTTCATTTATCTAAATCACAAAGAAGCTTTATTTTCTCTTTCTCATGCATGTTGGACCCGTGGTGTAACAAGGAGCAAAAGCTTGGCACTTGATTTTTCTTCTTGGCTGAAAATACCATTAAGGTAAGGGGAATATTCTCCCACTTTTGTTCTTTGATTTCACATGCAATGGGTGTGTGAGTCACCCTAAGGCTCTCACCTTGGTGTCGTTCCAAAACAGGTTTTTTTTTTAAGTTTTGCATGACTAAAAGTTGCCAAAAGTTTTTTGTTTTGTGAACCACCATGGTCAAACCCCTTGCTGCATTTTCCTTTGATTTTATTCAAGTTTCTAAGTCCTAAAAATGCAGTTTTTAAGTGATATTAGTGTGACTCTTGATGTTGGACAGAATAATGCTCATTGATGTTGCATGCATATTGATCTATTCATTAGATAATTAATTTCTCTTGACATCTTGTGACTGAATGGTGTGCTATTGTTTCCCTTCAATATGAGCAACATTTTATGCATAAAAATATGATTTTTAGGTAGTTTTCGTATGAGTGCATGTGTGTTGTTTGGAATGGCCTCTTGTTATTAACATTATAAATATGTTGGTTGCAAGAAAAGTTTAGTTTTTGGAAGCCTAGTTGGTGTGTGATTATGTGAAGGTCTTGTTTTTCCTTTGAATCTAATTTTTGCATATGAAAAATAAGAATTTAGAGTCATGGATTATGGGTTAACTTGCTAGCTGAATCTTATTTAGTGATTTAAAGGTTATGCATGTTAATAAAAACTTATTATGATTGTTTATTATGTGATTTTTGGCATCAATCATTAAATCTCTAAAATGCATGATAAAATTTTAATTTTTGATGATAATATAAATTATAAAGCATGGCTATTAGATTATGAAATTTGGTGAAGTGAATGGTTAAGTTTTGCTCTAGTGATCATTATTGTTGCATGAAGGAAATTAGAAGAAATTGGCTTTTAATGTTGGCAATTAATTACATGAGGTAGCTGTTGTTTGAACATGATTTTGATTTTGAATTTGATGATGAAAATATGTGTTAAGGTGCTGTTTGGAAATAATTAAAAAGAAGTCCTGAGTGTAAACACGAACGTTGGTCCGAAACGTATAAAAATGTATTTAAGTGGGCAAAAAATGGAAGTTTGGGCAAACTATTTTGGATGGAAACTATATGTTTATTGACATGACTTTTAAGTGTGTTAATACTTCCTAAATAGATAGAATTATTTAAAATGACCCTACACGATATTTGTCCTTAAACGTGAATTTATGAAAGATAAAACGATGAAAATTTAGTGAATTAAGAAAACTCGTGCAAAACTATTTTCTGATCAGAATGGAAGCTTGATTTTATTTTAATAATTAAATACTTAAAAATTTAAATACTTTTGGCTTCAGAATTTCTCGCTTCAGAATTTTCTAGAAGAAATACGACAAAAATAAAGTTTTTTGACAAACTAAAAAGAAGCATAAAATTTTATATGATTTTCTTGGTTTCCTTGAATAAGAGAAAGTTATCTCTTTTAATAGAATTAAGAAAATCCTTTTTATATTATAATGAAGCATTTTAATAAATTTTTGAGAATTTAAGGCTAAGAAGTTAAGTTTCATCATAACTCGATACGACAAGAAGATACCGTTAATGGTTTGAGATATTTGAAATTCCCTTATATACTTTCTTTGAGGAAAATCTAAATTTTTCTAAGTTAATTTCATTTTTAAGAAATTAATGTTAAAGGAGATGAAGTTAGAATTAAATCCTTTTTTGAAAATAACATCATACCAATTCAATAAAATAAGTACATTACTTCTTAAAGGAATTAGAGATATTTAGGTCCAACCTCAGTGCTCCTAAGAAAGGTTATTAGGCAGTATCTGAGACCTGGCATATAAATTAAGTTGTCGAAGAGAACCCACAAAATCGGCTTAAACCGCTTTAAGGACAAGGTTATCGAGCGGGAAGTTTCGTTTAACACTCAGGTAATATTATGAAAGGAATAATAAAATAATTATTTAATTTTAGAATTTATGTGAATTGGTTAATTAAGCGCTAAAAATATGATTTTAATGTAGTGTATGGATTATTAAAAATAGTTATTGATAATTTATAAATTTCTGGTCTTGAAAACCAAAAATCGTGATTAAATCGGAGCGTTCAATGAGTGTTTCAAGCTTCGGAATCGAGAATATTAGGTAAGGAGAACATTATATTTTAAATATATAGATTATGAACGGATAAGGGACATAGCTTGATGATGGTTTAAAGTCAGACTTAGAAGGGGGTTGAATAAGTCTTAGACTCTTTTTACGGAATAATGAACCTTTAAAACATAGTTAATCAGACTTATGAAAAACAAAAAGGATTAGAGCAAGGAGAAGAAAGAACACCATAAATTTATACTGGTTCACTTCTAACACATAAGCTACGTTCAGTCCCTTCTAACTTGAAGGATTTTCACTATTGTAAAATCTCCTTTACAATACCAGCACCAGACCAGTGCCATAAGTATTCTTGACTCCAGCCACTCTTAGCTTAAACCCAAGTATTCTTTCAAAAGCCTCTTCAAGCCAAACTGTTTCCCACTGAAACTAAGGCTGGTAACTCACTAGACCTTTCACACTAACTGATTTGTAAGAGTGAAGAACAAGAATGTCTAACAGGCTTAATGTATGAAAGATTACACAAGTATAAGCAAATACACTAAGACAGAGAAAGACAGCAAGGCCAAGGTCTACTTAGAAGCAGAACAACAAAGAAGACATTTGTCTTTAAGAAACAAGAAGAGATTTAAAAGAATTTTGATCATAGAGAATGAAAGTTCTTGATAGGCTTTTTCTATGTTGAAAAGTGAATCTCTTCGATCTTATATAGGTCACTTTGAGATGACCGTTGTTGTTCTTGAAAGGAGATACAGACGTTGGAAATCTTTTGAAGGAGTTTGCTTTGAGCGCATGTACCAGACCTTTGATATTCTGAATGGATATGCAAGAGTCTGGTAGCTTGGGAGCTTCTTTCATGAAAGAGGTGCTTCTTGAAATCTTTAGAAAATAAAGCTATTTGATGGCTTTATTTCTTCAAGCAAACACGTAGAGATCAATGCTGAAATCCTTCTTATTAAAAACTGACACATATGTTAACTTGGTTCAGCTTTTCTGACTTGTGCAAAATTGTTATGTTAAATTCTTTGAAAAATTGTATTGGCTTCTCTATTGATTTGTCTCTTATCCTCTTTGATGATAAGCACATTTTTCTTGATAAGAGCTTGACTACCAATGCATTATCAAATTAGATTTCAGAACGTTGTGATTTGTAGTATTACAATAACGTTCTTTTTGATAATCCATGATCTCTAAAAGTCTAAGGTTTGATTAAGTCAAACCATAAGGATGAGCGAGTTTGAATCAGACTTTTTGGATAAAGTCTAAACATTGACTTTTGATTGATCATACTTTTGATCATATGGACTCCCCCTTTGTTTTGTAACCTGTGCACTTTATATAGTTCCTGAAACACTTAATTAGGCAAGTTAGATCACATATAGGTAGACTTTATTTAATTAAAATACGTTGATGTATGTTATTCATAAATCCTAGGGTCTAGTTATAATGACGTAACTTGAGATTTGGTCCAAGTGTTAGCAACTTTTTCTCTTTTAACCAGACTTGTCCTCAACACTTGATATATGAATTGATTGATGGTCGTTGGAATTAATTGTGATCGTGCGATTGATTGATTGTGTTATATCCTCTTTGGATGATTATTTCTGATATGAATTGATGTCTTGGTGCTGTTCATATATATTGTGATAATTATGATGATGAATTGCATTAGATTTGTAATGGTTATGATGATATGAAATAAATGATTTTGATGATATTAAATTGATGATAAATTTGATGGCGATTAATGATACTAATTGATGATGTGAATATAAGCTTGAGGTAGCTTAATTATGATTATGAGCTGATTGAAATTAATGGTTGTTGCATGTTATGCTTGTTGATATGTTGAGTTGAAACCCTTGATGATGGTAACCAAGTGGTAGCCCCTGATGATGTTAATCAGGTGGTTTATTGATGATTGACAATTATTTTGCATAATATTTGTATTTAGACACTTACAGAACTGTAGGGGGCCTGTGATGCTGGTCCAGATGGAAGGGAGGCCTGATGCTAAGGCACAAACCCTGTGGTGGTTTCTTCAGATTCCACAGCTGCCTTGGAATTGGACTCAAGGCCAGCCCGTAACACCTGATTTGAGGTGTCGTTGTCACTAAGAGTGACTGGTGTTACAATATGGGTGAGCGATTTGGTACCGGTAAAAAGAAATTAATTATATATGTTAAAATTTTATACATTGTAGTGTAATTCCTATCATTAGAGTTGAGTTGTATGCATTACATTATCGCTGCCAGGCAATTACTATGACATTAATATGTTGTGCGATAATTATTGATGTGCATTGAAAGCTGCGGGGCGACCAATATGATCACGAGAAGCTATGAGACAACTATTGAGAATGATTGTTATTATATGATGATATTGTGATTGTGTGAATGTATGTTTAAATGTTAGATTAAATGGAAATCATGATGCGATGAACTAGATTGATTAAGCATATAAATATTGTGATTTTAAATGTTGTGGGATAACTCATAGTGTATGATGATTGCAATTGATTACATTCGAGGTAATGTAATTGTATTAAATGACAATGTGTGTGTGGAAATGTTTATGATGAATTATTAATTAGTGAGGAATTGGACGTTGATTAATAACTCGTGTTTGAATCTGATTTAGTACCTGTTATTTAATATATATATATATATATATGTTCACCCTTAAGTTATTGTTATTTTTCAATGAATGTGGACTGAAGCGATGCTTGGTAATTGCTCAGTTGGAGATGCTGTGGTCTTGGAAGCCCATATAAATATATGTAGTGTAGCTTTTGGTAAGGTATCGCCTTGGCCGACTCTTTTGATACATATTATATATGTTTTGGATATAGTGGAAATAGGTAGCTGATAACCGCATTGGAGGTTTAATAGTTGTTTTGATTCCTGAATACTTACGTTAAGGACTTAGTAAATTAAAAGTCTATTATGTTATCGAATTATATGTTTTGTCCATGAATTTTTTAGAATCATATAGCGATGCCTATATATGTTTGGGGCTTCCAAGCAATTTGATTGACCCATAGAAAATTGGAAAAAAATTTCTTTGTGGTTTTATAAATAGGGTGTGACAACTAACCTTCGTAGTCAATGCCTTCATTTGGAATTTTGGGCTATTACATTTTAATATTTTAACTTGTATTAAGTATTGTTATTTTAAGTTTGAATGTTCTTTTTTGTGATTTATTCCTTTTCCCCCTCAGACACATATATGTATCATTATTTAAATATCATTTTAATAAGATATAACCTCTCATAAGTCTAAGTTAACTCCTAAATCAAAGTCCATAGGACTCACATGAGTTTACTTAGACTCTCGAGTTTGACAACCTTAGTTAATGGTTTACTCTAATATAATATTAAGCAAATAAAAATAGTGGATAATTTATTTTTCTTTAAGCTATTTAGCTTTTTTTTTAATGTTAGACACCTTAAACCAAAATTCTAGCTATATCCCCTAAATATTATGATTGAAACATTATAGCCGATAGCAATAGTAAAGATAAAAGCATTTTTATATCAACTGATTCAATAAGGGTGTCGAGTTAGTTGTTCATTGGTTGAACCAATAAGCGTCATTGTTGAATTGATTGATCTGGTACATACCAAATGTTCTAAACCAATATAGTTACACTTGGATAAATTCAATAGAAAGTATGCAAGTTAACACAAATTAAGAAGTTTATTCAGTCTAGATAACAAATTCAAAGGTAAATATTGATCATCACCAAAATAAATAAGTTACAATTAAGATTATAACATAAAACAAACTAACGAATAAGTTTCAAACATAGTTAACCAACTAAGATTTTAGTTTCGTTTCACCAGAAGCTCACAAACAAGGATCATAATTAGAATAAGCGACAAGAGATTAAGCTCACAAACAAAAAGAATGAGCAAGATGGAGAAAGAAAAATGAATACAAAGTATGAAAATTGAAAAACCAAAAGGATGATGAAAAAAAAGAGTCAAAATCTGGATTCAGGAAGAAACATATTATATATCTAAAGAAAAAATATATTAATTTATCATTATTATTAACTATTATTATAATTAAAATTAATTAATTTTTATAACAAGATAAATTTGGGATGAATACTTATATTCTCAAAGTAAAAATTGGATTAAGGTCAAGGTTGAGTTTCTATTAAATTCGACCAAAACAAGTTTTCCTTATCAAAATCGGACAAATGAGGTCAATACCCGTAAGTTCAAGTCTCATCAAGAGACTACACCATATATTTCATTCACCTGTAAAGTTTCATATATGCTTTGGCAAGGTGTTGGTGTGGTCCAAATTTTATACAGCATGTTGGATTGGTTTGTGTGCAACGAGCGAAAGAAAGCTATATTGTCATTTGGTTTTATGTAATTTGGTTGTTTAAGGTTTTTGACACAACTTTAAAGTTGATTAAATCTAAGAGTTAAGTATGGCTAAGGTTAAATTAAAAGTTTTTTCCCACTCTTTCTTAAATTGGTATCATATGTTTAAAAATGATATAAAAATGTTGACTTCACATATAGGTTAGGTTGGTACCCCCTTGCACCCTTCAATTTAGTTATGTTTTTGCTGATAAAGAAATACTAGGATTTTTTATTGCGTGACAGAAAAACATGAATATGATTAATGTTGTTTTTTTGGTTGAACGAATATGATTAATGTGTTGTGTAGCATCATATATTCCTACTTACACAGTAATACATATAACAAGCATTAAAAATATCTCACGCAACCCACGCGTACGATAGAGCAATACCCCGCGTGCACTACGGGATCAATTATTGCAGCTCTCAGATGAATCTCCAATCAATGTATATAAACTCAAACTTAAAACAGGGGAACCACAAAAGCCAAACTCGTACCCTCACTTCGCCGCATCTACCCACTTCTTCACATTCTTCTTGTTCCCAACTAGGTAATTCTTACCCCCTTTTCTTCATTTAAATCTCTTGTTGTTTTCATTTATTTTCTCAGCTATTTTATTTTCTGCTTTGAGTGAACTTTCATGTCAATAAATTTCATTGCTTTGAGAGTTCTTTTTGTATTTGTTTTTCATCACATTTCCAGAAACATGCATTGGTTGTGTTCATTGATTGCTTTGTTTGATTCTGAACGTTCCACAGATTTGGGGTGTGAGTGTGAATGATCTGTTTGGTATCCTTCTGATCGTTTACTCAGTTAGGGAGACGAAAAATTACTCGGCTTTTCTGGGTAGTGTTGTGGTGAGAGAAAGTGCAGTGTTTTAGGACAATGGCGGTTTGTTCTTCAAATTTTTCCGTGGCCCATGTTGTCAATGTAAGGAAAGAAGCTGTTTTGGGGAAAATGGGAAATCAAGATTCAAGTTTGAGTCGATTGAGTTTCAGGGATGTGTTGAAAGAGGCTGCATTTCCAGTCCTTTGTGGGAATAAGGTCTGTAGATCTTATGTGCTTTTGCAGAAGAAAGAAATGTTCTTTGTAATGAGCATGTCGCAGCCGCCGGCTGAATCGCAATCGGCAGTGACTACAGTAGGATTTTCGGGAGGGGGAAGTGATAGTGTGGTGGGAAAGGAGCACATGGGTTGGGATAGTGAGTCAGAATCCAAAAGTGATAGAAATGATGGCAATGGAGTTGTATCAGAAGATGGTGGTGGTGGTGGTAATGGTGGCTTTGGGAGTGGTGGCACAGGAGATGGCAGTGGAGGTGGCGGCGGCAATGATGATGGTAATGACAAAGAAGAAGAGGAATTTGGGCCGCTACTGAGATATGATGAGGTAATGAGAGAGACACAGGCTCGTGGAGCTACACTTCCTTTAGATATGATGGAGGCTGCTAAGAGTGTGGGAATCCGCAAGGTGCTACTTCTTAGATATTTGGATCTGCAGGTAGAGTTTCTAAATGTCCAAGCATTTCTATTCTTGCCCCTTTCTAGTGTGATCTGTATGAATGCTTGGTGCCAACACTTGTTTAAAACAAGTTTGCCATTACCTTGAACTTTAACATTGTCACTTGTGATTTTTCAATTGCAGGGCTCTTTTTGGCCTCTAGGATTTTTAATTAAATCATGTGCTATGCTTCGCAATCGAATGCTGGCTGACCCATCATTTCTTTTCAAAATTGGTTCAGAGGTTGGTTGAACTTGTCTTTTAGTAATCCTAATTTTGTATGTTCATATCATATAATGGCATCTATGATTTTTAATGAAATCTAGTGCTGTGTTTGTCAATATAGCCAAAATAGTAGAGCTGTGGTGTCTATTAGTAATCCTAACTTTTATTGTTCAGATTATTTGACTGTTCTATATAACATTATGACAGAAGTGTTCTTGTTAGACATTTATTATATTTTAATGTGCTCTATTCAATTGAGAGGCTAGGACATAGTTGGTTTCTTCTTGCTCTGCTTTGCTTATGTTGAACTCCAGAAATTATGGTTTGAAGATGGTTCCACTTCTAATAACTGTTGGCTAGAAAGTTAACCATTGACATTGAACTTCAAAAGTTTGTTATAAATATTCTTATATTTTATCACAATCTCAACTGTTAATTTTCTAATTGGTTATTACCTATCACTGTACTTATTGTTTAAAGTACACAGTATTTTTTTGAGTAAAAAATATAATATCATTTTGGCTACGATTGGAAATATTTATGAAATAAGATTTCTGTGCTATCAGTGAAATCATTCATGATGCTGGCATAGCTGGGTAAATTTGGATATGGGAAAAATATTTATGTAATTTTCTTTCACATGACATGCAGATTGTCATTGATACTTGTTGTGCTACTTTTGCTGAAGTTCAAAAGAGAGGCAAAGACTTTTGGGCTGAATTCGAGTTGTATCTTGCAGATCTTCTTGTTGGACTGGTTGTTAATATTGCTTTGGTAGGTATGCTGGCACCGTATGTACGAATTGGGAAACCATCAATATCCAGTGGCTTCCTTGGTAGAATACAGAAAGCTTATGCAGCTTTGCCTAGCAGGTTACTCATCATGCTAATAACATGGGCTTGTTTTCTTATGTCAATAGTTTTATACCCTTATGTGTATATGTAAATAATAATTTACCATCTTGAGAAGACATTGAAGTAAGGTTTCTCATGTCTTAACTGCTTTGTGTCTCCGGAGTGAGAAGAAGCTTTTGTCTAAGTTTATGGTCTGCGCGATTTGTGTAGTGTATTTGAAGCAGAAAGGCCAGGATGTAGGTTTACTGTGCAGCAGAGACTTGGAACATACTTCTACAAGGTAATGAATAAAAGGTCATTTCAAAGTTCAACCAAACTATGAGAAGTCTGTGTTCCATATTCAATTTAATGCCCATTTCTAAATTCAGGGTATAATGTATGGAGCTGTTGGATTTGGATGTGGTATTATTGGCCAAGGCATTGCAAATTTGATCATGAACACAAAGCGGTATGGTTTCTTGTCTACAGTTTTTTTTTATACATATTTTACTTGTTTGTAGGGACAAGTAACCTTACCTTTTCAGACACCATGGCCTTTCCTCATACGCGAATTGTTAAAAGTAACTTTTTAGCCTTTTTATTATATATCTGCAATTAGCCTTGTGGGTCATCTAATATAAAATAATGATCATTCTGTTTATAAAATTTGACTGAAGATTAATGAAACCACTGTGGTCCTTTTGGTAATGAATGAGTGTAATATGTTTGAGCATTTATTTGATTTTGGATTCTATATTCTTTCTAAGACTTCATTGATTTAAATGCAAAATTAAATCTGATCGAATGTCCATGTGAAAATTCTACAAACACAGTAAATGTGGAAATGCCTCTTCATTGTAAAATCTTTTAAGGTTTTTCACTTAACATGGAACAATTGATGAGCAGACTTTCAAACAGGTGGGACTATGTGGTTTACTGATAAATAAAAACTGTTTTTGTTGGTAGCGTATCAAAGTTATATCAATAAATAGACATTTTTCATTGTGAAGGACATTTTATATTTCATTGTTCTAAGTTTATGCATCCTTGTTTTTCAGAGTGATTAATTCCTAACCTGTTTTTGCTTTATACCAGGAGCATAAAGAAATCAGAAGAGGACATACCTGTGCCACCTCTTGTTAAGAGTGCTGTTCTCTGGGGTATGATGTTCTGTGTTAAAAAAATAATACTGGATTTTCAATTCATCTCTTCTATACATCTATCAGCTGATAACCTTGTTGTCATTGAATTATTAAGAAAGTCTTCTCAATTTTAAGCTTATTATCGAGTTAGTTATGAGGTCAACTTTAATGCTTATACTCAATGCTCATATCATTAGAGGATAACCTGTATTCATATTAGGACAACAAAAATATTTATTTATGTTTTTTATATATGTGTTTTACATTTACTAGAATGTTTGAGTCCATTTCACTGATACCTAGTTATATTCTTTGATAAGCTAATTTATTATAGTTGTTTAGAAACTTTCACTGCTCTATTTAATTCAAAACTGCTCGGTTCAATTAGAATGCTGGAAAATATTAGATATACTTCTTTTTGCATTTTCCCTTTGAGAAATGAAGCTATTACTTAGAAATTAAGGACTTTTGTGGTTTTCCATGCTAAGATATAATTTCTTGTATTGTCTTTTGGAAACCTAATTTAAGTTCTCTCCCCTCTACACTCTCTAGCTCCTCTCACAGTTAAAGGTGAAGGGACCTATAATCATATTTGTGTTTAATTGTTGTACCAATTTATTAAGATGTTAGATAAGTTTCATATCGGTTAGGAATATGATCAGTAAACACCTTATAAATCTTGAGGCAGCCCTTAACTCATGAGCTAACTATATTTTTAATATAGTATCTAAGCGAACCTATCCAGCTTAGACTTAAACGTAGTAGTTTAACTATATGTTATTAGAAACATTAGAAAGTTTCTTTTTACCATTTGATATTAGTTCAATCCACAGGCAATGTGGATTGCCAGGATTTATTATGCTTTATTTTATGTCTTGAATTACCGCTATTATAGATTTTGAAGCATTACTTATTGTATTCAATTGCAGTCTTTGACTTATTTTTTTGTCTCCCTGAATTTCCAAGCAGGTGTCTTTCTTGGTGTTTCTTCGAACATGCGATACCAGATCATCAATGGATTGGAACGTTTGGTAGAAGCATCACCAGTGGCAAAGCAAGTTCCCCCGGTTGCTCTAGCATTCACAGTGGGTGTGCGTTTTGCCAACAACGTGTATGGTGGCATGCAATTTGTTGACTGGGCTAGGTGGAGTGGGGTGCAATAACTGCTTTATTATGTTCTGTCGTAGTCCTGTGGATGTGCTTTTCCAGCCACCAGTTTTTTCAAGAGTTGAAGCATAATCGAAGAGGATATTGATGATGAAAATCACACCTCATATTCATGGACCCATAAAGGCCAAAGGTTGTTTGTGCTAATACCTTACCTTGGTTAAGGTTGCATGGTTTGATAATTGATATATAGAAAGATTTTCCTTGGGGGATTATAAATGTTATTAGGCAATAATTTAGCATGAGAATTTGTTTCTTTTATTTTCTCTTACATCATTTTAGCAGTGAAGATTCAGTCTTCTGCTTTACTCGTAATAATCACGTTTAGACTGCTGGGGAGAATGTTCTTGGTGCTTGAGTTAAAGCTCCAATTTAGCAGCAAAAAATATTGCACTAATTGTGGTGCCTCTAATTCTAATTTCCAATTTCCTTTTCTTAAAGAAAACATAAGGGTTAAATATGTTATTAATTTGATTAGGTGTGAAATTGGATTTTTGTTCTATGTTCTGATGAAATAATCTAATTCAAGTACTTATTGTTCACTTCAGTAAAGTTGAACCTAATAGTTGTAATTCAAGATTGTAATATTAATCTTTCTACTTATTATGTTTCTTTGTATTGCATGTCTACTGTTTAAGTGAATTAATTTTATTTTTGATGACACTTATTATGTTTCTTTGTATATCTAATGTCTACTATTATTAAGTGAATTAATTTTATTTTTGATGAAATCATGGATAAGAACTTAATTATGATATCTTAAAATAAAATTTTTATATAAGTCGGGACAAAGAAAACATTTGACTCTACAAATAAACATTCCCAACCAAGTAGGTTTCAAAAATGGTTATTTTTAAAGTTAGATTGGATTTACTTTATTATCTTTTTTTTACTCAAATTAATCTCTTGGGAGTTGTTTGCATTAAGAAAATGATTTTGTTTTAATTATAAATTCTATTTTTTATAAATTTGTACATGAAATTTTAAAAACAGGAAACTTATTTTTAATGTTTTCTATATAAACCTTTGAAACAAAAAAAATAATATGATAACTTTGTAATTAAAAATTAAAACATGAAATAAAAAGAAAATATATTTTGAACTAAACGGTTTTTTATTTGCCTCAAAGGTAAAATTGGCCCTTATAAAAGTTCAAAATTAGGGTTTACCCCTTCTAATAATAAAACTTAGTTTCAAGCCCCTAACAAAAATTTTTTTATTAGTATTAAGCCCTTGCTGTTAACTATTTCTGTTAAGTAGTGACGTGTAACAAATAGAGTTGCTACTAGGATCACATGTGGCGGTTAAAAGATGAATATTGAGTTAAAGAAATTATAAAATATGTTAATAGAGGACCATGTTTCCCTTTCTTCTCCCTCAACATCTAAAGTTCTCCAAGTTACCACTCTGCTCACTCTCATGCAACGCGTTTGAACTTACCAACGAAGAAGAGAAGGAATTGTCCTTTTGACCATAAACCTAAGGGTTAGTGGAGGTGCGTGTGTTAACTTCTCCATTGCGCATGTGTGAAAGCAACACAAGTGGATAAGATTCCTTACCTCTGAACCCAAAATTTTGAAGTGTTTTTGTTTGTGGGGACCATTAAAGTCTTATGTTATTGTATTGATTGTGAACCCTAATTGTCATGTAGTGTATTAATGTATTAATTGTTGTGTGAATGTGTAAGTGTTTTGTGTTATAGGCCCCTATAACAGTTAATTTTTTTTCCTTTTAGGGATGAGTTCTTATGTGGTTATTCATCACAAAGGTAAATTTAATGATGACCCATCAATGGACCACAGAGAATGAAATTATTGTTTTTCATAACATTGATATTGATAGGTGGTCCTATTTTGAATGTGAGTCTTTGGTTAGGAAGTTGGGTTACTGTAGCGACTTTAGTGAAGAGTTTGTTACCATTACGTGGGATAGTCATGCCTTGTAAGTTGGTCAATTTTCTATAAATAATATATGTGAGGTTTATATATATTGATCTGGTCGGGGTGTAGGGGGTAAAGTACTCGATGCACCACCGATATCCAGACTCTCTATCTGACGTGTAAGTGAACTTAGAGTCAGGTTGTCTCGATCCGATCTTGTAGTTTGGGCTGGTCTCATGGACTAGACCGATGTCAGTGGACTTTGACGAACTTTGAACTCCGTCCTAACACGTTAAGGAGGAAAGGGGAGTGGTACTTGAAAAGACACTTCGACGCTCAAGTCAGTTCAGATTCTAACATCAGAGTTATATTGGATTAATAAGATAGGTACCAGAGCTTATCACTTATGAGGGTGTTTGCTGTATTTATAGTGAGGAAGTGTCAGGTCATGCCTCGTTTTGTGTGTCAAAGCAGGTCCATACATCACGTGGGACTAATATTTTTACGGGTTTATTCGTTGTTGTTATTTTCGTGCCTTCTCGTGACTCCGGTCATTTAAGCCATTCAGAGGGCTCTGACTTCGGTCAAGAAAGTAATGAGTTTTGATGTGTGGAATTGAATCCGATGTTGACAGCTTATGAGTCCATATCGGCTATCATCTGTGAAGAAATAGAGGTCGGTGCCCAACCAGGATCATGCCCCCTAGCCTGTTGAAATGACTTGGGAGTTGCTTCAATGGGTTTCTCAGCTCATGCACTGTAAATACTGAAATACAAAGATTTTGTTTAGGTAAAAAAATTAAAATTTTTACCTTTCTGGTGTTTTTACCAGAATGCCGGTGTAAAGACAATTTTGAATAAATGTTGGACTTCTATTTATTGCTGGTCCGGAGTGATGAAAATTTTTAAGTAATAGATGGTGTAACCTTCCATCAGACAATGTGGCAGTCTGTTTGGACAATGCTTTTTCTTAGCTGAGGTCACGTAGTTTTTCTTAAGGTTCGTGACACATGTCGCGTTTTGATTTGCTGCGTCGTTTGACATTTTTTGCGTCCTTTAGTCGGAATGCAAAGAGTCGTCTCTAATGAGCCAACTTCATTGGGATTGGACGTAATGTGAAACGTTGTGTCATAAATTGGAGCAGTGATTCTTGTGACTCTTCGCTCCCCAAGCTTTCCCTATAAGTACAGGTGCGGTGGTCAGTGGCTCTCACTTGTCTTTTATACCGAAGCGTTGTTGCTCTGATATCAAGTTACTCTGGTGTGCATTCAAACTCTGGCTTTTACGAGGAAGATTAGCCGCATCATCTCAACAGGTACTTCCATACCGTTTTTTCCTTAACTTGTTTGAATCATAGAAAGGTATGAGGGACAACCGCTTAAGCAGTGACTCTATTGAGGTACTGTCTGGGCCTCCATCAGTTTAATCCCGGCGTGAGCCACGAAGAGGAAATTTACACCGACACATCCACCGTTCTGATGGAGCCACCTCCGGGTCGGCGCAACATCGATGGGAAAATCTAGGGACACATCGTCTTTTCCAAGGTCCCTTGTGGGAAGTAGGGGGGTTGGATACGTCTTCCTGCTCCTCCACACCGTCCCCCACATCGTCTAGGTTTGATATAGGTTCAGCTAGTGAGCTCGAAAGTAGTGCTAACTTGTATTTAGCTAACAATATGGCTTTTTACAGCTGTATACTATTCCTTCGCCACATAATTTAACCCATCTAATGGCCACTCCGGCACCAACTTTCCTGCTATCGCAATCGACCCTCCAAAGACTAAAGTTAAAGTTAAAGTGAGCTTCAAGCATTCCTTTGTCAAAGTTAAAGTGAATGATGGAAAGTTGGTGTTTTGGGAGAACTCAAATTTTTCTAGGAAGTTTTACACTGGATGGTCATATGAGCACTTTCTCTTGACCAGTAATGCTTACTCCGTCAACGAAGCCGTTTTTTCTTCGGAGTCGAGGAGGGTGTTTGAAACCTTGAAGGCTTTTTCTTCTTTTTCCAAAATCTCCTGCAAAGCTTCACTAGGAGAAGCATCACGCCGAGATGCTTATCTAAGTATGTTCTTAATGTTTTAAATTCATATCGTCCCTTATCTGATGTGCTCATGCATTTGCTTTTCATTTTGCAGGGCAAATGACACGTATTGACCTTTTGAAAAAAATTAAAGGAACAAGCAGAGACCCAAAATGCTACTGTGGCTGAAGCTGAAAATTGCGTTACTCCCAAGCGCACATCGACCAAGTTGGTGAGTATTTTGGCTGATAAGGTAGGTTCCCTAACCCTGACTTCGGAGGAAGCAGGAGTCGGGGATAAATGGAAAAAGCGCATTAACAAGGATGCTTCATACTAAGAGACAAAAAAAGGTAAAGGTGAACAGAGGCTGGACAGAGCTGGAGCCAGTTGGAATCAGGACGAGGTTCTCAAGAGGTTGAACCTCTTGAGAACATTCTAGATGAGGTTCAACCTACCGCAACTGATGTCCCTTTTTACAACTCCAGAATCTTTGAATTTCTATAGGCTATTGGAGAGACCCCAACCAGGTTTTAGATTTCGTTCAAGTTAAAAGAGGACTTGCCTTCTAAAGAAGTCCAGAGTGCAACTAAGGGCGCCATTTTTAATTTGGTTGAATCAGTAGTAGTTCTCGATTCTCTAGGTTAGTCCTACTATTCCGCAGTCAAGTCTAAGTAGTTCCTAGACTGGATGAAAGAGGCTAAAGCCTTAAGAGTTGAGGCTTAGTCCGCTCTTTCCGCTCAACAACAGTGGGGCAAGGAATTGGAAGATGGTTTTAACTGGGCATCTAAGAGGGCGGATGATGTTGAGAAAAAACTTAAGGCAGTAGAGGATGCTCTCAAGGTTTTGTAGGCTAAGCATGATGAGGCTGGTGCTAGAAAAGCTGAAGTTGAAAATAAAAATAAAGAACTTGAGGCCAAAGTGAGGTCCTTGAAAAAGAACCATGCCTAAGAAAAGAAGACTGATAAGAAGAGCTTCTTCAATTTGAGGACTTAGCCGAGACGACCTTCAACATCGCTGTGAGGCAGATAATGCACCGGAATCCTGGGACGGACTTAAACCTTTATGGTATTGGTGTATATCATGAGTTTCATGGCGGTCATTTATTTGCCATGGATCAGGATCAAGCTGTTGAGCCTGTCAACGAGCCATACCAATTGCTCCCCTTACCTGAAGGCCAAAGTATGGAGTTAGAGACGGTGTCACAATAAGGCGGACGTGATGCCATATAATTTCTTTTAACTTTCGTTTGTCTTGTTTCGGGATGAGCTCCGGTATTGACAATTACTTCTTTCAAGGCCGTTGTGCCCTTATTGAGATTTTATGGGTTTCCTTTATTGTATTTATGCTTGTGTTTATTTCTTTTAGCTTTATAACTATGAACCGATATACCTGCTTTCATATAAAGCGATGGGTTGATTAGTAAAACTAATTTACAATATGCTTACCGGTGTTAATCAGTTTTGACTTTCTTCCAATGTTGATCAGCGTCATTGTGAAAGCAATTATTTTTGCCCAGGGTTACTCATATCTACCCCTGATCTTTCCTTAATACTGGTGACTTTGTCAATGCCTCTTTACTGAGGTATGAAATAATTTTAGGACACTGTTTTTATGCCATTCTTGGGATTTGTCTATTGAATTTGATTGTTAGTTTGGTTTTATGGGATCCCGTTTAGTTTTGTCTTGACAACATTCCTTATATTTTGCCATTACTGGTTGTGTTTTTAAGGACCGACATGCACACTGGCCCATTCTTGCATCTAGCTTGTAATTACGGTTGTGGTAGTAATAAGCTGTCCTTACATTTTTGTACTTAGCCATTCCTGGATAACCATTGCAAATGCATAACCATTCCGAGGTTACCAATTTACAACCACACTAGGGTTTTACCTTTCCAGGGTGTAAATGCATAAACCGTATTAGGGTTCGTCAACCGCTCCTGGATTACCAATTTATAATCACACTAGGGTTTTACCTCTTTGGGGTGTAAACGCATAACCGTATTGGGGTTCGTCAACCGCTTCGGAGTTACCAATTTACAACTACGCTGGGGTTTTACCTCTCCGGGGTCTAAATGCATAACCGTACTAGGGTTCGTCAATTGCTCCAGGGTTACCAATTTATAACCACACTGGGGTTTTACCTCTCTGGGGTGTAAATGCATAACCGTATTGGGGTTCGTCAACCGCTCTAGGGTTACCAATTTACAATCACACTGAGGTCTTACCTCTCCGGGGTGGAAACATAACCGCTCTAGGTTGTTACTTGTATTGCTCTTTAAATTCGTTAGGCACTCTGAAGATGGCACTTTATAGGCTCTAAGTGTAACCGTTGTGCTCACTTTAAGTTGTTATGATTTCTTGAAACTAGGAGCAAATCATGAATTGACCTGCTATATCTTTGATCTTTGAGACTTTAAAGATTTAAAGCAAGCAAGAATTCCTTTAGCATCCCATCAAGCGTAGCAATGATCTAGCTGGGGTGTAGGGGATAAGATGCACCACTGATATCTAGACTCTCTATCTGACGTGTAAGTGAACTTGGAGTCAGGTTGTCCTGATCTGATCTCATAGTCTGGGCCGGTCTCATGAACTAGACCGGTGTTAGTGGACTTTAATGAGCTCTAAACTCTGTCCCAACGCGTTGAGGAGGAAAAGGGAATGGTACCTACAAAGACACTCCAATGCTTAAGTCAGTTCAGATTCTAACATGAGCTATATTAGATTAATAAGATGGGTACCAGAGGTTACCACTTATGAGGGTGTTTGCTGTATTTATAGCGAAGGAGTGTCAGGTCATGTCTTAGGTCATGCTGTATTTATAGCAAAGTTTTTGTGAGAACAAAAGATGGCCCAATTTAAAAGGTTAGAATAACCAAATCTAGACCTAAGTAGAGGCCATTTGTGTCACCAAAAAGCTTGTCCCCGGGAAAAAAATTTACAAGAATTGTAAACCAAAATTGTTTGGTTATGTAAATTCTAACCCAAGTGGGTTTGGAGAAAAAATTTCAATTCATGTGCAGGGTGTGGCAAATGAGAATAAGGGAAAGAGGGCTTGGAAGAAGAAAATGGTGTGAAAGTCATTGGAAAGACAAATATCATTCGATTGAAGTCATTTATGGACAACAACCAATGTCACATGGTTTTTGAGAATAAGAATGCTAATGCTAGGTGAGTTACCAAAGTTATTTTGCCAAAACTAAAGAGTAACAATGACGTGAGCTTAAATAACATAATAACCGATCTCAAGGTTAGTCATCAAATAGGGATATCTACTTGGACAACATTCAATGCAAAAAGAATAACATTTGAAATGATGGAAGGAGAGGCAAGTAAACAATATGCATTCTTTGGAGCTATAATGTTGAGATGAGGAGAGTTAGTCATGGGGAAACTACTTGCTAGATTTAAATGATTACCCCAGATCAAGGTTTGCAACTAAGGTTTGGCAACTACTACTTATGTTTAGATGCTTATAAGAAGGGTTTTGTGACTGGGTGCAGACCATTTATAGGGGTTGATGGATGTCATATGAAGAACAAACATGGTGGGATCTTCTTAGTAGCCGTAGGCAGGGATGCCAATGATTAATATTTTCCACTAGCTATAGCTGTTGTAGAGGTTGAGAACAAAAAACCCAGACATGATTTCTGACTCTGTTACTTGGTGATATTGGTGGACTGGGAAAAATACAATATGTATTCATTTCAGATCAACAAAAGATACTCATGTCATTCTATTATGATTATTTATTATATGGGTATAAGTTAACACAATGTTACATTTGCACAGGGACTTATACAAGCTGTGGATGATTTGCATCAAGGAGCTAAACATAGATACTATGTAAGACACCTATATAGTAACTTAAAAAAGAAATATGGTGGTGGTGCACTCTTATAAGAGCTAATGATGGGAGCAAGTAAGCCAACTTATATGCAGGTATGTAATTAGAATGAAATATTGTTTTGATGATGTTGTCAAACAACGGTCTGTCGTTCACTTTGTTACAGACATAAGAGGTAAATATGAATAAAATTAAGGAGTTAGATCAAAGGGCTTGGGAGTGGTTGATGATTGTCCCTAAAAACACTTGGTGTTGGCATCAATTTTCATACTACCCCAAGTATAATGTTGTCATGAACAACCTCTGTGAAGCATTCAATAGTGTCATCTTACTAGCAAGGGATAAACCCATTTTGACCATGTTAGAGCGGATAAAGAGGTATATCATTGTCAAATTTGTGAAACTCAGGTCTAAGGTTACTAACATAGAAGGAGAAATCATGCCAAAATCATTGAAGAGGCTAGATAGAGAATAGAGTTTTCTGCCAATTGGTATCCACAATGGTCTAGACCTGGGATATTTGAGGTTACACATTCAATGTTCAATGAAAGGTTTGTTGTTGACCTTCATAAAAGGAGTTGTACATGTGGTTGGTGAGAAGTTGTAGGAATCCCATGTAGACATGCTATATGTTGCATCTTAGAAAGAGGACAGAAACCAATAGATTATATGGATGAGTATTACAAGAAGAAAATGTATAAGATGTGTTATGCCCATATTGTTGGTGCAATCAATGGCCCAGATATATGGCCAATCATTGAATATCCATATATCCTTCTGCCACTATATAAATGGGGACTGGGGGAGGCCAAAAAAGCTGAGGAGAATGGATCCTACTAAGGAGGACAACCCTAGTAAGCTAAGAGATTTCCTACACAGTATCACTGTAGAAGTTATAGGGAAACTGGCCACAATAGCTTTACACCCGCATCCACTAAAACGAAGCCATGTAAGTCAAACTTATTTTGAATCCAATGTAACATATACACTTATAATGTAGGGAACATATAATTATGTTCATTTCTATTTGTAGGAACCTAATTAGGAAACTAATACAAAGATGGTTAATGAGAGTGAAGGAAGCCACCCTGTAGTAGGGGCTTCAAATGTGTCACAAGGTCAAGGAGTTGAACATGCCAAGGAGACTCCAACTATATCACAAGGTTAGGGAGACCAATATGCCAAGGAGACTTCAAATGTGGCACAAGGTCAAGGAGATCAATATGCCAATGAGACTTTAGCTGTGAAAAAGAAGAGGGCAAAACCTTTAAAGAATATGGGACAACCCGAATCAAACCATGCAACAACAACTACAAGGGGGACATGGAAAGGAAAAGGGAGAGGAAAAAAGGGAGGTAGAAGGGAGGATACTGCCACACTGCATAATGAAGTTAAAATTGTAACTACACAATCAAGTGTTATTCAACCCATGTAATTAGAATTAAACTATGACTAGTTGCTATTTATTTTAAGATAGTGTAGTTAATGACCATTACTTGATGTTTAGTGTTGTTAATGTAAAGTTCGTTTTGTTCATTACCTGTTGCTTCAAATTTTAACAATGCAAGTAACATTTTCAAGTCAATACCCAGGTTTCATTTAATAAAGTGTTCACTGTGGCAAAATAGAATTTAAACAATGAAAGTAACTTATTTTTAGATTTCTTCTCATTTTTAATACATTACTAAAACAAAATGAAAAATATATATAGGCATCACGATTGATAAATGAAAGTTACACTCACCAATACAAAGGGGCTATGTGATCTTAAATGAATTACAAATTACTCAATTAAAAGGGGCCTAATGCTACAAAAAAAATAATTTCAAGGGCCTAAGCTAAACTGAACTTAACCTTGAACTTAAGATAAACCCTACACTATGCTATCATCTGAGTTTCATATTCTCCAACTTAACCCTTTTCATTTCTTCAACTCTTCACTATAACCAACACCAGAGTTAGGAACACAATGACACATAATATTATTGCACACTAACAAATTATCATGAAATTCATGGTTCTGTATTCTCTTAATCTCTCTTCGAGTCTTACAATCCTATTGATGTCCCTATTAGAAACTTCATTGCCATAGGTAGAGAAGCAAGTAGGCTTTGGCTGGTTTTGTTGCCCACTATCAATCCACTCGGAATGCCTATACGTGTTGTCGTTCTGTAGAAAGGAATGGAACAACTTCAAACATAGGTCACAATAAGTAAAGTAAATGAAATAAAACAAACCTTAAACATAATTTAAGGAAAATACTCTACTTACCATTCAATTAACACATCTACACAATGGTCTACCAAGATTTTTTTAGGTTATTAGAGACTAATAGCAACGGTGGTTCATTACATTTACATTGCCATCGACATGGAGCCATTGAAAATGAACCACTCGACCTTAAAGACATGACAGATCTAGACATCGATTATCAATCAAACTTGAAGGGATAGGGAAGAAGACCTTCATTGCTTTGGGCACGTTTTATGGTTTTGATGATTAGAGAGGGAAGAAGACCTAATTTAATGATTAGAGGAATGTTACCATAGGGCATTTGGGCACCTTTTTTTTTTGTTTTTTTAATAATGACTTAATTGACACACGCGATCTTAGTGGCAACTTTGTTTGTTACACGTCACTACTTGACAGATACTGTTAAGGGCGGAGGCTTAAAACTAATAAAATTTTTTTGTCAGGGGCTTGAAACTAAGTTTTATTATTAAAGGGGGTAAATCCTAATTTTGAACTTTTATAGGGCCAATTTTACATTTTAGCATTTTATTTTTTTACTAATGACTTAAGTTTTCCTTTTCATTGTTAACAGTGTTACTGCCATGTAGGAGCCACATTACTGTCATGTAGGTTGACTTTGTTATATTATTTCAAAATTTAAAATTTATAAATAACTTGGCGCAAAAAACATATTTGACTATAAAAATTAACATTCCCACCTAAGTAGTACAAAAATTCCTATCTAAAATTATGTTCATTTAATTATTAATATGTGTTGTTAAAAATATAAAATAGAGAGATTCAAACTTGCAAATCATATCTTTTTCTAATTTTAACTTTTTTTATAACTACTAAGTTAATCTTACAACTTTGCAATGAATAATATGAACTATCTCTCTCCTTCCCATGTTAAATTATAGTTTGGATATATCCACTATCATGATAAAAATTATCTATTTATTTATTTTTCTTTTATAATGTACATTTAAATTATTTACATATTAATATTTATTTTATATATCTATTTATTAAACTTAACATTGGTCAATGACTTTATTTATTTCAATTTTATTGAGTATTTTCTTTGATTTGTTATTTTCTTGAAAATATATAATATAAAAAATTAAGATTTGAAATAAGAATAAAATAAAAAAGAATAATTTTTTCTTAGATTTTTCTCTTTTTCATATTCTATTTGATATGAGCCGCATGCTGGCCTAGAGTCAATGACATCGGGCAATGGCTACAACGCTACACGTAAAGCATATGATGATGCTGGTCGAACCTATTTGATCCATGCTCCCATGACTGGAGTCCTTGCAAACTAGTGTCATGAGAAGCTTGGCAGATCTGTAGGGGGTATACTAATAACTTACTTGTAGAAAGTGTCAGGAATGTCTGTGGAGGTGTCAGTTTTTCTCGTGATTTATGGATTTGTAATGACACAACCGCCACGTTAGACTCCATTGCCACTCATCTCTATAAATACTTCTTATTTATGACCTATCAAGGTACGTTACTTTGTCTGATTTACACTTAAGCTTCAATATTAAGTATCCAGACTAACTTGAGCGTCAGTGTTGTAGGTGACACCGTCTTTCGTCCTTCAACATGATAAGATGGGTCTGATAATCAGAGATTGGACACCAAAACTTTTGACTTCCCTTTAGATCAGGGGGTATAATATCAGATCCTCATTGGACTTGTGTAATACATAAGAGAGGATTGATAATGTATTGACATCAATTGTATTATCTCTATACTAGATAGTTCACTATTTAATTAAATAAAAATGTTCATTATAATGTTGATCTTATAAGAATATTTAACATTTGATATTTTTCTTATGATACATAAGACATAAAATAATATATTACATAATACTTTTATTCATAAATATACTGTAGTATAAGTACATTAACTAAATTTTGACAAAATTAGGCTCTTGGTCCCTTATCTTTTCAGTGTTAGGTTGGAGTTAGTACTTTATCATTTTGTTTATCTAAATTAGTCTGTTAATGATGACCGAAGTTTACCTTTTTATTCATTTATGTTAATATTGTTAGTGTGTAAGAGAGACATTGTTATTATGTAGGCTAACTTTGTTAATGTTGTTAATAGAAATGAAAGGAAGAAAAAACTCGAGTCGTTAGTAAAAGATAACGATAAAAAATTAAATAAAGGATCAAATATATTGAACATAATCTTAAAGATAAAATTGTTAACATTAAATAAGCTAATAGAACATTTGGTCCATAATAGAGAGATCTATAACAATATAATTATGATACCTTGGGGTTGTAGAATGACCTACGACATACTTAGGATGATCAATTAGAGTGCCATGGAGAAGTGACAAATTGGCTAAAGATCGACACTTGTCAAATAAGAATTTGATTGAAATTGTCCTTGACGTGGTGGTTATAGACCATCCAATAATATCTCTCTAAAAGGAATTTTTGCATTTAAAATGAGATGAATTACATTTATCAATATAAATAATGCTTGTGTCTGAAGACATGCTCTAAAATGTAAGTCTTCAAAACATGTCTAAACTTTACTTTTAAAAAATAAAATAAAATAATAAGAGAAATCATTTAGAAAATAATACTACTACTAGAAACTAACTAGCCTAAGTGTTAGGAAACCATCTTAATGGGACAAGTCTGGGTCTGCTCTTGACTATGCTAAGTCTGGGTCTGCCCTTGACCCAGCTAAGTCTGGATCTGTTATTACTTGAGTCTATGTCTGTACGTGCTTGCTTGAGTCTATGCTCGCGCTCGTACTCGTGTATATAAATGAGGCCTTGTCTCTCTTCTTCAGTAGTGAAAATTAATTCATTCTTCTCTAGTTAACGTTCATTACCATAATGCATACACATTCTTAACATGGTATCATAGAGCCTCTCTGGCTAACAACATGTCTTCTGCCCCTCCCACCTTTTCCCCTTAAACTTTCTCTCAGCCATCCAAGCTCATCTCATAGAGGACAACTTCTTGACATGGACTTAACATGTTGAAGCTATGATCAAAGGATATCATCTCAACAAGTACATTCAAGGCCCAGATGCCACACCTCTGAATATCTTACCAAAGAAGACAAAGAACAAGGCAAGCTTAATCCTGATTTCAAGAATTTAAGCAACAAAATAATTTGTTAAAATCTTGGCTGCTGGAATCTATGGAAAACCAATTCAAGATTCACATGGTAGGTTGTCAATGACGCTATCAAATTTGGGAAACTCTCAAGACATATTTTTTTCACAAACAAAGTCCAGAATCAAGCAGATCAAGACTCAACTTACAAATATCACTAAAACAGGTTCCAATTCTGAATATTTGATCAAAATTAAACATCTTGTGGAAACTCTTCCAACCATAGGTTCCCTCCTAAGCAAATGAAGAACATATTGACATCATTTTTGATGGATTACCCAAAGATTATGATGGCCTCATTACATTTTGCATGACAAGATCATAATCATATAGTGTCATAATGATAAAAGCTCTCTTAATGCATTAAGAATCCCGATTAGAGAAGCACAAGATGAAAGACTCAATACTGCCTTAAGCTAATTATGTCCAGACTCAATGGTATAAAGGATATATGAATCAAAAGGTCGAGGTAGAGGCCGCCAACCTAGAGGTAGAGCCGAGGAAGAAGAGCTTTCAATAATACTCAAACATGTAGATATGGTAGTCCTTTCACCAATCTTGGATGTGTCATAGGTCTACAATGCCAGATGTGTGTAAAATTTGACCACACAGCCTATCACTATTAGTACAGATATAATGAGCAGCTGAATAAACTAAATCTTTAGACTTATAACTCCAATTTCTCTAATGCAAACCAACTTGTCTCTACTGCTCTTGCCTCATCTATAGACACACATTCTTTTGATGAATCTTGGTACCCAGACACAGGAGCTACCAATCATATCACCAATGACCTAAATAATCTCAAGGCTCACGTTGAGTATAATAGCACAGACCATGTCTATGTAGCTAACGGTAACACTCTCAACATTCAAAATGTTAGGAACGCTTCTTTTCTTGCATCTGAATCTAACATAAGTTTTTCTTCACAAAATATTCTGCATGTTCCTCAAATTTCCAAGAACTTAATTAGTGTATCTTAATTCATTAAAGATAATGATGTGTTTCTAGAATTTCACCCCTTATATTGTCTTGTTAAATCTCAGGGGTCCAAGAAGGTTCTACTTCAAAGGCACCTTAGGAATGGCTTATACGTGTTTGATAACATGCTACTACACAGACCTACACCTAATAACCTCATCAGTAGTCACATGTCTACTGCAAAAGATAATGATGTAAATTTATGGCACAATAGACTTGGCCATGCGTCTTATAAAATTGTTCATCAAATATTGAAACATTGTAATATACCCATTTATGTGTTTGATAAAATTCCTATTAGTTCTTGTTGTATTGGAAAATCACACAGACTTCCTTTTAATAAATATGATACTACATATACTATTCCTTTACAATTGATTTATTCTGATATTTGGGGTCCCTCACCTTCCCCATTTGAACTGGTCTGGACCGGGGTCTAGGATCCAGTGTGGGACCAGCCACAAGAGTGCAGGTGTTTTTAGGGTTTGCACACCAGAATAGTGTATATCCGATGTATTAATCCGGTCTCTCAGTGGGAGAGGCCGGTCTTGTTGTCCTGGAGATCCTTCACACCAACGATTCGCGTTGCAGGGGGGCGAAAGGTGGTGCCTCCTACAAAGATTCTCCGACGCTCAAGTCAGAAGAGTGTATGAACTCAATGAATACTCAAGCGAAGTAATAGTAGAATGTAAGTTAGGACAACGATACCATGCATGTGTGTTGACATGGGCTTCTTATAGTTGAACGTAAGAGAAATGAGTCGTTGGATGCAGGTGGGTCCCTTAGCTCTGATTGCGTGTATATTGTGTCAATCAAAGTGGCTCGACTTTCAGAATGTGTCAGGAAGGTAGGTCAATTATCAGAGTACAATCCTCTAGGGAGAGGAGAGGATAATCACCTTTTCCGCATAATCTGCTGACACGCCCACTTACTTTCTGAAACCATTGATGTGACATATTTTGCTACAAACAGTGTCTTCATTGATAAGTTATCAGGGACTCTTTTCTTACTGTGATTGAAAAGCCAACAATTATATAAACACCCTGTAAAGATGAACATAGAACCGCTATGGAGAAAATGAATGATGTTGTCGTGGAGTGAGGGCGGACGGCCAGACAACGGATATCCGGTGTGGCAACATTGAACCAGGACACCGGTTGTCCCTATATTAGGTCAGTCTGACGTCACAAGTATGGGGGCCGGTATCTAGACCGGATCATCTGTCCCCTAGCTTGTATGAGGGACTGTTAAGTTGCTCATATGAGCTACACAACTCTTAAGAGAAGTCTGGATGCCGGTAGTACATTCTTGTAAGTCTCTGGGAGCTCGGTGGCGTCCGCTCTAGTAAACAAGTGACCGCCCTTCTCGCGTTGCGTACAACGGATTCAGACAGCATAAACTAAATAATGGAAATCCCAAGAGTCTTTGAAAATCGAAACCCTTGGTATTCGAAAAGTGGTTGGGAGGCATTAAATGCGCATAGCATGATTAGACAATAAATGCGTTTTTTATGCAAGAGCCATCATTGCTCAAGAGTGTAACCGTCGATTGGGCTTATTGGGCCTGGATTCAAACTGTGTGGGGGCCCATTTTGCCAAAACGTTTACTGAAACGTCACTTTTTTCGCGCCCGTTTGTGGTGAAACGACGGAGTCGTTTCAATTTGAAAGGTCGCGTTTTGATGCAAACCTTGTGACCTTCGATGTAGCACTGTGTTTCTTCGTTACCTATAAAAGGAACTCTTAGCAGATTTTGGAATCCATACTTGTCCCCAAGCTTAGCGAAACTCTGCTCAAATTTCCTTGGAATTTCCTTGTCGTCTCCAACTTCTCAAAGATCCTCTTCCTTTAGGTAACCTCCCTTTCCTTCACTCCTTGCAATTTTAGTCATTCTATTTCCATCATGCGCCCTAGAGCAGGCCACGCTGGTCCTTCAAATAGGGGGAGGTTTGGCTCTCGTGCCCCCCTTAGCCACCGTGGTGGGAGGATTCCAGCGAATCCTCCTGTGGCTGGGCGCCATCGCTCAGAGAGAGCCGAAGCTTCTTCCTCACGAGCGTCTTCTTCCTCTCGTCGCTCTGAGGTTCCCCTTGGTTCGAGGGCTACCAGCCGCTCTGATGAGGGGTCAAGTGCTGAAGGTTATCTCTCTGACGATGTTGCTTTTTATCACAGCACCTACGCATTCCACCGCGCCTGCACAACCATGGATCTTCCAGGACGTGGAAAAACACCGTTTCTCCGCTCTGCTGAAGGGTGTGTCAATGTTGTGGCACACCGGCTTGATTGGGAGAAACTCAACAGGGAAAAACCTTATTGCTGGGTGGAAGAGGAATTCCTAGAGATCCCTTCGCACCATGCAAGTGAGGAGGAGCGCACAGTTTCTTTCCGCTGTAAGATATACTCGGATAAGAAGTACAAAGCGCGATACGCTGTGATGGCTCCGCATCCTTCTGAAAGAATATGCCACAGTGTCCCTGACGCGAGGTCGGTCTACATGTACGACTTCGTTTTCTTAAAGCTGGGAGTACGCTTTCCCCTGACGGATTTTCAGATGGCCGTCCTGCGTTTCCTAGACTGTGCCCCCTCACAACTACATCCCAACGGTTGGAGTCTTGTCCGGGCTCTGGAAGTCTTGGGGGAGCATTTTGGCTTCTCCGCCACTGTGGCCAAGCTATTTTACTATTGCCAAGTGGTCCGCCGAGCTAATAAGAAGGGCGGTCTTGGGTTCATTACTCTCCGTAGTGACTCAAGGGTTGTAAATTTCAAGTCTTATACGGAATCCGCAAAGGTAGATGGGCGCTCCTTTAAACACTACTACACGCGGGTCCAAATCCAACCAAATAAGCCGGTCTTCTGGCGGAATAAAGAGGGGTTTACCAAGTTTCCCCTTAGCTGGACGCACGAGCATTTTCTTCTCATGAGCCGTGCTTATTATACAGATGAGAGCGAACTTTCCCCTCATTCTGTTGAGGTCTTGAGCGCCCTACAGACGGCCTCAAAGACCCTCAAAGGGTTTTCCAGCCGTCTTCTCTTGGCCGAGGATGGCATCAAAAACACCTACCTCCGTAACATCTGCTCTTATTCTCCTTGTGTTGTATGGTTATTCCGCTCTAGTTATTTTTCTCCTTGTATGCTTATTCAACTTTTCTTGTTTTGCAGAACAAATTGAAAAAGCCTGCCCAGAGATGTTGTCGTTAAGGACCATGATGGCTGACGATGACTCCTCTTCTGAAGAAAATGACATCCAGGCGAAGAGGAACGCCACTAAAACTCCCCTCATTCCTCTGACCTCTGCGGTAGGAGATGAGGTTCCTCTCTTCGACGAGGAGGAAACCGAAGAAGCAACTGAGGCCGCTGGAGCGGGTGGCGAGGAGGCCATCCCAGAGAAAAAGAAGAAGAAGAGGCATCTTGTAAAGAAGGCAAATCAAGAGAAGCCCTCCTCTGATGACCCTGTGAAGAAGCGTCAGAGGACGGCCGAAGAAACTGAATTAAAGAAGGACAAGGGAAAGGAACCCGTTCCTGAGTTCTCTGCACCTTCTTCTCAAAATGCTTCAGAACCGGATTCTGGGAACGGTCCTCCTCCGGCGTTCGATCCTCCGCGTGACTCCTTCCTTTCTCCTTATTTGTGGTTTCAAGGATCTATGCCTCCTACTCTCCCAAAGGCACGGTATTGCCTCCGCCCTTCCCTCGACGCTGCTGGGGTCCGAGGTGCTTGCAAGGCTGGGCGTTGGCAACTTGATGAACTGTCAGGCCTGCTTGAGTCCCTGAGCGAGAAAGCTGACTATATGGATCAGGTTGAAAAACTTGAGACCGAACTCGCGGTGAAGGAGAAATTCGCGGCTAAGCAAGCTGAAGTTCACAGAGGGGTGGAATCAGAATTAAAGAAAGCTAAAGAAACGCTCCAGAGGAAGACTGAAGAGGCAAGCCAAGTTCATTTTGCGAACAAGGCCCTAGAGCGGGAAGTTGCCGACCTCCAGAAGAAAAACAAATCCATACCCCTCCTTGAAGAAGAATTACAACTGGAGAAGAAGAGATCGGCTAAGCTTGCTGACGATATCAAAGTTATAGAGGAGGGTCGCAACAAGGACTTTGGGGAGTGGGAGTCTATTCGGAAGGAGATGCAAGCCCAAATTGATGAACTCAAAAAGGGTGGTGCGAGTGCTGGGCCTTCAGAAGAGGATTATGCCAAGGTTCAAAGAAAACTAGCTGCTGCAAAGGCCAAGGCTGCCAAAGCCTTGGATATATGCAAAAATGTGGCGTATGAATCTTTCGGCCTGGCCCTTCGTCAAGTCTATTATCGTAACCCTGGAGTAAAGCTGAATTTATACGGATTAGATCCGTTCTTCGAATTCCATGGGGGAAGACTTGTAGAAGTTCATAAGGACGGATCGCACCATGAGCCCCATGCATCTCTGTACGAACTGCCTCCCCTCCCAGAAGGCCAAAGTATGGAGCCTACAACGTCCACTGCTGCCTCTGGAGCTGAAGCACCAGAAGATGCCCAAACTGGGGTGGAGGACCAGATGGAGAAGGCGGGAGTGCCCACTGTGGAGGATCAAGCACCGGCCTCTTAATTTTATGCTTTCACTCATAGCCGTGTTCTGGGATCGGCTCCAGCTTTAAAAAATTTTGTAACCTGCATATTTCCTTATTTTTGAAAATAAGATTCATTATTACTTTTCCTCAACTGTTTGCATCGAATGTGTGAGTGCTGAATAACTTGGTGTTATACAAAACACTTTATTATTTCCAATGCTTTGCGAATCCGTCCTGCGTGGTCACCTAGTTACTTAAAGCGTACTTATCACACTGGATTAAGATAACAAATTGTAATGAATAAATGACAATTAAGTTAAAGCACGCCCTGTCCCCAAGCGTAAGTCCATTGGGGAGGGAGAGTTTATCTCAAAGATTACCTTTTAACTTCTTAAAAGATAGAAATCCTTATCTGTCCTCGAAGATGTAGAGCGGGTACGTCAGCGTTCAACCGCTCCGGGGTGGATATTCCACCACTGAGGACGGACATTGCCTTTTGAATTTTTTGGCGCTTTGATAAGGGTAAGCCTTTACGCCTTTCTTTTGAGGTTCGGTTTGGTCCTACATCTCAGGTCTTCACACGGTATTCGGTTCGATCCCACTAACCGTACTTGGAGTTCGGTGCAATCCTACAGTCCAAGCCTTCAACACGGGGTTCGGATCAGGGCTAATCCTGAACCTACTGCGCCCGTTACTCGGGGTTCAGCGCGGTTTCCTGTGTGAACCGGCCTACTGCGCCCAAGCCTTCGCATGGGGTTCGGTTTGTGGCCTTGAAAAAGGACCAGCCCTACAACCCATGTAGTCTTCGAATGGGGTTCGGTTTGTGGCCTTGAAAAAGGACCAGCCCTACAACCCATATAGTCTTCGAATGGGGTTCGGTTTGTGGCCTTGAAAAAGGACCAGCCCTACAACCCATGTAGTCTTCGAATGGGGTTCGGTTTGTGGCCTTGAAAAAGGACCAGCCCTACAACCCATTCCACCTCAAGGAATTACATCGTCCGTCTTGAGGGGTCTTCCTCCGTTCTTCGAGGAATTATCTCATCAACTACAGAATAGGTAGTTGCGTTCATCCGTCCTGAGGTGTATGCGTATTAAACTACGGCTTTAAATCATAACACATAAGAAAAGTGAGAATGATAGGGCGGTGGAAGTGTATTCTTATTAAAATTGAAAATAGATTACACAAAGAGCATCGTTGGGGCCATGCCTCGTTAAAACCTTCTTGAGAAAACCCAATGGGAAAAAACTCAAGTAAGGAAAAAGAGTACACGCCGTCTTACCAACTAGCTGTAATACACTCGTAAATTCTGAGTGTTCCATTTGTTGCGGATTGGGGTTCCATCAAGTTCTTCCAACCGGTATGATCCCTTTCCAGTCACCTCCGAAACTCTATAAGGTCCTTCCCACGTCGGTGCTAGCTTTCCTTGGTGAGCAAACTTATTCCCCACACTGGCCTTTCTTAGAACAAGGTCTCCGGTGTTGAAAGCTCTGTACTGGACACGTTTATTATACCGGAGTGCAGCCTTTGCTTTTATTGCCTGATCTCTGACGAAAGCCTTTTCCCTTAACTCTTGGAGGACGTCCAGCTCTGATGCTAAGTTGGCGTTGTTATCTTCTGCTGAAAAATACTCCACACGAGCCGATCTTGTTTGTAACTCAACTGGGATCATCGCCTCAACCCCGTACACCAACCGGTATGGGGATTCGTTAGTTGAAGAATGAGGCGTAGTGCGGTATGCCCATAGAACATGACATAACTGGTCAGTCCATCCTCCCTTCGCTTCTCCCAGACGCTTCTTTAACCCCTTTAGCACCTCTCGGTTAGCTACCTCTGCTTGCCCATTGGTTTGGGGATGTTCAACAGATGAAAATATCTGGACTATCCCCAGTCCTTCAAGTAAATCCGTGAACTTTTTGTCTGTAAACTGGGTGCCGTTGTCAGTCACAATCCGCCCTGGCACCCCGAACCGAGCAATGATATTTTCGTACATGAAACGTCTTGTACGTGCAGAAGGGATATGCACTACTGGTTCTGCCTCGATCCATTTGGTGAAGTAGTCTACCCCCACAATCAAGTATTTGATACCTCCTGGCACAGTGGGAAACGGACCCAAAATATCAAGGCCCCATTGGTAGAACGGCCAAGGCACAGCAGATGAAGATAACTCTTGGGCTGGTGTATGGTGGAGATTGGAGAATTTTTGGCAAGCGTCGCACTTCCTCACGAAGTCTGCGGAATCCTGCTTCACAGTGGGCCACCAGTATCCAGCCCTGAGGACTTTTCTCATTAGGCTTCGGCCTCCAGCGTGGTGCCCACATTGCCCCTCATGTACCTCAGTTAAGACCGCTTGAACTTCATCTTCTCTTAAACATAAAAGATATGGGACAGAGAACCCCCTTCTGTAGAGAACACCATCGACCATAGTAAAATATGGCAGCTCCCTCTTTATTCGTCTCCTTTCCTTCTCGTCAGTGGGAAGTTGACCATCAGCCAGATAACGAATATAGGGAATGACCCAAGAATCCTCATATGGATAGTTCACCATGACAGCATTCAGAGAAGGATACAGAGGTATACTGGGTGATGTCAAAGTGCTTTGAACCACCGTTGTTGTGTTACCAGGCTGCTTTGTACTTGCCAATCTTGACAAGATGTCCGCTCTGGTATTTTCTTCCCTGGGCACATGCTTGAACTCTAAAACTTCAAATCTTCCCTTCAACTCATTAACACAGTTCAAGTACAATTGAAGTTGTGGTTCCTTCGCCTGGTACTCCCCCTGGATTTACGAAATCACCAGCTGGGAATCACTGCAGAGTGTAACTGCTGATGCTCCGATGTCAATCGCCGCACGGAGGCCAGCCAAGCATGCTTCGTATTCAGCTTGATTGTTGGAGGTCTTGAAATTGAATCGGAGGGAAATTTCTAAGTGCACACCGTCATCACTTTCTACCACCACACCTGCTCCACAACCTTTGCTATTCGACGAGCCATCGACGTAGATGGTCCAATGCGCTCGAGGGGTGGTCGGGTCCGCCCCAGTCATTTCTACTACAAAATCGGCCAACACTTGCGCTTTGATGGCTCCTCGAGGCTCATATGAAATTTCAAATTCTGACAGCTCGATAGACCACTTTATCATCCTTCCGGCGAGGTCTGGCTTGCTGAGTACTGAACGGAGTGGCAAATCCGTTCTTACCAATACTGGGTGCGCATGGAAATAAGGCCTAAGCCGTCGTGACGCCCACACAACTGCCAGGGCGGCTTTCTCAATCTTCTGATACCTTCCTTCCGCCCCCTGAAACGTTTTACTAGTAAAATACACCGGTCTCTGCCCTTCAGGGGTTTCTTTCACCAAGGCTGCACCTAGAGCTTCGTCGGATATTGCCAAGTATAAGATTAACGTTTCGCCCGGGTCAGGCTTAACCAGAATTGGTGGACTCGAGAGAACGGCCTTTAGCTGCTGGAAGGCTTGCTCTTGTTCCTCTCCCCATTCAAAACTCTTGTGTTTCTTCAACGCCTTATACAAGGGGAGGGATCTGTGCGCCATCTTAGGCATGAAACGAGCTAAAGCGGCCACTTTCCCATTCAATGACTGGACCTCCCTCAAACATTTGGGACTCTGCATGTCCAGGATTGCTTGACATTTCCCGGGGTTAGCCTCAATGCCTCGTTGAGTCAACATGAATCCCAAGAATTTTCCTGCTGGAACGGCGAAGGTGCACTTTAAAGGATTTAACCTCATGTTGTATTGCCGAAGCCTAGTGAAAACTTGGCGTAGATCTTCAATGTGGTCTCCTCCAGCGGGCGTTTTGGCTATGATATCATCAATATAAACTTCAACCAGCTTTGTATGCATCCCTTCAAAGACTTTGTTAATCATGCGCTGATAGGTAGCGCCGGCGTTCTTCAGTCCAAAAGGCATGACGGTGTAGCAGAAAACACCGCGGTCATTGATAAAGGCAGTTTTCTCTTGGTCTCCCTCCCACATCAGAATCTGGTTGTACCCCGAATAGGCATCCATGAAGCTGAGATATTGGTAACCAGATGAATCATCCACCATGCGATCGATGTTGGGCAGGGGATATGGATCTTTAGGGCAGCAACGGTTAAGATCCACATAATCTGTACACATTCTCCATTTACCGTTATTCTTCTGCACCATGACCACATTAGAAAGCCAAGATGAATAGCGTATTTCCCTTATAAAACCTGCTTTCAACAACTCCTCTGTTTGCTCACAAGCCACCCTCTGCTTCTCCGGTCCCAACCTCCTCTTCTTCTGAGCCACCGGTCTGGTTTCAGGATACACTGCAAGTTTGTGACAACAGAAATCAGGATCCATCCCCGGCATGTCTGCTGCTGTCCATGCGAAAAGGTCTTTGAATTCCTGCAAAAGGGCTAATAAGCGTTGCTCCATAGCAAACTCCAGCTTATCGTTGATGTGCGTGACCTTCTCTGGGGAATCTCCCAATACGACATCCCTGGAACCACCATCTGGTGTGGGCTTAGATGGATTGAGTGGATCAATCTTCAATTCCGCTCTGGGGTCTAGGTCAATAAGACTGACAGACCCTGCCGCTGTTCCTCCGTCGTTCAACTTCCTCTTCTTGTTAAATACATCCAACTTAACCATGTTGAGGCTCAGATTATAACAATATCGAGCCATCTCCTGATCTCCACGGAGTGAGGACACACCGTTGTCCTTGTCGATAAATTTGATCAAGAGATGAGGGGTGGATACAATTGCTTCCATAGCGTTCAGTGTTGGACGGCCTATGATACCGTTGTACGGGGATTCCACATCAATCACCAGAATTCTTGACTTGACCGTTCTTGCACCGGGCTCCCCTTCAAAAGAAATCAAAGTGTCGAGGTATCCCTTAGTGGGTTGCTTGGCTCCGTTAAACGCTGTGAGTTCTTGTGTGTATGGTTGTAAATCTGCATCACTGAAACCCATTCGTTTGAAACAATTATAAAAGATAACATCACAAGAACTTCCCTGGTCGACGAGGATCCTCTTGACGTCCTTATTGGCTATGACGGCCACAATCACTGCTGCATCATCACCTCCTGGAATTGTTGGGCCGAAGTCATCATCTGTAAATGACACCGTCGGGGCTGTCACTCCGTCCCTGAAAGGGCGGTTATCCCTCGGTTTACCCTGGACTGACAGAATCATCCTATGGTGGTTCTTTCGTGCTGTGATTGATGTTCCTCCTCCCGCAAATCCTCCAGCTATCATCTCAATCACTTCTCGTCTGCCTTGCCTCTGCTGCTGGGGCATGTTACTTTGTTGGGCACCTTCAGCAATCACTACCCCTTTCTGCTTCTCAGCCGCAGTGAACTTCCTTGCTGGGTTGCGTGTATTATCATCTTCATCATCAGGATCTCTATTCCTTTTCTCCATCCTGTGAGGCTCATCCATAGATTTCTCCTTAAACAAATACTGCTTCAGCTTTCCTTCCCAAATGAGAGTTTCCACCGTATTCTTTAACGCCTTACACTCATCAGTGTTGTGCCCTGTCTGCTCGTGGAAAGTGCAGTATTTACGCGGGTTACCACCCCTCTTGGCTGGGGCTGGCTTCCTCATACCAAAGACGTTCAGAGTTGGCCAACCAACCTCCCTCATGATTTGTGAGTGCCTGGTGTTCAACGGAGCATAGTGATCGAACGCTGATACGCGCCTATCTCGTGGATGCTGACGAGCGTTCACAAAGTCTTCTCTAAAGGCATGCTTCTCAGGCCTCACTCTCTCCTTTTCTCTCCGTGGCTGCTGAGCGGGTGCAGAAGGCTTTACTCTAGTTGCAGTTGCCTCTAGATGCATCTCTATGCCCACATATTTGGAAGCTTTCCTTCGAAACTCCTCGAAGGTTGTAGGAGGGCTTTTTGCCAAAGATAGGGCAAAGGCTGAACCTGGCTGAAGAGCTTCCACTACAATATGGAGTTGTATGGCCTCCGTGAGGTTAGGGACCAACGCAGCCTCCTTGTAAAACCTTTTCAGGAACTCCTTAAGAGTCTCAGTTTCTCCCTGCCTTATCTGGGCCAGGGTGTGAGAAGTTCTTGGGATATCTCTGGAGATGACGAAATGGCTTTCGAATGCAGCAGCCATTTCCTCCCAAGAGTCTATAGATCCTGAGGGAAAACTTTTAAACCAGCCAAGAGCTTCCTCCGTCAGCGTCCTTGGGAACATTCTGCACATGACATCTTCATCTGCTCCCAGATACATAGCTTCATAAATGTAAGCGTCCAAATGCTTAGTGGGGTCAGTCTCTCCATTATATTTCCCAATCGACAATGGCTGAGTTGTTTGCAAATGTTTTGGAATGACAATATTCATCAACCTTCTTGAAAAAGGGACATTGAGCTTGTATGTCCCTGAAGTGACCACCGCCTGCTCCCTTCTCCTGGTACTGACTCTATCACCAGAGTCCTGCGTTTGCCCCCTCTCTTCATATGTGGGGATCTTAGAATACTGGAGGGTGGAAGATCTATCCCTCGCTGATGCATGGTGAGCATCCTCTGCATGAGACGCTACTCTGTCCCCAGCTCCTCCTCTCTCTCGCCTTAACTCCATCAGCTCCTCCTTCAGTTGCCTGATAACCTCATCGCGAGGGTCAGGCGTCTGCACTTGCACCATCCTCCGGGTTTGAGTAACAGGGGATTCAAAGACGAGTCTCCTCCCAGCCTGTTGATGGGTCACATCCTCCACGTGACCTTCCACGAAATCTCTCCCATCACCTTCCATTGTAACAACCTAACTTCTGCGAAAATGGGAATAACTCTATCGAGTCCCACTGGGCGTGCCAATGAACTGGTCTGGACCGGGGTCTAGGATCCGGTGTGGGACCAGCCACAAGAGTGCAGGTGTTTTTAGGGTTTGCACACCAGAACAGTGTATATCCGATGTATTAATCCGGTCTCTCAGTGGGAGAGGCCGGTCTTGTTGTCCTGGAGATCCTTCACACCAACAATTCGCGTTGCAGGGGGCGAAAGGTGGTGCCTCCTGCAAAGATTCTCCGACGCTCAAGTCAGAAGAGTGTATGAACTCAATGAATACTCAAGCGAAGTAATAGTAGAATGTAAGTTAGGACAACGATACCATGCATGTGTGTTGACATGGGCTTCTTATAGTTGAACGTAAGAGAAATGAGTCGTTGGATGCAGGTGGGTCCCTTAGCTCTGATTGCGTGTATATTGTGTCAATCAAAGTGGCTCAACTTTCAGAATGTGTCGGGAAGGTAGGTCAATTATCAGAGTACAATCCTCTAGGGAGAGGAGAGGATAATCACCTTTTCCGCATAATCTGCTGACACGCCCACTTACTTTCTGAAACCATTGATGTGACGTATTTTGCTACAAACAGTGTCTTCGTTGATAAGTTATCAGGGACTCTTTTCTTACTGTGATTGAAAAGCCAACAATTATATAAACACCCTGTAAAGATGAACATAGAACCGCTATGGAGAAAATGAATGATGTTGTCGTGGAGTGAGGGCGGACGGCCAGACAACGGATATCCGGTGTGGCAACATTGAACCAGGACACCGGTTGTCCCTATATTAGGTCAGTCTGACGTCACAAGTATGGGGGCCGGTATCTAGACCGGATCACCATTGATAAATGTTTATTGTGCATGAGTTTCATATGTTAATTAGACAATTTTATTGACTTTTTGCTCGTTTGGATGATAATTTTGTAAACAAAATGGTAAATTTTGAATCTCAATGAGTAGGCCTAGGTCTTGTGAGCTTAATAATATTTAATCCTTATATTTTTGTTATTTTGTAGGAAAAGATGAAGAATTGAAGAGAAAGGCATGAAGTGGCCAAAATTTAAGGAAGTCTTGAGCAACTTGCTTAAGTGAGGCCAAATTCACTTGAGCGAGTGGCTCGCTTGAGCGTGGCTTTATTTGCTCAAGCGAGAGCAAGTCAGAATCAAAAAGAGATTACTTACTTGGGCTAGAGGTTGCTCACTCAAGTAAGAATAGGCCAGAGAGTCATTGTTGCTCACTCGCTTGAGTCGAGGCTCAGCCTGCCCAAGTGAAAACAAAACAGAGGCTTTAGGAGTTAGTTTTGCTTAAGCAAGAAAATCTCGCTTGAACGAGAACTCGAGGAACAGAGCAGCTAAAAAGGGAGCCTTCAAGATGAAGAAGACAATCGTGCTTGAGTGAGGCTTAGCTCGCTCAAGCGAGATTATTAATATATAAGGAAATCAGACGTAGAAAACAATGAGCTACTTTTTCAGAAATAGATATGACGTTTTTTAATTCTCTAGGATTTGACTTAGAAAGCCACAAAAGTTGTTTTTCTTCTCATTTTTCTTATTTTCATATTGTGTACCATGAGTAGCTAAAACTTCTTTTGGGATTATATGTAATCGACTCGAGCCCATCATACTTCGACTCTATATTTATATATATGATATTTCATTCTATTGATTTTGGTATTTTGTTCTTGTTTAATGCTTGATTCTATTGGATAAATAGTCTCTTGATCTATTTTTTCTTGAGTTATTAGAAAATGATTCTCGAAAACCAATCTTAATGAAATACTCGATACATTCGGTTGTTAAGAATAGCTTTTGACGTATTGAACGCTTTTAACAATTGATGATAACGCAGGAAAAATACTTAAAATGATTGAGGGATCAATGTTTTAAGATTTTCTTATGGATTTCAGTCGAGGAATCAATATGAATGATTTTTGATTGTTACGTCAAAATTAATAGTTTTGAATACCATTTATATTTGTATATCCAGGTTACGGTCGAGTGAGATAGATGAAATCCAATCCCAACTTCTCTCTATTCAATTTCACTCAATATATTTTGCTCTTTTGTTGTTAATTATTTGCTTTGATAACTATGTTTTTATGCAAAACAACCATGAATAGTAATTTATTTTCCCGCCAATTATAATTTAAACAAAAAGTTCTAAGTTTACCAACCCCAAGTGGAATGACACTCGATTTTAATCTATTACTACAACAAGAAGTGGATAACTTGCCATGGTCCCTATCACCATCCAAAGCCAGTTATAAATATTACATAATATTTCTTGATGCTTACACTAAATTCACATGGATATACTTCATTCAGAACAAATTTGAAGCTCTAACATCTTTTCTTCACTTTAAAAGTCTAGTCAAATTACAGTTTGATAGCCAAATTAAAACCCTTCATACTGATGAAGGAAAAGAATACACTACTTTCAAGAAGCATCTTGCAGACTTTGGCATAGCTCGTATAGCTCGTAGATTTAGCTGCCCTTATACACATCAACAAAATGGTGTTGCCGAGAGAAAGCATCAACACATCACTGAGACTAGGCTTACTCTACTTGTAGACTCTGGTCTTCCACTTGAATATTGGCCAGAGGCCTTCTCAACAGTAGTGTTCATCATTAACAGAATCCCCTCACCAACTATTCATTTTAAGTCTCCCTTTGGAATCCTTTTTCACAAGATTCCAAAGTATACAACCTTCAAACCTTTTGGCTGTAGGTGTTTTCCATACATTAGGCCATATAATTTACACAAGATGGATTTTAGATCCCAAGAATGCATCTTTAAAGGTTATTCCCCACAACACAAAGGTTTTAAATGCCTCTCCAACACTGGCAAGGTCTACACTAGACATGTAGAATTTGATGAGCTGAGTTACCCCCTTAAAATAAACCTAAACTTTCTAACCCGACCTGATTTTTCCCACACTTCTACTCCTTAAATTCATCAACATATACACCCTCTATTCCCACACTAAAGCTCGTACCCCATCTTATTGAACAAATACCACCTATCCCTCCTTCACCTATACCCGCCCCCACCCTTGCTTCACCACAACCACACTAATAATCATCACCCTATGATCACTAGAGAAAAAGTTGGCATACATTTGGATATTAGACTAACTTAATATAAAAGATTAGTTCATACAATGTGAACTATTCTTACTTTATATATTTTTAATTGGTTATATCTTTAAGTGAATATGATACTTTTAACTATCATATCTCTAAGTCAATGTGAGACTTCCAACACACCCTTTCATGTCCTAGGAATGAACATGTGAGACATGAACAAATCCAGATGGACCAATGACGTAAGACTCATAAGATACTCTCTCATAAGTGTTCCCGGAACTAGTCGAATGGAGTAGATAATTTATTTTTTTATTAAATTCAAAAATAAAACAAGAAAGGATCTTTCCTCAAGCCGTGCTTGTATTTTTCATTGCACGCGACTTTTTCGTATGTATTACATATAAACCTAAATTACTTATCCAGGAAATAACTCTTCTAGGAAATAACTCTAAGTAAAGTATAATATTTTAAAAATATTAAGTTGATAAACCCTAAATCCTAACTTTTACTACATGAACATTTCAAATAAACTATAATACCACATTAAAAAAGGTGTTCTATGTGAATTGTGTATCTGATGCAAACTGCACTAACTATCACTACTACAAAAAAGGCTATTGTCAACGGTTCCGCTACTGCTATTGTCAGCGGAAGAAGCGCTAACAATAAAGGCGCTGATAATAGCACTAAAAACAACGTCAGCGTTTAAACCGCTAACATTATCTATGTATTGTCAGCGGTTATGGTGCGGAACTGCTGACAATAGTCAAGAAATGTTAGCGGTTGTACTTCGGAACCGCTGACAATAGTCAAACAATGTCAGCGGTTGTACTTCAGAACCACTGATAATAGTCAAACAATGTCAGCGGTTGTACTTCAAAACCGCTGACAATAGTCAAACAATGTCAGCGGTTGTAGTGCGGAACCGCTGACAATAGTTTGGTTTTTTTTTTAAATTTTAGTTTGTTTAGTTTACTAACCCCTACCCCTGTATTAAATATTTTAATAAACAGATTCAGAACTATTGATATAGCAATATGAATACCTAAAGAAAAGTAAAACACCAACTAACAATTTTTTAAAATTGGTTTAGTTTTATGTACCTATATTACACACTACAATACTAATTCATACTAATTCCTGCATATAATAATTACCAATGAACATTGTAGCACTATACCAAAAACATAATTCATGAACTAATGGTTACAGTATCATATACCTATATTAAAGACAAAAATATACTAATTTCCATAATTATTTCCCAAAAATGAAATATAACAATATTATCAGTGCAACATGAATACATCCACTAATAAATTTGATCAAGCCAACGTATACATATATGTCATTATAGTATATTCTAGTCTAAATAATTTTAATTCTTGCACATGATTATTGATCAATGAACATTATTTCAGTAAGACATACATTGTATCGTAATTCATTTTCAACCATCATTAATTAACAATACTAATGAGTAACGCACAGAGTTAGCATTATACTACACCAAAATATAGCCTTTTAAGTATGAGTTCTATATATCTACTACTGGCATGATTCATGCGACATGTGCTATCCAAAAAATAAGTTAGTAATATCAATTGTTTGCGTGATTCATATAACATATGCAGTCCAAAAAATATATGAGTACTATTTACTTCTGACAAGATTGATATAACATGTGCAGCCCAAAAAACATGGTGGTACTATCTACTGTTGGCATTGTTCATGTAGAGACTTTGACTGCAAAGGATGAGTTATTTGGTTTCCTAATTAACAAAAAGATAAGTAAATGAATACATATATGGTAAAATCAGGAAATATGAACAAAGGAACTAAGAAATTATTAAATTTAAAAGTTGACCTAATTCAAAAATGTGTTGAAAACATATAAAGACCAATCATCCTTTACTTCATCCAACTATTCAGTGTTATAGGTGGTACACTGATACTCATCAAAATACTACAAGTGTAAACATTTAAAAAATTATGGAGATTAACATACACATACACATTAAGAAAATGAAATTATAATGAGTGTATAATACTAGGCAAGGTTAGAGGCATACTGTCCTTGGAATCTTCGTTTGTCTCATTTGTATAATCTCTTTCATGAACCTCATTACATAATATCCACAGTCTATATTATTCTTTTGACGAGGGCACTACACATAGAAAATGTAATTAAATATTAAAAGCACTTCTTGGATTGATAAATCATAAAAGGTAAAAGATGAAAACATATACCTCCACCTTGCACCATTTCATTTGGGTCTTGAATTTGGGTATCTTGATTCCTCGAAAAGCACGATAAATACATATACCTCTAACAAAATTTATTAAAATAAGAAACATATGTTAATAAATTCTATTATTTGATACACTCAAGAAAATTTTTACTAGCTAAATAATATACTCACGCATTAAACAAGTCTCTCATTTCTGGGTAGTCATTGAAATGACCATGAAGACTATCCAAATAATACACAATTTCATCCAACACGTTAATGGCAATCAATACCCAATGTCCCCTGTATGTTTTTCCATTATGTATGTATTAGTTAAGATAAATCATTAAGAAAAGTTATTTCCAATAAGTTATGATGACCTTACCCCGTATTGTATGGTGTAATAATCAATTTATCTTGCTCACGAAATGAACAAAGAGCATCAGCTATATATTGAAAAGGGTGGTCTTTGTTGTATTGAGACAACATGTGTGGAGATATAAAAGAAAACTTTCTTGTTGAACTTCCATGCAAGTACTGATCATAAAGAAACCTGAAATCAAAGTAAATACAAATATAGAATAAGACTAATTACCAAAGTAAGTTTTTTAAAAAATAGCAAAGCAATAGTAAAGTAATTGTGATTCAATTATTAAATACCTTATATAAACACAAATACTAGTAGCACTTAACAAATCATGATCAAGAATCTCCTTAATGCACTCAGTTCTAATTTGGTCTTCGAATTCAATATTGAATATTTCAACAGGCATGTGAAGAGAAAATTGGACCCTCTCTGGATGGGTTTTCACATAAAACTTTAAAAATTTACAATAAGGAACTGCTTTGGCACTATTGCTAGAAACTAATGGACTGGGAGACAATTGTTTTAATGGGGAAGTTACTGATTTTGCTACATGGCTTACGTCTTTTCCCTGATTCTTGGATATTGCTGGTGTCTAAAATTTCCATGTCAACATAATGAATTAGCCAAATTATACTAAACAAAAATCCTATCAAAGAAAAATATAACAATTAAAAGGTACCTAATTAAGTATTTGTATAAGATGAATAGGCCAAGACACAAAAGTACCTAATGCATCAGTCAGAGTTATCAAACAATCATTTTCATTAGGTACAGGAAGTGTAGTATCACGTTCAGCTTCTTCCACTATGTCAATTGACACCCTTGCATGATTTTTCAATATTGTGTTATTATGGAGAGTCTCCCCCGACAAATTATACACTTTACCTTTAGCAACCATTCGATGCCATGGAGTTGACAAATGTAATAAACATTTATGTTCACCCTAAAATCAAGTAAGAATAATTCTTAATAAACATTAAGGCCACACATGTATAAAATTTTTAGATAACAATACATACGTTTGTTAATATACCTTAGGCATGTTTGACATTGAAATTGGTGCCCAACTATCCTTACCACTTGATGGAGGTGGTTTTCCCGAAACTGGTAGTGGTGTGCAACTACCTTTTCCACTTGATATCCTACTAGGTTGCCCAAAGGGTGGTATAAGTGGATCTGGTCTCACCATTTCTGGCATAAAAGGATGTGCTTGTGTGTTTTGTAAGTGTGCAACAATATGTGTTAGTTTCTCCATTTGTATCTTCAGTTGCTCCACTTCATGGTTACTATAATGAGTTTGCTTTTGACGTCCAAATAAATCTCTTAGACAAACACCAAAACCAATACCCCTAACACGGCCAGGGTGCTCCGGTACATTCAAGGCTTTAGCCAGAATATCATCACGAGATTCACATTGTGATTCAGTCGATGGTACAGATTGTGAGAGCTTCTCCTGCAATTAACATGTAAATTATTCAAATAGAATACAAAACTTAACAAAAATATATCAAGTCAATTATGACACTTACGCATTCTTCCCATACTTTCAGAACACTCTCATTATCAATTACACCACTTTTGTTAACTCGGCCAGCTTTCCATAATAAATGACGGGGTATAGAAGTAGTCCCATCTGAACTTGACTCGGCTAACTATAAACATCCTTTCGAGATAGTGTATATGCTGCTGGGGGTAGATACGTTTGCTTTCCCTTTTTTGTGGCCTCAATTCTTTTCTTATTCCCATACATGCCATGTCAAGTCTTGCTTTGATGCCATCTTTGGTCTTTCCCGGAATGTTTAGAAGTGTACCAATGATACTTTCACAAACATTCTTTTCAATATGCATCACATCAAGAAAATGTCTCACATATAATGATTTCCAATAAGGCAAGTCAAACAATATAGACCTTTTCTTCCACCCACTGGTAGGAAGGTTGTTGGCAAAAGGTTTGCCAAAATTAGTATGTAAATCTTTCACTTTGTCAAATACTTGATCACTTGTTAAGCATGAAGGGGCTCTACGTTCTTCTGTATTGCCATTAAATGCCTTTCTCCATCCCCTATAATGATGTCCCAATGGCAAGAATCTATGGTGTCCAAGAAACACATTCTTGATACAATGACTCAGTCGGATGTAATCTGTATCTTCTTCACATATAGGACATCCACATTGGCCTTTTATGCTATACCCAGATAGATTGCCATAGGCAGGAAAATCGTTGATTGTGCCAAACAACATTGCTCATAGAGTAAAACTCTCACCTCGATATTCATCGTACACCTCAACACCATGGTCCCATAACATTTTTAAATCTTCAACTAAAGGGGCTAGATACACATCAATATCATTTCCAGGTTGTTTGGGTCCAGAAATTAGCATCGAGAGCATTAAATATTTTCGCTTCATACATAACCATGGAGGTAGGTTATAAATCATCAAAATCACAGGCCATGTACTATGGGTGCTGCATTGAACTCCATGTGGATTAATTCCATCAGTTGACAATGCAAGTCGTAGATTTCTTGGTTTATTTCCAAATTCTGGGTATTCATCATCAATTTTTCTCCATTGAGGAGAATCTGCAGGATGCCTAAGTTTCCCATCCCTTATCCTTTCATCAGCATGCCATGTCAAGTGTCTTGCATCTTCTACATCATGAAACATGCGCCTGAATCTTGGTATTATAGAAAAATACCATACAACTTTAGCAGGAGAAGAATTTTCCTTCTTATATCGCAAGGAATCATATTTAGGACAACTGGAGTATGATGCATATTCATTTCGAAACAAAATGCAATCATTGGGACATGCATGTATTTTCTGGTAACTCAACCCGATAGAGCATAACATCTGTTTTTCCTCATAAGCTCTTCCTAGGAGCACATTATCTTCTGGAAGCATCTCTTTCAGAAGAGAAAGTAGAGCTGTGAAACTTTTATCACTCCAACCATTTCCTGCTTTCAAGTTATATAACTTTAACACCGCTGACAACCTTGTGAATTTCGAGCAACTAGCATACAATGGCTTCTTTGCATCATTTCTTAAACTATCAAACATTGCAGGGCAATCTCGAAGATCATCCTCAAGAACCTTTGCAATCCCTTCAACATTATCGCCCATATACATGTTATCTGTGTCAGTATCCATCGCTGTCAAATTCACAGTACTTCCTAAACTGTCATTACACCCAACTCTTAGCTCACCATGCTTTGTCCAACATGTATAACTTGTAGCAATTCCGTTGCACATAAGATGATCTTTTAATTCATTAACATTAACCCGCCTCACATTCGAACAACACCAGCATGGACAAGGAATGCGGTTGGGGTCTTTGGCATGTTCAATTGCAAAGTTAATGAATTCTTTCACTCCATCCTCATACTCTTGGGACAAACGATTAGCATACACCCAACGTCGATCCATTCTTAGTAAATGCAAGAAAAACCAAATATATAGTTAAATTTATTGCAAGGAAACAAAGGTAATTACATTCATGAGTTCCTTGAACATATTTGAATAGTGCTTGTTATACTACTATTAACTGGATTTATTTGAATAACTAATATACATCAAATAACTAAATTCAACTCATATACATTGAAATACTAAATTCAAAGATAGTTAGACTACACTCATCTTAAAGCATCACCAACCTATATTATGATTTTAGTCAGCAAAATCACAAGAGTAAAGGTAATCATGCTTATTCATCACAACACAATACAATACAACCATATAATTATAAATCAATAATAAGAACCTAATTCTTTTGAAGTAATTTCTAAAATTTTCTATTATATAAAAACTTACTGTAGTTTCTAAAATTTAGAGTGTTTCAAACTATTTATAAAAGTATAAGTAAAAATTTGTTTGGGATTTGAAGGATCTTTATTGGGTATATAATATGGGTGACATTGACAAAAAAATTTATTAGAATTTAATATAACTCTTAAATATAAATTACTATTTTTTTTAAATTATTGGTTAAGTTAGATAATTTTTACTTGTTGTGAACGTCCCAATGGATTCAAGCCTATACATAATAATAGAGTAATTGATCCCTAACTAATTATTATCTTCAACTAATTCCAGCTATGACAATTACCTTTATTTGTTCGTTGGCAGCATATAAATTATGAGATTGCTAATTAATTTATGCAGACTTTAATTATTTGGTAAAATAAAGTGCACGATAAAAATTCCTTCCTGCTGCTACACTGCTAACGTTACTTGTTATCACTTATTAATATAATACAAAAAACTACTTGTTACAATGGGAATTTCTTATTCATAAAATTGTAAATTAGTGTAGAAATCACAGACCAATAAACATGATTTTGTACATATGAGCATTTTTTGGGTATCTCACAAACACTTTAGCTACTAAAAAAATTCAGATTTAACACATTATAATATAAATAACTTACCTTGAAGAAAAGAGAGGGAGATGCAGATGGACCACATGCCAAAATAAAGCCTACTATGGACCACAAATAGCACACTTGGACACTGAGTAAAATGCACCAACAGGGGAATGGAAGCTGCTGAAAACAGAGAGGAAAAAAAAGCCTTCTATGGACCACTAACAGCACACTTGGAAACTATTGAAAACAGAGAGCAAAACACACCAACATAGGAGAATGGAAACTATTGAAAAAAGAGGGAAAAAGAGCAAAACGCACCAACAGGCACCTTGTGTAACACCCTCTGTTACACCTTAATAAATTCTAGAAAAATTCGTAATTTTTTTTTACTAAAGATATGATTGTTAAAAAGAAACTATCGGAATAAATTATATACATTATTTCTGAAATACCTCATAAATATTATTAAAACTTTATAAGGTAATTTTACATTCATCCAACGAAAATAAATATTAAACATTATAAGAAAGAGAGGAAACTCCATGACCCAGAAGCAGTTACTTAATAACATTATTTATTCATTGGACCACGGTATTCATACCGAGCTCCCTTTCTAGAACGTGCTATATTTACTACCGATATTCTTCGATCCTTCCTTCTGAACCATCAATTTAAAACATGTGAAACAAAAACACGGAGAAAGGAGTGAGAAACAGAATATAATATTCTCTATTAAGACATAAGCAACAAAGGGTTTTCACAAATCAATACATAATAATATCAATCACAATCACATACACAATCAATTATGAATGCATGAATGTTATGCAATATCTTCATCATAACTTACCTATATATGTGGGCCCTTAAATTTTAATTTGTACTAGGCCAACCAGGAGTTTACACTGTTTCATAAGTCCGGATAATAATAATATGAATAGCTCAACTGGCATGGAAACACTTAGAGACTAGTCAGATTGAGAAAGTTTTTATTGTGAAAGTACCCGACACTAGGGAGCTACCCCAGGTCCCCTGAAGCACCCTTTCACACCCTCTCATCCCAAGGCTCGTAATTAAGCCTCCTCTAATGTATCCTCGGTTTCTATAATCCGTCCCTAGACAATATCATTTTGTTTCACTTTAATGATTTATGATGCATGAACTACTCACGTATTTAATTGGTTAAGGCTTTTAGAAACTCAATTATTAAATACCTTAAAGGTTTACAACATCATTTCAATAAACTGTATATTTTCTCAATTCTCTAAATTTCTGTCCCACAGAAATAAATTTAGAATTGTTTTCGAATCTCACCAAAATTGAGTTTCTAAGCCTTAAATATCTCAACTTTTTCATACTAAATCTTAACAAGATCAAATTCTCAATTATTTTCAAATATCTTTAGTTATTAAGTTAAAAAAATAAAATAATTTTCTTTTAAAAATTTTATTTTATTAAAAGAGAATAATCTTTAAATCATTAACCATAAATACTTAAAATTACAAAATTTTTTCTTTAATTCAAAATTTAATTATCTCAATTTGTTATAAAGTAATTTTCATAAAATGTCTACTTTCTAAAATAAATACTAATTTTTTTATTCTAAATATAAAAATAATTTCTAAGAAGAAATAAAAGATAATAAAAATTTAAAGAGTAAGGTAAGAAATTCTTACTGAATTTTAGCTTTCCGTCATGCTCGCTATATGCTCAAACTCCACATTACAATATCATCAATCAAATATTATCAATCACAGTTAAACATCATCAATCATAATCAAATCAATTAAATATCATTAAATACATATCATAATGCAAAATTTAATGATTATTAATATAGTTGAATTTTTTTTTAGTTCCTTTTGTCCATTCCTAGCATAGGTATATGTAAGTCCATATAATCCAGTCCTTGCATAGGTATTGTTCAGTCCATATGGGTCATAATAGTCCAAGTCCTTACATAGGTATAATCCAGTCCATATAGGTCATAATGGTCCAAGTCCTTGCATAGGTATGTTAGAGTTAGTTAAACTGGATATTTAATTTAAAATTTATTAAAAATTTTAAGTTAAAAAGTTAATATTTTAAAATATTAATATTATTAAATTTAAAAGGAGTAGGGGACTCCTCCCATTATTCTTATGTCTTTTCATATTATACTCTTATCTCACTCCCCCTTACCTTGAGTTGTTACCAAAAGAGAGTTTGCTTTGCGCCTCCGATTTCTAGAAATATTAATACCAATCTTATTTCAGTATAGGCATAAGATGAGGATTAAGATTACTACTTAAAACAGAAATGGTAAATTTTGAATAGTGAATAGTGAATAGTAAAACATGAATAGTAACAGTAAATAGTAAATTGTGAATAGTAACAGTAAATAGTAAATCATAAATAGTAACAGTAAATAGTAAAAACGTGAATAGTAACGGTAAATAGTAACGGTAAATAGTCAAAACGTGAATAGTAACAGTAAATAGTAAAAACATGAATAGTAACAGCAAATAGTAAAAACGTGAATAGTAAAGGTAAATAGTAATAGTAAATAGTAATTTACTATTTGAATAGTAATTTACTATTGAAATAGTAATTTACTATTGAAATAGTATTTTACTATGTAGAATAGTAACTTATAATAATATTATTTCTAGTATAATAACAGATTTCTAAAAACGATATGAAAATAACCCAAAAAATATAAAAGAGAAGTATTCTTACCTTAGGATTTTAGCAGAACCTTCTCCCAAAAAAATTTACTTCTCTCTCTCACTTCCACCACTATCTCACTAGCACTACTATATTAAGAAAACTTAATCTGAAATTGTGAATTCTAAAGAAGAAATCCTTCGGTATTTATAGGGAAAAAATTTACTATGCATTCCATTATTTTAATATAAAAATACTGTGTATTTTTGAATTTTTTATTCCTGGTTACTGTGCATCTTTTGAAAATTTCATACATGCACAGTGTTTTGCATAGTAACTGTCGGCAAAATTATTAAGTCAAATAGTAACCCTTCACTCAGTATATTTTAAATATTCAAAATGAGTCCTTTTTAAAATTTAACGATATTATATCAGTCCTCACTAATTTTATAATAAGTAATATAAAGCTAAAATTTTAAAAATCTAAAATTTTCTGTTAATAAAAAATTTATTGATACGTTTCTAATTTTTTAACGATTGGAAAAAATCAAGATTTTCTCAAACCGATAATTTTTAGATAAGTCTACTTAAAACGAATTTTAGAAAATTTTCTTATAATTTAAATTCACTTTCTTATAAGTATTTTTAATTTAAGTCACTTATATGAATTTAAAATTATTTAAAAAAATATTATTTTATTAAAAAAATTCCAAAATTCCAAAACAAATTCCAAAAAATCATAAATAATACGTAGATTAAAAAGTTCTAAAGAACCATAATTTAATTCCCTCAAAATTTTAATATAAAAATAAAAATAGGGGTGTTACACCTTGTATTCTGGAAAACGAAACGTTGGAATAAGAAAAGAGAGAGCTAAAAAAAATTAAAACATCAAGACATAAAATATATTAATATTTTATCACCTTTAGTGCCTTACCTTACCATCTGCCTGCATCATATGAATTATATTAATATTTTATTAATCAATGAAAAGCAAATGCACCAGGGCAGGGCTGTACGCGTGGAAATCCTTTATTATTAACATAGACTATTGTCAGCGGTTGATACCTTGAACCGTTGATAATACTATTGTCAGCGTTTCCTTTAATAACCGCTGATTTTAGTGTCTTTTTTGCAACAATGCCTGCGGTTCCGCCCAACTGCTGACAATAGTACCGCTTCCTTTTGTAATTTCTATTGTAGTGTATATTTATGATTAAAATCAAAAGGAAATGCAAATAAATGACCTTACGAAGTAATTAAAGAAGCAAAAGTAAAAGTTTTTATTTAAAAATATTATTAGAACTTATTTATTCTAATTTCTAAATAATTTTGATAATTTCAAAAAAAATTTCTTATTTTACTTTCTTAGTGCTGTAGTTATTAGAACCAAAATCAAAAGTGACTATCGTATAACAATTTGAAGTAAAGAAAAAAAAATCTATATGTATTTCATAAAATTAAAATATGAAGTAATTAATTAATAAACTTTTATTTTCTTAATTAAAAAAATATACAGAAAAACACATCCCTACACTTTTTGTGCTCCTATAAATTGGAAGGTGTATGGGTTCTCATGTGACTCCGAAAAAAGCTCAAAACCTTTACAGTTACAAAGGTGGGTTTATAGAATTGTTGGTGGATGAAAACCATTCTTCAGAAATAATCAATTCTTTTGCACACTTTCCTCATTCTTCAGAAATAATCAATTTTTTCCTTAATATTATCATTTGTTATTATTGTCACAATAATTTTAATCTATTATGAGCCTAAGTTTTTGAGTTTATTTTGAGACATTTGAAAATACAACCTAGATACTACAGTTTCAGCAGAGGTGTTCAACATTTGGTCTGGTTCCTTAAATTTTCTCTCATTACTAGGGCTTACATAGCTGATTCTTACATGGGAAAGTTTTATGTGCTCCTCATTGGTAGCGCAATTTCATTTTTCGTAATAAACAGATGCTGCATGCATGCATGCATTTCATTTTCCTTTTGCCTTTTCAATCAAAATAAAGATGTCTAGTGAAGTTTTCATTTAAATCCAATTTTGCCACACTACCACCTTACTTTTAGAAAATAGAAAATAATGTAATAGTTTTGTTATTAAGACCAAAACTACAAATCAAAATAGAAAACATTCTTTTGAAACTAAATGAGTCCTTAATATTTTAAATTTCTTAACACCAATGTTGTTATGTTTTGTCCTACATTTGGATACTGGACTAACTCAATATAAAAGACTAGTTCATAAGATGCAAATTATTCTTACTTTATATATTTTTAATTGGTTATATCTTTAAGTCAATGTAATACTTTTAATTGATCATATCTCTAAGTCAATGTGAAACTTTCAACACACCCTCTCATATCCTAAGAATGAACATGTGAGACTTGAACAAATCCATATGGCCCAATGAGGTGAGGCTCATAACATACTCTCTCATAAGTGAACTAATAACAAATATAAAATAAACTCTAATACCATATTAGAGAAGGTGTTCTATGTGAATTGTATGTGTGATGCACAATATGATAAGATTCAACAAGAAAGAATTAATTACAATAAAAAAATAATTAGGAACTAATCAAGATAATTTATACATAATTATTAAATTAAATTGATTCTAACAATATATACCTTCCTATACTTCATAAAGTTAATTTGAGCCAAAATATATACAAATAATGCATATCTTATGCTTAGTACTTGCATAGATAGAATAGTAGTAGTTTTAATTTGTGCAATGTTTCTTCTTATGTATGAAAAATTGAAGACATGCCTTTTAACATGACAGGGCATGGAAGTTATATCCCTGGGTGCAGGTGTACATTCTTTAAGGTGACCAAGCTGCCCTATTCATCTTGATTGTGTACCACCAAACAACACACAACTTGCTATCCTGTATTTGGGGCCTAGATTTTTTGTAGTTGGCTCTGGAGGATTAAGACCCTACAATATTGCATTTGGAGCTAATTAATTTAATGTCACAATTGAGAAAGGGAAATCCCAATTATAGAGCTTTTATAATTGGTGGTATTTTTTGTTCACAACAGCCTTTATGGTGGCTGCCACAGTAGTTGTGTACATTCAGACAAATGTTAGTTGGTTTCTTGGTTTTATCATTCCCACTATTTGCTTTGGCTTCTCTATAACCAGTTTCCTTTTGGGAGTCAAGACCTATGTTCGCTCGAAGCCCCAAGGGAGCATCATTTGTGACTTGGTTAAAGTAGTTGTTGCCTCTAGTAGAAAACGCCATGTTGGCATCAATAGAGATTCTGAACTCTCATTCTATTATCCACCATTAGCATCATCTAAGTCAGAACAAAGGCTCAAAAAACTTGCTCAAACAAATAGGTTCAGATGCTTTGATAAAGCAGTTGTGATTACTGACCTAAGTGAAAGGGACAACAATGGAAGATCCATTAACAGTTGGAGGCTATGCAGTGTGCAACAAGTGGAAGAACTCAAATCAGTCTTAGCTACATTACCAGTTTGGGTAGCAGGAGTTATATGTTTCCTCTCTATGGGACAAATCAGTCTCCTTTTGTAGAAAAGAGACTTTATTGCATTTTGGGAATTTTAATAAAAAGGTATTTTATGCGAGAGGAAAATACCATATTTTGTTTTATAGTAACGAAATGAAACAAACATGATACAACATTCAAGCTTTAGCTTTAACATAAAAAACAACGCAAAAGTGAGGGGACCTAGGCTTCAAACCCGTCCCCCTACTAGTATCTAAAACGTGGAATCACCACTAGGCTACCACAATCACGTTGTTAAGGAACAAACAAATTGGTGATAACCAACATATAAGTTCCAGCTTTATTTTAAAAAAAACACGTAAAAGAAAAGGGGAGTTGGGTTTCAAACACCCCCTTGTTGTTGCCTAAAGGCGCAGGCTCACCACTAAGCCATCTCTATCAAATAAAAAAAGAAGCAAAAAGGCCTTATTGCAAGGCCCATAATCCTAACATTTTATTAACCTAGATTTAAGCCTATGAACAGAGAAATGTAGAGGAGTAGTGGTACAGAAAGAAAAAGAACAAAAGATAGAGAAAGAAGAGGGAGAAAGAGAAAGAAAGAGAGAGGGAGGAAACCATAATGAGAAGGACCACAAGGCGGCGATCCAAATGGTGGCGGCTGGTGGTGCACGGTGGTTGATGGTGGTAGGTGTAGTGGTGGTTAAGAGGGTGAAGAAAAAAAAGGTTTCTTTCTCTGTTTATGTTTTCATGATTGTTGCAAAAAATCTTTCTTTTTTCTAGTTAAGGGTGTCTCTTTTATATTTGTTCTTGTTTTCCTCTTTTGTGTTCCAATTCAAATTTTAGGGTTGCTTTTTTTAACTTACTGTATCTTGCCATTTTTGTTTTCTCTGGTTTGAGCAATTTTCAGGATCTGGTTGCTCTCAATTTCCCCTGCAGTGTTTTATTCCTCTGTCTGAGGAGCCTCCCTCTTTCCCAGGATCTGGACCTTGCATCAATGGGTATGGAGAGAATATAATAATAATAATAATAATAATAATAATAATAATAATAACAACAACAACAACAACATAATTATTCTTATAATAATAAATAACAGAAACACAAAAAAGGAGTGTTCATATTGTTTGACCTCGAAATGCTATGATACTCTGACACAAGCTAAAACACTCCATTTATGACTTGTGGCAACTGGCCATGCTCCAAAATTCTAAAAAATGATAATTATGTACTAAAATGAAATTAGGTCACTTTAGGTCATTCTTAAGAAACTAAACCCCTCCATTCTTATCCAAAATAGGACCAAACCACTCCTAACATGTTTTAATCACTCTAAGGGAGTTATCCAACCTGTCTGGAGGTTCCAAAACTTATCGGATCACCATAAGCCTATCCAATTCCTTAACATAACATAATTTACTATAACTCACGTGTCATTAATCAATTCTAGAGCTACATGACCATCTCCTCATTAGCCAATCATCTCATATACAATATATATCATATACAAAACTTGCCCATATCATGAATGCAACATCATAATTTTCATAAATAATCCCTAGGCATAGATATTAATCCATCAACATCATTAATTACATATGCATATATAGGTATAAAAAATAACTCTAATCCTCCAGTGAGGCTACCAAATACCTAAATCCACTATACAAACATATACAATAATCCACGAGCTGGCCAAGGCATAAAACATCAAAACTATACAATTTTATGCATACTGACTAGATTTTCCACATGGTCCTCACTACACACTTGATGACTATTCACCATTCTTCATCTCAATCCAAGTTCATTGCATCAATAATGGTTAGGGGTGAGAATATATATATATATATATATATATATATATATATGTCTCTATGTGTGTATATTACATGATAAATATTAAACTGGATTTAACCATATCATGTATTAACACCTATCCAGTCTTAACAACCATCAGATTAATCATTAACCACCATTATTCATCACTATGTTCATTATCGTATCAATCACAATTGATAACATCATAAGCTGCCTAACAGCATCCTAGTCTCAATGTCTATATGCTAATACATATGCATGCAGATCCAACTTCATTGATAAGATTCATATTGTAGTATGTAAAATTTTCTCAACTTATATAATTAGATCTTTTTGCTGGTACCAAACTGCTTACCCATATTGTAACACCAGTCACTCTCAGTGATAGCTGCACCTCAACTCAGATGTTGCAGGCCAACCTTGAGTTCAACTCAAAGATGATTGTGGAATCCAAAGGAGACCACCACAGGGTCTATGCCTATCCAAAGGCTGACCTCCCATCTGGGCCGACATTATATGCCTTCTGTAGTCCTATGTGTGTTTAAATGCAAATGTTATGTTACACAATGATCAATCATCAATAAACCACCTGATTACCATCACCAGGGGTCACTATTTGGTTTCCATCACCAAGGGTTTTCATTTCAAACCAATAACTAAGCATAGTATGCAATATCCAGTACAATTGATTCACAACATCAACTAAGCTACCTTAAGCTTATTCAAACATCATCGTAAATATATTCATCACCAACTAACATCATCATCAATCATTATAACCCAATGCAATCCATCATACTTATCAAAGAACTAGTCATCCATATAATATGAACGAAATTCATCTAATTAATAATCACATCAATAACCATACAAAAAAAGGATTTGCTACCAACATAAACACATACCAACATTCTCATTTATTTTCATCAACACATCAATTAAATCATTATATATGTAACATCCCGGATTATAAAGAAAATAAATTTATTGGGTAATGATAATTGGTTATTTATGGTCCAGTAAGTATGGGAAAATTAATTAGACATTAGAGGTGAATTATCGGTAAATTAAGAATTACCGGAACTAGGTGATTTAACAGATAATGTGGGACCCACTTGGTCAAATTAAATATTTGATGGGTCTAAAATGTTTAGAAAATTATTATGGTTATAGTGATATAGCTGAAACAATTTTTAGTGTTAAGGAAATAATTAATTGGACTCAATGTATGATATGAAATGGGGAAATTATGAACCAAATTGGAATAAAAGAAAATGAAAACTTCCATTTTCCTTTCCTTCTTAGCCGTCCACTTCCCTCTCTCCCATATTGCTTTTCATATTTTTACACAATGGATAATGGGCGAATGGTGCATTGCTTTATCCAATGGGTAAAAACCCAATATATACACATTCCCTCTCTCTCTTTTCCTTTCATTTTTGGTGACACTCTCCTTTTTCTCTTCTCCTTCATTTTTCTTCTTCTCATCCACTCTCTTCACCTCCAAAACCATGTGCCACCATTCCACCTCCATTTCTTACCAAAACCAATACTTGAGCTTGGAGATGTGAAGCATTTGTGGAGCTTGGGAACCAATGTTGAAACATCATCTTCTTCCTCCTTTTCCATTTTCATTTTTGATGAAGCATGGATGTGAGGTAAGGATTTCTTGCCTCCTTGCTATTTCATTATGGCTTTTAAGTTATTTAAGTTAAAATGGTAATGTTAGAAGTTGGATTGTTGAAGAAAATGTGGAAACCCTAGGCATGAGGACATGAGAAATGATTTTATTTATGGTTTTGTGTTGAGAATAGATGAGAAATTATTTTATTTATAAGGATTTAGCAAAATAGATGGGATTTTATTATTGTTGGCAAGTCTAGAGAAAAACCCTAAGTACGATAAATTGGGGTTTTTGACTAAATAGGTGATTTTGATGATTCTTAATGCCTTAGAATGATTTTATATGAGGAGATGAATATTTGAAGCATTGGTGTTGATTATAGAGGTTTGGGAGATGAGTACATATGAGTATGTATGCGATTAGAGGAAATTGATTTTTGATTGTTGATATTTATGATGATGTTAATAATGGGTGCAAACCATTGATAATGGATTAGGGAGATGGATATTTGATTTGGTGGAGTCTTAGGCCTTGATGTATGCCATTTTGAAATTGTTGAATTGGTGATGGTCTTAGATGGAGCCAAGAGGCTTATAATGAGTTTGAATAAATTTTGATGATGGTTAAATGATTCATATGATGATTTGGAAGCCTTAAGGATAAGAGCCATGGTATTGTTGTGTTGGATTTGTTTAGCCCTTTAAGATTTAGAGAATCTTGGCTATGGGAAAGGAATTCGTGAAGCCTAACACAAGTGTATGGATTGGAGTTTAGACAAGTCTAAGATTTGATTATGAGATTTATGAAAATGATGCCTTATGATGGCTTATTAATTTCATATACAAAAAAGTGTTTGTTGGTAGGATTGTGTTCCGGACGATGACGCGGAATAGTGGGAGAACTTGGATTGTGGTTCTTCTCTCGAGGTAGGAGAGGAGTTTGCATTTCAATTGCATGAGTTGAATAATTGATGGTTGATGTATATGATTATACTCATGCTTGCCTTGCCATGATTATCTTGAATGGTGATTGATAATGTGATGGATGATAGGCTTGGCCATTTATTGAATGTTTAGGAATTGCCTATATATGAGATAATGATGAATGTTTAGTGGTCTTTGATGAATATGATTTATTTATTGATAGAAACCCATGAATAAGTGAATTACTCAAAGGTGTAAAGTTGTGTTTTATGATTTTTATGCATAATTGAGGAACTCATGGGGTCAAAATGAGTTTTATGAAAGATTGATAGCTTAGGATGGTCATACTAGCATGCATACATGAATTGTGACTTGTAGAAATTAGAATGGGTTAATTCCATTGAGAATAGACCCTTAAGTTGCATAAAAATGTCTTGAAATGGTCTAAATACACTTATATGCATAAGTCCCTCATTTTTAGAAATTTTTGAGTGCGGCCGGTGGCCACACGTCATAAATGATGTATATAACTTGGTGTTAAAATTTGGTAGAGTTTGGAGTTGATATGAAAGAGTTAGGATGCTTAAAAGTTTAAAAATTGAGCAAAATTTGCATAATTGCTGTCTTGAATCGATTCAGAATAGTCTTGAATCGATTCAAGGGTCACTGGAGGTGTTTGAATCGATTCACACGAGTTTTGAATAGATTCAAAGCTCTCTGTAAGTGCTTGAATTGATTCACACGAGCTTGAATCGATTCAAAGCCCTGTTATGACCACTGTTATGCTATTTTTTCCAACTGCTCTATTGTCTTTGCTATTTTTGGCCCGTTTGGGCATCTTAATGACGTTTTTGGCCTCCGACTTCTTCATGAAAGTCGTAGATAATTATGTTACAGAGGTGTGAAAATTGGTCTTGCCTTAATTGAAGTTTTCTAACTCTCATTAGGCATAAAACACCGGACCCACTACATTGTAAAATTCAGATTTAAAAGGGTTTTGAACCCAACTTTTAATGGTTATCAAATTGGGACTAATAGGTAATATTTGTGACATGTCTCACTATTTTTAAGACTAAAAATGAGTTTCTCTCATGTATTAATGTTGTAATTTGTCATGAGCTTAATAGTATCCAAAACCCTTTTATTATGTAAAAGCAAGAGATTATGTTAGGTATATGATGATGGTGTCTTGGGGTGTTTGATATTAATTGAAATATGTTATGAAAACATGAATGTTCACCACCAATAATATGATATGATGGGTACAAATGAAAGGATACATGATGGTGTTGTCAGATACATCCTTGAGTGAATGTGAAATAGATGTGGGGATGATTGAATGACATAATAATTATTATAAATTGATGAAGTGGAAATAATATTGATGATATGTAATAATGAACGATGTGTTGATCATTTCCTTGAGTAAAGGATGATTGTTATTATGAATGATTGTTGAATGCCATTGTGTGTGATACAGGTGTGATCTTGTATGTATGGTTTAAAATTATATTGGTGAATTATTGTGAATGCCACACTAATGTATGAACAATGGTAATGATCAATGAGATAAAAATCCACTAAGAGATTATTATATGGTGATATTGATGAAATATTGATGAATGTTGTTGATGTTTGTGATGCCATTGTGAATGTTGTAAGTATTGACTTGCATGTATGATATACATAATATGTTGAAATGAAATGCCACACTTAAAACGTGAAACAATGGCTAAAACCAACAATGATAAAATCCACTAAAGATTGAATGGTGGTGTTGGTGTTGATGATGATGATTGATGAGTGGCATGATAGGATGCATAGTGTGAGAATGCATTGATTGACATTTGCATCCATGGCATATCATACGCTGTCTATGTGGAATGTTAGGGGTTCCACTAGGCGGGCCGAGTGGGAGGGCGACCCAGTGCAGGGTAAATCATTGTTGTTCCCTAGTGATTCTGGAAATCATGAAGCTGTCTATAGTTTGGTGACGAGGCACCCTATGTGGCGAGCCCAGTAGGCGGGCGGCTCTGTGATGAGCAAGTTACCTCAGTGTCCGACGGGACATGGCTCTCTCGATGTGTGTTCGGGAGGGGCCCTAGCACTTTTGGCAAGTGAGGCCATGTTATTAATCCGCAAGTCATGGGGTGACTAGTGCTACATATGGGCGATGTGGTTTGGTACTAGTAAAATTGGTGATTATGCATGCATTAAGAGATATGTGTACGCTTTTACTACTGTAGTAGGGGCATAGTAGCACACCTATGTTTGACCCACAATTTGGTGTTTATTCCCATAGTCGGATCCGTATTTGTTGATGTTTATTCCATTGTGCATATGCATTAACTATATGAGCATTTGTATATAGCATGGAGATATGCCAAAAGGTGATGATGATTGATGATGATTGAGATTGAGATATGATGATGATGAGATGGTTAAATGAATACCTAAAAGACAACATATAAAATATGAATACAACGAAAAGATATTGATTATGATGATGTTGTATGTGATGGCCCAATATGATGAAGGGCTTGTTTGTCTATGGTTGATGACAATGATGTTGGCCCATTGTGGTATTGAGAAATGATGTGTGTATGTGATTGCTTTGCTATGAGTTGATGGATGAATACATAATATGTATATTGTTGAAATGAATAGATTATGATGATTGTTGATGATTCTAGCAAAGCATACATGATGCTAATATACATATGCACATAATCTCAATTATATTTATATTCGTCATTAATGTATAATTCACTCTCCCATGTTGTCCATTTTTAGCAATGATACAGGAATATAATGGGATGAGATGGTGATTTTAAAGTAGAGCTTTTGGGAAGGTAAATAGTGGTAATGGAATGCCTTGGCCGGCAGTGATTGTAATTCATTGTATTGTGAATAAAATGTATATGATAGTGTGAATAATTATAAATATTGGTGGATGTATTATAAATGGCTAGATATGTGAATGGTATATTGATATTTGGGATTTGATGAATATAAACATTGGACATGTAGCTTATTTTGGGAATGTATAAGTGTTGATGATACATGATATTGGCATAGAATTGAAAGTGGTCATTTATGGAATATGGATATCGGAGATGTATGTTGTATGACCATAATGATGCATGTGTATATATATTTAGGGCAATGCATGTTTATGATTTATGTGTAAGATTGGTTGTGGCCTAATAGGCTTGTGTTGTATATTTGCATGCTTTGCCGAGCCTTTTCTCATATCTTCATATATGGGACTAGGCGTATGCCCTGTATACATATTCTTCTTCTGTTGTAAACTCTGTTATTTTTGTATACAATCATGAGCGATTTATTTTACGATCCAGTTATAAAATATTAAATCTCACCATTCGATTTTCTGTGGTTCAAGTTTTGATGTAATTATTGAGGTGTTTTGAAACTATTTTAAACGCGAAAAATTTACTCGCATTGTTATTAACTATTTATCTTGATTACATCAGGATTCGAGTTCAGAAAATCAGGGTGTTACAATATATATATACATAGCTATCCCTATCCATTCATAATTCACACATTTAAAATATAATACTCCCCATACCTAGAATTTGAGATTCTGAATATCAAACCATGCTTTCTAGTCACATTTCTAAATCAAACTACACCAAAGTAATTATCAAAATTCGCCAGTTAGTTAACCGATCACCAAACCCTTAGTATTTAATTAACTTCTAACTTCCTCTAGAACTTGAAACATGGCAAATATTAGCAATATGGTGAAACAATAAAGATTCGGAGGTTTTTGACTTACCAAATGTCGCAACCAGGTTTCAAAACTTAATTCTGCCAAGCCTAGACGTAACCCACAACTCTGATATGGCTCTAAATCGATCTTTGGTCATGAAAACGAAGGAGTTAACGCTTAAATTTGTGGAATATAATCAAATTAAACCATGGGTTTTCTAGTTACCTTTCTAACAAATAAATTAATTGAGCCCTAACCTTCCCAACGCTTCCCACACTTGTGATTGGAACTCACTAAAAGCATGAAATTTGAAGGAATCAAACTTACATTTAAGGAATGGGGCCAAAATTGAAATTGGGTTCTTATAACTTATCTTTGGAAATTGAAATGGAGAATCCACACCTTTGCCAATGTTGCCACATGAAGAGAGGGGGTAGATAAAGCTTAATCATTGCCTTAATTCGAGGGAACTTAAAGAAATAGTGAAGAAGGTTGCGTGGTGGAGCTTGCGGGTGATAAAAGGAGAGAAGGCAATGGTCTTTTGTTTTATTTCTAACATGCACGAGAGTAAGAGGTAGTGAGGAATAGTGAAGTTGAAATTAGGAATTAAGAAATTAAGGGCAATTTTATCCTTTTGTGCTCGGTAACTTCAGGTTACCTGAAACTTACCTAGATAAATTCCAGAAATTAATGTACCCGCCTTTAATTAATTTAATAATCTTAATTAATTACTTGATTAATCAAATTAACCATTAATTAAAGACCTGGATGTTACAATTATTAGTAAGCAATTTTCTTTGAATATACAATTTTTTAAGAAAATGTTAACCTTCTATTTTAATTCCATGTTCTTTATAGATTGATAGGTTTCTCACTATTTTTTATTTTGATGAGAATGTTATTTAGGTTATTTGTGGGATGATTTGAATCACAACATAATTCGTATTTATTGAATATACCCACAAGTATTATATCAGATTGATTAAATATGCTAAGTTATTTATGAGATAAAGGTCATTTTCGTAAGGGTGAGGATTGGGAGGATGCACCTCAATAACATCTTAAGGAAGGTCTGTAGAAGAGGGCAGGAATGTCAAACCCTTATTTGTCTTTCATGAATCGAGGAGGCGGCATGGGCTGACCTTATAGTTAATATGGTAAGCCTAAGCATAAGGCGGTCTGAGAACACAGTGTAAGTAGCACTAGGGATGAAGCGTTGCATACCACAAGTAAGTAACAAATAATTCATTGTAGAAATTGTAATTTTTTAATCTAGTGTGCATTTAATAATTAAAAGTTATTTAATTATTTTTAAGGGGGATATATGGGTACCCTATTAAGCCTACTAAGTTATTTTTAATAAATCATAGGAAACCCATAGGTAGGGGAACTACATCGATGAACGCTTGCCTTAGATAATGGTAAGTCATAGTCAACATTAATTCCATTAAATTTAATTAAATCTACAAATTATATGTATTCATAATGTTTTAATGAGCATGATGAGTACAACAAGCCTTTGGAAAAGCTTGAGGCTAGAGGCGAGCCACTTGACATTAGGATGGACCTCTAGATGGATGTTGTTGCAAGAAGCCATTATGGTTGTCTTTATGGCACCACTTCCTTTGCATTCATTAAGGGTCTACATCGATGACGCAACTAGAGATGACAAAAAAAAACTCATGCCCACGGATAATCTACGAGTTACCCATAACGGGTACCCGTATATTTACTAAACAAGTGAGTATCAATATTACAGTACCCGTTTTGTGGGTATCCGCTTAAGTATTAATATTTATTTTTTATTAAATATACTTAAATATTTAGGTTTTTATTATTTTATAATAAGATAAACAGATTTTAATATTTTTCAATGATAATACTTTTAATTTATGAAGTTGTAATGTATGATACAATATTAATTTATATTATATTATACTAAAATAATATTATGCTTAGTACATTATACCATATTTTATTCTTTATTGTTATATTTCAAAAACAATAAATATCGATAAATATCTAAGGGTAGTCGTTACCCGACCCACAAGTACTCATTATGCATCTTGAACCCGCGAATACAAGTAGCAGTAACATACTACTTGTACCCACCTGTCTCGTTGACATCCCTAGGCTCAACCTTCCTCTGCCTTTAACCCTTCATCGTTGCACACAGATCTAAAGGTGGAACAACTTTGAAATGAGTAATAGGATGTCAGAGGTTAGTTGGTACATTACAACTAAAAGCAGGCCTAGTTTTCCTAGATACAAGCCCATTAGGCTCAGCTTCAACGAGCACAATAGAGAAGATTGTCTAGGATAAACTATTAGTCTTATGATGTTAGACTAAAACACTGTCTGTCTCTGAGGAGGAGCACGAGTTTCACGTTGTCGTCATCTTAGTCGCCATCCTTGCAAGTCGAGGTTGAGTAGTCATTGACCCAGCAATGACCTCTCCAATAATAAGCAACGACCCTTCCAGCCCTCACCATAGACATTGATTTCTTTTTATTTTTTGTTTTAGTTGTTTTTTTTGTTAAAAGTTATATTTATTTCTTGTTATTTAGTGTATTTTCTTATTTCTTATGTGTTAATAATAATAATTAACAATAATAATTATTATTATTATAAAGGTCAAGTTTGGTGTGGGACTTAATGTCCCACATCAGGTTTAACATAGAGTCAAGCTCCCATTCCAATTTTGTGTGAAAATAATTAGCATAAGAGGCTTTGACTCACAACTAATAGGCTCTATCCCACGTTTAATTATATCATATTCTTGTTATGAAAGGTTTGGGGTTTCGACCTTAGTCCTCACCCCCACCCCCATTGAAATATTGTTCCTTGATGTATCAAAACTAAAGATAACTAGGTATTTTAAGCATGTTGTCAAATGTTTGAATTCTATCTTACTATAAGAAGACTTTAATTTTTACATCTTAAAAGAATTAATCTTCAATTTTCGACTTAGGTCCAAAAAATAAGTGTAGTTTTTTTTATATAGAAAAATAAAAAAAGAAAGAAATATGGTAAAGGATAACAAAAATAAAGAATTATATATAGCCTAAATAAAATCTAGTTGTTTTATCTTTAATGGTGAGATTAATATATTAGTTTTTTAAGAACAAATTAATTTACTAGTATGTATTATAAAATCCAGACAATCTTCATTGTGTCATATATAATGTATGGTTAATTGAATTATCAAAATCAATAAAAAACAGTTAACAGACGGTTAAGTATATTGAGATTTTAAAAAACAATATTTTATTATAATTTTACTTTTACGAGTTTTATTAAATATCATTAATAATCATAAATATATTTAATTACACGTAAAATATTAAGACATTATTAATAAGAAAATTTTCAATAAATGTAGTGGAAAAATTAAAAGACCGAAGGAGTATTTGTTTAATATGCACATGACAGATGTATGACTACATAAAGTTTAAAAGTTAGTTTAGTTTTTGTTTTCATTTATTATTTTTAAAATTTGTATATATAGAGAAAAATAAAAATAAGAAATAAAAAGGAAATAAACACAAACCGAACATCTTATAGACTCTCAGGTTAATATGGATAAGCTCAGCGTAATTAACCCAATCCTAGTATTAACAATAAACAATTAACATGTTTATGACTTTGAACTAAGGTTCTTGTAAAACGTAATTCTTTGGTTTTTAGCTAGGAGTGACTAGTGTTAAGAATACTTGGGATAAGCCAGGAGTGATTGGAGTCAAAAATACTTGTGCACTAGGCTGGTACAGATTGTAAAGGTGCTTTACAATAGTGAAATCCTTCGGGCCGAAGGGACTGGACTAGCTTCTATGTTGAAAGTGAACCAGGATAAATTTCCATTGTGTATTTTCCTTATCTATTTTCTCTGGTCTGTTAAAATCTATTTTTGCTTGAGTGTTCTGTCATGAATAATTTTAAAAAAGAGTTTAAGACATATTCAACCCCTCATTCTAAGTCTAACTCTGTACCATCAAAAATTATAACTTTTTTGGATTATTATAAGGACCAGATTAGTAAGATGAGGGCTATGATTGCCCGAGCTAGGAATGGTTGATTAATTTCCTTTGATTATAATGAAAGTTTGTAACAATAATGAATTTTGTGGTATTTCAGAATAAAGGATTCTTTCGTGTCCACAACTTTCCCATGTTAACTTCCATCTGGTACTTTACTTAGTACTTTTAAACAAGACGTTCTAAGGAATAGTCAAATGATACTAATCAAAATCCATGATCGCTTCGTGCACCATCTTATTTATTTCCAACCATATTGTTTTTTATTTTATTTTTATTTTTAACGTGTTTTGGTTTTATTCCAAAGGCATCACGGGGAAACACTTTTATAGAACTCGACTTCAGATAAGACTCATGACCGAGATGGACTACACGCCTGAGGACTTAAGGAACGAGGTCAGCTAGCCGAGGGAACAACTTGCTGAGATAAAGAAGCTCTTGGAAAAGAAAGTCATGGAAGGGGGATCTTCCGTAAGTAGTGAGGAACAACTCATTACCCCTTTCATCCTCCTAGTTTTACTCCCACACAAAACCAAGTTGTGAACCCCACTCTGATCCTTCTCACTTTCAATACTGGGAATCCTAACTAAGCCATTAACCCCCCACACTATGCCATACGGCATGTCGTATGGCTATATGCCCCAGTAAGCTTTCATTAGACTAGACGGTAACCCCACTCCAGATAGCCCAGTCAATCCTTGTAACCCAAGCTACAGCCTAGCCATAAGGCCCTGCACAAAATATTGGTCCAGTGTACCAAGTACATCCAACTGCACCTTTTTACCCGTACTACGGTTACCCTTATGGGTATATGATATTATACGCCGCCAACCCACAAGGTATTGCTCAGGCGACAAACCAGGTTACCCATCCTAGTGTTGTCATGACTCCTCAACCAAAAGGGAAGATGGAGATCCAAGAGAAGCGGTTGTGGATTATGGAAGGCGTGGAAGGCCTTGGCTCAACAAATCCTTCTAAACTCTGTCTAGTTCCGGATGTTATAATCTCGCCAAAGTTCAAAATGTCATACTTCGACAAGTACCGAGGGATGACCTGCCCTCGAAATCACCTGACAATATACTATCGAAAAATGGCTTCCCATGCCTGCAATGATAAGCTACTCGTGCATTGTTTCCAAGACAGCATGGCAGGGCCGCACTAACCTGGTATACCCACTTGGAATGTACTCGTATCCGTTGCTAGAAGGACCTGGCAGATGCCTTCCTTAAGCAGCATAAGTACAATTTGGATATGGTGCCGGATAGAATACAACTCCAGAACATGACGAAGAAGAACAACAAGTCGTTTAAGGAATATGCTCAATGCTGGCATGAGACAACTGCGCGGGTTGACCCTCTGCTCTCAGAAAAAGAAGTGGTAGCATTGTTTATTGACACATTTCAGTCTCCTTTCTATGATAGTATGATTGGTAGTGTATCATCCATTTTCTCTAACATTGTTATTATCAGAGAGAGAATAGAGAGTGCTCTGAGGACAAGGAAGATTTCTTGAGGCTCGTCTGGGACACCTACTATGAGAAGGCCTAGGCCAAGAAATGGAAGAAGAAGAGATAGGGAAACCAATGCCATCTCTTATGACCAAAGAAGGCCCCAACCAAGGCCATTCAACCTTGTTGTTTTCTAACCAATCAATCATTTCCCTTTCACATCATACCCTTTTATAGTTGCTTCCCCCAATAGCTATTCCCCTCATCCTTTTCTCAATCATCTTAATTCTGTCCACCTATAATTTGAGCACTTAGCCTTCAACCTATGCTATTCTGTCCCTCACAACAATGGGCTTATCCCTCCGCTTCTAGTCAAAACTAGAGGAGGCCCTACAATAACCGTGCCGTTGTCCAGTTTGATCTCATACCTATAACTTATACTGAACTTTTACCTTATCTTATCCGTAACTCCCTTGTAGTACCTTATCCTCTAAAGCCAATGGAACCCCTTTACCCTAAAGGACATGACCTGAATGCCCAGTGTGACTACCATGCTAGAGGTTTTTCTATGTACAACTAAATTAAGATGGCACCTGAGAACATGGAAAAGACTACGTTTATCACCTTGTAGGGGGACCTTCTGTTACAAAGTGATGTCCTTCAGCTTAAAAAATGTTGGGGCAACCTACCAAAGGGTGATGGTGACCCTCTTCTACGATATGATACATAAAAAGATAGAAGTCTGCGTGGACGATATCATCGCTAAGTCCAAAATCGAGGAAGGACATATCAATGATTTAAGAAAGTTTTTTGAGCGGCTAAAGAAGTTTAGGCACAGGTTGAACCCGGCAAAATGTACCTTTGGTGCAATATCGGGCAAACTATTAGGGTTCGGGGTAAATCTAAGAGGGATAGAAGTTGATCTTAACAAGGTCAAGGTGATTCTCAAAATGCCTTTTCCTCTTACAGAAAAGGAAGTTCGAGGATTGTTGGGAAGGTTAAACTATATTTCCCAGTTTATCTCACAACTGACGGTGACTTACGAGCCAATCTTTAAGTTGCTCTATAAGAACCAACCAGTGTAATTAGATGAAGAGTGTCAAACAGCCTTTGAAAGGATAAAGCAATACTTGTATAAGCCACCGGTGTTGGTGCCTTTGGCCCCTGGAAGGCCGCTTATATTGTATTTGATCGTGTTGGATAAGTCCATGGGTTATATGTTGGGACAACATGATGAATCTGAGCAAGAAGTTCACTGAGTATGAAATGAGATATTCTACCCTAGAACGAACCTGTTGCGCGTTAGCATGGGCAGCCTAGCGTCTGAGGCACTATATGCTATATCACACCACTTGGCTGGTGTCCAAAATAGACCCTGTTAAGTATATCTTTGAAAATCCTGCCCTAACCGGAAGGATCTCTTAGTGGCAGGTTCTATTAACTGAGTACGACATAACGTATGTCACTCAAAAAGCCATAAGAAGGAGTGCTCTAGCAGATTACTTGGCGTACTAACTGTTAGTGACTATAAACCTATGCAATTTAAGTTCTCAGATGAGGATATCTTGGCATTATTTATTAAAGAAAATACTCGAAAAGATATATGGATCCTGAGGTTTGATAGAGCTTCTAATGTATTAGGGCATGGAATTGGGGATGTCCTTATTTCACCAGATAAAAAGTTCATCCCTGTTTGCGCTAGGCTATGTTTTGACTGTACCAATAACATTGCTAAATATAAGGCTGCTCTTTGGGGATCCAGGTGACATTAGATACAAAAGTAAAGTCGTTATAAGTCTATGGGGATTCCACCTTGGTCATCCATCAACTAAAAGGTGAATAGAGGACCAGGGACAACAAGTTAATTCCTTATTACGCTCATATTAAATGGTTGACGCTTTGGCAATATCTCTTTTCACCATGTTCTCCGGGATGACAATTAAATGACCGACGCTTTGGCCATCCTTGCATCGAAGTTTAAATTAAGCAATGATTGTGATATGCCCCTCATTGAGATAGAAAAACATGGCAGGCTCATATATGGCCAAGTAATAGATGAGAAGTTAGATGAAAAACCGTGGTACCATGATATCAAAAGATATATCTAGAGCCAAGAATACCCTAAGGGTGCCATAGAGAATGACAAAAGAACCCTAAGACGACTCGCCATGGGTTTCTTCTTGAAAGGCGATGTGCTTTACAAGAGGAATCATGACTCTGTCCTCCTTTGTTGTGTTGACGCATTGAGGCAAACAAGATCATTGTGGATGTTCACAAAGGATCCTTTGGACCCACACCAATATGCATGCCATAGCAAAGAAGATCCTAAGGGTCGGGTACTATTGAATGACCAAGGAAGCAGACTGTTTTGCCTACATTTGGAAGTGTCACAAGTGCCAGATATATGCTAACATATTCACACACCCCCATAATCCCTGAACATCTTATCAGCACTGTGGCCCTTCTCAATGTGGGGCATGGATGTCATTGGGCCCATCTAGCTAAAGGCCTCGAATGACTATCATTTTATCTTAGTCGCCATTGTAGTGGGTGAAAGCAACTTCCTATGCTAGTGTAACAAGGAGTGTTGTGGTTAAATTTATCAAGCGAGAGTTGATATATACCGATATGGTTTACCAAGTCAGATCACTACTGACAGTGGCACGAATCTAAACAACAAGATAATGAAAGAATTATGTGAAAACTTTAAAATTCGCCACCATAATTCCCCCTTATCGGTCAAATATGAATGGGGCAGTCGAGGCGGCAAATAAAAACATAAAAAATATTGTGTAAAAAATGGTTGTAACTTACAAATATTGAAGTGAGATGCTCCCTTTGACTCTACACGGGTATCGCACCTCAGTCTGGACTTCTACAAGGGCAACCTTGTTCTCTTTAGTCTATGGCATGGAGGCATTCTTGCCTATTAAGATGGAAATCTCATCCCTTAGGGTGATTATGGAGGCAAAGTTAGAGGAAGACGAATGGGTTAAATCTCAACATGACCAACTAAACCTGATAAACAGGAAAAGACTAACCGTTCTCTGCCACGTGCAGTTGTATCAGAGGCGTATGAAAAGGGCCTTTGAAAAGAATATATGACCTCAATAATTTCAAGAAGGGGATCTGGTCCTCAAGAAAATTCTTCCAATTCGAAGGGACCATCGGGGCAAGTGGACACCTAATTATGAAGAGCCATATGTCATAAAGAAAGCCTTTTTCGGAGGAGCCTTGATACTCACCAACATGGACGACGAGGACCTTTCGATGCCTATAAATGCAAACATGGTCAAGAAGTACTTCGCCTAAAAAACACCAAAAAAAGAAAAGTAAAAAATGCTTCTTGCTAGGCTGAAAACCTGAAAAGGTGGCTTAAGCAAAAATTAGGGTCAAAATTCTGTCAATATCACTGAAACCTCTCATGAAAATAGTAAGAGTCTGGGGCAAGTGGATCACGATCAAACCACTTTCTCATAAGCAAAGTCGAAGGGTAAACTTGAAGTCATAATGTGGGATTGAGATGTGCGTTTTTCTCGGGGATTCATTGGAGGGTCTACGAACCTTTCCTACTTTGCCTCTACTGACCTTTTCTATTTGACTCCACTTTTTTTTTCTCTTTTGCTTTCCCTGCTTCCCTTCCTCTATACCTGCTTGATATGGATGAATAAAATATTACCCTTTTCAATACATGTTTACATTGTGAGTTTCATTGATGTGATAAAATATATGTTGTTCCTTGACAAATAAAATAAGGCAATAATAACCATTTTAAGTCATGAGGGCAAGATGCTCCTATTATTGGTCTCAACTCAAGCAGGTGACACGAGGACTTATCTAGACACACGCTCTGAAGCTAAGGTTACCTCATTCGTTATGTTTCATTCACGAGTCATATTGAGTCTGTAAGGATTACGGTTCCAAATGGTTCTCCTCGAATTTCAATTTAGTTTTATATTTTTACACCACTTACCCTTTTCTATAGGTTGTTGCGACAGATAGTCATATCGAGTCCCGATGCCTCGTGGCAAAGTTGGCACCATTTTGATTTCTATGTCGCCGAAAATGGCACTTTTTAAATTCCTTGTTGCCAAAGATAATCTTTAAGTTTCTTGTTGCTAAAGTTGGCACCTTTTAATTTCCTCATTGTCAAAGTTAGCACATTTTAAATTCCTTATTACCTAAGTTGGCACCCTTTTAAGTCTCTTGCTGCCAAAGATGGCATTCTTTATTTATTTATTTATTTTCTTGTCGCCAAAGCTGGCACCTTTTGAATTTTCCTGTTGTCGAAGTTGGCACCTCTTTAAGCTTTTTATTGCCAAAGATGGCATCTTTTAAATTTCTTATTGTCAAAGTTGGCACCTTTTAAATCCCTTGTTTTCAGAGCTGGCATGTCTTTAAATTTCTTATTGCCAAAGTTGGGACCTTTTAAATTCCTTGTTGCCTATAAGTTGGCACCTCTTTAAATTTCTTGTCGCCAAAGCTGACACATTTTAAATTTCCTTATCGTCGAAGTTAGCTTTATTTTAAATTTCCTTGTCGTCAAAGTTGGTGTCGTTTCTTTGTTGCCCAGGTTGGCATCCTTTTGAGTCTTTTATCAGCAGATTTCATAAGCCCGACCCGGGACCGGTGTTCACATCTTTACTTCTTTTTCTTCGATGACAATATGAATAAGTCATTCATATTTCCATGAAAAAGAAGTAAAAAGGGTAGCTGTGAACACCTTTTTTTGTGTTTTTGTTATTTATAATAATAATATATTGTTATTATTATTATTATTATTATTATTATTATTATTATTATTATTACTACTACTACTACTACTACTACTACTACTACTAACAAATATAAAAGAGACAACCTCAATAAGAAAAAAGGAAGATTTTTTTGCAACAATTACAAAAAACATAAATAGAGAAAGAGACCCTTGTTTATCTTCTCCCTCTTAACCACAACTGCACTCACCACCATTCAGATTGCCGCCTTGCCGTCCTCTTCATTTTGGTTTCCTCCCTCTCCCTTTCTTTCTCTTTCTCCCTCTTCTTTCTCTCTCTTTCATTCCTTTTCTTTCTCTATCGCCACTTCTCTTTATTTCTTTGTTCCTTGGCTTAAATCTAGGTTAATGAAATGTTAGGATTATGGGCCTTGCAATAAGGCCTTTTTGCTTCTTTTTTATTTGACAGGGATAGAAGTAATAAGCTTATATTTATTTACATGTGAATTTTGTCAATGAGTGTGCACTAGCTTAATGGTGAGCTCGTGCCTTCAGGCACCAACAAGGGGGTGTTCAAAACCTAGCTCCTTTTTTTCTTTTATGTGTTTTTTTAAAAATAAAACTGGAACTTATATGTTGGTTATCAACAATCTGTTTGCTTCCTTAATTGTTTGATCGTGGTAACCTAGTGGTGATTCCATGTTTTAGATACCAGCATGGGACGAGTTCAAAACCTAGGTCCCCCACTTTTACGTTGTTTTTTTTATGTTAAAGCTGTTTTAGTTTCCCTTTTTGTGTGATTAATAAGTTTTTATTTTTATTGTTATTTTTCATTACATTACTTTTTTTTCTTGTAGGTGTTGATTTCTATTCTTTGTTGACTATATTAAAAACAAAAAATATATCTCCAATTTAATCATGAAATTTGGATCTCCTTCCTTAGAAATAAAATCATGCAATGATCTTATAGTAGTGTCATGCAAACACTTTTTCTACACTGATATTATAAAATCGAAAAGAGTTGTTACATGTGCAGAATACTCCATCTTGTATTCTCCTATCACATAAAATACCTTTTTATTATAATTCCCAAAATGCAATAAAGTCTCTTTTCTAAAAAAAGAGAAACTATTTTTCTTAAACAAAAATCAAGGTTTCAACCTTATTTTATTCCAAAACCTAAAAAATCAATTTTCAAATTTCATTTTCTGTGAAATCCTGAAGTAGATTCAATATTTTCTACACTTTTCGCTAAGCAAATGTTTTATATCCTAGTTACTTAGTACAAGGTTCATAAATTTTAAGGATACTTTATCACACTTAGTTAAATTATTTATCACTATTTTAGTCTTTTACTATTATTATTATTATTATTATTATTATTATTATTATCTTTTGGAATGTCACTTTGTCAAACAGCAAGTGACTTACACCCAAATACCATGCAAAAGGAAACAGGTGCATTGAGAATTTCATGGGTAAGAGTCATGCCCAACAGCACCCATATGTGTAAGAGAGAGAGTGTCAGATGAGGCAAGTGGGGAAACTAGCGTACGAACGCTAATGTGGTATGGTGACACATGATGAGGACATAAGCACATCAGGTGTAAAAAAAAAGCATGAGTTGGGTACATAGAGCATATTATCACCAATATTCAAGGCAGAAGCCAACGAAGTACCACAATCAATGTAATATAAAATAGAATGAACAAGCACATGCCCAATTCACTCATGTATGGGACCAGGATGCATGGGCGTGATTACACTAATATCAGCATTAAGCTTATAAGCTTTTATGCATTACCTTTATCAATTACATGGTATAAATCATTTCATTACAACAAATACACATGATGTGAGGTTATATGATTTATTTGTTTGCATTAATTTCATGTATAACTCAACTCTTACCTTGAATTCAATTTCAACCTTTTCTTGTTAAACTATGCATGATTTTACTAACATAATTTCTTAGATAATGTTATTATGTGCGCCAACGGAGAAGGAGAATTAAGGCACCACATAATAAAGAAGACAGTACAATACCACATAATTTTGGCCCCGATATTCACAGCAAAGAAAGCCTTTAATTGAAACATCAAACTTGGTTCTGGAGCTAACACAACTAGGCTGAATAAAGAGATTCTAAGGGAAGCTAAAAAAAATGTGACAACATAACACTTCTCTAAAAGAATGAACTCATTTAATGACACACCAGCCCTCTCACTTCTTCTGTATTCATCTAACATAAGAGTAGGTGAATTAATATAAAGATATTTTCACTACTCAGTATATAAATTCATCAAAACATAGGTGTGCATGGTAGGCAATATGGGAGGCCACATTGGTATCCATCTCAAATTTTCAACCTATCTATTTAATAAATGAAATCTTATATCAGTGAATAGTGACCCTAGGCATTATTTAAGTCTCGTTTAACTAAAAGATTATGGTAAATAACCCATCTTTGTATGTTCAATAATACTAAAGAAAAGATAGTAAGATATTTCATCCTATAAATTTTTTATGTTTATTTGTTATTTAATTCTCTCATATCCAAAAACATATTTGTTTAACCCACAACATGTTGAACTCATCCAAAGAACAAAAACTTATGGTGTGTCTAAATTAACATGCACTGTGAATCACTCTGCATCAATAAAGAATAAGCATTCTAGAAGATAAAGCTTCCAGGAATTACTAATTAGTATGCAAATGACTTCTAGGTATGTGAGGATCATATTGAAAAGGATAAATACTAGATATGTGGATATGTTGCAAAAAAATAAAATGTTGTTGCAATGCAATCCTACTATCGAAGGAAAACTAAAATAAGGAAAGTAGCAAAGGGTTATATCCTTTCTATCTCTCGAATCCAGGTTTGTGCTCCATCAGGGTTATATCCTCCCTTGAAATAAGGTGGATTGCGCTTTTCAAATAAGTCCAGCCTTCTCAAGGCATAGTTACCTTGACCTTCACGTGCTCCCATTGCATTGATTAAGCATTCTACAACTCCAGCATGATCGTTTCCGGCCATTAGTTTCCTGTTTCATAGTAACTAAGATTTGTCACATCCATCACAATTAATACTAAGTCAGATATTCTATTTTCTATTACCTACACAGAGTTTACAGATAAAGCAAGATAGACCTTTTCCCCAAGCCTATTAGATTAACTGCTCTGATACCACTTTGTAACACCCTCTGTTACACCTTAATAAATATTAGAAATATTCGTAATTTTTTTTTACTAAAGATATTATTGTTAAAAAGAAACTATCAGAATAAATTACATATATCATTTCTGAAATACCTCATAAATATTATTAAAACTTTGTAAAGTAATTTTACATTCATCCGAAGAAAATAAATATTAAATATTATAAGAAAGAGAGGAAACTCCATGGCCCAGAAGCAGTTACTTAATAACATTATTTATTCATTGGACCACGGTATTCATACTGAGCTTCCTTTCTAGAACGTGCTATATTTACTGCTGAGATTCTTCGATCCTTCCCTTTGAACCATCAATTTTAAACATATGAAACAAAAACATGGAGAAAGGAGTGAGAAACAATATATAATATTCCCACATGGGGCATAAGCAATAAAGGGTTTTTACAAACTAATATATAATAATATCAATCACAATCACAATCACACACACAATCAATTATGAATGCATGAATGTTATGCAATATCTTCATCATAACTTACCTATATATATGTGGGCCCTTAAATTTTAATTTGCACTAGGCCAACCAGGAGTTTACACTGTTTCATAAGTCCGAATAATAATAATATGAACAGCTCAACTGGCATGGAAACACTTAGAGACTAGTCAGATTGAGAAAGTTTTTATTGTGAAAGTACCCGACACTAGGGAGCTACCCCAGGTCCCCTGAAGCATCCTTTCACACCCTCTCATCCCAAGGCTCGTAATTAAGCCTCCTCTAATGTATCCTCGGTTTCTATAATCTGTCCTCAGACAATATCATTTTGTTTCACTTTAATGATTTATGATGCATGAACTACTCACGTATTTAATTGGTTAAGGCTTTTAGAAACTCAATTATTAAATACCTTAAAGGTTTACAATATCATTTCAATAAACTGTACATTTTCTCAATTCTCTAAATTTCTGTCCCACAGAAATAAATTTAGTACAGTTTTCGAATCTCACCGAAATTGAGTTTCTAAGCCTTAAATATCTCAAAACTTTCATATAAAACTTTACATAATCTTTCTCAAATTGAATCTTAACAAGATCAAATTTAGAAATTTCAATTATTTTCAAATATCTTTAGTTATTAAGGTAGAAAAATAAATAATTTTCTTTTGAAAATTTTATTTAATTAAAAGAGAATAATAATTAAATCATTAACCAAAAATACTTAAAATTATAAAATTTTTATTTTAATTCAAAATTTAATTATCTCAACCTTTTTATAAATTAATTTTCATAAAATGTCTTCTTTTTAAAATAAATACTAATTTTTTTATTCTAAATATTGAAAGTAAAGTTAGTAAAAATAATTTCTAAGAAGAAAAGATTTAAAGTAATAAAAATTTAAAGATTAAGGTAAGAAAATTCTTACTGAGTTTTAGCTTTCTGTCATGCTCGTTATATGCTCAAACTCCACATCACAAAATCATCAATCAAAATCAAACATTATCAATCATAACTAAATATCATCAATCATATCAAATATTATTAATCAAAATTAAATATCAATCAAAATCAAATATTATCAATTATAAACAATTCAAATAAATTAAATATCACTCATAAATGTAATTCAAATCTTAATGGTTATTTAGATTAATAAGATTGATTTTGAGTCTTTACTGTTTATTCCTCGCATGGGTTTATGTAGGTCCATATAGTCCAATCCTCACATAGGTATAGTTCAGTCCATACAGGTCATAATAATCCAAGTCCTTGCATAGGTTCAGTCCAGTACACATAGGTTATCCAAGTATTTACATAGGTATTTTAGAGTTAGTTACATCAGATATTTAATTTAAATTTTATTATAAATTTTAAGTTAAAAAGTTAATATTTTAAAATAATAATATTATTAAATTTAAAAGGAGTAGGGGACTCCTCCCATTATTCTTATGTCTTTTCATATTATATTCTTATCTCACCCCTCTTACCTCTAGTATACTGATTCGTTATTGAAAATCCGTACGCGCCTCGTCTCTGAGTTCTAAAACATACCAATTTTATTTTAATATAGTTAAAGATAAAAATTAAGATTACTACTTAAAGCAGAAATGGTAAATTTTGAATAGTGAATAGTAAATTATGAATAGTAACAGTAAATAGTAAATCATAAATAGTAATGGTAAATAGTAAAACGTAAATAGTAAAGATAAATAGCATACAGTAAATAGTAATTTACTATTTGAATAGTAATTTACTATTGAAATAGTAATTTACAAAATAGTATTTTACTATTTAGTAACTTAAAATAATATTATTTTCAGTATCATAATAGATTTCTAAAAACGATATGAAAATAACCCTAAAAAATATAAAAGAGGGGTATTCTTACCTTAGGATTTTAGTAGAACCTTCTTCCAAAAAAAATTATTTCTCTCTCTTACTTCCACCACTATCTCACTAGCACTACTATATTGAGAAAACTTAATATGAAATTGTGAATTCTAAAAAAGAATTCCTTCGGTATTTATAGGAATGAAAATTACTATGCATTCCATTATTTTAATATAAAAATACTGTGTATTTTTTTGAAAATTCAATCCTAGTTACTGTGCACCTTTTGAAAATTTCATACATGCACAGTATTTTACATAGTAAATATCGGCTGAATTATTAAGCCAAATAGTAACCTTTCACTCGGTATATTTTAAATATTCAAAATCAATCCTTTTTGAAATTTAGCGAATTATATCAGTCCTTACTAATTTTATAATAAGTAATATAAAGTTTAAATTTTAAAAATCCAAAATTTTCTGTTAAAAAAATTTATTGAAACGTTCCTGATTTTTTTACGATTGGTAAAAATCAAGATTTTTCTCAAACCGATCATTTTTAGATAAGTCTACTTGAAATAGATTTTAGAAAATTTTCTTATAATTTAACTTCACTTTCTTATAAATATTTTTAATTTTAAGTCACTTCATATGAATTTAAAATTATTTAAAAAATATTATTTTATTAAAATAATTCAAAAATTCCAAAAAATCATAAATAATACGTAGATTAAAAAGTTCTAAAGAACCATAATTTAATTCCTTCAAAATTTTAATATAAAAATAAAAATAGGGGTGTTACAACTCTACTCCCCTTAGAAAAATTTCGTCCTCGAAATTTACATTATTCAGTAAAACAAATGGTGATGAGACTCTTTTATCTCAGTTTCTAGTTCGCATGTAGCATTTTCCCCTCTCGTTTCACTCCAAATGACCTTTACGAGTGGAATTGTCTTGTCCCTTAGCTGTTTTATTCTTCTGTCAGCTATTCTGACACGTGGTGCATCATATGTAAGATTATCTTTAACTTGTATGACATCAGGTTTAATAACATGTGTAGGATCAGATATATACTTTCGTAAGTTTGACACATGAAAAACATTATGGATATTAGAAAGAAAAGGTGGTAATGCTATTTGGTAGGCAAGAGGACTAACTTAATGAATTATTTGATATGGACCAATAAATCTAGGAGTTAGTTTTCGAGATTTCATTCCCTGATCGACCCCAGTAATAGGTGTGACTTTCAAGAATACATGATCGCCTTCTTGAAATTCAAGTTGCTTCTTTCTTTTTTCATAGTAACTTTTCTGCCTGCTCTGTGTTGCCTTCATCTTTTCCTGAACTATTTTGATTTTATCCATGGTTTGTTATACCAACTATGGTCCTAGCATCAAGTTTTCACCAGTCTCAAACCAACATAGCGGGGTCCTACATTTTCTTCCATATAATGCTTCAAAAGGTGTCATGCCAATGCTAGCATGAAAACTGTTGTTGTAGGTGAACTCCACATATGGTAAGAATTGATTCCAACTTCCTTTATGCTCTAACACATAAGCTCGTAACAAGTCTTCTAGAGATTGGATTGTTCTTTCTGATTTTCCATCTGTCTAAGGATAATATGCTGAACTTAGACGTAGTCTTGTTCCCAAAGCCTTGTGTAAGCTCTTCTAGAATTGTGATGTAAAATGAGGGTCTCGATCAGAAATGATACTTGAAGGAATTCCATGCAATCTTACAATCTCCTCGATGTATAATTTTGCCAGCTTCTCTATAGGGTAACGAATATTGATGGGAATAAAGTGGGCAGATTTGGTTAATCTATCAACTATTACCCATATTGAATCATGTCCTAATAGAGTTTTAGGTAAATAAGTCACAAAATCCATGGTAATGCTATCCCATTTCCATTCTGGTATTTCCATTGATTGTAGCATTCCAGGGGGTTTTTTATGTTCCGCTTTAACCTTCTGGAAAATTAGACATGCAGCCACATACTCTGCCACCGCTTTCTTCATTCCAGGCCACCAAAATAACTTCTTCAAATCTTGATACATTTTAGTAGCTCCGGGATGAATGCTCATATAACTTTTGTGGCCTTCTTCTAGAATTGCTTTCCTTAACTTCTCTTTGTCAGGGATACACACTCGATCCTTATACCTCAACAATTAGTCGTTTCCCACATTGAACTCGACTTCTTTTCCTTGTTTCAAGAGTTTTTTCTTCTCTTGTAGGAATTCATCCTCTCGTTGAGCCTCTAAAACTTGTCTTAGGAATTCACTTGTCACTTACAACGCTCCTAATCTGTAGCTGTTAGCATTAACCTTTAGTGCTAGGTTAAGATCTCTGAAGTTCTCTATCAATTCCAGCTCTTTAATCATCATTGTGGATGCATGTAGAGACTTTCGACTCAAAGCAGTAGCTACTAAGTTCGCTTTTCCAGGATGGTATTGTAATTCAAAGTCGTAATCCCTTAAGAACTCCATCCATCTCTGTTGCTTCATTTTTATCTCCTTTTGGTCGAATAAATACTTGAGACTCTTATGATCACTAAACACATCGAATGTTGCACCATATAGATAATGCCTCTAAATCTTTAAAGCAAAAACTACAGTGGCTAACTCTAAGTCATCGGTAGGGTAGTTAATCTCATGTTGCCTTAATTGGCGCGACGCATAGGCTACAACCTTCTTGTCTTGCATGAGTACACTTACTAGTCCTTGCTTAGACGTATCACATTAAACTTTAAAACTTCGATGTGGATCAGGGAGTACTAACATCGGTGCAGAAGTAAGTCGATCTTTCAGCTCTTGGAAACTATTCTCGCATTGTGTCATCCACACAAAAGGTTGTCCTTTTCGTGTTAGCTTGGTCAGTGGGTATCCTAACTTTGAAAATCCTTCAATGAATCTCCTATAGTATCCAGCTAAGCCCAAGAAACTTCTAATCTCAGTGATCGTGGTTGGTCTCTCCCATTTTAAAACTGCCTCCACCTTGAAAGGGTCTACAGCTATTCCTCCTTGACTAATTACATGTCCTAAAAAGTTCACTTCTTCCAACCAGAATTCACACTTCGACAGCTTTGTATACAGTTGTTTCTTTTTCAGGATTTCCAACACAATCTTCAAGTGTTCAACATGTTCTTCTCTGCTTTTAGAGTACACTAATATCATCAATGAACACCACTACAAATTTATCTAGATATGGATGAAAAATCCTATTCATGTCATCCATGAATATGGCTGGTGCATTAGTTACACCAAAAGGCATTACTAGATATTCGTAATGGTCATAGCGTGTTCTAAAAGCAGTTTTCGGTACATCTTCTTTCTTCACCCTTATTTGATAGTATCCAGACCTCAAATCAATTTTGGAGAACACCGTGGCACGACGCAGTTGATCCATCAAGTCGTTAATCCTTGGCGGAGGATATATGTTCTTGATTGTAACCTTGTTCAATTGCCGATAATCTACACACAACCTCATGCTACCATCCTTTTTCTTAACCAATAATACTAGTGCACCCCAGGGGGATACACTGGGTCGTATAAACTGCTTCTCTATCATCTCTTCAAGTTGTTTCTTCAACTCTGCTAATTCTAGAGGTGACATTCGGTATGTTGCAATTAAAATGGGTCCAACTCCAGGTACTAGACCAATGGCGAATTCTACATCTTTTTCTGGGGGTAAACCAGGGATATCTTCAGGAAAAATGTCAGGAAATTCACACATAACATGCAGATTTTTTATTTTTGATTCTTGCTCTCCTTTCATTGAAAGCAATAGCATGAATCCTTGAGCTCCTCCTTTTAAAGAGGCACTCACTTGGGTGGCGGTTAGAAATCTCGAATCCTCAGTATTCAAATTCACTGGTTCTTTGAACATTATGGTTTTATTATGACAATATATTAGAACATGATTGTCAGACAACCAATCTAGCCCAATAATAACTTCTAAGCCAGAAAGGGGTAAGCAAAAGAGATTAGCCTTAAAGTCCCTACCATCTATGAGAATAGGGCATTTCCAACAGGCTTTAGAAGTGATAATGGGATTGTTTCCAGGAGTATGTACAGATAAGTCAAATGGTAGTTCTATCACAGGATATTTTAATTTTTCTACACAGTCATTGGTAATAAAGGAATGTGATCCACCTAAGTCATACATAACAGTTAAAGGAATCTTATTAATGATACACTTACCTTCCACCATGGAATCAGAATGAGATGCTTCTTTTCCAGTGATTGTAAAAACCTTTCCTTTCGCCTTCGGCCTTCCGACTACACTGTGTACACCTCCTTGAGTATTTATGCTTGTACTTGCACCTTCAGGGTTTTTCCTCTTCATCTCTGGACAATCCTTGATGTGATGACCTGGTTTGTTACACTTAAAGCAAACATAAGTATTTTTAGGACAATCCTTTTTCAAATGGGGTCCTCCACAGATAAAATATTTAAAATTTGGTGCAAATATCGGGTAATAGCTTCCAGTTGAAGCTTAGGGTCTGTTAGGAATAGATGCTGCTCCAAACCGACGAAATGGAGCTTGGTAAGGCTTATTTCTCTTGAAGTCTCTTCTTTGGTGATGGTGAGGTCCTCCACTTCTCATTTCTCCTGCCTTGTGAATGGGCTCATGACTTTTGGTCATTCTATCCTTATGATCCTCTTCAAAGATCCTGTAACGATTTATCAATACAGAAAATTCACGGATTTCCTGTATTCGTATAGCTTCTTTAATTTCTGGCCGCAATCCATTTACAAACTTTGCGCACCGATCACCTTCGTTAGTAGCATCATTATAATGAGAATGAAAACAAGACAGCTTTTCAAACCTGGATGCGTACTCTCCAACAGTCATATTTCCTTGGGTTAGCGACAGGAATTCAAATTGTCTTTTCTCTTTAACATCAGCTGGAAAGTATTTCTCTAGAAACATATCCTTGAAATGATCCCAAGTGATCTCCATGTCGTTAACTTCGAATTGTCTACACATGCTATCCCACCAATGTTCGACATCCTCAGATAAGGCATAAGTAGCGAAGACTACCTTATCAGCTTCATTACATTGCAATGCTTGAAAGATCTTCTCTATCTCTCGAATCCAAGTTTGTGCTCCATCTGTTAGTGTATGCACTATGAGCTTTATGTTTTTTTCATTTGTATCATTTTTCTGCTTATCAATAAAATAAGTATTTCAGTTTAAAATTGTTTTAAAACGTATTTATCCTTGGAGTAATAGGTCATATGAAAGTTATTCCTAAAATGTCCCTAGTCAAGTATTTATATGGGGACATGTAAATACATTGAGACTAGTGTATGAGTATACTGATGACCTGATCTCACAGATCATAGATATAGATGATATCAAGTCTTCACACGGGTACACATTAAGAGTAATGATGTACTGGACAGACCCACCATGAGAACGTTGCATGGATCGTTACATGAATGTCATAAACGATTCTCAATGTGATAATGGTATATGTAGTCCTTCGACCTGAAGTCACTACGATTCCTACATGAGGAGTTTATTGTTTTAATACAATTAAACGTCTTCTGTAACAAGAGGACTATAAAGGTTATGATTAGGCAATGAACGAATTATGCAGAGGGATATGAGTGATGTAGATGGGATTTGTCTCTCCTATGTGACAGGAGTGATATCTATAGGCCACTTGATGGAGTAAGACTAAGAAAACGCATGGCCATGCTAGAAAGAATAAATATTAGATATTTATTCGGATCAAGTCTACTCCGGTATCAAGTAAAATAAATTGGGCCGTACAAGGATGACGTGACCATGCCTTGGGCCCAATTAGGATATCGTGACAAAAGGAACAAACATATTAAATAATTATCACTTATAGGTTATATTGATATTAAATAATATTCGGACATAATGATGCATTGCTAGATGTCGCTCTTATTTTATATTAATAATAAAATAATTTATTATTAATATGACTGGGTATTTTACCTATAGGGTCACACACATAGAGTAAACCCATCAGAAAATGTTTTGTTTTATTTTAGTTGGACTAAAATAAAGCTATTGGGCCTAACTCATTTAGAATGAGTAAGGAGCCCACTCTTTAGAGAGAACAAATTAGGTTAAACCTAAGCCTATAAATAGAGCATAAGATGCTCATAGGCGGTTCACTAAAGTGAGACACAAATTCACAAAAGTTGCAAGAGCTACACGCCGTCAAACTAGCAGTTGGCAAGTGTTGCGATTCTGGTGGGAGTGTTCTTGTGGACTCCTAAAGGACGAGGCTACGACTGCTTCGGTGTTCTTCAAGAGGTAATCCAAAACGAATTTTTTGTGTGTTTGTTTTGTGCTTTGAAACACGACACTTTACAAATCCTATGGAATCCCTGTATTTTCGCTGCTCATGTTCTAGGGATTCCCTAATACCATCAGGGTTATATCCTCCCTTGAAACGAGGTGGATTGTGCTTTTGAATAAGTCCAACCTTCTCAAGGCATCATTACCTTGACCTTCACGTGCTCCCATTGCATTGATTAAGCGTTCTACAACTCCAGCAAGATCGTTTTCGGCCATTAGTTTCCTGTTTTACAGTAAATGAGATTTGCCACATCCATCACAGTTACTACTAAGTCAGATATTCTATTTTCTATTACCTACACAGAGTTTACAGATAAAGCAAGATAGACTTTTTCCCCAGGCCTATTAGATTAACTACTCTGATACCACTTTGTAACACCCTCTGTTACACCTTAATAAATATTAGAAAAATTCTTAATTTTTTTTTACTAAAGATATGATTGTTAAAAAGAAACTATCAGAATAAATTACATACATCATTTCTGAAATACCTCATAAATATTATTAAAACTTTGTAAAGTAATTTTGCATTCATCTGAAAAAAATAAATATTAAACATTATAAGAAAGAGAGGAAACTCCATGACCCAGAAGCAGTTACTTAATAACATTATTTATTCATTGGACCACGGTATTCATACTGAGCTTCCTTTCTAGAACGTGCTATATTTACTGCTGAGATTCTTCGATCCTTCCCTTTGAACCATCAATTTTAAACATATGAAACAAAAACATGGAGAAAGGAGTGAGAAACAAAATATAATATTCCCACATGGGGCATAAGCAATAAAGGGTTTTCACAAACTAATATATAATAATATCAATCACAATCACAATCACACACACAATTAATTATGAATGCATGAATGTTATGCAATATCTTCATCATAACTTACCTATATATATGTGGGCCCTTAAATTTTAATTTGCACTGGGCCAACCAGGAGTTTACACTGTTCCATAAGTCCGGATAATAATAATATGAAAAGCTCAACTGGCATGGAAACACTTAGAGACTAGTCAGATTGAGAAAGTTTTTATGGTGAAAGTACCCGACACTAGGGAGCACCACTAAAAAAACACCTGTTAGCGACGGAAGGAATTGGTCGCTAATCCATGACATGACCGTCGCTAAACCCATTAGCGACGGCATCTCAGACGGGACAGAGGACGTCGCTAAAACCCTCGTTGAAAACACATCAGCAACCACATACATGCCGTCGCTGCCATATTGACGGCGTAAGGCCGTTGCTAAAATCGTCTCTGCCCCAATAACTCCAGCCGTCGCTAAGTGTTGCCATACAGTGACCTCAAATCTCCGTCGCTAATGTTAAACGGATAGCGACTGACGCGTCCGTCGCCAGCTGTGGCCCTCCAGCGACTAAGCTCCGCCGTCGCTATGGGTACTCATGTAGCGACCACGTGATCCGTCGCTGTGGGAAGCCATACAGCGACCACCATACTCCGTCCCTGGTTCTTACAATACAGCGACCACTGTAGTCCGTCGCTGTTTTTAACAATACAATGACCACCTTAGTCCGTCGCTGTTTTTAACAATACAGCGACCACCTTTGTCCGTCGCTATGTTTTACAATATAGCGACCATCTGTTGCCGTCGCTAATTGGAAATTTCTTTTTTAGAAAATTGGGTTAAATATTTATATAGGTTTTGTTAAATATTTTGTATTTTGTTTTGGTTGATAAAATTTTATAATTAAATTTAAATAATTTTTTTAAAATATTAAATTATTATTAAAAACAAAATAATAGATTAAATTTATTTATCAAATAGGTTGAATTATTAATGATAGATACAATAAGGCTTTTTGATTTGAATGTAATTACCAATAAATATTGACATAATAAATAAAGAATGACAAAATAAATACTGAATGAAATATAACATAAAAACTATAAATCAAATATACAATGTGTATAAATAATAAAAATACAATCATGGTGGTGGGGGATCCTGGGGTGGTGGTGGGGGCGCCTGGGAAGTGGGGGGAGGTAGCCTCGCCATCAACTGCATCAGTAGCTCCTGCTGCTGAGCAAGTTGCCGATGAGTCTCGGCGTGCTGCTCCTCGGCCCGCTGTCGGTCCGCCTCGGCTTTCTGTCGGTCCGCCTCGGCCCGCTCCAACAACAACTGCCTCTGACGTCGCTCCTCCTGTAGCTCATCGTTCAGGTTTTGAATTACCTAAACGACCTCAGTCGGAAGACCAGAGGAGGACGAAGAGGAAGGGGTCTTCCCCTTTTTCGCCAGCTGCGTGCCGATGCCACCCAATCCAAATACCCTCCCTTTCTTGTTCACACCGCCAACAGCCTCCATATAGATGGCGTTGTCGTCAGAACAAGATAGGGTGGGAGGAACCTCCCCTTCAGGAGTGGAAGCCACCAGGTCCGCCTCCTTCTCGGCCCTCCTGGCCTGATACGCCTCCTGTAAATTCAAAAACAATGATAGGATTAGTAAGCTGATTTGTAAATTATAAGCATGTGTCAGTTAAAAGTAAATACCGCTAGATCCGTAGTCTTCTGGTTTACCCATGCACCGGCTTTGTTCTTCTTGGTCATTTGCATGACCTCAAACAAAGAAGGCTCCCGGTGCTCCCTCAGCTCCTGTGGTGGACAAAAAACATTAAGATTATTATTTGTAAACATGTAAGACGAATCATAATAGAAATGTTTAACATAAATATACTTACAAATCTTTTCTTGTGCTCGAGGGTTGAAATGCTACCCCCAGTGTAAACCGAGGCTGCAGCATCGGCGGCTCTGTTGGCCCTGTTCCGAGCACTCGCCTGCTGGAACGGGACCCCGCCCCACTTATGGACCATCCCGTCCCAATGGTCCTCCGGGATCCAACGAGGGCGCTCACCCTTGTCCCTCACCTTCCAAAGGGTACTCTTGATGATTTTGGAGGTCTTTGTGGCAAAGACCTTCCTAATCTCATCAATCATACCCTCCGCCCACTGGTAATCACGCTGTAAAATGAAATGAGAAATCAAAATTAATAACAGGTCTATTTTACAAATCAAGTCATAACAAATGAGCTAGGAACTTACCGAGAAGGTGTCAAACCACCTATCTTGCACAACCTTCCCAGCATCTGTCCAAGATATATATGGACCATCCCACTGGGCCTTCAAAACCTTAGTAATCGCTTTGGTAGTGCGACTACTATCAACAAAGCTGTAATGACAACAATTATGTTAGGAGTAAAACAACACACAATCTAGGGAGACTCCCAAAATTTCGGCAGAGTCTCCCCTGTAAATGTAACATTTCCAAGTTTAAATAGTTACCCTGTTACAAACAGAAGAGTGCCCAGTACAATTCAATCTATACAAGTACTAATTAAAGTAACATCCAATAAACCAACAAGTCTTTTCACTAAAGTTTAATATAAAGTATCATACAAATAACATAAAAGTATTTGAGGTTTAGTCACTTACTCGTCTCCGGCCGGCACGGGCACCAACATGGGCAGAGGGGATGCCGGAGGTGGGGTGGCCTGATGGCCATGGTCCTCCAAGCCACCAACTCCAGGACTCTGCTCTGGGGTGGTCAGTCGGGGTGATGGGGTGGTCTGCTGTGGTGGTGATGGTGGAGTGGTCTGCTGTGGTGGTGGTGGTGGTGGTGATGGAGTGCTCTGCTGTAGTGGTGATGGAGTGGTCTCCTGTCCTGGGGTGGGAGTCCCCTGCCGGGATATCGGGGTCCTAGACCCACCACCCCTACTGAAGGGCAGTCGACGTCCCGTCATCTGTGGATAAAATCATGAAAAGAAAGGTTAGTCTCAGGATATATATAAACCTATGTAACATTTTGTTTAACGACTACATACTCTGTGTCTGTTTCAGTTTCAAATTCTCCCTCAGTTTTAGTGTCACTGTAGTTATCTGTTTGAACAAGTTCATCAGTATCCAAATCAGCCCTAGACCGTTTTGATCGAGAGACAAGGTCTTTGTCAATCTGTTCACCCCCCGTAGTGGCGAGTGTCTCATCCATTATGACTGGATCAATGTTGAACAACAAATTGGCATCGTTGAGCTCGTGTGGTGCGAGCTGATAAGCGTCATCGACCTCCTCGGAGACATTGTCAGTGATCTGACTTCGGGCCTTGGCCTTGATTACTGCATACCAGTCCCGATGTCCTCCCGGGAAGTCGGTGTAATAAACCTGCTCAGCTTGTTGGGCAAAAATGAAGGGATCAAACCCTTTATATCTACCATTCTTCTTGACCTCAACTAAGCCGTAGTTGTTGTCAACCTTTGTTCCAACACCGATTGTGTTGTCGAACCAATCACATTTGAATAGAACAATATCTCTTCTTAGTCGTCCAGAGAATGAAACTTCAACAATCTCCATCAGCACTCTATAAAAGTCTTCTTCTAACTGTCCGGCGGTGCCTTTTACATAAACCCCGTAGTTATGGGTGCGCATCCCTTCACTCCATTGAAGAATGTTAAACTTGTAGCCATTTACGTAGTAAATAGGCCATTTTTTAACAGTTTTCACCAGCCCCCAAGAAAGGGCTTGGAGTAAAGAATCTTCAATATGGTTGTTAGGGTCTTGTATCTATGTACAACATAAAAAGTAGGTCATCGTTAGATAACGGGAGTTAGAAGCAAATAGGCTTAAAAACACTTGGTATACGGGTCTTACGTGTTGCGCGAACCAACCAACGAACTTGGAAGACACCTCACTATGAATTTGGTCATCAGTTAAATCATTTTGCTCAAGTTTTAGCATATCTGTGTATAAGCTATTCAAAGGAAACAAATTTAGATACTATAAAAGCTACGTTAAGAATGTATAATATAACTTCTATGACTTACTCAATAAAGGGTTCCACTTCTGGGCAATTGAGAAGAATGTACAAGTGAGCCGCCTTTCGATCTTTCTCATCAATGTAACATTTTGTGAGCCTGCCCCCCGGGTGACCAGGATAGTTGAAAATTGATGTTTGTTCATCAAACCCTGTGCGGCTGGCTACCCCAAGATTGCGGGGAATTCTACTCATTCTAGTTTCTATCTCCGTTGGAAAATAGAAAGAAGCAAAGGTTGTCATTTCTTCGACTAAGTATGCCTCACAAATTGATGCTTCAACACAGGCTTTGTTCGACACTTTATCTTTTAAGGAGCGTAAGAATCTTCAACATCATTAACAAGATAGTGTTAAGTTAGAAAATACTATTATAAGAAGTGCTTGCAAGGAAATTAAAGAGTTCTGGCGTTCACCTTTCGAATGGATACATCCAACGATACTGCACCGGGCCACCAGCCAAGGCCTCGTACAGTAGATGGATAGGCAAATGCTCCATCGAGTCAAAAAAACTTGGTGGGAAAATCTGCTCCAACTTACAAATCAATACCGGGATAGTTTCTTCCATCTTCACAAGTTTCTCCACAGTCAACGAAGTAGCTGTCAACTCCTTAAAGAAGTGACTCAACTCCACCAACGGCTTCCAAATAGGCTTCGGTAAGGCGTGAAACGCGTACGGGAGTAGTTGTTGCATAAACACATGGCAATCATGACTTTTCATGCCAAACACCCTGCCCTCCTTCACGTCGACACATCTACTCAAGTTAGAAGCGAATTCGTCAGGCAGGGTCAACCCATTCATCCAAATACACACAGCAATCTGTTGTGGTCTAGTTAAAGCATACTTTGCATGGGGTTTAAACATTCTTCCACGTCCTGCATCCCTCAACTCCAACTCCTTCCTCGAACACCAAATCGGAAGGTCTAGACGACTCTTCTCGTTGTCCTTTGTTCTCCCTTTGATGTCCATAACAGTGTCAAAAATATTCATGAAAACATTACGTTCAGTGTGCATGACATCAATGTTGTGTCTTAACAACAAGTCTTTCCAATATGGCAAATCCCACAGGACACTCTGCTTCACCCAGTGGTGTTCCTTACCGTAACCCGCAAACTCCTTAACACTCTTGTCCCAGATGTAAGGATACTCTTCGACCCTCTGCCAAACGCGTGCACCAGATAACCTACGGGATGGAGGTTCATTAACCACCTTGTTCTTCTTAAAAGCGGTTTTGTATCGCCTAAACGGGTGATCCAACGGTAGAAACTTTCTATGACAGTCAAAGAAACTTGTCTTGCCACTAACAGGGAGTGATTCCCCCCCGGTATGTTCCATGCATACAGGGCAAGCAAGCTTCCCAGACGTGGACCATCCAGAAAGCATACCATACGCCGGGAAGTCGTTAATAGTCCACATCAAAACAGCACGCATCATAAAGTTGTTCTTCAAAGACACATCGTATGTCATTACCCCGACATCCCATAATTATGATAACTCTTCAACCAACGGTTGCAAAAACACGTCTATGTTCGCCTTTGGATTTTTGGGTCCTGGAACCAGTATAGATAGAAACATGACCTCCCTCTTCATACACATATCAGGAGGCAGATTGTATGGGGTCAGGATGACTGGCCAACAAGAGTAAGCTCTTCCGTATTGACCGAACGGGTTAAACCCATCAGTACATAAGCCAAGTCTTACATTGCGCGACTCGCCTGAAAAGTCCGGATATAGCTCATCCAAACACTTCCATGCTTTCCCGTCGGAAGGATGGCAAAGAAACCCCTCTTGTGTTCGGTTCAGAGCATGCCAACGCATGTGTTTTGCTGTGGACAATGAGGTATACAGGCGTTGAAGACGCGGTGTTATAGGGAAGTACCATATTTTCTTCCTGGCCGTCCGGGTTACCTTCCCTCTTCTTTTAACGGTCTTGTAGCGTTCCTCATTACAATGCAGGCATTTTGTGACACTCTTGTCTGCAAACTCATTTCTGAACAGCATACATCCACCAACACAACACTCTATCTTCACATAACCCAACCCCAAGTTTGCCACTTATTTCTTAGCACGGTACAGGTTTGCTGCCATTCTGTGATTACTAGGCATGGTGGAACCCATCAGACTGACCATCCTATCAAAACAACCTCCAAAAAGATTATAATCTGCCTTTAGGCTTAAAGCAGCTAGGGAGGCGGATAACTCAGTGTGACTGTTGCACCCGTCCCACAATGGAGTCTGAGCCGCCGCCAACAAATCATAAAATCTCTTCACCTCCGGATTAGGATCCTCTTCTACATTGTCAGAGTCTCCATCACCTGCTTGGTCATTATGTTCCAGCATACGCCCGGTGGAGGGTCCAACATGATCCATCACCATTTGTTCTATGTTGTTGTACGTATCCCTGTTTCCTCCAACCTCGTAGTAAGACTGTTGCACGGTTACGTCTGATGGTCTACGCGGTAACTGCTCACCATGGTTGTACCAGCAGTGGTATGTTTCCATGAACCCTTTCTCAGTTAGGTGGCACATGACATCATCCGCGTATTCAAAACTCATGCATTTGCACCTTGAGCACGGACAACGGATCTTCTGAGTCACTTCAAATCCAGGCGTGTTTGCCGTAGCGAACGGAATGAACTCCAATAGCCCCATCATAAACTCCTCAGTCACTCGCCGATTGCGATCTAGTCGGTTGTACATCCATCGCCGATTTGCCGGTACCTCCATTTATAATATCTAACAAGCACGATTTCTGTTACCTTACACGTTTAAATATTTATTTAACTATCGGTTGTGAATCACTCTATCTCTTTGATGTTGCAAATTGGTGGGGCCCTATCCCATTCGGGATGAATATGCAACCATCCGTAACCCATCCCATAATTGTATGTGGTCTATCTTGAGTTGAATGAATGTTCATTTGAAATTTCGGTAGCATTTCGCATTGGTCCCCGAGTACACAGAGATACGTACGGTATGAAACACCACACGCAGACATGCACCCTGGGGACAGTACGAAACACCATAACCGAAATTTTAAATGAACATTCAACGTCTCAAATCATGACCAAATACAACATTGATGGGTTACGCCCGACTGGTTACAAATTCATACCAAACTGTCCAACCGGGACAATTCAAGATCCAACACAACACGGTACACCAACCGGTTGTTTTGAAACTTGAACGGGAATCTAATGGGTACACACACGACTAAACCCTACATTTTTAAATCATGAGTTTTATTTTTTAAGTTCCCTAAAACAGGGAGCCTGTCAAAATTTTGGCAGAGTCTCCCCTGTAAACTAGACATTTCCCACATTTACAAACCACCTGTTACATACAGAAAACTTCCCAGTATAGATAAATAAATATACCATACGCATTGTATATGATATTCAGAGTTATGAACACCAAATCATGTTATCAGTACATAAAACCAATGCCTAATGAGCTCTGCTCTCCACTAACAAACAACATTACACATGCATAAAGAATCATGTTATCAGCACACAAAACCAATGCCTAATGAGCTCTGCTCTCCACTAGCAAACAATATTACACATGCATCTTCAAATCATGTTATCAGCACACAAAACCAATGCCTAATGAGCTCTGCTCTCCACTAACAAACAATAATCCACATGCATACACATAATGACAAAGTCAGTGTTACGGGATTACCTCGAGGAAAAAAGTGAGGGAAGAATATAAAGCTGTCGATAAACGATCACAGACCACACGTAACGTGTGCTAGTCTGCATGACAAACCAATAACTGGTTAGACGGTTACAAGTAGCAAGGAAACTAAACAAAGAGAGACACGTAAAGCAAATTATAGATTAAGTACATTACAAGGAAACTAAACAAACAGAGACAGTCGAAGCAAATTGTAATAACTCAATATTATATAAGGTCTATCCCACTCAATTGGAAAATTAATTACTAATAACTCAATATTATATAAGGTCTATCCCAATCAATTCACCGGGTGTTATTTGCATATTAGAAGAAAAAAAAGGTCAAAAAGGTGAAGGTTTGAGCTATATTAAGAAGTGAGCAGAAGCAAACAGGGAAGTTTCCAAGGTTTTTAGACAGTACAAGGAAAGAATACAATGGTTTTGGAGTAGGAAAAGCCAAGGAAAACGAACATAAATTCTTCTTTTGGAGGGTACCTAAAATTCTGGTTCAATTATACAGAGCTTATTCTTCAATTTGATTCCTGGATTATTTTTGTTGGGGGTAGACGCCAAAGCTAAAGTTAGTCAGAACTTTTGGAGGAGCATAATTTTTACGATTGTTAATCCTAAGTTCTTGTACAATCACTTGTATTTAAGGCATCGTTTGGTTCAGTGTTGTTAGAATCGCGTCTCGGACCGTAGACTCGTATGAGTCTACGTCTCGATGGAGGCCTTCCGTGTTGCGACGCTTGCAGAGTCGTCCCCTGGTGGAGACGTCGTAGAGACGCGAACTCGCTCGTGGAGACGTCGAGACGTGGCCGTCCCCGTCTCAAGCATCAGGTTTGAAAAATGACCCATTAATTTCCCTTTTCTCCTTCGATCCCGTCCACCATTCTTCTATTTCCCCTTCATCTCCAACTCGCCCACTGCATCGACCTTTCCCCCTCCGTCGCATCTCCCTCTGGCTCCGTCGTGCACTGTTTCTGCGTCGCCCTCTCTGTTTCTTCGAGACCCTCTGTTTCTGCTTCTCCTTTCTCCCTCAAGCAGCTCTCAGCAGTAATCGTGGTGGCCGTCATGCGTGTTCCTCTCTCTCAAGCAGCCTTAAGCAGCTCTTTCTCCCTCTCTCTGTTTCGGTTCTGTGGCTTCTTCCCCCTCCCTGTTTTGTTTTTATCTTAGGTTTAGGTTTGGGCCTGTGTTTTCCCCTCAGGCCCATTTTTTACTTTAGGTTTAGAGTTTGTATTTTTGTTAGATTATTAAGGAAGAAGACTTTAGGGCCTGGACTTTTTTTATTTGGCTACAAGTTATTAGTATTATTATTATTATTATTATTATTATTATTATTATTATTATTATTATTATTATTATTATTATTGAAGTTTCTTTAATTTTAATATTACACATCATGTTTTATGTAGGTGTTTAGTTTGATATATTTATGTTTATATATTATTAATATATCTTGTAGACTCTTCCGTCTCGTCTTACGTCTCACGGGTCTACGTTTTGTAGAACCCCGTCGTCTCAACGTAGACTCTACGTCTTAACAACCTTGGTTTGGTTGAAGGGAATCACCGGAATGGAACTTTTTCTCAGCTGATATTAGGGGAATTTCACCGTGGCTATGTTGTTTGGTTTGAGGTTATTATATTAAGTGAAAGGAATAAATTTTTCCAGATCCCATAAAAATTTTCCCACTCAGAACCATGGTATTTGAGTGGAAATTAATTTGTTTCCCTAGCTACCCTTCTGCAGAAAAAACAAAAGATTAGAGTTGTTGCCATTCATGTTCCGCAAAGAAGCAATGGAGTTCAAGCACTTGTCATTTTTCTTTCAGTGGATAGTTGGAAAGCCTAAACATGTGGATAATTCATAATTCTTTTATTAGACCCATTAGAAAGATAATTGCATATCAAATGCATATATATATACACCATATTTGGATGTTACCAAGCTAACAGGTAATTGAATATCAAATGCATGAGTTAACACTACCAAATTCTAACACCACCAGATTCCAAGTTAAGCAAATACTAATAGGTTCCAAATTCTAACACTACTACATCAAATGCTTTGATTATAACAAATGTAACATTCACAATTTGAGCCATATGGAATTTCAGATATTGATATGAAAAGAGTAGGCATGTGCATTAGGGCTAGAGAGTGTGTGGGGATTCTGGTACAGGGTTTATGAGACCTTGGGCTCTTTGACCATCTTGACTGGTCTTTGTTATATGGTTCCCCTAAGGTTCGTATTAGAGGTGGGAAAAAATAAAAAGCTAAATGTTTTACTTCTAAAGGCATGCATAAAATCTCTCCTACTGATTTTGCTTGGTTTTTGCCTACACATTGCTCTAAATCTTCAACAGCTCTACTGGATTCTTAAATTACTTCTCATATTATCTTCTATTACCTTACTTTCAGGGGTTTCATTGTCGGAGGGGAAAAGCATACCTATTCCATAATGCTGAGTACATTTCAACTTTTATTGGATATTCCATTGGTGATCAACATGAAATATGTGTACTATGATGTTGCTGTTAAAATGCCACCCAGGATAGTATCAGATGGCATGTGGGGTAAAGAAGCTCATGGCGCAATACCTACAATGCCAGTGTTGGAGCTGCAAATTCTCACTATTTTCATAATCACTCAGTTCTTTCATACCATTCTTAAGCGCCTGGGCTTCCCCTATTTGGTTTCACAAGTAATGGTATGCTTTCTCTCTTTCTTTCTAGTCTTGTTCAACAGCATGACATATTTCTTATGTGTGTCATGTTACACAGAAAAGCACAATTTTTTAATAGCGTGACATTTGTATATTGTCAAGAAATGAGGATATGTATGTGTGCATAAATATTTGGATATATGTGTGCGTATATAAATAGATAGATTATAGATAAGAATTAAGGTTAATGATGAATGTAATTATTAAAATGGGTTATTTGGTTAAAGAAAATAATTCTTATTTTACATTCTGGAACTCTCTGTATAGGTTATTATGGTGTGATGACACACAGCTCATCTATGATTTATAAGAACAGAACAGTGCACGCAGAGGGAATTAGATGATGCTGCTTACTGAAATCATTATTATGCAAACATGTATCATAGACTTTGCTGTAATGCTAAATGTGAATTTGCATTTGCACCCATAATTTGTAGATAATTCCTGTTCTTTCTCTCTCCCTCTCTGTGCGTGTTTTTGGCAATCTTTTCCCAAGACATGCCATTTTGGTGGGGAAAGTCTTCATCCAATGAGGGGAAGAGGAAGACAAACAAGGAAAGTGTTATTGATACAATAACAAGGAAATTAAAGAATGCTTCTGAAGTGAAGTGCAGTGTTAAATCTAGAAGATCATGGAGACATATCTCCAAGAAGGGATCTAGATCCACTGCACCTTCAAGGTCACACTCACCCTCTACACATGTCTCCCGTTCTCAAAGTTTTGCAGTAAGGCATCATTCTCAGCCACTGCCATTGCCAGGCTCACACCCTCCTGCTGTTGGTGAAACAAATTCTGGAATTATTTTAACATCAAAACTAGAAAGATCCATGGGCTCCAATCCATCTCCATATTTTCCTCTTCCAAAACCTGGTTATGTACCTAACAAGGAAGATCCTACAGATGCAGATGGGGATATAGCCACCGCATCTGTCTCTAGTGACAGCTCAATTGATAGTGGCGATCCATTTGATTCGCATCTTGTTAGTCCTCTGGCATCTGACTGTGAAAATGGAAACAGAGCCACCGTTAATAGTTCTTTCAGGTAGGTTTCTTTGAATTCTATCCATATGTATTTTTTTCTGTTTATTCTATAGCTAAATTTATTTCTATACTCCTAAAGTGTGGTGCACAAGAATCAATCACTTATTACTATCCAAAGAAACTCAAGGGCATCCTCCAAACCAGCTTCTCAATTTTACAATAATAAGCTGTTGTCTACTTCTCCAAAAGGGTTTCCATTACGTCTACAAAGTCTGCAAATAGCTCGTCCGGGTGGTTTGTGCAGTGCTCCAGATAGTTCAATGTCAAGTCCTTCTAGAAGTCCAATAAGAGCATTTGGTCTTGAGCATATGTTGAACTCTGGATTACATACGGGAAAGGCATATCCAGATACAGCTTCTAGGCACTGCTGCAGTCCGGGTTCAGGCCATAATTTTGGTCATGATTCATTTTCAGTTGGTGGGGATCTGTCAAGACAGATGTTTTGGCAAAAGAATAGGTGCAGCCTTGAGTGTTCTCCAATACCCAGTCCTAGATGGAAAAGCCCTGGTCCCAGTTCCAGGATACAGAGTGGTACTGTCACCCCTCTGCACCCTGATGATGTGAGACAACAAACTCACCAATTACCACTTCCTCCAATAATAGTCACTAAGTCGTATCCATTTTCTCCAACCTACTCTGCTTCCACAACTCCTTCAGCCCCTCGTAGTCCTGCCAGAGTAGAAAATCCAACAAGCCCAGGTCCATGCTGGAAAAAGGGGCAGTTGCTTGGAAGGGGAACATTTGGACATGTATATCTTGGTTTTAACAGGTCTGTATCAAGTGAGTGGAAAATTTTTGCCCCCCTGTAGTATGTGTTTCTTTTCTTTAATTTATTCTGACATCAGGCATGTTTGATCATTTTTTCCCAAATTAGTTTTTCTTAAAATAAAAGATGAAAGAAAATTGTTAAATTAAAGGTGATAAAAGGAGTAGGTACTAAGTGAGTACCAGCCTGCCAGACACATTTATATATATTATACTGTTGGACTTGGACCCAGCTATGAATTATGATCACTATGTTATTGATATTAGGATTTATGTATGCATGATTTGGAATTCATAACCATGCAGATTGTATTTGAATGTGTATGTCCACAATTTGCTTCACCTCTATATGTGAACGTCAATACTTTCCCCCTGATTCAAAATCAATGTTTATTCTTCACGCTCAGTGGTGTGGGTTATGAATCTATATTCTTTTAACTGCATTATGTTTTTTCAGCTTTTTAATATTGACTTCAACTTATGATCTATAGAGAAAGTGGTGAGATGTGTGCAATGAAGGAGGTCACCCTTTTTTCAGATGATGCTAAATCAAGGGAATGCGCACAGCAACTTGCTCAGGTAAGCAAGTACACTTCCACAAAAATATGCTACACGCGTCACTCTCACTTTTCTTTGGGAAAGTCCAAATTATGTCCCATTTAGAAAGTAGGAAAAGAATCTTTTAAAGTTTTCGCAGTTGCCCTTAATTTTTCTCTTAAACAACAAATAACTAAGGATAATTTTGGAAAATAATTATTACTATAAACATAATGATGAATAGATAGATTATAAATAAGAATTAAGGTTAATGATGAATGTAATTATTGAAATGGGTTGTTTGGTTAAAGAAAATAATTCTTATTTTACATTCTTATTGTCGCTTTTAATTATAAAAATATCACATTCTTCTCATTTTCTTTCTTATTTTTAAATTTTCAAAATGGTAAAAAACAGCTAAGAGAAAAAAAATGGTAGAAAACTTCTCACTCAAAATAATTGAATCCAAACACACATAAAATAAAACTTTAGAAATGTAAGGTTGATCTATTAGTAAGTGAAAAAATGAATGAGACAAATATTATGAATTCAAACTCTTCTACTAATAAAAACTAATATAAAATATAATCCACGATAACTCAATTTATAGACAAAACAAATTTTATAATTAAGAGAAAATGTGAGATGCGCATCACAGCAACACAAAGAATGGATCTATGCAAGGAGCAAAACTACTGCACTGAGAGGGACGGAAACCAGTGAGGACCAAAATCGAAGAAGGAACAAATGAAAAATTGCAAACAGAGAAAAAGACTGAAACGAATTCTCCAAGGAGCTTACCATAGCAAATACAAACTCGGATTAATTTCCTAACTAACCCCTATATCCCTAATACTTTTTTGCAGACTCAGAATTCATCAGTTTACCATGATCACAAACACAATCCAGAAATAGCCTAATCATTATATGTTATTGGTACAAATTTCAAATATACTCTGGATTCACCAAAATAACCTATGAACTAGTTTGAACCTGCAGCTGTTCAAAAGAATTATAGCAGAAATGGTGCAGTGTTATACTATGCAGCTAGGAATTTCAGATGTTGATATAAAAAGAGTAGGCAATGTGGAACATACCTTGAAGGAGAGAGGGAGGAGCCACCACAGATGTGTTCCAAGAGGGAAGAGTTGTCGGAGACAACCTTTGAGTGGAGGGAGCTTCAAACCGAGAGACGAGAGAGTGGGTGAGCCGGGGTGAGTGGAGGGAGCTTCAAACCGAGAGACGAGAGAGTGGGTGAGCCGGGGTAGTGAGTAAGATGGTGCTTTGTGAGAGAGAGAAACTGAGTGAAGGGAAGAAGGTTTAGGGCTTAGAGGAGGCAGAGAAATAGGAGGGAGGCTTCGAGGACCACCGGACGGAAAAGGAGGGAGGGAACGGAGGGAGTGTAAGGGAAGACGGAGGTAGACGAAGATTGAGGGAGAGGGAGACGGCGGGGCTGAGAGAGGAATGGGAACTTTAGGGAAATGACAGGGAGAGGGAAAGCTGTCGACTTAGATTAAACTTTAGCGACGGCTTCCTACCCGTCACTAACGACGTCACTAATATAATGACGAAAAACATTGCCGTCGCTACAGTTAAAACTTCTAGCGACGGAAAACGCCTCCGTCCCTAAATCCCTTTCTTAAAGTTAAAATAATGGAGGGAAGGCCAAAAACAATAGCGACGCCTAAGTCCTCCGTCACTATTCCCCAGAATACTCGCGACGGCCAACGCCTCCGTCGCTAAGGGAAGGCCAAAACAATAGCGACGCCTAAGTCCTCCGTCACTATTCCCCAGAATACTCGCGACGGCCAACGCCTCCGTCGCTAAGGGAAGGCCAAAACAATAGCGACGGCGAATCCCTCCGTCGCTAAATCCCTTTCTTAAAGTTAAAATAATGGAGGGAAGGCCAAAAACATTAGCAACGCTTAAGTCCTCCGTCACTATTCCCCATAATACTAGCGACGGCCGAAATATCCGTCACTATTACAAAACATAGCGATGCAGATCAGTCGTCGCTAACGTTGAGGGAAAAGTAGCGACAGTGTTTGCCGTCGCTACTATTTGGCGCCAACAGAAAACTTTGGAGGGAAACGGCAAAAAAAGGCGCTAAAGGATAGCGACGGTATTTGTAATTGTTAGCGACCGCTTCCTTTTATGGTCGCTAAAGTGGTCGCTAACATTTCGCATTGGTCCCTTTTCGTGTAAGAGGTCGCTAATTCGGTCGCTACTTAGCGACGGGAATCGGTGGTCGCTAAGTCGGGGTAGCTGTTTAACCTTTTTTTAGTAGTGGAGCTACCCCAGGTCCCCTGAAGCACCCTTTCACACCCTCTCATCCCAAGGCTCGTAATTAAGCCTCCTCTAATGTATCCTCGGTTTCCATAATCCGTCCCTAGACAATATCATTTTGTTTCACTTTAATGATTTATGATGCATGAACTACTCACGTATTTAATTGGTTAAGGCTTTTAGAAACTCAATTATTAAATACCTTAAAGGTTTACAACATCATTTCAATAAACTGTATATTTTCTCAATTCTCTAAATTTCTATCCCACAGAAATAAATTTAGAACTGTTTTCGAATCTCACCAAAATTGAGTTTCTAAGCCTTAAATATCTCAAAACTTTCATATAAAACTTTACATAATCTTTCTCAAATTGAATCTTAACAAGATCGAATTTAGAAATTTTAATTATTTCCAAATATCTTTAGTTATTAAGTTGGAAAAATAAAATAATTTTCTTTTGAAAATTTTATTTAATTAAAAGAGAATAATAATTAAATCATTAACCAAAAATACTTAAAATTATAAAATTTTTCTTTAATTCAAAATTTAATTATCTCAACCTTTTTTAAATTAATTTTCATAAAATGTCTTCTTTCTAAAATAAATACTAATTTTTTTATTCTAAATATTGAAAGTAAAGTTAGTAAAAATAATTTCTAAGAAGAAAATATTTTAAGTAATAAAAATTTAAAGAGTAAGGTAAGAAAATTCTTCCTGAGTTTTAGCTTTTCGTCATGCTCGCTATATGCTCAAACTCCACATCACAAAATTATCAATCAAAATCAAACATTATCAAGCATAACAAAATATCATCAATCACATCAAATATTATCAATTATAAACAATTCAAATAAATTAAATATCACTCATAAATGTAATTCAAATTTTAATGGTTATTTAGATTAATAAGATTGATTTTAAGTCATTATAGTCCATTCCTCGCATGGGTCTATGTAGGTCCATATAGTCCAATCCTCACATAGGTATAGTTCAGTCCATACAGGTCATAATAATCCAAGTCCTTGCATAGGTTCAGTCCAGTTCGCATAGGTTATCCAGGTATTTGCATATGTATTTTAGAGTTAGTTACATGAGATATTTAATTTAAATTTTATTATAAATTTTAAGTTAAAAAGTTAATATTTTAAAATTATTATTAAATTTAAAAGGAGTAGGAGACTCCTCCCATTATTCTTATGTCTTTTCATATTATATTCTTGTCTCACCCCTTACCTCTTGTATACTGATTCGTTAATGAAAATCCGTGCGAGCCTCGTAGCTGAGTTCTAAAACATATCAATTTTATTTTAATATAGTTACAAGATGAAAATTAAATTTACTACTAAAAGCAGAAATGATAAATTTTGAATAGTGAATAGTGAATAGTAAATTATGAATAGTAATAATAAATAGTAAATCGTGAATAGTAATGGTTAATAGTAAAATATGAATAGTAATGGTAAATAGTAAATCGTGAATAGTAATAGTAAATAGTAATAGTAAATAGCAATTTACTATTTAAATAGTAATTTACTATTGAAATAGTATTTTACTATTCAGAATAGTAACTTAAAATAATATTATTTTCAGTATAATAATAGATTTCTAAAAATGATATGAAAATAACCCTAAAAATATAAAAGAGAGGTACTCTTACCTTAGGATTTTAGCAGAACTTTCTTCTAAAAAAATTTACTTCTCTCTCTTACTTCCACACTATCTCACTAGCACTACTATATTGAGAAAACTTAATCTGAAATTATGAATTCTAAAGAAGAATTCCTTCGGTATTTATAGGAAGGAAAATTACTATGTATTCCATTATTTTAATATAAAAGTACTGTACATTTTTTTGAAAATTCAATTCTGGTTACTATGCACCTTTTGAAAATTTCATACATGCACAGTGTTTTGCATAGTAAACATCGACTGAATTATTAAGCCAAATTGTAACCTTTTACTCGGTATATTTTAAATATTCAAAATCAGTCCTTTTTGAAATTTAGCAATATTATATCAGTCCTCACTAATTTTATAATAAGTAATATAAATTTTAAATTTTAAAAATCCAAAATTTTCTGTTAAAAAAATTTATTGAAATGTTCCTGATTTTTTTACGATTGGTAAAAATCAAGATTTTTCTCAAACCGATCATTTTTAGATAAGTCTACTTAAAATAGATTTTAGAAAATTTTCTTATAATTTAACTTCACTTTCTTATAAATATTTTTAATTTTAAGTCACTTTATATGAATTTAAAATTATTTAAAAAATATTATTTTATTAAAATAATTCAAAAATTCCAAAAAAATTCCAAAAAATCATAATAATACGTAGATTAAAAACTTCTAAAGAACCATAATTTAATTCCTTCAAAATTTTAATATAAAAATAAAAATAGGGGTGTTACACTTTTAACTAACTGCTTGGACTTATACTTGAAGCACAGTGCGCACGCATACGCACATCCTTAATAGGATGTGCATGCAAGCCAAAGATGGTTAGCATTTATCAACAAGCATGCGTAATATGATTGCAAAAGTAATTACAAATAACAGTAAAGGACTAAACTTCAAGAGGAGTAAAATAAAATAAGATACACATAGTTAGTAATGAGACATATTAAGAGTATGCCTAAAAAATATTGTAGATTATGAAAAATCCAATAAGGAAGCAAATATTTAAATTCCATGTTCATGTTAGAAACTAATAACCAAATCACAAATCCAGCTCCATCAGAAAAGAAATGAAGACTTCTTTCTTTCTTTCTTTCTTTAACATACTAGTGATATAATACATAACTGACTTTCATGACCAGATCACCAGAAGACTCTTTAGGCTTCATTTATTTATAAAACAAAGGCTTGAATGAGAAACAGTTGAACAGAAGGCCACAAAATTCAAGATTACAATTTTGGCAAACAATTGAAACACAATAAGTGCAAACAATATAAAGGAATCACGATAGCCAATAAAAAAATATCTAGATTCCTAAATACCAACCTCCATCAGTTAATGAAATTGATTGGCATGCCTACTAATCCCTTTTGCATTTTCATGAATTCAATTCAGGCTTCTACCAAATACCACATGTTCCTATATCACACAATAAAAGAACAAGCACAATCATCACAATTTTCAAATATCAAGAGCTACACTAAGTGCAACTACATATATGTCAATGTATACATTCGCTATGGCTGAGCAATATAATTCGCCCTCTGGATCTTTAATTAAACTCGATCCCCTGTGTGTTTTCTGAAGTGTCCACAATTTAAAGGGTGAGTACTAATCCAATAATAAATAGTAATTCAATAGCGAGGTATTAATTTTAACTTTCTTATAGTTGAATAAACATCAAAATCTTACTTCATTAAACATAATGCACATAATAGATATATGTACTCAAAATCAACCATCCTCAATAGCACAAGCACTACGGCTTCCAAGAGCAAGTCATACATCTTCGTGGATCTATTCAAACGTCCATCAACTATATGTAACTATCAATACCCACCAATGCAATATATATGCCATGGTCTTTGAAATCTTTTCGTTCTTTTGTACAAAAAAGTAATGAAATAGATCCGTCTTAACAACATAGAGAAAGTGTAACATCCCTGATGTTTTAATGAGAATTATAAGAAATGGGAAATGATTAGTAAAAGTTTTAGAAGTCTTATTTAATATTTGTTCTGTCTGAGCCAGAGACAAGAAAGCCGGTGTCGAGATCGGTCTCAGAAGCACGAGCAGGCGGAGTTGAAGATCGGGAGTGTAGGAGAAGAGCGGGCAGGGCTAGGTGGTCTGGTCCAACCGGTGTGAGGAGAGCGCCTCACACGGGGTCATAGCCCGGATTAACCTCATAATGACTGAAACAACGGGTGTAGGTAACCAAGAGGTGAGCACGGATGAGATATCCGACCTCTCAAGTTGTAGCTCGGATTTCCGAGGTATGAACACTAAGCTAGGACACCGGGGGGGCCGATATTTATATTGGGCCTATACTCTTGCGAAGTATTAGAGAATTGTGAATAATTAAACGTTGAGGGAATAAATAAGTGTAATTGATTTGATAACTATGCAATAGTTTAATATAGTGAAATTGATTAAATTTAGTAAGAATACAAATAAAATAAAAGAAAAGACGATCTTGCCCATGAGCTATATATATAAGGAGATTCTCTTCCTTCCCTCTTCATTATTTACAAGTTACCTTTGCTGCTGGTCTGTCCCTTCTCTCTCGTTTTCTCCTCTCTTAACGTTGAGTTGCATGCGCTAGAGAGGGACTCCATTTGTGTCCAAACTTTAATTAATTCCCATTCCTGTGATCGAGGCTTCAAGGTGAGTCTACTGATCCGTTCCAATTGTGATTCCCTTATTCCTTTTATTCTTTGGCGGTTAAGGGCCATGCATGGCTATATTCGTGGCTGTTCTCCACTCCTCCGGTGAGTGTGAGCCCAAATGCAGTCCATGAACTAAGGGCGTTGAAGTGACGAGCTGTACTTTATGATCCGTAGGTAGTAGGTTAAGCAACGGAAGACTGAGTGACGGAGTTGAGACTGCGAAACCAGTGCTCAGAGGAAGGAATCGACACAGAGAGCAGATTATCGAAGCGTGGAACCAATGTAAGGGGGGTGTTCGTGTTATAATTAATTAGAATAGGACTCGCTTCTTATTCAGGTCATTGAGGTAATGTAAACAGGTTAAGGAAAATGTTGCTAAACGTAGTTGTGTGTTTATGCTTGTGCATGTGTGACTGGGTTCATTAATTAGTGGAGGATCGGGTGTGGTTGAGTTTATCATGTTATGATCCTGTGATATCTAATGTTGAAATAATCAGTGTTATGTGACGTCGGGTTAGCAAGCAGGCTACCCGAGTGATGATGAATTGATATTATTATGTTAGAGGTAAACTGTAGAATGACTATGTGGTGTGGGATGGCCGATGGTATATGATAGCCCCTCATTTCCGGCTCCCGTGGTTTTCGTGCCCAGTTGAGCTACCCAATGGTCAAGTAGGACCCAGTGGTCGAGGTGGAGAGTCAAGCAGGACTCGGTGAACCAAGCAGGGTTCACGGGGTGTCAAGTAGGACCCCCAGCTGAAGGCCAATCCTTTAGTATCCGGATACTAGGAGTCAGATTGCATGAGAGTCAGTTATGATCGTGATGGATGTGATGCAATTGCGTGGTTGGGTTAATATAGTTACTGTATGTAATACACTATGTTTCGGTATGCTTACTTTCGAATGATGCTTGATGTATATGTATAAATATGCATGTATATTTGTTAAGTTCCATTCTATATTAATTACAATGCCAAACACTCACCCTTGCCCTTTTTTTTTTAGTAACCAGTGACAGGGAGGGGGAAGGAGCCATGGAGTCGCGCCAAGGGGGAGATCGGTGCCAGGGTCCGAGTGACTTTGAGTGACTCTCTATAGAGTTATATGTGTGTATAAGAACTTCCGAGTATTATTAATTAGTTGTGTTTAATCAAGACCGGACCGGATGCAAATCTACATTTTAAAATACATTATTGTCATTTACATATGCTGTCGTGGTAGCTATGACAAACTTTTGATTAACAGAATCATTTTTAGGGTAAGATTTTCAGGAGTCCGTCTGCATGTTTTGTCTAATCCGATGTGTGAAAGGTATTCGCTCAAGCGAATAGAAACCTCGTTCAAGCGAGAGTCCAGAATCTCGCTTAGACGAGTAGGGGCCTCGCTCAAACGGGAAACCCTGATTCCCTTTCTCCCATCCGTTGTGCTTCGATTAACTTACTCTTCTTTTCTAGATCTCCTTTATTTAATCTAATTGTGACTGCTGTCACTTGAATAAGTCAGTAAAAATAAATGCTTTTTCACTAAATCTCGATTAATTTTCAAGAAAAAGAAAAATTTATCGTAAGATGTAATCGTTTGAATAAAAATAAATGCAAAAATAACCTAGGACGTTACACTTGGTATTAGAGCGGTTCTTTCTAGAGCTGGTGTGTGGGCTGAACTAATGATTGTGATAGTCTTATGAAGGTTGATTGTATTTCGTTGTATTGAGATTGTGTGTGGTCTGGCATCGTTCCCTTGGCACTCCACTGGCGTAGTATTCTATGAATATAAGGTAAATTTACGATCCCCTGGCTGATCTTGGTTATTAATGGTGATGTGTTTGCTCATTGTAGAATTACTAAATGGCCGGAGAGACTAGTTTTGGGGGAAGAGATGATTTCTTCTCTAGATTTACTCAGCTGATGAGTAGGACCGAGTCCGGTCCCACTCTGGATAAATTCCTGAAAAGGAATCCTCCGACTTACAAAGGGGGACACGACTATGACGGGGCATACATCTGGATCAGGGATATCGAGCAGGTTTTTGAATATTTTGAGTGCTCTGAAGAGCAAAAGGTTTTATTTGCTACTTACCAACTAAAAGAAGAGGCTAGAGTATGGTGGTCCCGAGTGAAGGTGCAGATGAACGCAGCAAATGAGTCGTTGGTATGGGCGAATTTCCGAAGGAGGTTCCTTGTTAAATACTTCCCGGACAACTACAAAATCCAGAAGGAAATGGAATTCCTGAAGTTGGAGCAAGACCGGATGTCTGTAGCCAAGTACACCAGCAAGTTTGAAGAGCTGTGTGATTTTTACCACCCTTTCTCGTTAGAAGGGACTGAAGGTAGCAAGTGCGCCAAATACGAAGCTGGACTACAGATTGAGCTCTGTAGTGTAATCGTACCGATGGAGATTAGGGACTACCCAACCCTGGTGAACAAAGCAAGACTGACTGAAGAGGTGCAGTTACAAAGGACGTCCCAGCCGAGAGATAAAAAGCCACTGAAGGCAAAAGGATTCAACTTCAAGAGGATGAGCCAATTCTTCCGGGGCGGCAAGTCTTCTGCTACCTCCTCATCCTCTTCCGGTCGGGGTTCCACTGGTCGATCGGGTAATCCTTCTGGTAGTCGTACCTGCTACAATTGTGGTCAGGAAGGTCACATTGCCAAGCCAATCAGATTGTGTGCTTCCAGTACGGACAACCAGGGCACCTCAGGCCCGATTGCCCTCAGAGGCAGCAGCAGGGCAGGTCGGACAACCGAACCAACTCTTCTGGGACCCGGGGTTCCAACTTTTCGAGGGGAGGCCGGAATGGAGCTGGTAGAGGGAACCAACAATCGGGAAGATATGATGCCCAATCTAGCGGTGCCCAGAACGCCATGACCGGGCGTGTATTTACGTTTGATGCTTCAGAAGCTACGAGGAATGACAATTTGGTACAGGGTAAGTGCCTCATCTGTGGTTATCTGGTTGATGTAATTTATGATTCAGGTGCCACCCATTCCTTTATTTCGGAAAGTTGTGTGCGACGGCTTGGTTTGCTAATCAGTTTAATGGAGAACGCTCTTATTGTTTCCACTCCAACTGGTTCCACTTTTCGTTCAACTACAGTGTGTAGAGAACTACCGATGCAAATCGAAGCCTGTACTTTTCGAGTAAATTTTATCTGTATGCCATTGAAGGACTTAGATGTTATTCTAGGTCTCGATTGGCTTGCTGCTAATCATGTGTTGGTCGACTGTTATCGGAAGAATATTGTTTTCTCTCAGGAACTTGACATGAAGAACGGGGTGAGCGATGTCCTAACCACGTATGTTGTTTTATTCGCTTCGGAGGGTCGGCATAACCTCCTGCCAAATGATATTCCAATTGTTTGTGAATTTCCTGACGTTTTTCTGGAAGAAATTCCGGAGCTACCTCCCAGTCGGGAGACTGATTTCTCTATTGACTTGATTCCCGGGGCAGAACCTGTGTCCCGAGCGCCATATAGAATGTCTTCGGTGGAATTAACCGAAGTGAAGAAACAAGTAAACGAATTACTAGAAAAGGGCTTTATCCGACCTAGTGCCTCACCCTGGGGCGCTCCGGTGTTACTGGTAAAGAAGAAGGACGGTAGTATGTGAATGTGCATTGATTACCGACAGCTGAACAAACTGACAATCAAAAATAAATATCCACTACCTCGGATTGACGATTTACTGGACCAGTTGCGAGGCACCGTTGTGTTCTCTAAGATCGACTTGAGGTCGGGGTACCACCAGATCCGAGTGAGGTCGGAGGATATCCCAAAGACAGCATTTCGGACTCGGTATAGGCTCTTCGAGTACGTAGTAATGCCCTTTGGAGTAACGAACGCTCCTGCCATTTTTATGGACTATATGAATCGGACCTTTCAACCGTACTTGGACCAATTTGTGGTAGTATTCATTGATGATATTTTGGTATATTCGAGGTCGGACGAGGAGCATGCTCAACATCTTCGACTTGTTTTACAAGTACTTCGGGAGAAGAAGTTGTACGCTAAACTATCTAAGTGTGATTTCTGGGGGAGTAGTGTATAATTCTTGGGGCATGTAATTTCCCAAGAGGGAATCTCAGTTGATCCGACAAAAATTGAGGCGGTTATGGCTTGGGAGAGGCCGAAGTCAGTAATTGAAATCAGGAGTTTCCTCGGATTAGCTGGATACTATCGACGCTTCATTGAGGGATTCTCTCGGATAGCACTTCCTCTGACTCGGTTAACAAGGAAAGGAAACCCCTTCGTGTGGTCGGAAAAGTGTGAATTAAGCTTCCAAACTCTCAAGCGATGTTTAACGACTGCCCCTGTGCTTGCACTGCCCGATGTAACACAAGAATTTGAAGTATATTATGATGCATCTAAATTTGGATTGGGGTGTGTGTTGATGCAAGCTGATCGGGCAATTGCTTATGCTTCGAGGCAATTGAGGCCACATGAGGAGAATTACCCGACTCATGATCTGGAACTTGCAGCAGTGGTGTACGCACTGAAGATTTGGCGCCATTATCTGTATGGGGCTCGCTTTGTAGTATTCAGTGATCACAAGAGTTTAAAGTACTTATTTGATCAAAAGGAGCTAAATATGAGACAGAGGCGATGGGTGGAGTATTTAAAGGATTACGACTTCGATTTAAAGTATCACCCGGGAAAAGCGAATGTTGTGGCAGATGCACTAAGCAGGAAGGTATTACACGTGGCTTACCTGATGGGTAGAGAACAGGAATTGCTGGAAAGCTTTAGAGATATGAATGTTGGAATTGTTATGGACGCGCCAAACCGAATGACAATCGGAATGTTAAAAATCTCCAACGAATTTCTGGAGTCGACGGTAGCTGCACAGAAAGAGGATAAAGAGTTACTGAGGCTGATTGATACTTAGACCCAAGGCAAAAATATGGAGATAACTCGGGGTAACGATGGTATATGGAGATTCAGGAACCGAGTGGTGGTGCCTGCACATGGAGGCTTCAGGCAGGCGGTGCTATCAGAAGCATACAAGAGCTCTCTGAGTATACATCCGGGAGTGACGAAAATGTATCATGACTTAAAAAAGGAATTCTGGTGGCCAAGCATGAAGAAGGCAATAATCGAGTATGTGAAATCCTGTGTGATATGCCAGAAGTGCAAGGTTGAGCACCAACGACCTCCAGGTCTGCTTCGACCTCCAGAAATTTCGATCTGGAAGTGGGAAGGTATCACCATGGACTTCGTGTCCGGACTACCCCGCACTCAAACCGGATACAACGCGATTTGGGTGATTGTTGATCGACTAACCAAAAGTGCGCATTTCCTGGAAATAAATATGAAGTGGTCGCTAGATCGATTAGCTAAGTTGTACGTTGCTGAGGTTGTACGACTGCATGGTGTGCCCTCAAGCATTATCTCCGATCGGGATCCTCGATTCACTTCAAGGTTTTGGGGGAGTTTGCAACAACAACTGGGTACTGAGCTCAAACTGAGCTCAGCCTACCATCCCCAGACCGATGGCCAATCAGAACGGACTATACAGACTCTTGAAGATATGTTAAGGGCATGTGTACTGGAACAGGGCGGATCATGGGAGAAATACTTGCCCTTGGTAGAGTTTGCATATAATAACAGTTACCATAGCAGCATTGAGATGGCTCCATACGAAGCTCTTTATGGTCGGAAATGTCGTACTCCATTATGTTGGAATGAGAACGGCGATGCCCTTCATCTGGGGCCTGAGATGATTCAAGAGATGAATGAGCAAATCGCTTTAATCCGAGAGAAGATAAAAATTGCTCAAGACCGGCAAAAGAGCTATTATGACAATCGGCATAGACCCCTTGAATTCCAAGTGGGTGATTGGGTGTTCCTAAGGATTTCACCGACTAAGGGTGTAGGTCGAATTTTGAAGAGCCAAAAGCTTAATCCGAAGTATATTGGACCATACCAAATACTAGAACGGATTGGTGAAGTCGCTTATCGACTGGATCTTCCCCAATCGTTGACTAACATTCATAACGTGTTCCACGTATCGCAACTTCGAGCCTACATTCCGTGTGATACCATGATTGTAGCGAGTGACTCCATTGAAGTGAAGGAGAACCTGACGGTGAAGGCGGTACCAATCAGCATTGAAGAGCATCAAACCAAACGGTTAAGGAACAAGGAGGTACCGCTGGTGAAGGTGAAGTGGCAGAATTTACATTGGATGAACTACACTTGGGAGTTAGAATCCGATATGAGACGAATGTACCCTCATCTTTTCCAACCGGAACACTAATTTTGGGGACGAAATCTCCTTTTAGGGGGGGTGGATGTAACATCCCTGATGTTTTAATGAGAATTATAAGAAATGGGAAATGATTAGTAAAAGTTTTAGAAGTTTTATTTAATATTTGTTCTGTCTGAGCCAGAGATAAGAAAGCCGGTGTCGAGATCGGTCTCAGAAGCGCGAGCAGGCGGAGTTGAAGATCGGGAGTGTAGGAGAAGAGCGGGCAGGGCTAGGTGGTCTGGTCCAACCGGTGTGAGGAGAGCGCCTCACACGGGGTCATAGCCCGGATTAACCTCATAATGACTGAAACAACGGGTGTAGGTAACCAAGAGGTGAGCACGGATGAGATATCCGACCTCTCAAGTTGTAGCTCGGATTTCTGAGGTATGAACACTAAGCTAGGACACCGGGGGGGGCCGATATTTATATTGGGCCTATACTCTTGCGAAGTATTAGAGAATTGTGAATAATTAAACGTTGAGGGAATAAATAAGTGTAATTGATTTGATAACTATGCAATAGTTTAATATAGTGAAATTGATTAAATTTAGTAAGAATACAAATAAAATAAAAGAAAAGACGATCTTGCCCATGAGCTATATATATAAGGAGATTCTCTTCCTTCCCTCTTCATTATTTACAAGTTACCTTTGCTGCTGGTCTGTCCCTTCTCTCTCGTTTTCTCCTCTCTTAACGTTGAGTTGCATGCGCTGGAGAGGGACTCCATTTGTGTCCAAACTTCAATTAATTCCCATTCCTGTGATCGAGGCTTCAAGGTGAGTCTACTGATCCGTTCCAATTGTGATTCCCTTATTCCTTTTATTCTTTGGCGGTTAAAGGCCATGCATGGCTATATTCGTGGCTGTTCTCCACTCCTCCGGTGAGTGTGAGCCCAAATGCAGTCCATGAACTAAGGGCGTTGAAGTGACGAGCTGTACTTTATGATCCGTAGGTAGTAGGTTAAGCAACGGAAGACTGAGTGACGGAGTTGAGACTGCGAAACCAGTGCTCAGAGGAAGGAATCGACACAGAGAGCAGATTATCGAAGCGTGGAACCAATGTAAGGGGGGTGTTCGTGTTATAATTAATTAGAATAGGACTCGCTTCTTATTCAGGTCATTGAGGTAATGTAAACAGGTTAAGGAAAATGTTGCTAAACGTAGTTGTGTGTTTATGCTTGTGCATGTGTGACTGGGTTCATTAATTAGTGGAGGATCGGGTGTGGTTGAGTTTATCATGTTATGATCTTGTGATATCTAATGTTGAAATGATCAGTGTTATGTGACGTCGGGTTAGCAAGCAGGCTACCCGAGTGATGATGAATTGATATTATTATGTGAGAGGTAAACTGTTGAATGACTATGTGGTGTGGGATGGCCGACGGTATATGATAGCCCCTCATTTCCGGCTCCCGTGGTTTTCGTGCCTAGTTGAGCTACCCAATGGTCAAGTAGGACCCAGTGGTCGAGGTGGAGAGTCAAGCAGGACTCGGTGAACCAAGCAGGGTTCACGGGGTGTCAAGTAGGACCCCCAGCTGAAGGCCAATCCTTTAGTATCCGGATACTAGGAGTCAGATTGCATGAGAGTCAGTTGTGATCGTGATGGATGTGATGGAATTACGTGGTTGGGTTAATATAGTTACTGTATGTAATACACTATGTTTCGGTATGCTTACTTTCGAATGATGCTTGATGTATATGTATAAATATGCATGTATATTTGTTAAGTTCCATTCTATATTAATTACAATGCCAAACACTCACCCTTGCCTTTTTTTTTTTAGTAACCAGTGACAGGGAGGGGGAAGGAGCCATGGAGTCGTGCCAAGGGGGAGATTGGTGCCAGGGTCCGAGTGACTTTGAGTGACTCTCTATAGAGTTATATGTGTGTATAAGAACTTCCGAGTATTATTAATTAGTTGTGTTTAATCAAGACCGGACCGGATGCAAATCTACATTTTAAAATACATTACTGTCATTTACATATGCTGTCGTGGTAGCTATGACAAACTTTTGATTAACAGAATCATTTTTAGGGTGAGATTTTCGGGAGTCCGTCTGCATGTTTTGTCTAATCCGATGTGTGAAAGGTATTCGCTCAAGCGAATAGAAACCTCGTTCAAGCGAGAGTCCGGAATCTCGCTTAGACGAGTAGGGGCCTCGCTCAAGCGGGAAACCCTGATTCCCTTTCTCCCATCCGTTGTGCTTCGCTTAACTTGCTCTTCTTTTCTAGATCTCCTTTATTTAATCTAATTGTGACTGCTGTCACTTGAATAAGTCAGTAAAAATAAATGCTTTTTCACTAAATCTTGATTAATTTTCAAGAAAAAGAAAAATTTATCGTAAGATGTAATCGTTTGAATAAAAATAAATGCAAAAATAACCTAGGACGTTACAGAAAGTGCCAAGATAACCCACTCAGTGAACCATAGCACTATAATCGAAGGGCATTTGGGTAACCACATAGTGAACCATAGCACTATAAGCGGTGGTACCCGAGGACTACAAGTGAACCATAGCACTATAATCGGTACCCTCTAGAGCAACATGCTATAGACTGCACAGTGAACTAAAGCACTATAATCGTGACAGCCTATTCAGCAAACCATAGTGCTAAAAATGCATATGATGTCATGGAATGCAATCAATGCATGAGATACGAATCATAGCGTGTAAGTATTACCAATACTAACATTATAGTCTACTCCTCTAAACCATTTCATAATATCAACTCAACAATTGTTATCCATCACATATTGGAATACACATACGCATATCATCAAGCATAATTCAACATTAATCGTAAGATGCTAATAATTTCAGCCATAGAACATTTTAATTAAACCAATGCATGAAGATAATAAGGTTCGGGTGATGACAAATTTCTTTCGTCACTAAAATAGAGATTGGAATAATACTATCTTGTATAAAGAAGTAAATATTCAATTCAACCCATACTCCAAAATCAAATTCCTATTTATTATTCAATTAGTAATCCCCCTCGTACGTCAAGCGTACCTGGACCCGACTTGTTCCTTTAATTATACTTTCGATCCATAATCCGACAAACGCAAAAATCCTAAAAACCATATATTCAACATTTTAAATATTTTCCAAAGCTTCCAGTCGCTAATACTATAATTAATAAAATTGTAGACATTGGTTTGAGTTATCGGAACTTACCAGAATCAAATGACGTATAAATTCTTACTATAATTATTGTTTGGCAACGATAACGTTAAATAGAAGTTCCCTAAAAATATCAAACAATTATTTAGCCCTCCTAGAATTAGATTTATAATTTTTTTGAAGTTTAGATAGGGAACACGCCACGGTTTTAAAAGATAGTGACTTACCAGAACACCGTTCCGCTTGCCAACGACTCCCCGATATGGTTTCGATGATTTGCGCACCAACCGATGGCTTCTGAAACAACTTCCCAAGTGTTGTTTCATATAATCCAGGCAATGTTTTACCAAGTAAACATAATGGATCATGCTCTCCCTTAGAGGCGTCAAAATGGGCTACAACCCGTGAGCCAACCTGGCTCGAGGTGGGTTTTTTGTGAGCCGAGTTGGAAAAAAAGGTTTATTTTCGAGGCAAAGCATTTTTTGCCCAGCCCACTAAACCCCGCTCACGGTGGGCTAAACTCGTGGTGAGCCGGGTTGGCCCACAAGTTGATGATTAAAAAAATAATAATAAGGTACGCGGGGAACTAAGAGAGGCAATGAGGGTACACTAATTTTTTTAACATTTCGCATAATTTGGCCCAACAAGAGCAACCAACCAGCCCTAACATTCTCGTTCTCTCTCATCGTTCCCATCTCACATACTCACCACGGGTTCCTTTGTTCTCGCGCTTCCTTCTTCCACGTTCCCTTGTTCTTCTCACCACGCAAGGTCCCTGTTGTTCTCTCGACTTGACTTCTTTCTTCCTTCTCTCGTTCTCTCGTCCCTGCTGCGGCGACGTTGTTCTCTCATTCTTTCGTCCATGTTCTCACGATGAAGAGGATGACGGAGGTTGTTGTTCATGCGAGGAGGCTATTGTGCAAAACGCAGGAGGGTGTTGTGTAAAATGATGGAGGAAAATGATTTATTTTAGCATTTTCCTATTTTTTTATTTTATTTTTATTTTTAAAAAAAAGTGGGCCAACCTGTGAGCTACCCGGTGGGTTGATGGGTTAGGTTAGGTTGAGAAAACTGGCTCACTCAAGAAAGTGAGCCAGGTTAGGTTATTTTGGTAACCAACCGAGTTAGGTTGGGTTGCAAAATGTTTCAACCTGTGGTGGGCTAACCCATGGTGGACCAACCCGTGTGGGTTGGGTTAGCTCATTTTGACAGCTCTACTCTCCCCCATAGCCGAATGAAGTATAGGTTAGGGAATGGGTTTGAACCTTACCTATAAGCTATGAATTATAGGTTTGGATGCGTCAATATGGAAGGCTTCATTGGTTCCTTCCATGGCAACACACAGCTATGGCTTGAGAAGAGAAAGAAACGAAAATCAAAGTCCATGCATGTAACGGAGACTGCAGGGAATGAAAGAGGAGAAGAGGTTAAATTAAATCATTTTATTCACCTTGAGAGTAATAACACGATGATGGTACAAAATTGAGGAATAAGGAATGGAATTCTTCATGCACATACCTTGGAATGGGGAACATTAAAATTGATGAAATTAAGATTACTACTTAAAGCAGAAATGGTAAATTTTAAATAGTGAATAGTGAATAGTAAATTATGAATAGTAACAGTAAATAGTAAATTATGAATTGTAACGGTTAATAGTAAATTGTGAGTAGTAATGGTAAATAGTAAATCGTGAATAGTAATGGTAAATAGTAATAGTAAATAGTAATTTACTATTTGAATAGTAATTTACTATTAAAATAGTAATTTACTATTGAAATAGTATTTTACTATTTAGAATAGTAACTTAAAATAATATTATTTTTAGTATAATAATAGATTTCTAAAAACGATATGAAAATAACCCTAAAAATTATAAAAGAGAGGTATTCTTACCTTAGGATTTTAGCAAAACCTTCTTCCAAAAAAATTTATTTCTCTCTCTTACTTCCACCACTATCTCACTAGCACTACTATATTGAGAAAACTTAATCTGAAATTGTGAATTCTAAAGAAGAATTCCTTCGGTATTTATAGGAAGGAAAATTACTATGTATTCTATTATTTTAATATAAAAGTACTGTGTATTTTTTTGAAAATTCAATCCTGGTTACTGTGCACCTTTTGAAAATATTATACATGCACAGGGTTTTGAATAGTAAACGTCGGTTGAATTATTAAGCCAAATTGTAACCTTTCACTCGGTATATTTTAAATATTCAAAATTAATCCTTTTTGAAATTTAACAATATTATATCAGTCCTCAGTAATTTTATAATAAGTAATATAAATTTTAAATTTTAAAAATCCAAAATTTTCTGTTAAAAAAATTTATTGAAATGTTCCTGATATTTTTACGATTGGTAAAAATCAAGATTTTTCTCAAACCGATCATTTTTAGATAAGTCTACTTAAAATAGATTTTAGAAAATTTTCTTATAATTTAACTTCACTTTCTTATAAATATTTTTAATTTTAAGTCACTTTATATGAATTTAAAATTATTTAAAAAATATTATTTTATTAAAATAATTCAAAAATTCCAAAAAAATCCAAAAAATCATAATAATACGTAGATTAAAAAGTTCTAAAGAACCATAAGTTAATTCCTTCAAAATTTTAATATAAAAATAAAAATAGGGGTGTTACACTTTTAACTAACTGCTTGGACTTATACTTGACGCACAGTGCGCACGCATACGCACATCCTTAATAGGATGTGCATGCAAGCCAAAGATAGTTAACATTTATCAACAAGCATGCGTTATGTGATTGCAAAAGTAATTACAAATAACAGTAAAGGACTAAACTTCAAGAGTAGTAAAATAAAATAAGATACACATAGTTAGTAATGAGACATATTAAGAGTATGCCTAAAAAATATTGTAGATTATGAAAAATCCAATAAGGAAGCAAATATTTAAATTCGTTGTTCATGTTGGAAACTAATAACCAAATCACACATCCAGCTCCATCAGAAAAGAAATAAAGACTTCTTTCTTTCTTTCTTTAACATACTAGTGACTTTCATGACTAGATCACCAGATGACTCTTTAGGCTTCATTTATTTATAAAACAAAGGCTTGAATGAGAAATAGTTGAACAAAAGGCCACAAAATTCAAGATTACAATTTTGGCAAACAATTGAAACACAATAAGTGCAAACAATATAAAGGAATCACGATAGCCAATAAAAAAATATCTAGATTCCTAAATACCAACCTCCATCAGTTAATGAAATTGATTGGCATGCCTACTAATCCCTTTTGCATTTTTCATGAATTCAATTCAGGCTTCTACCAAATACCACATGTTCCTATATCACACAATAAAAGAAAAGCACAATCATCACAATTTTCAAATATCAAGAGCTACACTAAGTGCAACTACATATATGTCAATGTATACATTCGCTATGGTTGAGCAATATAATTCGCCCTCCGGATCTTCAATTAAACTCGATCCCCTGTGTGTTTTCTGAAATGTCCACAATTTAAAGGGTGAGTACTAATCCAATAATAAATAGTAATTCAATAGCGAGGTATTAATTTTAACTTTCTTAATAGTTGAATAAACATCAAAATCTTACTTCACTAAACATAATGCACATAATAGATATATGTACTCAAAATCAACCATCCTCAATAGCGCAAGCACTACGGCTTCCAAGAGCAAGTCATACATCTTCGTGGATCTATTCAAACGTCCATCAACTATATGTAACTATCAATACCCACCAATGCAATATATATGCCATGGTATTTGAAATCTTTTCGTTCCTTTGTACAAAAAAGTAATGAAATATAGATCCGTCTTAACAACATAGAAAAAGTGCCAAGATAACCCACTCAGTGAACCATAGCACTATAATCGAAGGGCATTTGGGTAACCACATAGTGAACCATAGCACTATAAGCGGTGGTACCCGAGGACTACAAGTGAACCATAGCACTATAATCGGTACCCTCTAGAGCAACATGCTATAGACTGCATAGTGAACTAAAGCACTATAATCGTGACAGCCTCTTCAGCAAACCATAGTGCTAAAAATGCATATGATGTCATGGAATGCAATCAATGCATGAGATACGAATCATAGCGTGTAAGTATTACCAATACTAACATTATAGTCTACTCCTCTAAACCATTTCATAATATCAACTCAACAATTGTTATCCATCACATATTGGAATACACATACGCATATCATCAAGCATAATTCAACATTAATCGTAAGATGCTAATAATTTCAGCCATAGAACATTTTAATTAAACCAATGCATGAAGATAATAAGGTTCGGGTGATGACAAATTTCTTTCGTCACTAAAATAGAGATTGGAATAATACTATCTTGTATAAAGAAGTAAATATTCAATTCAACCCATACTCCAAAATCAAATTCCTATTTATTATTCAATTAGTAATCCCCCTCGTACATCAAGCGTACCTGGACCCGACTTATTCCTTTAATTATACTTTCGATCCATAATCCGACAAACGCAAAAATCCTAAAAACCATATATTCGACATTTTAAATACTTTCCAAAGCTTCCAGTCGCTAATACTATAATTAATAAAATTGTAGACATTGGTTTGAGTTATCAGAACTTACCAGAATCAAATGACGTATAAATTCTTACTATAATTATTGTCTGGCAACGATAACGTTAAATAGAAGTTCCCTAAAAATATCAAACAATTATTTAGCCCTCCTAGAATTAGATTTCTAATTTTTTTGAAGTTTAGATAGGGAACACGCCACGATTTTAAAAGATAGTGACTTACCAGAACACCGTTCCGCTTGCCAACGACTCCCCGATATGGTTTCGATGCTTTGCGCACCAACCGGTGGCTTCTAAAACAACTTCCCAAGTGTTGTTTCATATAATCCAAGCAATGTTTTACCAAGTAAACATAATGGATCATGCTCTCCCCTAGAGGCGTCAAAATGGGCTACAACCCGTGAGCCAATTGGCTCGAGGTGGGTTTTTTATGAGCCGGGTTGGAAAAAAAGGTTTGTTTTCGAGGCAAAGCATTTTTTGCCCAGCCCACTAAACCCCGCTCACGGTGGGCTAAACTTGTGGTGAGCCGGGTTGGCCCACAAGTTGATGATTAAAAAAATAATAATAAGGTACGCGGGGGACTAAGAGAGGCAATGAGGGTACACTAATTTTTTTAACATTTCGCATAATTTGGCACAACAAGAGCAACCAACCAGCCTTAACATTCTCGTTCTCTCTCATCGTTCCCATCTTACACACTCACCACGGGTTCCTTTGTTCTCGCGTTCTTGTCCTCATCTCTTCCTTCTTCCACGTTCCCTTGTTCTTTTCACCACGCAAGGTCCCTGTTGTTTTCTCGGCTTGACTTCTTTCTTCCTTCTCTCGTTCTCTCGTCCCTGCTGCCGCGACGTTGTTCTCTCATTCTTTCATCCATGTTCTCACGATGAAAAGGATGACGGAGGTTGTTGTTCATGCGAGGAGGCTATTATGCAAAATGCGAGGAGGGTGTTGTGTAAAATGATGGAGGAAAATGATTTCTTTTAGCATTTTCCTATTTTTTATTTTATTTTTATTTTTTTAAAAAAGTGGGCCAACCTGTGAGCTACCCGGTGGGTTGATGGGTTAGGTTGGGTTGAGAAAACTGGCTCACTCAAGAAAGTGAGCCAGGTTAGGTTTTTTTGGTAACCAACCAATTTAGGTTGGGTTTCAAAATGTTTCAACCTGTGGTGGGCTAACCCATGGTGGACCAACCCGTGTGGGCTGGGTTAGCTCATTTTGACAGCTCTACTCTCCCCCATAGCCGAATGAAGTATAGGTTAGGGAATGAGTTTGAACTTTACCAATAAGCTATGAATTACAAGTTTGGATGCGTCAATATGGAAGGCTTCATTGGTTCCTTCCATGGCAACACACAGCTATGGCTTGAGAAGAGGAAGAAACGAAAATCATAGTCCATGCATGTAACGGAGACTCCAGGGAATGAAAGAGGAGAAGAGGTTAAATTAAATCATTTTATTCACCTTGAGAGTAATAACACGATGATGGTACAAAATTGAGGAATAAGGAATGGAATTCTTCATGCACATACCTTGGAATGGGGAACATTAAAATTGATGAAGCTGTAATGGAGGTGAAAGCACAATGAGGCAAAGGTGGAGGAGAAAGAAACAGTTGAGAGGGGAGGGAGAGTGCATGAGAAAATGAAGAAGGAGCATGGTGGTGTGTGTTTAGCGTAATAGAGAAAAAGTTTAGGAGGAAATAAAAGAAAAAGAATTAATATAGAAAGAAAAGAAATTAAAGAATTAAGAGGAATTGGAGGAAGGAAGAATTAAAACTATATGTTGTAATATAGTTAATCTGAAATAAATTTTAAGTAAGAAATAATTAAATTAATTAGTCGTATCGGGCTTGATTGAGGTAGATAAATTAATTTAATAATTCTTGACTCCTTAAGTTATTCTAGAAATTTAAATCAAGATTTAGGAGTTAATAAAATTAATTATTTAATTAGATTAGTGTAATCATTTAGTTTAATTTAACTAAACATATACTCGTTAACTCAACTAGTATTATTCTAAACATTGTTTTTCTAATAATTTTCATAATTTAATTTATTAATTTAATTATTAAATTCCTCAATTAAAATTTTTTAGGATGTTACATTTTCAATCCAAGAACTACGTAACCCTGATTTCTCGACATACTTAAGAATATGTAGGAGCGGAAATAATTCATGTCGGGCTAATTTTCCTTTTAATAATTTTTGTGTGTATTCGCTTTATTTTAATTAATTTTATATTGTTACTATTTAATTTAAAAACACCATTTTACTATGAGGAGGTTAATTTAGACGGAATGTCTTGTTAATCTATCTCATATTTCAATCTCTTTTTTATTTGTTAAATAATAATATTTCTTATAAAAAGATTAATTTGGATGAGACATCCTGTTAATATTTTATTTTCATTTCCTTTTTTTTACCTTATTTTATTTTATTTTATTTTATTTTATTTTAACTTACTTAATTTTTATTATGTGCAAATTAAGATTAATTTAGATGAAACGTCCAGTTAATCTTTTATTATATTTTATTTTGATTATTTGTTATTATTTATTTAGGGTATTCTATTTAAGATTAATTTGGACGAGACGTCCTGTTAACCTTATTTTGAAAATTTCTTTTTTCCTTGTTCATGTTGTGTGTCCCTTTTTCTTGAGAGGTTAAATCAATTTATGGACTATTTAAAATGTGCGCAAATAATTTGAGGTAACCGTTTAATAACTGACAGTGTGAGGTGTTAATACCTTACTCACCTGTAATTCAGCTCCCAAACTTAGAATTTCATTTTTTATGACTGGTGCCTCAAAAGGTTTTCTTGATATTTTACCTTTAGAAAATATTGGTTGTGACTCTATGTTTTTCGAAAGGATTTCAAAACCTTTTCTTTTATTTTCTTTTTACGGTTGGTCTCCCACCGCGATCTCGGTCACGACAAACAGGAAAACGAGGAAGTTAGGGGTGCAGAAGTTAGCCCGGAGTCTAAAATTTTACATAATTCTATAAACTAGTGGTCTAGTAATCGATTACCAGAAGGTATCATCTAAAATCCTACGTAGGTTCTTGCGGGTAATCGATTACACTGATCATGTAATCAATTATGCACTTGTCAAAACACCCTAAATCCTTTGTTTGACTATGAAATTGTTGGATCTTGGCCTCCCTAAGCCTAGGATATACTATAAGAGACCCCTAGTGTCATGTGAAGCCATTCTATATTAGATGAAAAATTTTTGAAAAAATTTACCCCGCCTCTTTAACCTAATGAGCTTGAGATGCTTATAATTTTTATTGGTACGAGAATAACATGGGTTACAATTTTTATTGATATCAAAGCAATGGAGGTAATAAGGAGATTTGCACCTATGGAAGAATCTTGATCAGAAATTGATACAAAGGATTTGAGTCAAATGCAGAATTTCATCTAACAACAGGGTCTATAATATTAAACAAAAATATTCATTAATAAAACTCACATATCAAAATTTGAAAATTACCCGTAATTCATTAAAAAAAATGGTCTATACAACGCTGCATATAATAATTAAAAAAATCAATAAAACTTGTCTTGTTGCTCTTATAACTTCCTCCGCCTAAATATGACTTTCACAACATTCAAAAAAGCATGTTCATGTTTTTTTAAAAGCATGTTCTCGTAAAAGATCAAAAGGAAAAACCCAAACTTATAAGTGCTATAAGATAACAAATATAAAGAGAGTACTTCATCTATTTTTGGAGATAAAATATGGTAAATGATCAAAAAATGTGGTGATAACTTTATAAGAGATAATTAATCATTTGAAACATATATTAGAGTGAATCAGATCCAATATGTTTTTATAGGATTCTGAGAATGTGACGAAAAATAAAAATAAAATAATATTTGAAACATATACTAACATAAAAATACTAATTTTATATTTCAAACAATTACTTGTAATCAATTAATTCAACAAACGATAATTAATCCAATGACACAAATTATAATTAAATTGTTGACAAAAAATTGGTGATATAAAAATAAAATCTGAAATATATATTAATATATATATGTATGTGCTAATTTTAAATAATTCTTAATTTAAATCAATATTTTTTCAATTATATATAATTCTAAATTATATCAAACATATCCGGTCACACTAACTATATTTAAAAGATCAATTATCCTCAATCTAATCACATCAATATTTGACTGATTTCGTAAATTGATATTAGTATAAAAAATATAATGATGAAAATTCAATTTTGTTAATAAAAATCTTTTACAAATTTTAAGAATTATTAAAATAAATTTAATATAATTTTAAATGATATGATTAAATATAAAATTATATCTTACCTTCCTTTGAAACATGAGATAATTATATAGATTTTAGAATATTATAGAATTATTATTAAATTAAACAAATACATAATAATATAATATAATTATTAAATATGTCACAAACTAAATTATAAAGGAAAAACTGTGACTACAATATATGTATCTGAATTCAACAATACATGAGAACGTATATAATAAGAATTAAGTGACATAATAAAAGATAAGAACCGTTAAATTCGATCAAAGGACTGTAAATAAATCACGTCCATCTTTTGTCTTTTATCTCTCTTTTCTTACACGTGATTTTTATATTGAAAAATATACATGTAGTATGTGTCTTCCAAAAATAATAATTTAATATATCCATATCGTGGTTGCATTATGAGGGGTTAAATAAAGCGACTATAGAAAAGATGAAAGGTTAAGTGTTTTGTTGTGTTCATGTAAGTCTGAGGCAGTAGAATCCCGAGTATCATTATTATATTATGACATAAATATAAATATACATGAACATGCACGGACCGTACCAGCATGCACATGATCTCAACCTCAACTTCACCTTCACCTTCACTTTCCACACTCAATTCTTGAAGAAAAGGAAAGAAAACAACACATTCCATATTTCCATTTCTTTTCCCACTACCAACCATGACCATCGACACCCTCCGTCGATTCCTCTTCCCCTGTTTCTTCCCCACCAAGCCCTCCCAACCCATACCCTTCTCCAACAACCGCCCCACCACCACCCACCCCTCCTCCCCAACCTCCTCCACCTCCTCCACCACAACCGCCACCACCACCGCACCCCCTCGCCCCTCAAAATCCATGGTCATCGGCACCATCTTCGGCAACCGCCGCGGCCACGTCTGGTTCTGCGTCCAGCACGACCGCCTCTCCTCCAAACCCTCCCTCCTCCTTGAACTCCCCCTCTCCACCAACCACCTCGTCCGCGAAATGCGCAACGGCCTCGTCCGCATCGCTCTAGAATGTTCCCCTTCCCGCCCCGACCTCGCCATGTGTCCCCTCCGTTCCGTTCCCCGCTGGACCGCTTTCTGTAACGGCAAGAAAACCGGGTTCGCTGCTCGCCGTAAGCCCGAAGACCGGGTCCGTTCCGTCCTCAGAACCATGCAGTGTGTCTCCGTCGGAGCCGGTGTGATTCCCTCTTCCGGGTTCGGGTCGGGCTCCGAAGAAATCATGTACATGCGCGCTAACTTCGAACACGTTGTGGGTAACGCTGACTCGGAATCGTTTCACCTCATTAACCCGGACGAGTGCCCCGGTCAAGAACTCAGCGTTTTCTTGCTCCGATCCAGACTCGCTCCGACTCGCTGAGTTGACCCAACAAATACCCAAAAAAGGAAAATTTTTATTTATAAAAAAGAAAAAAGAATAGGAAAGAAAGATAGTCTTTTTGGTTTTTTGGGGAGAAATTAAAGAAAGAAACTTATTGGTTTTCTTGAATTTTGAATGTGTTGGGATTTTCGTTTTCTTCTTTAGAAAGGGATTTTATCTTTTATGACTTTTCTCAGATCTGAGAGTTGTACATTTTCTATTTTTTTGACTTGTTTTTAGTGACGAGGTTTTAACTCTGTTGATGGTGTGGTTGCCCTTGCCCATGTGAGTTCTTTGTGTGTAAAAACTTGATGGGTTTTTCTAGGACTAATCTCATTGCCAATATTAATATATTGTAGTATTTTTGTTTTGCATTTAATTTATCTATAATAATAATAATAATGTAACGTGGTTATATAGACAGGGCAGGGTCTTGGAATCTTTCCTGTTTCATTCATGGTTTGGAATTTTTGAATTCATTACCTTATCTATTTTGATTAACTGCGATTTCTTTCCATTACTAATTCAATTTGTGGTCTTGCTGCGTTTCCAAAAGGATGAGAGTGTCTAACAAGTGAACTAAAGTTTATATTTTTCTATTTTATAGTAATTTTTATATTTATTTTTATGGTATATTTTTTAGAATGAGTTTTATTGTATTTTATGAATTTTTAATGTATTTTGAGAGTTATAAGTATTATTAGGATTATTGAAGTTTTTATGACTTTATTAGTAAAAATATCGGTCACAAATATGAATAAATGATGATAGAATGATTAAGATTTATATAAGTCATTTAAGCATAGTGGAGTAATTATGTGTTAGTGGATGATTAAGACTTAGGGGAATTTGTAGAGAAAATTTGATGTGTTAAAAATCTACTAAATTTATAAATATCAACTTATTATAATGAATTTCACTCAACTTGGTTTTGAATATTTTTTTCTCTTCTATAAAAACATCTCCTAGTTGTGGATTAAATTGATTTTATTAAAGATAATTTGTTATATGATAGTCAAACTCAATATTATCAAGAAGACTTAAAACGATAAAATCAATCTTAATAAGTTTATTTCTGATGATCAACTTATAATTTGTCACACATCTTTTTATTTACTTGTTAACTATTATTTGTCACGTCATCTTTACTCAAACTTTTACCTAAAATATACCATCATCTCAAACTAATTTCAAATGATCCCCCTTCTCTTTCGTTGGCATCAGTGAAGATCTGGAACTTGCTTGGTGTGATAGTGAAAATTAATGTAATTTTTTATCTTAAGATTTGGAATATTTGAGACATTATAAAAATGTCTTGAGTTACTTTGTGTCAATCTTTCTGAGGACAAGTTGAATATATTTACTAGCTCTTTGCCAATCTTGTGGTATAATTTGGTTGGTTGTCAGTCAGTTAAATCTGTATTAGTTGATTTAATAGTGTGGCGTTGAAAAATAACAGCTAAGCTTTAGGTGGAACCATTGTTTTTAATCACTTTTTGATTCGAACCTTCTTATAGGCTCTAAAGATCCTTATAGTATGCTATGCTACCTTATATTCATGCAATCGGGGACCAGTCTAGTTAAGGCATTTCAACAAAATATAAAAGCATAGCAATTATTATTATTTGGAGGTGGCAAGGAACTTTGGCAATGATTGATACAGCTTGAGCACAACAATGATACTTGCTTGATTCAGCTAAAAAATCCTTGAAATTAATTTCCAGCTAGGTGTTAACTGGTATCAGTCAATTAGAAGTTAAATAGACAATTGAAGCATGCCAAAATGGTGTTACTTCAATGTTCAGTGCTAGAGTTTTGAATTGCAAACCGCACCACATGATCCACGCTATGATTGAGGACCACATCGGTTGAAATTGGCCCACACGTTAGTTCCCAGTGGATATAATTACAACTGCAATTATTTTTATCTGGTCCATGTTACTCTAAAATTCTTTTATCTTTGCTCAAATGGTTTCACAGATAATGGAAATGGTTGGCAATTTCAAGTTGATATATGAATCTGATCTACTGAACACAGTCTTTATAATTAGAAAAAGAAAGATATTTTCATTACAACTGTGTGGATCCCATTTCATTTTCTATGCTGAAAGAAAAGAACAAAATGGATAAGGGAAGATTTATCAATCTGAAAATGTAGAGAACAGAGATGCAGAGTTATGTTATGGAGTTAGCTCAGCAAGGTTGCTCATTTCATCAACCAGGTCTCTGTCTATCTTAAAATATCACAACCATATTTCAACATTACTTATTCTACCCACACTACATAATCCTTTTTGTCTTATGATTACTTACTATCTTGTTACTTCCCGGGCCTTTTTAGTGAGACATATCACTTAGAAATTCAAAGAATTAAAACCATTTCAGTGGATAACGTTTTTAATTGGATGAAAGTTTTTTTTTAATTTTATTTACTAGTTGAAATTTCTTTTTATTTTATTGTCTCTTTATATTTTTAATAATTCTTAATATTATTTTTTATTTTATTTCTTTAAAAGATTAAACATTTATTCTAATTTTAAAAAATATAATTATTGTTAGAAATTTTGTTAATATTTCAAAAGTTTTTTAGTCTCAAATTGCTTGGCTTTCAACTCCTCTAAGATTTTATATATAGAAATTTGATTTATGGTGGTAAACAAGATAGAAAGAATGTGAGTTTATGTGCAAATGAGTTTGAGCTGAAATACTTGTCTATTTCATGTGCAAATTTCATAATTTACCCCTTCCCGGCATGCACATATAATATTTGATGTACCTTTTTATCACTTAAAACTTTCTCTCTCAACCTTGGCACATAAACCCTTAAGAGTAGTGTGATTTTTGACTCATGAAAAATACTTATATGAATTATGTATTTTTTATATTATATATTTCATGAATTTCTTTGCTATAAAAAAAACTTAAGAATTATTTTATTAAATTTTAAATTAATTAAAATACCCTAAAAAAATTACAAGTTATGTATATAAGAATTTTATAAATTTTACTTAAATAATTAAGCATATATTCTTATGTCATGTTATCTTTATCAGTAATTGTGACAACTATTTTTACCAAACATTTTCAATATAATCAATTAATTTATTACTTTTCTCTTTTAATTTTTAGTTTTGAGTTGGTTTATACAAGTAAGCAAACCTACTACAAATATCCATCATCGGCCCCCAACGGTGAACGGGTTTGCGTTCAACATCATGTAACGTTTTATAAACCGAAAAAACCTACTTAAACAAATGTGTTTTTTTATGTTAAAATTTATTATAGTTTGAGTAGCTATTTTTTTAATCACTAATACAATAGTGAGATTTAACAATAACTAATGGCAATTTTAACATCACGAAATATATTTCTTTCTATACATTTTATTTTTATATATCAAACCTGCTTGATTTGGAAACATAATTTTTACCCACAATCACAAATATTAGGTCACTGGTCATGTTTTATACAATTTTTCAGTGCCACGGAAGAGATAATGAAAGAAAAATGTGCAGTGACTTAAATGAAGTATTAACCACCAAAATTTGATAATATATATGTAATTGATAGATTTGAGTCCATTAAACACAATGTCATAGTCAAAACTATTATAGGAAAGATATCTCTGAAATAAATTAGTCTTTTACCATTAACAGAAGGACACTTTTAAATTTACCCAAAAGTATCACTATAAAAAAAGTAAAATTGTATTAAAAATGATGATGACAAACTTTAACAATGGCTAAAGTTTCAAACAAAATTGTCTTTAGTTGGCAGAAAAATAAAATAATTCTTAATGTTGTATGCAGAATTACATCTCAGAAAAGCAAAAAGACATACCTATGCAATTTTTTTCTTTTTGGAATTTCTCCATATATTCTCCATTAAGAGATGATGCTTTTTCTTTAGTTTAAATTGAATACTCACCGGAGTTGATCTAACGGTGGAACATTCAAATAATTACTTTAAGTCTTAAATTTAAATCTCAAGTTTTATTGTAAATTTAATTTTTTTCTTTTCATTTTTTTACTGGTAAAATAAAAAAATAGTACCAAATATCTATTAAGTACCTTTAGAATCAACTGAGTTAAAACTAATTATATGAGGTTTATTCTTCTTTTTATTTTGTTCTTAGTATTAAAAATAGGCCATATATACAATTATAAATGTTTATTTAACTAGTGTAATTTTATACATGATAAGAGATGAAAACTAAATTTTTTTATTATTATGTAAAAATTATGTAAAAATCAGGATGAATGAATATTAATAATATTTTTAAATAAAAACCTTTGTTTTATTATCTTTTTAATTTGTTTAAGATAGCATAAAAGAGAAAGGCTATATATAGGAGGATCTAGCGGAAGGAATGTGATAGCATATTTGAACATAAATTAAGAGATCATTTGATTATAAACGGAGTTTATAAATAGGAAAAAAATCATTTTACAGTCAAATAAAGTTTTGACTATCTCAATAGATGTAAATAATCAGTATTAACTTTTAAATTTCTCTTCTTTTTTTAAATTCTGATTTCCAAACTATAAATTAGGCATTTACTAAAATCATCATTGATTGCTTTCCGGAGGACTAGGACCAAGCTTCCGTGTTGGTCGTAAATTTTTCACTTAAAACAAATTCATTTGTTTTCTGAAATGAAAAGAGAGAAGGAACAACAAGATATGTTGGATACTTAGATTTGATTGATTCCCTCATTTAGATATTTCCTGAAATCAAGGAGATTTTTTACTTATAAAAATGAAGGAGATTAATTATACTAATCTTAATTTTAAATACTTTTATTTTTAATTATCTAATCAACACTCTTTGAGCACTCATCAGCATTTTATTATTATTTTAATTTATGTGTGAATTCAGCCACCCTATTTTAAATTAGTCATACTTAATTAACCACTCTTCGTAATTTTATAATTAATCAAATTTAGTCTTTTATTTCAAAATTTCATTTGATAATTGAGAACTAATATAACGTTAATTAACATAAATTTACTAAAATAAAAATAAAATAAAGTTATTAAATAAATAATTGGCTCCTTTAATTTTTACATATTTTATTTTTATTTAGATATTATAATCTTCATTTTCTTAATCCATATAAAGTAATAATATATCAGAACTCAAATATATTATATAAATTGTTAAATAAAATCTTAAGACTAAATATAAACAATTAAAAAACACATCAAAATCTGACCCAAAATATAATATAGATAAACCAAAAATGTAATGTACCCTAATTGTATTTAAGCACGGATAAAGTATTGTATGATTTTAGATTAATAGTTTCAATTAATATATAAATAAAATAATATTTATAATATTATATGTTCTTTTTTCTCTCAAATTAGATAAAAATTCAGTACTTATTGAACAGAAATTGATTGAGAATGCAAGATAGGGAAAGAGGAAAACGAATGGATCTACGTGAACGAATATTGTAAAGCAAAAGTTCCATGTTCCGAACAATTTTAAAGTAATTTCCCTTAAATAAGACTAAGACATACTATTATGAATCTTTGGAGGATGACGTCATATATGCTAATGAGATTATCCCATAGTATATATAATTTCATCTCCCTAAATAATTTCCCTGGTGAGTAAGAATGTTTTATGTAATATGATAGTTTTAATTTTCAAAATTATTTTTATTTTTATTATTTTTTTAGTTTTTTTATCTTATAGATATTTCATTTTTCCATACATACCTTTTTTTAATGCTTTTATATTTGTAACCTTTATATTTTAATTTAAATAATTTTTTAGTTATTTTCTATTAAATTTTTTAGATAAATAAATATCAAAACTATATTAATTTATTTTAATAAATTATAAAATTCTTATTTTATTAAATATAAATTAATCTTGAACATGTGTGTTCATTTATGAATAAATTTTATTATCTTGTAATCTTTCATATGAACAATATCATATCTCCCTTGTAATTTTTACATGTTAAATTATTAATTAATTTAACCAAAAAGAGAAAACGAAGAAACATGAAAATTGAAGAAACATAATCATGAAATAACTAAAAACATACATAGATATTAAATAAATCTAGAAACATACATGTAATATATTAATAGACACAATCATATATAATATAAGCCAATAAGTTAAAACATTTAAATAGAATAAGAAATTATATAATAACAAAATTCTATATACTTTTATATAAAATATATAATAATATATTTATTATTATTATTATTTACATTATTCTACATACGTCAATTGTTAAGCTTAAAAAAACTTAAAGTCTGACATGTCTAACTAAATAGATCTTGAAAGCAAAAAGAAACCTAAATATGGTTTATTTGAAAATATACTCAGACACTTGATGTAAGTCAGAATTAGGCTCTATCAAGTAACCTAACTTGTTCCTACTCTTAGCTTTGAGGTTATAGGTTCAAATTTTATCAATACGAGAATTTTGTTAGTGGATAATTTATAAGTACATATGTAAACACTTGTCGAGTCTTAGGACCTGTCCTGATTATAGTGAATTTTCAAGATCTAATTAATCTAAACTTTTCTTTAAAAGAAATACATGTCACAAGATTTTTAATTATTGGTTTTTCACTCATTCATAAATTCTATTGTCTTTTTTGTCTCACCTTCTCTTAATTTGTTCGCAATAAACTACACATATGTTGGAAAAAAAATTGAAGAGTTGGAGTCATAAAAATCTAGAAAAATGCAAAATTGATAAATAAAAATTTAATAAAATATTGAAATAAAACAATAAAATGAAATGTTTGAAAAATAAAAATGATACTAGAAGTTTAGTGGTGGAAACTCTTATAATATACACTTAGAAAAGACAACTATATAAATTAATCATTATAAAAAGTTAATTATTCCATGCATTCTTTTTTTTGGTGAATAATTATACCATGCATTCTACGGACACAACACACTAGCTTTCATAATTTGGTCTAGATCCTATGTCGCACTTGGACAAAAAGTTTATAGACAGATGGAACAAACGGCAAAGCTCTACTACTATTATATTGAAATTATTACAAAGCAAAATCTCTCAGAATCTCTCTACTTGGCATTCAAATAATTTCAATCAGTGAAACTTATAAGGGGAAAAAAATTAAGAATGGCCATATTAGTATCAAGTATCAATGAAAACAAAGAATCATCGATTCATCGTAAAGCCTGTGATATTCGATTATTTTGCTGTTCGTGTTTTTGGTCAAATTCTAAGTTAGATTGCGCAGAAGCTATATACAATGGGCGACTTAAGGAATATGGGCCTTAGGAAACCTATTAAAATGGACCCCTCTTTATTCCACAATCCATAATATAATAACTCCAAAAGTTTTTAAAACAATAAAAAGTTTTTAAAGAAGTTTCATTAAGATAAAAAAGTTTTTAAAACACAGTTTCATTAAGATAAAAAAAGATTAGTAATTATCCTCCCAATAGTTTCTTGCAAGCTTTTCCTTAGTATTTTCATACACTTTTTTTCAAAGGAAATCATCTTTATTTGATCATTTATGTATACATTGATGGCTCATCTAGAGTTCAATTAATTACATATATCATAAAACAAAAATAGAGAAGTCACTTTATCTACTTCAACAATTATACATAGGATTGTCTTAACTAAAACTAAGTTTAGAGAAAAATTAATGGGTTAGTGTACCATTTTACCCAAATATTAATCTATTTCATTTGTAGATCAAACAGAAAAGTTTAGAGAAGAATTACCTTTGATTGTACATAAAATATTTGTAGTTAATAATAATAATAATAATAATAATAATAATAATAATAATAATAATAATAATAATAAAATACTGTAACAATTCTGTGATAAATGTTACTAGCTATATGTCCCGTGTGAGTAATACAAAGAAAATAATGCATCAATATTAGAATAAAGTTGATATGCATAACTCATATACTGAGTAACTATACATGTTAAGTTAAGCTCAGAGCAGCATATTAGATGTGCTTAATCTTTAACTAATGTGGGAAAGTATCTGAGTAGATTATACTTGGTGGACTGAAACTTGATGAAGCATATGGACCAGCATGGAATTCTGTGGTTGGCAAAGACTTTGGATCTTGCGTTACACATTTATGTGGAAGTTTCATATTCTTTCGTGTGGAAATGGTGGAATTTCTGGTCTTCAAAGATGGGAAGGACTTCACAGAAAGCAGAGAAGAAGCTATTGGAGTGCTGCAGAAGGCAACAAACAGTGAATCGTGAATTCCAAAATTCTCAAAGTATGTTTGTTATATAGAAGAGAACCTTTAAGGTCAATTGGAATTCTTCACTTCCAATATCCTATATAAGTAACCAACTCTAATAGGTGCAATGAAATACAATAATCAACAGATTTGAGTATGAAGCTCTTTTTGTGAAACTGGTTTAAATGCTGTGTATATTGGTCATAACATAAGGAAATGGTAATCTGTATCCCAAGGATTAGACACAAAAGGTATTGCTTCTAAACCTCAGGATACAGATTACCTGATCCTAAACCAATACCGACTCTTCCAATCACAGTAGAACAATGCAGCATGCTGGATTGGGTTGAGTCCAGACATGGCTCGTTCAAATTTATAGTTCATAAAGTGAATATATACTCTGAGTTTAATATTGACATTTGGGACCATTAATTCAACAAAATATATTAGTTTTTGTAGTGTATAACTAAGAATATTATCTTGTGACATGTTCAACCATTTATTAATATTTGTGTCTAATGATTAAAATATAATTTTTAGTTGTTAAAAAGATTTATAATTTTTTTAACGATCTTTAAAGCAACTTTATTTATTAAAAATTATACTTTAATTGTCAAAGTTATGTGTAGATAGTCAATAATATCTAAACCATATGAACAAAGTTTATATATATATAATTCGGTTAATCATATTAACACTTAATGTTTCAAGTTCATACCAGTAACTAAAAATAAAATATTTAATATAAGATAAATATAAAAAAGAAAAATTATTTTACGAGGATGAAAATAAATAAGTTGAGACTACAAAAGTATTTAAACCATTTCTAAAATTAAAAACTTGTTTGATTCATCAATTTTGTTACATCCATTTTAGAAAAGTTTTAGTTTTTTAGTTGAGAAAACTCTCATTGTGATTTACTGCGTAGTCATTAACTTAGTTTTATAAACTTCTAACATTTGTTGTCTACCACTATTATCATCATGCTCATTTTCACTGTTATCATCATTGTTACTGTCATCATTGTCCTTTCTCCCATCGTTGTTTCCACCATTACCACACCCTCCACCACTACCACCAACACGACTGCGATCACTACTAAAAAAAAACCTGTTAGCGATGGAAAAAACCGGTCACTATCTTATGCCATAGCCATCGCTAACAGTGTTAACGACGGCAATTCAGACGGAAACACGGTCGTCGCTAAATGATGAGTCGCTGATAGAACAGCGACAACAAGCACCTTCGTCCCTAACTTTTCAACGGCATAACGCCGTCGCTAAAATGGTTCCTGCTTGTCGTCGCTGAGTATTTTCATATAGGGACCACTCATTGCTGTCGCTACGGGTTCTCATACCGGGACCACTCATCTCCGTCGCTAAGGGTTCTCATATAACGACCACATGACACCGTCGCTATCTGTAACCATACTGCGACCACCCCTTAGCCGTCGCACACAATAGCGACCAACATTTACCGTCGCTAATCCCTAACCACACAGCGACCACCTATAGCCGTCGCTATTGCTTACCATACAACGACCACTCATTTCCGTCGCTATTGGTGTCCATACAGTGATGAATTAGATGCCGTCGCTAATAATAATTTTTATTTTTTTATTTTCTTCAACTTTTATGATATTTATAATATAGGTTTTGTTAATTTAATTTTAAACTGAAATATTGAATAACATAAAAATAATAAACGAATGGTAACAAAAATAAATACTAAATAGAATAATAATTATAAGTATGCCTAAATACAACGTGTCTATACAAACAAATGTAACATAAAAAAAACAAATCATGGGGGAGAGGGATCCTGTGGTGGAGGTGGCGGCGGGTCAAAAGTAGGGGGAGGGTGAAACAACCCGACTTAATAAACCCAAACTGAGACCAGGGAAAATTTTTCCAAAACTCACCAAGCAATCGGGGTAAAAATAAACCACGTAAGGCAAGGGAAAGCAAAAGCGATTAAAGTAAAAGGAAGACCGAGTCAGAAAGCCACACATGGGCAAGACTCAGCTTCGGTCACACAGTCCAGTGGAAGTTGCAGCGCTTAAGCGAGTCCTTTTCTCGCTAGAGCGAATCCTCATTCGCTGAAGCGAACCCATAAACTCGGATATTCCGTCACTCGGAATTGGGCTTAAGTTCACTCGGGAATTGACCCCATAGGGTCATGCTTCACTCGGCAAATTCATACTTAGCCAAATACTTAGTTCATTCAAGAAGCCCACACACATGCTTCATTCAGAAGCGTCATAATCTCCACTCGGGAAATGATTCCCTCGGATACTCCACTCGGAGTCCATAAGTTCCCCCTCACACAGATTATTTCCCCAGTCCAATACCACTCGGTATATTTCAACCACGATTCACTCGGAATACATTATCCATTTTGCACTCGGCATAATTTGATCTTTCTCACACTCGGAGATCACATAACCTCCATTCCTTCGGAAGGAGTCACCCAAGTTAAGTCACTCGGACTTATTTAAGACTTAGCCACTCGGAATATATATATATCCTCGTTCACTCAGAAGAGGACTCCCAGAATACACCTCAATCAAACCATTACAACAACTCTTCCCTCGGAAGAGGTTATACACCTCAATCAAACCATTACAACAACTCTTCCCTCGGAAGAGGTTCACTCGGGATTTACCACTCGGGAATATTCAAACCCTTCCCCACTCGGAGTTTACTCGTATTTTCACTCGGTAACATATGGACTAGTCTTCCCTCGGAAGTGGCCCACTCGAGTACATCTTACTCGGAACCATTCTAAGCCTTCGTCACTCGGAAAAAGGCCACACACTGAGCTTCACTCGGACATGGCTCTCCCATCAATATTCCACTCGGAATTCATTAACTTAGCATTATTCTCTCAACACCACATAATGTACAATTTCGGATGACGTCATAACAATGTAGAATATATATATATATATATATATATATATATACAATGTACACTTGTTGACAAACCCGATAGACAACCTATATAATTAAATCCGTTCGGATTACAAGAGAGTCGGCCAAGGCTTAAACATATCAATATACAATATGTACTATGCATGCACTTCAACAATCCAAGTGCTCCCCACTCGGACTTAAGGCTATTTCATCATTCCTAGTCCGACCTGCACATACTGAAAAATATAGCCGCAGTAGGGGTGAGCTTTTACATATTAAATGTCAGTTATTGACTCGGATTAATCTTTGAATCCTCAACCATACAATAACATATCTCAATCAGCAATAATGCACACTGCCATTCAATATGAACCCTACAACATCATCCACTCGGGATTCATGCAATTCAATCAAGACTGAGTAATTCATAATCATTCATAATTACTTGCACTCGACAACAGTACCAATTTACATATATTCACCCAGTTGGAATTCACACCAATCATTCATGGCTATATTAATCATGCTATTCACAACAACATTTACACACACACACACACACACACACACACACACATATATATATATATATATATATACCATTACATTGAGCTCATCAACAACATAAATGTGCACTCAGCAATAGCATCACTATACATGCATTAATCCAATCGGAATCACCCCAATCAATTCATATCCACATGTTCAAACATTTCACATTGAGCTCAATGACAATCATAAGTGTGCACACATTCATTTCACCCAGATCTTGTTATTTATTACCAATTTTTATTATTGCAACATAGGCTCCAAGTCTTTTCTCAACTCCAAGCTGATTCGGCCGTTTTACTGGTACCAAACCGTTTGCCCTCACATGTAACACAGTCACTCCAAGCGACAACGGAAGTGTTACGGGCAGCCCCGGGTCCAACCCGGTAGGCTTGCCTTAAGTCCAACCCAAGGTCTTTAAGCGTCTAACGCTTAGTGCACTCGGCACTTCCTCGAGTCCAACCCGAGGTCTTTTATATATTTTCAACACATATTCATCTGATTGCCGATCGGTATTAAGCGTCCAACGCTATATGCTCCAAGCATTTCCAGTGGCGAATCAGATGCATACGGTCTTATTCATCAGGCGTCCAACGCCAATGCACTCGGCGTTTGCCTTGAGTCCAACCCAAGATCTTTCATTATATTTCACTCGTATTCATCTGATTGCAGATTCAATATTAAGCGTCCAACGCTATATGCACTCGGCATTTCCAATGGCGAATCAGATGCATACGATTTATTCATCAGGCGTCCAACGCCAATGCACTCGGCATTTGCCTTGAGTCCAACCCAAGGTCTTTCATTATATTTCACTCGTATTCGTCTGATTGTCGATTCAATATTAAGCGTCCAACGCTATATGCACTCGGCATTTCCAATGGCGAATCAGATACATACGGTTTATTCATTAGGCGTCCAACGCCAATGCCCCCGGCATTGCCTTGAGTCCAACCCAAGGTCTTTCAATATGTTTTCCACACACATGCACTCGGCATTCAATATCAATAACATGCATCCAATGCATTTTATCATTATTATTCATAAACAGGGGTCGGTATAGCAATAACACAATACATGCACTCGGCAATCACATGCACTTGGCAAATCATATGCTTTTTAATATAAAATCCCAAACGGGAATTAACATAACCGACCCACATCTCATGCACTCGGCAATCACAATGCCATCTACTCGGAATTAACATTTACCATAAGCATCATATGCTGTTCATATAAAACCCACTCGATATTAACAGCCACAACATATCATTCATTTACATAGAATCATAACCAGAACTAGCATAACATTCACACACCACATGCGTTTAATATTCACACTGGTTCACAGCACATGCATTCACTCGGCATCTCATTAAAAGCCAACATTTCCATACATACACTCAACATCTCATATTTATCGTCATACATCTCATGGACGAAATCATGACAACATCACACAGACCACAATGATCACAAATCAGGGTGTCTCATGCACCAATACTCAACGACAACATATTAATCAACATATTTCCAACATAACACGCACATTAAAGCAAAACCACCGGAACCCGTCCATAAACCATACATTTAAGATGTAAATTAGCCCCCTACCTGGAATGAAGATTCCAGCAGCCCCTTGAGCTTCCAGATCCGACCAACTGCTCCTTGGTCACTCGTTCTTAAGAGAACGATCCAGTTTCTAGCCGTTCAGCACAGGAATCTCTCTTGGAGGAACACCAAGCCACTCGGACACATGAACAGCTCTGCCTCCATGACACTCCATGCTCTCCTTGCAAGACAGTGGAGAGTCCCATGCCTCCAAGGCATAACGTGGTCCTCCCACGCTCAAGCAGTCCAGTCCTCACCAACAGTGAAGGACCCCATGACTTCCAGGCACCCAATGTCGTTTTAGCAGAACAGAGGAGGATCCTATCCTCCAAGACACACAGCACCATGCTGTTCTCTCAACCACGCTGTTCCTACATCGTGTTCCACTCGGTTCTACACAGTGTACGAGTGGAAGAAGAAGATGATAAAGAAGAAGGTGAAGAGACAGCAACGAAGAAGAAGCAGAGCTTCCGAAAACTCAAGAGAGAACGGAGGAGTGGTTCTCCTTGAACCCAAGAGAAAATGAACAAGGAGTGGTGGAAATTGAGAAACTAAAGCCTTTATCCCTTCACTGCCATGACAGCTCCACTCCATCAGCCATCACATTCCATCAACCATCACAACACCATTAATTCCGGTCCCACATCATTTAATGCTAATCCCCTCAGCCATCAATCACCATCAACGTGAATGAAGAGAGAGGGAGGGGACCGAAACCCCATTTTCACCCACCAAGGGCATATATGACATTTCTTGGCATTATTATTAATATTATTATTATTATTCAATCAATAAATCTTAATTCTCTAATTAACCTTAATCGGTAATTAACTCAAAACCAGGATGTTACAGAGGGAGCCGCGCCATCAACTGCATCAATAGCCGCGGCTGTGCCGCAAGCTGTCGACCAGTCTCGGTGTGCTGCTCCTCGGCCCGTCGTCGGTCCGCCTCCGCCCGCTCCTCCAGAAGCTGCCTCTGGCATCGCTCCTCTTGTAGCTCGTTGTTCAGGTTTTGAATGACCTGAACAACATCTACAGGAAGACCAGAGGAGGAAGAGGTCTTCCCCTTTCTCGCGATCTACGTGCCCACGCTGCCCAACCCGAACACCCTCCCTTTCTTGTTCATGCCGCCAACAGCCTCCATGTAGACGGCGTTGTCGTCAGAACAAGACAGGGTGGGAGGAACCTCCCCCTCAGGAGTCAAAGCCACCAACTCCACCTCCTTCTCAGCTCTTCACCCTGATACGCCTCCTATAAATTTAAAATTGCTGATAGGATTAGTAAGCTGATTTGTAAATTATAAGCATGGGTAAGTTAAAAGTAAATACCGCTAGATCTGTAGTCTTCTGGTTTACCCATGCACCGGCTTTGTTCTTCTTGGTCATTTGCATGACCTCAAACAAAGAAGGTTCACGATGCTCCCTCAGCTCCTGTATTGGACAACAAGCACTGAAGTTAATATTCCTAAACATGTCAAACTAATCATAATAAAAATGTTTAACATAAATAGACTTACAAATTGTTTCTTGTGCTCGAGGTTGAAATGCTACCCCTAGTGTAAACTGACGCTACAACATCGGCGGCTCTATTTGCCTTGTTCCGAGCACTCGCCTGCTGAAACAAGACACCGCCCTACTTCTGGACCATCTCGTCCCAATGGTCCTTGGGGATCCAACGAGGGCGCTCACCCTTTTCCCTCATCTTTTAAAGGGTAATCTTGATGATTTTGGAGGTCTTTATGGCAAAGACCTTCCTAATCTCATCAATCATACCCTTTGCCCACTGATAATCACGTTGTAAAATAAAGAGATTTCAAAATTAATAACAAATGTATATTAGCCATAAATTCACAACAAATTCATGTGGTAACTTACCGAGAAGGTGTTAAACCACCTATCTTGGACAACCTTCCCAACATCTGTCCAAGATATGTATGGACCATCCCACTTGGCCTTCAAAACATTAGTAATCGCTTTGGTGGTGCGACTACTATCAACAAAGTTGTAATCACCACAATTATAAGCGAATATAACAACATACAACCTAGGGAGAATCTTAAAATTTTGACAGAGTCTCCCCTATAAATGTAACATTTCCAAATTTGAATAGTTACCCTGTTACAAACAGAAGAGTTCCCAGTACAATTCAATCTGTACAAGTTATAAACAGAAGAGTTCCCAGTACAATTCAATCTGTACAAGTACTAATTAAATTAACATACAATAAACCAACAAGTCTTTCCATTAAAGTAGTAAATAAACTACCATACAAATAACATAAAAGTATGTGAGATTTATAACATAAAAGTATGTGAGTTTTAGTGACTTACTCCTCTCCGGCCGATATTGGTACCAGCATGGGTAGAGGGGATGCCAGAGGTAGGGTGGCCTCAAGGCCAGGGTCCTCCAAACCACCAACTCCAGGAGTCTGCTCTGGGGTGGTCTATTATGGTGGTGAAGGAGTGGTCTGCTGTGGTGGTGATGGAGTGGTCTGCACCTGTGATGGAGTGGTTCCCTGTTCTGGGGTGGGAGTCCCAAGAAGGGATGCCTGGGTCCTAGACCCACTACCCCTACTGAAGGGTAGTCGACGTCCCATCATCTGTGGATAAAACCATGAAAACAAATATTAGTCTCAGGATATAAACCTATGTATATATGTTTAACAACTACATATTCTGTGTCTATTTTAGTTTGAAATTCCTCCTCAGTTTTAGTGTCACTATGGCTATCCGTTTCAATAAGTTCATCAGTATCCAAATCAGCCCTAGACCGTTTTGATCGAGAGACAAGGTCTTTGTCAATATGTTCACCCCCCGTAGTGGCGAGTGTCCCATCCATTATGATTGGATCAATGTTGAACAACAAATGACTATCGTTGACCTCGTTTGGTGCAAGCTGATAAGCATCATCAACCTCATCAGAGACATTGTCAGTGATCTGACTTCAGGCCTTGGCCTTGATTACTGCGTAACAGTTCCGATGCCCTCCTGGGATGTCCGTGTAATAAACCCGCTCAGCTTGTTGGGCAAAAATGAAGGGATCAAACCCTTTATATCTACAGTTTTTCTTGACCTCAACTAAGTCATAGTTGTTGTCAACCTTTGTTCCTACACCGATTATGTTGTCGTACCAATCATATTTGAATAGAACAATATCTCTTCATAGTCGTCCGGAGAAAGAAACTTTAACAATCTCTGTCAGCACTCCATAAAAGTCTTCCTCTAACTGTCCAGCTGTGCCTTTAACACAAACCCTGTAGTTATGGCTACACATCCCTTCACTCCATTGAAAAATGTTAAACTTGTAGCCATTTACGTAGTAAATAGGCCATTTTTTAACAGTTTTCACCGGCCCCCAAGAAAGGGCTTGGAGTAAAGGATCTTCAATATGGTTGTTAGGGTCTTGTATCTATATACAACATAACAAATAGGTCATCATTAAATACCTAACGTTACAAGTATAGATAAAAAGCACATTCTATGTGGGTCATACGTGTTGTGCAAACCAACCGATGAATTTGGATGAGACCTCACTATGAATTTGGTCATCAGTTATATCATTTTGCTCAAGTTTTAGCATATCTGCATATAGGCTATTTAAAGGAAAAAAATTTAGATACTTTAAAAGCTACATCAGGAATGTATACTAAAAGTTGGTGACTAACTCAAGATAGGGTTCCACTTTTGGGCAATTTAAAAGAATGTACAAGTGAGCCGCCTTTCAATCTTTCTCATCAATGTAACATTTTATGACCTTGCCCCCCGGGCGACCAGGATAGTTAAAAATTGAAATTTGATCATCCAACCCTGTACGGGTGGCCACCCCAAGATTACGAGGAATTCTACTCATTCTAGTTTCTATCTCCGTCGGAAAATAGAAAGAGACAAAAGTTGTTATTTCTTCGACTAAGAGGAAGAATGATGGGTGTCTTCAGGAAGTGAAATATAGAGGAAGAATAAGTCAAGGAGATGATGGGTGTCTTCAGGAAGTGAAAAAGGCTTTGGCAGAGGAAGAGGATCTGGTTTCATTAGCAGTGGTAGAGGCAAAATTTGCTCATACTATGGGAAGAGTAGACACACAGTTGACACATGTTATAGGACGCATGTCTTTCCTATGAATTTTAAATTCACACATAGCAATAGAACTAACAATACTTTTGTTGAACATTCTGTAGAAGATATTGATGACATACACTCATTCAAAGCAGAAGAAAAATGTGTTGGAAGAGCAGATCCTTTTACACTTAAACAATACAAGAGTATCTTGAATTTAATTCAACAATTAGGATCCCCTGCTGCAGGTGCACCATAAGCTAATCATGTTAGTTCCGCTGTAGTTTTCTTCACTCCATGTAACAAGACAAGTATTTCCTTGGTGCTGTCTTGTTCATCTTTGCACAAAAGTCACAGCACTACCTCCTGGATCCTAGATTCAAGGGCAACTGATCAAGTGTAAATGATTATGTTCTAAGTGTAAAATTACACTATTATTTGTTTTTTGGTTTGGTTTGGTCATCATTGGTAGTGGACTTCTTATCTTATTTACTTATAATAAGGTTGGTGGAGTCAGAGTTTTCCACTGAAAACACCTAATGGTGGCTGCTTGGTTGTTGTCCTGAGAACGGGGTTTGAAACAAGTCAGGGAAAGTTGATGCAAACAATCTTATTCTCTACAAAAAGAGTAAAGTAATATAGATGTTATCAAGCCCCAAGTTTGTGATTTTAGTGTCACTTTGATGATTCCTTTTTGCTGCTTCCTCAATAAATGCTATAGGTGATTGCTGATAGCTGGGAAAGTGGATTGTTCATTTTGTTTTTGGTTGTATTTGCTTTTATTGTTGCTGTTTATGTTCTTATCAAGGTAATGCTTCCCTACAGATATACTATTTATAAGATATGAAATAATATTTTATTTAACTAAGATATGTCTAATTATTGAATGGGAAATTAATATTTGCATTCAAATCTTTTTAATTTTAATTGAAATTCTTGTTTGATTTTCAATTGGTTTTGCTGGATTGTTATTTTTTCTTCATGCTAGTAAATTTGATTGAAAGTGATAACTAGTTACTTATGTTCAATGTTATAAAGCTTAGGATAATACTGAATATCTAGGCACTAGTTTATTGTTATATTTTAAGATATTTTCAGGCTTAGAAATCATTAAGGGTTAATATGTTTTGTAACGAATTTTAATGCCAAATATCATTTACTGGGTTATTTGTATCATGTACTGCCTAGAATTGATTTAATGCTATATATAATGTCAATCTCTATTAACTTTAAATTAAAAGGCCAAAACAGAAACTAGCTTTCACATTGTGCATAACAAAGTACCAAATTAAACACCACTTAACTAAACAGTGATAGGACACTTGATTTATAAACATAACAAAGAATAATTTCTTTTAAATTTCCAAACTACAATGAGAGAGTTCAAATCACTGACTAATTATATATAAAGTGAAGTTGTAACAACATAGTATAAGTTTCATGAATCAAAACTACAAATAAGTAGTAACATACTACATACTCTGACTAAACACACACAATCATATTGCACACTATCACATAATCACACTCACTCACATGTTGACACTCACATACTCACTGCACGCACTCACACTTATACTGCACAAACACAGTCATTACACATACACACACTTTCTCCCAGTCATATAACAAGCACAACATTTCCCTCTCTCATATGCATAACCTCACACAACATTATATCAACACAATTTCTATGATAATCAAAACATAGAATTTAGACTCACAATTCATCCTAATTCTATTTTCTAGTTAATATAGAGAAAGATGTTAATGTTATGAAATAAGCTAAAATTATGAAGGAAGAAGAATTATAGAGAACAAATGGGAGAAGAGAATTGAAGAGAGAGTAATTAAGAGTTAGAGAGAGGTTAGGGAAAATGGAATGTGTGTGTTTTCATTGAGTGGCATGAGCTCTATTTATAGAGCTTATGGACATCCATTTAATATATAAAATATTTATAATACTCCCCCTTGGATGTCTATATTTTAGAATATGCCTCGTTAAAACCTTACTAGGAAAAACCCAGTGGGATAAAAACCTAGTGAAGGAAAAAGAGTACAACATTCTTTACAAAGTAAATAATTAATTAAATGTACAAGTATTTAATTCTCCCCCTTATCAGAATACTTATGTAGGCATCGAAGACCAATCTTTTGTACTAGTTGCTCAAAGATTTTGGTTGGTAAGGATTTTGTGAAAATATTTGCTAGATTCTCACATGATCGAACATTCTCACATGATCAGACTTGCTGGACATTTATTTCACAATTCTTTATAAGATCATGAGTAAAATACCCCGCATGCTTTGTTCTATCTCCTTTAATATAACATTCCTTTAATTGGGAGATACAAGCTGCATTATCTTCACATAAGATTGTTGATGGTAATTTTCCAGCATGCAAGCCACAAGTTTCTTGAATATGTTGAATCATAGATCTCAACCAACCACATTCTCGACTTACTTCATGTAATGCTAAAATTTTAGCATCATTAGATGATGTTGCTGTAATCGTTTGTTTTATAGATCTCTATAAAATTGCTGTACCACTACATATGAACAAGTATCCTGTTTGTGATCGACCATTATGAGGATCAGACAAATACCCCACATCTGCATAACCAATTAGGTTTGCCTTAGATACATATGGGAAAAATAAACCCATGTCCATATTACCTTTAAGATAGTGGAATATGTGCTTAATCTCGTTCCAATGTCTTTTTGTTGGTAAAGAACTATGTCTTGCTAATAAATTGACAGCAAATGATATATCAGGTCGTGTATGACTAGCAAGATACATTAGTGCACCAATTACACTAAGATATGGTACTTCAGGACCAAGTAGTTCTTCACTTTTCTCCTTAGGTTAAAAAGGATCTTTACTCATTTCAAGTGACCTTACAACCATTGGATTGCTCAATGGGTATGATTTGTCCATATAGAACCGCTTTAGCACCTTTTATGTATAAGTCTTTTGGTGCATTAGAATTCTTTCCTTTAAATATTCTAATTGTAATCTAAGATAAAACTTTGCTTTTCCCAAGTCTTTCATCTCAAATTGTCTTTTCAAGCAATTTACAGTCTTCGAAAGCTCTTTAGGAGTGCCGATGATGTTCAAATCATCTACATAGATAGCAATTATAATGAACTCTTTCCTGAATCTTTTCATAAAAATGCATGGACAAATCGGGTTATTTTTATATTCTTCTTTCATCAAAGACAATTATACCACATGCACCCAGATTGCTTTAGCCCGTAAAGGGATTTATTCAATTTAATTGAATAATTTTCTCAAGAATTTTTCTTGTATGCTTCTGGCAAATTGAATCCTTCAGGGAGTTTTATATAGATGTCATTTTGCTTTAGGTAAATTAAATCCTTCAGGGAGTTTTATATAGATGTCATTTTGCTTCAGGAAAATTAAATCCTTCAGGGAGTTTCATATAGATGTCTTTTTCAAGTGAGCCATATAAATATGCTACAACAACATCCATTAGGAGTAAATCAAGTTTTTCATGAATTGCCAAACTAATCAAGTATCAAAAAGTACTTGCATCCATCACTGGTGAATATGTTTCATCAAAATTAATACCAGGTCTTTGTGAGAAACCTTGTGCAATAAGTCTTGCTTTATATTGCACAATTTTACCATTTTCATTTCCTTTTCTCATAAAGACTCATTTGTACCCAACTGGTTTTACACCTTCAGGTGTTTGGACTACAGGTCCAAAAACTTTTCATTTTGCAAGTGAGTTTAACTCTTCTTACATTGCATCCTTCCACTTTGGCCAATCATTTCTTTGTGCACATTCCTTAACAGATTTTGGCTTATGATTCTTATCATCATTTATAATATCAAGAGCTACTTTAAATGAAAAATTTCATCAATATCGACTTCATGTCGATTCCATTATATTCCATCCATGACATAATTTATAGAGATCTCTTTATTCTTATCAATTTCAGGTACCTTGGTTTCTTCTAGATTTGAAACTTTGATTATGTCAGGAGACTCTTTTGGAATCATTATATCCTCGATTCGACCATCCTTTTTATTTGCTGAGGATTTTTATCGTTAGAACCAACAGGTCTACCACGTTTTATTTTGGCTTCAGACTCACTTACAATTTTAGATTGTCCTTCAGGGATATCAATCTTTATTGTAGTATTAACAGCTGGTATGTGTGACTTAGTCACTCCTTTTGGATCAGCAAATGCATTTGACAATTGGTTTGCTAGATTTTACAAACTAATTATTTTCTGAACTTCTAGTTCAGATTGCTTTGTTCAAGGATCAAGATGTGATAAAGATACCTCATTCCAACTAATCCTTTTATTCAACTGTTTATTTTCTCCCACTAATGGTGGGAAAAAAGATTCATCAAAATGATAATCAGCAAAATGAGCTGTAAATAAATCACCTGTTTAAGGGTTCAAGATATTTTATTATAGATGGACTTTCATATCCAACATATATTCCCAACCTTCTTTGAGGTCCCATTTTAGTTCGTTATGGAGGAGAAATAGGAACATATACTACACTTCCAAAAATTCTTAGATGGAAAATATTTGGTTCTTTACCATGAACCAATTGTAAAGGGGAATACTTATGATAACTTGTAGGCCTGATGCGAATAAGTGTTGCTGCATGCAAGAATGCATGTCCCCAAGTTGAAATTGGGAGTTTTGATTTCATTAATAATGGTCTTGCTATCAATTCCAAACATTTAATCAATGATTCAGCAAGTCCATTTTATGTATAAACATATGCTACAGGATGTTCAATATTAATTCCGATGTAAATATAATAATCATCAAAAGATTGAGATGTGAACTCACCAGTGTTATTGTTAACCCGGTAATAATGGTTGTTTATGTTTAACTGTTTATGTTTACTACCGGGTCATTAATTGGCAAGCGCACCAATCGTTTGTAGTTTTCAAAATTTAGATATCGTTCTACTGGGATTGAAAGTCCAATAACAACAGTAATTTCCTAGTCACTATGGTAAATGTAAAGAAACTTATAGACAAAAGAATGATTTATATACAATTTATACAGTATTCACAGGATAGCATGGTTGAATTGTTCATGAGATAAAAAGAAAATAAAAATCTATCTAAAAAGTTGAGTTGCAATCTAGAATAGGTAAGATACTTGAGATAAACACAAATAGAAAAATTATGTTGGAAATTGGATCCCTAATCTAGAATAACAATGAGGAACTCAAGACATGCATATTTAATCATCAAGTTTCATGTCATTACAGCATAAATTCATTATAACCGATCCCTCGTGATATAAATTCTAAGAATTCACCGTAAAGTCCGATCCCTCGTGAGCTTTCTCAGTAAAAACTTGCATTAAGTCCCGACCTTATGGCAACAATGGTTAACAACCCCTATAGAATTGAGATACCAAGGGTATTCCAACTTTTACTTTCGTCAAAACAAGTTTCAATACAACATGAATAATCATTCTCCCGTTTGACATTCACACTAATAAAACAAGTTTCAATACACATGAAAATCATTCTCCCGTTTGACGTTCATATTAATAAAAGATTGAAATACTAACATGGACTTGAATCATAAACATGCAGAGGTCGAATTCACAACATTATACTCAATAGATTAGTTCACCAATTCCAACATAAACAGATTAGTTACACATTGTAAAAGTAAAAACAACACATACAGAGGTTGACATTACGAAGACGATGGAAACTTCACGATACAACAATCATAATACACCACAACACTCTCAAGTATCTAGAAAACTATTCTAGAACTACAAACTCTAAAAGAAATACTCAAAACTCGAGTATATAAGAGAGAAAAGAACTCTGAATGTAGAGAATGGGATGCTTAGAATGGTGTTGGATGGCCCTATTTATAGGGTTGAGCAAGGGTGCTTACGCTACGCGTCAGTCCCCTGACTCAGCCCCCACTAACGCAGCTGGTAGTGGCTACCTTGGAATATTTTATTCAATCATGCTTGGCCATGTGTCCCTGTCTCTACTGTGTTTTGGCCATTTATGCTGAGTGGAGTGGCTAATAATGGGTCACTAGGTGAGTGTTTGGCCAGCTTGGCTGTGGAGTCCATGCAGCTCTGACGCTACGCATGGCTGTGACGCGTAGCGTCAGCATCAGAAGTACCCACGCTACGTGTGGTGTTGATGCTACACGTCAGATTCTCCAGTTCTTCAATTTTCTCTTAAATTCTTTACTTTTTCACTGTAAAACTTGAGAAAATTGATCAAGGGTAGATTATTTCCAACAACATCTATTTATTGAATTAAAAGCCTAATTTTCTAACAATTTAACCAAAATTTTATTATTTTTATGAAATTTTTATTAAAAGATTTATTGTAAATTTGAGGACTAATAGTTATTAAGGCGTATTTTCTTAGTTTGATAATCAAGAAAATGAGCTCTTAAACGAATTAATTGAGCTAGTAATCTCGCAAACGCCTGGTTGTGAGTTGACATTAAGCAAACATTTGACCATTTAGTGGATGCATCATAAAATATCTAAATGGTCCACAAATATCACCTTTTATACGCTTTTAAAATGTGAGTGATTCACTTCCAATTTTCATTGGTGATGGCCGAGTAATTAATTTCCCTTGAGAACAAGCAGCACATGAGAAATTATTAGTTTAGAGAATTTGTCTGTTGGACAAGCAATGACCATTTGAATTCTCAACTATTTTTCGAATCATTATTGTTTCAGGATGACCTAATCGTTCATGCCAAATAACAAAGTTATTCGTATTTGTAAACTTCTGGTTTACAATAACATTTTTTTAAACTGTACTAATATAGGTATAGTACAAACCGGAGGAAAATAAAGGCATCTTTTCCAATATACATTTCTTATCAGAAATTAATTTTGTGATGTAAAGATATTCATCATTTTCATCATTTGTAGTTTCAATATGGTATCCATTTCTGCGGATATCCTTAAAACTCAATACATTTCTTTGAGACTTCATAGAATATAATGCACTTTCAATGTGCAATTTTGTTCCTTCAGGTAACAAAATACTAGCTCTGCCGGAGCCTTCAATTATATTTATACTACCATATATTGTATTAACATTGACTTCTTGTTTTTAGTATATGGTAAAAATATTTCTCATTCTTGAGAATAGTATGAGTTGTTGTACTGTCTGCGACACATATATCTTTGTCATTCATATGAGCATTCATTCTTCATTAAATAATAATAATAATAAATCACGAATGAAAATATAATTAACAACAATAAATATTTAACATAAATTCATAACAAAACAAATTACATGAAACATAAAATAATTTATTTAGGGGCACTCCCCTCTCCAACCGAGTGGTCGATGTCTTCTTCAGGAAGAGTAAGAAAATTATCAACATCAAAGTGAGTATAAACATCATCTATACCAGTAAAATATGTTTCTATTATTTTCCCTTTATTCTTAAGGGATTTTTAGTGTATATCAATCAGATGTCTTGGTGTGTGACAAATCCGAGACTAGTGGCCTTGGCTACCACAACGATAGCAAATATTTTTAGTTTGTTTGTTACTTTGAACATCTTTTCCTTTTTCTATACGTTATTTATTTTTCCATACAAATGATGGTTTGTTATCATTTCGACCACGACCACGACCATGACCATAACCATGAGTATAATGATCGTGTGTTGCTACATTCACTTCTGGGAATGAAGTAGTTCTAGTTGGACGAGACTCATTATTTTGTATAAGTAATTCATTATTTTTTTTCAGTCACAAGGAAACAAGTATAAATAAAATTTCACATAAGGAACCCGGTAATAAAAATTTAATATTTTCATAAAATGTCATTCAGATACTAGTGACCTAGTGGTAGATTGATTTATCATGTTATAAGTCCTGAGTTTGAATCTTTACAAATACTATCTTATTTATTAGCCCATTTATTTATAAAATATATTATATTATTTATAAATATCAATTATAAGTGTAAAAATTAATTATTCAATAATATAAAATTAACACTTAATGTCCCGTGAGCAAAATAATTTAGCATAAGGTATAGGAACATTTAATAGAAATGGGTGGAAAACCACGTTTTGATAATCAATAATTATTGGTTGCAAATGAAAATGCAGCAACAATTATTAGTGGCAGCAGGTATTATATATTGTGCAACCCGTGAAGTGAAGCAGGTCAAGTAAATGGAAAGCAAAAACGTGAAGCACCTTTATAATTAACAATTATTGGCAGCTAATGATAATATACAATAGAATATATTAAATGAATAAAAGCTAAAAACAGTGTAATAATGAACAATAATTAAATGTATTATTATATATATATTTTAAATTTGTTTTTAAATTGTTATAGTTCTTCAGGAACTATTAATAAATATTTTTAAGAATTCTTCAAAAATTCTAAATTATTTAACTATTAATTTTATACATCCTACAAGGATGTTTATAAATAAGTTCTTCAGGAACCTATTTTTTTGTGATATAGGTATAACATAATAATGGAATATTTAATAATATAAGGTATAGGCATAGCAATCAATTGATAGCAATTGAAGCAATGTAATCAACGTGAAATAATATCTTGAAATAAGCAATTGTTATAGTACAGATTATAGTGAGGCAATAATGGATCAGTATAAAGAAGCAATCAACATGAAGTGGAATTAGCAATAATAATTATTATCAGCTAGTAAAAATAAAACTAAAAGCAAAACAAATAATAATAATAAATAAATAAATAAACTTCAGCTAGCATTGTGAAGGCATAACGCGTGAAGTTAAGCAGGAGCAAATGGAATGGAAAATAATATTAAAATAAGTGAAGCATGCAAAGCAAAACCAGGTAATGTATCAATGGCACATAAAGCATGTACAGGTAAAGCATTATTGATATAATATTGATTAATGAGATCATGCAGCGCATAGCATATAGGGGTATATAGTTTAATATAAAAGCATATAGGGGTAGAAACATGTAGACATTTGCATATAAAATATAAAAGCATCAATATAATAATTTTTTAAAAGAATTTTCTTTCTCTCTTTTTTTACTGATTTTGCTATATGTTAGTAACAGAAATTTGATTATTTCATTGTTTTCTTTAACACTCTTATTTATTTAAAAGAATATATATATATATATATATATATATCATAATATAAATGTAGTTCTTCAGGAACTATACCGTAAATATTTCAAGAATTCTTCCAGAATTCTTTTTAAATTCTTCTAGAAATATAAGTTCTTTGGGAACTTGTTTAAATTATAAGTTCTTCAGGAACTTGTTTGAACTATAGGTTCTTCAAGAACTTGTTTATTATGATAGAATGGAACATGAGATACATAAAAAAAATTATATAAAATGATATATTACCTTTTGATCAAGTACTCAGTTGGTTAGAGTATGATGCTGATAATGTGTTATAGAGAGAATTATAGAGGAAGAAGAATTATAGAGGAAGAAGAATTATAGAGAACAAATGGGAGAAGAGAATTGAAGAGAGAGTAATTAAGAGTTAGAGAGAGGTCAGGGAAAATGGAATGTGTGTATTTTCATTGAGTGGCATGAGCTCTATTTATAGAGCTTATGGACATCTACTTTAATATATAAAATATTTATAATAGTTAAGCTTATTTAGCATGAAAAGTCAACAACATAACCAACAAACTTAAAAACAACAAAAACTCAAAAACCTAAATACTCAAACACATACACACATGTTGACATTTTAATTATCTTATGCATTTATTAAGGTCATGGAATTTTATAAGACCAAATAAATAATTGCATAATTGGTTCTGTCTTATGAAAGTGTGATTAAAAAATGAATACAGTGAAGGGTATGAATCAAGCTGCAACAACATCATCACAAGAATATAGTTCATATTTCAGGTTCAGCAACAGGGCATCATCAACAACAACTAACATTAACAAGTACCAATTAACTGATTAACTATTAAAAAGTAATAACTCAAAACTCACCGTGGAAGAGGGAGGAAGACACGACGTACGGTATGTCACAAGGCAACTGTAGGGCGTGGCCTATAGAGGGAAGAGATAAAAATGTAGAGGAGGTTGTTAGAGCTCGCGTCATAGACTAAGATATAGTGAGAGAGAGTGAGAGACAGATAGGTTAACGAAAGAAGAAAAAGGGAACAAGGAATGATATCTTATCAATTAGATAAATAAAACCTTATTTGGGATGTTTTTTACTTAAAGTTTTCAGTCTTTTGAAAAGAAAACATAATTTCAAAACTTAAAACTGCAAATTAAAAATCTGTTGTTATCATTTTGAAATTTTACTTTTTAAAAAATTGAAATTTGAAAGCCCGTAACCACCTAAACTTAACCAAATTAAATAGAAAACAAGTAACTAGTAAGACTCAGATAAATTAGTGTGAGAGCTTAGATTTTTTTTGCCTTTACATCCTTAAAACTAATGTAAGACTATTCTGTCTCTCCTATTCCTAATAAAAATTAAGGAAAATAACAAAATACTAACACTAAGGGAAGGAATTTTGTTAAAAAAGGAATAATAGTCTTGTCTTAGACACCTATACTAATGCTGATTATGCAGACTTCCATGTTGATAGAAGATCAACTATGGGATGTTGTACTTTCCTAGTTTCCTTGGAGGTAATCTGGTAAATTAGGAAGCAAGGAGCAAAGTATGCCAAGATCATGGGCAGAATCAGGGCTCAAGCTTATTCAATGATTAAAGATTATTTAAATTTTATGAGATTAGTAAATCAATCTTAGGTTTCTTATAAAGCCTATTTTTTGCCTAAGTATTTATCATTTATGTTGTACTCTCTTAATGATTCTGACTTTTTTCAGTAGAATTATTTTAACCTAACAAATACATGATTCATATGCCTGAAACATTTCACTTTCATATTTTTATTGGTTTATCTATTAAAAAAGAAAGGAAAAAACTACAACTAGATGCACTTCATATTAATGATAATTGTCCAATCCTATGAAAAAATTACACATGGAATATGTGTCAAACCCAAGAATAGTTTGTCACGACTTACAGCTTCTAATGTTAACTTTTAAACCCAACCCAGCTACCAAAACAAACAATACTGGAGCAATATTCTCTTCTGGAGAAATCAAAAACACTTTACAGTATACAGTGTCTAAATTTTCAAATGGAGAAACACTTGTATCCTAATAGAATTGGAGCTGCATCTTATTACTTAATATTTCTTATATTGTTAGGCTTGGCTTAGAAGTTTTTAGTGTCTAGTAACAACAAGAAAAACATCAAACAAATGGACAAGGTTTTCATTGAGTGTGGCTTTACTGTACTATTTGGTGCAGCTAAATTTCCACGTTCAATGCACTATGAACAAAGGGTGAAATAGAACAAAAACAAAGATAACCACTCTTCTTTTGTTTTTTTAAGAAGAAAGACTAAAATAATCAAATAATCACTTCAACTATAATATCATGTAATGAACACCCAACATACTCAAAACAACCAACACACACAGCCTACACAGAGAAGGGAAAACATTAGGATCGATAATGTAGCTTACCTACGGTGCGGATGAGGAAGACGACGGAGAAGACACCTTGACCGTGCTTTGTGAGGGGGATACAGAGCTTTATTGCTTCGTGAGAGGGAGTCACGAAGGCAGTGGAGGTTCGATGGTTTGGTGGTTCGTGGGAGAGTGTGGATAGAGAGAGCTTCATGAGAGAGAGTGACGGAGACCATGGTGGCTCAGTAACGGAGTGATTAAGAGGGGCGGAGGCAGAGAAGAGGGAAAAAATGTTTAGGGCTTGGGGGTCAAGAAAAGTGATTGACAGGGAAGGTTACCATCGAGTAAGTTATTATCTTTAGAAACGGGCAAAACCTGTCGCTAACTCCATCCCTAGTTCAAGTATGAACACGTGTCCCAACCCTAAACCAAAAGCTGTCGCTATCCCAAACAAATTCGTCGTTACTAACGTCACAAATAAGGCCACTAGGTACACATAGCGACGGAATAGCAAACACGGTCACTATCACAAGGAAGCCATAGCGACGGGAACACTGTCCGTCCTTAATTCTTCCATATTAGTCACGGAGCAAAGCCGTCGCTAGTATCCCTTCAACTTTTTTGAATTCCCCTATAGGGTTTTCTTAGTGAGCGACGGTCCTACCCGTCACTAAATATCTAAATATAGCGATGGAAACACTGTCCGTCCCTATATTCTAACTCCCATCGTAGAAATAGCGATGAACGCATACCCCGTCGCTACATTTAAGTAACCTAGTGACGGAAAGCCTCCATCAAAACTGGTTTACCTCCCTCCAATTTTTGGGTTCCCTCTAATGTTTTTCAGGCGCCAAAGGTTAGTGACGGGATTTGTCCGTCTCTAATATGGGAGTAACAAAAAGGAGGGTGGAGGGAAACCAAAAAATAAAAGGAGGGAAAGTTAGTGACCATTTCAGTGATGGTATAAGAATAGTGATGGTGTTAGCGACGACGAATGTGCCACATTTAGCGACGGGGTTCTGGTGGTCGCTGACTTGGTCACTGTGTTTTCTTCTGGGGTCCCTTTTCCATTTTTGGTCACTAATACGGCCGCTATTTAGCGACGGTGTGTTCCGGTCGCTAAATTTGGGTAGCTATCAGAGGTTTTTCTAGTTGTGGACCATACCATTTCCACCATTGTCACCATCACCACCATAACCACCATTATTACTGTCGTTACCACCATCACCAGCACCATCATCACCATTGTTAGTACTACTATAACCATAGCCACTGTTGTTGTCATCACCACCACTGTTATTCCCATCACCACCACCACCATTATCGCCACTATCTTTATCATTACCATTGTCACCACCACCACCACATCCATCACTACCGCCACCACCACCACCACTGTTATTCTCATCATCAAGACACCCTCCATACAACCATCACTTTACCATCATAACTAGCATCACCACTGCCACCACCATCGCCATCACCGTCATTCCTGTCACCATATCCTCTACTATCACCACCATTGTCCTTGCTGCTGTCACCACCCCTTTCATCATCATCCCATTCATTGTCATTGTTATTGCCACAACCGTCATCACCATTGTTGCCATAAAAAATTTTGTCACCATCGTTACAACAATAATGACCTCCACCATTACCATCGTTGCCATTACCAACACCCCTCCACCATTACCACCACTGTTGCGACCACTACCATCATCACTGCTACCATCACCATCTCTATTGTTACCATTGCCATTGCCATTGCTGCCACCATCACGACCATCACTGCCTTCACCACCTTTACCACCATTGTTGTTGCTACCCATACTATTGTCAACACATTATTATAGAATATTTATTATTACTATTAATCTTATTATATTATCGTTGTTTATGTGTAAAATAGTTTTGACTATAATTATGAAAGTTTTACAATAACTTTTTAAAATTCAAAATCTTATAAACTAAAACATGAAATTAAAAATGAAAACAAATTTTGATTTTTAAAAATTTTGAAACTTAAAACCAAAAACCACAATGAACCAGATCTAAGTTGTTGAAGCATAAGGATAAGATAGGTCAGGTTGCCCATTGGGAGATTATGGCCTAGCCTATTTAAGGTCTAGTTTGACTCAACTTATTTAATATAAAGATTAGACTAAAGCTTTTTAAAAAGTATTTTCATTAAATAAGCAAGGTCCAGACTTTTGAATAAGTCTTTCTATTATTGGACTAGTTTTTCTAGACTCTAATATATAATTTTATAAAAAATAATTTAAAAATATACATGATATTTTCTACGAATTATAGTTTATAATTTAATACTTTGTTTTAGGGAATACTAAGAAAATGCATTGTTACTTTACCTGTCCACGGCTAACCCAGCAAAGGCAAAATTATGTAAAATTGGAATGGTCACAACACCAATAAGATCAACCTTCCTTGATTGGAGTTATAGAAAGGATGACGAGGCGTGAACAATCTTTGGAACATTATCCCATCTCCCATGTATGCCAAAATATGATCATTTCCTTTCCCTTGTTAGAATAAGAATCAAAGGAGAAGATGCGATATCTAAAATTGATTGAATTCATTGAAAGAGAGAAAATTACATTACAAGGAAACATAACCTACTATATGTAGCAGATAGTAGATGAAGGAAACAGAAAAACTAAAGAAAATGAAGTCAGTTAGAGAAAACAGAAAAACAAAAGAAAAACTATCATTTGTTTTTATTTTCTTCTATGTTAGTGGACCGGGCTTTAATATCTCCCCTCAAACTTAATACGGGCAACAGGCAAATATTAAGGTTGCTTGAGATCTAGAAAAGTTACTATTGAAGGAGATTTTGTTAGCAGGCCAGCTACTTGAAATTGTGTAGGAATATGGAGAATGCATATGTCTCCTCAAGCTACTTTTTCCCGAACAAACCACAAATCAAGCTCAAAGTGTTTTGTTTTAGAATGTAATATAGGATTTGCTGAGAGTAAGACTACCTATTGCGACCGGGATCGCGACGGGAAGGTCGACCCTTAAAACATTCATAGTAAAACAGTTCAAAATCCTTTCGAAAAACAGGGAGTCGCCACCAATATTTTTAAGGGTAAAATACCGGAAAACCTTTATTAAAGCATTGGTCATAAAAATGAAATTCCAAGTTCGGGAGTCTAATTACAGGTGAGGAAGGTATTAGCACCTCACAGCTGTCTTTTATAAAACGGTTACCTCAAGATGATAGCGCGCATTATAATTAGCCCAAAAATTATTTTAACTTCTTCAGAGAAGAAACGTATGAAATGACAAAGCATACAAAAATAGACAAAAAAATAGACACAGAGTTTTTAAAGATGAGATTAACAGGACGTCTCATCCAAATTAACCTCGCTCCTCCTTTTTTAAAAGAGATTTTATTAAAAAAATAAGATTAACAGGACGTCTAGTCCGAATTAACCTCGCTCCTTCCTTTTTTAAAAAGAGATATTATTAAAAACATGAGATTAACAGGATGTCTCGTCCAAATTAACCTTGCTCCTCCTTTTAGTAACAAGACAAAAATGGAAACTCTAAAAAATTAAACAAAGAAAGATGGGCCCGACAGGAACTACTTCCCGCTCCTACGTATTCTCGAGCTTTCGAGAAATCAAGGTCACGTAGTTCTTTTATTAAATTTTTATTTTTTAAACTCTAATTATGACTTAAAAAAAATATTTTTTTGAATTTAATTTATTTTTATATTTTTTTTGAAAAAAAGGAAGTTCAAATCCTAAGAGTAAATCCAAGTCATATTTTAACTTTAGTTTGTTTTTGGATAAACTAACAGAAGGTTATTACAAAAAAAATTAAATATATTAAAAGAAAGAAATAGGCTAAAATAAATAAAATAACAAAATTAAATATTAGATAAGACATGTAATACAAACAAGAGGGATGAATCCTTCAGATGTGTTAAACATAATAAGAATAATAAAAATATAAAAGGTCAATAAAAAATAAAAAAGGAAAAAGCTAATAATAATAAAAAAAACAAGCATAGAAGTGGATGGTGGGTGTTGAACCCATTCCCCTAGGGAGATATAAGACTCTCATTACCACCACACCAATGGGACCTTTCATGAAAAAAACATGGCAAACACATGTATTTAATTTTAAAAGAGTGGGAGTCATTTGTTAAAAAAAATAGCATGGGCCTTGACCTTCTGAAGCCCACTGTTATTAGGTTAAATGTGTAGAAGCCCTAATTCTAATCATGTGCCTCCATTTTGAAAATGCATGAGAGAGAAAAAAGCTAAAGTGAGATAGAGAAAAGGAAGAAGGAAGACCAAGAGAGGAGAGAGAGGGGCAGCGGCCAGAGAGCAGCCTGTGGTGGTGACCGACGACAGTGGTGGTCGGATCAGTGGTGGCCGGCGGTGGTGGCGGCCAGTGGCGGCGGTGGTGGTTTTTTTTGTTTTTTTAAACCTCTTTTATTGTTTTGGTTTTGGTTTGGTTGTATGGTGATGGTGGAATGATTATGCTTTTTGGTTAATGGTTGTTGATGGTGGGTTGAGAAGATGAGAAGGAAAGTTTTGATTTTTGGGCTGGTGTCCATCATGAAGATTGAGTAATGGGTTCTTTTTTTTATGATAAGGATGAAGAGGATTAGGAGAGGAAGAAGATGAAGTTGGTGGTGGAGTCTTTTTTGATTGTCCTTGCTGCTGTTGTAGAAAAAATGAGAGGGAAAGATTTTATTTTCTGTTGTTGGCGAAGGGGATGGAAATGGCCAGCTGATCTGTCCTGAACCGGGGTCAGGAGATCCGGTGTCAGGTCAATCACAAATAGTGAAATGATTACGTCTCTGAAAACCGGTTATGTGAGTATCCGATTTATGTATTCGATGTCTCTGTATGATGAGAGCGGATTGGGCGTCCTGGAGGTCCTTCACACCGTCCTCACGCGTTGATGTGAGTGAAAGGTGGTGTCACCTGTGAAGATTCTCCGACGCTCAAGTCAGTGATAATATTCCAAGTGAGGAATGTATTTCAGAAAGTAATTGTAAGTTGAAAAGTAGTCGAAGATCCCCCTCTCTATTGATGAAGAGAGTTCATATACCTGATTGGCTCGATATACGAGTGGGGAACCATTAACCTCCAATAATATTATAAATTATTATTTTATTGCGCACTTGCCAGTATAATTGGATCAAGTGGCTATTTTATATTGAGCGTAGGGAGTGTAGGCTGGTCTTAGGGGACAAGTTGATCATTCCCGTGAGCAGATTTTGGCTCGTAGTGTGGGGAATTATTGATCGGTCCCTGTAGCAATGCCTTTTGTCTTCTATATGGTGACGTGTATGTTATCCGGTGTCATGGTGTTATCCTGGACAACCGGTATAGGGAGAGCGCCTGATACGGAATTAGAGTCCGGATGTATACCGATGACACCGGTTGCACGTTGGCAAACTGTCAAAGACGTTAAAATATGTCTTATAGAACGGATATCGGTATTAAGACCGGATCATATGTCCCCTAGCTTGTGCGAGGGACTATGTAGTTGTTCACATGAGCTATCCGACATGCGAGAGGTCTAGATGCCGGTATACTTATACGGAAAATGTTTTCTTACACATGTATTATTATATCATGAAGAACCGTTCTTTAAATGAATGCTCCGATGTCGTAACGTTGTTATAACAGATTCAGACAAAGATTCGCTGTATGAGAATTTCAAAAGTTTTTTGAAACTGAAGACTCTTGAAATTCGAGTAACGGCTGTAAAGCATAAATTGTGTCACATGATTAGGCATTAAATGCCTTTAGTCACGTGCGTGAGCAATTATTGCGTCTGAGGTGTATATCTCAGTAACCGTCACTTAGGCCTTAATGGGCTCACAATTTTTGAAACTTCTGGGCCCAATGGAGAGGTCTTTTGGCAAATCGACATTGTTTAGGAGCCCACGAATTTAAAACGACTGTGTCATTTGACTTGTAAATCAACACGTTTAGTCGTGGACGACACAACCCCAAAAGTTGGTAACTGAACCTCTTCGACTCTTATAAAAGAAGCACTTAGTGGATTCTGGGAACCAATTACTTCTGATTCCTTAACAAAACTCTGCAGAAATTTCATTAGGACGTTTTGCGAAGCTCTTCTCTGTCTCCACCTTCCTTATCGCCCTAGGTAACTTCTTTCTTCCCTCTGTTATTTTCGTCTTCTTTTGTTCTGCTATTTTTGCTTGAAAAGAATGTACCTTAAGAGGGGGAGAATAGCTCCTCGCAACCCTAATTACCGTGGGGGAAGAATCCCTATGATTCTTTCGATGGTTAAGTCATGTCGCTCAGAAAGGGGATCTTACTCACGGTGGAGAGTGACTTTTCCCTTCTCAGAGTCGTCCTCTGATTGTAGTCGCTCTTCGAAAAGTGAGATGAGTAATGACTGTTACCCTTCTAACGATGTGACTTTTTATCGTAGAGCAAAGATTTTTGTCCACACGACTCGAACGATGACAGGAGAAGGGAGCTCTGGAGATCAAACTGTTTCAAAAACAGCAGAAGGCTTATACAGCGTTATTGCCTCTCAGCTAAATTGGGAAGAGCTTCAGGCCAAGTGGCCCTTCTGCTGGGTAGCTGATGAGTTTAAAAATTTAATTTCTCATCATGCGAATGAGGACGGATCTCAAATTCAACCGAGGTTCACAGTTCACGCAGAGGAGAAAATGAAAAAATGGTTCAGGGTGTTCGCACTGCTCCCTACAGAACGGATTTGCCACGTTGTCCCAGATGAGCATTCTGTATACATGCACGATTTTGTATTTCATTATCTCAGAGTTTGTTTCCCCCTATCCAAGTTTTAGATGGGTGTATTAAGGTTCTTAAATTGCGTACCCTCTCAACTTCATCCCAACGGATGGGGATTGGTCCGTTCTCTGGAAGTATTGGGTGACTACTTCAATTTCACACCCACTGTGGCGATGCTGTTCTACTACACTCAGGTAGTTTAGAGGGCTAACAAGCAAGACGGTGTAGGCCTAGTCACACTCCGGACTCTATGTTCCTTTGTGAACTTCGAATCTTATACTGATTCGACTAAGGTTAACGGGAAGTCTTTCAAGTCTTTCTTTACCCGAATTTTAATTAAAAAGAACAAGCCCTTCTTTTGGAAGAATGAAGAGGGTCTTAACAAATTTCCTCTGTGCTGGACCCATGAGCACTTTCTTCTGACCTCTTCAGCGTATTACACTCATCAATCCGAGCTATCTACTGAAACAGCGATAGTGCTATTCGCCCTCGAAACATATTCTACACGCTTTAAAGCAGACGTCTTTTAAGTAGTTTGAGTGAAGTCCGGGATGAATATCTACGTAATTCTTATTTTATTTCTCTCTTCCTCCTTTGTTGGTCGTATTGAGCATTTCCTTGTTGCTAATACGTTTTATTTATGCATGTAGGTGAAATAGAACAAAAATCTCCAGAGATGAAAAAGTTAAAAATCTTGAAGGCAGGAGAGAAATCCTTGGCTGGTGAGAATGAAATCCTACCAAAGGAGAATTCTAAGAAAGATCGGCCTGAGTTGATCATTCTGACCTCGGATGCAGAAGGGGAGATCCCGTTGGTGGAGGGAGATTCAGTTGGTGCAAATGCGGGTCATCCAAGAGTAACAGAGAAGAGGAAGAAGATAAAGAAAGACCCTTCAAAGGTGAAAAAACATAAACCTTTAACGAGTCCGGAAAGAGCAAGGGCCTCTAAGGGTAAAGTTGTAGAAACATCGGATATAGCTAGAGTTTTATCCGGACTCCATAAGGGTATTCTTTCCAGGGTTTTTGGATCAAGTCCGACCTCCTATCCAACTTCTTCGTTCCTCACTCCTTTCCTCTCATACCGGGGGCTAACTCTAGCGATCCTCCCTCAGCCTCTATATGAACTCCGGCCCATACTTGAACCTAAAGAAATCAAAGAGGCGTGTAAGGTCGGGAAGTGGCAGCTAGCAGAACTTACGGGGATGCTTAATTCGCTCAGCTTGTTAGCTGATAATGCTGCTGAGGTCGATAACCTGAGCGATAAAGTAGAACAGCTCAACCTCTCGGCGGAGAAGGATAAAGCTGCCCTAAAACTAGCTGAAGATCGCCTCACCAAGTCTAAAGAGTTCAGAGATCTTATGAGCAAGGAAAATCTCAAGCTCAAAACCATGCTTAAAGACTTGGAGGGTAAACTAGCAGAGAAGGAGGAGATGCTTGGTAAATCACAAGAAGAACTTCGTAGCAGTCAAGCTAAACAAGCTGATCTTGAAGATAAAAGCAAAGCTGCTACGGAGGATTATTTTAAACAAGCAGAGGAATGGTCCCAAAAGGAGAAGAAGTTCCTCCTTGAGATTGAGGGACTAAAGGCTGGGAGTACGGAATCTCAGGGATCGGGTGGAGAACTTCTAAGGTTGCGGGAAGAATTGGCTGTGGCTAAAGCTGAGGCAAAGGAAGCTATTGATATATGCACCCAAGCAGTTGAAGAATCCTTCGGCCTAGCTATACGCCAAGTTTTCCACCATAACCCCACTGTGTCACTTAACCTTTATGGTATAGATCCGTTCTATGAATTCCATGGAGGGAGGTTAGTCGCAGTGGTTGATGGTCGACATGAAGATCCTCGGGAGTCCTTGTACGGTTTGCCCCCTCTTCCTGAGGGTCAAAGTATGGGACCAGATTTCGTTATTCCTATGCCTGAGGTCGCCTCATCTACAGGAGGTGCGAAGGCTCCAGAAGAGAAGACTCCAGAGGAAATCCCAAAGGAAGGGACACAAGAACTTGGAGAAGGGGAAGGACAGAAAGAGACTGAAGAGCAAGTTCCCCCTCTGTAGTCCTGTTATTTTTTATATGTAAAGTTGTGTTCCAGGATCAACTCTGGTATTACATGTAATCTTGGTTTTCATGAATGAATAAAATTCCCTTCAGCAATTTGTCTTCAATACTTCATGTATAACTTAGATGTATATATCATTTTAGTCATTGATAATCCATTCTGTATGACTAGCATTGAGGTCGGATTTAAATAATCACCTCAGAAAATTAGATCATTTAAGGTAGATAAATTTAGAAAGGAGAGATATATACATGAATACTGTCCCCAAGTACAAGTATGTTAAGGAATAGGCACCTGTCATAGGGCATCAACTTTAATACTTTTTGGGGAGAGAAAGAGTCAATCCGTTGTTCACAGAAGTGGTGTCACAGGACGGATGACTAGTATTCATTCGTATTATTCTCACTGGAGATAAAAACGTCGTCCAATGTGAGAGTATTGTTCCGGGCTTGGGGAACTGCAAAGATACATAAAGATGATGATTGGGTATTCCATCATAAGGATGATGATGGGAATTTGTCTATGCCAGGAGTCACATCATCACATCGCAATACATCTCAATCGTAAGAGTACGGATTGAGCCTTCAAAATCTTCCATCATAAGGATGATGATGGGAATTGTTTACGCTAGGAGTTACATCATCAAATCACAGATTAGGTGATTGAGATCATTCGTCCTGGGGAAGTACACCACGCCAGGAGTTACATCGTCAAATCACAGAATAGGTGATTGAGATCATCCGTCCTAGGCAGGTACACCAAGCCAGGAGTTACATCGTCAAATCACAGAATAGGTGATTGAGATCATCCGTCCTGGGCAAGTAAACCACACCAGGAGTTACATCGTCAAATCACAGAATAGGTGATTGAGATCATTCGTCCTGGGCAAGTACGTTTCAATCGTCAGGGTACGGACTGAGTTTTTAATTTCATTATCAAATCAGGTATCGAGACAGGGTCATCACTCTATTTGTCCCCTAGCTTGTGAGAGGGACTAGTAAAGTGGCTCATATAAGTTATGTCGTCTGTAATAAGTTTGGATGCCGGATGATATACGTCATTTATAAAAGGCATTACGTTGTCACGTAAATATCCGTTCTTGGAACGAAGGTTCCGTTGTCGTAGCGCTCCTTTGGACGGATTCGTACAAAAAGTTTTTTGTGTGGGAATCCCAAAAGTTATTGAAACTTACAACCTTGGTATTCGAGTAACAGTTGCAATGTTTCTCATGATTGGACATTTAATGCCTTTAATCACGTGGGCGAGCCATTATTGCTTTAAATGCGCATGTCTTTATAACCATCACTCAGGAGCTTTATGGGCCTGAAATTTAAATTCGGAGGCTCATTTGAGAGGCCTTTTGATGAATCGACGCTGATTTCGCGCCTCAGGGTTTGAAATGACAGCCTTGTATTTACCAAAAAGGTGTCGTTTGGTGGTAAACGACATAACCATTGACCCGGTAATTAAATTTATTACTCCCTTATAAAAGGAATACTTAGTGAATTCAGAAATCACTCAGTCTTGCATCCCTGATGAAACTCTGCAAAAATTTTGAGAAGACATTCCTGTTTGCTTGTGTGAAATTTGATTCACCATCTTTCTTCATTCTTAGGTAACCTTTCCTTCGTCTTCTCGTATTTTCATCTAGTTTTTCTAAATGTCTGGGAGAGGTTTTGCTGGTTCGAGCCACATTGGCCCTAGGGGAAGAGGAGGAAGAGCCTTGTCTCAAACTTCCTCAAGTCGTGGTGGGAGGATCCCTGTGATCTTCCACTCAAAGCCACTTCACTCAGAGAGGGAGGCATCGCCCTACTCAAGGCGAATGGTGATAATACCCTCTTCAGAATCCTCTTCTAGTGAGAGTGAGGAGAGCGCTAATTTATACCTCTCTGATGATGTGAGTTTTTACCGCAGCGTGAAGGTGTTTAAATTAGTTGTAAAGAAGATGACTGGAGAAAGCACCTCTGGCAGCGGAGCACCATCTCAGCAATATATCTTGAAGACAGCTTCTAGACTATGCAATGTAGTTGCACATCGGATTGATTGGGTTAAGCTCCAAGAGAAGCGTCCTTATTGCTGGGTTGCAGGTTAATTTCTCTCAACACTGTCTATCCACGCTCAGGAGGATGGAGCAAGGTTGGAGCCTCGCTTCACAGTCTTCAAAAAGGAAAAATTCAAGGAGCGTTTTATGGTGTTGGCTCCTCTTCCCTCAGAACGGATTTGTCATACTCCGGATGAGAGGTCAATATTCATGTATGACTTCTTATTTTTAAACTTAGGTGTGCGCCTTCCTTTGACAAAATTTTTGATGGGGGTCTTGAGGTTTTTGGATTGCGCCCCCTCTAAGCTTCACCCCAATGGATGGGGGTTGATCCGCTCCCTTGAAGTGCTTGGGAAACACTTCAATTTCACGCCGACGGTGGCCATGCTTTTTTATTTTACGCAAGTGGTCCGTCGTGCGGATAAAGAGAAGGGAGGAGTAAGTTTGATAACTCTCCGGACTCACTCCAAGGTTGTCAACTTCGAGTCATACACCGACTCCGCCAAAGTTGATGGGCGTTCCTTCAAATCTTATTTCACTAGGATTCGTGTGAAGCCCGACGATCCAAATTTTTTGGCTGAATAAAGATGGGATTCAAGAATTTCCCGTGGCCTGGACTCATGAGCATTTTTTGTTAACCTCCCAGGCCTATTATACCGATGAAGATGAATTAACCCCAACTTTGGTCTCTGTTCTTTTTACTCTTCAATCATACACCGCCTCGCACAAATTTTTCTCCTGCAGGCGTTTGCTAGGGTCGAAAACTACCCGTGAGGAATATTTGCGTAATTTTCTATCATTTTCCGCTTTCTTTCTTTTTATGTCTTGATATCTTCTGTTACTGATGGTCTTCTTATCTGATTATGCAGTTGAAATCGAGGCTGAGTCGTCAAAGATGGAGAAGTTGAAAGGGATTAAAGCTGGAGGGAAATCCGTTGCGGCTGAAAACAATATTCAGAAAAAATGGAATTCCAAGAAGGCTACCGTTGAGACCATAATCCTAACTTCGTCCACTGGTGACGACATTCCTTTACTGGAGGGCGGATCTGAAAAACCGACCTCCAGTGTTAAGGGCAAGAAGGCTGGGGAGAAAAGGAAAAAAGCAAAAAATGACTCCGTCGAGCAAACAGGGCCTCAACCTCTCCCTAAAAAACCAAAAACCTCCGAAGGAGCAGCCGATTCTGGGGCTTCAAAGGGAAAGAATGTAGAAGGGACCACATCGGATGTCCCAAGTACTGCTGCTGCCTCTGGCGCCAATCAAATAACTAATTATTATGCACCCAAGGTCTCCTGCCCACCTCCAGCCAACTCCAATCTTGCCCCATACTTAGTGTATGAGGGTCCAGTTCCTGAATGTATCCCTGATTCTCCGTATAAGCTGAAGACTTCGTTAGAGCCTGGAGAAATAACTCAAGCTTGTGACGCCGGACAATGGTAACTGGCTGAATTGTCCGGTCTATTGAGGTCGGTTTGCAGGCGGTCAGAAGATAACGAAAGACTTGGCAAATTATCGGGCAAGGTTAACGACCTTACCGTTGCCTCGGCAAAGGACAGAGCGAACATTCTTCGCTTGGAAAGTCGGTTGAAGGCTTCCAAGGAAGAAGGGGACCAGAAAGATGAAGAAATCTCCAGGCTAAAATATCTTGTTAACGAGCTAGAGGCCCAAGTACTTGATCAGAAAAAAGTCAATACCGACCTCCATGCCAGCCTCTGTACGGAGAAGGAGCATTCTACCAAATTGGGAGAGGAATTAAAGGCAAACAAGGTCGTCTACTCCCAAGGAGCTGAAGACTGGGCTCGTAGGGAAAAGGAGCTGCTTTTGGAAATTGAGTGTTATTCAAGTGGCCTCAATACTCAAGAGGGGGGGTGAATTGAGTTTTTAAAACTTTTAGTTAGAATGCCTTTGAACTTGATTCTTATGTTCAAATATACAAGATTATGTAAGTGAAATCAAGATTAATGAGATGTGCAAGGCAAAACAAGGTAAATATAGCTAAGACAATTTGACAAACACTTGGTGTGTAGTATTCAAGGTTTACCAAATTAAACAAGTTTAAGTATGCAAGCCACAATCAATCAACACAAGCCAATTAAACACAGTATATAAAAGTAAAAGAGTAGGGAAGAGGAGCTTGCAAACTGATTTAACGAGTTCCACCAATCCGATGTACGTCTCACCTCTAAGCAACCCACTTAGAGGATTTCCACTATTGTAGAATAGAGATACAACTTTGAGCAATTGCAGCTTCCTAGTGTCCCACACTCAAGAACCCAATCCTCACAAGTATAAGGGCAACCCACCCAATCTCTCAATCTCACAATATCCCAAAGGTTGAACCCCAACCTTTGTAACCAACCAACCTAGAGTGAACTTTGGTGTTTTGTGTAGTGTTTACAAACAAGTGGCTCTCTCAAAAGAGTAGATGTACAAGTGAAAGTTCTCTCAATTTTATAACTCTCAAGAAGAGAGGATACACAAATGAAATTCAGAATATACAAGAGTAAGGGCTTACTAAGCACAAGAGTCAGTAAAGATTGATAGCTTGATGTTATATATTTGTGCTTGAGTTGGAGAGCAATTTATAGAGCCTTGTAGCAGCTTCAAGGTCCTCCTAGGCATTACAAGATAGTGGTTCCAGCTTGTCTTTACGTATACTGAGATTGGGTTGTTGGTTCCCACTTAAATCTGTCTTTTTAATGGTGTTTCCCACTTCTTGAATCAATTCGTAGTTCCTTGAATCGATTCAGAGTATTTTGACTTGTGCAATTTAGAGTTCCAGATTCGTATGAATCGATTCGAGATTTGTTTGAATCGATTCAGAGCATTCTGTTTGGGTTTCCTGGGTTTCCAGCTTTGAATGAATCGATTCAGGGTTATGGTGAATCGATTCAAAGCATTCCGTTTTCAATTCTAGTGACTTCCAGGTGTTTGAATCGATTCAGGGTTATGGTGAATCGATTCAACCCATTCTATTTCTTATTTTTGATGACTTCCAGGGCTGTGAATCGATTCATTCGTGGTTGAATCGATTCAGGCTTTGTAGTTTGATGTTTTTCCATGCCTGTAGGTCTTCCATTGCTATTTTGTGATCAATGGTTGCTTTCCTTTGTCCTGGTTTATTGGTTTCTTGATTTCTTGAACTTGTGAAACCGTTTTCTTCCTGATTCTTGATTTTATATGACACCTTTGATTTGTTTCATTTGTTTTTGATTCATAAAGAGCTTGTGATACTTGTTCCCTTGTCATTATCAAAAACCTGTTATCAACATGCAAATACATTCTCCCCCTTTTTGATGATGACAACCAATGGCCATCTCTTGGGGTGTTAATAGCCAATAATCTTTAAAATAGTGATAACAAGTCATTTTAAAATTTCAAAATATGTCTCCCCCTTTGTTTTTCAATGTCTCCCTCTTTGTTCTTTTGTTTTTTAATCAACCAAGTGTCGTTCTAGTATCTTTCAAATATCTCTCCCCCTTTGTCATTATCAAAAACAAATTTAGAGAGTATGTAATCAAGCGAGTAATAATCACATGCCACATAAAACTACTCAAATGTGACATCAAGCAATATGATATAATCATCCAAGCATCTAACAAAATAGCCATTTAATTAACCAAAGTAAGTAAGGTAAATGTTTCAAAAAGATAACTAAGTCTGAACATAAAATTAAATGATTGATGGACATAGAAAGCATAAAGTGCAAGAAGTCAATCAAGGCTGAGGAAAATGGATGCTGGAAATTTGAGTAGCAAGCTCTGTGTATCGCTCTTCCATATTTGCCTCAAACTTGTCCAGGCGAGCATTGAGGTTGGCTTCCATAATGTCTAAGCGCCGATCTATGTGGGTAGTGAGTCTGGCAAACAAATCATCAGTAGGAGCGGGTGAAGGAGGAGGAGGAGCATCGTCTTCAACATCATTACGAGGGCGTCGAAGAAATTGCCATAGTCCATGATATTCGACGATATTCATCTTTGTGAGATGAGTTTTTCCGATTGGTGATTTGGGGCCTACAATTTCTTTGACTTCATTCTTTAAGTCCACCTTGTAGTGGCGGAGTAGTTTGGTGATGAGGATGGCATAAGGAAGATGAGCAAGATTTTGAGCTTCGATCATATGGTGCCTTACCAAATCGATCCAATTAATGTCCTTCTGATTAATAATGGCCCAGAGCAACAAGATTTGTGCTTCATTCAGTCTTGCATAATTTCCACCGGTAGGGAGGAGAATTTTCACCAGGACGTAATGCAGAAGGCGGTGGTCAAGGCTTAGTGTCCCAACGGTGCTGGAGGGACCGGCAAAATTGAAGAAGGTTCTTGCTTCTAAAGGGTTGTAGTTCCATGCAAGAGGTGGTTCCTTGCCATGGAAGGAAACATTGCTGAGAGGAAGCAATCCTACTTGGTTCATAACTTCATTGTCAAGAATGATGGTCTTGCCCTTCACTTTGGCAATATATCGAGCATCTTGGAGGCGCAAGGTTGAATAGAAGACTCGAATCAACTCTGGGTAGATGGCTACTTCCTTAAGAGCCATAAATCCTACTAGCTCTTGTTGATGAAGAGTATTCAGAAGAGGAAGCCCAGAAATTTCAAAGAAGGGGACATCAATCCAATGAGGGGAAATTAGGTGTTTTTCAGAAAAAGAGGATTGGTACCTTTCCAACTCCTTTTGGGTGGAGAAGAACCTGGAGAGATCTGAATGTTGAGGGATTGAAGTAGCGGCAATGTTTGCTCTTTGCTTCTTGCGAGGTTGGGAAGAGGATGCCATTGAAGGTGGAGAAGTTGAGGGGTAGTTTTAGAGAGGAATTTGGATAGTTTTGGGAAGGAGAGTGGGAGAGAAATAAGGAAAAGAATGAAAGAGAGCCTTAAAACAGCGTAGCCAAGTGTGTAACTGTCGCGTGAATCGATTTGAGGGAGTGGGTGAATCGATTCGAGCGTCTCTGTTTTAAGAGGAATTGAGCAAACAGGTCGGTGAATCGATTCAAAGGTATCCTGAATCGATTCGAACGTCTCTGTTGTGAAAAATTTGGGCAATCAGGTGCTTGAATCGATTCGAAGGTATCCTGAATCGATTCGAACGTCTTTGTTTTAAAAAAGTTGAGCAATCAGGTGCTTGAATCGATTCGAATGGATAGGGAATCGATTCGAAGGGCCTGTTTCACTCCAAATTGCATTTTTCTCTACTTTAATTAATTCAAGGCATAAAATGGTTCTTTTTGGATCATCAAGGCTTTATTTTCATGAAGATCTTTTGCCTTCTTATTCTTACCAACATCAGTTGTCAATCAATTATTGAGTAGCAATACATTAAACAAAATTAAGAACAGACACAATTGGATATATCTAAAATTCCTAATTCTCTTCTAATATGAATGAATTGTTCTCTCCCTAATGGTTTGGTGAAAATGTCTACTAATTGCTTGGAGGTATCAACATGTTCAAGCACATAATCACCCTTCAAAACATGGTCTCTTATAAAATGATGTCTTATTTCAATATGTTTAGTCCTAGAGTGCATGACAGGATTCTTTGAGATATTGATAGCACTAGTATTATCACATTTAAGAGGCACATAGTCCACTATAACTCCAAAGTCTTGAAGTTGTTGTCTCATCCAAAGGATTTGAGCACAACAACTGCCAGCTGCAACATATTCTGCCTCAGTTGTTGATAGCGCAACACTTACTTGTTTCTTGCTATGCCAAGAAACAAGAGAACTACCAAGCAAGTGACATGTTTCGCTAGTGCTTTTTCTGTCAAGTTTACATCCTGCAAAATCTGAATCAGAGTAACCAACTAAAGTGCATTCAGCCCCTTTGGGGTACCATAAACCAACATTTTGAGTCCCAACTAAATATTTCATTATCCTTTTTACTGTAGTGAGATGTGATTCTTTAGGACAAGCCTGGTATCTAGCACACATACACACAACAAACATGATATCCGGTCTACTAGCGGTTAAGTAAAGTAAGGATCCTATCATACCTCTATATTTTGTGAGTTCAACATCCTTACCTTTCTCATCCTTGTCCAAATAGCATGAAGTGCCCATGGGTGCGGCAATATCATTTGCTTTGTCCATGTTGAATTTTCTAAGTAGTTCTTTGCAGTACTTGGATTGATTAATGAATGTGCCTTCATTGGTTTGCTTGATTTGAAGTCCAAGGAATAAAGTGAGTTCCCCCATCATGGACATTTCAAATTCTTCCTGCATTAACTTAGCAAACTCCTTACACATTGACTCATTAGTGGCACCAAATATTATATCATCAACATAAACTTGTACCAATAGTATGTTATTCTTTTTGTGCTTTATGAATAAAGTTGTATCAACCTTTCCTCTTTCAAAATGATTTTCCAAAAGAAATTTGCTCAACCTTTCATACCAAGCTCTTGGAGCTTGTTTCAAACCATACAAAGCTTTCTTTAATTTGAAAACATGATTTGGAAATTGATGGTTTTCAAAACCTGGAGGTTGATCAACATATACTTCCTCTTGAATGTATCCATTCAAGAAAGCACTTTTAACATCCATTTGGTACAATTTGAAGTCCCTACAGCATGCGAAGGCTAATAGTAGTCTTATTGCTTCTAATCTAGCTACGGGTGCATACGTCTCTTCATAATCAATGCCTTTTTCTTGATTATAGCCTTTAGCTACTAGCCTAGCTTTGTTCCTAGTAATAATACCATTTTCATCCAGTTTATTCCTAAATACCTATTTGGTTCCTATTATTGGGTGATCATTGGGTCTTGGCACAAGCTCCCAAACTTCATTTCTTTCAAATTGATTTAACTCTTCTTGCATGGCCAACATCTAATGTTCATCAATAATCGCTTCATCAATGTTTTTGGGTTCTATTTGTGACACAAATGCTAGGTGATTACAAGTATTTCTAATAGCATTTCGAGTACTTACACCTTGAGTTATTTCTCCTATGACTTTGTCTAATGGGTGATCCTTCAATGTGATCCATTGGTGTGGTTTCTCATTTTGTATTGTTTCTTCTTTCTTGTTGATTTCCTCCTCTTCATTTAAGTGCATTTCTTGAAGTGTACCTGCAAGATCATCAACATCTTCCTTTCTTGGAGGGTTATGGCTATTTTCATCAAATTTAACATGAATAGATTCTTCAATGGTATTTGTGCTTTTGTTGAAGATTCGATAAGATTTACTGGATTGAGAGTATCCTAGGAAGATTGCTTCATCAGCTTTAGCATCAAACTTACCTAGATTATCTTTCCCATTATTGAGCACAAAACATTTACATCCAAATATATAAAAGTATGAAATGTTGGGTTTTCTGCCCTTGTAAAGTTCATAGGGGGTTTTCTTTAAGATAGGCCTTATTAAACATCTATTCATAACATGACAAGTGGTGTTTACCACATTGGCCCAAAAATGTTTTGCAATATTTTTTCATTTAACATGGTTCTAGCAAGCTCCACTAATGATCTGTTTTTCCTTTCTACTACTCCATTTTGTTTTGGAGTTCTAGGAGCTGAAAAATTATGATTTATACCATGTTTTTCGCAAAACTTTTCAAAAGATTGATTTTCGAATTCTCCCCCATGATCAGTTCTAATGGATGTAATTTTTGAATTTTGCTCATTTTGGATAATCTTAAAAAGTTTCTTGAATGCATGATATGCTTCATTCTTATGAGCAAGAAACAAGGTCCATGTATATCTAGAGTAGTCATCTACAATTACTAGACCATAGTAATTACCACCAAAGCTTTTGATTTTGGAAGGTCCAAAGAGATCCATGTGCAAAAGTTGTAAAGGCTTTTGGGTGGAAACAATATTTTTCGATTGAAAGGATGCCTTTACTTGTTTTCCCTTTTGACATGCATCACAAAATTTATTTTCAAATTTAAGCTTTGGTAAACCAATTACTAATTCTTTGGAAACAAGTTTATTTAAGTGGTCTACATGTATATGAGCTATTCTTCTATGCCATAGCCAAGTTTCATCCTCTCTAGTCATGAAGCATTGTACATCATTTGAAGACAAACTATCCATATCAATCATATAAATATTATCAATTCTTTGGCCTACAAACTTAACTTCCTTATTAGTCTTATGCTCAATTATGCAACAATTTGATTCAAACAAAACTCTATATCCTTTGTCACATAATTGACTAATGCTAAGTAAGTTGTGTTTAAGACCTTCAACATACAGCACATCACTAATAGAGGTGGAAGAATTCTTACCAATATTTCCAATGCCTAGAATCCTTCCTTTGGTGTTGTCTCCATAGGTGACACTTTCTTTTCTTTTGGGAGTGAATGATGTAAACTTGCTTATGTCTCCCGTCATATGTTTTGAACACCCACTATCCAAATACCAATGGGTGTTACTTGCCTTGAAACATACCTACAAAACAAAATCAGTTTAGAGAACTAGGTACCCATTTTATGTTGGGTCCTTTAAGGTTAGCTTGTGGTAATGTCCCTTTGGGAACCCACACCTTTCTTATAACTTTTGGCCCTAATTTTCTAACAATTGCAGTTTGAGGAGTTATGACCTTTGAATCCACAATGGTTGCATTTCATAAAGGGCGAGGATGATCTCATAGGAGGTACAAAGAAGTTCTTGTAATGCTTTTCCTTTTTAACAGAATTGTACCCTAAACCAGTTTTGTCAAACATGCATCTTTGATTTCCAAGTAGTATATTCAGATTATCTCTCCCATTTGTAAACCTCTCTAAGGTTTTGTTTAGATCTAGGAGCATGTTTGAGCATTTTCCAATTCTTCTTTTAAGCATTCATTCTCTTTACAAACTTCCATAAGGTGCATCTCTAGAGTGTCACTAGTTTTTCTAGACATCTTAAGTCTATTGGATACTTTTACAAATTTATCATACAATTCCTCTAGAGCATCTAGTAATTCATCCTTATCTAAGTCATGGAAGTTTACCTCATCATTTTCTTCTTGGTGGTTGGCCATGAGGCAAAGGTTTGCTTCTTCATTTTCTGAGTCATCCGAGCTGCTTATCTTATTTTCATCCCAGGCTATATATGCTCTCCTTCTTCCTCTTTTCTCTTTGCCCTTTTTCTTGAGATTTGGGCAGTCCGCTTTGAAGTGCCCCTCCTTGCCACATTCAAAACAATTGGGTGAGGAAGAATTTTCTTTAGTGATAGGTTTCTTACTTGGGTTTTTGAAGCTTCTTTGGAAGCGTTTGCCTTTCATAAATTTCCCAAAGCGTTTCACAAATAGTCCAAACTCATCTTGTTCATCAAGTTCACTTGCAGATTCTTCTTCATTTGTGGACGTGGCCTTGAGAGCGAGTCCCTTTTTCTTGGAAGATTTTTCTTCTTCTTCCGCCATCTTTAATTCTTTCAGTTCTTGTTCCTGTTCCTGCAACTTACCAAATAATGTGGCAAGGGACATCTCGTTTATGTTGGGAGATTGTTTGATGGCGGTAACTAGCGGTTGCCATTCTCTGTTAAGACTTTTCAACACTTTATGAATGAGCTCTTTGTTAATGTAAGTCTTTCCAAGTGTAATAAGTTGATTAATGATGAGAGTGAACCGTTTTTGCATATCAACAATTGATTCATGAGAGTTTAATCTAAAGCATTCATACTGACTAGTTAGTGTACTAATCTTAGAGTCTTTAACATCATTTGTACCTTCATGGGTTACTTGAAGAGTATCCCACATTTCCTTGGCGGATTTGCAATTCATTATTCTAAAAAAATTCATCTGGACCTAATGCCATAGTGATGAGATTTTTAGCCTTATAGCCATATTGTACTTTCTTTTCTTCATCACTAGACCATTCATCCATAGGTTTTTTAACACTTTTATCATTGACAATATGCATAGGTGTATAAGGACCATTTTCAATGGCATTCCAAACTTTAAGATCAATAGATTGAATAAATATTTTCATTCTTTCTTTCCAAAAGGTATAGCCTTCTCCATTGAAAGCGGGAGGTCTGTTTATAGCACCACCTTCGGGAAAGAGGTTTTGAGAACTTGAGGCCATTTGTTCTCTTGAAGTTGTTAAGCTTATTTTACCAAGAGTCAAGCTCTGATACCACTTGTTATTCAAGTGGCCTCAATACTCAAGAGGGGGGTGAATTGAGTTTTTAAAACTTTTAGTTGGAATGCCTTTGAACTTGATTCTTATGTTCAAATATACAAGATTATGCAAGTGAAATCAAGATTAATGAGATGTGCAAGGCAAAACAAGGTAAATATAGCTAAGACAATTTGACAAACAATTGGTGTGTAGTATTCAAGGTTTACCAAATTAAACAAGTTTAAGTATGCAAGCCACAATCAATCAACACAAGCCAATTAAACACAGTATATAAAAGTAAAAGAGTAGGGAAGAGGAGCTTGCAAACCGATTTAACGAGTTCCACCAATCCGGTGTACATCTCGCCTCTAAGCAACCCACTTAGAGGATTTCCACTATTGTAGAATAGAGATACAACTTTGAGCAATTGCAGCTTCCTAGTGTCCCACACTCAAGAACCCAATCCTCACAAGTATAAGGGCAACCCACCCAATCTCTCAATCTCACAATATCCCAAAGGTTGAACCCCAACCTTTGTAACCAACCAACCTAGAGTGAACTTTGGTGTTTTGTGTAGTGTTTACAAACAAGTGGCTTTCTCAAAAGAGTAGATGTACAAGTGAAAGTTCTTTCAATTTTATAATTCTCAAGAAGAGAGGATACACAAATGAAATTCAGAATATACAAGAGTAAGGGCTTACTAAGCACAAGAGTAAGTAAAGATTGATAGCTTGATGTTGTATATTTATGCTTGAGTTGGAGAGCAATTTATAGAGCCTTGTAGCAGCTTCAAGGTCCTCCTAGCCGTTGCAAGATAGTGGTTCCAGCTTGTCTTTGCGTATACTGAGATTGGGTTGTTGGTTCCCACTTAAATCTATCTTTTTAGTGGTGTTTCCCACTTCTTGAATCGATTCGTAGTTCCTTGAATCGATTCAGAGTATTTTGACTTGTGCAATTTAGAGTTCCAGATTCGTATGAATCGATTCAAGCTTTGTTTGAATCGATTCAGAGTATTCTGTTTGGGTTTCCTGGGTTGCCAGCTTCGAATGAATCGATTCAGGGTCATGGTGAATCGATTCAAAGCATTCTGTTTTCAATTCTAGTGACTTCCAGGTGTTTGAATCGATTCAGGGTTATGGTGAATCGATTCAACCCATTCTGTTTCTTATTTTTGATGACTTCCAGTGCTGTGAATCGATTCATTCGTGGTTGAATCAATTCAGGCTTTGTAGTTTGATGTTTTTCCATGCCTGTAGGTCTTCTATTACTATTTTGTGATCAATGGTTGCTTTCCTTTGTCTTGGTTTATTGGTTTCTTGATTTCTTGAACTTGTGAAACCATTTTCTTCCTGATTCTTGATTTTATATGACACCTTTGATTTGTTTCATTTGTTTTTGATTCATAAAGAGCTTGTGATGCTTGTTCCCTTGTCATTATCAAAAACCTGTTATCAACATGCAAATACATTGAGAACTTAAAGCTGGCAAGTTTGAATGACGTTGTTACCGCTCTGAAAGCGGATTTGACTGCTGCCAACACCCGAGCGAAAGAGGCTATGGATATTTATGTCCAAGCAGTCGAGGAATATTTTGGGTGGGCTGTACGTCAGATTCAATACTGGAATCCCAAAGTGGAACTTAATCTGAACGGTATTGATCCGTTCTATGAGTTTCATGAAGGGAAACTCGTAGCTGTTGTTGATGACCATCAGGAGGACCCGCCAAATACTAAGTACCAGCTAGCTCCTCTTCCCGAAGGCCAGTCAATGGGGCCTTCTCTCCTGGCTCCTATCCCCAAGTGAACCAACAACGAAGGAACCACTCCTGGTGATGGGGGAGCGAGGCCGGAGGTAAAGGCAAAGGAAAGGGTGGAGAGACAAGTCAACAGAGATAGTGCCTTCCTTGTCTTATAGCTTTTATTGAATTAAATCCGCTGTGTTCCGGGATCAGCTCCAGATTATTGAATCAATCTACTTATGTAATTCAGGATTTAATCAATAAAATGTCAACTTCCTTTATAAGTCTGTTTGTTGAAAATAACTTCGATAGAACCATTGTATGTGTCATGATCCAATCCAGATTTAGATGCGTAAAAACTAAGTCGGATAACAACAAACAAGTTTTGTCCCTATGTATGGGCACTTTAATAACTAAAGGCTCGGTTTGATAGAAAAGATAGAATATCTTTTGTTGTATTGATATTGTAGTGTGACGAAGTCGTTTACTTAAATCACACGTTTGGCATAGACGAGCCCGGTAAAAGGTGTACCTTAATCTTTGATGATTAGGCTTTCCATTTATGAGTACCATAATGGGGTTTGCCATCGTCGTGAAACACATTGTCATCATAAGAACGACTTGTAGTGTTAGTCTTGAGAGGAAGTAATTAGTGAGGACGTTTTACTAACTGTTCATCCCTCAAAATACTCGTTAGCCAATCGATACTGTCCCCAAGTATTATTGGGTGATCAGTTCTGAGTGAATATTTGATTCTGAGTGAGTGACTCCGAGTGAGGTTGGTTCTGGCCGTGCCACCCGGGAAATTCCATTGTCCCTCGTGTTGCTCAGTAAAAGCATGTACGTTTTATCTGAGTCTTATTTTATGTCAAGGATGGATACTTTGTCTTGGACGAATTCCGAGTGATACTTCCGAGTGGAAGTTTTTCCGAGCGAGAACACCGAGTGGAAGTTCTTCTGAGAGAGAATTCTGAGTGGAAGTTCTTCTGAGTGAGAGCTCCGAGTGGAAGCTCTCAGATTAATTCTTTCTGAGTAAAGAGTTCTGATTGAACCTTCCTGGGTGGAAGGTTCCGAGTGATCCTTCAGCCGCACTCGGTTTAATTGTACTCATTACACTCGGAGTTCAGTTTAGTCTTACAATCCGAGTTTTTATTCAGGCTCAAATTTTCTGAGTGCAAATTTTCTTGAGTGGAGTATTTCTAAGTGGGCTACTTCAGGGGAAGTATTCTTCGTCAGAAGAAGGTTCTGACTTTGAATGAATACGTTTCAGGTTGAAATATTCCCGAGTAAATAATTGCTGATTGGAACTTCGAAGTGAAATATTTTTGACTTAAAGAATTCACGAGTCGGACACTAAATTTGAAGTGTTTCCGAGTAAGGAATTCTAAGGAAAAGTATTTTCGAGCAAAGTCAATGAGAATGATGATTGATTCGTCGCGAGTCGGATTTCAATGAAATATTGTCGACTGAAGAATTTTAAGAGTCTAGCTTCGAACTTGATGTGTTTCCGAGTAAGGAATTCCAAGGGAAAGTACTTCTCAGCGATTTTGAATAATCTCCGAGTGTGACACTTTAGCGTGAGATCACACTGAGTGAAACACATCCGAATAAGATAGCTCTGAGTGAAGCATTTTCGAATGAGATATTCTTAAATGAAACGTTTCTGAGCGGGATATGACCAAGCGAAATATCTCCGATTCCCGCGTGGCATGGCACCGAGTGGAGAATTTCTGAATAGGAAAAACCCTGAGTGAATAGGATATCATCGAGTGAAATATCTCCGACTCCTGCATGGTGCGGTACCGAATGGAGAATTTCTGAATGAAATGCTTCGGGTGAATACGCCTCAGATAGAGACATACCCGAGTGAATTATTCCTGAGTCGGAAATCATGAGTCGGGCTTCGATAAAATACGACCCGAACTTTGAAGTTAAAATGTTTTCAAATAAGGAATTTCAAGAGAAAGTATTACCGATTGAAGAATTTCCAGGAGAAGTGCTTATGGGAAATTTAAAGTTCGGTGTAACTTACTTGTTGTATATGGAGTTCGGTTCGATCCTACAGTCCAAGCCTTTCATTGGGGTTCAGTTTTGATCCTACAACCCATGTCTTTCTTGGCGTTCGGTTTAATCCTACTAACCGTTCTTCAATCGGTGTTAGGTTTTACCCATTCACCGTTCTTCACCGACGTTCGGCCAAACCTACTAGTCGTACTCGGAGTTCGGTTCAATCCTATAATCCGAGTCTTCAACACGGGGTTCGGATCACGGCTAATCCTGAGCCTACTGCGCCCGTTACTCGGGGTTCAGCGTGGTCTTGAAGAAGAACCAGCTTACTGCGCCCAAGCCTTCTTCGGTGTTCGGCCATACCTACTAACCGTACCTGGAGTTTGGTTTAATCCTACAATCCAAGCCTTCAACGGTGTTCAGCCAAACTTACTAACCGTACCCAGAGTTCGGTTTAATCCTACAATCTGGGCCTTCGAATAGGGTTCGGTACAACCTTATGAAAAGGTCTGATCCTACTGCGCCCTCTTCCTGGGATTCGGTATGGTTTTTACAAGAGGACCAATCCTACTATGCCCAGGTCTTCAATTATTCACACATATTCGAGGAGTTACATCATCAACTACAGAATGGGTAGTTGAGATCATCCATCCTGAATATGTTTATGCACGCCGGATATACTGAAAATCACAGCATAAGAAAAATTCGAAAGAGTTAAGTTGATGTATGAGATTCTTATTGAGCAAAAATAAGAATTACAATAAAAGCATAGCTGGGATCATGATATAAAGATTTATCCGTTGAACAATCTCAAGTGAGGAGAGAAGAGTTTGTATCGTTCTAGCAGCTAGCTGTAATAAATGCGCAAGTTTTGGGTATTCCATTTGTTTCGGATTGGAGTGCCATCGAGGTTTTCAAGGCGGTAAGAGCCTTTACCAACAATCTCGGATACCCTGTATGGGCCTTCCCAGTTTGGGGCTAGTTTGCCTTGATGAGCAAATTTGTTTCCCATACTTGCTTTTCTCAAAACCAAATCTCCGACGTTGAAAGTCCTTGATTGGACTCGTTTGTTGTATCGAAGGGCGACTTTGGCTTTGATGGCCTGATCTCTAATGAACGCGTCTTCTCTGAGTTCTTGTATGACATCCATTTTTGATGCCAAGTTAACATTATTGCTTTCTTCAGAGAAGTACTTGACCCTAGTAGAAGCAATTTGCAGTTCCACAGGTATCATTGCCTCCACCCCATAGGTCAGGCGATATGGGGATTCATTGGTGGAAGAATGAGGCGTTGTTTGATATGCCCAAAGGACGTGGCACAACTGGTCTGTCCATCCGCCCTTGGCCTCACCAAGACATTTCTTTAGTCCTTTCAGCACCTCCCTGTTGGCCACTTCATCTTGGCCGTTAGTTTGGGGATGTTCGACGGAGGAAAATATCTGGGTTATTCCTAACCCCTTGAGTAAATCTGTAAATTTTCTGTCCGTGAATTGGGTGCCATTGTCTGTGACAACCCGTGTTATGATATTTTCATACATAAAACGACGAGTTCGGGATGAAGTAATATGCACCACCGACTCTGCTTCAATCCACTTAGTGAAATAATCGACCCCTATAGATATTTGATTCCCCCAGGAGCAGTTGGGAAAGGGCCCAAAATATCCAATCCCCATTGGTAGAACGGCCATGGAACAGCGGATGTGAAGAGCTCTTCTGCCGGTGTGTAGTGAAGATTAGAGAATTTTTGGCAGGCGTCGCATTTTTTGACAAAGTCAATGGAGTCCTGCTTTATTATAGGCCACCAATATCCCGCTCTGAGGATTTTTCTCATTAGACTTCTTCCTCCGGCGTGGTGTCCACATTGTCCTTCGTGCACTTCCTCTATTACTCCATGTACCTCATTCTCTCTTAGACAAATTAAATAAGGTACTGAGAGTGCCCTTCTGTAGAGGTTACCATCAATCATTGAAATATGGCAATTCCCTCCTTATCCTCTTCTTTTCCTTCTCATCTGTAGGCAACTGCCCATCGGCCAAATAACGGATGTAGGGGGCCATCCATGTGTCACCGTAAAGGGAATTGGTCATTATGGCGTTTAGAGAAGGGAAAAGAGGAATGTTGGGCAACGTCAGTGTTCTCTGGACCAACGTTGTGGTGCTGCCTGGCCTTTTGATGCTTGCCAATCTGGAAAGTATATCCGCTCTGGTATTCTCTTTGCGTGGAACATGTTTAAATTCCATTCTTGAGAATTTCTCTCTCAACTCCTTGACACAGTTTAAGTACAATTGGAGTTGAGGTTCACGAGCTTGATAATCTCCCAAGATCTGTGAAATCACGAGTTGTGAATCACTGTAGAGCGTCGCCTCAGAGGCTCCGATGTTAATCGCAGCTTGTAGCCTGGCCAAACAAGCTTCGTATTCAGCTTGGTTGTTGGAAGTTTTGAAATTAAAACGAAGGGAGATTTCCAAGTGTACTCCGTCATCACTTTCAAGAACTACACCTGCTCCAGAGCCCCTTTGATTCGATGAACCATCGACATAGATGGTCCAATGGACGCGAGGTGTATCTGGATCTATCCCTGTCATTTCCACAATAAAATCGGCCAGGACCTGAGCTTTAATAGCGCCTCGAGGTTCATAGGATATATCAAACTCTGAGAGTTCAATAGACCATTTGATCATCCTACCAGCGAGGTCAGGCTTGATTAACACAGAGCGGAGTGGTAGATCCGTTCTTACCATGATTGGATGTGCGTGAAAATACAGACGTAGCCGTCGAGAGGCCCAAACAACAGCGAGGGCAGCCTTTTTCAATCTTTTGATACCGGATCTCAGCACCTTGTAGCGTTTTGCTGGTGAAATAGACCGGCCTCTGTCCATCAGGAGTTTCTTTTACCAAGTATAGGATGAGCGTGTCCTCGGGGTCAGGCTTCATTAGAATAGGAGGTTTGGACAACACCTCCTTAAGCTCTTGAAATGCTTGTTCTTGTTCTGTCCCCATTCAAACTTTTTGGACTTCTTCAGCACTTTATACAGAGGAAGTGACCTGTGAGCCATCTTCAGCATGAACCGAGCCAAGGCTGCTACTTTGCCATTCAGGGATTGGACTTCTCTCAGATTTTTTAGACTCTGCATGTTGAGAATCGTTTGGCACTTCCCTAGATTGGCCTCGATACCGCGTTGAGTTAACATGAAACCCAAAAACTTCCCAGCTGGGACAGCGAAAGTGCATTTCAATAGGTTTAACCTCATGTTAAATTCTCTCAAGCGGACAAATACTTGGCGTAGGTTATCAATACGATCACCTCCAACTGGTGTCTTAGCTATGATGTCGTCGATGTATACTTCGACAAGCTTGGTGTGCATGCCCTCAAACACCTTGTTGATCATGCGCTGGTATGTGGCCCCAGCATTCTTCAGGCCGAAGGGCATAACGGTGTATCAAAAGATACCATGATCATTGATGAAAGCTGTCTTCTCCTGATCCTCCTCACACATCGGAATTTGGTTGTAACCTAAGTATGCATCCATGAAGCTCAGGTACTGATAACCAGAATCATCCACCATCCGATCTATGTTAGGAAGAGGATAAGGATCCTTTGGACAGCAACGGTTGAGGTCCATATAATCAATGCACATTCTCTATTTGCCATTAGCTTTCCGGACCATTACTACATTTGAGAGCCAAGAGGAATAACGGAGTTCCTTGATAAATCCCGCCTTCAGCAATTCCTCAGTTTGTTGGCAAGCTGCTTTCTATTTCTCCGGTCTCAATCTTCTTTTCTTTTGGGCAACCGGTCTCGTCTCTGGGTAGACGAATAATTTGTGACAGCAGAAAGCAGGATCTATGCCAGGCATATCGGCTGCAGTCCATGCAAAGAGGTCTATGAACTCCTGTAGAAGCATCAACAGTCGTTGCTCTATTTCTGTATCTAGCTTGTCATTAATATGGGTGACCTTCTCTGGAAAGTCTCCCAATATGATGTCTCTGGAACTTCCATCAGGTGTGGGCTCTGATGGGTTGGACGGATCAATGTTCAACTCCGCCCTAGGGTCCAGATTGATAAGGCTTACAGAACCAGTGACTGTTCCACAATCATTGAGCTTCCTCTTTTTATTGGATGCCTCCAATTTAGTAATATTCAGGCTCAGGTTGTAACAATACCTGGCCATCTCTTGGTCACCTCGGATGGATGAAACAACATTGTCCTTATCGATAAACTTGATAAGGAGGTGCGGAGTTGACACGACTGCCTCCATAGCATTCAAGGTGGGGCGGCCTATGATGCCGTTGAATGGTGACTCAACATCAATCACAAGCACTCTGGATTTAACCGTTTTGGCCCCTGGCTCACTTTAAAAGAGATAAGGGTGTCAAGGTACCCCTTTATTGGTTGCTTTGCACCATTAAATGCTGTTAGTTCCTGTGTGTAAGGCTGTAAGTCTGAGTCATTCAAACCCATTCTCTTAAAGCAATTATAAAAACAACATCACAGGAACTTCCCTGGTCAACAAGGATTCTTCAGACGTCCTTGTTGGCTATCACTGCAACGATGACTACAACATCATCTCCACCAGGAACGGTTGGACCAAAATCTTCATCAGAGAATGAAATTACTGGAGCTTCAACCCCTCCTCTGTAAGGATGATTGTCTCTAACTTTTCCTTTTACAGACAGAATCATTCTATAATGATTCTTACGGGCTGTAATTGAAGCTCCTCCCCCAGCGAACCCTCCAGCGATCATATCAATGACTTCACACCGGCCTTGACGCTATTGCTGAGGCATGTCATCTCTGAGTGCTATGTCATCAGTCATTGCACCTTTCTGTTTCTCTGCAATAGAGAACTTTCTAACCGGATTACGGCTATTGTCATCCCCTTTGTTTGGATCTCTTTCTCTTTTCTCATTCCGATCTACCCTGTCAAAGGATTTTTCTTTGAACAGGTATTGCTTTAGTTTGCCTTCTCTAATTAACGTTTCGACTGTGTTTTTTTGAGCTTGGTATTCATCAGTGGAATGACCTGTCTGTTCATGAAAATCACAGTACTTACGGGGATTCCCTGGTCTTTTCACAGGGGCTGGCCTCCTAATGCCATAGATGCTGAATGCTGGCCATCCTACCTCTCTCAAAATCTGAGATGGCCTGGCTGTCAGAGGTGCATAATGGCTGAAGGAATTAACACGTCTTTCTCGAGGTCGAGGAGAGAAGTTGTTAACTTTGGGGTTGTTGAACGGCCTCTCAATGCGTTCTGACCTTATTTTCTCCTTATCTCTCTGCGGCTGTGAAGGTGGTGTTGGTGGCTTTTTCTTTGCAGCCATAGCCTCTAGGTGCATCTCTATACACACATACTTTGAGGTTTTTTTCCTGAACTCCTCAAATGTTGTTGGCGGGCTTTTTGCTAGTGAAAGAGCGAAGGCTAATCCTGGCTGCAATGCCTCAATTATGATATGCAGCTTAATGGATTCTGTGAGGTTCAGAACCAGGGATGCTTCCTTGTAAAACCTCTTCAGGAAATCCTTTAAGGTTTCATTTTCACCCTGCTTAATTTGGGCTAAAGTATGAGATGTCCTGGGAACATCTCTAGAGATGACAAAGTGAGTTTCAAAGATAGTTGCCATTTCTGCCCAGGAATCTATAGATCCTGAAGGCAAACCTTTGAACCAGCCAAGGGCCTCTTCTGACAATGTTCATGGGAACATTCGACACATCACGTCTTCGTCAGCCCCTAAGTACATAGCTTCAAATACGTAAGCATCAAGATGCTTAGTAGGATCGGTTTTGCCATTATACCTTCTAATGGAGAGTGGCTGAATGGTTTGCAGATGCTTGGGGATGTGGATACTCATATGCCTCCTTGAGAAAGGAACTTTGAGTTTGTAAGTTGCCGAGGGTGCTGTAATTAGCTCCCTCTTCCCACGAGCAGCTCCATCATTAGAATCGTGAGTCTGTTCTCTCCCCTCAAACGTGGGGATGTTTGAGTATTGGAGGGTTGTGGATTTTTCTCCATCGGCTGTATGGGGAGTGTCTCTTGTGCGAGATGACTCCTTGTCCTCACTCTGCCTTCTTTCTCTTCACAATTCTGCGAGTTCTTTCTAGAGTTGACTGATCAACTCATCACGAGGATCGAGGCTAGACACTGGTACCATTCTCTTTGAGCTGCCCCCTTGAGATTCAAAATTAAGCTTTCTGAAGGTGTTGGTATTGGTTCTGCCTTCAGGTTGATTTTCCACAAAGTCATGTGCTTCGCCTTCCATGGATAATCACTGTTCTTCTGTTGGATGTGGGAATAACTTTATCAGGTCCCACTGGGCGTGCCAATGATCTGTCTTGAACCGGGGTCAGGAGATCCGGTGTCAGGTCAATCACAAATAGTGAAATGATTACATCTTTGAAGACCGGTTATATGAGTATTCGGTTTATGTATTTGATGTCTCTGTATGATGAGAGCGGATTGGGCGTCCTGGAGGTCCTTTACACCGTCCTCACGCGTTGATGTGGGCGAAAGGTGGTGTCACCTATGAAGATTCTCCGACGCTCAAGTCAGTGATAATATTCCAAGTGAGGAATGTATTTCAGAGAGTAATTGTAAGTTGAAAAGTAGTCGAAGATCCCCCTCTCCATTAATGAAGAGAGTTCATATACCTGATTGGCTCGATATACGAGGATTCGTTAGTGGGGAACCACTAACCTCCAATAATATTATAAATTATTATTTTATTGCGCACTTGCCAGTATAATTGGATCAAGTGGCTATTTTATATTGAGCGTAGGGAGTGTAGGCTGGTCTTAGGGGACAAGTTGATCATTCCCGTGAGTAGATTTTGGCTCGTAGTGTGGGGAATTATTGATCGGTCCCTATAGCAATGCCTTTTGTCTTCTATATGGTGACGTGTATGTTATCCAGTGTCATGGTGTTATCCTGGACAACCGGTATAGGGAGAGCGCCTGATACGAAATTAGAGTCCGAATGTATACCGATGACACTGGTTGCACGTTGGCAAACTGTCAAAGACGTTGAAATATATCTTGTAGAACGGATACCAGTATTGAGACCGGATCACCAGCATTTTCCAGGAAACAAGGAGCAAAAAATGTGGGGGTGGGGTTTCTTTAAAAAAAATTTCAATAAAAATAAAGATGATAGTGTTTATAGTTGCGCCTCTTTACTTTTTTTCATGAAAATATGAATGATTCATTCATATCGTGAAAAGAAAGTAAAGACATGAACACCATCTTAACACTAGTATCCTCAATGAGGTGACGACTTTAAAAAATAAAAGACTCAAATAATCCTAGCTTTGGTAATAAGAAAGACTTAAAAGAACTAACTTTGGCGATGATGACTTTAAGAAGAGCCAACTTCGGCAAAGAGAAAGCTTAAGAGGTGTGATAAAGACTTGAAGAAGTGTCAATTTTGGGAATAAGAAAACCTAAAATGTGTTATGGAAACTTTTTGAAGTGTCAACTTCGACACTGAAAATCCCAAAAGTCCTAGGGAAGCTCGAAGAGTTGCCAACTTTAATAATTGGGGAAGATGAACAAGGTTCCAAGTTTGACGATGGAAGTTAGATCTTTGTCCTGAAAAATGAACAAATTAGAGGATATTTCCTTGATATTGAAATTGGGGTAACCTAGAGAAGGATACTTAAAGCTTCAAAGAATAATGAATGAAGGGGAATTGTCCCAACGTGTTTGGATTAAAGGATACAGCCTAAGAATGGGTACCTGAAGCTTTTTGATAGAAAACAAATGACTAGGGGGATGCCCCTAGCTCAAATTGAGAAACTGAATAGCTTAAGAGTGGGTTCCTGAGGCGTTTAATAGAAAACAAATGATTTGGGGAATGTCCCTAGCTTAAATTGAAAAATGGAATAGCCTAGGAGTGGGTTCCTGAGGCTTTTTGACAGAAAATAAATGACTTGGGGAATGCCCCTGGCTCAAATTGAGAAATATGATAGCCTAGGAATGGGTTCCTGAAGCTATTTGACAAAAAATAAATGACTTGGGGAATGCCCCTGGTTCTAATAAAGAAATGGAATAGCCTAGGATTGGTGTACCTGAAGCTATTTGATAGAAAATAAATGACTTGGGGGGATGCCCCTGGTTCTAATGAAGAAATGTAATGGCCTAGGAGTAGCGTACCTGAAGCTATTTGACAGAAAATAAATGACTTGGGGGATGCCCTAGACTCAAATTGAGAAATGTGATAGCCTAGGAGTGGTTTACCTGAAGCTATTTGACAGAAAATAAATGACTTGGGGGATGCCCCTGGTTCTAATGAAGAAACGGAATAGCCTAGGAGTGGTACCTGAGGCCTTTTGACAAAAAGGGTGCCTTATTTGACGACTAGAAAGTAGAGGGTGCCTTGTTCGATGATTGAAGAACAAACACGATGCCAACATTGGCAATTGGGAAGAATGAACAGCATGCCAACTTTGGCAATTGAAGCGAAAGCTTTATATGCCAGTTTTAGGGAAAGAAACTTGAAGGACGCCTACTGTGGCAATTTAGGAAAAGAAACTTAAAAGATGCTAGCTTCGGTGATTTATGAAAAAAAAACTTGAAAAAAGCTAGCTTTGGTGATTTGAGGAGGTGTTTTTAGGAAGTGCCAGCTTTGGCGATCGAGGATGAGGTTTTGAGAAGTGCCAGCTTTGGCGATTGAGGAAGAAACTTGAAAGATGCCGACTTTGGCAGTTGAGGAGGAGACTTTGAAGGCGCCAGCTTTGGCGATCGATTCCACTAGGGAGGAGAAACTTGAAAGATGCCAACTTTGGAAGTTGAGGAAGAGACTTTGAAGGTGCCAGCTTAGGCGATTGAGGAAAGGTTTTTAGAGTTTCTAGCTTTGGCATTTTTGAAGGTACCAGTTTTGGCAATTGCGATTCCACTGGGGAAAGAATTTAAGAAGTGCCAGCTTTGGTGATTGCGGTTCCATTTGGGAAAAGGACTTGATTGAGGTGTCGATATTTGACGTTGTCTGTTACAATAACCTGTAGAAAAAGAAAAGGAAGTAGTGCATAGATAAAATTGAAAATCAGGTAAATTCCATGAAACCGCAACCCTTAAGATGATTCATGGACAAAGCAGAACGAACGAGGCAACCATAGCCTCGGAGTGCGTGCCTGGCCGAGTCTCTATGATGATCGCCCAAGATGAGGTCGAGTAGTAGGAGCATCTTGTCCCTCACGACTTTAAATGTTTACCATTCTTCCATTTATTTTATTAAAACACATGTTTTATCAGATCAACGAAATTCATAACACGTATTGAAGAGGGTGAATCTTATTCATGTATGTCAAACAAGTACAGAGAAAGGATAACAAGAAAAGTAAAGGAAATGAATGAGGTCACATAGAATAGGTCAAGGATATGTGAAACAGGGAGGGTTCATAGATCCTCCAGTGAATCTCTGAGACTAACGAGAATCTTAATCCCCAACACGACTTCATGTTCACCCTTCGACCTTACTTTTTGAGAAGGTAAGTTCGACGATGATTCACGTGCCCCAGCTCAGACTTGCACTTCTTGAGTTAGAGGCCTTATTCGTATCACTAGAAATTTGACCCTAACTTTTGTCTGAGCCGCCCTTTCAGGTTTTCGACTCACCGGGTCGCTCTAACTTTTGCCTAGGCTGCCCTTTCAGGTTTTCATCCTAGCGAGCATCATTTTTATTTTTCTTTTTTCCTTTTTTCTTTGTTTTTCTCTTTTTTTTTGTTTCTGACATTCCTTTCTTATGCAAAGTATTTCTTCACTGCGTTTGCATTTATGGGCATCGGTAGGTCCTTGCCATCCATATTAGTGAGTATTAAGGCTCCTCCAGAAAAAGCCCTTTTCACGACATATGGTCCTTCATAATTAGGAGTCCATTTGCCCCGATTGTCCTTTCGAATCGGTTAAATTTTCTTGAGGACCAGGTCTCCTTCTTGGAACTGTCGAGGTCACACTTTCTTCTCAAATGCTTGTTTCATACGTCTTTGATACAACTAACCATGACAGAGGGCAGTCAGTCTTTTACCATCGATCAGGTTTAGTTGGTCATGTCGAGTCCAGACCCACTCAGCTTCTTCTAATTTTGCCTCCATCATCACCCGAAGGGACGGGATCTCTACTTCAAAAGGCAAGACGGCTTCCATGGCATATACGAGAGAGAACGGGGTTGCCCCTGTCGAGGTTCAGACTGAGGTGCGATACCCATGTAGAGCAAAAGGGAACATCTCGCTCCAATCTCTGTAGGTGACTACCATCTTCTGTACTATCTTCTTGATGTTCTTGTTGGCCGCCTCCACTACCCCATTCATCTTAGGTCGATAAGGAGAGGAATTGTGATGGTGAATTTTGAAGCTTTCACAGAGTTCCTTCATTATTTTGTTGTTCAAATTCATACCATTGTTAGTAATGATCTGACTTGGTAGGCCTTATCGGCATATCAATTCTCGCTTGATGAATTTGACCATAATATTCCTTGTTACATTGGCATATGAAGCTTCTTCTACCCATTTGGTGAAATAATCGATGGCAACCAAGATGAAACGATGACCGTTTGAGGCTTTTGGCTCGATGGGCCCAATGACATCCATGCCCCACATTGAGAAGGGCCTTGGTGCCGACAAGACATTTAGGGATGACGGGGGTGCATGAAGATAGTCAGCGTATATCTGACATTTGTGACACTTTCAAACATAGGCGAAGCAGTCCGCTTCCATGGTCATCCAGTAATAACTGGCCCTCAAGATCTTTCTTGACATGGCATGTCTATTAGCATGAGTCCCAAAAGATCCTTCATGAATATCCCTCATGATTTCATTTGCCTCAACAGCATCAACACAATGAAGAAGGACAGAGTCATAGTTTCTTTTGTAAAGCACATCCCCATTTAAGAAGAAACCCATGGCGAGTCGTCTTAGGGTCTTCTTATTATTCTCTGTAGCACCCTTGGGGTATTCTTGACTCTGTACATACCTTTTGATATCGTGGTACCATGGTTTCCCATCTGACTCCTTTTCCATCATTTGACAGTATGCAGGCTCACAATGCTTCTTTACTTCGAAGAGAGGCATATCGTAGTCACTACTTACTTCGAACATTGAGGCAAGGGTAGCCAAGGCATCAGCCATCTGATTGTCATCTCGGAGAATGTGATGAAAAGAGATCTCGTTAAACTCTTTGATCATTTCCTTGATATGATCATGATAAGGAATCAACTTGCTGTCCCTAGTCTCTGACTCACCTTTCAATTGGTGGATGACCAAAGCGGAGTCCCCATAAACTTCCAACAATTTTACTTTTGCGTCCAATGCTGCTTGGATTCCTAATGAGCATGCCTCATATTCAGCAATGTTATTGGTACAGTCGAAACACAATCTGGCACATATAGGGATAAACCCTTATCGGGCGAGATCAGGATGGCTCCAATTCCATGCCCCAGTGCATTAGAAGCTCTGTCAAATCTCAAAGTCCATTTATCTATTTGACCACCTTCCTCATTGAATAGTGCTAAGATATCTTCATCCGGGAAATTAAACTGCATAGGCTGATAATCATTGATGGGTTGGTGTGCCAAGTAATCTACCAGAGCACTTCCCCTTATGGCCTTTTGAGTGACATATATTATGTCGTACTCAGTTAATAGCACTTGCCAATGAGCGATCCTTTCAGTCAAAGCAGGTTTTTCAAAAATGTACTTGACGGGGTCCATCTTAGATACTAGCCAAGTGGTGTGACTCAACATGTATTGCCTTAGGCGCTTAGCGGCCCATGCTAACGCATAACAAGTTTGCTCTAAAGCGGAGTACCTCATCTCATAATCAGTGAACTTCTTGCTTAAGTAGTAGATAGCATGTTCCTTCTTTCCAGTTTCATCGTGCTATCCCAACACACAACCCATGGATTCATTCAATACAGTCAGATATAAGATTAATGGCCTTCCTAGGGTTGGGGGCACCAAAATTGGTGGTTCTTGCAGGTACAACTTAATCTTTTCAAAAGCTGCTTGAGAGTCCTCATCCCATTGCCCCGGTTGGTTCTTACGGAGTAACTTGAAGATCAGTTCACAAGTCGCTGTCAATTGTGAAATAAATTGGGCAATATAATTGAGCCTTTCCAAGAATCCTCGGTCTTCTTTTTCTGTACGGGGAGAGGGCATCTCGAGAATCGCCTTGACTTTGTCGGGATCAACCTCTATCCCTCTTTCGCTTACTATAAACCCTAGCAGCTTGCCTGACCTCACGCCGAACGTCCACTTAGCAGGGTTCAATCTGAGCTTGAACTTTCTCAACCGTTCAAAGAGCTTCCTTAGATCGCTAATGTGCCCCTTCTTAGTTTTAGATTTGGTGATGATGTCATCCACGTAGACTTCTATCTCCTTATGCATCATGTCATGGAAGAGAGTTACCATCGCCCTTTGGTAAGTTGCCCCAGCATTTTTCAACCCAAAGGACATCACCTTGTAGCAAAAGGTACCCCATAGGGTAATAAATGTGGTCTTCTCCATATCTTCAGGTGCCATTTTAATTTGATTATATCCAGCAAAACCATCCATGAATGAGAAGATGGAATGTTGGGTTGTGTTATTAATTAAGACATCAATCTGTGGCAGAGGGAAATCATCTTTAGGACTGGCCCTATTGAAATCTCGATAGTCCATACACATCCGTACCTTCCCATCCTTTTTGGGATAGGGACAATGTTGGCTACCTATTGAGGATATTTTGCCACAGCTAGGAACCCAGCATCGAATTGCTTCTTAACTTCCTCTTTGATCTTTAGGAGCATTTCTGGCTTTATTCGGCGTAGTTTCTGCTTTATTAGAAGGCACTCAGGTTTTAAGGGTAGTTCATGCTCGACAATGCTAGCATTGAGTCCAGGCATATCTTGATAATACCAGGCAAAGACATCACAAAATTCCATTAACAGCTTGATTAAATCTTCTCTTTGTTCTCTGCTCAGGGTAGTGTCAATCTTGACTTCTTTTCTATTCTTCTTATTCCCCAAATTAATGACCTCAACTATGTCTAAGTAGGGTTGAATCCCTTATTCCTCTTGCTCTAACAACCTTGTCAGCTCAGGCGATGGCTCACAATCTTCCCCACCTTCCTCATCAACGTAATCAACTAGGTAATCGAAGTCGTGAAACAGGATTGCTACCTCACTATTCTCAAGAGAGTCATTTTCGGATCTACAATTTAGTGTGTTATGGCAAATGAAAAAAAAAGAACAAGCGAGTAAAGAGAAGGATTCAAAGCAAGGATAAAGGAAACACGAAGAGTTTTTTTTTTGGATTTCAATACGCGTTTATTGATGAAAATGATAAAAACAAGTTTTTTTTGCCCTTATTACATAGAAGAGTCCCAAAGCCTTAGGCAGAGCAGAGGGACAAACAAGTACTTAAAGCATAAAAAAAATTACTTTGGGGAAACATTCAAAGTCATAGGGAGCTCGACGGCCTCCCAGTTATGAAGTTCTTGGCCCGGCGGACAAGCAACCACAAAATCAGCACTATCACAGAGACTTTCTTCAATGACGGCCACTTGGTCTGAAGGCATCAGTCCGGCGCTACGGAAGCTTTTGTAGAGATCAGAGATGGGGACTCTCGCGGTATGAGGCTTCCTGCCGGCAAGATGGGCAGCCCTTTTTTCTCTCTTTTCTTTCTCCACCCTTTTTCTATCGGTGGTTGTGGGTCGGTATCCCAATCCAAAACCATTTCTGTTCTCAAGCAGGCGTATAGGTTCCACTTCTCCATTCAAAGCACGTCCTAGCCCTCTTCCAGGTTTATACCCCTCACGCAGCATTATCTTTGCCATCACTAAAGATGCACTTGGCATGTAAGCCTTTACCATTGTGGCTCCTTCCCCCACATAGGTGGCGTTTGCTATCTGCAATGCTTGGAAAGAGGTTTCAAGGGCCTCTTCCGCTGCCTCAATGTAACGGGTTGTCAGAGGTTTGCTAACCAGAAGATCCTCCTCACCAGAAACGATTATCAATTTATTGTCAATTATGAACTTTAATTTTTGGTGCAGGGTAGAGGGGATCACTCCGGCAGAATGGATCCACGGCTAGCCTAATAAACAGCTATAGGCAGGTGAGATGTCCATGACTTGAAAAAGGACCTGGAACATGCATGACCCAACCTGTATGGGTAGCTCAATCTCGCCCATGACCTCCCTCTGAGTTCCATCGAAAGCTCATACTGTTGTGGCACTCGGCTTTATATAAGTCCCATCGAATGGTAACTTGGCTAATGTAGATTTTGGCATGACGTTGAGGGATGACCCATTGTCAACAAGCACTTTTGCTAAGATGTGATCTCGGTACTTCACGGAGATATGGAGAGTTTTGTTGTGCCCCATTCCCTGCGTCGGTATTTCATCGTCAGTGAAGGTCAGATAGTTGCCTGAAATAATATGCCCCACTATTCCCTGAAACTTATCAATAGGAATGTCATGACTGACATGGGCCTCGTTTAGAACCTTCATCAACGTTTTTTGATATGGCTCGGAGCTCATCAACAATGATAACAGAGAGATTTTTGTAGGAGTATGGGTTAGTTGGTCAAGCACTTGATATTCACTCTGGCGAATAAACTTTAAGAATTCATGGGCTTCTTCATCAGTCACCGCCCTTTTGGTTTCACCATTAGCTTCTTCTCCGCCTACCTTGGCTTTCCCGGTAATCTGATCCTTCTTTGGCTCTGGAGGGGCGTATACTTTTCCACTCTGGGTTACACCGCCTATCCCAACAATATTTGTGACGGACAAAGGAGACGGGTCGCTCATTGTCGAGCTTGCCACGATCACATCTACATTGTACTTCCAAGGGACGGCCCGAGAATCTTTGAACGCAAATGGGGTAGGTTCTTGAATAGTGATGATTGGTTGTACAGAAACAGGAGCTGTTGGAGGTTTCCTGCTATAGAAAATTGTCAAAGGCTTAGGGACTCGCGTCCCTGTCTGTTCCTGGACCATGTTGACCTCACCTCTGTGGTGTTTACAAACCTGCACAATATGGTTGTTCATGAGGCTCTGAAGGACCTTACAGAAGCTTTAGCGTTCAACAGTCTGCTCGTTTTCATGTTTCACGCTCCAGGTCCCTTCAACTAATCCCCTTTCAAGAAAAAGGGAATGAACTACCCTTAACGGCATTCTTATGTCAGCAACATTCTTAACGCACCCCTCATCATTTTCCACGATGTTGACCCCTAAATTTCCATGGTTAGGTAGAGGATTCGTGGCCACATTTGGGCTGTCTTCCTTAAAGTTAATCCACTCAGCTTTAATTAGATCCCTTACTTTATACTTCAATGCCATACAGTTTTTAATGGAATGCCCCGGTGCTCTGGCGTGATAATCACACTGGGCATTGAGATCATACCCTTTGGGGTAAGGGGGTTCTACTGGCTTTAAAGGGCAGGGTGCCACTAAACCGTTGTGAATGAGGAGAGGTAAAAGTTTAGTGTATGTCATTGGGATGGGATCAAATTGTATAGGTGTGCGGTCATTGTTAGGTTTCCTTGCATTCTGATTAGGGTTAGGTGGCTGAGCTGTTTTTTGTGGAGAACGATATGAGATAGGTTGCGGTATAGGTGCTCTGACAATAGGTGGACGGAAATGAGGAGGATAAGAGGTTGGGTTGTGGACGGCCGTGGCCACATATTGATTCGGTGCATAAGAATTGAGGGCTTGAAAAACGGTGGGGGTGAATGGTCTTGGTTGGTCCCTTCTCTGATCATAAGAGACGAAGTTGGTCTTCCCGTCTCTTCTCCTACCATCGCCTGGCGCCGGTCTTTTCACATTGGATGCCCCAAATGGGCCCCGGATAATCTTCCCTGTTCACACCCCGCTTTCTATTCTTTCCCCGATAGTCACAATGTTAGAGAAATTTGAGGAAACACTGCCAATCATTCTGTCATAGAAGGGCGATTGAAGCGTATCGTTGAACATCGCTACTACTTCTTTCTCAGACAGCGGGGGCTCAACCTGTGTAGCAGTTTCACGCCACCGTTGAGCATACTCCTTAAATGTCTCATTATCCTTTTTTGTCAAGTTCTGTAGCTGTACTCTGTCGGGCGCCATGTCTAAATTGTATTTGTACTATTTTAAGAAAACGTCTGCCAAGTCCTTCCAGCAACGAATACGGGTTCGTTCCAAGTGGGCATACCAGGTGAGGGCAGCCCCAACTAGACTATCCTGGAAATAGTGGATTAACAGCTTGTCATCGGATGAATGAGACGCCATCTTCCGGCAGTATATTGTGAGATGATTTCTTGGGCAAGTTATTCCCCGATATTTGTCAAAATCTATTATTTTGATCTTAGAGGGAATAATGACATCTGGGACTAGACAGAGTTCGGAGGCATTAATCAATCCAAAACCTTCCACACCTTCACAACCCTTAGTCGCTCCTCCAAGACCTCTATCTTTCCCTTTTGGGAGACATCGACTGTTCTAGGGTCGGTGACTGGGTTTACCATTTGGGTCACGCCTTGTGGATTGGCAATATAGGGGTTCGTGTACCCGTATGGATAGCCGTAAAGCTGGTAGAAAGGTGTAGATGTATGAGGCTGACTCGTCGGGCTAGTGTTTAATGGAGGACCCTGGGGTTGGCCCGTAGGTTTTGTAGTATAGACTGGCTGGGCTATCTGGGTGACTTAGGCTGGGGTGGCTTGAGCTTGAGCGGCTTGTGTTTGGGCGATTTATGGCTCATGAAGTGGTGATATAGTAGGTTGAGTAGGGTGTGAGGTTTGGGGATTTGCTACTTGGTGGTCGTGGGTGTCTTGTGGATTGGTAAGCAGTGGGGGAAAGTATCTCGGTGGTAATCCATAAGGCAGAAAAGGTATCGGGTTACCGTCGGGGCCAACAAATGTATGTTGTTGCGCATAGGACATGTTGTAATGTGATTGGGGATCAGCAGCAGGGTTAGGCCTTCTGACATTGATAGTGAGAGGAAGAGCCATTGGATTGGGAAATTGAGTCCTTGTCAGACCAAAACCTAGGGGATGTAGCAGGGTGGTAGGCTGTTGTTGGGTATCCTCAATACCTGCAGAGGAGCCCCCTTTTGTGATTCTCTTTTCCAGGAGCTTGGTCAACTCGGCTACTTGTTCCTTCAGCTGGTTGAATTCGTTTCTGAAATCTTCATCCCTGATTTCTGCTTCGGCCATAAGTCTCGTTTGGAGTCGGGTCTGGTAAGGATGCTTACCCGTAATGTCTAATGGAAGTCAAAACAGGAAATTATTAAAAAGAAAGCATTAAATAAAAGCAGTAAAACAAATAGCATGGTGCGCGAAGCGATCGCGAAACTCAACCAGTATCCTCTAACCGTTTCTCAGAACGTCACGTTCAAAAGTACTAAGTATGTGATAAGTGGAAATTAACATGAGATAGTTGTGGAGACAAAAGAATCCTTCTTTTTGAACTCTACCAAAATACATTACCGCTGCCAGTCTATTTTTTTATGCAGAAAAAGTAAATCAGCCATTCCTAGCTCCGGCAATCATGACCCTCATTTTACAAATCCTTTCTCTATAATAATCAAGGAAGGTTACAATTTCTTCTGGGGTGGTAAGAGGATTAGTCATCCCCTCAGCTTGCTTAAGTAGGAGCGGGGGGTCTTCCAGAGTCCCATTAGCCAAATGTGCCAAGTGGGCGAAGCGGTTCATCTATGAATGAATAACTTCATCTTGTTGTGTCATTTCAGCTTCCAAGATACGGATAGCCTCATGACAGTCTTGCTCAATATCCATCGCGCGGCGCCGTTCGCCATTTATCTGATGCTGGCAAGCTTCTACCACCTCATTAAGCTGATACTCTAATTGGCTAACTTGTGATTGTAGGAGATCTCTTTGCACCAGGGCATTTTGCTCGTGCTCTTTGACTTTTGCCAACCTGTCCCTCAAGAGTTGCTTGTTAGCCAACATGGTATCCCTTTGCTTGCTCTTCATTCTCAGTTGAGTATTAGCTGTTTGGAGGCATTGACTTTGCTTCCTCAAGTAATTCCTTTCGATTTTCTGCTTTTTTCCAATCTCCTTGATGGTTTGCTTGCTTTCTAAGTTCTCCATTTTCTGAAGGGCGCATTCTTGTTAAGACTTTAGCAAGTCTTTCTCTAGCTTCTTATTTTTTGCAATTAACTCCTTTATCTTGGCTCTCATGGCCTCCTCTTCAAGGGTAGGTGGGGGAACAGGTGTGCTTGTTGGGAGATAGGAGGGACTTCTAAAAGGTAGCTTGACAATGGAAACCCTATTCAGGATCCATTGGTAGTATTCCTCCTTCACGGTGTGGCTTTGAGCTCTTAGTTCTTTTCCTTGTCTGTGGACCATCCATGCATTTGCTATATCTCGAATGACAGAGGTACAATCTCCTTCTGAGTATTAAAAGACAAAAGGAATAAGTGATTCTTCATCGGGCGGCCCAAGCAATGGATAGGCTAGCTGACGTTTGGCTATGACAGGGTTATAATTAATGCATCCCTGAGTGCCCATGAGAGGAACATTCAGGTAACTTCCACAATGGTGAATAATGGTGTCAACCTTCAACCACTGTGGATACCACCTTACTTTATCAGTTGTGAGCCCTATCAGGTGATTGGCCCATTCACACCCATTCTTTGTTACTAACTGGCATAACTTCAGATCAAAAGTAGGACATTCAACTTTGTCGACTTGGTGGAAGACATGCGACGTAAGCCATACATACAGAGCAGGTAGACAACAAATGATTCTCTTTCCACCTTATGTATAACAGAAGTCCATGGTGCAGTATATATTTTCCAAGATAGCAGTGACAGGATTTTTAGATTTAAACTTACGAGAAAGGAAAACGCCAATAGCATCATAGTCCACGTAATTGTCAATATTACGGAACAAGATGACACCATAAATGGTGAGAGCCAAGATATCCATGAAGGCTTCCTAATCTCCCTTCTCAGCCAGCAAGTGCATATGTTTCTCAAAGTATTCCCGATCAAACCCCAGGGTCTGATTTCTATTTAGTTGCGCACTCCTTAACACTTCTGGATGGATCCTTAGGACATTAGCGATGGTAACAATATTCGTATGACGTCCAAGATGGCGGTAAGGCATTTGTCCTTCTAGTGGCATCCCCAGAATCTGTTCAAACTCTTCAACAGACGGAGCCAACTAAAAATCTCGGAAGGTGAAACAACGAAGAGGTGGGTCATAGAACTGAATCAAAGTAGTAATTTCCTCGACTTGTACCTCCACTTCTAGCAGCTATAAAATCCTCCCATGGTCATTTTCTGATTCATATCCAATTTCTTGTCTAATGCTTGCAAACTGGTTGTATCGACTTTCCTAGCCTTAACATGCAGTAATTTTCTCAACTCGGATATATTTGTACCACAACTATCTGATCTAATGTTAATTTCCATGTTTTCACTTAGAGGGCTAAGCTCCTAATAGCTTCCTGCAAGATCATAAAGAAAAGAGAAAATCAGTCATTGTGAACTGACGTGCTTTGCAAATCGATACTCCCCTAGTAACTTTCTTGAAAACATTTTTGTATTTAGGGAGGTTACAATTTGACAAAACTTGCGACAAATCAAGGGTCATGTGAGCTACGAATTTTCTAATCATCGTCAATACAAAAAAAATTGATTTTTTCTTTTGATTTTTTTTATATATATATTTTTGTTCTTTTTCTTTTGCTTTTTTTTAATGATTCGAAACATTCATAACTCAAGGCCTAAAGACTTGTGCATAAAAGGAAAGGACTACTTGCCCGTTAAAGGATCACTAGTTAAAAGTATGTCATATTTCAGAAAAAGTAATCCACTAAACGGACAAGTGGTCCTCTAATTTGGATCAGAAGGGAAAGTGAGAATGAGAAAAGGTAGAAGTAAAGTTTGCCCCTTCGTGCCTTAAGTTGGGTTTTTCTAAAGGTCTCCTAATAGTTCTAAGGTTTGTCTAACAGTGATATCTCGCATTAGGTGGCTTGTTCTAAAACTTCTAAAGGTCACTAGAGCCAAGATCCTACTCATGATGTTGACCACAACAGTAGGAAGTCTACTAGGTGTGGGCACCATGAATAGGTCAAACTCTAGCTGAGATTCTCACAGTAACCAGACAGGAAGTACATCCCAAATGGATCCGCTATCAACCTCCCCTAATCTTAAGTTTTATTTAGGCCCGGGTATAGGGTCCCACTCAAAAGTGTGTGCAAATTGTGAGTGTAGTGTGTGAAAGAGGCATTCAATACCTGTACCTTACTCATCCTGCACATAGAACAAACACAGAATAACAAAATAAATTCATCTACTCTAGGGTTCAACAATCACACAGACATTAACAAAACGTAAATGATAGAATACAAACAAAATAGAAACCACATACAAACATTTACAGAAAATAAAATAAAGGAAGAAGTTAAATAACTAATATGCTATTTAAAATATGTGCTATCAAATTGACTGGCTTGACTCTCTAAATCCCCAGTGGAGTCACCATCTGTCGTGACCGGGATCGCGACGGGAAGGCCGACCCTTAAAACATTCATAGTAAAACAGTTCGAAATCCTTTTGAAAAACAGGGAGTCGCCACCAATATTTTTAAGGGTAAAATACCGGAAAAACCTTTATTAAAGCATTGGTCATAAAAATGAAATTCCAAGTTCGGGAGTCTAATTACAGGTGAGGAAGGTATTAACACCTCACAACTGTCCGTTATAAAATGGTTACCTCAAGATGATAGCGCGCATTATAATTAGCCCAAAAATTATTTTAACTTCTTCAGAGATGAAACGTATAAAATGACAAAGCATACAAAATAGACAAAAAAAGTAGACATAGAATTTTTAAACATAAGATTAACAGGACGTCTCGTCCAAATTAACCTCGCTCCTCCTTTTTTAAAAGAGATATTATTAAAGAAAAATAAGATTAACAGGACGTCTCGTCCAAATTAACCTCGCTCCTTCCTTTTTTAAAAAGAGATATTATTAAAAAACATGAGATTAACAGGACGTCTCGTCCAAATTAACCTCGCTCCTCCTTTTTTTAAAAAAGAGATATTAAAATACATGAGATTAACAAGACGTCTCATCCAAATTAACCTCGCTCCTCTTTTTAGTAACAAGACAAAAATGGAAACTCTAAAAAATTAAACAAAGAAAGATGGGCCTGACAGGAACTACTACCCGCTCCTACGTATTCTCGAGCTTTCGAAAAATCAGGGTCACGTAGTTCTTTTATTAATTTTTTATTTTTTAAACTCTAATTATGACTTAAAGAAAATATTTTTTGAATTTAATTTATTTTTATATTCTTTTTTTGAAAAAAAGGAAGTTCAAATCCTAAGAGTAAATCCAAGTCATATTTTAACTTTAGTTTGTTTTTGGATAAACTAACAAAAGGTTACTACAAAAAAAAATTAAATATATTAAACGAAAGAAATAGGCTAAAATAAATAAAATAACAAAATAAAATATTAGATAAGACATGTAATACAAACAAGAGGGATGAATCTTTCACATGTATTAAACATAATAAGAATAATAAAAATATAAAAGGTCAATAAAAAATAAAAAAGGAAAAAGCTAATAATAATAATAAAAAAAACAAGCATAGAAGGTGGGTGTTGAACCCATTTCCTTAGGGAGATATGAGACTCTCATTACCACCACACCAATGGGACCTTTCATGAAAAAAAACATGGCAAACACATGTATTTAATTTTAAAAGAGTGGGAGTCATTTGTTAAAAAAAATAGAATGGGCCTTGACCTTCTGAAGCCCACTCTCATTAGGTTAAATGTGTAGAAACCCTAATTCTAATCATGTGCCTCCATTTTGAAAATACATGAGAGAGAAAAAAGCTAAAGTGAGATAGAGAAAAGGAAGAAGGAAGACCAAGAGAGGAGAGAGAGGGGCGGTGACCAGAGAGCAGCCCGTGGTGGTGACCGGCGACAGTGGTGGTCGGTGCGGTGGTGGTCAGCGGCCGGCGGTGGTGGCGGCCGGTGGCGGCGGTGGTGGGTTTTTTTGTTTTTTGTAAACCTCTTTTATTGTTTTGGGTTTGGTTTGGTTGTATGGTGATGGTGGAATGATTATGCTTTTTGGTTAATGGTTGTTGATGGTGGGTTAAGAAGATGAGAAGGAAAGTTTTGATTTTTGGGTTGGTGTCAATGATGAAGATTGAGTAATGGGTTCTTTTTTTTTATGATAAGGATGAAGAGGATTAGGAGAGGAAGAAGATGAAGTTGGTGGTGGAGTCTTTTTTGATTGTCCTTGTTGCTGTTGTAGAAAAAATGAGAGGGAGAGATTTTATTTTCCGCTGTTGGTGAAGGGGATGGAAATGGCCAGCATTTTCCAGGAAACAAGGAGCAGAAAATGTGGGGGTAAGGTTTCTTTAAAAAAAATTTTAATAAAAATAAAGATGATGGTGTTTACACTACCCCTTAATTGTCACACCAAATTAGAGGAGGCTTCGAAAAGTGAGATGAAGTTCAAAGAGTAGAAACTTAAAGTACATGATTTCAGTGATAACAAAGGCAAGGCTTCAAAACTCAAATTTTATACTTGATCTACTCATAATAGTTCACTGTTTAGCCATCCAAGATACAATGTTGCTAAGAAACATATAATTTTCTAAAGTATAGATCACATATCTGTTGGATTACTAGCCTAGTCACTATCACAGAAGGTAATAATGTTTAGATTAGAGTTTGATTTAAACTTTAAGCCTAGTGAATTATTCCCTTAAGGTATCTGAGAAGTCTCTTTACAATTTTCCAATGAATCTCAAGCAATCGATGCATGAACTGACATCACTTTTTGATTGTGTATGCTATATCTGGTCTAGTGAGAGTAGCATATTGTAGAGCTCCCACTACAGATCTATACAGAGTTGGATCTGCCATAGGTTTAGTGCCATCATGAATCAATTTGGTTAAGGGCGCCATAGGAGTTTTGATAGGTTTGGCATTCCACATGAGGAGGCGTATGGGAAGCTCCTAGATATAGATTGTTTTATGAAGATGAAGGCTTCCTGAGGTATCTTTGTCAATTTGAATGCCTAGAAAGTGATGGAGAGAGCCTAAGTTTTTGAGAGGGAAGGTTTGAGATAATTGCTAAATGAGGGTGTTAATGGCCTGTTGGGAGGTGCCAATGATGATTATATCATCAACACACACCAGTATATACATGGTGAGAGATTTTGTGTGGACTACAAATAGAGAATGGTCACTTTTTGTAGGTTGAAAGCTAAGAGAGGCCAAGACAATTACAAACTTATGAAACCAAGCTCTTTGGTGACTGTTTTAGGCTATAAATTTCATTTCAAAGTTTACAAACAGTATTTGGAGAATCTTGACGGGGTCCTGAAGGTTGCCTCATGAAGATTTCCTCTTAAAGGTCGCCATGAAAGAAAGCATTGTCAATATCTATTTGTTGAATTGGCCAATTTGTTGATGTAGTAGTTGCTAGAATAACCCTTATGGTGACTGGTTTCACAACTGGGTTGAAAGTTTTAATGTAGTCAAGGCTCTCTTGCTGTGTAAATCCTCTTGCAACAAGTTTAGCTATATGTTTCAAGAGACTCCCATTAGGATTAAACTTGTTTCTAAATAACCATTTGCTGCTAATAGTTTTTCTTTCAAGAGGTAAGGGGACAAGCTCCCAAGTCTTGTTCCTAAGAAGGGCATTATATTCTTCTTATATATAGTTATTTTCCATTCAGGTATCATCATGGTTTCAATGTAGGTGGTAGAAGTAACAGTGGTCAGAAGGGCTCTAGGTTTGAAAATACCTACTTTGGCTCTTGTAAGCATAGGGTGGGTATTAATAGGATTTTGATTTTTTTTGTAATGGGGGGTATTGCTGGATTAGTGTTGACAGCAGATTTGGAAGGCACTATAATATCAGTACTGATAGTTGGTGTTTGACCAACAGGTGTAGGGGTTAAGGGGATTTAAGGTATAAAGGAGGGGTAAAGTTGCATTTAGTTGGTTAAAATCAGATGATGAATTAAGAAACTCAAGATTGAGATGCAAAGGGAAGGTCAATTCATCAAATATCATATTTCTTGTAATGTAAATTCTACCAATGTGTGTAAGGCACTTATAGCCTTTATGAGGAGTAGAATAGCCTATAAGTATACATGGCTGAGAGCTGGAGTCCATTTTGTTTTTGTTATATGGTCTCAATCTTAGATGTTGGTAGTATTTGGAGAGAGTAACTTATTGATGACAAAGGCGACTATAGCAAAAGCCTCTGACCAATAGTCTTGAGGAAGATGAAAATTTGTAAGTAAGGTGAGGCCAATTTTAGTTATATGTCTATGTTTCCTTTTTGTAGTGCCATTTTGTTCATAAGTGTAGTGACAACTTAGCCTATGTCGAATGCCATTTTCTGCTAGGTAGGACTTGAATGCAAGATACTCTTTTCTAGAATCAGTTTGAAGAACCTTGTCTTGGTGTCAAATTGTAGTCCAGCCATGGTTTTGAATTGAATAAATGTTGACAAGGCCTGTGACCTGTTACATTAAAATACAACTAAGTGATTTTGATATGGTCATCAACAAATAGGAGGTAATACCTGTAACCTTCCTTAGATGGTTATAGGGATAGTCCCTAAATATCAAAGTGTATAAGCTGTAGTGGGGTGGAAAATTGGTTATTAGAAGATTTGAAAGGCAAGGTATAAGATTTACCAATATAACATGCACCACAAATGAAGTTTTTATTCATCTTTGGAAAAAGAATATTACAAGATTTCATAACCTGAATAACAGTTCTAAAAGAGGCATGTGCCATAAATCTAATAAATTATGAAATACATTTATGGTATTTGCTTGTATTATTTTAGTGCAGTCAGAAAGAATCATGTGAATTTTGTCAAACACATAAAGGCCATGTTTAACATTGCCTTGAAGAAGAACTTTCTTAGAGACTTGGCATTTAACAAGGTAATAGTTAGGGTGAAACTTAAAGAAAACACAATTGTCTTTTGTAAATTCTGACACACTCATTAGATTCTTGGAAATATTTGGGACATGTAACAAATTTTACTAAGTGAACACATGATCAGAATTATGTGTATTGAAAGAAGATAAGCTAGAATGTAATATAGGAAGGGTATTACCATTTTCCACTTGGACTCTGTCTGAACCAGTGTAGTCCGTCCTGACCATGAGGTTGTTGAAATCATTTGTCATGTGATTTGTTGCACTTTCATCTAGATACCAGAGATCATCACTAAGTTGTGAGTTTATGGATGAAGAGATCATGGTAGAAATAGAAGGTTCTTGAGATTGCTGTGGAGATGATTAAGTACTAATATTGGGTTCCATGAGTTGGTCATCAAATCTGGACCAGCAATGAAAGGCTGAATGGCCAAATTTTCCATACACCTGGGAATTGAAGGATCAACCACTATTTTGAGAATAGAAATTTCTACCTCTTCTTGTTCTACCATGATTTTGGCCTTTGGTTTGTCTTCAACCACGATTACTGCAGGGATTAAATTTCTTGCCTTGATTTTGAACAAAGTTTGCTTAGAGTGTGGGAACCTCTTTATGTTTATGTTTCTCTATTCGTTCTTAGTGCATCAGCATGGCTTCAATTTCTACCATAGTGTATGATTTTGAACGGGTGAGACAAGATGTGATTAAACTATCATAGTCATCTGTCAACCCATCAAAAATGACCTTAACATGATCTTCTTGAGAGAGGTGATCCAATTGCAGCAAAAGTCTCAACAAGCTGCTTAATTTGAGTCAGATATTCTGTGATAGAACCAGGTTTCTTGATATTGCAGAGTTGTATCTTGATCTGCTTGATTCTTGCTTTTGTCTGTGTAGTTAAGTATGTATAAAGAGTTTTCCAGATCTCAAATGACCAATTGCATCCCACCACAGGAATCTTGAATTTGGGGTCCATTGATTCAAGAAGCCAACATTTGAGTAAGTTGTCTTGCTGCTCATAAATTTCAAAATCTAGATTGATGTCTCCTCGAATTTTGGTAGCATCATCTATGAATTTCTTGGGAACATATTCTAGTCCTTCAATATATTTCTTGAGTTTGAAGCCATTAATGGTGGCTTTTGTTTGTTGCAACCAAGTCAAGAAACTCTTTTTAGTGAGTTTGGTGGATATTAATGATGTGAACGTATGAGGAACAAACGGAGATGGAGCGGAAGTCATGGCTAGAAATTAGGCGATTAATACCATGTTAGAATAAAAATCAAAAGAGAAAATGAGATATCTAAAATTGATTGAATTCATTGAGAGAGAGAAAATTACATTACAAGGAAACAAAACTTGCTATATATAGCAGATAACAAATGAAAGAAACAGAAAAACTAAAGAAACTGAAGTCACTTGGAGACTATAGAAATACAGAACAGAAACTATCCTTTTTTTTATTTTCTTCTATATTAGTGGATTGGGCTTTAATACCCTATATAATTAACTACCTATACATCTAGTGGCAAATGATTGAATTTTTATGAGATAGATATTAGGAGCATGATCTGATCTTAAGGAAAGGACGCAAGGGTCCAAAGTCTAATACAAATATATATCTAATTTGCTTCATCAATTTATATATAGAGAGATCTAAAAAAACTAAGTGTTCTTTTGGATCTAGAAGTTTCTTGTTGGCTGTAAAGATGAAAGGAGCTGCCTTTGTTGATGATGGAAAACGAAGCCTATAACTGAGTAATGAACTTGGAAAGGGTTGTCTTTGTTGATGGTGGACATAATAATTGAGATATATATGAAAGAAATCTTTACACCATTATAACACAACTATCCAATTAAAAAAATAGTATATCAATAGTTTAATTTAGTTATCCATCAATAATCTAAAAGATAAAAAAAATATAAGTGTCCGTTCGATGTAACAAACTTATAATTTTTTAAAAAAATTTATAACTTTTTAAAAGTTAATAAAGTTATTTGCTGAAAATAAAAAATAAGGAGCTTATAGCTTTTAAAGAACTATAAGCTCCTAGTTGTTGAAAACTTAGAAAGTTTATGATTTTTAAAAATTATAATTCTTTTTTAATTGTTTAGTTATCACTTGTACTTTTTTAATGACAATTTTTATCTCTTACATAATTAAAATATTATATATTCTTTAAAATTATTTAACACAATTTAAACTATATTTATCAATCAACTATATTTTAATAAATTTCTTAGAGAATTGTAAATTATAAACTTACTAAAAAATCATAAGCCATAAACTATCAATTCGTTGAAATACATGAAACCTAAAATCTTTCTTGTTTTAATTCGCAGCTTCCTCACGGTGCCATTCGTTTGCAATAATTAGATTTTCGCTCCACAGAAATTTTCTTGGAAAATAAACACCCGCGCAACAAAAAGTTGCTCTTCAAATCCACGTTATTCAGACGAGAATCAAAAAAGCTCTGAACAGCTTGATCCTTCTTCGGATTCGTTCTTCCAGCTCTGAAGTAGAGAAATAACCTCGGTTTCATTAGCCTAGCTACGTGATAGAGAGATAGAGAGGGAGATAATAGATTCAGCCTATTGATTTGATTCGTCTTCAGATGACAAAAAAAAAAAACTGTTATTGGCTTTTCACGTTTTCTAGTTCATTTTCAAATTTCGAACGAGATTATTCAGACAAATTCACTACTTTGCGATTCTGAGAATCAACTATATTCATTCTTTTTGCTACTTTGAAAACGATATATCAAACAAAGAGTGCGAACTTGGATTATTTTTATGACAGTGTTTGTCGATGATTCAGAGTCTCTCATTTTTTTTTATGAAGATTAAGAGTCTAGTTTCCTTACTACTTTTTTCCCATATATACTAGTATCAATTAAATTGAATTTGTTGGCGAATGAGAAAGATTCCCATAGAAAGTAGACAAATCGACATTCGTTCTTCAAACATTCTGAAACTCTCCCAGCTTTGCATTAGTTTGGTTTCACGATATATCTCTTTTTTTTTAACATTTAATTTAATTGTCTGCTATATTAAGAACTTGATAATTGATATTCGATAGTTTCACATGTGTTATATTCACTTAGCATAAGTGATACTTATTTTTTTTAAAAATAATTTTATTTTTAACTTGTAAAAAACAGCTTTCAAAATAATTTATCAAACAAGTTTTTTTTAAGTTATTAAAAATAAATTATTAAACAATTCTTTAAGTTTTATATTTCTAAATAGACATGTTAACTCATCCTATAGCAGCATTGTTTAAAGAAAGGAAAGTGAAATTATTTTATTAAAAATTATGTAGGGACTCTTTACAAATAAGAGCGAGAGAGTTTTAATATGTTTTTAAATAAAAACTTTTTACTTTTAGTTTCTTAATTGACAAATTATTATAAGACACTCGTTAGTATTTTCTACTTCTAAACTAGTTTAGATCTTGTTGTGTATATACATTGGTCTTTGGGTGATTCATTAGTTGAGATAAGCTTCAACTAGGGTATTTGCAAGTATGAGAGAAGATGTGGCCCCTTTATACACTTCTTACATTAAAGTAAGTGGAAGCCAAAGCAATAAGGTTGACATACAAGTAATATGTAGTTATGAGGTGGAAAACTTATATTTTTAGCATTTATGAGGCTAATAGAAATGCATTGGATGATGATGAGTGTATCAAATGTTTTTTTACCCCTTGAGGTTATCAATAGCATAACAAACTAGGCTGGGGTAATAGGTGTAGCCTAAATTACCTAATCAAGAAGATGTCATTTTGTTAAGTGATATCCATAAATTGTAAGATCAACACACTATAGATATAGGTATCTTGGCCTTGGTCGATGTTGGTCTAGTCAGTATGTCCAGTTCATTTTTAAATTCAAGTTTTTTAATCTTGTTTTTAGAAATTGATTTGTAAAATAATTTTTAAAAACTAAAAACTAAAAATGAATCTCATCCTTGAGAAATTCTTTAATATATAATGAATAATATATTGTAGAACTCATTAGGATCAGACAGGTGGTGAAATGATTTAAGTAGTCACATGCAGCTCATAGGATCAAACTTTGGATTTTACATTTTATTGTAAACTAAAAAGAATCATATCTATAATTTACTTTGTTTATGAATTTCATGGGTTTGAGCTTGGATTTCAGTTTGGTACAATACATAAATATGAAGAGTTTCAAAAAATTACATAATTAAGTTTATGTATTTTCTATTATTAATAGTTTTTAATAATATAGTTTTTTTTGTATTTATTGAAGAAAAGTCTGGATGAAAGAAATTTTATTAAGTTATTTTGGACCAAACCTCAATACCTTACACCCTCAGATTTGTTAATATCATATGTAACAACCACCCTCATTTTGTTTGATTAGTCCCTAGGGCTAAGTATGTTATTCTCTGTGTTAAATTTTATGTGCAATGATAATTGGGCTACGGCTGACTGGTTTATGTGGTAAGTGATTAATATTTTGGAAGAATTTTAAAAGGTTAAGATGATTATTTTCAGTTTAATTGTGTGAAAAAGAATAATTAATCAAGTTGAGAAAATTTAGTAATTAAATAGTATTATACAAATTATATAGTTTTAATTATATGATTTTGTGGGTATCCCCCGGTTCTAGCCAAGAGAATATCCGAAGTATCTGAGTTGAGCCAATTTTTATCTCAGTATGTTCCCGATGTCGTACCCTATAATTTTATGAAGGGCACGAGTCCCGTTTTCCATCTCTTAACCCCCTAAAAGTTTATTTCGATGAAACCAAGCTAACCGTAAAAGCCAATCAGTGCACCTGTATGTATTTTGGGCATAATTCCTTCTCCCATTATTAGAATCGAGTTGTTCTTATTCCAAAATTTCTGTATCAAAATTATCTACAACTTTGATGTTGACCACAAAAGCTTATTCTTGCTCAATCAATCCCAGAATTAAAAATACCATATTAATTTGTGTTTTCCTAGTGACAGCTTACACCATGTTTACTAATTTCCACATTTCTCACTCATATGACCATGAAATTAAACGATTCTTTTGCTAAAATTTTCTAGACTTATTTTTTACAACTTTGATGAAGGGCACAAAAGTTAATTCCCTACTCATTTGTCCCAAAAAATTATTCTTTGTAACCAACTTAAATCCCGTAACAGCCTGGGATAGATCTTGTAAGAGGCCATATCTCCCTCGTCTAACATTGAATTTTTGTGTTACATATATCATTTTAAAGAGGAAAGATAGATCTAAAACTTTTATGTTTTATGTTTTTTTGAAAAAACCATCCTAACCCCTTCAAAAAGGCCATGTAAGTTGCTGCCTCTAGTGGTGACACATTAGCCATGCAAAGAAAGTGGTCCAATCATGTTGCAACAACCATGGGACACTTCTTACAACCTTATTAACTCTTTCTTTGACAGTCTAAAGAACTGCCTTGAACCATGGCACCCTTCTTCTTCTTCTTCTTTTTCCAAGCCTTTACACCTTCTTCTTCTTCTTTGTTCCATTTTCCAAGCCTTGAGAAAACAGCCAGCCATTCATCCATCACCCTTCTGAATCTTCTTCGTTCCATTTTCCAATCCTTTACACCTTTTTCTTCTTCTTTGTTCCATTTTCCAAGCCTTGAGAAAACAGCCAGCCACTTCTTCATCCATCACCCTTCTGAATCCTATACACCAGCATTAGCCAGCCACTTTATAACGTTCTTAATTTTTAAATAAAATTTCTATAATCAAATAAATTTTTCACAAATAATTCCAATATTAAAAACAAAATTTGAATTAAATAGTAATATTGTCATTTTTACAATAGCCGACCGGCCATTTAATATACAAAGAAAATAAAACAAGTCAGTATACACATGAGCCGGCCAAGGCTTCTTCTACAAAATAACTATGTACATTATGTATTGTACATGCTAATACATAATGCTCCAGTCGGGTGAGTGACTTCACACGCCATCACCGTGTCCTTTATCCACTGTAAAAATAAGAAGTAGGAGGTGAACATAAACATATCAAATAATAGTTATTGAATCGGATTAAAAGTCCAATTCATAACTATATACATAAAATATCACCGAGTCATATAACACATCATAAATGGCAGACCATTCTCAATAATATATAGATCAATGCACACATGTACTCAATCGGATAAATTCATTATTAAGTCTTTTAATTGTGTTGCAACACTGGCTCCCCGAGCCATAACTCAGCTCTCAGCTACCAAACCATTTACACCCAATGTGACACCATCACTCTCAGTGACAACGGTCAGTGCCACGGGCTAAAACCCCGAGCCCCGCTCAAGAGGTTGCCTTAAGTCCCACCCAAGGTCTTTTGTCTTTTGCCTTGAGTCCCACCCAAGGTTTTTTGTAAAAATCACATCATATTTCATAATTATTCATCACACAAGCATTTCATGAAAAATTCATGAAAACCATTCTCATCATCAGTCATACTTATATATAATCATAACATCAGTATTGATAATATGAATGGAAGATAAGAAAACATAAATCATGTAATTCAATCGGGGTCTCACATAGTATATATATACATCATAACAAAATCACCCCACATCCATTCATAAACTATCTATTTGAAATATAACGCTCCCTCTACCTGGAAATAAAGAGTTCTTGCAGCCCTTAAAGCTATATCTAATTCACAGCTTGTAAATTCCGACTAGAATTTCAGCTTTGTACCAGTCCAGAGCTTTCTTCGTAAAGAGAGGAAATGAAGATTGATTTCTTCTTCGTTAATGGCTTTCAGCAAGGGTTGGAAGAGAAAGATTGTAGATGATGTTTTTCACTTTCCAAAAGTCTCTTAATTAATCCAACAGTAGTTGATATTTATATTGTTCATGCAAAAGAGACGTGAACAATAGGAAGATGTCTGCTGCACATTTCTTTAAATGATGAATAAGGAATAAGCATTTAATGTAAAGGGACAACACATCAGAAAGGGTCCCATACTTAGAAAAATATCAGAAAAAGACTTTGCTGGAAGGTAGAAGAACAGAGTGACGTGGAAAGATCTAATAATTAAAATAATTATTAATTCTGACTCGGTTTCAACATTCTGAGCATATCTTTCAGAGAAAGCCTCTATCCACTCAGAATTCCTTCATTCGATGGGAATTCACTCGGATTTGCCTTATTCTAAAGTGTCTCATTCAGACACCATTTTTCTTAACTTAGAAATGATTCTTTTAATGATATTTCACTCAGAAATATCTTTACTTCATTTGGAAATAACTTCATCGGTCTCACTTCACTCGGTATCGCACCATTTCACTCGGAATATCTTATTTAAAACGATATTCACTCGGAATTTCATTTTGAAATTCTCCATTAATCTATAATGAATGAATTTTCTAAAAATTATAAATTTTGGGATGTTACACACTTCTTCATCCATCACCCTTCTGAATCCTATACACTAGCATTAGATAAGCCTTCATTCTCTTGATTTTGATGTTGCATTATGGTGAGCTTGAAGCAAAGTCTTAGGTCCTTGCTGCCTTCCTCCATTGCTGAAACTACCATCTAGGTAGGGGAAGTATATGCTTATTTTAACTCTTTATTTCACATGCATGGTGAAGTGTGGATACCCTTAATATTCACACCTTGGTACCTCCCTTAAAAGCCTTAATTTTCAATCTTGATCATGAAAATAACTTGCTAAAATTCATGGCTATCTTAGGTGGTACCATGGCTGCATCATAATCATTTTAAATTCTTGATTTCTATGAGTTTGAAATTCTAAGTTATTTTATTCTAATAATTTAGTTGCTGCAGAAATTCTTATAAGCACATGCATGCTTATTTTGCTAAGTGAAAAGCTTATGATCCTTCAAGGACAAACTAACGTGACATTTTCCCCATGGTTTGATACAAATTTTAGATGCTTGAAATATGAATTTTGATGCATAATAATTATTTCTTTCAATTTGGACAGCTTTGATAAATTGCCAAAATCACTTCATGTTGTTAAAAATGTTAAAAGAATGAGTTTTTCTTTTAAATTAATGGTTGCATGTTATACCTTTTATTTCTTGGAATTTAAATGGACCAAAATACTTGAAAATGACTTTTAGAAGTTATAATACAAAGGATATGTTGGTGTTGGAAAAGTTTCCTTAGAATTAATAAGTTAAGCTTATGGATTTTCACATGAAAAATTGATTTTTAGTAACTTAGTGACCATGAGTAACAAGTCTAGTTAAATCTTTAATTTTTGATGAAAAAAATAAGTTAGATATGAATTTTTAATTCTGGAATTTTTGTGAATTCGGTGATTTAATATTTGTTTTATGGTAATTATTTTATATGCTTGATTTAGTGAAATTGGCTTATGGATATAGGAATAAATTGTGGTTTTTGAGTGACTTGATATGATTGATGTTTGGCATATTTATAATTATGAGAATGATGGTAAAAATATGTATAAAATGTTGTGTTGGAAAAGAATTAAAAAAGGGACCCGAGTATAGGGGCAAACGATAGTTAGAATTAGTTAAAAACGTATTTACACAAGTAAACAAGGAAAAATAACCAAACTATTTGGGACATGTATTTTATGAGATATGATGTGACTTTTGGAATAGTGGAAAATTACCCAAGTGAGGAAAATTGGTTCGGAGATATTTTTACATGTTACTTGTTCTTAAACACGCTTTTACGAAAGCTAAAACGATGAATTTTGGTATCTTAGTGCATTTTCATGTAAAACTGGTTTTGGGGCAGCATTAATATTTAATTTTATTATAATTAATTAGCATTTAAAAAGTTAAGTATTTTTGGCTTTGGAATCACTCAATTTAGAGTTTTCTTGATAAAATACGACAAAAACAAAGTTTTTGATAAAACGACGAGAAATAAGTGATTTTATGACTTTCATTGACTTATAGGAAAATTTCCTTTCTCTAATAAGTTTAGAATGAATTTTTACTAGTTATAATAAAATATTTTTGAAAGGTTTTAGTAAATCTAAAATTTAAGGCCAATATATCAAGTTTCGTCTAAGTCAATACGATGGGACAATATCGTTAAATGACCCGAAATGTCATAAGGAATGCCAAGTATTTTATGTTCACTTTTCTCTAAGAAAGATTAATATGTTCAATGTAATAAGTTATCATTAGAAGTGAAAACAAAAATGGTCAAAGAATTATTAAAAAATAATTTTACAATATTTCCTTAAAAAGAACTTAGGAAACATTAGACGACTAAGGTCTTGAAAAACTTTTCATATAGAATTGGTATTTTAGGCCTAGCCTCAGTGCTCCTAAGAAATATTTTTAGGTGGCACCTAGGCTCTGGCATGTAAAGAGTACTTGTTAGAAATTTTCATGATAATTGGTTTTAAACGCCCTAAGGACAAGTAAATTGGTAAGCGAGGTTCCGCCTAGTACTCGGGCACCCTTATAATTAAATAAGTAGATTACATATTGCATATGGAGTATGAGGAGGGATAATAGAGTGATCTCCTAGAGTATACAGTGATGGGTACACTAAAGAACAACGACGTCGCGATCCCTTGAGGGCGGTCTTGGGAGTATACCGGGGCAGACCTATAATGGCTCAGATTCGCGCCTGAGGCTGGACAGCCCCGTAACTTTGGTATACTTCAACTCCGGATGAGGGTTTCTATGACCATGTAGTGCCCGTTCTGACGAGATGTGTATTGGATCCATTATTGATGGGACCATGAGTCCTTACCCTTTTATGAAAACAGAACGAGGCGAGCTCCGGTCGCTCTAGTTAGGCAGGGGGATAAGGTTGAATTGTTTTGCACATGGATATTGATATGTGAGTTGATGAGCGGGAGTTAGGCCACATTGCATATTAGAATTTAATCAAGATAAATCATGATGAGTCTAACACATGCATAGCATGCCATATTTGTGTGACTAACTCCATTGGCCTATATTACCCTTGTGTACGCTTTTGAATTACTATGGGGCTGTGTTTGTAAGTGTAGTATGAGTTCTCTATTTCTGTCTGATATATATTGTATAATAATTATCGCTACCCTTACATGTGAGCATGTGGGTTGAGAGCTTATACTCACCCCTCTTGCGTTGTGTGTGGTTCTCTTTTACTATGATCATCAGCTGAACGACAGGACAGGTGTAGCAGGATCCAGACTACCAACAGTAGTGGATGTTGAGTTGTGGACGTAGGTTGTTAATGCTTATGGTTCGTGTCAAGACTGTTGTAGGTCCTGATGTTTAGCTTTTATGTTATGTTATTATTCTGTAGTTGTTTTATTGGGAGCCTGTGCTCCCCATACCCTATTGAGTACATTACTGCCATGAAGAATTGACCCACTTTATTATAATATTTATTTCGAACTATGCGTTGATGATCACCGATAAAAAAAATATAATTTTTCTAAATAACTTGTGACTTCTTAATTAAGTAGGACGTTCTAGTGTAAGAACTAGTCCTAGTTAATCGAGGGTGTTACATCATACATCAAGATTTTTTGTTAGTAAGTAAAGTTTGTACATCTTATGAATGATTTGTGTGCCTAAGTGTTTCAGGATACAAGTCTTAGGCTATGAAACAAATGGAGAGCACCAGCATTCTAAAAGTCTAGAAGGATGGCCAAAAGTCTGATAGAAGTATCCTGCTGAAGTTGGAACATTTTCCTCAAAAATCGTAGATCCCTTCTCAATGTTTCTAATTCTATTTAAGTGATGCATTGGGATTTATGCACTTATCATATGTACGTACTTATCACAAAGAACGTAAAGAATAAAATCAAGTTCAGCAGCAAATATCCATGTACCTACCTCTGCGAATTATCAAAGAAAACTAAGCATATTCAGAGATAATGTTAGCATATCTCAAAAAGCCTTTTAGCGCTGACTTTTGATCTTTCGCTCAATCGAGATATAAAGTAAGAATGGCTTTATGCATTGGAGATGTATGAGAAACCATTTCCATGAAAGAACTGAAGAAACCTACTACCAAACCCTTAAACCTGTTTCATCACCAAGGTCTGGTACCTAAAAACTTAAGGCAAACTCCTTCAAAGAATTTCCAACAACTATATCTCCTTTCAAGAAGCTGCAACGGTCATTTCTTCAGCTTCTATAATGCCAAGAAAGATTGAACTTCAAAACATATAGAGAACTTATGAAATATCATTAAACAATTCTCTCTTGAGTCAAATTCTCTTTGTGTTCACTCTTCTCTTGTAAGACAGAGACCTTCTTTCCTTGTTCTGCCTCTAGCAGACCTTGGTCTTGTGTCATAACTTAGTGTACTTTTTCACTTATATATCTGTCATACACTAAGTTCTATGAGTTACTCTTCTTTTTGTAATTAAACCGTCAAAGTCTAGTGGGTTGCCAGAATCTGTTAAGTGTGGGAAACACTGTTTGCCTAAAGAGACTTTCGAAAGAATACTTGGGTTTGAGCCAAGAGTGGCTTGTTGAAAGAATACTTGGGTTTAAGCCAAAAGTAGCTGGAGTCAATAATACTTGTGACATTGGTCTAGTGTAATTATTGTAAAGGAGATTTTACAATATTGGAAATTCTTCAAATTAGAAGAGGTTGGACGTAGCTTCTATATTGGAAGTGAACTAGTATAAACTCTCTGTGTTAATATTTCCTTATTGCTCTTTTGCATTATCTGGTTACTAGTTTTTATTTGGTTTGAATTTCTACAAAAAGAGTCTGTGACTTATTCAACCCCCTTTCTAAGTCAAGCTTTGAACCATCAATTGGTATCAGAGCTTGTCCTTTTGGGTTGATCACTCCTTCGAGTGAAAAGTTTAAAGAATTTTGGCAGCTTGTCAAAATAATTAGCTAATCACAGAATACTCCTCAATCAATCAGCCTCCAACTTTCTTTGGAGAAGATTATCCTTACTGGAAGGATAGAATGGAAATGTTTATAAAATCCACCCAGTATATTCTATGCGTTGTGATTATTAAAAAAAATTATGATACTCCTATTGATGGAGAAGAAAAGCCCAAATTAGAAGATGAATAGACAACCAGTAAGATCAAAAAGATGGAAATAAATGTCAAGGCTAGATTTCTGCTTACTTATGCTCTTAGCAAATATAAGTACAATAAAGTATTTAGCTATAAAACAGCTAAAGAAGTCTGGGATGCTCTACAATGAAATTACGAAGACATATCCAATGTTAAAAGATCTAAGAAAATATTATTAACCAAATAGTATGATACTTTCAAGATGGAGGAAGATGAGTTTGTAGATAAGATGTTTAGAAGATTACAAACTCTACTAAATAAAATCAAAGCTCTTAGTATTACTCTCTCTATAGAAGACATTAATGTAAAACTTCTTGGAAGCTTACCTGAAATGTTTGATGCCAAATGTTCTACATTGGAAGAAGCTAAAGATCTAAGCACTTTTTCTTTGGATGAGTTGCTTGGATTTCTTAGAGTGCATGAGCTAAAGCTAAAGTAGAAGGAGGTCAATAAACCTTCGTCCTCCAAGAACATTACCTTGAAGTCTGAAGAGTCAAGCAGAAAAGGTAAAGCTATGGAAATTTAAGGAGTCTTCAAGTTTTGATGAAGATTGTGATGTATCAGGTGCTAACATTGATGAGGAATTAGCTCTTGTAACCAAGAGATTCCACAGACTATTGAAAAAGAAGAAGTTTAGACCTGACCAATTCCAAAAGAAAGACTACAAAGGTAAAAGTCAAATAAAACTTAAAACTGACAAGTCTGTTCTTGAATGTTTCAACTATAAAAAACCAGGTCATATGAAAACAGAATGTCCTCTCCTGAATAAAGACAAGAAAAAGGAGAAGAAGTGGGTTCTTCAAGAGACAAAAAGGATTGATAACCTGGGATAATGATGAATCATCAAACTCTGAAGAGTCTGAAGAAGAGACAAAATCTGCATAAATCTGTCTCATGGCAAATGATGAATCAGACTCTGAAGCAAGCTCCAGTGACTTAGACACTGAAGATATGAGTTATTTTGAATTGAAACAAAACTATGATTTGTTGTTTAATGATTTCTCAAAGCTTCTGAAGAATTTTAAAAAATTGAAAATGAAACATCTTGACACTATTACTGATTTCAAAAATCAAATTTTGAAACTAAAAGTAGAAAATCTTGATAAAAATACTTTGAAAGAAATAAAAGAAAATGAGAGAATACATTTGGAAGAGCTAAGTAGATTAAGAAAAGAAAATATTGTTTTGAAAACCGATTTTGAAAAATACAAAGTCTGTTGTAACTCTCAGCACTAGTGGAAAAAATGGATATAATCACGGTTAAAAATGGCCTTTAATCACGGTTAAAGAACCGTGGTTGTTGCAGCCGTGGTAGTAGATGAGGGTCTTTAACCACGGTTAACAACCGTGGTAATAACCACGGTTGTCGAGCATAACTGTGAATATAACAGACAATGTATAACCACGGTTATAGTAGAAACCATGGATAAAGAACATCTATATTCACGGTTTTTTAGCATAATCGTGAATATAAGTAGTAAAAAAAATTCACTTACAGACTATGTATATTCACAGTTATAGTAGAAACCGTGGATAAAGAACATCTATGTTCACGGTTGTTTACATAACCGTGAATATAAGTAGTAAAAAAAATTCACTTAAAGACTATGTATAATCACGGTTATAGTAGTAACCGTGGATAAATAGTGTCTATAATCATGGTTATAGTAGTAACCATGGATAAATAGTGTCTATAATCACGGTTGTTACCATAACCGTGAATAAACACTGAGGTTTTTTTTAATATGGTTTCTGTTTTATTGTTTCCTAAACCTGCATTCAGACAACCAGCACAATATACAGTATCCCAGCATATCTAGCAACAAACAATATATAAAAAGAATGGTATATATATAACAATTAATTTGATATGAATTCATAACAACCTAAAAAATGAAACTATATACAATTTAGATGAATGTAACCTAATAAAATGTAAACCCTAAATCCTACACTAGATACATATTTAAGAGAATAAAGATCCTATATCTAGCTAAGTTCTTTTGCTGATTTTAATGAAGTATGAGGCCCATTACTTTCTAACATTATCTACAAGTGTCTTAGAGAAGGATGACCGGTCCTGGAAGTACTGCAAACAATGCACAAAACAATTAGAATAAAAGCTATATTTATTACATGAAATTGATGAAATTGTTAGAAAAATAGTCCAAATAATGAGACTTACATCTGTCCATCCATCTACTAAATGTTGTTGGACGATGGTCAGCATGGTATGCATGACGTAATAGCCACACTCGAAAGTACCCTCCTGCCTGTAAGACTACAATGGACATAAAATATAGAATAAGTGAATTCGCAACTTAAAAAATATATATTGAAGATTTGAATGAATACGATTGACTTACTTTTGGGTGCACCCACACAACTTTTCTTCCGTTGGACTTAACTCCAAGCAGCCGATTGTATCCAACCACCACCTACATCAAATAAAACACAAGATAAGTTAGAATCGTATAGGTCCAAAAATGATGTAATCGAATTTGTACTTATTATTTAGGGATTAACTTACCCGTCTACTATACTTTTCAGGTCTTGTGGAACTGTCTGATGCATAGTATCAAAGTACAGAGCAAGATAAGCCCGGGGACAGATCACCACAAGTGTCCAGTGAGCGCTGCAGTTACCAGTGATAAGTGAGACTTCAAAATACAAAAATTAATGATAATAATTATGGAATAGAATATTACCCTTTATGATAGGGGCCCATGTATACAGCCTTCCCAGACTCAAACATCCAATTCTGGATGTATGCCTGGGTGTCCTGCGTGGTGTTTGCTTGCTTCTGTATGAGAGAGGGCTCTAAGAAACCATTAGTTCCTTGGAAACCCAAGTCCACACAAAGTTTTGTCAGAAACCTAAACAAGTTGAGACATGGTTAGCGACAAATAACTTGTATAATGAAAAAATTGGACAAAAAATGATATACTTACAGCTCTCACAGCTGAATGATGGAGATGTTCAGCATCGACGTCCCCGAAGTAATCTCACACATGTCAGAATGTGTAATGTAAAGTGGTACTGCACTTGGATGGCCGAACACCAATGGCTCCCATGGGACCTGAACAGTCTCCTCTCCTTGCTCATACCCGATGCGCCATAGCATCCGGATGGGATCGTCGGCCGGGTCTGGCCTCTTCAATGCCTGTTCCTATTGACCAATTGACAACCATCACAGTTTGTACCATAATTGACAATATAACAAAATTAGTTAGTGTTTAAGGTTTTTACCTGTCCAGGGGCAACCTGCAGAAGTCTGTTGGGCCACATCAGAAAGTGGCCCACCGCCTGACCGACGGTCTTCACCTCTGGAGTTGTCACTGGCACAGCAGCATCCTCCTCGAGGATGAGCACAACAGAGACCCTGGACATACCATCAGGTAATGTCTGATGGTGAACCACAGGGCCTAAGTTGTAGACCATGCCAGTGGCAACTGGCTCCTCTGACCCGTCAATGAACAGGTAACATTGACGGGTATCTGGTGGCTCGACCCCATCATCGTCAGGGTCAGCCACAGCGCACGACCCCTTAGTGCTAACCCTCCGTACCTACATATTTACACATCAAGCAGAAGTTATTCAACAATGAAAGAAAGTGATTACAAACAATAAAACCGAGGAAATTGAATAAGGAATCTAACTTGTGGGTCGCTAGCTGGTGCAGTAGTCTCCTGGTGGTGGCTGAGTGAGGCCTTCATCTCCTCCCTAAATCGGGCCATCTCCTGGTGGAGCCTAGATATCTCCTCCTGATACTCAGCCTTCACAACAGCCACCTTCTGCTCCACCAACTTCTTAAAGGAGGGGGTAGGGTCGGGACCACTGTAATAGCTGCGGAGGCCTATGAAATGTGAATGATTAGCCCATAATTGTTTAACAGATAATAAAATGAAAGGATACAGTTATTTCCAAATTACCTACACCTTGACCAACAGCACGCACTCTTCCTGGGTGCTCTGGCCTGCCGATGGTGGTAGTCAAAATATCCTGCCTACCATGGGCTACGAAAGACCCTTGGGTTGATTGCTTAACCAAGGAATCCTGAAACCAAACAAGTTAGTATTCACTTCCTTCACGTAAACCAAAAAAAAGACACTGATACAAGGGGAATACTTACTATCCGTGAGGCGACCTCCTGAGCTTGTGAGGAAGTGTATTCCCCACTCTTCTTGATCCTGGTCCGCTTTCATTTGTCGTGGCGTGTAGGTGGGGAAGGGGGATCCACAATACCAGTGTCAGGCTGACTAGTCTGACACTGACTCAGCCTCTCCTGTGCTAGCCGCTCCTCCAACCTACGGTAACCCCCACGTGACAGTGTGTGGGGGCAGTCATTCAGCTTCCTAATGTCCCGGGCTTTCTTTCTGACCTCCTACATCAAGAAAGAAAAATATTCAGAGTTAGCCATTTAAATTATACATAATTTAATCATTTAAAAACCAATGTACCTGAAACTGGACAGAATGCCTATTTGCAATGAAAGCATCCCAAGTCGCCTGATCAATGAATAGATATTTCTCTCCAGGGAACTGTCCTTGGTCATCCCCGAATACATACCTATAATTCAGGTACATTTAAACTAAGGATTGGTACAATTTGGCAAAGCGTTGATTAAGAATTTAAAGTCCAAATATACCTCCTGGTGAGTGTGGATTTGAACGACCTCCATCGCTCAGCCATAATACCGAGGATCTTCCTCCTCGCTATGTCATGTGATGGTATGTCAAAAGAATCCTACATGAAAGGAGTTAGTCCATAAAGGAGTCCTTATTATGAATTACATGAAATAATACACTAAAATAAAACTTAAATAATATCTAAGTTACCAGAACATCACTCCATAGCTGGTTCTTCACCACTTCCTCGACATTATCCCAGTTGGGGATAATGATGGACACCTTCGACCGAGCCATGACTCCCAAATAACTACTAAACTTCATGGCATTTGGTCCTCTAAATCTACCAGTGTTGACATCCATGTCAATAGGTAACCTCTCTCCCCGGTGTCGCCTAAGTGCAACGTCTGCCATCCGGGTAACACCTCTACTCTTCCGAGTAGAGGAATCAGTAGCCTGTGAGTCAGACCTAGATCGTCCATCCTGATCAGCCATAAGTATCTGTCCAAATAAGGAAACACAACTATCAAATATTTAATATAACATTTAATACAATGAATAACTAATATAACATGTAATTCAATGATTCATTAACATGATAAATACCCTATGAAGATGAAATATTTTCCCACAAGCCTTCATGGTGGTCATGACGACTGGCAACTACATCATCTATGTCATGTTCCACGATAGATGTTGAAATACGTGTTGTGGTCGATGGACTTTCCATAATATCAAGATTAGGGTCTCCAATGTGTCTACCTTGGATAACAATTGACCACCATTTATCAGCTGGGTCAGCAACATAAAAAACTTGCTTCACCTGCGTTGCCATTATGAATGGTTCGTCCTTATGCCCTATCTTGTTGAGGTCCACCAATGTAACTCCTAAATCATCAGTTTTGACACCGTTCTTATTGTCAACCCATTTGCATTTAAACACAGGAACGGTGAAGGGACCGTAATCGACTTCCCATATATCTTCAATCACACCAAAGTAGCATGACTCGGCCATCACAGGGTTGTTGTCCTTTGAAGTTGAGAAATGCATTGACTGAGCCACAACCATCACTTCACTGTTTTGATTTGTACTCTTTTCATCCTGTGTCCTTATATAAAATGAATAGTTGTTTATGTCATACCCACAAAAGGTGAGGACATCAAAGTTCGGGCCCTGTGCCAGTCGATGTAATGTCGAGGAAGCAGATGCATCTTTCAGAACGGTCTTTTGGAACCACTGCATGAAACTCTTGTTGTGTTCATTCAACAACCACTTTTCAGTCATTTTAGGGTTGGTTTACTTGACTAGCTCCTTGTGAGTGGCTAGATACGGTTGCACGTTGTCTGTGTTGTTTAAAATATACAAGTGTGCCTGAAGGACATCATCACGTGACATGCTTTTCATTTTTTTTCCAATCGTTCCTTTCCCATCCAATCTTCCTTCATGACGAGTCGTTGGAATACCAATGCTTGCAGCATGTGACATGTATTCAGTGGAAAAATCAATTGCTTCCTCTGCAATATATCTTTCCACAATTGAAGCTTCGGGATGACGTTGGTTCTTCGTATACCCTTTCAATATCTTCATATATCGCTCAACGAGATACATCCACCGTAAGAACACTGGACCACACAAACGGACCTCTCTCACAGAATGGGTGATTAGGTGGACCATTATGTCGAAAAAAGAGGGCGGGAAATACATTTCAAGTTGACATAATATAAGTGATGCTTCCTGTTCCAAAAGATCCAATTCGCCAGGCACGATTACCTTGCAACATATGGAATTGAAAAACATACACAACCTTCTTATGACATTTCTCACATTTTTAGAAAGAATGTCACGAATGGCGATAGGCAGAAACTGTTGCATCAACATGTGACAATCGTGAGACTTCAACCCAACTAACTTCAAATCTTTCATGGAAACACAAGAGTTGATGTTGGAGCCATAACTAGACGGAACTTTCACACTTCGTAACGATTCACACAGACTTTGCTTTTCTTTTCTGGACAACGTATGAAATACTGCGGGCAAATATGTTCTTTTGCCCTTTGATTGTGGATGCAAATCCTGATGTATACCCATCAACTCCAAGTCCATACGCGAGTTTAGGCCATCCTTAGTCTTCCCGGGTATGTTTAAGAGTGTACCAACCAAACTGTCACACGCATTTTTTTCCACATGCATTACATCAATGCAGTGTCTTACATCAAGCTCCCTCCAATATGGCAGGTCAAAAAACACTGACTTTTTCTTCCAGTTGTTTTGTGTCGGGTGCTATTTTTCACACTTACCAAACTGCACGTTGACGCCTTTCACCTTTTCATATGTCTGGCGACCAGATAGTGGTGGAGGAGCCATTTTAAAGTCTTGGGCACCGTTAAACGACTTCTTCAACCTCCAAAATGGATGATTCGCTTTAAGAAACCTTCAATGTCGAAGATAAACATTTTTCCTACCATGGTGCAACCGCACAGAACTAGTCCCCTCCTCACATACTGGACAAGCTTTATGACCCTTCACGCTATACCCGGATAAGTTACCATACGCTGGAAAGTCATTGATCGTGCAAAATAGCATGGCACACAATTTGAATGATTGCCCGGTAAACCCGTCAAACACATCAACCCCGTCTTCCCATAACCTTTTGAGGTCTTCAACCAATGGAGTTAAATATACTCCAATGTCGTTGCCCGGTTGTCGTGGACCAGAAATCATCATCGATAACATGACATATTTCCGCTTCATGCACAACCATGGCGGCAAGTTGTAAACAAACAACAAAATAGGCCACGAACTATGGTTTGTGCTCAGGTTCCCAAACGGGTTCATGTCGTCTGTGGCTAGTGCAAGCCTAACATTTCTTGGTTCATGGGCAAATTCTAGAAAAATTGTATCCATTTTCTTCCATTGCGATCCATCGGCCGGATGCCTAAGTAGTCCATCAGCAACCCTTTCATCAGCATGCCATCTCATAAGTTTTGCATCATCTGTATTGGCAAACAGACGCTTTAGTCTTGGAACTATAGGCAGATACCACAACACCTTTGCAGGAGACCCTTTAGTGCATACCTCATCAGAATCCGTTTCTTTCTTCTTATACCGTGACACCCCACACCTAGGACATCGATGCAACATTTCTAACTCACCCCGGAATAATACACAATCATTTGGGCATGCATGTATTTTCTCATACTCTAAACCCATAGGACACAACTCCTTTTTGGCCTCATAGTTACGATTCGGCAAGGTGTTTCCAGCTGGGAGCATTTCTTTCAACAACTTTAGTAAGTTAGTGAAACTTTTATCCGTCCACCCATTTATGGCCTTCAAATTAAACAATCATAAAACTGCTGATAACCTCGTGAAATTGACACAGTTTGGATACAACGGCTGCTCAGAGTCCTCACACAGAGTCGTATATACATGAGCTTTCTTAAAACCTTCTACCCCCACATCACGGATCATATCCTCGAGTCGGTCATCCATGTCGACATCGGTGTCATGCATCAAGCTTTAATTTTCAGTTTGAGAGCTGTTACTTGGCACCACCACATCTTCACCATGCCATATCCAACACGTATAACTACACAGAAAACCGTCACACAGTAGATGTTCTCGCACCTCTTCCAAGTCTACCCGACGCAGGTTCAAGCATTTAACATAAGGGCAAAAATACTTTCCATTCACCTCTACTGTATTCCTCGCTATGAATTCTATAAATGATTCAACTCCCCCACTTAGGCATGATGCAGTTATCCAACTCCTATCCATGCCAACTGTTTACAAGGCGCTATGATCAACCTCACTTTTTCTTCAAAGGTGGTGGTCCTATACCCATTCAGGATGACAATTGTTTTTATACGTCATTCATATATACAGGTTAGGAGTTATTTTAAAATTTGATGAAATTTCGGTAGCATTTCACATTGGTCTTTAAGTACACAAAATAAGAGTGGTCAAATCAAATTCAACCACAACCAAATATGCACCTAGAGAACAACACAAAATGCAAGTTACCGAAAGTTTATCAAATTTTAAAATAACTCCTAACTTGTACATACTAACAATGACGTATAAAAAATAATTGTTCATCCCAAACTGTCCAAACAGACAATTCAAGATTCAACGCAAACGATGACATTAATTAATTTAATGACCATTTGTGTCGAATCTCAAACGGGGAACTACGGTTCACTCATACGCACAACAACTTTCATACTAGTTAACTAGTTAACTAGTATGAGCCTACGAGTCTGCAAGATTGAAAACCATATACATACAATAGACAGAAATAACATTATATACGAGCAACCAACAACAACAGCAATAACATTATATAAGTGAAATGTAACTTTTGATTACAACTCAACTCAAAAATCTAATAATAAAATATCAAAATTTTAAACTAGACTTCAACAGAACAAAATTCATAAATGGAAAATGTTTTCAAGGGAATGGTTAACAATGATGAAGTGAAAATTTTCCATTTAAAAATATCTAACTTGAACCTTATCATTCAGAATGTGACATTAAATTGTTTAGATCATATGTGAGGTAATTTATAGCACTAGTGTCAAGATACCAAGAAGGTTTTACTTCAAGGGCAACAAAAGTAGTGTCCATAAAAAATATAAATTTGGGTTGGCCTAGAGAAAAAGTTCATTTTCTTTGTCTCATTTCATGTCATATTCAAATTCAGTAATAAATTTCTACCTAAGTCTTCGTTATTCAGGTTAGAACCAAAACACTCTGGTTTTAATGGATATAGGTATATCTAATCAGACACTTTCAAGCCCTTTTGCACCACCTTTATATTGTATCTTGTTTTATATGTATTACTTAAATTTTGCATGTTTATGAATACTCATAATTACAGATATTAAAGTTACACTCATGCCTAAATCACTCTATTAAAAACAACCTGCTAACCAAAAGTAAAACTAAAACCTCACAACACAGTAAACAACAGGAAGAATATGTTGTTCAATCTGACTAATAAGACACAAAAATGTATGATCTTGCTACCATAATTATATGGTCAGAAAAATAAGAACCATTTATTGATGTAGGAGTTCATTAATATTATTTAAATGTTATTTTCCACCTACATATATATAAACAAGAGCATGGTTTCAAATCCATGAAATATGTTGTGTAACAAGGCACTTGTTACAGGCATAACAAACCCCTCGTTTATTTTTTAAAGTAGTGAAATCACATATACACATTGGCTCATAAGTGAATCAATAGCTTTAGACAAAAAATATGTTAATCTCAGTAAGATGCTCAGCCTATGTTATGAAACTTCAATAATAAGACAACTAACTACACAGAACAGGAACATTTCCTACAAGCTTCATTCACCTTGAACAATGAAATAATACACACACACACACACAGAGACAACACATTCATTCAGTTCGACGAACAATGACAGAGCATAACAATGACAGAGCATAACAATGAGGTACACCAGCAGTGAATGAAGAAGAAGGGTAATGGAGCACTTACTTGAAAATGGTGCAAAGATGACACGAACGGAAGAAGGAAGAAGCAAGTGAACACGACGAGCAAAGCACAAACTCGAGGCAAAGAGGAGGACGAGGAAGAAGACGACAACCAGCGCGAAGAAGAAGAGAAAGTGAAACAAGATTGAAAGGCGTGGCTTTTGATGTTTCAGAAAGGATCTATATTCATGGTTCCCCATGAAACCATGAATATATTACACATATATTCACGGTTGAACAAACAACTGTGGATAAATGTTAACTATATCACCACGGTTACGACCCCAACCATGGATAAATATTACCTCTATAATCACAGTTATAGAGACAACCGTGGACATACAGTACCCATTGATTAAACCCTAAAACCTGAACTATATATCCATGGTTGGAAATACAATCATGATTATAGACATCAATATATATCCATGGTTCACATCATAACCCTGATCATACCATGAATATATAGTCACGTTTGTGAACACAACCGTGGATATATATTTCAGGTACTATATATCCACGGTTGACTCCTCAACCGTGAATATATATTGATGGGTACGATCACGGTTATGATTCTAACCGTGGATATATACTTTTCTCTGATTATATCGTTCACCTTATAATTTCAAAAATGAACCGCGCATGTTTTTATCACTGATCCACTTATACCCGTGAATATATCTCGTTGTTATATCCAATTTTTGCACTAGTGCAGAATGAAAAATCATTAAATTGCAAAAGCAAGTCAGTTCTCTTACCTCAAACCTGAGCAAATTTGTAAACAGTACTAAAAATTTGAACATATTATTAGGAAAATCCCATGGTAGTCAAAAGAGGCCAGGTCTGGGATATGTAGAAGAAAATGATTTCAAGCAAACTTTATCTACTTCAAAGGTTCAAAAACATGTCAAGTGTAATTATTGTAAGAGGCATGGTCACTTAATTAATAATTGGAGGAAAAGGAAAGAAGAAATGAAAAGATTGCTAACAATGCTGGACCTAAGAGAATACGGGTACCAAAATCATTAATCATTCCATCTGGAGATATGCTTAAGGACAAAGACAAAAAGGTCTATGTTCTTAGACCTGGAACAGTTTAAAGGTAGAATTATCACCTTTGAAGGGAACTAGACTGGAAGAATCATTGGATCTGGTAGAGTGGTTAAATTTCCTTCACCTGTTATTGAAAATATTTTTCTTGTTGAAGGTATGAAACATAACCTACTGAGTATTAGCCAATTTTATGACAGTGGGTACAAGGTTTCCTTTGACAAAAGCAAGTGTACTATCATCAATCATGATGGAACCACACTTTTTAATGTAAACAAACATCACAATCTGTACAAGGTTGACTTGAATAAACAAAATGATCAGAATGTAACTTGTTTGTCTCAAATTCTGAGGAAAAGTGGATCTAGCATAAAAAGCTTGGACATGTAAATGTAAAACATATTTCAAAACTTCACAGAAAGGGTCTTGTTAAAGGATTGCCAAAGATTTATTTTAACAGCTCCTTACCATGTGAAGCATGCCAGAAAGGGAAAAACATAAACCATCTTTTAAAAACAAGTATGTTGTTTCTACCACCAGACCTCTACAATTGTTACATTTAGATTTATTTGGTCCATCTCAAGTACAAAGTTTGGCAGGAAAGAAGTATTGTTTTATCATTGTTGATGATTATACAAGAATGACATGGGTATACTTTCTAACCACAATGATGAGTCTGTAAAAGTATTTAAGATTTTCTATAAGAAAATGCAAGATGAGAAAGAAATCTGTATTGGTACAATAAGAAGTGATCATGGTAGAGAATTTGAAAATGAAGTTTTTGAAAAATTCTACGATGAGTCTGGTATAACTCATAGTTTTTCTTCTCCAAGAACACCCTAACAAAATAGTGTTGTGGAAAGGAAAAAGAGATCTCTACATGAAATGGACATAACAATGCTTTGCAAAAATAACATTCCAAAATATTTCTAGGCAGAAGCTGTAAATATTTCTTGTTCTATTCAAAATAGAATCCTTATCAGACCAATACTGAATAAGACTCCTTATGACTTGTGGAAAGGAAGGAAACCTAACATTTTATATTTTCATCTTTTTGGATGCACTTGCTATATTCTAAACACTAAGGATTATCTTGGAAAATTTGATTATAAGTGTGACAAAGGAAAATTTATGGGTTATTCAACAACATCAAATCTTAGAGAGTATTCAATACTCAAACTTAAACCATTGAAGAATCTATGCATGTAAGATTCAATGATCTTCAAAAGACTAATAAGAGACTAACAGATCTAGATTATCATGATGCAGGAACCTACAACAAGAACCTGAGCATGAAGTGAAAGGAACAAACCCTGGTCAATCAAAACCAGGTAAAAATGAAAAAAGAGCCTGAGCGAAATTAGTCATCTGATGAATCAGAAAAGCAAAAAGACTAGAAGTTTAAAGCATATCATCCTTCATACCTTATTATTAGAGATCAAGCAGTAGGAGTTAAGACCAGATCAAGCCTTCACAATCAATCATCATCGGCTTTAGTCTCAAAACTGGAATAAAGAACATTACAAAAGCATTAAAAGATACTGATTGGATTATTACCATGCAAGAGGGACTAAATCAATTCAAAAGAAATAAAGTATGGACACTTGTTCCAAGACCTAAAGATAAAAATATTATTGCAACAAAATGGGTATTTAGAAACAAGCTCAATGAAGATGGAAAAGTCATCAGGAACAAATCCAAACTTGTAGCTCAAGGCTACAACCACCAAGAAGGTATAGACTTTACTGAAACTTTTGCAGTTGTAGCTAGACTTGAGGCTATCAGAATACTTCTTGCATTTGCTACATTTAAAGGCATAACATTATATCAAATGAATGTAAAGAGTGCTTTTTTTGAATGGGTTCATTGAAGAAGAAGTTTATGTAAAACAACCTCTTGGTTTTGAAGATGTGTCTCTTCCTAACCATGTTTTCAAATTAAGTAAAGCATTGTATGGTCTAAAACAGGCTCCAAGAGCTTGGTATGACAGACTCATCTCTTTTCTGATTTCAAAAAGTTTTACAAGAGGAAAAGTTGACACAACCTTGTTTAGAAAAAGCTCTAAAAAATATTTTATTATTGGGTAGATTTATGTGGATGATATTGTGTTTGGTCCTACTGATGATAGTCTATGTAAAGATTTTTCTAAAATAAAGCAAGCTGAATTTGAAATGAGTATGATGGGAGAACTTAAGTTTTTATTAGGCTTGCAGATTAAACAAACTCATGATGGTATCTTCATCCATCAATAAAAGTACACCAAAGAATTGCTTAAAAAGTTTAAAATGGCAGATTCTAAAGCCATTAGCACTCCTATGCATCTAAACTACATAATAAATAAAGATGAATCTGGTACATTAGTAGACCAGACCTTGTACAAAGGAATGATAGGTTCACTTCGGTACCATACATCCAGTAGACCTAACATAATGTTCAATGTTTGTATACGTGCAAGATATCAATCAGATCCTAAGGAATCACATCTGTCTACAATGAAAAGGATTTTGAGATATCACATTGGCACAATTGACTTTGGGTTGTTCTATAAGAGAACAGACTCTTTTTCCTTATCTGGATTCTATGACGCAGATTTTGTAGGAGATAGAGTTGACAAAAAGAGTATAAGTGGTGGATACCACTTCTTGGGAAGAAGTCTCATATCATGGGGAAGCAAAAAGTAAAATTTAATTATACTTTCCACAGATGAAGCTGAGTATATGTCTGTAGCTGGATATTGATCTCAACTTCTTTGAATTAAGTATCAACTTGAAGACTATTCAATCAAAGAATGAGAGATCCCTATATTCTGTGATAATACAAGTGCAATAAATTTATCAAAGAACCTCATTCAACACTAAAAGGCAAAGCACATTGAAGAGAAATATGACTTTATCCGAGACTATGTTCAAAAAGGAATTTTGGACATGAAGTTTGTAGATATAGACCATCAATGGACAAATATATTCACAAAGCCTCTAGCTGAGGCCAGGTTTACTTTTATGAAGCACAATTTAAATTTTAGAACTATTACATGAAGAGTCTGGTGCGTGAAAAGTCTGTTGTTTGCTATAGTTGATGTTTGACTTGTTTGACCTTACACTCTCTTCTAAATATTTGAGACATTTTTTAAAAAAAATAATTTTTTATTCTATTTCTCTTTCTTCATACAACGTGGCAACAGGTATCACATTTTTATATAACTATCATCTGAACGTGTTTTCTCTCTCCACTTTAGTGGTCAGTTTTCACTCTTTATATTTTCATCTTTTCATTTGTATTTCCCACCTTTTTGCTAGAACCCTTTCATCTCTCTCTCTTTCTCTCTCTCTCTCTATCTCTCTCTCTCTTTCTTTTGAAAACTGTTTTCATTTTCTTAAACCCTAAACCTTCTTCTACTTCTAATTGAGCATGGCATTTAAGGCTTCAGACATCGTTGAGTCTTGTGTTCAACATGAGGCAGCATAAGCTAGATGGAAGAGATATCTCTGAGGAGATTAACAGGATTGGCTGGACCAGATTTTGTCATGATCAGGAGCCAAAGACATTGTTAGCAAGCTAGAGCGCTTCTGTATATATCACATGCTCACAAAAGAGAAAGTAAGTTTGCCAAATGTCATTATGACTTACTTAATCTCTTGAATTAGAAAGAAGCGGAACAAGACCCTTTTTCTTGCGGTACCCATGAAGGTCTTTGTGCTAAAAAATATGCAAACAACTACTATCAGTGATTTAGTGACTCCCTCCTCCTTGGTCAGCAAGCTACCACCCTTCACTCCTCTCTTGCACCAGACCGTGGATACTCCTCTATCTCTATCTAAGAAGAAAAGGTCTGCATCACCAAAGCAGAATATTGAACTAGCCCCCAAACGTTTAGCACCAGAAGGCAGTGCTCTACAAGAAAGGACAGAAAGATGGTTCTTGATCTTTTTGATGAATTATCTGATGAGTCTAATGAGTCAGACTTTTCTTTGAAAGTGGCACCCTGCCAAATGATCCCTTTATTCTCCTTAACTTAAGCTACAAACCATGATGAGCCCTGTGGAACTGCAATTGCTAAAGAGTCCTCTGACTCTAATAATAACCTTTCCATTGGTCAGTTGTAATGTAGATCTGATGTACAGTAGTCTGGGTCTCAGAAGCAAAAGAAAGTTATGCCCTCCAAAGCTCAACAAACTCTATAGCTACCTTTGTAGTCACAACCTTCATCTCAACCCCAGTAAACTCAACAAAAGAAATTCACTAGTGATGAAGTCTTATAGATGTCTGTCTCTGTATACACTGCCTTGCATCCAGAAGTCTCTATCTCAGGATGGAATACACTAAAATAGAGTAGCAAGGTTGTCAAAATACGTGATGATTATCGAAAGGTTATGAAGGACAATCATGATGCTCTCATGCAATATAGTGGGTATCCTAGCTTCGTCTCTTATCTGAGATTTGTTTGTCGTTATTTAAAGCATACATCGGTTCCTAATATAAGCAATTGGGGACACCTTGATTGGCTAAATTAAATTTATAAAACTATTGGCACCTACCAGAGTGATAAGCAAGTCTTTAGGGCCTTCCTCAAAAGGAAGAGATCAGACTCTTCCTCTTGTGGAAGTATAAAGAGAGCAAGGTCTGACCCTTTATCCCTCACCCTATCTGACCCTTCTACCTCTCTTCCATCACCTCAACCTCTTCCTATATCTGTTAAGCCTCCACCTTAGACCCAGACCTCATCTTCCTTAGCCATTGTTCCCTATCCTGCCATCTCTATTGTTACACATAAATCCAGGCCACCTTCTCTGTTTGTTCCTCATCTAGCCTTGCCTATCTACACATTCTATAAACCTGTACTGACCCCTCTGACCCAGACTATAGAAACCCTCATAACCTCTTCATTATCCAAAATCCAAACTTCAATCCTCGTAAATTTTACATCATGCCATCTGCACCCAAATACTTTCCCCCTCTTCCCATCGAACGCCTACTCACCTACCCTAACTTGCTCTCTAGTGATGATATTGTTATGTATCATATACTTACTGTTGAATAAGCCTCAGTCGCTCATGATTTAAAACATGGTTTAGCTTCTCTGGATGATATTGAAATCAGGAATTGTCTTGTTCCCACTCCTTAGAAGAAGATCTTGTTTGTTGTCTCTCAAAAACCACTACTAGCTACTTGGATTTCTCTAAGGTAGACTGAAGAAGCCTATGCCTCCCAAGTACAAACCTCTCTATAAAGGTTACCTTCGACCTAGACAGCTTTAGGAAGCCAACATTTTTGTATCTTGTCTGCTTCTAATCCAACAGAAGCTCATGTTGATGCTTTCTGGTGCCACTATCTTTAGTCTATTCGAGAAGAAGGCTCTTGCTCCTATAATTTTTCACCTTCTAATCCAATTTTTCAATACCTCCCCTTTGTTATTTCTTTTAATTCAACTTTCCTTTTGGTTGTTCAGACTCGTTATTTTATTCTTGTCTCTTCAGCTACATCCCCTCTTTTCAGCTCTTCTCTTACTCGAGATTTACTGTTAGGGTCTCAATGATACCATTCCTTTTATTGATATCAAAAGGGGTAGATATCTTAGAAGTCTTTTGTGTTGAGAAATGACAAAGTTAACTAGTCTGATATTCTTGATATTGTTTTGTATATCATTACAATCATTTAATGAAGAACATCTTGTTCCACTTGATTTTATATCATCTTGCAAAATTTTATAATCTGATCTCTAAAATTTTTTATTTGTATAACCTGATAATTTATACTCTCAAAATTACAGACTTTATCTATGAAAAAGACTTGATGTTTGTTATCAACAAATAGGGGGAGATTGTTGAAGAAAAGTTTGGATGAAAGAAATTTCATTAAGTTATTTTGGACCAGACCTTAGTACCTTGCACCCCCAGATTTGTTAATATCATATATCAAGAATTTTTGTTAGTAAGTGAATTTTGTACATCTTATGACTAATTTGTGTGCCTAAGTGTTTCAGGATACAAGTCTTAGGCTGTGAAACAAACGGGGAGCACCAACATTCTAAAAGTCTGGTAGGATGACCAAAAGTCTAGTAAAAGTATCCTGTTAAAGTTGGAACGTTTTACTGAAGATCGTAGATCCCTTCTCAACGTTCATAATTCTATTTAAGTGATGCATTGGGATTTATGCACTTATCATATGTATGTGCTTATCATCAAAGAATGCAAGGAACAACATCAAGCTCAATAGCAAATGTCAACGTACCCACCTCTGCGCATTATCAGAGATAATGTCAGCATATCTTAGAAAGCCTTTTAGCACTGACTTATGATCTTTTGCTCAATCAAGATATAAAGTAAGTATGGCTTTATGCATTGGAGATGTATGAGAAACCATTTCCGTGAAAGAATTGAAGAAACCTACTACCAGACCCCTACACATGTTTCATCACCAAGGTCTGGTACCTAAAAACTTAAGGCAAACTCCTTCAAAGGATTTTTAACGACTATAACTCCTTTCAAGGAGCTACAACGGTCATTTCTCCTGCTTCTATATATACCAAGAAAGATTGAATATAAAAACATATAGAGAACTTATGAAATGTCATTAAACAATTCTCTCTTGAGTCAAATTCTCTTTGTGTTCACTCTTCTCTTGTAAGACAGAGACCTTCTTTCCTTATTCTGCCTCTAGCAAACCTTGGTCTCGTGTCATAACTTAGTGTACTTTTCCATTTGTATATCTGTCATACACTAAGTTCTGTGAGTTACTCTTCTTTTTATAATTAAACCATCAAAGTCTAGTGGGTTTCCAGAATCTGTTAAGTATGGGAAACACTGTTTGCCTGAAGATGCTTTTGAAAGAATACTTAGGTTTGAGACATGAGTGACTTGTTGAAAGAATACTTGGGTCTAAGCCAGAAGTGGGTGGAGTCAAGAATACTTATGGCATTGGTCTAGTGTAGTTATTGTAAAGGAGATTTTACAATAGTGAAAATCCTTCAAGTTAGAAGGGACTGGACGTAGCTTCTGTATTGGAAGCGAACCAATATAAACTCTCTGCGTTAATCTTTCCTTATTGTTCTTTTATATTATCTGATTACTAATTTTTATTTGGTTCAAATTTCTACAAAAAGAGTTTATGACTTATTCAACCTACCTTCTATGTCAAACTTTGAACCATCAATATTTATATTGATTTCTTATCAATAGCTTATTATCAATATTGACATATATTGTTATTCAATATCTTAAAAAATTATCAAAAAGGTAGATTAAGTATGGGTTTTGCCCTTCAATTTGGAATCAAATTTAGATTTAATATTCAATTTTAAAACAAGTTTATTAATTTTCTGATGCCAATATTTTAAGAAAATGGAGGCATATATGATTAGGGTTAGTATGATTGAACAAAGTGGAATTACTATGGTGTGATTTGTTTCGAGGCTAAATTTAGGCATTATAGATGTAATGCAGTTATGTTGTTCCTTTAGTAAGTGTATAAAGAATGTGTTTGGTAAACGTATAAAAAATACTTTATTTTGATACATATTTATTTTAATAACTAAATCAATTATATTAGAATCCATTTTGATATTTGGATGTAGTTATAAAAAAATTATTTAGATAACCTATTTTGTTTGGTTTGTATCAAAAAATACTTTTTATATTTAAAATTACTAAAATAGATATAAAAATTATGAAATTAAGGAGATATTATTGGAAAAAAGTATCTATTAGAATGTGAAGATTACGCTGAAGAATATAAGTTACGCTTATAGTTATTAGTCATTGCCCTAAAAGCAAAAACTTGATAAACCTCTGGTATAATCGAAACGTGAAATTGTACCCCAGGGGTTTACACAACCAGATAGCCAACTCATTGCACTCTAAGTCTTACATATTGAAATCTTTATAACTCTACTAAAAAAGAAGACAATGATCGACCTTATGATGCTAAGCACCTTTGACCCATTCCTATCTTATATATATATATATATATATATATATTCAACATTTATTGATCTTTTCATTTTAGGAAAAGTTCAACTTTCAATGATGGAGAATATCGTCATTAATAAATTAATTTCTCAATGAATAAGAAATGGCTCCTCCTAAATGCATCATCAATATCCAATAGAAAAAAGATTTAATTGTTATTAATATATATATATATATATATTGAACTAGTCTGAACCGGGGTCTACGATCCAGTGTGGGACTAGCCACAAAAGTATATATATTTTAGTGTTTATACACTGGTACAGTGGGTATCCGGTATTGTAATCTGGTCTCTCAGTGGGAGAAACCGGTCTCGTTGTCCTGGAGATCCATTACACCAGAGTTTCACGTTGGTGTGGGTGAAAGGTGGTATCACCTACGAAGATTCTCCGACGCTCAAGTTAGGAGAGTGTGTATGAACTCTGTGAATACTTAAGCAATGCAATAGTAAGATGAGAGTTAGAACAAAGTCACCTTGCATATGTATTAGAATATGCTATTTATAGTTGGATGTGGAAATGAATCGTTGGATGTAGGTGGGCCCATAAGTTCTGATACCGTGTATAGAGTGTCAATCAAAGTGGCTCAGTATTCAGAGTGTGCCAGAGGGTAGGCCAATTATCAGTGTACGATTCTGACACGGGGATGGAGGATAATCACCTTTTCCATACATTACGCTGCGATTGTACTTACTCTTTTCAATGAATGATATAGACACATTCCGCTGTGTAGAGTATCCATACTGATAAGCTATAACCCCTCTTACCTCATTATAACACTGAAGTAAGTGGTTATACGTGACGGAGAAACAAGAACGGATAAAGTGTCCGATATATCAAATGTAACCTCGGATAGCCGTTTGGGGGTACTGTCCTGCGATACTGGTTGCCCTTCTGGAGTAGTCACGCTGACGTCACAACTTTAGGGACCGGTATCCAGACCGGATCATATATATATCCAACATTTGTTGATTGTTTCATTTTAGGAGAAGTCCAACACTTTCAATGGTGGAAAATAAATGGTCGTTAGTAAAATTAATGTCCCAATGATTAAGAAACGACTCTTCCTAAATGCATCATTAATATCAAATGGGAAAACAATTATAATTGTTATTAATAGGTTGTCTAAAATGGAAAAAAAGCCAAATCAGAAGTTCTCTTGCTAGTCATTAATCAAACAATCCCTTACTAATAACTTTGCAAAAGATAAAAATATTTTGAGCAAAGACTGTTGGTTTTGTGCTTAAGTATTAGTATTCAAAGAATTGAATTAACACATAATATAGTGAGGCAAGAACTTTCATTTAAAAAGTGAATTACTCTTAAAGTGATTAAACTAGGTTTAAATCCCCACCATACACTATAACTTCAAAATATACAAATTCCATGTTAGTTACAAGTTAAAGCCATTCTCACAACCTTGACAGTGTTTTTAGAAAGATATCTAAGTATTTCATAAAAGATGACTTTTACCATGTCGTTTACACATTTATTCACATAACTATTTAAATGTGTCTTATAACCATGAAGTGTTTCTCTAAAACACTTTAATGAATAAGCTTTATTTTGAAAGTTTTATATAATGCGTCTCATAAGCAATTTCATGGTGACACATTATGCGTCTCATTAGCGCTACCATAAAGGGTTAAGTATTACTTTCATATCAATTAAAATGCATTTCATAAGCACTTTTACCTTGATACATAGTGCTTAAAGTATCATCACTTTCATATCATATAAAGTGTCTTATAAACACTTTTCCATAGGTATAACAATATGTAGGTCTTTCAAAATACATCAAGTGCGTCTCACAAGCACTAGATATACATCAAGTACATCTCACAAGCACTAGATACATCAAGTGCATCTCATAAGCACTAGATACATCAAGTGTATCTCACAAGCACTAGATACATCAAGTACATCTCACAAGCATTTTCTCATAGATTCATTAAGTGCGACTCATTAGCACCATCACAAAAGGCTATGTATCTTGTTCAAAACAAGAATTGCTCCATGCCTTAGAGTAATCATATGACTAATTAAACTAATCGATTAGGTATACACCATACTTTCATTATACTTAAAGCCCAAGGTTCATCCCCCCGACAACTTTAGAACAACTTTTCTAGTTAATTCCTTTATAAAAAGAATTCATTATTTTAATCACTTTTCCAACAAATTAAACACAATACAAGTGTATATGTCTTTTTTCTTTCCTTGTGCATATTGTTGTACATTACTCCAAAAAATTAAATGAGCCAACAAAGCTCCCAACCAATATGCAATAAATTTCATTATGTATTACAATTTTATTATTTCATAAATTTTTAAGAAACTACACTTCAATGAAATGTATCTATCCTTTTCAACAACTTTGTTTACATGGCTGACCTATCCTAAGGTAAGTAAAGCCCCCTTGCCTTGGGCCCTCCTAAAAAAGAAGGCCCCTAAAAATTTAAGAAAATTTGGCCTAAATCTTCTAATGCATGTGAAATCCAATTGGAACGAAATTTCGACATGAGACTTAGACTAGCAGAAATGCTACGTACTAGCTTGTGGTAAAATTTGGTCTCATTTAAATGAGGCTTAAGTAGTTTGAGCACATGAGTAAATTGGACTTTTGAAAGAAAATATGTATTTTTACCATTGTTGACAATTTGGTATAACATATCTATATTTTACTACATTAGGAATTTTGTGTCAAACTAGCACTTCTTTCCTTCACGAAAGTTATAGGTATCGGAGGTTAGAAGTGTACCCACTGGATTCACCTAAATTGGAGTTCTGTAGCCCAAGTTATACACGAAATACTCCAGCACGTCCTTGTTGAAATTTTCCTACATTTGCATAATACTGTAACGGGAATTCTCTGTACCAAATTAACCTTCCTCCTTGTTGGTGTATGCACTATGAGCTATTAATGTATCAATTTTACCTTATCAATAAAATAAGTTTTTTTAGTTTTAAAATTGTTTTAAAACTATTTATCCTTAGAATAATAGGTCATATGAGAATTGTTCATAAACTGTACCTAGTCAAGTGTTTACATGAGGACATATAAATACATTCAAACTAGTGTGTGAATGTACTGATGATCTGATATCACAAATCATAGATATAGATGATATCATGTCTTCACACAAGTGCACATTAAGAGTAATGTTGTGCTGGACAGACCCGCTATAAGAACGTTACATGGAGCATTACATGAGAGTTATAAACGGTTCTCAATGTGATAATGGTATATGTAGTCCTTCAACCTGAAGTTACTATAATTCCTACATGAGAAGTTTGTTGTTTTAATACAATCAAACGTCATCTATAATAAGTTGACCATAAATATTATAGTTAGACAATGAACAAATTATGTAGAGGGATGTGAGTGATGTAGATGAGATTTGTCTCTCCTATATGACAGGAGTGATATCTGTGGGTCACTTGATGGAATGATACTGAAGAAATGCATGGCCATGCTAGGAAGAATAAATATTAGATATTTATTCAGTAAAGTCTATTCTAGGACAATAACCATGCCTTAGGTCCAATTAGATATCGTGACAAAAGAAATAAATATATAAAATAATTATCACTTATAGGTTATGTCGATGGTAAATAATATTCAGACATAATGATGTATTGTTGGATACCGTTCTTATTTTACATTAATAATAAAATAATTTATTATTAATATGACTAGATATTTTACTTATAGGGTCACACGCATAGAGTAAGCCCACTAGAAGATAGTTTTATTTTAGTTGGACTAAAATAAAACTATTGAGCCTAACTCATTTAGAATAAGTCAGGAGCTCAATATTTATTGAAAGCTTATCAGGTTAAGACTTAAGCCTATATATAGAGCATGAAATGCTCATAGGCAACTGCTTAAGAATAAGATTACTCACTGATAATTCAAACTAGCATTCAGAGATTTAGTCTTTGGCGGGAGTGCTCGTGTAGACTCCTAAAGAATGGAGCTAAGATTGCTTCGATTAAGGAACTAGTCTCATGTCTACAAGAGGTAAATATTAAAACATAATTTTTAATTTTATTTTCGTATGTAATACTTTGAGACACTCATTTTGTAATTTTGTTGGGAATCCTTTGTGTTTTTGCTGCCTGACCCTGTGGGATTCCCTAACACTTCCTTCACAAAAGTTGTAGTTATTTGAGTTACAAAGGTGTACCCACTAGATTGACCTTAATCAGAGTTCTGTAGCTCAAGTTATGCATGAAATACTACAGCATGTCCCTGCTAGAATTTTCCTGTAGGGCAGGTCTACATAATGTTGCAATCCTTTATGTCAAATTAGTCTTTCCTTCTGTCATGAAAGTTATAGGTATCTGAGTTACGGAAGTTTACCCATTAGATTCACCTCAATCAAAGTTATGTAACTCAAGTTATGTACAAAACATCAAACCTTGTACCCAAAAACGAACAAAAAGAACTCTAAAATTTAAGGACTTTCTTTTGAGTTTATTATTTGAATTTAGGTATTAGATAATCAAACTTTGATGAATAATAAATTAATATTTTTTTTACATTTTCAAGAACTCTTTCACTCAATGCACATATCAATATTTTTTTTTAATGAAGGTTCAATATTTAGTTAAAGATTGTCTATATAGCAATTTGGAGTGAGAGGCAATTGATTGATTTAAGAACTACAATGACATAAAGTTATTATATTCTAAGAGATGTAATGTGAACATACGGGTCCGCAAAAAAACAAAGGTGCTCATTAATTAAATTTCTAACCAAATCTATATGATTCATGTTCTTTTTTAACCAATCTATATGGCTGGTCCAACTTTCCAAAGATAACTACGTCTTTTTTGTTGACTGCTTTTTAATGAATAACTCTTTCAAGACTACACAAAACCGTAGTAATGAATATCTATAACCCTGTTTACAGTTTTATTATTTATTTTTTAGTCTTATAAAACTGTTATTTTATTTTTGTTTTTAAAATTTTGTATAGTAAACACTGAAAACAATTTTGTTGGTTGTTTTTATTTCCTATTTTTATTTTTTCAGTATAATTTTTTTAAACAAGAAACATGATGACAATTTTAGAATTAAAACTGAAAACAAAAAGTAAAAAATAAAAACAAAAAACGTTTTTACAATTCAATCGAGACTTAAAAATTTTAGTGTTCTTAAAACCTCCTACATACACTCTGTAAAATGAGAATGGAAAATGTTAACAAATATATCCTCAGGACTTTGATTAATCAAAAGGTGAAAAATTTTATTTTAAAATATCATTAAAACCTACCTATTTGAGTTTTAGGTAACTTTTATACAAATTTTTTAAAAAAATTTACTTTTACTTTTTTATATAATGTTGTTAGACACTGATTGTGTAGAAGCTTAATAAGAATCTTAAGTCTTAGGATGTACTCATTGTGTAGAAGCCTTAGGGCACTTGTTTGCTGAGTCACTTCACAAAATGTGATAACCGATCGAAAAGGAAAGAAAGCACATGCAATATATTCCTTTTGGGCGTTTAATAAAAGCTTCTAATTGTCCCCATTACAATGAATGAAAATCATGAAGACGAGTATGGATTGATGAAAGCAATCTTGGAATCTTATTGAACTTTTTAACCTTTAAATTTTGTGTTTTTTTAAACCCTTTAGTATTATATATAACTTAAAATATATTAATAATGTCTTTTCCATTATACATAGAAGGGAATAATTATTTGCAATTTTTAAATATGCCTTTTATATATCCCTATCATTTATTGCATGTGTGTTTATTCCGTTTATTTTGGAGAAATAATCATTTATTTATATCAATATTTTGGAAGAGTGTTTGAAAATAAATAATTACTTTTCATAAAATAATTAAATAAAAACGTGTTTATAATTAATGTAGTATGTTTTATACACCACTACTATCATCGATCTCAAAGCTTTATAATTAAGATAATAACATTCTTTTATCCCGGGAATTGAATACAATGTTGAGGTCTATAATAACTTACATGTATCATAATCAACTAACCAAGTGAGTCAGAAACATCTTAAAATAATACTTTTGTTTAGCGTAATCTTAAAAAAGATATATTAAGAAAATTATTAAATGATCTTAGAATATATAATTTGACCATCTAATTTTTTAGTGTCTTGTATTTTTTCTCTCCTCATTTATTTCACATCTTCATTTGATTAAAAATTAAGGATACAACAGGAAAATAAATAATAAATATTTTCTTAAACTCCTAAAATAACATATGATTATTTAAAATTACATCAGATAACAAGAAATGTAGCGGTAGTATTTGGCGAATACGTAACATCCCGAATTTAATTACTTGATAATTTTTATTAGCCAAATAATTAAATTGAGTGTGTTAATTTATTCTTAAGCAATTAAAATAATTTTAGAACTTACCAGGGTAAATTCAGGTAACCGTTTGTTAACCGGTTGATTTTAAAAATTAACTAAATGCGTAAAATGACTTTTATACCCCTGCCTTATTAAGTTGAAATTTCACTTTCCAATTCCTTTCTCTCACTCCCATTCACGTACATGCAAAAGAAAGGAAAAGCTTGGGCCATTTTCATTTTTCCCTCCCGCGTTTTCAATCTCAACTTCATTCATCTTCTTCTTTTTCTTTTTTCTTCAATTAAGGCATGATTCATGTGTCATTTCTCCTCCTCTTCTCATGGCAGCCATTGATGGTGAAGGAAGGAGCTTTTGCATTTCAATTTCAATGTAGAGCCACATATACCCAAATTGGGTTTTGAGAAATTCTTGAACTCCATTCCCTAATTCCTTTAATTTAATGCATTTCAAGGTCATTTGGAGTTGTTACCTTGAGTAGCCAACTTGAAGATTGTCGGGGTTTTAGTGTTTCTCCATTGTTGGTAAGTTTCAAAGGTACCCATGGTGTATAGCTTTCCAATTTGTGAATTTAAGCCTTGATGGCATTGTTTCTATGAATTTTTAGAGGTTCTAAATTGGTTTTAGTTTGTGGTCAGCTTCGGCACTTTGTGGTTCTCGATTTTCTTACATTTCAGAGCTTTGGTGTTTTTGGAATGAAGAATTTGTAGTTGTTGGTGAAACATCCAGAATTAATAAAAACAAGCCCGAAAACCCAAGAAAATTTTTCGCGATTCAATCCGGAATCGAAAGAAGGGTTTAAAGATACTTAAATTGATTACTAAAATGTGGTAGATACGCTTGCACATTAATATATAAACATGTCTGGCTCAATGGTACCCAACAGCAAAACACATAAATTTTTTAAAGAATCAGGAGCATGAATCGATTCAAGGCTAGCATGAATCGATTCATGTGTTCCAATGGCCCAAAAACAAGTGCAACAGGGGATGAATCGATTCACCCTCCCCTGGGAATCGATTCACACGTTCAATTTTTCATAAATCAGGCCCTTAAATCGATTCATCCCTATGGTGAATCGATTCATGCATGAAAATTCATGGAACAGTTGAAACACAACACAATGAATCGATTCATGCAACAGGGGAATCGATTCACACCTATTGTATATCAGTTCTTGACAGCAACTCAGCAGGAAATCTCAAATTTTTCAACTTCTAGCTACCCTATCCTTTTCATATCAAATCCAATGACTATCAAACTTTGATACCAGTTAAAATACGTTATTTGTGACGCGTAGCCACTAGCCGCACTCAAAAAATCCTAAAAACGAGAGACTTACGCGCATAATTGTGTTTGACTCATTTTGAGGCATTTTTATGCAACTTAGGGGTCATTTCTCAATGGAATTGGCCCATTCTAGTTTCTACAAGTCACAAATCATACACAGATGCTATTAAAATTGTCCTATGCCATTCATACCTCATAAATTTCTATTTGACTATCCCAATTTCCCATTTATGCATGAAAACCATATAACTATCATTCATTCATGGTGCTAACATATAACTACTATCATTCTTCATACATTAACAGTTCCTGGGCATTTCATACATCAACATGGTATCACATACATGTCCAAAATTCCCGGCTATATTGAACCTCATATGTATATGGTGGGACCATTCATGGTCTCCACACTCAAACATCATCAATAAAACATCATCATGCATCTCAACATCAAGTATATGCTCATAATGAATCTAGGCTTCCAGTTGAAGCCATCAGTTACCTATCCACTAAGCAATCATATATATATATATATACACAATCATCAAAATAAGTATACACAGGAGCCGGCCAAAGCTACTACAAAACTACTATATGCATTATATACAAGGTATATACAATACTCCATACTTGATCTTGGTGACCTCTCACCAATCACCGTCACATCCTAAGTCCATTGTAAATACATCCACAAATAGGGGTGAGCATTATACATGTTAAATAACAGTTATTAAACTAATTTAACTATCCATTTCTCTAACATACAATGAAATATCATAATCAAATAGTAACATAGACTGTCATTCAACATTATTTACTCACTTCACATTTTTTTATCATAAATTCACATAGTTACCATAATCAAGTTATTCATAATTTCTCATCACAGTGCTATATCATCATGTTATTCTCAATGACATACATATGCGCACATACATTCCTCATTCAATTGAATCTAATTATTCATTATTAAATTTTATGTTGAAACACTGGCTCTCAGCCATATATTCAACTCTCAGCTGATCTGGTCATTTTACTGGCACCAAATCACTTGTCCTCTTACGTAACACAATCACTCTCGCAATAACAAAAGTGTTATGGGCAGCCCTGAGTCCCACTCAATAGGCTTTCCTTGAGTCCTACTCAAGGTCTTTTGTGAAATCCTCGAAACCACATAACATAGAAATCTAATTTTATGTTAAATCATCACATAATGCATCTCATGCTATAGGTGACATTAAACAATTCATTCAAGTGAATCTCATGCAACATCTCCATAGCCTCAACAAGCATCTCATACAATGTTTCACATCACCAATTCAAGTATCCTACTACATCTCATGCATAGGTACTATCCAATCAAACTATTACATCTCATGTAATATATATCACATAACAATACTAATTATAATTTGCATCTCATGCATTCTATCATAATTTTATGGACGACAAATAACATAATCATCATAGTTCATATAACACATTATTCACAATTCAATATATTAATATACCCCGAAGCCGTCCATAAACCATACATTTAAAATGTAAAAGCTCTCTCTACCTGGAATAGAGAATTCCAAAAGCTCCTCGAGCTATCAAACACTCACTAAACGTTAATCGTAAGCTTCGATCTGGATTTCTTAAAATCAAATAACTTCCTACAATTCACAATAATTAATTTTAATACCATAATCACTACTAACATTGCTTGCCAAGTTAGGAATCATTAAATTATGACCATTTCTGTAAGATATAACTCACTAAACCAAGTCGTCAACTTCGTAACTCGCCTCCGATCAAGCTTCAAGCTCTGAATCACTCTGAAACCATCTTATTCCATTGAAACAACAATTATTAAGCTTTAATCTTATGGAAATAGTAATCTAAAAGCCATTTCAACTTACTTTTACATGAAGAACTCAAGGCCCATGAAAACCCCAAGCTGTCCACGTGTACCAATAGCTCTCAAATGCTTTAAAATTCACAAAATTGAATGAATTAAAGGGTGAAGGCATGAATAACTTAAAACCCAAAGTGGGAGTTCATCAACTTACCTCAAATTGAAGAAATTGGAGCTCTCCCCCTTCAAACTCAAGCTGCCAACGTGAAGAGAAAAGAAGCTTAGGTTTCACTTTAATTTGATAAATTTAAGAGAAGATTAGAAGAGAAGAAGGATGGTGTCTCGGATTGAAAGAGAAGAAGAAGATATGAATTCTCCCTCTGTTGCATGCGTAAAACATAAAGGAAAAGGAGAAGGGAAATTGTCAATTTAAGTAACTAAGGGCATATGGGTAATTTTCTCCCTTTATGTCAATTAATTAAGCCATTTTAATTTAACTTCCCTTTAATCTTAATTTTCCAAATAAATCCTAATTTAGGATGTTACAGTTGGCATTATTCAGAATTTTTAAGTTTACGAGTTAGCGACCGAAGGCGTGTTGGATTGCTTTCTAAGTTTCTGGAATCGCCAATTCCAGGTAGAGGGAGTGCTATATATCTTAAATTCATGAGTCAGGAACGGATCAGGGGATAGTTGATGCTTACTTGAATAATTATGTGTGAATGTGTTAGTCTTAGTATGCGTTGATTGTGTAACTATCCCCTATAGTGTTTGATTCTAAAATTACGATGATAAATTGTAACATCCTAATTTGGATTTGTGGGTAAATTAAATAAATTAGTAACTAAAAAGAGGTTAGAATGATTAATTAATTAAAATTAGGTAAATTACTCTTTTAGCCTTAATGATTTATGCTTCAATTCACTTTCTTACAGTTTATGTTTCTTTCTTATATACAGAGGCTGAAAAACAGAGTCTCCATTTTCCTTTCTCTCCCACGGATGCACCTCCCCCACCCATCATCACCTTCCTCTAAATTTCATCAAATTGAGCAAAGGCAAGTTAAAATTAAGCTCTTGTCTTTTTTTCTCTCTCGCAGGCACCCTTGGGAGCGTGAGAAGAACTTCAATTTTTTTGGTTTAAAGGCATTTTCAGAGCTAATCATTGTGAGAAGCTTGGTGAGTATTGGAGCTTTGAACCTTCCGTCATTTTGGTGAGTTTACGACAACTATGGTGTTCAACTTCCATTGCTGTGAGTTTGAGCTTCGAATATATGATGTATATGTGTTTTGGGAAATTCCAAGCTAAAATGAATTTATGGGCAACTTGTGTACCATGTAATTAGCGATTTTCCTTTAATTTGGAACCGTTTCAGAGTTCAGGTATTATTGGAAGCGTGTATCGGAATCGTTGACATGTTTCGGTAAGTCAAAAATTACCAAATATATATATGGGTTTGCTTATTGTGGCATCAAATTATGAATTTGATAGCTTATGGGTTATTAAATAAATATTTATTGATTTATAGGAATTTTTGAGGCTACGACATAGCGATCAGAGAGTATTGGAAGACTTTTTGGACTTTTTGAAATCGTATATTCTAGATAGGGGGAGCAATTATATTTTAAATGCATGGTTTATGGACGGGTTAGGGGTGTATTGATGTGTTTATGAATTATAAACTTGTGAAATGTGATGAATAAAACCATTTAATCTGTGAGATGCTCGTAATATACCCCTTGTTATATGATAATTGACGATTATAGTTGATTGTGATGAATGTCGTGCAAGGTGTCATTGTTATACTACATGAGATACGGTAGAATAATTGAATTGATGTTATTATGGATGCATAAGATGTAATGAAATAATTATTATATTGAGATATTGCATGAGATGCTTATTGTTGATGATTACATATGATATGAGATTTCTATGTTAGTGGTTTCGAGGATTCCACAAAAGACCTTGGGTGGGACTCAAGGCTAGCCCACAACACTGTTGTTGTCGTTGAGAGTGATTATGTTACGTGTGTGGGTAAACGATTTGGTACCAGTAAAATGGTCAGATTAGCTGAGAGCTGAATATGATATGGCTGAGAGCCTTTATGTTGTAACACTATATTATATTATATGTAATCGTATCCGTGTGAATATGTACATGTGTGCATTGTTATGTGTTATTGAGAATAACATAACTGTGATAGCCTATGAGTTAGATGGTATTGAGAATATCTGATGAATTATGAATTAAGTTAAATGAAAGTGAATGTTGTTAACAGATTATGATATAGTGATGTATATTGTAGAATTGGATACGTTGATCGAATTCAACAACTGTCATTTAACATATATGATGTTCACCCCTATTTTGTGGCTATTTTTCAGTGGGACTGGACTATGATGGTGATTGATGATTAGTGAGATGTCACTATGATGTGCAGGAGATATTAGTGTATTCTTGTATATAATGTATAGCATTTTGGTATTGTAGCCTTGGTCGGCTCTTGTGATTAGCTATTTTGACAATGAATATACCTTGCGTAGTGGATTTTAGGTAGGTGACAACTTCAAACCTAGATTGTATTTTGATTACCTATGTGAAATGATAACATTGATGATGATATGATTATATGACACTTTGTTGTGGCGACCATGGATGGTCCAACATTATGCATGTGATGTATTATATGCAGGAATTGTGGTTGTGAACCCTTGACGCAATGTGTGAATGTATTAGCAAGAACAATGTTGCATTGCATTTAGTTGGATTATGCATTTGAACCTTAGATTGATGATATGCATTCGAGAGGTGAAGGTTTAAGTGATCTTTATGTATAAGCATAGAGTCGGATAAGCTAAATTGTGTTTCATTACCATGGGATAGTTACAATGGCATGTATTCATGAATTATGGTGTGTAGCAATTGGAATGGTCCAATTCTAGTGGTATTTACCCCTGAGTTGTACATTTTTACATAAAAATAGTCAAAATGTGTCTTTGCATATAACTCCTTTGTCCTTGGGTATTTTCGAATGCGGCTGATGGCTACATGTCAAAAACGGTGCATTTTAGGTCGTGTCAAGGTTTGGCGGTGATTGGACATCGTTTGGATGAGTTTTAGGGTGCGAAAATTGGTTTTGGGGCACTTACTGCTATTTTCACTCAAGCGAGTACCTATCTCGCTTGAGAAAATCCTCACTATAGGTTTGGGTGCCTTCTGTTGAATTCTCACTTGAGCGAGGGCAATCTCGCTTGGGCAAGATGGGCAAATTGTGGTTCTATGAGGATTTCGCTCAAGCGAGATGGCTTCACTTGAACAAGCATGGTGAATTTAGGTTTTGTTTAATTTTTTCTTGAGCAAGGGCTGTTCCGCTCAAGCGAAGGCCATGTAGGGGTTGGTTACTATCTCTGTGTCGCTCAAGCGAGCCGGGGAAGCCATTATGTGATTTTTGCTCAAGCGAGCTCGCTTGAGCGAGAGTGTGTTATACAGCCGCTGTGTGATTTTCACTTAAGCGAGAATGCCTCGCTTAAGAAAATGAGCTTGCTGAGTTACTTTGATTTCGCTTAAGCGAGTGGGTCTCACTTAAGCGAATATGGGTCTTCGCCCAAGCAAGCTTAATTTCGCTTAAGCGAGTTTGCATTGATTTGATTTTTATGGCTTGGTTGCTTTTGGGATGGGATCCCGAGCATAGTATTGCATAATGTATGAGTTATTTTATGTGTTAAGGTCATCGTACAGTGTATTTTGTGTAAAAAAATTTCCCCTATCCTTCATTCATTATTTATATATTAGGATGTTTCATAAATGATATGATGTAAATATATGATAAGGGTTAATTGTGGATACTGCTCCTATATGATTAATGGTATGATGTATTGATGATCATAAATGACTCAATATGCTTGCTATGTTGACTAAATTGTGATGATATAGGACATCATGTGTTTGATATTAGTGACAAGCTAGAGTAGCTTGAATAATGATAAGAATGAGATATGATTGATGTGTGTGCATAGCATTACATATGAAAGCCTATAGGACTGTAGAAGCCTGTAATGTTGGCCCAGATGGGAGGGCTTATTTCTTTGGATTCTACAAAAGACCTTGGGTGGGACTTAAGATAAGCCTTTTGAGTGGGGCTCAAGGCTAGCCCGTAACACTACCATTGTCATTGGGAGTGACTGTGTTGCATGAGTGGACAAGCGGTTTGGTACTTGTAGAACTGCCGAATCAGTTGGGAGCTAAGATATATTATTGTATTTGATATCCCATCATTAGAACGAATCTTCACATATTACAAAGCTGCGAGGCAACCACTGTGACATCAACGAGTTGTGGGACAACCATTGATGAATATTGGAAGCTGCAAGGAAGTCATTACAATCATTAAATGTTGTGAGACGACTACTGAGGATGATTGTGATTGTATGATATGATATGATAGCATGAATGAGTTTGTGGTATGAATATGTTTATGGTATTAAATTAAATGGCAATGGTGGTATGATGAATCAAATTGATTAAATATATGAGGAATGTCAAATTTGATTCTGTATTTGTCATTTAATATATATATGTTTACCCCTACACCCATTTATTTTGTAGTAAACCTAGATCACAAAGATGATTATTGATAACTTCTGAAGCTTGTGGTGGTTGAATCCTAGGATGGATTCATTTGTATATATATAGATGTATATACATTGTATAAACTTTGGTGGTATAGCCTTCGTCGGCACATATTGTATATAGTTTTTTTTATGATGGTGTATACTGTACAATGGATTTTAGGTAGTCGATGACTTAACTGGAAGCTTAGATTATATTGAGGGTTTTGAAAATGGTCAAAACGTGTTTTGCGTATAAGTCATTTGATTTTGAATATCTTTTAGTGCGCCTAGTTGCCACGTGTCACAAATGATGTATTTTAGGTGGTGTCTAAGTTTGGTGACGATTGGATATCATTTGGGGAAGTTAGGGTGCATGAAAATTGGATTTTTAGACATTTTCTGCATTCTAGTATAGTTTAATTGATTAAGATCCATTTCTTAATCGATTAACATCATTCTGTGTTTGATTTAATTGATTACTGCTTGTCCTTAATCGATTAAGTGCATTCTGGAATTCAATTAATTGATTACCATGTTAGGGTAATCGATTAACCAATATGTTGTAATTGATTAATGGCCTTAGGTAATCAATTAAGATGTTTTTGTTTTTGTCTTAATCGATTAAAAGATGTCTCTATTTCAATTTTAATCGATTCACTAGGTACTTAATTGATTAATTTGCACCCTGAACTTATATTTTGCATGTTTTGCCTCATGAAAACCCACCTAACTTCTACATAACCATCCTAGATGCATGTTGTCAGGTTCTGAACAACCAAATAGGGATTGAAATAAACCAAAAAAATTTCTTTTGGATTTTTAATTATTGGTTAAAGTATAAGGATGTTTTAGGATACATGAAAATTTAATTACAGATTAATTGTTAAGAATATACTTAAATTTTTGTTTGAAATGTAACTAATGAATATATGTAAATGTGCTTTCCCCATATTTCCTTAACACAAGACATGAAATTTAATTAAATATAGTAGTGCAACAACAGCAAGCATGTATTTCAAAAAACGTGCCAAGATTGTGAGTTAATATTAATAATTACATAAGTGTAAGTCTTATTTTTGGATATAAGAGGTCAAAAGAATAAATACATAAAAGATGCGGGAAAGAAATGAGAAATATTTACTATATGTAGTAAATAAAAAGAGATAAAAATAGAAATCAAGAGAGGAGATGTTTTATTTTTGATAAGCAGAATAGAGATGTTTTTTATTAGGAATTAAAAGGAAGAGACCTATATTAACACAGTACATATTTGGTAGATAAATGAGTTATTTAAATATATCGTTAGATGTTTAAATCATATCATATATATTAAAAAAATTGTTAGAAGAAGAAAAATTCACTTCAATAATCTTACATCTTTAAAAATTGGTCTTAGATTTTAGGCTGGGTTGAATCTTCGGTTAAAAAAAAAAAACCAATGATATCGATATATGCATAAATAATGTTTTTCATTGCTGTACTTTTATTTTTGTCGCTCTTTTAATTATCTCATCATATTATATTTTTCTCATCTGTTTTATTTCCTTTTTTTTCTTCTTTCTCACTATTTCAAAAATTACGTATATTGTAATTATTTTATTAAAAAAATGAAAGAGGAAAAGGTCGTGACAATAAAAATTCTTAATATAATTAATCAAATATATACAACACTATACATACTATCTTTTAAAAAGAAGTATAGCAGTACTACATAAGACTGATAATTTATTCTGCTTTAGAAAGACCTATAAGTGGGCTCATAATTTGTGAATCACAAATTTAAGAAGGGAAACCTGATTGCTCGTTTGGCAGAAAGTTATAAATTAATGCATGTCGTTTTCAGTAAAAATCTAATGAATAGATGAATATTAAACTTTCTGGAAAAAAGTAGACACCGATTTTGACGATGAATATGTTAGAGAGATCAAGTTCAAGACTATAACGAATCATTATGGACCGCCATATTCCTCTCCTTTCTTGCACTTTCGGTTACTAGCTAACGTAAGAACATATATAGATGCTTGCTAGCACATTGAAATAGTGCCACAGATGAAAAACAAAATTGTATTTTAGCTTCTCTTTATTTTGCATCATTAATTATTTTATAGATCATGCGTTGTACTTGAGGACCATGTATAGGAAAACGTTATTCTTGAAGTTGAATTAAAAGGTATAGGATCCCAAAATTGTTTGGGATAAGCACGTAGATTGAACGTAGAACATGCTCGATCAATTTGCCAAAATAGGACCATTTTCTACCAATTACGGGTTTCCACAATTTGAAAGCATATTCCTTACTCCACTCCTACTATCATGTTATATTCCCCAAAAAATCGACTATATGTTGGTTTGGTTTCAGTTGGATTTTTCCGTTGAACTTTCGGTTGATCTAATAAAGTTTGAGTTATATTAAATAATGTGTAAGATTATTATGACTTATTAGATGACTTTGTTTACATAATTTCCTTTTTACAATTGCTTATTAAATGGACCCTAAGAATTTGAGCAATTTTTTTAATTCTCTGTATTAAGGTTATTAAACTCAGGAGTCCAAGTAGACTCGTTTGAGTCTCATAAACTTGCCTGTTAACTCGTAAACTTGTAACGCCTTATTAAAAATATTAAAATAATAAAATATATATATTTTTAGCTAAATAAACTATCATAAATACTAAAAAAATAAGAGACTTTAGTGGCTAATTAAATAAACTATCATAAAACACATACATCCTTTGCATTCAGTCTTTAGTAGCTAATTGCTAAATTATAATGAAATGAATATTGAAAAAGTGAACAACATGAAATGTTTGAACCTCTTACCAAAAGAGCTTGAACATAGAGTGCGATAAAGTATTCGAACGAAGTTCAAACAAAAAAGCTCGAACTTAGGTGGTGAGGGAACAATGATGTTCAAATGCATGTAGTGTCACAGTCAACGAATGATGAAATGTTTCAAAAGACAAAGAGATAAAAAAAAAGGCAATGAGGTTTCAAAGAAAAAATAGATTGTTTATAGCTTTGTAATCTCAAATTCTGATCAAATATTAAAAACAATCATAAAATGAGAAATGTTTTTTAATTCAAACTCGTGGTTTAACCCACAAGATCACACGAGTACAAACAAGTTTGATCAAGTTTGAATTTCACATAAATTAACTAATTTGAGTTAGTGGACTTATGAACGCATATAAGTTTTACGACTCATATTATGAGATTGAGAACCATATTTTACAATCTTTGTCACTACTATTTTAATAGGAGAAAAACTCTACAAACAGTTAGGAGCCAATTTACATATGACATTATTGATTAAAATAAAATAATTTCTCGGCCAAAGATTTATGTATTTAGTGAATATAATAAGTTCTTTTTTTCCAAATATATATCCAGCCACCCAAACAGGGTAGAAGAATTTATTCATATCCTTCAGAAACTATTTTATGAAATGGATCATTGTTATTGGTTTTAAAATGGACAATACTTTTCAATTTTCATATATTACTTCTGAAATTGTTCAGAAAAGTGACACTAGTGGAAAAAAAGGATATAATCACAGTTAAAAAAGGCCTTTATTCACGGTTAAAGAACCGTGGTTGTTGCAGCCATGGTAGTAGATGATGGTCTTTAACCACGGTTAACAACCGTGGTAATAAATCACATCTAACCACGGTTAAGAACAACTGTGAATATAACTTACTATTTATATTCACGGTTATCGAGTATAACCGTGAATATAAGTAGTTTGTAACTGAAACTAAACCATACTTATATTCACGGTTATGATGGACAACCGTGGATATAGATACATTTTATCCACGGTTGTCCATCACAACCGTGAATATAAGTATGGTTTAGTATTACAAACTACTTATATTCACGGTTGTGATGGACAACCATGGATAAAATGTATCTATATCCACGGTTATGGTAGTAACCGTGGATAAATATTGTCTTTATTCACGGTTGTTGCCATAACCGTGAATAAATACTGAGGTTTTTTTTTAATATGGATTCTGTTTTATCGTTTCCCAACCCTGCATTCAGACAAACCAGTACAGTATACAGTATGCCACAGCAACACTATGCCGAAAGAATGGTATGTATATATATAACAATTTATTTTCTATATCAATTCATAACAACGTAAAAAATGAAAGTATATACAATTAAGTTGAATGTAATCTAATAAAAGTAAACCCTAAATCCTACTAGATACATATATAAAAGAATAAAGATCCTATATCTAGCTTTGCTTAAGTTCAATGAAGTGTGAGGCCCATTGCCTTCTAACATCATCCACAAGTTCCTTTGGGAAATATGACCGGTCATTAAAGTACTGCAAACAATACACAAAACAATTAGAACAAAAGCTTTATTTATTACATGAAATTGATGAAATTGGAGAAATTGACACGGTGATGAGAATTACCTCTGTCCATCCATCTACTAAATGATGTTGGAAAATGGTCAGCATAGTGTGCATGACGAAATAGCCACACTCAAAGCTACCCTTCTGCCTGTAAGACTACAATGGACATATAGTATAGAATAAGTGAATTCGGAACTTAAAAAATATGTACTGAAGATTTGAATGAATACGATTGACTTACTTTTGGGTACACCCATACAACTGTTTTTCCTTTGGGCTTGTTTCCAATCAGTACATTGTATCCAACCACCGCCCTGCGTCAAACAAAACACAAGATAAGTTAGAATTGTATATTTCTAAAAATGATGTAATCGAATTTGTGGTTATTGTTTAGGGATGAACTTACCGGTCTACTATATCTTTCAGGTCTTGTGGAGCTGTCCGATGCAAACTATCAAAGTACAGAGCAAGATAGTCCTTCGGACAGATCACCAGAAGCGTCCAGTGAGCCCTGCAGTTACGAGTGATAAGTGAGACTTCAAAATGCAAAATATCATGATAATAATTATGGAATAGAGTATTACCCTTTATGATAGGGGCCCATGTATATAGACTTCCCAGACTCAAACATCTAATTCTGGATGTATGTCTGGGTGTTCTGCGAGCTGTTTGCTTGCCTCTGTATGAGAGAGGGCTCTAAGAAACCGTAAGTTCCTTGGAAACCCAAGTCCACACAGAGTTTTGCCAGAAACCTAAACAAGTTAAGACATGGTTAGCGACAAATAACTTGTATAATGAAAAAATTGGACAAAACAAGGATATACTTACAGCTCCCACAACTGAAAGATGGAGCCGTTCAGCATCGACGTCCCCGTAATAATGTCACAAATGTCAGAATTTGTAACGTAAACTGGAAAAGCACTGGGACGGCCGAACACTAGTGGCTGCCATGGGACCTGAACAGTGTCGTCTCCTTGCTCATACCCGATGCGCCATAGCATCCGGATGGGATCCTTGGCCGGGTCTGGCTTCTTCAATGTCTGTTCCTGTTGAACAATTGACAACCATCACATTTTGTACCATAATTGACAAGGAAATAAAGCTAGTTAGTGTTTAGGGTTTTTACCTGTCCAGGGGCAATCACCAGAAGTCTGTTGGGCCACATCAGAAAGTGGCCCACCGCCTGACCGACGGTCTTCACCTCCTGAGTTGCCACTGGCACAGCAGCGTCCTCCTCGAGGACGAGCACAACCGAGACCCTGGACATACCATCAGGTAATGTCTGATAGTGAACCACAGGGCCTAAGTTGTACACCATACCAGTGGCAACTGGCTCCTCCGACCCGTCAATGAACAGGTCACATTGACGGGTGTCTGGTGGCTCGACCCCGTCATCGTCAGGGTCAGCCGCAGCGCACGACCCCTTAGTGCTAACCTTCCGTACCTACATATTTACACATCAAGCAGAAGTTATTCAACAATGAAAGTGATTACAAACAATAAAATTGAGGAAAATAAATAAAGAATCTAACCTGTGGGTCGCTGGCTGGTGTAGTAGTCTCCTGGTGGTGGCTGAGTGAGGCCTTCATCTCCTCCCTGAATCGGGCCATCTCCTGGTGGAGCCTAGATATCTCCTCCTGGTACTCAGCCTTCACAACAGCCACCTTTTGCTCCACTATTTGCTCAAGGGATGGGGCAGGGTCGGGAGCACCGTAATAGGCGCGGAGGCCTGTAAAATGTGAATGATTAGCCCATAATTGTTTAACAGATAACAAAATGAAGGCATAGAGTTAGTTAGCACTTACCTACACCTCGACCAATAGCACGCACTCTTCCTGGGTGCTCTGGCCTGCCAATGGCGGTAGTCAATATATCCTCCCGTCCATGGGCTACGAAAGACCCTTGGGTTGATTGCTCAACCAAGGAATCCTGAAACCAAACAAGTTAGTATTCACTTCCTTCACGTAGACTGAAAAACAGACACTGATATAAAGGGAAATACTTACTATCCGTGAGGCAACCTCCTGAGCCTGTGAGGAAGTGTATTCCCCACTCTTCTTGATCCTAGCCCGCTTCCATTTGTCGTGGCGTACAGGTGGGGAAGGGGGATCCACAATACCAGTGTCAGTCTGACACTGACTTAGCCTCTCCTGTGCCAGCTGCTCCTCCAACCTACGGTAACCCCCACGTGACAGTGTGTGTGGGCAGTCATTTAGCTTCCTAGTCTCCTTGGCTTTCTTTCTGGTCTCCTACAACAAGAAAAAAAATATTCACAGTTAGCCGTATAAATTATACATATTATTTAATCATCTAAAAACCAATGTACCTGAAACTCGGCAGAATGTCTAGATGCAACAAAAGCATCCCAGGTCTCCTGATCGATGAATGGATACTTCTCTCCAGGGAACTTTCCTTGGTCGTCCCTGAATACATACCTACAATGAAAGGTACATTTAAACTAAGGATTGGTACAATTTGGTGAAGCGTTGATTAAGATTTTAAAGTTCAATATACCTCATGGTGAGTATGGATTTGAACGACCTCCATCGCTCAGCCATGATACCGAGGACCTTCCTCCTCGCTATGTCGGAAGATGGTATCTCAAAAGAATCCTACATGAAAGGAGTTAGTCCATAAAAGGAGTCCTTATTAAGAGTTACATAAAATAATACACTAAAATAAAACTTAAATAATATCTAAGTTACTAGAACATCACTCCATAGCTGGTTCTTCACCACCTCCTCGACACTATCCCAGTCGGGGATAATGATGGACACCTTCGACCGTACCACAACCCCTAGATAACTGCTAAGCTTCGTGGCATGCGGTCCACTGAATCTACCGGTGTTGACATCCATGTCAACAACTGGCCTCTCTCCCCGGTGACGCCTACGTGCGACGTCTGGCATCCGGGTAACACCTCTACTCTTCCGAGCAGAGGAACCACTGGCCTGTGAGTCGGACCTGGATCGTCCATCCTGGTCAGCCATGAGTATCTGTCCAAACAAGGAAAAAAACTGTCAAATATTTAATATAACATTTAAAACAACGAATAACTAATATAAGATGTAATTCAATGAATCACCAACAAGATTAATACCCTATTAAGATGAAATATTTTCCCACAAGCCCTCATGGTGGTCATGACGACTGGCAACTACATCATCTATGTCATGCTTCCTGTTCCAACACATCCAATTCGCTGGGCACGATTACCTTGCAACATATGGCATTGAAAAACATACACAACCTTGTTATGACATTTCTCACATTTTTAGGAAGAATGTCACGAATGGCGATAGGCAGAAACTGCTGCATCAACATGTGACAATCGTGAGACTTCCACCCAACTAACTTCAAATCTTTCATGGAAACACAAGACTTGATGTTGGAGCCATAACCAGACGGAACTTTCACACTTCGTAACGATTCACACAGACTTTGCTTTTCTTTTCTAGATAACGTATGACATGCTGGAGGCAAATATGTTCTTTTTCCCTTTGATTGTGGATGCAAATCCTGACGTATACCCATCAACTCTAAGTCCATACGCGAGTTTAGGCCATCCTTAGTCTTCCCGGGTATGTTTAAGAGTGTACCAACTAAACTGTCGCACACATTCTTCTCCACATGCATTACATCAATGCAGTGTCTTACATCAAGCTCCCTCCAATATGGCAGGTCAAAAAACACTGACCTTTTCTTCCAGTTATTTTGTGTCGGGTGCTGTTTTTCAGACTTACCAAATTGCACGTTGACGTCCTTCACCTTTTCATATGCCTGGCGACCAGATAGTGGTGGAGGAGCCATTTCAAAATCTTGGGCACCGTTAAACGACTTCTTCAACCTTCGAAACGGATGATTCGCTTTAAGAAACCTTCGATGTCGAAGATAAACATTTTTCCTGCCATGATGCAACCGCACAGAACTAGTCCCCTCCTCACATACTGGACAAGCTTTATGACCCTTCACACTGTACCCAGATAAGTTACCATACGCTGGAAAGTCATTGATTGTGCAAAATAACATGGCACGTAATTTGAATGATCGCCCGGTAAACCCATCAAACACTTCAACCCCGTCTTCCCACAACCTTTTGAGGTCTTCAACCAATGGAGTTAAATATACATCAATGTCGTTCCCCGGTTGTCGTGGACCAGAAATCATCATTGATAACATCACATATTTTCGCTTCATGCACAACCATGGCGGCAAGTTGTAAACAAACAACAAAACAGGCCACGAACTATGGTTTGTGCTCAGGTTCCCAAACGGGTTCATGCCGTCTGTGGCTAGTGCAAGCCTAACATTTCTTGGTTCATTGGCAAATTCTGGAAAAATCCTATCCATTTTCTTCCATTGCGACCCATCGGCCGGATGCCTAAGTAGTCCATCAACAACCCTCTCATCAGCATGCCATCTCATAAGTTTTGCATCATCTGCATTGGCAAACAGATGCTTTAGTCTTGGAACTATAGGTAGATACCACAACACCTTTGCAGGAGACCCTTTAGTGCATACCTCATCAGAATCCGCCTCTTTCTTCTTATACCGTGACACCCCACATCTAGGACATCGATGCAACATTTCTAACTCACCCCGGAATAATACACAATCATTTGGGCATGCATGTATTTTCTCATACTCCAAACCCATAGGACACAACACCTTTTTGGCCTCATAGTTACTTTTCGGCAAGGTGTTTCCAGCTGGGAGCATTTCTTTCAACAACTTCAGTAAGTCAGTGAAACTTTTATCCGTCCACCCGTTTATGGCCTTCAAATTAAACAACCGCAAAACAGCTGATAACCTCATGAAATTGACGCAGTTTGGATACAACGGCTACTCAGAGTCCTGACACAGAGTTGTATATACATGAGCTTTCTTAAAACCTTCTACCCCTATATCACGGATCATATCCTCGAGTCGGTCATCCATGTCGACATCGTTGTCATGCATCGAGCTTCGATTTTTAGTCTGAGAGCTGTTACTTGGCACCACCACATCTTCACCATGCCATATCCAACGCGTATAACTACGTAGAAAACCGTCACACAGTAGATGTTCTCGCACCTCTTCCAAGTCTACCCGACGCAGGTTGAAGCATTTAACACAAGGGCAAAAATACTTTCCATTCACCCCCACTGCATTCCTCGCTACGAATTCTATAAATGATTCAACTCCCCCCTCGTACTCCAGACTTAGGCGTGATGCAGAAATCCAACTCCGATCCATACCAACTGTTTACAAGGTGCTATGATCAACCTCACTTTTTATACAAAGGTGGTGGTCCTATACCCATTCAGCATGACAATTATTTTTATACGTCATTCATATATATAGGTTAGGACTTATTTTAAAATTTGATGAAATTTCGGCAGCATTTCGCATTGGTCTCTAAGTACACAAAATGAGAGTGGTCAAATCAAATTCAACCACAACCAAATATGCACCCAGAGAACAACACAAAATACAAGTTACCGAAATTTTATCAAATTTTAAAATAACTCCTAACTTGTACATACTAACAATGACGTATAAAAAATAATTGTTCATCCCAAACTGTCCAAACGGACAATTCAAGATTCAACACAAACGATGACATTAATTGATTTAATGACCATTTGTGTCGAATCTCAAACGGGGAACTACAGTTCACTCATATGCACAACAACTTTCATACTAGTTAACTAGTATGAGCCTACGAGTTTGTAAGATTGAAAACCACATACATACAATAGACATAAATAACATTATATACAGGCAACCAACAACAACAACAATAAAATTAAATAAAGGTTGAGCTTGCACACAAGGTAAAAATAGCAATAACTACTAATTCACCAAATGGATTTATTTACGATTTACGCTTGAAAAATGATTCTCCTTTACCATCCAAAGTGTTAGGAGATAGGATAGAAGGGAATGTGTCAATGTAATTGGTTAGCTAGTTTATTGAAACTTGAATGGTTTACTTAGATGTATTTAAGGGGAAGGGTATAAGGATTCATTCAAAGATTTGAGTAGATTCAAAGCTATATTTTTAAAGTTTTATGGTGTTTTGAATATCTGCTTTGAAGTAATAAAACAAATATTTAGAATATAAGTTCTGAATATCTACTCATGGTGTGATATGCTTCAAATTTCTTTATATCACATTCTACTGATAGGAGGCTTACTAAATTTTAGATTGATATTTGGACTTTCTGAAACAGATTGAGTTGATCCAGAAAAGGTTGACTTATGACAGCAATGGTGAACTCATGTAAATTGTGTTTTATTCTCTTTATAGTAGAGTTATTTGTCACTTATTCTGATTCAAGTTCAACATGTAATTGGTCGATGATTACTGTACCCAATCAGATGAATATCAACTCTAAAATTCTTGTTCAATTTTTTCTACTTGTCGTGCAAAGTGCTTACATGCTTAACTGATTGCATTCTAAACCTGTTACTAAAGGTAGCAAAATTATTGAAGGTAGCAAAATTTTTTATCTAATTGGATTCTTTTTGAAACCTAGAAATTTGGGAGAGTTGAACTTTGACCTATGGAGTCATTTTGCAGTTCTTCTAGATCATGCAGTCTACAGGGAATTGGATGAAGACTTCAGAAAAGACTTCTGTTAGTTATGGGAAGCTTTGATTCTCAAGGATGTAAAAAAAACAATGTGGCTTGGTGAGCGATTTGGTGCTGGGAGGTTTTCCAGATACTTACCCATCATTTTCACTGGAAAAACTATTGAAAGGTTCCTGCCTAACAACTAAGTAATTATACACATACAGCCAGAAGAAAATAGAACAGGCACATTATACATACAACCAGCAGAGGCAATGATGAACGAAGGGCAACGAAGCACTTACCTGACAATGGTGAACGAAGAAGAAGAAGGGCACGCGAAAGAAGAAGGAAGTGAACCCAGAAGCCTACGACCAACAAAGAGGAGGACGAGGAAGAAGACGATAACCAGCGCGAAAGTAAGGAGAAAGTGAAAAAAGAGTGAAAGGCGCGGCTTTTGAAGTTTCAGAAAGGATATATATTCACGGTTCCCCTTGAAACCGTGAATATATTAAACATATATTCATGGTTTAACAAACAACCGTGGATAAAAGTTAACTATATATCCACGGTTACGATACCAACCGTGGATAAATATTAAATCTATATTCACAGTTATAGAAACAACCGTGGACATAGAGTACCCAGTGATTAAACCCTAAAACCTGAACTATATATCCACGGTTGGAAATACAACCGTGAATATTGACATCTATATTTATCCACGGTTAACATCATAACCGTGAACGTACCCATCAATATATATTCACGGTTGTGATTAAAACCGTCGATATATATTTCAGGTACTATATATCCACGGTTGACTCCTCAACCGTGAATATATATTGATGGTTACGTTCACGGTTATGATGTTAACCGTGGATATATAGTTTTCTCTGATTAAAACGTTCACCTTATAATTTCAAAAATGCCACCGCGCATGTTTTTATCACTGATCCTCTTCTACCCGTGAATATATCCCCGTTGTTATATCCATTTTTTCCACTAGTGTGAGCACAACATTTGACTTTTGTTGGTGTGATATTTTATATTAATGAAAAAAATACTTTTTACACTGATTATTTTGGGCTTTCTATACCAGTTATACGACCAGTATTGTCCCAGCAGGTGAGAAAAGTGGAACTTTTTTACATCGATCAACAACCGATGAGAAAAATACATTTTACACTGGTCGTTACATAAGGAACCAGTGTAAAATGTTTAATTTACACCAGTTCTGTTAGTTACGACCGATGTAAAATATATTTTTCTCACTGATTGTTTATTTACGCCCGGTATAAAAAGTATATATTTTACACCGGTCATTCATTTATTCCTAGTATATAAAGTATACATTTTACACCTGTTACTGACAACGACCGGTGTAGAAAGTATTGTTTTTTTTTATTTTTTGTATTTTCCCTATTTTCACAGCCATTTGAATCCTGTCCAATTTCAACCTAATTAGATCAGGCAAACAATTCCAATTTCAATTATATTTGATAGACATGACCGTGTTTGAATTTAATCATCAAATGTCATAAAATTACTATCAATATATATCCCAAAACCATATAATATATCAATTGAAATTAATATAGATCAAGAGACACACCAAAATATATCCATGCATGCATGCATATAATTGAAGCTTTAAGAGTCTAGATTAATTAATAAAGAGATCACCAAAATATATCAATTAAAAACATTAACATGTAAGCAACCAATAAATTTAAACTAACGATTTTGGCAACACTTTAAACAAATATGTTGCCCATCATTTTTGAATGTTTATAACCTCATCCTCAGAAAATGGTTGTTGACCAAATCTTTACAAATTTAAAACCACAATGCATTAGCAACAAGAATATAATAAGCACATGCAACCTTAATATACAAAATACAATGCATTAGCACATGAAACTTGAAAAATTACACTGTCCCATGAATCGAGAATGTTTGCCAAGACAATATCCAACATGTGTTTCATTACATAAAATCCACATTGCATGCTTCCTAGTAGTTGTGTTGGGCACTACAAAAATAACACCAAATTAATCTTGACATGTGTAGAATAAAAATATTACAACCAAACAAATATAAATTATAGATATACAACTTACAGTTGGAGTAATCCATTTAGGAGGTTTTAAATTTTTTATGTGCCAACCTTGCAATAACTGAGATGCTTGTATTGGTCTACAATAATAGTTAACTAAATAAGCTTACAATAACATAAATGCATATGGTGATATCTTTTAGACATTTATAATTGAGAGCACAATAAGACTTGCATTTGTAGAATTTGTTTGAGTTCTTTGGATGATTTACCCTTTATCGAGCATAATACGACACACAAATTTTCTTTTGGACATATTATTATCAATTGCCAATAAGCCCTACATAAATTGATATTTAATATGTAATGATGTTTTAAAAAATTAAACAATCAAACGAGGATTATATTACTTATGAATCAATAAAATATAGTGTAAGATAAAACAATTTTCCTAATGATAATCTACATTGAATGTAGCTTTGTATGTCCTCTCTTTTGTTTCCTTTATCATGAAGAAACACAGGATCAATGAATCCATAGGTACCCGTGAGTCCTTTCTTCTTGCACAAGTCATGTAGATACCTAATTGAATAAATATAAAATGATTATTAATATATAAATACAAAACAATACATTTATCATATAAATTTCATGTGAGGCTATAAAATTGTCTTACATTAACCAAAGTTGTATGACAGATACATTTAACATTTCATCACCTAAAGCGACCTCCATAACATCATGTGAGCTAATATATAATAGGATTGGAACATCCCTTCCTATAACCTCAACTCCTAGCTCTAACTCTTAGCTCTCTACCATGAACTTCTTCTCACGGGATGCTTGATTTCTGTTATTTTTTTATTGTTTGCTTTTGATATCTTTTATGTTTGGATTTTGATGTTCACATTTACCTTGGATTTTGGTATCCTTTATGTTTGGATTTGATGTTCGCATTTTAAAATTTTGTTATTATATTGTTGTGTTTTTTGCTTATGCCAAAGGGGTTGGTATTTATGCTTTAGTTCTCAAAGTAAATTCAAACCATACTCGACTACTATGATCTATAAAGGGGGAGAGATATATGACTTATTGCTCGCTTATTATTACTAGCGTGATTATATACGATAGGGATGAAAATCTCGTTTACAATAAAATGATCTTTTCCAATTACAATCTTAAGGGGAGCCTCACCAATCATGTTTCTAAAAACAATAGATCTATGACACAATAAGAAATGATATTGCCTCCTAGATGCAATTGAACATGGAAGGAACAAAGAATAAACAATAAAGACAAGTACCATATGACAAAAATACCAAGTATTGGAGATAGATGTAAAAAAGAAAGAATAAAGACCTTACCATATAAGGAAAATGCCAAAATACATGATCTAAATTACGTTAATCAATTAAAATTGTTACCTTAATCGATTAACAACTAAGGAAATTCAAAATACTAAAACAGAAGTTGTTTAATTGATTAACCAATGGAATTAATCGATTAAAATTATGCTTAATCAATTAGGGCATGTTTCTTAATCGATTAACTCATGTAGAAAAGTGAAAACCAACATTTCTTTAAACAACTAATAAGGGGAACAACATTTTCATAACACCCAACTCAAGAGGCACAGCCAAAATGACATTAAAAATGATAAACAACATAAACACAACCCACCAAAGATACCAACACAACAAAAGTTAAAAGGGGGAAATAGTGAAACACCCAACACAAATCAAAAGAGGGAAAAATAGTGAAAAGGAACCATTACTTAGTAGATCTGTCTTCTTACGTAGGGGAAATGAGCCTTTAGCTTCTCACTTGCTCTTTTGGAACAAAGATGAAGCAAAAAAGGAACAAGCTTTTTCTTCTTGCTTGTGTTTTTGAAATGAAGATAGAGCAAGAGGGAAGAAGGCCTTTGCTTTTTGCTGTTTTGGAACAAAGATTAAGCACAAAAAGGAATGAGTTTCTTTTTCTTGCTTGTGTTTTGGAAACAAAGATGGAGAAGAAGAAATGAGAGTTCTTTTTGCTTGGGAGTACCACACGCGAGAATTTAGCCTTTGCTGAATGGAAATGTATTTTTTTGTATCGTTCATAGAAATTGACCAGTGTAAAAAATGGGTTTCTCACCAGTTACTATTAACGACCGGTGTAAAATAAAGATTTCTCACCAGTTGTAAACTTTAATTGGTGTAAAGTTTATAAATATTTTTAAAATTACCATCACGCTATTTTTTACACTGGTTGTTCTACGACCGGTGTAAAATGTGTTTTTTCCACTAGTGTTAGCATCTTATTTCTTAAACATTATCAAAAATTTTATCTTTACCTCTTATAAATGAAAAAAATAATTCTATATTATCAGTCATCTGTTATTTATTATGCTCACCATTGAAGCAAAATGAATTAATCTTATTAGTATCAATTGTGAAAGACTTTGCGCAACCCTTTCAAAAATATTAATATTTAGCATATGGACATAAATGTTTGACACATGTTTAAAACTCTGATCTCAATTATTCCTCTATCCTCTGTCGTTATTTCAATTGATAAAAAATAATCAATAAGGAAATCCGTTGTAAAAGTTGTGCAAGCACGTGTTGCTTATATTTGATAAGTTTGTATATGGTTTGATGTGGCAATGGGCCTATATATCATAAAACACCAAGTCCCTCGTTTCATTTTATTTAGGGTAGGTTACACTTTGCCTTAAACATGAGTCGAAATTATTTCATTTCATTTAAAAAAATTATGGCGATTTTCGTATGTTGTATTTTACAATATTAACCCCTAGAAATATTGGAGTTGTCTTTTGTGTTGGTTAAAAATTGTTATACAATTTTAAAATTGGAAAAAAGTGTAATTTTAACTCAAGTTCGAGATGGAGTATAATTTTGATAAACTTTAAAGGTGATTTTTATAATTTACTCTTTTATTTATCATTTTAAAGTTTTGCACACAACTCAAGTAAATCATTATAGACGCATTATTTACAATAGATTTTACAGAAATACTCATGTTTGTGGGTAACTGTAGGTATACCCGTGCCGCTAGGTATATCTGCAACGAGTACACATTTACTAAATAAGTAGATATGAGTATTATACTACTCACTTACGAGTACTCACATACCTATAAACATTTTTTATTAAATATATTTAAATATTAAGTTTTTTGTTTTATAATGAAATAAATTTTGTTTAATATTAATTCATGATAATATTTTGATGTATTAAGTTGTAATTGTATTATATAATATTAATTTATATTATTTCATACTAAAATAATATTATATTTAATAAATTACATATTATTTATTTATTTATTATACATTTTTAAAATATTAATAAATACCTATGTATAATTACTACAACTACCTACAAATATAGATAAATATAGTATACTACCCACACTCACTCTATTTTCTTCCTTAATTAACAATAATGAAGTTATTGAATTTGTCAAAATATCCTCGACTATGACTTTTTGACTTTTTCACTCTTATAATAAATAAGGGTATCAGTAGAAAATAACCATAAATGATACTACGATGACTATTTTAAAACAAGAAAATACAAAATAAAAAAATGACAGATAAAATCAAATCGGGGAGTAAAAGGCTACCATACAGAAGGCGTTGTGAGAAATCGATAGTGTAACTACTGCCTCGATTTAAAATGCATTTAGGCTACAAGGTAATACATACCCCTCAAGTATTACGTGAAGGTATTTCCCACCCTATTGTTCAACTTAATTTTTCATAAAAGTTCAGCTAAGTGATACTACGACAGAATGTCTCACGAGAAAAATTTTGGTCTAATATAATTAAGTTATTTTTAAATACAACCGTTATTGAAAATCATTAATGGAGAAAAAAAATTAAAAATTACGTGTATCACTAGTGAAAAAAGGGGATATAAACTCGGTTAAATTGAGCTTTTAAACTTGGCTCTGTAACCGAATTTGTTCCTACCATAATAATAGATATAGACTTTTAGAGTCGGTTGTCAACCGAGTTTGTAGGTGGTCTTTAACCTCAGTCTTAAACCAAGTTTAAAAGTATTGACATTTAAACTCGGTTATGGTCATAACCGAGTTTAAAAGTTTGCACATTTAAACTTGATTATTGTCATAATCGAGTTTAAATGCAAGTATTTTTTTAATGCAAATTTTATTTTATTGATTTCTCAAACCTATAATTTTACACAACCAAACACAATATATCCCAAACAATTCATTCCATGCATAGTATTCACCAATTAATGAAAGCAAATGAAATAATATTAATATGCTATAAACAACATAATGAAGAAAATGATCTTTATAGGATGAATATTATGTACATGAATGAAATAAAATAAAATCTTAAATCCGAAGTACAATGAATGAAAAAAATAAAATCCTACACTAGGTACAATGAATGATTTAAAATAATAAATGTCTATCGGAGTCCTTTCCCCACTTCATGAAAATATGTAGCCTATTGCTTTCTAACATTATCTACCTCTGTCAAAGGGAAGTATGACCGATCTTGAAAGTGTTGCAAACAAGATACAAACAATTAGCTATTGAAGACCAAAAACTTAATTACTATGTGAATACAAATTTATAGAATGTAGACAAGTGAACACTTACACTTGTCCATCCATCTACTATATGGTTTTGGAGAAGTATACACTCTTCCTTGATTCATGCATCTAATTCTAGATGTATGCCTGAGTCTCCTCTCTGGTGTTCGTACTCTTTTGTATGGATAAAGGCTCTAAGAACCCATATGTTCCTTGGAAACCCTTATCAATACAAATTTTATGTAGAAACCTAAGAAATTTACACATAGTTAGTATCAAATAGCATGTGAAATGAAATAGTTAAATATAGAACTATATACTTACAGCTCCTAAAACTGAGTGGCAGAGATGTTCGGCATTGTCTGCCCAATCATGATCTCGCACAAGTCACTCCGCGTAATGTAAAGTGGTAGCGGACTTGGGCGGCCGAATACATCTACCTGCCATGGGACGTAGACAGGGTCCTCATCCAACTCAGCCTCAATAGTCCATAGCCTCTGCATCGAATCTATGATAGCTTCCTGCTTCACACACAACCGTGGCAGCAAGTTGTAAACAAACAATAAAATAGGCCATGAACTATGGTTTATGCTTAAGTTATTACCATATGGGTTCATTTCGTCTGTGGCTAGTGTAAGCCTAACACTTCTTGGGTCATTGGCGAAATCTGGAAACAAGGCATATAGTTTCTTCCATTACAATTCATCTGTCGGATGCCTAAGTGTTCTATCAACAACCTTCTCATCTGCATGTCATCTCATAAGCGTTACATTATCTACATTGGCAAATAGACATTTTAGTCTTGGAACTATAGGCGGATACCATAACACCTTCGCATGAGACCCTTTAGTGTAGACTCTATTAAAATCCACTTATTTCTTCTTGTATCGTGACACCTTACACCTAGGACAGTGATGCAACATTTCATACTCACCGTGGTATAATACACAGTCATTTGGGCATCGTGTATCTTCTTATACTCTAGACCCATAGGACATAAAACCTTTTTAGTCTTGCAGTTACGATTTGGCAAGATGTTACCAGCTGGGAGCATTTCTTTCAATAATTTAAGTAACTCAATGAAGCTTTTATCAGTCCACCCATTTATCACCTTTAGATTAAACAATCGCAACAATGCTAACAATCTCGTGAAATTGTCACAGTTTGGATAAAAGGGATTCTCATAATCCTCACACAAAGTTACGTATACGTGAGCTCCCTCAAAACTTTCTAGCCCCACATCACAAATTATATCCTCAAGTCAGTCATCCATGTCCATATCAATGTCATGCGCAGACCTTTGGATTTCTGTTTGTAAAGTGCTACTTGGCACGAAAACATCTTTATCGTGCCATATCCAATGTGTATAACTCATAAGAAAACCATCAAATAGCAGATGTTCTTGCAACACTTCCAATTCTATTCACCATATATTCAAGCATTTAACACAAGGACCAAAATATCTTCCATGCACCTCCTCAGCATTTCGTACTATGAATTCTATGAATTATTCAACTCTACTCTCATACTTTTCACTTATGCGTGATGCATTTATCCAACTTCGATCCATATTAACTATTTACAATACAAATAAATATAATGTTGGTTAACAAATATGATGAAAATTACAAATATGAAAAAGAAAAAAAACTTAGGTTTATGGTGGCGGTAAAGGTGATGTCCCATGGGGCCTTACGAGAAATGTTACCTCTATTAGGGGCTGTGGAAACTGCTACTGGTGTTGGGTTATTACGGATGGCGATGATGGACACGTCTCAGTTGGTGGTGAGCACAATATTGAGGGTGCGGTTAGGGATGTTGCTCTTTATATGAGATAGATTGGTTGTCTAGTATAATATCATAATGAGGTTAATGGCTAGCCCTAGAGAACCAACATGTTATGCGTGTTAAAGCTCTCACACCTGAGCCTTCAACTTATCCTTTTCTTCCAGTTGCATCCTCATCTGATTTAGCTTAGCTCTAAGACAAGCCATCTTAGGATCTTACTATACGGAGGAAGGGTTAACGGATGACCCAATAGTCGACTGGGTCATCAATAAAACACCTGAGTGTACGTTGATAGCCAAGTCATCGGTGCTATAAACATGACCCTGTTTCTTTCTACCCACCATATAAACCAAGATGTTGATCTTCGTCGGTTGATCCACCCACTGGTGCCTACTAGATCTTGCTATATCCTGAAGACGACACTTGTACTCCTCTAGCTGAATAGCACAACATAAATCATTATGAATGTAATTAATTAAAGAATTAATTAAAATTAAAAATAAATCATAGTTGTGTTACTTACAATGGTGTCACAAAACTGATCATCAACCCATTCACCATTGGATCACTAGCGAGTCACAATGAAGAGCTCATATGGTGTAATAGGTTGTCGAGATTTGCCTCTTACAAAAAATAAATAAATAATATTAAATATATGAAGTACCTCATATAACTATGAGAAACAACTATGTTAGGACAATTAATAAACTTATCATCTCTCAAGAAATATCAACATGTATCCTTCTCCTAGTGGTGTTCATATTTCTAACTATGGCCCTCTAGTTATGTTATTGCACTCCCGGACAATAATATACTTAATCTTGGCCCATTCAATAAGTAGGCCCTATGCTTCTTCCCCCATCCAACGAGGACGAGTAAGGGTTTGACCATTCTTCCCCCTTCTGACCTTCTCGAGCATATTGCTCAAACGATGTTTTTGACCTTTACAAAGGTAATCCTTAATAACTCCTCATGCACCTATATAAATGTAACATCCTTCCGCGGCTGAAAGACAATATAAAATAATTAAACAATTAAATAAATAATTTGAAATATATTGTATTAAAAGTAACATACTTGCCATTTTTCCCACCACAGATGCTAGATCACCTTAAGAATGCCCTTTACTCCTTCCATGGCCCATAGAAGTGGAAGCGGATTGTCTAGCATAATGCATCGTCCCCTTGTCCTCCAAGAGGAAAGATGTAAATTTGAATGGCATATATTTCTAATCCAAATTTTGAAAAATATATAAATGTTCAAAATTCCAAAAATAGTAATTTATGTAATCATTTATACCTTTCATGTTCATTAGGGGTCAGAATCTATTTCCTGGCCTCGTCACAGGGTTGAAGAGTCCTCTTACGTGCACACCTCCTCTAACCACCCTATGGTTAGGAGGGTTTTAGAGCCTTCTCCTAAGCTTCCTTTAGAATCTTGTCATTCAGGGAGAGATTATCATAGTTATCCTCTACGGAGCTCGAGGATGTAGTGTAAACATCTTTATCCACTGCAAGTGGTGGAACCCAACTCGGGTTCGATATCATGTTGATCTTTATCTCTGATCTCTCAGCAATAGCATGATGACCGAGCAATTAGATTAAAGTTTCCCTTTCCTTTGTCACTCTTGCTCCCAATGGTAACAGTCACGATAAACCATCTAAGGGCTAAATCAAACATGAATAAAAACATAGAAATGGTTATAAAATGATTTTGAGACTACTTTCCCTTAATTTTTCTTGTGACGTGGTTCTATAACACTAGCAGGTTGTTGCTCAACATTAACCTTAAAAGGTCAAAGTTATCTACGATGTGGGATACATGACTCTACTTGTTCCACCAACCAAAGCATGTTCCACTCACCTAAATTTCATATCTCATACTCAGTCTAAACCCAATAATTAGATTTGAAATCGAACTTGCACAAGTGAAATCTAACTTTATTTCTACTCAAAACCTTATACATTTACATCTTACATAACAACACCTTATACCATCCTCTAAATAATACTACTTTTGTCTCTTAATATAAGAACCTCTTAAGTTGTGAGATAGATGATTCTACTTATTTCACCAACCAAAGCTTGTTCCACTCACCTAAATTTCATATCTTATACTCAGTCCAAACCTAATAATTAGATTTGAAATCGAACTTACACAATTGAAATCTAACTTTATTTCTACTTAAAACCTTACACATTTACATCTTACATAAGAACACCTTATACAACCCTTTAAATAATACTACCTTTGTCTCTTAATATAAGAACCTCTTAAGGGATTTCTTTGGTCTTTAATATAAAAACCCTACCAAAATTTCTACAACATTAACTAATTTTTTAATAAAATACCTTTAGTCAAAAATTGATAAATATAATACATTAATAAAATATGAATTTTCTCTTTAGTGATAATTGTGGAAGTCGATTGCCCAAATTACTACCTCTTTCATCTTCTAATGTCATTAAAGAAATAAATTTCAATTAAGAGGAAAGAGATTAAAATGATGAGTCTCAATAATTTTAATGGTATTTTTGAAAAACTAGTTCAAATTGTTAACAAATTAAATGATTTTAATTAAATTAATTAATTTTTTAAATTGTCACAATTAGTTGAATCCTTATATTTAAAAACGAGGGTAGTAATAAGATTGCTTCGTAATCTTATCAACAAACTCTTAAATTCCTTTAATAACTCACTTTTAAAATCTATCATGAAGAGAGAAACCTTATTATACATCCACAAACGACTCATCACATAATTCACATTATCAACACACCACTAAGTCATAACGCATGTATTATTCAAAAATTCACAGTATACCTAAATCAATTTTCTAAATATTTCATAATATTTAATTTGTATATCTCTATTTTTTTGAAATTTCTATAATTTTATTTTTTATATTCTAATTTGAAAACTGTATTTTTAACTTTTATTTCTACATTCTAATTTGATATTTTTACATTTTTTATTTTCTAATTAAAAATTTGATTTTGTTACTTTCTTAATTCTAATTTGATTTTTTCATTTTTTATTTTTGTATTCTAATTTGAAATTTCAAAAAAATCAAAATTCCAATTTGAAAGTTTTTTTAAAAAAATTTCTAAATTCTACTTTGAAATTTCAAACTTTTTTATTTTCCAAATTCTAATTTAAAATTTCTAAATGTTTTTAATGTGTAAATTCAAATTTTCAAAATTTATTTTTCTTAATTTTATTTTAATGCATCTAAATTTCTAAGTTTCCAAATTATAACTTTTCTAAGTTGTATTTTTAAATTTCTAAAGTTCTAAATTTGTATTTCATCCTAACAATCCATGGTGTGAAATTTACTCCTAACAAACTAACTTTACATGAAATATTTGTTCTAAAGTTTAAATATCAACATTTTCTAAAATGTAAATCATCTATCTTCAAGTTGTTATAAGTATACAAATGAATCTTAAAATATAAAATTAAAGGAACAAACAAATTGGAATTGAGAGTGGTTGAATGGAAAGTTTTTAGGAAATGTTTGACGGAAAGTGTAAAATGCATCAAATATTTAAACATGGTGTCTGAATCAACATCTAACGCAATGGCTCAAGCAACTTATTTTTAAATCTTGACCCTGCATTTGGTAACTGGTGCCATGCCTACTGGATAGCCACTTGCGATTTAATTATTCACAGGTCCTTCTGACATATTTCCCTGGCCCATGCAATTGGAAAATCATTCGAGACGATCAATATTGAAATAAAGGCACATATCAATATTCACCCGCGCAAATCTAATTATTTAATCTTCTCAGGACCTCTTGCAATCTTCAAGTATTATATCAGCAAAACAATGATACTTCTTAAACTTCAGTGGCCCAACTCAACTTAAGGTTTCATGCTCAAACCTTAGTTAACAAGAGGTAAAGAATAATTGTCCACTTGGAAAACATATTGTAGAGTTTTTTTAATATGCCCTAGTTTTATTTAACAAGGGGGTTAAGGTGAGAGAACCATTAATTCATTATTCATAATAAAATTCTTTCCACTAAGATTTAAAGTAATTGAGTTCTTTAGACTCAAATTCAATATCGGTTAGAATAACTTCTTGTTGAGCACTATTGTGGTTGGGTGATTTTATACTTCTTAATTAGAATATTTCATTGGAGGTAATGGTTGCGTTAAATGAGATAGGTATCTTTGAATGTTGATCATCGAATTAGTTAAAATATCGGTTAAGACGAATCGTGATTAAACTAAAAATTAAAGACTAAATTGATACTAATAAAAAATTAACTTAGACTAATTGCTTAACCGGTTTAAAATCCGGTTTAATCTAATTTTAATAACTTATGCTCATGTCATGGACTTAGTTGATTAAGCCCTTCACGTGAGATTTATAAATCAAATGTAATTGGTATCAAAACCATAAAATATAGATGCATAAATAATTGTGTTTATGATTACACCTTTTATTACAAGTGCTCCTAGTTAGAAGATAGCATGAAGTCAGTCATTTAAATGCTGCAAAATTAATTAGTATCTATGTGATGGCAAAGTTATTATGCTTAGAGTATCAAAGGGGTTTTGGGACAGGAACAGTTGTTCTTGACAACCGCAAAATTTGAAATATGCTGGTTGCTATCTGTTATGCAGGACAAAAGTGTGAGAGTGATGGGAAAGGCAATAATAAGGAACAATAAATTTTTAAGGAGATATGGGCCAAACATATGTCCTTTTATTTTCACTTTATTCGGAAAAATCCTGATAAATTTGCCTTGGAGGAATCAGATGTCAGTATTAGTTTATGAATATATATAATAAATAAACAAAAGGCTTGAATGAGCCAAGTTAAAGATCCGAGTAGAAAAGTTTTTTTATAGATTAAAAAATACTTAAGATTGCTACTAAATGTAAAGCATATATATGACGTCATTGTCCAAAACCCCACTCCCTTTTTAATTTAAGGAGTAACTATCAGATATAGATTCTACAATATCTAGCAGACTGAAGAGAAGTTAATAAAAAGAAGCAACAAAGACAAAAATCCTCTTTTGCATTAAAAATAATATGATCCATTTCTAATTTTCTATCACTTTTTCATCAGGCTCCAAAGATATTTAGTAACAGATCAATTTTCCTCAAATCTCTTTGAAGACTACTTGATGCTATTGCTGGGATCAAATTTTACCCACATCAAGATCAGATCATGAACCTCCTTTTTCACCAAGTAAATAAGTTTATTAATAATAGTTATCATATATAGTTTGAAATTGAAGTTGATGCAGCAATAATTGCATGTGTGTGATACCCTACCACATATGTTTTGGTTGCAACCTGTGATTACAAAATGCTATTTAAAACCATTTCCTCGAGGTGACATATGTTGACAACAGAGTTCTCTACGTATGTTCGAGTTCAACATTGCATCATGTGTGTTGTTATTGATTTTTCTTGTAGAAAACAATCTGTTTGTTGCTAGTCAGAAAGATAACATATGGAGGTCCATGCATGCATTAAATAGAAGCTTAATATGAATAGAAGAACGAATTTCTGGTCTATTAGAAGGTTGACTTCATTGGATTGATACCCTATTCAAAACTGTCCTAATTGGTCTGTTTGCTACACAAGTTTAAACTTTAAAGAACAGAAGTTACATAAGAATGAACATGCATAATTGGCTAACAACATTTTGTATAACGAAGCTTTTTCCTATTAGATTGGTAGAATGTTTGTCCACTGTTACAAAAACTAGCTACATTGTTATTGCAAATGGATAAATTGTGGTGGATTCATACATGAATATTTCTCAATATAGATAGTCTTTTCAAGATATTTATAGTGTGTAAATTGCACTGTTTGATAATGCAATAGCACCTAGCTGCTAAAAATAGCAGTTACCTACCTCATTAGTACGATCAATTGGTACAACACAAAATAAGTTGTGCTTTCTTTTTAGGCAAATAAATTGGCAAGAGCCTGTTTGAGTAAAGAGTAGAATTGATTATAGTGTTAAAAGGAAGTCATAAAATAAAATATATAAATATAAATAGTATATAATAATTAGAAATTAAAACTAAAAATATAAACCAAACAAATCCCAATGTTCCCTATTCTTTTTTAAAATCTTTGTATGTTTATTTTGAATAGGTGAATAACTAAATATACATATTTTATAATGTTGATATCAATTTATAGTTGTTATTTATTTATATTTATATTTTATCTTATTTGAGTATATCAGTGCATCCAAAGGGATGATTGGTTCAAAAATGTTTAATTCTCTCTAAAAGGTTTTTATTTAAATTTTGTGAATTGAAAAAACATCATTACCAAAAAGAGCTAGTCCACCGTTATGTATATGTTCTGGGTTTAAACATTTTCGATTCCTTCTGTCGATGCTTCATAGATCAGCCATTAATATTGATGTCCAACATGGGCTACGTTAACTGCACAAGGAAACTAACAGACACTGGGCAAAAGAACATTGACATCTACATGCTGTTGATTAAATTGTTCTTCTTTGTGATGGGGAAGAGATAATCTAGATCCCAAAAATCAGATACAACAAAAATTACAAAAATGTTGACCTAAACCTGAATGCAGATTACCTAATCCATACCACCAAGCCACATTGAACCAGTGGAAGCTGTCAAATTGGTTCATGTGGTCTACAATCTGCATCCTTATACCCAGTATTCTCATTGAAAAATTATGGAACCAATGAAGTTGCCAAGTAGATTAAATTGATTTGCATTGGTGATAAGAAAGAGATAATCTGCATCCCAAGGATTGGATACAATACAAGTATTGCTTCAAACCTCAGGATGCAGATTAACCCTTGCGTACCCAATCTTCCAATAAGTATTCAGTGAATGGAATGAGGAAGGAAGAACATAAAGCAAACAATGTGTAGAAAGGTTGTAGGTTGGCTTGAAGGCCATTTGCATCATCCAATGAATATATATATGTTCTAAAAACGAATCTTGGAAATAATTAAAAGAAAACGAATCTTGGACTGCATTGTAGATCATGAAGACCAAAGAATCATATTACATAAACGAAATACAATAATTTTTAAAAATTAGATAAACGGGCACACTAGTATAATATGTAAAATATAAATATAAATTAATTTTAAATTATATACTGTGAAAACATATATATCAGAGTAAATCACCAAGAGCGAATAATTTAGTCCCGAGATTTGAAAACTCAATTTTAATTATTCACTTTACAAAATAACATTTTATTTAGTTATAAAACAAAAGAAAATAATATAAAAATTACTAAAATGAATAACTTTTTATAAAGTATGGATTAAGTTGAAGCTTTTAAATTTTTTAAATTTTTAAAAACTAAATTTTTTGACTTATCAAATCTTAAATACAAACTTAGAGTATACTCATATAATAGCATAAATTAATGAACTCACTTACGTCTCAAATCTCATTAATGTTATTTTTAATTTGAGTCGAACGAATTGTCCTTATATTTTTGTAAGAAAAACCGATGCAAAGACACTCCAACCACTGCCAACATGTTCGACACATATGAAAAACAATAGAACAATAACGCTTAACAATTTTAAATTACAAAATACAAACGCAAATGCAAATATGAGAGATAGTTAAAACAAACAAATGAGAATGGACGGTTTCATAAAGTGAGTTGAGTGTCATAATTATTGAGGTGAGAATTCAGCTTCAAAAGTGTTGCAATTCTCTTAACTCCGAAATGCATAAATGGTTTGGAAGGAAGAGAGGAAGAAGAGGAAAAATATTAGTATTAGGATTAATAAAGTCTTTTCAAATTATAATTCAAGACTAATCTAAGTTGTTGAAGTCTTGAAATTGTAATAGTTCAATTCACTCATTGGAGTTCAAATTAAGGGACTCGACAGGGACAATATGCTTTATGATACATGTCAATATCATTCCCTGCATGATTCTCTATATCTTAATCTCTGTTCCAAAAGGAAGATTACTACTGAAAATGAAAGGTTTCCACATTTGCGTGTTGTATCTTGATAGCATTTATGCTTTGGCACATAGTACTCAATGTCTTTTTACAACTTGCAGCTACATCATGTGTGTGTCATTATTAGTAATTCCCCAACACAATGCAGATTTCAAGTTCATAATATATCCATGTAAGTAATAATTCAAATTCGCTAACTTTCTGGATCACTTACACATTAGTGCTCATACAAATCACAACCTTAAAAATAACATATAAAATTTTCTAAGCATAGGCTATACAATGGTTAATTAATTAACATTGCACGTCACATTCAGTTCTATTGAATTTTCTGTTTTAGTGAGAGAGAAAAATCAGAATAGATACCATCAGATGAAGAACCGGCAGAGGCACAATAGGGCTGCACCACCCTGTATGACACAACCAACAAGATTACATAGCTTCTTGGGAACACTTCATTCCACCTGCAGGAATAGATTCCACAAGATTTTCTGCATTGCCACTGCTAGGTATAAATGTTATCTGCTATATTTATATTATCAACTAAATCTAATACTTTCTAGAGCGTGTTCTGTACCTGAGGACCATTGAGTGTTATTCTTGAAGTTAATTTGAAGGTATAGAATCTCAATTTGGAGGACGAATTTTTTTATGCGTGTATAGGAGGACCAATTGGTTCCGTATTACTACTGGTTTGTAGAAAAATAAAGCAAATTCCTGATCCCAACCTTAGCCTTTTGTATACAATGCTGACAGTGCTGCAAAGGAACACCGTAGAAAAACTTGTTTTCCCAATGTACCAAATGAATATATGGTTTCTTCATGGACACGATAAAGCCCATTACATGTTTTATCATCAACATATTTCTTTCTCGAGCATGGCGAGACAAAAAAAAAAAAAGAATTTAGCTGAAATTCACGTCACCTCGGCCGAGGTAGGTATTTTTAGTTGAGGGGTGAAAATATAGGATAAAAATAATTAAAATATATTTTTTAAAATTATACGTGTAAGAAAAAAAGTTTAATCTTCTCATCACTAATATTAAGAGTATAGATAAATTTAATGTTTTTAACTATACTAATCATAGGTTTATAAGATTAGTTTTGATTCTCCTTAGAGCCGTCAATACGGATTAACTTGATCAACACGGGTTAGCCCATTACGGGTTGGAAATTTTTATAACTTAATCCAACCCGGACCACTTTTTAGAGTTAGCCACTTTTCTCAACCCGACTCAACAACTCACGGGTTGGTCCACTTTTTTTCAAAAAATTAAAAATCAAATAAAAATAAAAAGTACCAAAAAAATTTAAAATATATTTTTTATTTTCTTCACATTCCAATACCAAATTACACATAAATATTATATCATGTAATAATTCCATTATTATGAAAATATAAACACATACCATATTCCATTGTAAAGTAAATCCATAATCCTTAAAACAAAACCAAATATGTTACATAGTTCAACTTCAGATGATACAAATTAAAAATATCATACTAAATAAAAGTCCAAAGTAATCATTAATAAAGTTTAATTTAAAGTCTTAACTTAAATACCACTTAGTAAAATATTAAAGTCTTAACTTAAATACTACTAAGTAAAATATTAAAGCCTTAACTTAAATACCACTAAGTAAAATTACCAACTCGCGGGTCAACCTGGCTCACTACGGGTTTGACCCACTTTAAATCAGTGGGCCGAGCTAGAAAAGACTTCATTTCAAAAATGAGTCATTTTTTTAATCCGACTCACCTAAAACCCATCTTAAACCGGGTTGACTCACGAGTTATAATTCATTTTGACGCCTCTAATTCTCGCATTAAATTCTAGAAGTATAATAAAAATTATTAACAACTTTAATTTTGAATTCTTGTGAAATTAGCTTATAGGATCTTATAAAAAATCTGATGGAGAATATATCATGGTTAACTAATAGCCAAAATATCTCATATCACTACACATATAAAATGAAAGTTAAAAGTTAAAACAGTAACAAGGAGAATAAAAAAAGTTCAAAGTTTAGGTTACGTAATAGGAACCTGATTTCCACTTCCAACTTTTCCTTAGTTTTCTTTTCATTTATAAGTACCGTAACAAATGAAGATTAATCAATTTTTTAAAATATTGAAGGCTTATTCATATAAATGTATATTTTAGAATTGTAATTTTATATTTTAATTTTATACGATTCAAATCCAAAATAAAATTAATAATTCTATAATTCTAACTCTTACTAATTAAAATTATAATTTTAAAATACAATACCAATTTCATGCATCAAATGAATCCTAATTCATCTCATCATAAATTATCATATAATTAAAAATCATTATTTTACATAAAGTGTATTAAAAATCATATCTGTGAGCACCTAAATTAATTGAAAATCAAGAAAAATTTTCTGAAAATCCATGTCCACCCTAAGACGTGTTTCAATAACTCCACATATTTATATATGCATGTCCTAGGATTAAGGATATCCAAATCTCACCATTACATAGCTAAAGACATAATTTATGGTGTCCCGACAAGGTGGTAATCGATTACCCACAAGGACCTGTGCAAGTTTTTGAAAGACTCCCCTCTAGTAATCGATTACGTAATAGCATACCAGATAGCAAAATTGTGCACCAAAATTGTTTCCAATCCAACTTCTACGCCTTAACTCCCACAAATGGGTGTCTAATCATCACCAAATTTTGACACAACATAAAGCACATTATTTATAATCTGTGGCGACCGGCCACACCTCAAAATTCCTAAATTTGAGCAAGTTATTTGCGATAGTGCGTTTTGGCCAACTTACCATGCAATCTAACTAGCCAAATCATATAGGAATTGGACCATTCCAATTCTCACAAGTTCAAAATACCAATTATCAGTTATTAGGCCTATCCGGAGGTCCTAAAACGTCTCAGATCCCAACTTGACCTGTCTAGTTGCTAACCATGCATGAACTCACATGATAACATATATTCATTTAATCGACTAAACACCCCAGTTAGTCCCTGATTCCAGTGGCGTTGGACACTTAGGTCCTCCTATTAGTAAGTTAGTCCTGTTAGTCCTTTACGTCCGTCATCGTCGGACAGATACGTCCTCGTCGTTAATAGAGTGCAAACGTCTGTCAGAGTCAGTTGACTTGGCTAGTTAAATGCCACCAGGAATGTCACGTTTCCAAGAAAGACGACGTCATTTTGCTCCCATTAGACAAAACACCCTCGTTAGTCCTCGACTCTGTTACCGTCGAACACTTAGGTCCCCAGGTTATTAAGTTGGACCCGATCCCCGACGTCTATCATCGTCAGACATGTAGTTCTCTGCCGTTAACAGATGCTTAACGTCTGTTCATTCCAGGTGACATGGGTCGAATCCCCTAGATTAAAGAAATTATATTACACTCCATGGCTTTAAGATGGTTTTAAAAGTGTTGGTTCTGTATCTAAGTAGTGCCTAATGTAATGGACAAATAGATGTAAGCCATTTATTACTGCTGACTACTAGTTTAATGTTGAAAGAAATTGTCCATTCTAAATGGTAAAAGATTAGGCACTAAATGTTGATCTGTTAATTTCATGAGCTAAACCTTTCACCTCCTCTGTTTCAGTCAACTTTAAAAAGGAATAGACTAAAAAAGGAAACATAAAAATCAAGAGAACATCTTAAAACCATCTTAAAGCCATGGAGTGCAATATAATTTCTTTAATCCAGGGGATTCGACCCACGTCACCTGGAACAAACGAACCTTAAGTGTTTGCTAAAGGCACGGACCTATATATATCCAACGATGATAGACGTGGGGATTAACGGGTCCAACTTAATAACCTGGGGACCTAAGTGTATGATGTTAACGGAACCGGGGACTAACAGGGGTGTTTTGTCTAATGGGAGCAAAACAACGTCGTCTTTCTCAAATATGTGGCACTCCTGGTAGTATTTAACGAGCCACATCAGCTGACTCTGACGGACATTTTCACTCTATTAACGGCAAGGACCTATCTGTCCGACGATGACGGACGTGGGGGACTAACAGGGGTGTTTTGTCTAATTACAGCAAAACAACATCGTCTCTCTTAGAAACGTGGCATTCCTGGTGGCATTTAACGAGGCACGTCAGCGGACTCTGAAGGACATTTTCACTCTATTAACGGCAAAGACCTATCTGACTAACGATGACGGACGTGGGGGACTAACGGGACTAACTTACTAATAAAAGGACCTAAGTGTCTAACGCCACTAGAGTCGGGGACTAACTGGGGTATTTACTCTTATTTAATCAAATGGTATTAAACCAAGCCCATCAAACTCAATATCTCAAATGTAGTGTAAAATGCATAATTCCTTGCCCTTATTATCTATTCCACATAATTATGCAATAAGTACACGATTCCTGGCATAACATTTATCAAATTATTCATAATGGAACCATCCATGGTTCACAAAACTAAAGCATCATCATATATCAACATTAAAATCACAATTCAAATCTATCATCAAAATCCAAATTATATGTGTATACCATTTACCATGATACAAAAGATATAAGTATCCACAACGAGCCAGCCAAGGTGATACTAACAAAAGCTATACATGCATATACTAGCAGAGTCCACGACCACAACATCTCAAACCGAGCAATCATCAAGCATCGCCTCAGTCTACATCCACTGAAAAACAACCACAAACTTAGGGGTGAGCATATATATGTTAAATGACAGGTACCAAACCAGATTCAACCATGGTATCCATAAATATCTATCCAATTCTACAACATCACTAAGCAAATATAATAATCATAATCATCATCATTCGCAATGTTATCTAACATAATTGTATTACCTCAAATGCATTAAACACAACAATACATCTCTTAAGTTATCCAACAGCCTTTAATCTCAATAATTATATGTAAATGTATATGCATGTGAATCCGACTCTAATGACGAGAATTACACTACAGTGTATAAAATCTTCATAACATATAATCAAATATTTTTACCGGTACTGAACCGCGCACCCATAATGCAACACCGGTCACTCTCAGTGACAGCGGCAACTCAACTAGGTGTTACAGGCCGGCCTTGAACCCAATCCAAGGCGACTGTGGATCCTGAAGGAAACCACACAGGGTCTGCATCTGGGTCGGCATCACAAGCCCCCTATAGTATTTTGTGTATCCTTTTTAATGCAATGTTATGCAACAAACATCATTCATCATATAAACCACCTGATTACCATCATTAGGAGCTACCACTTGGTTACCATTACCAAGGGTTTCTCATCTAATTCAACAACTATGCATAACATGCAACAATCAATCATAATCAGTTAACACTTCCATTTCAAGCTATCCAAAGTTAATTAATCATCATATTCATTATCAATATAATTTCATCAATATCATCAATTTTATATCATCAATAACCATTGCGACTAACGCAATTCATATCAAAATTATCACAAGCATATATGAACGGCACCAAAAATATCAATTCATATTTACATTAGCATCATTAATGGCTATACAAAATGGGGATAGGCTACCAACACAACATGTATCAACATCATCAATAATTTTCATTAATATACTAAATAAATCATCATGTACAACATAGCTATCCCTTATCTGTTCATAATCTCTACATTTAAAATATAATACTCCCCTACTTGGAATCAACAATTCCCGAATCTCAAAACATTTTCCAAATACATCAATCTCATTTCTGATCACTAGTTTCCAAAGTCTCATTTTCCTAAAATTAACAATAATTATTTTTAATAACCCTAATGCTACAAAAATTACATTCCGTTTCCAAAACTGCCAATTCAAAGGATTTTTAAAGACTAACACCGACGGTTCCTGAAACTCGCTTCTGACAAAACCCCAATGCGGTCCAAGGTTCACAATGGCTCTGAAACAACCCCTAGACATGGAAATCAAAGTGTCAAGCTTTCATTCACAAAACACAATCGAACGGAACCCTGGGCCACCAAAAGGCTTACCCAACATGTCGAAACCTGAAAACCTCAATTTCACAATGTTGCTATACGCCCCCAATAGGTTCCAACGACCTTGAAATGCATAAATTGAGAAGAATGAGAGTGGGGTTCGAAAGGAGGTCAAAACCGTAATTGATTCAAGGATTCTCACCTTTACAATTGAAGAAATATAAACCCCAAAGCTACCAATTGTTGTCTATGGAATTGAGAGGGAAGAAGAGTGAAGTCTTACCACTTACATGAAGGAAAATGAGGAAACAAAGAATAGATGGAGGTGGCGCTCGCGGTGGAGGAAGAAGAAAGGTAATGTCCTTTTCTTTTTGTACATGCACGAGGGAAAGAGAGCTGGGAAGAAGAGTGAATTGCAAAAACTTGGAATTAAGAGTTAGGAGCAATATGGTTCTTTTACGTGTTCTGTTAATTTTTGAAACCAATCGGGTAACTTTCAGTTACTCGAAACCTACCCGAATAAATTTTAAAAATTAACATAACAGCCTCAAATTAATCAAATGCTCATAATTTAATTATTTGACCAAAAAATTAACCAATAATTAAATCCAAAATATTACAATATCTACATTAATTTATCCTATGAATGATTGAGACTATAAATATTTCATACTGACAGTGTGTTATATTTAAACTTGAAAAATTATAAGTATTATATTTAAACTTTAAAAATTATAATCAACTTATTGAAGGACAAAAGATAGTAATTTTAAAGTCACATTTATCATGTAAATTATTTATACCTAATATAATTTTTCTATTTAAGAAGAAGAGGTCTATATTCTATCATAAATCACGCTAGCATTTTTAAAAGAGTCTATATTAATTATTTATTGATAATACTTAAAATAGTATTACTTCTGATTTTAAATATAAGTAAAAATATCTAATTTTACTAAGAATAATGGTTGAAAATAGTTATTTGTATTAATATTATCACATATATAATTTAGTTTTCTAAAATACCCTTAATATCATTTATTACCTAAAGAATTATTGGTCTTTAAAAACATATACAAGGAGGACATATTTAATAAACAAACATTTAACGACATTAGGAAAGAATAATTTTACTTAAATTAAAACAACCAAAAATTTCACTAAAAATTATTTGTATCTATTACTAGAAGTAGTATTAAACAACATGAATTGAAACATCCCGACTCGATAACATATAGTCAGAATTCCCAACTACTTACAGCCGATCGGATTATAGTTCCACACTTAACAATTTACCACACAATATCATACAATTTCATAACATATAGTCAGTATTCCTTGGCCTTGGACCTTTCAAGTCCGCTCTGATACCAAAATGAAACATCCCGACTCGATAAAGACAAGTCCGAGACCGGGGGAAATTTTTCACGTTCAGAACAGGAGTCGGGGAAAAGAAAACGGGGTCAGGGTGCCACTCACTTGGCAAGACCCTGATTTGGCTAAGCGTAACCAGTATAAATCGCTGGAGCGAGCTCTATTCGCTGGAGCGAGCTCCTACACTCGGTTTATTCCATCACTCGCAATCGGGACCTCCGTTCACTCGGGAACGGTCCCTTCGGGTCATACTTCACTCGGTAAGTTCTTACTTAGCCAGATCCTTATTCTTTGCCTGGAAGATCTCATCTCAGGCATGAGTCACTTCGGGGCGTTTTAACGTTCATTCGGAATGATTCACTCAGTCATTCATCGCTCAAAACCTTTTAACTTTCCTTCTCTCGGAAGTAGTTCCCCTCAGTTATATTTCACTCGGATATATCTTAACCTTTCTCCACACAGGAGAGGTCTTCACCCGAAAGTATTTCCCTCAGCACTACTTCACTCGGATGCATTTTAACCTCAATTCACTCGGAAGTGTTTTACCCTTTCATCACTCAGAAGGGGTTTTCTAGACTAAGCCTCACTCGGAATTACTTTAACCATTCTTCACTCGGAAGATTTTCTAGGGTAAGTCTTACTCGGAATTATGTAATCCTTATTCGGTCAGAGGAGGTTTCCTAGAATATACCTCACCCAGAATCATCTTGCCCATTCTTCCCTCGGAAGTGATTCTCTCGGCCAAGTCTCACTCAGGAGTCGTTATAACCTATCTTCACTCGGAATAGGTTCACTCGCTAAAGTCTCACTCGGAAACAGTGTAACCTTTGACATTCCCCATACAACAACACTCACTGGGAAATTCAACAACATCATAACATTATATATATATATATATATAAGTTCTCAGATCCGAGAGAATTCAAATTCAGATACATTCAAAATAAAACAGTATACTTAGGAGCCGGTCAAGGCTACATCAAAACTATACACATTATGTAGACTACATATGTACAAATACTCCTTACACGGGCTTGAAGAGCACTCGTCATTCTCCATCCCGACCTATATCCACTGAAAATATAGCCACAAGTAGGGGTGAGCATTTTACATATTAAATGACAGTTATTGACTCGGATTAATCATCAAATCCTCGGCTATGCAACATAATCTTAGACAAAAGAATAACATACTGCCATTCAATATGATTACTCACACATCATCATCCAATCGAAATTTACTCAACTCATTCAAGGCTATATTATTCATGCTATTCTCAATAACATATACACAAACATACAAGTCACATTGCATTCGGCAACAGTTATAAGTGTACACACATTCATTCAGTCGGATCCATTTACTCGTTTTAAGTTGTGTTGCAATATAGGCTCTCAGCCTTTTATTCAGCTCTCAGCTGATCCGGTCGTTTTACTGGTACCAAACCATTTGCCCTCTCATGTAACACAATCACTCTCAGCGACAACGGCAGTGTTACGGGCAGCCCTGAGTCCCACTTAGTCGGCTTGCCTTGAGTCCCACCCAAGGTCTTTCATAGCATCTCATGCATATATTTTTAATTACCGATTCAAATATAAGCGTCTCACGCTAAATGCTCTCAGCATTTTCAATGGTGCATCTCATGCATAATATCATTATAAAATCATAAACAGGAATCTGCATAACAATCTCACAACACATGCACTCAGCATTCACATTGTCATCAACATGCATCTCATGCAGTTCAATACAAATTCACAAACGGAAATCAACCCAATTGTCTCACAGCATATGCACTCAACATTCACATTTCATCAACATGCATCTCATGCTATTTCATATAAAATCACATACGGGAATCGACAACAGTCCCACACTGCATGCACTCGGCATTTATATTTTTAGCAACTGGCATCTCATGCTATTTCATATAGAATCACAAACGGGAATCGACAAACAGTCCCACACTACATGCACTCGGCATTCATATTTTCAGCAACAAGCATCTCATGCTATTTCAAATAAAATCTCAAACGGGAATCGACAAACAGTCCCATACTACATGCACTAGGCATTCATATTTTCAGCGACAAGTATCTCATGCTATTTCATATAAAATCTCAAACGAGAATCGATAAACAGTCCCACACTACATGCACTCGACATTCACAATAATATCAACATGCATCTCATGCAATTCAATATGCACTCATGGACGGAAATTAACACGACACTACCTGACTCATAGCTATCACATATTCGGGTGTTTCGCAAGTTAACACTCAACCAGAACACACCAATCATCACACTTCAAAGATATAAAGCAATCAGTATAGCATTTTCACCTGGAACCCGTCCATAAACTGTGCATTTAAAATGTAAAGCACCCCTCTACCTACTGTGAAGTTCCTCGAACTTTCAACGTTGATCGGTTGCTCTCCGATCGCTCTTTTAGTCACTCTTTCTTAGCTAAACGACCTTCGTACCCAGTCGTTGAACTTTGTACTCAGCTTTGGAGAAACCAAAAGCTATCCTCTCCCTCGAGCAGCTCCGTCTCACCAACAGTGGAGTATTTCTACAACTCCAAGGCACTCAACGCTGCACACTTCCCAATCGAGACTTTAACAGTTTTCGAGTGGAAGAATAGGAAGGAGAAGAAGAAGACAAAGAAGAAGAAGAAGAAGAAGATGGTTGGACTTCAAAAGAAACGGGAATCACACCTCTGTATACAAAAGGAAGAAATGCTCAACTCTCTCTGTCTTTTCCCAACTCAACGTGAGTGGGAGAGTGAAGCTGAAGCCCTTTATATGGTCAAGAAGGGCACATGCGTCATTTCCGTGCTACTTATAGTTAATCACCCATTAATCTTAACCTGCCCGGTAATGTATAATCAGGATGTTACAATTCTCCCCTCCATCAAAGAATTTCGTCCTCGAAATTCAAATATAAACTTACCTCAACAAAACAGCTCAGGATATTGTTGCCTCATGGCATCTTCACGCTCCCACGTGTAAGAAGCACGTTGATTCTGCTGCCATGCTACCTTAACCAATTGCACGTCCTTGCTTCTTAAACGTTTCACTGACCGGTCCACAATTCCAGTCGGCACAGCCACTGTGGTCAGATTCTCTCTGATCTCAACCTCGTCATCGGGCATTCATGAGTGGAGTCGGGTAAGTATTTCCTCAATTGAGACACATGGAATACACTGTGTAGATTTGATAGATGAGTCGGCAATGCAATCCGATAGGCTATAGCACCGACCCGTTCCAACACTTCATAGGGCCCAATGTACCTGGGGTTCAATTTTCCACTCTTCAAGGCTCGTCCGACCCCCTTATTAGGAGAAACCTTTAGGAACACCCTATCACCAACCTGAAATTCAAGCGGTTTCGTCCGCTTATCATGGTAGCTCTTCTGTCGGTCTTGGGATGCCTTCATCTTTTCCCTAATCATCTGGATCTGCTCGGAAGTTTGCTACATAATTTCCGGCCCCAACATCAAACTCTCACCGGTCTCCAACCAATATAGTGGCGTTCGGCACCTCCTGCCATACAAAGCCTCATATGGGGCCATACCTATGCTGCTATGAAAGTTATTATTATATGTAAACTCAATCAGAGGGAGGTACTGCTCCCAGCTACCACTGTGTTCTAGCACACAGGACCTCAACAAGTCCTCCAAACTCTGTATAGTCTGCTCGGACTGCCCATCTGACTGCGGATGGTAGGCTGAACTCAACCGGAGTTTTGAGCTTAACTCCAGGTGCAAGCTTCCCCAAAACTGGGAAGTGAATCTCGGATCCCTATCCGACACAATGCTAGATGGAACACCGTGCAGTCAAACGATCTCTCAGATATAAATCTGTGCTAGTTTCTATAGCGAATATCTCATATTCGTTAGCAAGAAATGTACAGACTTCGTCAATCGGTCCACAATGACCCAGATAGCATCATAACCCGCTCGGGTTCTGGGCAATCCCATCATAAAATCCATGGCGATTACATCCCATTTCCACACGGGAATTTCGAGAGGTTGCAACCCACCGAACGGTTTCTGGTGCTCAACCTTCGCCTTCTGACAAATAATACACCGAGCCACATATTCAACCACGTCTTTCTTCAATCCGGGCCACCAGAAGTGCAATCTTAAATCATGGTACATTTTGTAGTGCCCGGGTGGATACTTAACATACTTCTGTGGGCTTCATCAAGCACCATCCTTCTCAAATCACCAGAACTCGGCACATAGATTCTGCCTTTCACTCGGTAAATGTCATCCGAGCCCTCGGTTAAGGACAAGTCCTTGCCTTTAGCCTGAGTTTCCTTCATCTCGGCTAAATAAGAATCCAACTTCTGCTGTTCATACACAAGCTTCAAGAATTCATTGGTTATTTTCAACATACCGAGAGTTAGTTTCCGAGATGAAGAGACATCCACATGCAAGTTCATGTCTTGGAATTGCTCAAGTAACTCCATTTCCTTCACCATCATTACAGCCACATGAATGGATTTCCGACTCAAGGCATCGGCCACAACATTCGCCTTGCCTGGGTGATATCTCAACTCGAAGTCATAATCTTTCAAAAACTCGGTCCATCTTCTTTGCCTCATATTCAGCTCCTTCTGATCAAATAGATATTTTAGACTTTTGTGATCACTATACACTTCAAATTTTGACTCATACAGGTAATGTCTCCATATTTTCAATGCGAAGACCACAACTGCTAATTCCAGGTCGTGAGTCGGATAGTGTTGTTCGTGTGGTCTCAATTGACATGAGGCATAAGCAATCACTCGGCCATTCTGCATCAACACACATCCTAGACCGAGTCCCGATGCATCACAATAAACTACAAAGCTTTCCTGCAGGTTCGGTAATGCCAACACAGGAGCTGTAGTCAGCTTAGTCTTCAATTCTCAGAAACTCCTCTCATACTCGGAATTCCACACAAAAGGAGTATTCTTCTGAGTTAGCTTGGTCAATGGTAGTGCAATCTTAGAGAATCCTTCAATAAATCTCCGATAGTAACCGGCTAAGCCCATAAAACTCCTGATCTTCGAGACCGACTTAGGTCTTTCCCACGCCATAACAGCTTCCACTTTGGAAGGATCAACCGAGACACCTTCCATGGAGATCACATGCCCCAGAAAATGGATTCTATCCATCCAGAAATCACACTTAGAAAGCTTAGCAAACAATTGCTTTTCCCTCAGTACTTGGAGCACCGATCGAGATGTTCCTCATACTCCTCGGAAGATTTGGAATAAACTAAGATGTCATCGATAAAGACGACCACGAATCGGTCTAAGTATGGGTGAAAGATACTATTCATGTAATTCATGAATACAGCAGGGGCATTGGTTACACCGAACGACATTACTACATACTCATAGTGACCATACCGGGTCCTAAACGCCGTCTTGGGAATATCAGAATCCTTGACTCGAATCTGATAGTATCCCAATCGTAAGTCGATCTTCGAAAAGACTGAAGCACCCCACAATTGATCAATTAGATCATCAATCCTAGGTAATGGATACCGATTCTTTATCGTAAGCTTGTTCAGCTGTCGGTAATCAATACATAACCGCATACTCCCATCTTTCTTTTTCACTAGTAACACCGAAGCACCCCATGGTGATACACTCGGTCAGATAAATTGTTTTCCGAGCAATTCATCGACTTGTTTCTTTACCTCGGCTAACTCTGTCGGGGACATCCTATAGGGAGCACTGGAGACTGGCTCGGCTTCAGGAATCAGATCAATAGAAAACTCAATTTCTCTATTAGGAGGGACACCCAGTACATCCTCCGGAAATACCTCAGGAAAGTCACAAACAATCGGAATATCGTGCACTCGGGATCTACTCTCTCCCTCAGCCAAACAAAGCATCACAAGTAGTTGCGATATACCTTGGACTGTGTAGTCGTTGGTAGTCAGTTTCGAAAAAATCACCCGTCGGTTTTGACAATCGACCATCACTTTATTGGCTGATAGCCAATCCATGCCAAGCACGATGTCAAGGCCCTTCAAGGGTAAGCATATCAAGTCGGCAGTAAAACTCTGATCGCCCAACGTAAAGGATACATCTTTGCACATCATCGATGTCCATAGTTTAATACCGGTCGGATTTGATACATCCAAAGTCCGATCCATGTCAACAACAGGAAATCTTAGACGCCTCACACAATCATCAGCTATAAAGGAGTGTGTAGCTCCAGAATCAAAAACAATATCAAGTGTATGTCTACCGAGTGAACACTTACTTTGCACCAAGTCATTTGCCTGAGCAGTATCCTCGGCATTGATAGCATAGACTCTGCCTGCAGCCGGTTGATTAGTATTTCCCCCACGGTTATTTCGAGCAACCATTATGTTACCCCGAGCTCCGTTCCCTCGGCCACCATTCCCTCGGCCACCAAAATTACCATTTCCACGGCCTCTTCCTCGGAAGCCTCCACAGTGTACATTAGCATTAGCTTGCTGTAGCTGAGGGTAGTCAGGGCGAATATGCCCTTTCTCATTGCAGTGGTAGCATACAACCTCATCATTACCACAGTCCCGAGAAAAATGGTCACCACCACATTTAAAGCATTTGTCGTCCCTTGGACGACCGGCTGAACGTCCACCACGTGGACCCCGACCTCTGAATCTGGAGGAGGGTCCTCCTCTACCAGCATTGCCCTGCTTCTTGAAGCGAGGCTGCTGGGGCTTCAAGGAAGTTTCGGCCTTGCTACTTTGGCCCGGGTGAGCCTTATCGTCCTCTTCAAAAATCCGAAACTTGTTAACCAACACCGGAAAACTCCGGATCTCCTGATGCCTGAATGCCTTCTTGATCTCAGGCCTTAAACCGCTCTCAAATTTTATGCATTTGGAACCCTCGGTTCCCGGCTACTGGAAGGGAGGATAAAATAGGAACAGCTCCTCGAACTTAGTAGCATACTCTTCCACACACATAGAACCTTGTCTCAGTTCCATGAACTCTAATTCTTTCCTACTCCTCACGATATCGGGAAAGTATTTCTCCAGAAAACATGCTTTAAAATTCTCCCAGATTAACTGGGTACCAGCATCTATCATTTGGATTTTGGTGATCTTCCACCAATTCTCAGCTTCTGCCTGAAGCATATACACAACATAATCTACTTTCTGGGTCTCGGTGCAGTGAAGGCCACCAAAGATCCGTTCTAGATCCTGAATCCATGTGTAGGCCGACTCAGGATTGAATCCCCCTTGGAATTCACTCGGCTTCTACTTCAGGAAGCAATCTAAACCCTGATCATCATCGACTCGAGGCTGGTTCTGCCTCTTAAAGATATCAGCAAAGTGCTAAAACGCCGCCGCCATAGCATCCATGCTGTGACGGTTAGCCATGTCTTATCCTGAAATCAACACCCCTTCAAGGATAAGAATTCCCAACTACTTACAGTCGATCAGATTATAGTTCCACACTTAACAATTTATCACACAATATCATACAATTTCATAACATATAGTCAGTATTCCTTGGCCTTGGACCTTTCAAGTCCGTTCTGATACCAAAATGAAACATCCCGACTCGATAAAGACAAGTCCGAGACCAGGGGAAATTTTTCACGTTCAGAACAGGAGTCGGGGAAAAGAAAACGGGGTCAGGGTGCCACTTACTTGGCAAGACCCTGATTTGGCTAAGCGTAACCAGTACAAATCGCTGGAGCGAGCTCTATTCGCTGGAGCGAGCTCCTACACTCGGTTTATTCCATCACTCAGAATCGGGACCTCCATTCACTCGGGAACGGTCCCTTCGGGTCATACTTCACTCAGTAAGTTCTTACTTAGCTAGATCCTTATTCTTTGCCTGGAAGATCTCATCTCAGGCATGAGTCACTTTGGGGCATTTTAACCTTCATTCGGAATGATTCACTCAGTCATTCCTTGCTCGGAACCTTTTAACTTTCCTTTTCTCGGAAGTAGTTCCCCTCGGTTATATTTCACTCGGATATATCTTAACCTTTCTCCACACAGGAGAGGTCTTTACCCGGAAGTATTTCCCTCAGCACTACTTCACTCGGATGCATTTCAACCTCAATTCACTCGGAAGTGTTTTACTCTTTCATCACTCGGAAGGGGTTTTCTAGACTAAGCCTCACTCGGAATTACTTTAACCATTCTTCACTCGGAAGATTTTCTAGGGTAAGTCTTACTCGGAATTATATAATCCTTATTCGTTCAGAGGAGGTTTCCTAGAATATACCTCACCCAGAATCATCTTGCCCATTCTTCCCTCGGAAGTGATTCTCTCGGCCAAGTCTCACTCGGGAGTCGTTATAACCTATCTTCACTCGGAATAGGTTCACTCGCTAAAGTCTCACTCGGAAACAGTGTAACCTTTGACATTCCTAATAAGAGTCTAATTTGCATTAGTTTTAGAGTCCTTTTTGTTTAAGTTTTTAGGTTGTTCATGCTAGTTTTCCCCTTAATTCCAAGTGTTTTCTTTCATTCCGCATTTGCTACTCGGGTGTTTCAAGTTTTGCAGGAATAGCTTAGGTACAGGTGCATAAATTCAAATCAAGAAGCATTCAAGGAAGCATTGGATGCATGGAAAGGAGTCAAGCCACTAAGAGCTCAAAAATAAAGCCTTATCCACCTTCCAAAGCATGATAGAAAAAGGATCTACCAAGATGGATATTCCGGGGCCTCAAAACAGTGAGAAAAACGCAAAAAGAGGAAGTCCAGAAAAACCCACTGCCGGTGGGTTTTTCCCACTGGCCGTGGACCTCTCTGGAGTGGGAGAATTGAGCCATAAAAAACCCACTGCCAGTGGGTTTTTCCCACTGGCCGTGTTTCCCTCTGCCCAAAAACCCACTGGCCGTGGAAATTTCCCACTGGCCGTGGATTACTCTGCCTGGAAGTGAAAAATTGGGATCCTGGACCCCCTGTCACGATCCACTGGCCGTGGGTTTTTCCCACTGCCAGTGGGTTTTGCACGTTCTACATTTTTGTCATTTTTTGGGAGCGGTTTCTGAGGTTAAGAGGCAGTTTTTGAAAGGGAAAAAACACACAGACATTTGGGGGGAGACTTTTTGGAAGAAAAAGAGAGAACTTTTGAAGGGATTTTTGGAGGGGATTAAGACCATAGACGTTGAAGGACATCGATTGGCAGATTTCGAAAGGAGATTTGGAAGCAATAGTGAGAGCTTTTACTTTCTTTTCTTCTTTTTCCTTGGGACTTCCCTTTAATTTGTAATCTCTGAATATGATCTCTATTATGGGTTGTGTTGAATTAGGCATGTGTAACTAAACTCCAATCTTGGGTTAAGGGTGTGACATGTTATTGTATTAAATTGATCTTGAGACTTGTTCTGTTTATTAATCCCTAGTTTCTATTCAATTTCCATGAGTGCTTAATGCTTTTGAAGATCTAGAGATAGGATTAATTGAACTTGAACACTAAGATAATCGAAAGATTAATTGGTTGTTTGAACGCATGAAATTGAACTTAGGGTCATGGGTCATGAAAGTGAGCATGACGCTTCGAGGTTACGTGGGATTTCATTGTTCTTAATGAGCCCAAATAATAAATTGAGCGTGGTTCTTTATTAGTTGGGCATATTAACGTTGTTCCGAAAGGAAGGCTTAATTAAATTCGAAAATCCTACCTTAGAACATGAATTAATAAATAGGAAAGTCTTAGGTGAAATCAATACATGACGTGATCACATACCGAATCCCAAGAGTTTCACCATTCATTTGTTCTAATTCAAAGTAAACAAGTTTAATTCTTGAAGTTTGCATTTATTTTTATTTTGTTTTTAGAAATCTTCTGAATCAAAACTTGCCTTAAGAATTTTGTAGATAATTGAACCACTGCTATAAACTAGTACTTGGGCACAATCTCTGTGGGAACGATATCTCTTTTTATTACGCGATACCCCGTGCGCTTGCGGGCCTATCAATTCCCTATACAACAACACTCATTGGGCAATTCAACAACATCATAACATTATATATATATATATAAGTTCTCAGATCCGAGAGAATTCAAATTCAGATACATTCAAAATAAAACAGTATACTTAGGAGCCGGTCAAGGCTACATCAAAACTAATACACATTATGTACACTACATATGTACAAATACTCCTTACACGGGCTTGAAGAGCACTCGTCATTCTCCATCCCGACCTATATCCACTGAAAATATAGCCACAAGTAGGGGTGAGCATTTTACATATTAAATGACAGTTATTGACTCGGATTAATCATCAAATCCTCGGCTATGCAACATAATCTTAGACAAAAGAATAACATACTGCCATTCAATATGATTACTCACACATCATCATCCAATCGAAATTTACTCAACTCATTCAAGGCTATATTATTCATGCTATTCTCAATAACATATACACAAACATACAAGTCACATTGCATTCGGCAACAGTTATAAGTGTACACACATTCATTCAGTCGGATCCATTTACTCGTTTTAAGTTGTGTTGCAATATAGGCTCTCAGCCTTTTATTCAGCTCTCAGCTGATCCGGTCGTTTTACTGGTACCAAACCGTTTGCCCTCTCATGTAACACAATCACTCTCAGCGACAACGGCAGTGTTACGGGCAGCCCTGAGTCCCACTCAGTCGGCTTTCCTTGAGTCCCACCCAAGGTCTTTCATAGCATCTCATGCATATATTTTTAATTACCGATTCAAATATAAGCGTCTCACGCTAAATGCTCTCAGCATTTTCAATGGTGCATCTCATGCATAATATCATTATAAAATCATAAATAGGAATCTGCATAACAATCTCACAGCACATGCACTCAGCATTCACATTGTCATCAACATGCATCTTATGCATTTCAATACAAATTCACAAACAGAAATCAACCCAACTGTCTCACAGCACATGCACTCGGCATTCACATTTCATCAACATGCATCTCATGCTATTTCATATAAAATCACATACGGGAATCGACAACAGTCCCACATTGCATGCACTTGGCATTCATATTTTCAGCAACAGGCATCTCATGCTATTTCATATAGAATCACAAACGAGAATCGACAAACAGTCCCACACTACATGCACTCGGCATTCATATTTTCAGCAACAAGCATCTCATGCTATTTCATATAAAATCTCAAACGGGAATCGACAAACAGTCCCACACTACATGCACTCGACATTCACAATAATATCAATATGCATCTCATGCAATTCAACATGCACTCATGGACGGAAATTAACACGACACTACCTGACTCATAGCTATCACATATCCGGGTGTTTCACAAGTTAACACTCAACCAAAACACACCAATCATCACACTTCAAAGATATAAAGCAATCAGTATAGCATTTTCACCTGAAACCCGTCCATAAACCATGCATTTGAAATGTAAAGCACCCTCTACCTACTGTGAAGTTCCTCGAACTTTCTACGTTGATCGGTTGCTCTTCGATCGCTCCTTCAGTCACTCTTTCTCAGCTAAACGACCTTCGTACCCAGTCGTTGAACTCTGTACTCCGCTTTGGAGAAACCAAAAACTGTCCTCTCCCTCGAGCAGCTCCGTCTCACCAACAATGGAGTATTTTTACAACTCTAAGACACTCAACGCTGAACACTTCCCAATCGAGACTTTAACAGTTTTTGAGTGGAAGAAGAGGAAGAAGGAGGAGGAGGAGGAGGAGGAGGAGGAGGAGGGGGAGGAGGAGGAGGAGGAGGAGGAGGAGGAGGAGGAGAAGAAGAAGAAGAAGAAGAAGAAGAAGAAGAAGAAGAAGAAGAAGAAGAAGAAGAAGAAGAAGAAGAAGAAGAAGAAGAAGAAGAAGAAGAAGAAGAAGAAGAAGAAGAAGAAGAAGAAGAAGAAGAAGAAGAAGAAGAAGAAGAAGCAGCTGGTTGGACTTCAGAAGAAACGGAAATCGCACCTCTGCATACACAAGGAAGAAATGCTCAACTCTCTCTGTCTTTTCCCAACTCAACATGAGTGGGAGAGTGAAGCTGAAGCCCTTTATATGGTCAAGAAGGGCACATGCGTCATTTCCGTGCTACACCCATTAATCTTAACCTGCCCGGTAATGCATAATCAGGATGTTACATGAATGATGTTGTAGCCGATGAGCATCCTCTACATTTATAAAAGATCTAAGGATTGCACTTCCCAAATTGAAATTGTATTAGAAATATTCAAATTATATAGAAAGATTAATTAAAAAATTTTACATTCATAAAACTTAAATAAAAGATTATATTTAAAGGAAACCAAACATGTCTGTAACATTTTGATAAACCGAGTTATGATATACGGTTTTCATGCAAACGTTGTGACAAATACTCACTAATTGACCATATTTGTCTACCCAGTTTGTTATAGGTTTTAGACTAAATCAGTCTTTTGGTTTTCATATTTTAACCTGTATATGAATAATTTTACTCCTCCTAGTTTTAATTATTTAATTTTTTGCAAATTTGATAATTTGTTGATAACTTAATTAAGAGTTTTTATAATAATTTATTTTTACATATTTAAAATTATTGGTATAGTCTTTAACCAAAAAATAAATATAGTGTTATTAAAAATATTTTAGTTTTTACTAATAATAAAATATATTATACTGAAATTTGATATAATATTTCATGCTAACAAAATTATTTATTAATATAATTCATTAAATTGTTAATATAATTCTAAATAACTTATACTAACATTTTAGTTTTTCTTAGTTAAAGGCTATACTAAATTTCCTAACAACTTTCAAATTTTATTCATTAAATGACCTTTTTTTGTTTGGTAGTGAGAGCTTTATTTTTATTTTTACTTTTTTGGAAAGTATAAGCTCCACTTAGAAGCTTATTGAAATATATAAGTAAAAAAGAGTTTATAAGATTCATAAAACTATCCATAAACGCTTCAAAATACACACGTTTTACCCCTCGTAACAAAGTTTTTTTTTTTTATAGTTAACAATTATCCAATTTAATTTTCTACCTCGAAATTTCATCTATAGGTTGATAAAGATATAATAATATCTAGATGTGTTATTAGTTTGTGTGAATTAAAAATAGAAATATTTTTATAAAAATAAAAGAATGTATAAAATATATAAAAATTCACTTTTTTATTTATATATTTTTTCCTTTAAATCTTCTATTACATTATTAATTATTAATTAGATACAACTTTAATTTAAAAATTGAAAAATTATAAAAATAAATAAATGCAAACAATTAAACTATGGAAATAAGAGAAAATTACACGTATCATAATTTAAGGGGAAAAACATGATTAAGGTTAATTTTATCATATAAGTAGACATTCAAAAGGTTTTAAAAACCAGACTGGTGATCGAATCGGTGAAGGTACTAGTTGATAGTTTATTAGTTCAACCATAGTTGAACTCTAGTCGAACTGGTTATAATAAAATATATATTAATATAATATAATGCTTGATATATTATCAATAAATTATATAAAACTAAGTTAACTAAGAATTGTGATACATGTTTGATAGGATTATAAAACTATAATAAATAAAAATAATATGTAAATATTATATATAAGTTTTTTATTTAAAAATGTATTTTAATAATTTTAAAAAAATAACAAAAAAAAATTTAGAAATATGACTGGTTCAATCGGTTTTTAACCGGATTTGACCGATTCTAAGCAATTCTAAAATGACTTGATTTTTCTCTTTGTCCAGACTAATATTTTAATTAGTTACTACGTCAATCGACCACTCCAATATAATTTTTAAAACTATATATATGAATGAACCTGTCAACTGGGGGTGAGGATGGATTGGAGTATAGTTTGTTTCACGACAATATACTACTTTTTGTAACAAGCTCCTCTCCATTAACTGAAAATCCCACATCGTACAATATAATTTTGTAAAATTTGATGCTGGAATGTTTTTGGTGGATTATATGATCTCATTCATTCTGGATACTGAATAGTATACATCAGTTTAATTGTGATAGGACTCTTACGTCACACACAATGATGGGTAGTTCAAAGCTGGAAAGAATTAAATGAATACCAAACACTCGTAATCTAGCATCAAACTTTTTGGACCCCCTTCGATAAATGGAAAAAGATAAAATATAAGAGAATATCATTTTTGAAAATAGACTGAATAAGAAAACATTACACGCTGAGTAATTATCTCCCTTAAAAGGAAAAACTAAACAACCAATTACTTAGGTCGGATAAAAGATAAATAGAATTGAAATAGGGTAAAAAATATATATGTTGTTTGAATTATAGAATTATAAAAGAAATAAGTAATAAAAAAATAGATCTTGTTTGTTTGGATTGATAAAAAAATGTAAATGAGAGTAAATTAATTTTATAATAAATATATTAAATTATATATATATTTAATCTTTATTATAATAAATTTTAATGCATAAAACTATTTTTTATTTTTCAAATTTTTAATAATATTTATTAAACAAAACTTTCATATTATTTCCTGATATTTCCTTCCATCTTTAAAGAACTAATTGTCTATGAGCTTAATTTTTCTTCCATTTCATTCTTATTTTTATTTTCAGACAAATTATGATTTTTTTATCTTATTCCCCCTCCCCCTTATTCCTCTCCCTCCATCCAAAGAAAGGGTTGGAGTTCTAAAGAGAAACTAAAATATTAATTTAGTATTATTAATACTATCATTATGACACATGTTTTACAATGATTTGATTTAGTTTTTATAAAATATTTGTAATAAATTCTTGGAAAGAAAACACTAAGGATTAGCTCATAACTTTATCTAACGTGTTTAATTTTAGTCATTATTGTTAATAAATCTATTGAGTGATGATGTGTCTAGTAGAAATGTTCATCTCAACATCTCCCTATTCCCACCCCCACCCACTAGCCAGTCCTTACCAACTACCTCTTCCCCCACCCTAATCAAACCTTCAACCACCACATTTGTCCATTCACACCCTATTGTGTTTCCAATCACTCATTTCATGCTCACTAATTCCACTTCCCCATTTTCCTCATTACTTCATCCTCAATTTCCCTTCATTAACACACGAATCACCTTCTCTCTCTATGATTGGACTTCATCTCATTATTTGGGCAGAATTTTGTAATACACTATTTTCTTGGGTTTCTAGGGTTTATGTTATTTTTTGAGTCTTTTTTAACAATTCATTGTTATGAAACATGCTCGAGGAGAAAACTGTTTTGTTTAGAAAGATCCATTCCAGTAGGTTCTTGTTGAGACTTAGATTCCAACTCGATGATAAGGGGTAGACCTTGTTTTATGTTTACGCTTAGAAAGGCAATATCAAATTGGTAATTACTATTTATTTATTAGTATAGTATTAGTATTAATTAAAAAAAGTTCATTGTTTCTCATTCAATTGTTGAATTTTATGGTTGGAATTAGTGGAAGAAATTTTTATGGAAAGGGGTTTTGATTTAGTGTCCAAAGACGAGAAAAAATACAAGTTTTCTAAGGGGTATGGGATTCTAAGCATAATAGTGTGGGAGAAAAAAGAGAAAAGGATATGAAAGAATAAGAAGAGACAAGAGGGAGAAAACATGAGAGAAAGTACTTGTGGCAGTGAGTTGTCATCGTTTAATGACATGTGGATGTGTTGAGATGATATTTGTTAGACACATTATCACTTAATAAAGTTCCACCCACAACAAGGACTAAAACTAAAGACATTAAATAAAGTTAGAGACTAATTCCTAAAGATGATTTTTTATAGACTAATAATCTTATAGGGTTTAACACTTAATTAAGCCTTTTAAAAATTATGAAAAATATGTAATTATATTTGTCATCTTAGCGTGACACTTATAAGTTTACAATGGGTTTGATCAAGAAACTAACACCCACCTAAGCCAGAAAAAATTGTTTAAGAAAATATGTATGCAAGTGGGTTTTGTTGAAGAAGATATTCATCGAAAGTATGGAACAAATACTATAATTTTATGTGGGTAGATTCATGTTAAGTTTTTCTGATTAGTTGAAATTACAGTTAAAGAAAGTAAGAAGAATTGTGGGAATTAGGATTTTAACATCGCTCTTAACACTTTATGTCCATGTCAAATATGCTGACTTTACAAGACGTGAGGTTTTTCAATTTTTGTCTATACCTAAACTTATATAAGAGCCCAACTTTAGATATTGCAAGAATGTGTAACATTGGACCTGGAGGGTTTGGACTATGGGCATATAAAGCTTAAGTACATTATCACAAGGAAGGTCAATGCCTTTAACACCATCTTTATTTAGTAGTTACATCATTATTATTATTTTTGTAAAAAAATAATATCCTATAATACTCCTCATTATTCCTTAAAAGGCTCTTCTCTAACTTGACATTACACCATCAAATACTTAGGTAATAGTTGAGTTTTTTCTATTAAAAAAAAAGTTTCATTAACAATATAAAAAAAAAATTGAAGGAGTAATGCTAATAATAAAAAGTGGTTGTGTTAAAACTATTAGCCTAAAGTCAAAAACACTCACCTTGATCCTAAAAAAAAGGAAAGAAACACTCATCTTTTAACCTTAGTTGTCACTCCCTTTATCTTCCCCATTGATTTGCTTTATTTTCCTTCATTCTCATATTTCATAAGATTCTTCTCCTTTCTCCATGCTTTAGTTAATCCATCTTTGTTCTTACATTATTAGTTGTTTCTATCTTTAAGTTTGTTAACACTCTCAATGAAAACAATGAAAACAAGGAAACCCTTTTTCATTTCTTCTGTTGAACCAAAAGGTGAGATTGACCTCCACTCATCTCAAACCAACCAACAACTCATTCATATGACAATCCAAGAGCCAAGCAATCCATAAACCTCACTAAAGAAATTCAGTCCATGAATTCAAATATTCAATTTGATGCATTGAGAAATAAATTATTTAAAAATCCATTATATCTTTTAAAGAATAATTTAAATATAATATATAACATCATAAAATAAAATTTCAATATAATCCAATATCTCATATATTATACAAGTGAAAATCATCTTTGTAATAACTCCTTCAAAATTACATCTTAAGTAATTTCTAATTAGCCAGCATAAGACTTGATTCCAACATTACATCAAAATTTTTCAAAAAAAAAACTCAACTCAAAAATTCAAATTTGAAGTGCATGTACATAAACAGCTTGATTAAATGTTTATCCAATAATTTCCTAGTACATGAAAACTGTCTTGAATATAATTGCACGGTTGAGTGGATTCCAGTGAAGCATACAACCAACCTCGTTATGTTATGCAACTCTCATTAGGTAATATAGCCATACAAAAGGTAGGAAGTTATCAAAGCACATATCACTCTCCATCTACTTGCTCACGTGACGATGTCTTATACTTTATTTCTCACGCATTGTTACCTACTTGATTAATTTGTGGTCTCCACTAGTCAAATCCAGGTCTTTATGAATACAATTGTGTTAAATCTCATTCAGTAACTAGCCCTATTTAGTGAATCTAGCATGAATTTAATTAACAAAAAGGGTGAATTGAAAGAGAGTGAAAAATCCACTACTAGCATTTCCGTAATGAAAATATACAATTTACATTCTCAAAACGAAGACTCCCCAAAACATATGCCAAGATAATCAAATGCTAATATCGATATAGATTGAGGTTTCCAAGTCTTGTCTCGTAAAGTGTTGGGGGGGGGAATGTCATAATCGTGGAAAACTCTATCACAAAATTGTTTCTCTGCTTGCTAATCATCCACAACTTCAACCTAAAACTCAAATTAGGTACAATTGATGTTACTCGATTATAATTACCTATACATAGACCAAAATCTTATCCATGACTACGACAATAAAACTCACCACAAGGTTTCCAACCCAACCAAGGATAAAATTGAAGTGATGAGAATCGTATATGATGGACACTTGGGACTCCTAACTTGACATGCTTGATAGAAGCATTTTCAATGTTTCATGTGTCATAAAAACAATGCCTACGCCAGGAACAACCTTATAGTACTCAGGCAAAATACCTCTATATAAACCTCGTGCCCCTTCACTCCGAATTATGTGCTTGAATGTCCCAAACAAACTGGTATTATAGACACGTGCTCGACCACTGGCCCCCTCCAACTGCATTCTGCGCCTTACGAGATCTAAAGGAAACGTTGCTGCATGTTGCAGAAGACAATTAAACACATGAGGTAAAGTACAAATGAATGATGCCAAATGTGGAAACCGGAAATTGCTATCTGATCTAAGATAAACTAGTTTCTATCATGTGACTTCTTCCTTGGGGGAACTGATAATAACAATAAGTAACAAAATTATATATTCTTTCAGAGAAAATAAGTTCTTATACATTTAGACCAGCTAACTGATTCATTTTGAAGGCACTAAGCATTATAGCATTTCACACAAGGGCACAACACCAGTGTATCATGCAATTAAGTTAGCTAACATCAAATGTGAACGCTACACAGATAACCAGATAAAAGACATGTATCAGATTGGATCCAATATGTGTCTCGAATATGATAAGTATCGATGGCAATACAACTACCCTTCAAATATATAGGATATGAATGTGTAGAATATGTATATAACTATATATGTATAAAATTTCATTAAAACATAATGAATATACAATTGCAATTCTACAAATCTAAATTAAGAACATGCTTCTTGGACATAACTAAAAACAAAACAAAAGCTTTAAATGATTGGTATCATAATTATTTGTCTATTTCCTACAAATAGGAATAATATTAATCCCATTCACTTCTTGAGCATCATCTATAAAGAGATACTTTCATTTCTAATTTATCAAGTATAATGTTTCTATGTCTCTATCTTGGAGATGTCTCCATGTCTCATATCTAGCCATTGGCAGAGCTTCTCTGGGGTGGGTATATGCCACAGCCCCCTAAAATATCAACACTTTCATGATGTGAATTTCCAATAGGAAATAGGATTGACTACAAGTTTGAGCAACAAAACATGATTGCATAAACTTATATGATTTTCCCGATCTAAATAAGACAGGTTTTTCATGAAGAAGATTTGGTTGAGCAAGTTTTATTTGATACAGGTAGGAAAAGAACCCAACCCAGTTAAAAAACAGAGAAATCAGAACAAATTGAATCAAAAACTTCCATAACTTTTTGCATCTGTAATAGTGTGAAAAGATCGTCCAACTCCAAGTTGTAAAAGAATTGTGGCGTTGAGTTTCTCAACATCTAGCTTTAGGATTAATCAATTCTATTTCTCGACTAAAGAGGAGAAAGGGGTATAACTTGGTAGTGAAGTGTCACATTGACGTGGTATCTCTAAACTCAATGAATGTGAGTTTTTCTATTTTGATCTTGTGATCGAATGATGATTATTGAGAATGGATATGAGGGTCATGAGATTGAAACCAAACCCTAAAAGATTAACACTTCCCATGATGTGAATATATATATATATATATATATATATATATATATATATATGATTACATTTTGTGACTTCAAATTTTAAGTATATTATATCACCTAATTATTTCAGCCCCCTCAAAATATTTAGTCAAGTTCTGACATTGTGTGTCGTTACATTAGATTTTTATAACTTTTTTAAGAGCTTGAATATTTCATAGAATTGAGTACAACCCATATTCATATCAAATGCAAATAAATGAACTTCATGCAACTATCTGTGCTTATGAGTTATGACAGATCAAATCAAGCCACCAGACAAGCAATTTCCAGCAACATAAAAAGAGATTACACCAATCACAGTGGTTACAATAAGTGAAAGAAATATATTCAAGCATATCATTAGTCAACGTGATTTCCTCAGCCAAGAAAGGTAGGTAGGTGTCATCAAGAATAGGAAATAAAATTTATTCTAAAAAAAAAAAACTTTGAGAACTCTAAATCGGTATTGGAGTGGAGTTAGCAATCATTAATAGGCACATACCAGTTGATGATGCAATTCCTGAGAGACTGCCACAAGCAAGACTGACCATGACAGTAGAATCATCCGGCCTAAATTTAAAGTAAACAATAATGATTAACAGATCATATGTACGCACCAAGCATGAGGTGGTAACCTTGCATACAGTACCCCTCAATTCAATCCAAATACATGTAATCTCACCTTTGGGACTGCCAAAAAGAACGTAAGCCCTCAAAAACAGAAAAACTTATAGCTAGACTGGGCCCAACACCCTGCATCAAACAAAATAAGTATTGTCAGCTGTAAAATATAGTAGGATTAACATATAGAAGTAAAAGAGAAGAACCAAAAATGCATCATGGGCATACCAACAATGTAGCTCCAAGTCCCTTATAGAGACCTAAGAACCCTTCTTCTCTACAAATGGTACTAAAAGTATGTGAAATGCCCCTGTAGTATTGGGCACTTCTCTGCAAAATAACATAGCATGTTATTCCTAACGCTAAGATCACAAACAAGTTATTGCAAATTGGATCAAATCCAATGAAACAGTAAATGTCAATTAAAACATAACCAAGTTATAAAACTGATCTCCAAAAATTCTCAAACCACAGAAAATGGTAACTACCTGTGCTGCAAGCCGTGTTCTCACTAAATCTAAAGGATATGTGGCAGCAGCAGCTGTTATGCCTGACAAACCACCACTTACAAAGTTCACTAAGTGGTCTGCACTTGTATTTCCTCTATGACTACCCCCCAGAAGTGAATGTAATATCTGTAGCACAATAAATCAAAGAGACAATGAAATTGATTCAAACTTAAGAAGCATACATAATAACAACTTCTGAACCACATACATATTATGTAAAGAGCATCGGAGGTTACATTCTTGTATCGTTCAAAGGTATAGAAATTGACTGCAGAATAAGGGAGACGATGAGCTATGGTCACCAAATTGCCTTTCCAAAATGCTCTAAATCCTTCTTCATTGACAATACGTGAAGCTTCACACCAAATGCTAGGCTTGCTCAATGCAACCACATCAAAATGCATACCTTGCACCTGATAAAATTAAGGCAAGTAAATACAAAAATTCCTAATCAAAAGTGAAAGTGTTAAACTGCACTCTCTATCCGATGTACCCAAACTTGGTTTCCAACAAATATTTTCTATTTATTTATTCCATAATGAATGCCCACAGGACACATTAATAATTAACAAATTACTCCCTTCATTCCTTAATATAAGTCATTTTAAACTAATTGACATTTGACACAGATTAATAAAATCCAGTAAGGTTAGTTAAGAGCATTAGGTTTGTTTTAACTTTTCAAAATTACCCTTATTCAAACATATTATTATTACCAAAAAATACAAAGCTTATAAGAAAGTTAAACAAGACTCGGAAAAAACATCTGATGCTTCTTAAATTCTAACTTATATCAAGAAATAACAAAACTTTTACAGTATAAATTGTTACAAAAAAGTGACAGAATATAATTGTTCTTCAAACAAACAAAAAAATGAAAGAGTACAACTTGTTTAATTAATTGAATTCAAGCTTGTGCAGTTTAGCCTCCGCAACAGAAACCAACCCACTAAGTGCATGTTGGTTTTATATTTTGGCCAACAAACGGAATGATCAATATGAATACTATGGTCATAAATCAGAGGCTCGCCCTTCGAGACATTTGTAAATGACATTCAGCCAACGGATTTGTAAATGACCCCTTGGAGAACAACACGCTAAACCAAAACCAAAGCCCATACTCACATTAAAATATACAAATTTGAGTTGGTCGTAGTCGAGTTGGCCTATCAGAATCATTACGAAAGACAAAACAGTTCCTACCATAATTTATGATAACTATATTACCTAGTACATGAATTTAAAAACAAGTTAAAATAACTCATGTCAACTCATCTACGCACCTCATATCCATATTTAAACCCAAAACTCAAAATTGCATTCATTATAATGTTTTAAAAAATTAATTAAGGAAAAAAGAAAAAAAATAAATCCTCAAGTTAGTCCTTAAGATCACGGACCTGTTTAGTTTCTAGTTGGGAAGGGTTGGTAAAAGGCCGTTTTCTAATCGGCCAACCTGAACGGCGTACAAAATCAATATTAATTTTCATAACTATTCACACAACTCATTACCAAATAGGCATTATATCTATCACGTCCTATAGCATATGAAATTTTAAAATCTGCAAATTATCCCTGGCATTGTAAAAAGTAATTCATATTCATCTGTTTGTACTTATTTTATTTATTTTGTGGCTAAATTAAAAGTTGTTTCATAAAATTATGAAATAATTTAGTTTTTAAACATCTAGGTCAGGTAATCTCAAGGACTAATTCGAGATTTTTCTAAAAAAAGGAATACCTGTAACAGAATGGTAAGACGCGAAAGTGGGGCAGTGCAAGTCTTGGCAAAAGCACCAGCTACGCCACCAGCAAGAAGCTGAGACACCGTTCCAATCTGCGATTGCTGATTCTTCTGCAGCAATTTCACGCTGCTCCCATGCCCACCTTCAACCACCATCCCAACTCGTGCTTCCATACTCACAAACAAAAAATATTACCCTTCCTTTTCTTTTCTTTACCTCGGAGAACCCGAATAAAATTCACCTCGGAAACCTCGAATCGTGGGTTCCAAGAAGAGGACAGGGTTTGTTACATGGGTGATAGATGGATCTACTGCTCGAGAAGGAACAGGGCGTGAAGGTGGAGAAAAAGAACAATAAACGGTTGAATTAGATTCAACCTTTTGTTGTGATTCTGAGAGGGTGAAGCCGCAGAAGCAAATGGGAAAAAATATAGAAAAAAGAAAAAAGCGAAAGCGAAAGGGTTTAAGTGTGGACGAGAACGCGACTGAGCTTGTTTGGAGAAGCATTCAAACGGAGCTTTTCTCCGTTAAGTAGAAGCAAGTTTTTGATCCTACGGGTCAACGGAGTTTTGATTGTCTCGAACGGCGTGAAGAACTAATATCAACCTTTAAATTTTTCACTTTAACTCAACTCCGTTTTCCCAACTACAAACCAAACACCGATGTAGGGTTTTACGGTGTTACGCTACTGTTGTGTTTTCTTCCACGATTTGCGCGCAGTTAAAAAAAACATGTTTTTTTCTATATAATTTAATGAGAAAAAATAATTTAAAATCGCTTGATAAATGATAATATAATTTTTTTCTCTGTGAAAAAGAATCTAAAGAAGCTATTTCTTAGGGTCCCTTTTGTTATCATTGGGGTAAGAGGATGTTTGGTTTGTAGTCGGAAGAAATAGAGTTATAAAAATTAAAAAATCTAAAGATTAATATTGATGATTCTCGTTATTCAAGACAATCAAAACTCTATTTGACCGTACGATTAATTTTTTCCTACTTCCTACCTTTGTTCCGTTCATACGAACGGCTGTCTGGTTTACAATTGAGGAAACAGAGTTATGAAAATAGAAAAATCTAAAGGTTGATATTGATCTTTTACACCGTTTGAGACAATCAAAACTCCGTTTGACTATAAAATTAATTATTTCCATCTAGGAACCTCCATTCCGTTGGCCTCACCATTAGACCAAACAACCTCTAATTTGGTTGAAATAACTGGGGTTTTGTAAAGAGTTTAAATAAGGAGTTTTATAAACAGAGTTATGTTTGGATGTTAACTTTTTAAGAGTGGGTTAGGAAATAGTAATTGTATTTGGTTGGAGAAAAAGTTGGGTTGGGAAAATGATGGTTTGATGAAAAATTTCCAAAGAAAGTATTAGTGAAAAATATATTTAATATGTGTATATATATATATATATATTTATTAATAAATAACATAATATATATTTAATATATGTAATTTGTAAATATTAATATTATATGTATAGATTAAAAGTTATATATATTAAATTTAATTATAATATTAAAAAATGAATTAATATATTAAAACCAATAAATTTATTTTATTCTTTTTTAAATAAATTTTATTTTATTTTATTTTATTTTAAATTCAATTTAACTACATATTGTCTAAATTAAAATACCTAAGCAACATAATTTATGCTATAACGTACTAACATAACTGATATTAAAACGTATCGTAATCGCTCATTGTTATTGTTACATTCACTGCAAATAAATCAGAATTATTATCAAATACATATTACAATACAACATAAAATAAATTAGAATTTAAAATTTAAAAATACACATTATAATATACCATAAAATCATAATACACCAATATACATTAAAATAAATCAAAATTTAAAATTTAAAAATTCCAAAAAAAAAGTTATAGTGCACCTTAACCCAAAACCCCACCTATAGTCCATCATCAAGCTCCCACCGTTTGACCTCCACCACCACATCCCCACCAGCATCACCCTCACAACCTCACCACCACTACCACCACATTCCTATGCCACCACCGCCACCACAAAAACCCTCACGCCTCACCACCTAAACCCACCACGACCCTCACGACCTTACCACCAAACCATCACCACAACAACAGAACTCCACAAGCACACCACCACAACAGCAACAACACACCCACCCAAATAGAAAACCAAATCACCCCCACGAAAACCAACAGCCACAAATGAAAAACCAGATCAGCAAAACCTTAAAACAAAAGGAATCGAAGCTTACCCGGTCGTGAGAGGTTCTTCCTTTTCTGTGAGATTCGGCCTCCAAACCGTGTAAAGCTTCGACCTTTGGGGGTAGAGGGCACAGACGAAAGGGTATGTTCACTTTTTCGCCAAACCATGGGTTGGAGGGAGCACAGACATGCCTCACGCGGATGGAGGTTGGGGTCGTCAAACGGAGGCTGGGACGGAGGTTCCACCCACTCAACGGGGCCCTCAAGCTACCCAAACACTCCTCCGTCGATGGTAACAAAGGTTTTCGCCGTATCCATTTATGCAACATCGTTGGGAAGTTGAACCAAACACACACTTAGGGTCAAAACAGAACCATGATAGTGATAATAAAAATGGATAAATAATAGTAGTATCTAAAATGATAAAAATATTAATAAAACAATAATTATTAAAAAAAATAATATCTATACTAATAGATAATGCTAATGTCAAGAAGTGGTGTCCATTTTTTAATTCTCCGTTTTATCCTCAAATTTTACTAAAAAGGTGAAAAAAAAGGGTAAAAAGTAATAATTTGGTTTTATAAAAATTTGCATGCTGAATAATTTATGTGTAGTTAATGATTGAAAACATGTTATAGACAGTTTTTGTGTGGAGGCAACAATGCAGTTAATTATTTTAAAAAATTAAAATGTAACATTATGGTATGTGGTATAAAATTATACATATTAGCTACTTTTTGTTTTATTTTATTTTTATATTGATAATATTTAAATAAGTTCTTTTCGAGAGCAAGTATTTTCTTTGTAAATTTATTATTATTTTCTCATTTGTTTGATAGATTTTATCATGAAAATAATATATCTCATGATGGTAGCAATATTGGTATTTGATTTGCAATGTCTAGTAGAGACATTAAACTATTGCTAATCGGGAGGTAACTTAATGTTTGTGTGATTTTGATTTGATAGAGTCAAACTAATGAATCTTGAATGGAGATTTAAGTTTTTGCATGTTTTGTTATGTGTTTTAGTGTGTAGAAAGCATAATTGAAGCCAAGAGTGTAAAAATTAAGCTTGGATGGAGAGTATTAACCATATATTAAAGAAACTTAGTATAAATTAACAATTGGAGCATTAAATATCGCCCATTGACAAGGCGTAAAGCTTCTCATAACCATGGCCTTCTACATTCCAAGCAACTTTTCACTTTTTACTTCGATAATGATTGATACGTATAAAGTATTATTTGAAATACAAGCTAAATAGGCTAGACAAGGTGGCCAGATTGACATAAGCCATAAGATGGATGCTATGTATAACTAGGCATCTTTTCCAAGGCCATTTTCTGTTACCTAATTGACCAAGTGAGTCTCTTCCCTCTTTCTCTTACTCTAGTTCTATTTATTGCACTAGAGATAGTGCAAAGTTTTAGCCTGAGTTTATGTCGGGGTTGTGCCAGGAAGGTCCTTAATATTTTTTGTGTACACTTTACATGTCATATGGTTTAGGTTGCATATAGAGTTTGTAACATCCCAAAAAATTTCATTCTCAAGTATATTTATTTTGATTAAGACCATCAATGATATTATCCATTTTATCTCGACTTTCTACATAAATTTTGGTTAGGACAACATCTTCAATTTAACCTTTTACCATTATAAATAATGTTAACTTTATATCTTAGGTAAAAGTTAACCAAATAACTTATTACCTATTTCCCTAGTTATCAATTTCTTTGCCTTTTCCATTTACTCCCATCAAATTACCACATACTCCACTCAAAATACGTCATCTTGTACACATTTTAATTCTTAGTTAGAGTCTAAATTTGAAAATATGGTAAACTACAAAGTTGTTTCTCTTCTTCGTATCTTTCTAACAAGACCAAATTCATTAAAATCCATTAAGATTTGAGAGAGATATGCCCAAAATACTGAAACTATTTCAGAATTGGTATTTTACTTCAATCATATCATTTTGTACATATTTTAATGTCTAGTTAGAGTCCGCATTTGAAAAATTCGTCAACTACAATGTTCTTTTACATTGTTGTATCTTTCCAACAAGACCAAATTTATTAAAATCCATTAAGATATGAGAGAGATATGCCCAAAATACCGAAAGAGTGTTAGAATTGATATTTACTTCAATCATACAAGCTACATTATGTAAGCTACGGGAATGGTCAACAATCCAACCCATTTTTCTTACCTGAAACCTCCATTATCACCACAGTTAATGCACCTAACATCCCATTACAATCCCATTATGAAAAGCTTGTCCCCCACTTGTCATTTGCATGATTAAACCAACACTACATTTTGTTCCCATGTCTGAATTCTTAGACTAAGATGAAGTTAGTGAAGTCTCTCTCTCATTTTCTTTCATTTTCTCCATCAAAGTCACTCTTGATCTGAAGTTAAGATAATAAGAGAACACTTTTAACCACTTTAGGATCCTCCATTAAGGTAAGAGGGATAGGATTGTGAATAAATATGGAATGGATAGAATTGTATGTTGTTCTAGGATTTCTAGATTTATTTTCGTAACTTGTTACTTAATTTTAAAGCTGAAAATGTGTGAATTTAACTTTGGCTTCTTAATCAAAGTTGTAGACATTTTTCGTATGTGAATTTTGAGACTTGAACCAACTAATTTGGATATGTATAGCATGAGTTATGGTCAAAATACTAAAGTATGTTTCTTTTGAATGTTTCATGACTTAGTTCTGGATATATATTGAGATTATAAATTTTGTGTGCATGATTAGCCATCTTTATCTTCATAAAAGTTGTAGATATAGATGTTATGATTTTGTTAGATTTAGTCTTATATCAAAATTCTAGGTAATATGGAATTTATGCTTAAATTACTCCCATATGCTCATGTTGTTTAATTGTTTCTGAAAATGAGTGTCTTTAAGTAAAGTTTGGTAATTCATATATTTCAAAATTAAAAATGATATATTCATGAAAGTTGTATATCTTTGTGTCTTATAAATTTAGAGACCAAAATCTTTCAAAAAGGATAATTAAAACTTGAGTTATAATTTATTTATTAAAGTATGACGTTTCTAAAAGCTATGTATGGGTCAGTGCTTGTCTAGCTGTTTTAGAATAATTTATAAGGAATTAATTTTTAAGCCCTTCATAAAAGTTTTAGATATTTGAGTTATGAACATGTGGGATTTAGTCCCATGTAAAAATAATTTTTCTATAAAGAGATATACAATTTTTACCAAAGGTTGTCAAAGTTGTAACTGAATCTGTAATTCTGAAATTACTGTTTGAAGTTAGAAAATAATTTTGAAACTGCGTTTTATACTTATAGAATTGGGACATATGGTCTTTATGAAAGTTATAGATAATTTTGTTTTCAAAAATTTGGCACAAGTTTTATCTTAAAATAATTTTTTTACAAGCAGATATGCCTATTTTATCAAACTGTGTACATGCAATAAAAATTTACAAAAGTTAGTGTATTATTTGTAACATGGAGCAAATTCTGTAAGGAACTAGAATTTTTGGTCTTCATGAATGTTGTAGATAATTTTGTTATGGAACTATAAAAAATGGAATTACTTAAAAAGGATTTGATTTTCTCACGTTATGGCCTTTTTACTAATGTATGTTGTGGTTGTAAATTTATGAAATTTACCTATGATGGTTATTATGGATGAAAATGATATTTTCCATGTGGGTAATGATTTATTTATGAATTATTGAGGGATTATTGATTATTATGGATGTTATTGAGTATCCTATGAATGTCATACAGTATGTATATCTTTGGGATGGATAATTATGAATGACTAAATTAATGTATACATGAATGCCTCGTGGTTTATTAAGATATGTTGTTGAACTGTAAATCCATGATTTTGAGAATTGATATATGTGATGTGTCCTTTGAGTACTTGTGGATTTCAAGTGATTATGGAAGTATTGATATCATGATATGTTAAAATTGATAAAGAGAATTAAAGGCATTCATGCATCATAAGCATTTGGACGCACCATGGAATTTAAGGGTTCCATGATTGCCGGCCCTGGTGGGGGGTTACTCTATGATGAGTTAAAGCCTTATTTTCGTTGAGCGCCATGAAGGGTATGGATTCATGGTTTATGCTAAGTCCTACTTGTAACACCCTCTGTTACACCTTAATAAATTATAGAAAAATTCATAATTTTTTTTAAAGATATGATTGTTAAAAAGAAACTATCGGAATAAATTACATACATTATTTCTGAAATACATCATAAATATTATTAAAACTTTATAAAGTAATTTTACATTCATCCAAAGAAAATAAACATTATAAGAAATAGAGGAAACTCCATGGCCCAGAAGCAGTTACTTAACAACATTATTTATTCATTGGACCACGATATTCATACCGAGCTCCCTTTCTAGAATGTGCTATATTTACTGCCGAGATTCTTCGATCCTTCCCTCTGAACCATCAATTTAAAACATGTGAAACAAAAACACAGAGAAAGGAGTGAGAAACATAATATAATATTCTCGCATAAGACGTAAGCAACAAAGGGTTTTCACAAACCAATACATAATAATATCGGTCACAATCACATACACAATCAATTATGAATGCATGAATGTTATGCAATATCTTCATCATAACTTACCTATATATATGGGCCCTTAAATTTTAATTTGCACTGGGCCAACCAAGAGTTTACACTATTCCATAAGTCTAGATAATAATAATATGAACAGCTCAACTGGTATGGAAACACTTAGAGACTAGTCAGATTAAGAAAGTTTTTATTGTGAAAGTACCCGACACTAAGGAACTACCCCAGGTCCCCTGAAGCACCCTTTCACACCCTCTCATCCCAAGGCTCATAATTAAGTCTCCTCTAATGTATCCTCGGTTTCTATAATACGTCCCCAAACAATATCATTTCATTTCACTTTAATGATTCATGATGCATGAACTACTCGCGTATTGAGTTGGTTAAGGCTTTTAGAAACTCAATTATTAAATACCTTAAAGGTTTACAATATCATTTTAATAAACTATACATTTTCTCAATTCTCTGAATTTCTGTCCCACATAAATAAATTTGGTACAGTTTTTGAATCTCACTGAAATTGAGTTTCTAAGCCTTAAATATCTAAAAACTTTCTCATATAAAACTTTACATAATCTTTCTCAAATTGAATCTTAACAAGATCAAATTTAGAAATCTCAATTATTTCCAAATATTCTTTAGTTATTAAGTTGGAAAAATAAAATAATTTTCTTTTGAAAATTTTTAATTAAATGCGAATAATCTTTAAATCATTAATTAATTATTTTTTAATTCAAGATTTAATTATCTCAACTTGTTATAAATTAATTTTTATAAAATGTCTACTGTCTAAAATAAATACTAATATTTTTTATTAAAAATAATTTCTAAAAAGAAATAAAATATTTTAAAATAATAAAAATTTAAAGAGTAAGGTAAGAAATTCTTACTGAGTTTTAGTTTTCCGTCATGCTCGCTATATGCTCAAACTCCACATTACAATATCAACAATCAAATATTATCAATCACAGTTAAACATCATCAATCACAAATATAATCAATCATAATCAAATCAATTAAATTAAATATCATTAATACATATCATAATACAAAATTTAATGATTATTAATATAGTCAATTTGAGTCCTTTTGGTCAATTCCTCGCATAGGTATATGTAAGTCCATATAATCCAGTCCTTGCATAGGTATAGTTTAGTCCATATGGGTCATAGTAGTCCAAGTCCTTACATAGGTATAGTCCAGTTTATATAGGTTATAAAAGTCCAAGTCCTTGCATAGGTATATTAGAGTTAGTTAAACTAGATATTTAATTTAAGATTTATTATAATTTTTAAGTTAAAAGGTTAATATTTTTAAAATACTAATATTATTAAATTTAAAAGGAGTAGGGGACTCCTCCCATTATTCTTATGTCTTTTCATACTATATTCTTATCTCACTCCCCCTTACCTTGAATTGTTACCCAAAAGAGATTTGCTTTGCACCTCCAATTTCTAGAAATATTAATACCAATCTTATTTCAGTATAGACATAAGATGAAGATTAAGATTACTACTTAAAACAGAAATGGTAAATTTTGAATAGTGAATAGTGAATAGTGAATAGTAAATCGTGAATAGTAACAATAAATAGTAAAATGTGAATAGTAACGGTAAATAGTAAATCATGAATAGTAACGGTAAATAGTAAAACGTGAATAGTAACGGTAAATAGTAAATCATGAATAGTAATAGTAAATAGTAAAACATGAATAATAAAGATAAATAGTAACAGTAAATAGTAATTTACTATTTGAATAGTAATTTACTATTAAAATAGTAATTTACTATATAGAATAGTAACTTAAAATAATATTATTTTTAATATAATAATAGATTTCTAAAAACGATATAAAAATAACCCTAAAAAATATAAAAGAGAGGTATTCGTACCTTAGAATTTTAGCAGAACCTTCTTCCAAAAGAATTTACTTCTTTCTCTCACTTCCACCACTATCTCACTAGCACTACTATATTAAGAAACTTAATCTGAAATTATGAATTCTAAAGAAGAATTCCTTCAGTATTTATAGGAAAAAAATTTACTATGCATTCCATTATTTTAATATAAAAATACTGTGCATTTTTGAATTTTTTATTCCTGGTTACTGTGCATCTTTTGAAAATTTCGTACATGCACAGTGTTTTGCATAGTAACTGTCGGCAGAATTATTAAGTCAAATAGTAGCTTTTTACTCGGTATATATTAAATATTCAAAGAACGGTTCTTTGCAATATAATAGTACATGTGAAGAAACTATTATGCGCATAAGCATACCGATATTCAGACCTCTCGCAGGTTGAATAGCTTATGTGAACAACTACTCAGTCCCTCACACAAGCTAGGGGACATATGATCCGGTCTCAATAACGGTATCCGTCCTACAAGACATATTTCAACGTCTTAGTCAATTCGCCAGTGTGTGACCGGTGTCATCGGTATACATCCGGACTCTAATTCCGTATCAGGCGCTCTCCCTATACCGGTTGTCCAGGATAACACCATGACACCGGATAACTCACATGTCACTATATAAAAGACAAAAGGCATTGCTATAGGGACCGAACAATAATTCCCTGCACTACGAGCCAAAGTCTGCTCACGGGAATGATCAACTTGTCCCCTGATTCTAGTCTATACACTCTACACTCAATATAAAATAGCCACTTGACCCAATCATGCTGGCAAGTGCACAATAAAATATTAATATATAGTGCTATTGGAGGTTAGTGGTTCCCCACTAACATGCCCTCGTATTTCGAGCCAATCAGGTATATGAACTCTCTTCATCAATGAGGGGAGGGATCTTTTGACTGAATTTACTTACGATTACTCTCTGGAAAACATTCCTCACTTGGAATATTATCACTGACTTGAGCGTCGGAGAATCTTTGCAGGTGACACCACCTTTCGCTCACATCAACGCGTTAGGCCGGTGTGAAGGACCTCCAGAACGCCCAATCCGCCCTTCTTATACAAGGACAACAGATATTTATACCGGATACTCATACATCCGGTCTTCTGCACAGAATCTTCATACTATTTATGATTGATTTGACACCGGATCTCTAGACCTCGGTTCAGGACAGATCATTGGCACGCCCAGTGGGACACGATAAAGTTATTCCCACCTCTCGTTTACAGAGTCTGACCTTGCATCATGGAAGGCAACGAAAGAAACATATCTGATGGGCATGTAGAAGATGTGACGGCCCAAGAACAACCAACGAACAGACGCTTGGTTTTTGAGTCACCTGTCGAGAGTTCAAGGAGAATGGTGCAAGTATCTGCACCCGATCCAAGAGATGAGATGATACGGAAATTGATGGAGGAGTTAGTAGAGTTAAAACGTGAAAGACAGAACTTGGGAGAGAAGTCAACATCCCAAACTGGCGGGACACACCATACAACCGATGGAGAAAAATCCACAACTCTCCAATACTCAAACATCCCCACATTCGAAGGGAGAGAGCAAACTCACGATTCTGATGATGGAGCTGCTCGGGGAAGAAGGGAGCTAATTACAGCACCCCCGGTAACTTACAAACTCAAAGTTCCTTTTTCAAGGAGGCTTATGAGCATCCATATCCCCAAACATAACCACTCAGCCACTCTCCATTGGAAAGTATAATGGTGAAACTGATCCTACTAAGCATCTTGATGCTTACGTATTTGAAGCCATGTATTTAGGGGCTGATGAAGATGTGATGTGTCGAATGTTCCCACAGACATTATCAGAAGAGGCCCTCGATTGGTTTAAAGGTCTACCTTCTGGATCTATAGATTCTTGGGCTGAAATGACAGCTACTTTTGAAACTCACTTTATCATCTCTAGAGATATGCCCAGGACATCTCATTGGCTCAAATTAAGCAAGGCGAAAACGAAGGCTTAAAGGATTTCCTGAAGAGGTTCTACAAGGAAGCATCCCTGGTTCCTAACCTCACAGAGTCCATTAAGCTACATATCGTTATCGAGGCGTTGCAGCCAGGATCAACTTTTGCTCTCTCATTAGCAAAGAGCCCACCAGTAACATTTGAGGAGTTCAGGAAAAAGGCCTCTAAGTACGTGAGTATAGAGATGCACCTAGAAGCTATGGCTGCAAAGAAAAAGCCACCAACACCACCTTCCCAATCCCAGAAGGGTAAGGAGAAAACGAGATCAGAACGCATGGAGAGGCCATTCACCAATCACCAATCACAACCCTCTCCTCGACCTCGAGAAAGGCGTGTTAATTCCTTCAGCCATTATGCACCTCTATCAGCCAAGCCATCTCAGATTTTGAGAGAGGTCGAATGGCCAGCTTTCAGCATCTATGGCATTAGAAGGCCAGCCCCTATGAAGAGACCAGGGAATCCCCGTAAGTACTGTGATTTTCATGAACAGACAGGCCATTCCACTGATGAATGCCAAGCTCTAAAGAACGCAGTTGAAACGTTAATTAGGGAGGGCAAATTAAAACAATACCTGTTCAAAGACAAATCCTTTGACAGGGCAGATCGGAATGAGAAAAGAGAAAGAGATCCAGACGACGGGGATGACGATAACCGTAATCCGGTTAGAAAATTCTCTGCTATGGAGAAACAAAAAGGTGTAATGACTGATGAAACAGCACATAAAGATAACATACCTCAACAACAACGTCAAGGCCGGCGTGAAGTCATTGATATGATCGCCGGAGGGTTCGCTGGGGGAGGAGTTTCAATTACAGCCCGAAAGAATCATCATAGAATGATTTTGTCTGTACAAGGAAAGGTTAAAGACAATCGTCCTTACAGAGGAGGGGTTGAAGCTCCAATAATTTCATTCTCTGAAGAGGATTTTGGCCCTACCGTTCCTGGTGGAGATGATGCTGTAGTCATCGTTGCAGTCATAGCCAACAAGGACGTCTAAAGAATCCTTGTTGACCAGGGAAGTTCCTGTGATGTTATTTTTTATAACTGCTTTAAAAAGATGGGTTTTAATGACTCAGACTTACAGCCTTACACACAGGAACTAACAGCTTTCAATGGTGCAAAGCAACCAACGGGATACCTTGACACCCTTATCTCTTTTGAAGGCGAGCCAGGAGCCAGAACGGTTAAATCCCGAGTGCTGGTAATCGATGTCGAGTCACCATTTAACGACATCATAGGACGTCCCACCCTGAATGCTATGGAGGCAGTCATTTCAACTCCACACCTCCGTATCAAGTTTATTGATAAAGACAATGCTGTCTCATCCATCTGAGGTAACCAGGAGATGGCCAGGTATTGCTACAACCTGAGCCTGAATATGACAAAGTTGGAAGCATCCAACAAAAGAGGAAACTCAATGATTCTGGAGCAGCTGCTGGTTCTGTGAGCCTTGTCGATTTGGACCCTAGGGCAGATTTGCACATTGATCCGTCCAACCCATCAAAGCCTACACCGGATGGAAGTTCCAGGGACATCGTTTTGGGAGATTCTCTAGAAAAGGTCACCCATATTAATGACAAGCTAGATACAGAAATGGAGCAGCGACTATTGATGCTCCTACAGGAGTTCAAAGACCTCTTTGCTTGGACCACAACCGATATGCCTGGTATTGACCCTGCTTTCTGTTGTCATAAATTGTCCGTCTACCCAGAGACGAGACCGGTTGCCCAAAAGAAGAGAAGATTAGGACCAGAGAAGCAGAAAGTAGCTTGCCAACAAACCAAGGAATTACTAAAGGCCGGATTTATCAGGGAAATCCGTTATTCCTCTTGGCTCTCTAATGTAGTAATGGTCCGGAAAGCTAATGGCAAATGGAGAATGTGCATTGACTATGTGGACCTTAACCGTTGTTGTCCGAAGGATCCTTATCCTCTTCCTAATATAGATCGGATGGTAGACGATTCCTCTGGTTATCAGTACCTGAGCTTCATGGACGCGTACTCAGGTTACAACCAAATTTCGATGTGCGAAGAGGATCAGGAGAAGACAGCTTTCGTAAATAATCGTGGTGTCTTTTGCTACACAGTTATGCCCTTTGGCCTGAAAAATGCTGGGGCCACATACCAGCGCATGATCAACAAGGTGTTTGAGGGCATGCACACCAAGCTTGTCGAAGTGTACATCGACGACATCATAGCCAAAACACCGGTTGGAAGTGATCATATTGACGACCTACGCCAAGTATTTACCTGCTTGAGAGAATTTAACATGAGGTTAAACCCATTGAAATGCACCTTCGCTGTCCCAGCTGGGAAGTTTTTGGGTTTCATGTTGACTCAACGCGGTATTGAGGCCAATCCAGGGAAATGCCAAACGATTCTTCACATGTAAAGCCCTAAAAATCTGAGGGAAGTCCAATCCTTGAATGGCAAAATAGCAGCCTTGGCACGGTTTATGCCAAAGATGGCTCACAGGTCACTTCCTCTGTATAAAGTGTTGAAAAAGTCCAAGAAATTCGAATGGGGACAGGAACAAGAGCAAGCATTTCAAGAGCTTAAAGAGGTGTTGTCCAAACCTCCTATTCTAGCAAAGCCTGACCCCGAGGACACGCCCATCCTATACTTGGCTATTTCAGATGAAGCTTTGAGCGTAGCCTTAGTAAAGGAAACTCCTGATGGACAAAGACCGGTCTATTTCACCAGCAAAACCTTACAAGGTGCTGAGATCCGGTATCAAAAAATTGAAAAGGCCGCCCTCGCTGTTGTTTGGGCCTCTCGACGGCTACGACCGTACTTTCACGCACATCCAATCTTGGTAAGAACGGACCTTTCACTCCGCTCTGTGTTAATCAAACCTGACCTCGCTGGTAGGATGATCAAGTGGTCCATTGAACTCTCAGAGTTTGATGTATCCTATGAATCTCGAGGCGCTATTAAAGCTCAGGTCCTGGCAGATTTTATTGTGGAAATGACAGGGATAGATCCAGCTACACCTCGCGTTCATTGGACCATCTACGTTGATGGTTCATCAAATCAGAAGGGCTCTGGTGCAGGGGTAGTTCTTAAAAGTGACGATGGAGTACACTTGGAGATCTCCCTCCGTTTTAATTTCAAAACTTCCAACAACCAAGCTGAATACGAAGCTTGCTTGGCCGGACTACGAGCTGCGATTGACATCGGAGCCTCTGAGGCAACGCTCTGCAGTGACTCACAGCTTGTGATTTCACAGATCTCGGGAGATTATCAAGCCCGTGAGCCTCAACTCCAATTATACTTAAACTGCGTCAACGAGTTGAGAGAAAAATTCTCAAAGATGGAATTTAAGCATGTTCCACGCGAAGAGAATACAAGAGCGGATATACTCTCCAGGCTTGCAAGCACCAAACGACCTGGTGGCACCACAACATTGGTCCAAAGCACTCTGACATCGCCCAGCATTCCTCTTTTCCCTTCTCTAAACGCCATAATGACCAATTCCCTTTACAGTGACACATGGATGGCCCCCTACATCCGTTATTTGGCCGATGGGCAGTTACCCACTGATGAGAAGGAAAAGAAAAGAATAAGAAGAGAATTGCCATACTTTACTATGATTGATGGCAACCTTTACAGAAGGGCACTTTCAGTACCTTACTTAATCTGTCTAAAAGAAGATGAGGTACAAAGAGTGATGGAAGAAGTGCACGAAGGACAATGTGGGCACCACGCCGGAGGAAGAAGTCTGATGTGAAAAATCCTTAGGGCGGGGTACTGGTGGCCTATAATGAAGCAGGATTCCATTGACTTTGTCAAGAAATGCGATGCCTGCCAAAAATTCTCTAATCTTCACCACACACCGGCGGAAGAACTCTTCACATCCGCTGTCCCGTGGCCGTTCTACCAATGGGGATTGGATATATTGGGTCCTTTCCCAACTGCTCCTGGGGGCATCAAATATCTCATTGTAGGGGTCGACTATTTCACTAAGTGGATTGAAGCAGAGCCGGTGGTCCATATTACTTCAGCCCGAACTCGTCGTTTTATGTATGAAAATATCATAACACGATTCGGAGTCCCAACACGGATTGTTACAGACAATGGCACCCAATTCAAGGACAGGAAATTTACAGATTTGCTTGAAGGGTTAGGAATAACCCAGATATTTTCCTCCGTCGAACATCCCCAACCAACAGCCAAGCCGAAGTAGCCAATAGGGAGGTGCTGAAAGGACTAAAGAAACGACTAGGCGAGGCCAAGGGCGGATGGACAGATCAGTTGTGTCACGTCCTCTGGGCATATCGAACAACGCCTCATTCTTCCACCAATGAATCCCCGTATCGCCTGACCTACGGGGTGGAGGCAATGATACCTGTAGAACTGCAAATTGCTTCTACTAGGGTCAAGTATTTCTCTGAAGAAAGCAACGACGCTAACTTGGCATCAGAAATGGATGTCATACAAGAACTCAGAGAGGTTGCATTCATTAGAGATCAAGCCATCAAAGCCAAAGCTGCCCTTCGATACAACAAACGAGTCCAATCAAGGACTTTCAACATCGGGGATTTGGTTTTGAGGAAAGCAAGTGTGGGAAACAAATTTGATCATCAAGGCAAATTAGCCCCGAACTGGGAGGGCCCTTATAGGGTATCCGAGGTCGCTGGTAAAGGCTCTTACCGCCTTGAAAACCTTGATGGCACACTGATCCGAAACAAATGGAATACCCAGAACTTGCGCATTTATTACAGCTAGCTGCTGGAGCAACCTGCACTCTTTTCTCCTCACTTGAGAGTGTTCGACGGAGAAACCAATATTATTGTCCCAGCTACGCTTTTATTGTAATTCTTATTTTTACTCAATAAGAATCTCATATATCAACTTAACTCCTTTGAGTTTTTCTTATGCTGTCATTTTCAGTCTATCCGGCGTGCACAAACATATTCAGGACGGGTGATCTCAACTACCCATTCTGTAGTTGACGATGTAACTCCTCGAATGCGCATGAACAATTGAAGACCTGGGCATAGTAGGATTGATCCTCTTGCAGGGATCATACCGAATCCCAGGAAAAGGGCGCAGTAGGATCAGACCTTTTTCACAAGGCTGTACCGAACCCCTTTCGAAGGCCCAGATTGTAGGATTAAACCGAACTCTGGGTACGGTTAGTAAGTTTGGCTGAACACCGTTGAAGGCTTGGATTGTAGGATCAAACCGAACTCCAAGAACGGTTAGTAGGTATGGCCGAACACCAGAGAAGGCTTGGGCGCAGTAAGCTGGTTCTTGTCCAAACCACGCTGAACCCCGAGTAACGGGCGCAGTAGGTTCAGGATTAGCCCTGATCTGAACCCCGTGTTGAAGGCTCGGATTGTAGTATTAAACCGAACCCCGAGTACGACTAGTAGGTCTGGCTGAACGTCGGTGAAGAATCGTCAATGGGTAAAACCAAAGACGGACTAAAGAACGGTTAGTAGGATCAAACCGAACGCCAATACGACATGGGCTGTAGGATCAAAACCGAACCCCGATCAGAATTTTGGATTGTAGGATCGAACCGAACTCCAAACACAACAAGTAAGTTATTCTGAACTCCGGATTAACATTCTCTTTTGAAGTCCCTTATTTGAGAACTTCATGATTTCAAAGTACGGGTCATCAATTCTCCAGTCGGCATTACTCATTCAAAGCCCGACTCATAAATTCCGACTCAGGAATAATTCATTCGGGTACGCCCTTATCTGAAGCACATTCACCCGAAGTATTCGAAAATTCTCCATTCGGTACCATACCGGGCAGCAATCGGAGAAATTTCACCCGGTGGAATCTTACCCTAGAGTATCACACTCGGGTATGCCTCTCAGACATTTTCATCCGAAGCATTTCATTTGGAAATTCTCCAGTCAGTGCGTGCAATACAGAAGTCGGAGATAAGTCACTCGCTGACTTCCCGTTCGGAAATCCCTCATTCGGTGATCTCCTGTTCGGAAAACTTCCACCCGGCTTAACATCAAACGGGAATCGAAAATATTTCACTCAGAGTTTTTCTCATTCGTTCCTCGAGTCAGAAAATAATTCACTCGGTGATTTCCCATTGGGAGATTATTCACTCGGTGATACATCACATGGAAATCGGACGTCTTCCACGGCAGAATTGAACTCCAAGTGTAATGAGTACAATAAAACCGAATGCGACTGAAAATCTTCACTCAGCAAAAATTCCACTCGGAAATCTTCACTCAGCAAAATTTTCACTCGGAAATTCTCACTCAGAAGAACTTCCACTCGGAAGTTTCACTCGGAATTTGTTCAATCAAATATTCACTCAGAACTGATCACCCAACAATACTGGGGGACAGTATCAACAGCCTAACGAATACTTCGAGGGATGAACTCTTAGTGAAACATTCTCACAATCACTTCCCCTCAAGATTAACATTGCAAGCCATTCTCATGACAAGAGCATGTTCCCTCACAACGACGATCCCCATTATGGTACTTACAACCAAAAGGCCTGATCTTCAAGGAGCAAGGTATACTTTTTACCAGGCTTGTATACCAAACGTGTGATTCCAGAAAATGACTTCATCACACCAAATTATCCATACTTGACAAAAGATACTCTATCTTTTCTGTCAAACCAAGCCTTTAGCTACCAAAGTGCCCATACATGAGAACGATAGTTATATGTCTCTATCCGTTCTTCATCCTGCATGTTCAAATCCAGAGTGAAAGTTATATGTTAACATCCGTTCTTCACTCTACATACTTAAATTCGGAATGATTCATTACACATGCAACCCTTCTATCGAAGCTATTCTCAACTAACAAACTTATAAAGGCAAATTGTTCTTTTATTGATCAAATGCTAAATTACACGAAGGAATTCATTCAGTAATTCGGAGCTGATCCCAGAACACAGCAGATTTGAATCAATAAAAACTAAGACAAGGAGGACACTATTTCTTTTAACTTGTCTCTCCTTCCTTCCCTTTGCCTTTACCTCTGGCTTTGCCTCCCTCATCACCTGTAGCCTTACTTACATTAGCACCAGAGCTTGTCCCTACGCTTATAGGCTTCAGGAGAGAAGGCTTCATTGACTGACCTTCAGGTAGAGGAGCAAACTTGTACGGGGTGTTAGGCGGATCCTCCTGACGATTATTAACAACGGCCACCAGTTTCCCTTGGTGAAACTCATAGAACGGATCAATACCGTTCAGATTAAGTTCCACTTTGGGATTCTAGTATTGAACTTGACGAACAGCCAGCCCGAAAGATTCCTTGACTGCTTGGTCACACATATCTACAGCCTCATCCAAATCCGCTTTCAAAGTTTTGACTTCGTCAGTCGAACCCGCCAACTTTAAAAGCAACTCCTTCTCCTTACGTGACCAGTCTTCTGCTCCTTGGGAGTAAACGACCTTGGCGTCCTTCAATTCTTCCGATAATTTGGCCGAATGCTCCTTCTCTGTACAAAGGCTAGCATGGAGGTCAGAATTGGTTTTCTTCTGATCAAGTATCTGGACCTCCAGCTCCTTAACAAGATATTTCAGACTGGCAATTTCCTCGTCCTTTTTATACCCTTCCTCTTTGGAAGCCTCTAATCTATTCTCCAGTTGGAGGATGCTTGCCTTATCCCTAGCCGCAGCAACGTTAAGGTCATTAACCTTGCCAACCAATTTACTAAGCTTTTCATTATCTTCTGAAAGCTTGCGAACAGACTTCAGAAGACCGGACAATTCTGCCAAATGCCTCTGTCCGGCATCGCAAGCTTTGGTTACTTCTTCGCTTTCTAATGGAGTCTTCAGCTTGTATGGGGACTCAGGAATGCATCCGGGCACAGGACCCTCATACATAAGGTATTGGGCGAGACCGGAACTGCCATCAGGGGGGCAAGGAACTTTGGGCACAAAGTAGGAAGTTATTGGTTTTGCACCGAAGGTAATCACACTGCCTGGGGCATCCAGAGTGAGCCCTTCTACTTTCTTTCCCTTAGAAGCCTCCGGATTAGCAACCCCTTTGGAAATTTTTGGTTTTTTGGGAGAAGGTTCAGGCTCCAAGGTCTTGGAGGAATCATTTTTTGCCTTCTTCCTTTTTTCTCTGCCCTTCTTAACCACAACATCATAGGTCGGTTTATCAGATCCTCCCTCCAGCAAGGGAATATCGTCACCAGTAGACGAAGTGAGTGTTATGGTCTCAGCAGTAGCCTTCTTAGAATTCCGTTTTGCCTGAATGTCGTTCTCAGCCACAACGGAGTTCTCTCCAGCTTTGAGCCCTTTCAACTTGTTCATCTCTGATGACTTAGCCTCGATTTCAATTGCAAAATCAAATAACATAATTAGAGATCGAAGATTTCGAGGCATACTATGAGAGAACATGAAAAATGACAGAAAAATTACACAAATATTCCTCGTGGGTGGACTTTGACCCTAGCAAACGCTTGCAGGAGAAAAATTTATACGAGGCGGTGTATGATTGAAGAGCAGAAAGAACAGAGATCGAAGTTGGGCTTAATTCATCTTCATCAGTATAATAGGCCTGGGAGGTTAACAAAAAATGTTCATGCGTCCAGGCAACAGGAAATTTTTGAATCCCATCTTCATTTAACCAAAAAATTGGATCTTCAGGCCTAACGCTGATCTGGGTGAAATAAGATTTGAAGGAACGACCATCAACTTTGGCGGAGTCAGTGTAGGACTCAAAGTTGATGATCTTGGAGAGAGTCCGGAGGGTTATCAAACTTACTCCTCCCTTCTCTTTATTTGCACGACAGACTATTTGTGAGAAATAAAAAAGCATAGCCACCGTCGGCGTGAAATTGAAGTGCTCTCCAAGCACTTCAAGAGAACGGACCAATCCCCATCCGTTGGGGTGAAGTTGTGAAGGGGCGCAGTCCAAAAACCTCAGAACCCCCATCTGAAACTTTGTGAAAGGGAGGCGCACACCTAGATTCAGAAATAGGAAGTCATACATATATATGGACCTTTCGTCCGGTGTATGACATATCCGTTCTGTTGGAAGTGGAGCCAACACCATAAAACGCCCCTATGCTTTTCCTTCTTGAAAACAGTAAAGCGCGGTTCCAACTCTGCTCTGTCCTCCCAAGCATGAATGGACAGTGTATCACGAAATTCCTCAGCCACCCAGCTGAATGGACGTTTCCGTTGGAACTTCACCCAATCAATCCGGTGTGCAACTACATTGCACAATCCGGAAGCTGTCTTCATGATGTACCGTTGAGAGGGTGTTTCACCACCAGAAGTTCTTCCTCCGGTTGTCTTCTTTACTGCCATCTTAAAAGCTTTTACGCTGCGGTAAAAATCCACACCATCAGAGAGGTATAAATCAGCACTCTCACTAGAGGAGGATTCTGAAGAGGGTATTATCACCCTTCGCCTTGGATACGGCGACGCCTCCCTCTCTGAATAAGGTGGCTTCGATTGGAAGATCACAGGGATCCTCCCACCACGACTTGAGGGGTTTCAAGTTAAGACCCTTCCTCCTCTTCCCCTAGGGTTAACACGGCCCGAGCTAAAACCTCTCCTAGACATTCAGAGAAACTAAAAGAAGACACGAAAAGACGAAGGAGAAGGGTTACCTAGGAATGAAGGAGGATAGTGAATCAAAATTCACAGGGGCAAACAGGAATGTCTTCTCGAAATTTTTTGCAGAGGTTCGTCAAGGAAGCAAGATGAAGTGATTTCTGAAATTTCAAAATATGTCTTTTTTTTTCAGGGCATGAAGAGTCTCAAATACCGACTCAAACAACCTGTCGTTTACTCTCAAACGACTCTCCCTTTTGGTGGATCAAATAGTCGTTTTGAATCCAAAGGCGCGAAAATGCCATTGATTCGTTACAGGGCCTTCTAAATGGGCCTATTAAATTCAAATTTTAGGCCCACCAAGCTCCCGTGTGACGGTTATAAAGACATGCGCATTTAACGCAATAATGGCTCGCCCACATGATTAATGGCATTAAATGTCCAATCATGGGAGATATTAAAACTGTTGCTCGAATACCAAAGGTCGCGAGTTCCAAACACCTTTGGGATTCTCGCAGAGAATCTGTCCATAATCTGTCCTAAAGAGTTTCATTACAACGGATTCTTTTTCTAAGAACGGACATTTACACGACAGTACAATTTCGAAATCTACCATGTGTTAGATAAATACTCCTTTAACAAACGAACCGGTATCCAGACACATCATAATCGATGCAGCTTATATGAGCAAATCTACTAATCCCTCACATAAGCTAGGGGGCTAGTAGAGTGATAATCTTATTTCGATACCGGATTAAATTTTGAATATGAATCCACACTCGGATTCGGATATAAAATTGAAGACTCAATCCGTACGATTGAGAAGTAAATGTTCCCAGGACGGATGATCTCAATCACCTATTCTGTGATTCGATGATGTAACTCTTGGCGTAACATATATTCCCAGGATGGATGATCTCAATCACCTAATCTGTGATTCGATGATGTAACTCTTGGCGTAACATATGTTCCCAGGATGGATGATCTCAATTACCTAATCCGTGATTTGACGATGTAACTTCTGTCGTGAACAAATTCCCATTAATCAACCATCACCTTTGTGTATCTGTGCAGTTCCCTAAGCTCGGAACAATACTCTCACATTAAACAACGGGTTTACTCTGTGGACCGTCCTGTGAGAATCACAGAGATTAATATTAGTCATCCGTCTTGTGATACCGCTTCTGTGAACAACGGATCGACTCCTTTTCTCCCCAAAAGAATTAAGGATGAAGCCCTACAACAGGTACCTATTCCTTAACACGCCTATACTTGGGGACAGTATTCATGTATATGTCTTTCTGTTCTAAAATTACCTAATTTTCTAAGGTAATTATTTCGATTCGACCTCAATGGTTAGTCATACAGAACGGACTATCAGGTACTAAGATGATATATACATCCAAGACAAATATCTGAGTAGAATTTCATTCATTCATTGAGAAGGAAAACAAAAAACAAAATTACATGTAACGGTTCAAAACCGGAGTTGATCCCGGTACACAACTTTACATATAAGCAAAAACAAGACTACGGAGGGGGAATTTGCTCTTCAGCCTCTTTTTGCGCTTCCCCTGCTCCAAGCTCTTGTGTCCCTTCCTATGGGATTTCCTCAGGAGTCTTCCCCTCAGGAGCTTTAGTACCTTCTGTAGATGAGGCAACCTCAGACGTAGGAAAGACGAAATCCAGTCCCATACTTTGACCCTCAGGAAGGGGAAGCAAACCGTACAAGGACTTCGGAGGATCTTCATGTCGACCATCAACCACTGTGACTAACCTTCCTCCATGGAATTCATAGAACGGATCCATACCATAGAGGCTAAGTTTCGCAGTGGGGTTGCGGTAGAAAACTTGGCGTATAGCCAGGCCGAAGGATTCTTCAACCGCCTGAGAGCATATGTCAATAGCTTCCTGCTTCTCAGCTTTTGCTACAGCCAATTCTTCCCGCAACCTCGATAGTTCCCCACTCGATCCTTCAGATTCCATGCTCCCAGCCTTCAGTCCCTCGATCTCAAGGAGAAACTTCTTCTCGTTTTGGGACCACTCCTCGGCTTGTTTAAAGTAATCCTCCGCAGCAGCTTTGCTTTTATCTTCGAGCTCAACCTGCTTAGCCTGGCTGCTACAGAGTTCTTCCTTTGATTTATCAAGCATTTCCTCCCTCTCTGCCAATTTATCCTCCAAGTCTTTGAGCATGCCTTTCAGCTTAAGGTTCTCCTTGTTCATAATATCTCTGAACTCTTTGGACTTGGCAAGGCGGTCTTCCATTAATCTTAGAGCGGCTTTGTCCTTCCCCGACGAGAGGTTGAGCTGTTCTATTTTATCAGTCAGCTCATCAACCTTGTCAACGTCGTCAGCTAACAAACTGAATGAGTGAAGCATCCCAGTCAGTTCTGCTAACTGCCATTTTCTGGCCTCACACGCCTCCTTGATTTCTTTAGTTTTAAGTGTGGGCCGGAGTTCATACAGCGGCTGAGGAAGAATCCCTGGAGTAGTTCCCCGATATGAGAGGAAGGGGGTAAGGAATGAAGCTGTTGGGTAGGAGATCAGACTAGATCCAAAATCCCCGGCAGGAATGCCCTTATGGAGTCCGGAAGAAACATCAGCTGCATCCGAAATCTCTACAGCTTTACCTTCTGAAGCCCTTCCCCTTTTTGGACTCCTTGAAGGTTTATGTTTCTTCGACGGTCCTCCGGAAGAATCATTCTTGATCTTTCTCCTCCTCTCAGTTATTTGGGGCCGACTCGTAGTTGCGCCAACACCAGTCGAGCCGCCCTCGACCAGCGGAATCTCCCCTTCTACATCCGAGGTCAGAATAATCAATTCAGGACGATCCTTTACAGAAGTCTTAGCCTGAATTTAATTCTCACGAGCTACGGATTTACCTGCCGCTTTAAACCCCTTCAATTTATTCATCTTCGGAGATGTCTGCTCTATTTCACCTACATACACAAACACAAGATATTAGCAACTACGAGATACTCGACACATTTGACAAAGGAGAAAAAGAGAAATAAAACGAGAATTACATAGATATTCGTCCCGGACTCCGCTTGAACTACTTAAAAGACGCCTACACGAAAATACTTTAGAACGTGTAGTGTGTGCTTCAAGTACGAACAACACTTTCGACCATTCGGGGGATAGCTCGGATTGATCAGCATAATATGCTTGGGAGTTTAAAAGAAAATGCTTATAAGTCCAGCTCAGAGGAAATTTATTAAGACCCTCTTCATCCCTCCAAAAGACGGGTTTCTTCTTCTTAACAGATATCCGGGTAAAGTAGGATTTGAATGATTTTCCATCAACTTTAGCCGAATCGGTGTAGGATTCGAAGTTCACAAAGGAACATAGGGTCCGGAGTGTTACTAGACCAACACCGCCCTACTTGTTAGCCCTCCGAACTACCTGAGTGTAATAGAACAGCATCGCTACAGTAGGTGTAAAGTTGAAATAATCGCCCAGCACCTCTAAAGCACGGATGAGGCCCCAACCATTGGGATGAAGTTGAGAGGGTACGCAATTTAAGAACTTTAACACACCCATCTGAAGCTCGGATAGGGGAAAACGAACTCCGAGGTAATGAAATACGAAATCATGCATGTATACGGAACGGTCATTTGGCACGACGTGGCATATCCGTTCTGTAGGGAGTGGTGCAAACACCCTGAACCACTTTTTCATTTCTTCCTCTGCATGAAGTGTGAATCTTGGTTAAATTCGAGATCCATCCTTATTCGCATGACGGGAAGCCAAGTTCTTAAACTCATCAGCTACCCAACAAAAAGGCCACTTAGCCTGAAGTTCTTCCCAGTTCAACCTAGAGACAGCAACGCTGTAGAGACCTTCTGCTGTCTTCAGAATGGTGTGATCTCCGGAGGTTCCTTCTCCAGTCGCCATTTGAGTCGCCTAAACCAAAATCTCTGATCTACGATAAAAGTCACATCATCAGAAGGGTGACAATCATTACTCATTTCACTTTTCAGAGCGACTACAATCAGAGGACGACTCTGAGAAGGGAAAAGTCACTTTCCTTAGTGAGTAAGATCCCCTTTCTGAGCGACATGACTCAGCCCTCGGAAGAATCACAAGGATTCTTCCACCATGACAATTAGGGTTGCGAGAAGTTAATCTCCCCCTAAATAAAGTACATTCTTTTTGAATAGAAATAACAGGGGAAAGAAAAATAGTTACCTCAGATGATAAGAAGGATGAAAACTGAGAAAAGCTTAGTAAAACAAGCAACAAGCGTCCTTGCAAATTTTTTGCAGAGTTTTGCTAAGAAATCAGAAACGAGTGGAATCCAGAATCCACTAAGTGTTTCTTTAATAGGAAACGAAAGGGTTCGGTTACCAACTCTTGAGGTTGTGTCGTCCATGACTAAACGTATTGGTTCACAAGTGAAATAACACAGTCGTTCCAAATTCATGCGCGCCAAAACAATATCAATTCGACGAAGGGCCTATTCGCTGGGCCCAGAAATCTCAAAGAATTGTAGGCCCATTAAGCCCTAAACGACGGTTATTAAGATTTCCATCTCAGACGCAATAATTGCTCGCCCACGTGATTAAAAGCATTTAATGTCTAATCATGCGACGCAATTCACGCTTTACAGCCGTTACGCGAACTTCAAGAGTCTTCAATTCCAACAAACTCTTGAAATTCTCATACAACAAATCTTTGTCCGAATCCGTTACGACGACATCAATACGTCGGATCTTTCGATTAAAGAACGGTTCTTTGCAATATAATAGTACATGTGAAGAAACTATTATGCGCATAAGCATACCGATATTCAGACCTCTCGCAGGTTGAATAGCTTATGTGAACAACTACTCAGTCCCTCACACAAGCTAGGGGACATATGATCCGGTCTCAATACCGGTATCCGTCCTACAAGACATATTTCAACGTCTTAGTCAATTCGCCAGTGTGTGACCGGTGTCATCGGTATACATCCAGACTCTAATTCCGTATCAGGCGCTCTCCCTATACCGGTTGTCCAGGATAACACCATGACACCGGATAACTCACACGTCACTATGCAAAAGACAAAAGGCATTACTACAGGGACCGAACAATAATTCCCTGCACTACGAGCCAAAGTCTGCTCACGGGAATGATCAACTTGTCCCCTGATTCTAGTCTATACACTCTACGCTCAATATAAAATAGCCACTTGACCCAATCATGCTGGCAAGTGCATAATAAAATATTAATATATAGTGCTATTGGAGGTTAGTGGTTCCCCACTAACATGCCCTCGTATTTCGAGCCAATCAGGTATATGAACTCTCTTCATCAATGAGGGGAGGGATCTTTTGACTGAATTTACTTACGATTACTCTCTGGAAAACATTCCTCACTTGGAATATTATCACTGACTTGAGCGTCGGAGAATCTTTGCAGGTGACACCACCTTTCGCTCACATCAACGCGTTAGGCCGGTGTGAAGGACCTCCAGAACGCCCAATCCGCCCTTCTTATACAAGGACAACGGATATTTATACCGGATACTCATACATCCGGTCTTCTGCACAGAATCTTCATACTATTTATGATTGATTTGACACCGGATCTCTAGACCCCGGTTCAGGACAAATCAGTAGGCAAGGGGACTAACTTTATGAATCATTTGATATGGACCAATAAATCTAGGAGTTAGTTTTCGAGATTTCATTGCCCGACCGACCCCACTCGTAGGTGTGACTTTCAAGAATACATGATCACCTTCTTGAAATTCGAGCGGCTTTCTTCTTTTGTCATAGTCACTTTTCTGCCTGTTCTGTGTTGCCTTCATCTTTTCCTGAACTATTTTAATTTTATCTGTGGTTTGTTGTACCAACTCTGGTCCTAGCATCAAGTTTTCACCAGTCTCAAACCAACATAGCGGGGTCCTATATTTTCTTCCATATAATGCTTCAAAAGGTGTCATGCCAATGCTAGCATGGAAACTGTTATTGTAGGTAAACTCCATATATAGTAAGAATTGATTCTAACTTCCTTTATGCTCCAACACACAAGCTCGTAACAAGTCCTCTAGAGATTGGATTGTTCTTTCTGATTGTCCATCCGTCTGAGGATGATATGCTGAACTTAGACGCAGTCTTGTTCCCAAAGCCTTGTGCAAGCTCTTCCAGAATTGTGATGTAAAATAAGGGTCCCGATAAAAAATGATACTTGAAGGAATTCCATGCAATCTCATAATCTCCTCGATGTATAATTTTGTCAGCTTCTCCATAGAGTAACGAATATTGATGGGAATAAAATGGGCAGATTTGGTTAATCTATCAACTATTACCCATATTGAATCATGTCCTAATGGAGTTTTAGGTAGAGAAGTCACAAAATCCATGCTAATGCTATCCCATTTCCATTCCGGTATTTCCATTGATTGTAGCATTCCAGGGGGTTTTTGGTATTCTACTTTAACCTTTTGGCAAATTAGACATACAGCCACGTACTCTGCCACCGCTTTCTTTAATCCAGGCCACCAAAATAACTTCTTTAAATCTTGATACATTTTAGTAGCTCCGGGATGAATGCTCATATAACTTTTATGGCCTTCTTCCAGAATTGCTTTCCTCAACTCCTCTTGATGATGGATACACACTCGATCCTTATACCTCATTAATTGGTCATTTCTTATATTGAACTCGACTTCTTTTCTTTGTTTCAAGAGTTCTTTCTTTTCTTGCAGGAATTCATCATCTCTTTGAGCCTCTAAAACTTGCCTCAGGAATTCATTTGTCACTTGCAATGCTCCTAATCTGTAGCTGTTAGCATTAACCTTTACTGCTAGGTTAAGATCTCTGATGTTCTGTATCAATTCTAGCTCTTTAATCATCATTGTGGATGCATGTAGAGACTTTCGACTCAAAGCATCAGCTACTACATTCGCTTTTCCAGAATGGTATTGCAACTCAAAGTCGTAGTCCTTTAAGAACTCCATCCATCTCCGTTGCCTCATGTTTAACTCCTTTTGGTCGAATAAATACTTGAGACTCTTATGATCACTAAACATATCGAATGTTGCACCGTATAGATAATGCCTCCAAATCTTTAAGGCAAAAACTACAGCGGCTAACTCTAAGTCATGGGTAGGGTAGTTAATCTCATGTTGCCTTAATTGGCGCGACGCATAGGCTACAACCTTCTTGTCTTGCATGAGTACACTTTCTAGTCCTTGTTTAGACACATTACAGTAAACTTCAAAACTTTGATGTGGATCGGGGAGTACTAACACCGGCGTAGAAGTAAGTCGATCTTTCAGCTCTTGGAAACTATTCTCGCATTGTGTCGTCCACACAAAAGGTTGTCCTTTCCGTGTCAACTTGGTCAGTGGATATCCTAGCTTTGAAAATCCTTTAATGAATCTCCTATAGTATCCAGCCAAGCCCAAGAAACTTCTAATCTCAGTGATCGTGGTTGGTCTCTCCCATTTTAAAACTGCCTCCACCTTGGAAGGGTCTACAGCTATTCCTCCTTGACTAATTACATATCCTAAAAAGTTTACTTCTTCCAACCAGAATTCACACTTTGACAGCTTTGTATATAGTTGTTTCTTTTTCAAGATTTCCAACACAATCTTTAAGTGTTCAACATGTTCTTCTCTGCTTTTAGAGTACACTAATATATCATCAATGAACACCACTACAAATTTATCTAGATATGGATGAAAAATCCTATTCATGTAATCCATGAATACGACTGGTGCATTAGTTACACCAAAAGGCATTACTAGATATTCGTAATGGCCATAACGTGTTCTAAAAGCAGTTTTTGGTACATCTTCTTTCTTCACCCTTATCTGATAGTATCCAGACCTCAAATCAATTTTGGAGAACACCATGGCACCACGCAGCTGATCCATCAAGTCGTCAATCCTTGGCAGAGGATATCTGTTCTTGATCGTCACCTTGTTCAGTTACCGATAATCTACACACAATCTCATGCTACCATCCTTTTTCTTAACCAACAACGCTGGTGCACCCGAGGGGGATACACTGGGTCATATAAACTGCTTCTCTATCATCTCTTCAAGTTGTTTCTTCAACTCTGCTAATTCTAGAGGTGACATTCGGTATTGTGCAATTGAAATTGGTCCAACTCCAGGTACTAGATCAATAGAAAATTCCACATCTCTTTCTGGGGGTAAACCAGGGATATCTTCAGGAAAAACGTCAGGAAATTCACATACAACTGGAAGATTTTTAATTTTTGATTCTTGCTCTCCTTTCGTTGAAAGCAATAGCATGAATCCTTGAGCCCCTCCTTTTAAAGAGGCACTCACTTGGTTGGCGGTTAGAAATGGTTCTTTAAACATTATGGATTTATTATGACAATCTATTAGAACATGATTGTCAGACAACCAATCTAGCCCAATAATAACTTCTAAGCCAGAAAGGGGTAAATAGAAAAGATTAGCCTTAAAGTGCCTACCATCTATGACAATAGGGTATTTCCAACAGGCTTCAGAAGTGACAATGGGATTGTTTCCAGGAGTATGTACAGATAAGTCAAATGGCAGTTCTATCATAGGTAATTTTAGTTTTTCTACACAGTCATTGGCAATAAAGGAATGTGATGCACCTGAGTCATACATAACAGTTAAAGGAATCTTATTAATGATACACTTACCTTCCACCATGGAATCAGAATGAGATGCTTCTTCTCCAGTGATTGCAAAAGCCTTTCCTTTTGCCTTTGGCCTTCCGACTGCACTGTGCACGCCTCCTTGAGTATTTATGTTTGTACTCGCACCTTCAGGGTTTTCTCTCTTCATCTTTGGGCAATCCTTGATGTGATGACCTGGTTTATTACACTTAAAGCAAACATAAGTGTTTTTAGGACAATCCCTTTTCAAATGGGGTCCTCCACAGATAAAACATTTAAAATTTGGTGCAGATGCTGGGTAATAGCTTCCAGTTGAAGCTTGGGGTCTGTTAGGAACAGATGCTGCTCTAAACCGACGAAATGGCGCTTGGTAAGGCCTATTTCTTCTGAAGTCTCTTCTTTGGTGATGGTGAGGTCCTCCACTTCTCATTTCTCACACCTTATGAATAGGCTCACGACTTTTGGTCATTCTATCCTTAGGATCCTCTCAAAGATCCTGCAGTGATTTACCAATACAGAAAATTCACGGATTTCCTGCATTCGTATAACTTCCTTAATTTCTGGCCGCAATCCATTTACAAACTTTGCACATCAATCACCTTCGTTAGTAGCATCATTATAATGAGAATGAAAACGAGATAGCTCTTCAAACCTGGATGCGTACTCTCCAACGGTCATATTTCCTTGGGTCAGCGACAAGAATTCGAATTGTCTTTTCTCTTTAACATCAGCTGGAAAGTATTTCTCCAGAAACATATCCTTGAAATGAACCCAAGTGATCTCCATGTCGTTGACTTCGAATTGTCTATGCATGTTATCCCACCAATGTTCGGCATCCTCAGATAAGGCATAAGTAGCGAAGACTACCTTATCAACTTTATTACATTGCAATGCTCGAAAGGTCTTCTCTATCTCTCGAATCCATGTTTGTGCTCCATCAGGGTTATATCCTCCCTTGAAACAAGGTGGATTGCGCTTTTCGAATAGGTCCAGCCTTCTCAAGGCATCGTTACCTTGACCTTCGTGTGCTCCCATTGCATTGATTAAGCATTCTACAACTCCAGCAAGATTGTTTCCGGCCATTAGTTTCCTGTTTCACAGTAACTGAGATTTGTCACATCAATCACAGTTACTACCAAGTCAGATATTCTATTTTCTATTACCTACACAGAGTTTACAGACAAAGCAAGATAGACCTTTTCCCCAGGCCTATTGGATTAACTGCTCTGATACCACTTTGTAACACCCTCTGTTACACCTTAATAAATTATAGAAAAATTTATAATTTTTTTAAAGATATGATTGTTAAAAAGAAACTATCGGAATAAATTACATACATTATTTCTGAAAAACATCATAAATATTATTAAAACTTTATAAAGTAATTTTATATTCATCCAAAGAAAATAAACATTATAAGAAAGAGAGGAAACTCCATGGCCAAGAAGCAGTTACTTAACAACATTATTTATTCATTGGACCACGGTATTCATACCGAGCTCCGTTTCTAGAACATGCTATATTTACTACCGAGATTCTTTGATCCTTCCCTCTGAACCATCAATTTAAAACATGTGAAACAAAAACACGGAGAAAGGAGTGAGAAACAGAATATAATATTCTCGCATAAGAGATAAGCAACAAAGGGTTTTCACAAACCAATACATAATAATATCAGTCACAATCACATACACAATCAATTATGAATGCATGAATGTTATGCAATATCTTCATCATAACTTACCTATATATATGAGCCCTTAAATTTTAATTTGCACTGGGCCAACCAGGAGTTTACACTGTTCTATAAGTCCGGATAATAATAATATGAACAGCTCAACTGGCATGGAAACACTTAGAGACTAGTCAGATTGAGAAAGTTTTTATTGTGAAAGTACCCGACACTAGGGAGCTACCCCAGGTCCCCTGAAGCACCCTTTCACACCCTCTCATCCCAAGGCTCGTAATTAAGCCTCCTCTAATGTATCCTCGGTTTCTATAATACGTCCCCAGACAATATCATTTCATTTCATTTTAATAATTCATGATGCATGAACTACTCGCGTATTGAGTTGGTTAAGGCTTTTAGAAACTCAATTATTAAATACCTTAAAGGTTTACAATATCATTTTAATAAACTGTACATTTTCTTAATTCTCTGAATTTCTGTCCCACAAAAATAAATTTGGTACAGTTTTTGAATCTCACTAAAATTGAGTTTCTAAGCCTTAAATATCTAAAAAGTTTCTCATATAAAACTTTACATAATATTTCTTAAATTGAATCTTAACAAGATCAAATTTAGAAATCTCAATTATTTCCAAATATTCTTTAGTTATTAAGTTGGAAAAATAAAATAATTTTCTTTTGAAAAATTTTAATTAAAAGCGAATAATCTTTAAATCATTATTCAATTTTTTTTAATTCAAGATTTAATTATCTCAACTTGTTATAAATTAATTTTCATAAAATGTCTACTGTCAAAAATAAATACTAATTTTTTATTAAAAATAATTTCTAAAAAGAAATAAAAGATTTTAAAATAATAAAAATTTAAAGAGTAAGGTAAGAAATTCTTACTGAGTTTTAGTTTTCTGTCATGCTCGCTATATGCTCAAACTCCACATTATAATATCAACAATCAAATATTATCAATCACAGTTAAACATCATCAATCATAAATATAATCAATCATAATCAAATCAATTAAATTAAATATCATTAATACATATCATAATACAAAATTTAATGATTATTAATATTGTCAATTTGAGTCCTTTTGGTCAATTCCTCGCATAGGTATATGTAAGTCCATATAATCCAGTCCTTGCATAGGTATAGTTCAGTCCATATGGGTCATAGTAGTCCAAGTCCTTGCATAGGTATAGTCCAGTTTATATAGGTTATAAAAGTCCAAGTCCTTACATAGGTATGTTAGAGTTAGTTAAACCAGATATTTAATTTAAGATTTATTATAATTTTTAAGTTAAAAGGTTAATATTTTTAAAATACTAATATTATTAAATTTAAAAGGAGTAGGGGACTCCTCCCATTATTCTTATGTCTTTTCATACTATATTCTTATCTCACTCCCCCTTACCTTGAATTGTTACCCAAAAGAGATTTGCTTTGCGCCTCCAATTTCTAGAAATATTAATACCAATCTCATTTCAGTATAGGCATAAGATGAAGATTAATATTACTACTTAAAATAGAAATGGTAAATTTTGAATAGTGAATAGTGAATAGTGAATAGTAAATCCTGAATAGTAACAATAAATAGTAAAACGTGAATAGTAACGGTAAATAGTAAATCATGAATAGTAACGGTAAATAGTAAAACGTGAATAGTAACGATAAATAGTAAATCATGAATAGTAACGGTAAATAGTAAAACATGAATAATAAAGGTAAATAGTAACAGTAAATAGTAATTTACTATTTGAATAGTAATTTACTATTGAAATAGTATTTTACTATGCAGAATAGTAACTTAAAAATAATATTATTTCCAGTATAATAATAGATTTCTAAAAATGATATAAAAATAACCCTAAAAAATATAAAAGAGAGGTATTCGTACCTTAGAATTTTAGCAGAACCTTCTTTCAAAAAAAATTACTTCTCTCTCTAACTTCCACCACTATCTCACTAGCACTACTATATTAAGAAAACTTAATCTGAAATTGTGAATTCTAAAGAAGAATTCCTTCGGTATTTATAGGAAAAAAATTTACTATGTATTCCATTATTTTAATATAAAAATACTGTGCATTTTTGAATTTTTTATTCCTGGTTACTGTGCATTTTTTGAAAATTTCGTACATGCACAGTGTTTTGCATAGTAGCTGTCGGTAGAATTATTAAGTCAAATAGTAACCTTTCACTCGGTATATTTTAAATATTCAAAATGAGTCCTTTTTGAAATTTAGCGATATTATATCAGTCCTTACTAATTTTATCACAAGTAATATAAAGTTTAAATTTTAAAAATCTAAAATTTTTTGTTAATAAAAATTTATTGATACGTTCCCAATTTTTTAACGATTGGAAAAAATAAAGATTTTTCTCAAACCTATAATTTTTTAGATAAGTCTACTTGAAACAGATTTTAAAAAATTTTCTTATAATTTAAATTCACTTTCTTATAAATATTTTTAATTTTAGGTCACTTTATATGAATTTAAATTTATTTAAAATATATTATTTTACTAAAAAAATTCAAAAATTCCAAAAAATCATAAATAATACGTAGATTAAAAAGTTCTAAAGAACCATAATCTAATTCCTTCAAAACTTTAATATAAAAATAAAAATAGGGGTGTTACACTACTTGTCTACTTCGGTACTTGAACGCCATGAAGGATAGAGATTCATGGTATATATTAAGTCCTACTTGTGTACTTTGGTACTTGAGCGCTACGAAGGGTAGAGATTCGTGGCATTATGCTAAGTCCTACTTGTGTCTCTATGAGACTTTTTACTGTAGTATTCCCACTAAACCAAAATGGATCCAACATGACATCATTTGGCTAAATTAAAGATTATTAAATGTAAATGACCTTGTTTGGCATGTTCATCATATCATAATTGTTTGTTGATTGTGTTTGTGCAATTTTACTTATTTTATATTTATTCTATATTCTATCTCACTCTTACATTATTTTTACAGTGCATGCTTCACAGAATGACGAGTGGTGAAATTGATGAAGCTTTTATGTTTTATTGCTTGGACTTTGAACTTATTTGACTTTTAATGTATAATATTATTATGTACCTCGTACTGCAATTTTATCTATCGTTTCCACCATATAAATGTATCATGTTTTATTCATTCACGACTAGTATGCATGATAATATTCCACATTTTTCAATTTTGACGTGACTTCAGAATTTAAATTACGAATTTCAAAATGATTCTTTAAAAGCGAAAAATTTATTGAAAAATTTGGGTTAATTATCTTGAATTTGTAATTTAGGTTTTGGGTGTCACAGAGTTGCATGCTTAGAGCCATATATTTCATTTTTGATTTGTATGTTGCATATCATATCTGTCTTTTTCACATATATTTTTGTTATATTTTTATTATATTATTTCTTTTTATTATTTTCATAGGCATCTTTTCATAACATTTGCATAACATTATATTTTTATTTTCCTTTTGAAAAATAAATAAATATAAAAATACTAAAAAGATTATAGGACTTTTATGTTTAATCAACCCCTTTGCATGATGATATTTTGTGATGTTGTGTTTGATTGGTATTGATGATTAAATGTGTTTATTGTCAATATTTTATTGGAATTTATGGCTATATAAGTATTTCTATATCACATACAAAGGTGGGTTAGGCTTTATGTCTCAGTCTAGGTAGGGAGTGAGAAACAAAATCCTAGTGCTTCTAACCTTAGGGTTCATTGGGGACACTCATTGCTTTTGGGTTACTAGAGGAACACCTGTTAGGTTCTTTTCTAAGCATATAAAAATCTGGGGGGAAGGGGAAAAGGACAAAAAAAAAAGAAAAAAAAGGAAAATATGATTAGAAAAAGAAAAGTACCTTTTACCTTTATTTTTCTCCCTCTTAAGATGATTAACACCACTTTGAGACCCAAGTTACTAGGTTTTTTTGCACCAAATATGTACCCTTTGAAACTAACTGGTTATTAGGGCAACATGTGCTCCTTTGAGACTAATGGCGGTGTGCAAAGCACTTGAGAGAAAAAGTCATATTAGTTGGTATGTGCCTTCTGATAGAAACCTAAGAAGTTGCATTAGGATAGAGGCTGGAGTCCCTTAGCTAGGATGTAGAGTGCAGTCCCAACTTCATTAATGCATTTAGGGAGTACTTTTGGCTGTGTTTTCTTTGAAAACATATTGGTTTGATGTTCTTGTCATGATGCTTATAAATCACATCTTTTGATGCTTTGCTTTAGGGTATGTTCAAATATAAGTCCAGTTTTTTGTTGATGTTTGTTTCTTTCTTAACTTTTATTTTCTAAGATCTTGGCATACATTTTTTTCCTTAGGTGTCTTTGCTTAGGGACAGGAAAAAGCATAGTTGGTTTTTGATGTATTTCCAAAATGTACTATTTTTAGTGATATTTTGTTAGGATTCTTAGTAAATACCTTAATTGTTTTTTTGTGTAATTTTCCTTTCTTTCTGGTTTTGGCCTATTTATGCATTGTTTTTATGTTTTGTAGATAAATACATGAAAATGCCCCATTTTGGGTCCAAATAGAAGGCAACCACAAGGCAAGATCAAAGGAAAGTCTAAGAAGAGTCAAAATGGGTTAACTTAAGCCCAATGGAGGATCAGGAATACTCCACGATTTACAAAGGACTCCACGGCCAGGCTGTGGGTGCATGCCTAGGCAGTAAAGGTAGACCTAATATGATTTTATCCTTTTTTTATTCTAGGCCTGTTTTGTATTAGTTTTTAGGTTATTTTGAGTTAGGTTTTCAGATCTAAAGAGAGTACTTTAGATGAAGAATTAGTTTCAGTTTCTTAAGAGAGTAATCCTAGTTTTAGAGTTCTTTATAGACTACTTCGAGGAATCGTAAAAAACGTTTTCACCTTATCTCCATTCTCCATGTATTCATTGTTTTTGGTTTCTTTTCTTTTTCTCATTCACAATAGTGAGTGGTATAGGCTTTTACGTGACCTATACCATCATGAGTGAGTTGTCATTTTTACTCTTATGAATGTAGTAGTCCCAATTAGAGAACTTTGTACTTGATGATTAATTATTTAATTTCATGTTTATGCTTATTTTGTATTCTGTGCTAGATTGATAAGGACTTATGACAACCTTAAAAAGATTAATTAATATCGTGGGGATAATCCTGACAAGTGGGCCTTAGGGAGAGATGCACACAACAACAATTTAACTAAGCATGATTCACTTAGCCTTCATAGGTTAATAGTTTGATAATTGGATGAAACAAAACCTCCAAGAGTGTTTTAATTAATTGAATGCACGTTGTTAAACTACTCTATTTGTTTCTATTTATGCTTTCTCTTTAAAAATCACAATCTTTGCTTACCCAAACTAAAGTCCAAAGACCCAACTAGTGCTTAATGACGCGGTCCCTATTGGATTGATATTTTTATTACGCGATATAACTCATACGCTTGTGGGCTCTATCAAAATCCAAATAAATACTAATTAGCATGAGTTCCTCAAACAATTTCATGAAACTTCCTTATTTTACATAGTCAAACATGTTATACAAAATAACAAGCAATGTAATAAGGCTTTGGAAGCTAGTAATTATTCTAATATTAAAGCTTGATGGAAATTCCTAAAGCATGGAGTATAATATAAATTGCAACCCTTCCCTAAATCAATGTCTTACAGTGCAAGACTATGTAACATATTTTAAGCACTTGATGAAAATACTCAGCCTGTAAAATAAAATGGTTTGGTATAAATGTATAGGGGAAACCAAAGATGATTTTGCTGTTTTAGAAAACAAATTAGTGAATTTGAAGGTGTTTTGTTCAATATTATCAAATCCCATAAGAGATAATTTATGACTAGAAAAGTTCCATCACATTTCAACATGCTTTGCAAAGCCATTACCCATAATAAGATAATAATACTTAGTATTTCATAAACTAAAAAGAAACATGTCCTAATATATGCAGCATAAGACTTAGAACTAGTTGAACCCATTTCAATAATTAATTATATGGAGTAAGATAAATTACTAAGAATGTAAGCCCAAAACTAACTTACCCTTTCAAATATAGCTCCACTATCAAGATGAAATATTACACTATTAATCAACGTACTACACTAATGCAATAAATTATGTTCTAAAAAGTTTAAAGGAGAATGAGAGAAAACAATTGAAAATTTAGGAAATATTCCTTTATTTTTTTCATTAACTTCGAAATACTTTTATACAAGGAATCAAGTCAGAAATAGACAAAAGTAGTTGCAAGAGCATCCAATGGTTACAACCAAAAATAGTAAGCCCGACTAAGTTTTTTAAATGTGGAACCCCTCGAGCCATGTTGGCCTTCTCAATGAACATTTGGGCCTCATCCCTTCAAGCTTGATTGGCGACCTTGGACTTTTATGACTAGTTTATTGTGCCCTTTCCCTATCCAGGTTCGGGTGCATAATATTACTCGACCCATCCAAAGCAATCTTATTACCCTTAAAATTGAAATTGGGTAAGTATCCCTAAAGTCAACTTCTTTGACCCAAGTGGCTTCCGCCTCAATTTGAGACTTCCACTGAATCAAGAATTCTCATTTGTTTATCCTATCCTTGAACAAACCATGTGATGTTCTAAGACTTGAGTTGATATCAAGGTCAAGTGAGTGTTTTCGAGCGACAATGACAGTGACATGCTTGTAAGGGAATTGGGTGCTTGTAAGCCCTCAATTTGGAGATATGAAAGATGGGGTGAAATCGTGACTATGGTGCTAGAGCTAACTCATAAGCAAATGCTACAATCATACACACTATTTGAAAGGGGCTATATAAACGCATAATGAACTTGGAAGAACTACGAGGTTGCATAGTGGTTTACCAATAGGGTTAAACCTTCAAGTAAACCCAATTGGCAACAACGAAGGTGCGGTATTCATGGTAGGCATTGGATTGGGGTCGCATCTAAGGTTGAGCAATGGCGAGGTTATGGCGTAACTCAACCAAAATATGGCATTTTTCTATTAAAAAATCTTTCTATGAAGCCATAATTGTGGAACTCATAGTGAAAGCTTGGATGGAGGTTCTAGGCCATACAACACCTCAAAAAGGGGTCATGTGAATCATCATATGGTGTGTCGTGTCAAACCAATACTCCACGAGATACAAAAAAGAAAACCAACAGTGAGGAGTGTCGCTAACAAAAACTCCCTAGGCATGTTCCGAGATCTTGTTAGTCACTTCTATTTTTCATTGGTTTAAGGGTAGTAGGCATTGTTAAAAGCTAAGGTGGTGCCACTTAGCCAAAAAAGCTCATGCCAAGTTTTATTTGTAAAAATTTTATCCGAATCACTGACTATGGACTTGGGCATTCCATGCAGGCGGTAAACCTTGATGAGAAAATTATAGGCCAACGAAAGAGTTAAGAATGAGGACGGTAACACTATAAAGTACATAAATTTAGTGAAATGAATGATAATAACCGAAATGATAGTTTTCCCTTATGATAATGGAAGGTTGATGAAAAAGTTCATGGATAAATCCTCCCACACCTTCCTAGGAATTAGTAAGGGTTGAAGTAGCTCTATTCGATTTTGTGTAGAATATTTAGACTATTGACAAATTTGACATTCTCTTATCCATTATTTTTACATTTTTAAACATGATTGGCCAAGTGAAAGAAACGGCCAATCGAGACAAAGTGGCCTTTGCAACACCCCTCATTTTTATAAGAGAACCCATAGAATAAAAATCTATTAAATTTGGTTATGGTATGTGAGCTACTAAGAAAGTTAGGCTTCGGTCGATGTTGTGTCTTATTGAATATTATTGGCAATTATAGTAGATGATTCCCAAGGAGTGATGGTAACCTTATGGAGAGGTTTATATTTTCCAATGTAGGGGAATAATAATAATTATACTATTAAGAAGTTACGCTAAAAAGGATTTCATCGAGGTTGTGAACTGGATCCTTAATCGCTTACATCTCGTGTCAGTGTCTATGCCTTGAGTCTAGGATTGAGTTCCAAGGGCTTTGTGTTATTTTTGGACTTGAAATTGCTATAGGGTTGAATGAATTAATTAAGATTTTTGCTTAATTAATCATCACAAATTTTATTGGAAATCAATTAAATTCCCTGATGATTCGCCATTGGAAACATCTGAGTTTTTGTGAGTAAAACCTTGGTACGTTCTAACTTTTAAATTGGACCCCAAAAATATTTTATCCTCCCTCTAGGAAAGTCACAACCATGACCCATCATATCATCACCATTCCATAAAAATTCTTATTCCATTTTGCATGTCATTTAATTGGTTTAAATCTACTTATTTCCATCATGTCTTACTTTACTTCATGTCATTTTTCTCACTTTCCCTCCATCACTTGAGCCACCAACTTTCCACTTATTCTCTCACTATATATATATGGCTTCCTAGGCCATTTTTCATGCCATCTTCACTTGGAAAAGAAGAAACCCAAAGCTATCATTTTTTCCATTTCTTGGTAGTGAGCACCACCTCCAACTTTCCTCTATCTTCAAGCTCCTTCCTCTCCCACTATATGTGTGTGTGCGCGTACGTGTACATGTATTTACCTAGGATGAAGTTTGCATGAAGGTACTTGGAGAGAAAGAACCATTAAGTTGGCATTCCATTTCTCTTGGTTGTACGCTTCACTTCACTTCCTCTCATCATAAAAAAAATTTCTCCTTCTCCCACTATATATATGACCTTCTAAGGCTATTTTGCATTCAACTCATTTTAAAAGAAAAGAAACACAAAACTGCCATAATTCTTTCTCTCTTAATCGTGAGCCCTCCTTTATTTTCCTTTCATTTTCAAGCTTCATTTTCTTCTCTCCACCATCCACCACTTTAGCCCTCACCTCAAGTCACTTTAAGACTACCTTTTAGGAGCACATGAGCAAGAAAGAAGCACGCAAAAGTTTAGCATTTCTCTTCCCTAAATCATAGTGCACACCATTAAGGTAATAAGAAGAGTTCTTTAAACTCTTGTTGGGTTTTATGCATGCAAAGGATGGAAACCTCTCTTGGGTTTCCATTATTAAATCAAGGGTGAAATGAGTTTTATTTGTGAGAAAAATTTTCAGTCTTGATTTAGTTTTGAGAAAAGATTTTCAAGTGAAAAGATTGGCAAAATTTCAACCATATTTTGAAAGAAAAATACATCCTTTCACTTCTTAATTTAGGCTATGGTTTTACATATGTCTTTCTACCCTTTTAGTAATATTCCATGCAAGAGATATGTGTTTTAATATGATGAAATTTTATGTTATAGGCTGGATGAGAAGAAAATTCCATTGATCATGGTGCATGTAATGGATTAGTGTTAAAAAGGCCATTTTTTGTGTTGCATGTGTGATCCTTGGTATGTGTGGCTATGCTGAATATATTTGCATGCATGGATTTACTAAATTTTGTTGAGATATTTTTGGGAATAAAATGGCTGAAAATGGGATAGTGATGATCATGACATTGCATGCAAAGTCCCATGATATATGATGTTGAGTTTTGCCTTGCATGTGGGATATTTGATGGCTTTTCCTAAGACCTTTTATGCATACATGAAAGCTAAAATTTTGAACATGATTTGATGATTAAAATATAGTTGAATACTGAGTGGAAAATTGATGTCATTGCATGTAAAATTTTAAGATAAAATGCCATCTTTTGCCTTGTATGTGTGGTATCTTATTTCTATGGTTAAATCATGTACATGCATGGCTTGAGCTTAAGTGAAATGATGATTTAAGGGGTTTTGCATATGCTCAATGAACTACTTGAATAGTTTGTGAAGCGTTCTAAAGAGTTAAGTTGAATGATTATTAATAAAGGGACCAAAGTGCATGATGATTTAAACTAGTCCTAGTAATGTTTGCATGAGAATCCTTGGTGTGTCATGGCTACATGATATCCTGAATTGGTGTGGATTAAATGTATGAAAACCTAATATATGTGGCTATGTGGATGCTAAAAGTAAAAATGTTTAAGTGTCAATGCAGGTTCCTACTCAAACTACAAGAAAAGTATGACTTGTGGAGGATATAAGGATAGATGATGTTAAGACCTTTGGATCCTAAATAAGGTTGACAAAATACTTGATAATATTATATGTTGAGAAAAAGTCTGGTCAAAAATATAAGTTTCAAAGTCCTGTTGGACCAGACCCCATATTTTATAATCTCTGAATTTGTTTATACCGCTCATCAAGTATTTTTGCTAAAAGAATAAAGTCTGAACTACTCATAACATTTTTTAGTGCAAAAGTAATTTCAGGATATGAAGATTAAGTCGTGAAAACTAAGGGGGAGCGTATGTATGTTCTAAAAAGTCTGGTAGAACAACAAAAGTCTGATAGAAGCATCTTGACTAAAGAACTCTTCTTCAACGTTTGAAAAATCTATTTTGGTAATGCTTCAGGAGAAATGATCATACCATATTTACGTGCTTATCATCAAAGAACAAATAAAAACAAAATCAACATAAGCAGCAGCTGTTAGCGTACCTACTTTTGTGAACTCTGATCATAAGTCAGAAAACTCATCAAGACATCTGTGAAAGCAACCTCTCACTCAGTCAAGGATAAGTTCACGAAAGGTTTTATGCATGGAAATGCATGAGAAACTATTCTCGTGAAAATACTGAAATACGATTTACACCTCTCTCAAGCCAGAAATCAACTTAAGGTCTGATCTTAAGAAGCTTATGACAAAATACCTTCAAAGGATTTCTAACGTCTATATCTACTTTCAAGAAGCAATAATGGATATATCTTTTGAGTCACTATAAATATCAAGGAAGTTTGAACATCAAATACACAAGAAACATCTCAAAAGAAAAGTTCTTCAAGCTATCATTCAATCTCATTCTAGTTCATTTTTCTTGTAAAAGACAAAGACCCTCGTTACTTTCTAGCTTTACTTCTAGCAGACTCAAGGTCTTGTGTCAAAGATACTTAGTGTTTGATCTCAAAATTTGTCTATCATTTGTACACTAAGTTCTGAAAATATTTTCATTCTTGCTATTTGTATAAGTCTAGTGGGTTACCAGGACTAGTTTGTGTGTTGGGAAACACTTTAGCCTAAAGAGGCTTTTGAAAGAATACTTGGATTAAGTCAAAAGTGAATTGTTGAAAGAATACTTGGGATAAGCCAGAAGTGGCTGGTGCAAAGACTACTTGTAGCATGAGTCTAGTGCTGATATTGTAAAGGAAATTTTTACAATAGTAGAAATCCTTCAAGTTGGAAGGGACTGGACGTAGCTTTTGAGTTGGAAGTGAACTAGTATAAGCTCTGTGTGTTCACTATCTCTTTTCATCCTTGTTTGATTACTTGTACATTTTATTTTGATACAAAATTTAGGCAAAAAAGAGTCTAAGACTTATTCAACCCCCCTTCTAAGTCTGACTCTGAACGATCATTATGAAATGAGGCCGATGCCCAGCTTTGTAAAAAGAGGGAAAATGGTAAGAGAAATTGTGACTTTGTCCTTAAACGTGATTGGTAATAATTAAGGGTAAAAACAAGATTTTTTTGGGAAAAGAAATTATCACAAAGGCAAACTAGTTTTTGAATTGAATCTAATATGTGATTTTATGTTAAAAATGTGAAACTTTTTAAGTTATTTAGTTTGGGCTTTTCATTCGAATAAATAAGAGTTTTCTACAAAAAAATAGTGAGAGATATTTAGTCGGGGCTAACAACATTCTCTTCAAATTATGTTAAGTTCTAAAAACTCGAATAAAAGACGCTCACTCGGGGGTAACGATATATTCTTCTTCAAATTATGTTAAGTCATAAAAACCCGAGTGAGAGACGCTCACTCAGGGGTAACGACATTCTCTTCTTCAAATTACGTTAAGTTCTTAAAACCCGAGTAAGAGACGCTTACTCAGGGGTAATGACACTCTCTTCTTCAAATTACGTTTGTGAAAACCTATTTTTGTCCAGATAAATAATTTTTTTAAACAAATAATATTAAAAAATTGCATAGTGACCGTTGATAATAGTACCTTCTCCATTTCTATAAATACTCAATCTCTCCTCATTTCCTACCACACTTCTCCTTTCATCAACTTTCTTTCATAATTTTCCTCAAGCAATGGCCAATGGGTGTCGAACCCAGGAGGAAAGAATAAGGGAGGGAAACTGATATTTGGTGACTACCCTTTTGCTCCTTGTAGCATGAGTAGTAGTTTATCTTTATTGAGTGTTTTATTTATTGCCACATGTGTAATAAATAATTTTAGGATTCTAAAATAGTTTATGTTTCCATAAGAGTAAATGATTACTCATTTATATTCAAAACATTTAAAAAGAAAATTTTTTTAAAAAATAAATAAAAAGGCCCAAAAAATTAAATAAAAAAATGAAAATGGGCCAAAAAATCCAAAAAAATGAAAATCAAAAAAAAGAAAAAGAAAAAACAAAAGAGGTTTCGGTGGTTTTATTGAGGTGGGACCCAGTTTGGTTGGATAATTGGAGAAAATTATAGACATTGACATCAAATTTGGATAAATTGGAAAAGTAGGAAAGTGATGTCATTTTATGAGGAATCCAAGGCCAATTTTCTTCTATAAATATGACATTATGCTAAGGAAAAAGGGGGGAAGAAGGAAAAAGAGGTGAAAGAGTGTTAAATTTTTGTGAGATTTTTTAGAGTTTTTGCTTTCTAAAATTATGTTATGGAAATGCTATTTGGAAAATGAGTGTGTCGCTCTAGTATGTCTTAGTTTGTGAGCTTTGTGAACTAAAATACTGTCTAAGTCTTGTAACCGGTATCCTAAACACCCTCAAATTAGTTCCAAACGAAGCCAAAAGCAAGGGAAAACTACAAAGATCGATCTCCCGAATTTTGCTCTCGTACTTCTTTATTTGTTTCTGTATTAAAGTATTTTTTTTATTAATACGAGAATATTTATTTAACTTTATTTATTTGTCTTTATTTAATTCTCATTTATTTTTTTCACTTTTACTTCTCTTATTTATATTTCTGCACTTTATTTTCCCTGGACTTTATTTATCTGCAGTTATTTCTCTGTTTATTTATTTTTCTATATTTTTTATTTTTATTTGTTTATTTTTTATACTTTTATTCTTATTTATTTACTTTTTTGCACTTTTATTTTTTATTTATGTTTCTGCACTTTATTTTTCTGTACTTTATTTTTCTGTAGTTATTTATCTGTTCAATTGCTTTTCTGCATTTTTATTTTTATTTATTTATTTTTATGAAATTTTAATTTTATTTATTTATTTTTCTACACTTTTATTTTATTCATTTATTTTTCTGCACTTTTATTTTTATTCATTTATTTTTCTTCACTTTCATTTTCATTTATTTATTTTCTGCACTTTATTTATTTATCTTTCTGCACATTTATTTTTATTTATTTAGTTTACTGTATTTTATTTTTTTATATTTTATTTTTCTATAGTTATTTATTTGTTTATTTATTTTCTTACACTTCTATGTTTATTTTTATTTTTTAAAACTTCTATTTTATTTTTCTATACTTTATTCTTCAATCCTTTATTTTTTACATTTATTTACTCTATAATAATTTTGAAATTATCTTTTACATAATCATTTAATTTCATATATATATATATATATATATAATTTCTTGAGTTTTTTTAAAAAATAATTATTTACTTAGTATTATTTATCTTTTCATTTCTCTCTCTTATCTACCCATATTATTTTATTTGTTTATTTTTTTTGATAATTTTTGAAGAGTTTCTTATATATACATAAGTATCGATTTTATTTATTGCCATGACTTCTTATTATTTTCTCTTAGCAACCTTTTGATGATTAAGAAAAATTATTATAAAAAAATATTAATAAAGACCAAGACTAATAAATAGTTTATTATTTATTCATCTATCTTTCTTTTAAGTTTGAAATGAGATTAATTTAGATGAGACATCTTATTAATCTTATTTTTCTAAAAAATAATTGAATAAGGTTCATTTGTTAACTTTAATTAATTAAGTGTGTATATTTCTTTATTTTCATATTGATGTATTCAATTCCATTTTTTCCTTTTTTATGTCTATTCTTTTTTTTTACCTTTTCATTTATTTATTTGTTCTTTTATGAACCATATATTTCCCAATAAAATCAATGGATTATTTTTTATTACTAGAAAATAATAGAGACGAGATGTCTCATTGTTTTTTTATTTATTTTACTGACTTTTAATCACTTGTTTATTTATTTTTTTCTTTGGACTAAAAAATGATGAAAATTTAGGTTGTGTTTTATTATTTAATTTTGTTTTATTTTTATTTATATTTTTCAAAATGTCTTCATTATTATGTATATTGTCTGTAAATAGCATTTATCATTATTTTTTTTATGAAGGATGAAATATTTGATAATTATTTTTTTGAAAAAAATTATACATGATCAATTTGGGTAACCGTTTTAGGACAAACAGTGTGGGGTGCTAATACCTTCCCCTCCTGTAATTCGACACTCGGACTAAACAGAAACTCATTTAAAAAAAACCAATGCTATTTAAAGGTTTTTCAGATATTTTTCTTGATAAATATTAGTGGCAACTCTCTGAACCCTTTATTTTTTTTAGGACATCTAAGGGCATCATTCCAATATAGTTTTATTTTTTTATTGTCTTTAACCAGTCCGCGTCGTGTACCGGGACCCCAATCGCGACAGATGGCGACTCCGCTGAGGAGATCATTAAGAGTCAAGCCCGTTAAATTGATCTTGTGTATTTTATTGATTGTTAATTATTTTATGCTTCATATTTATTTATTATGTCATTTTCATCGTTCATCTAATCTTCTATTTATTTTAGATTTTCTATTTTTTTTACTTCTTTATTGCTTTAATTTAGAACTATAGGGTATAAGACATGTGATATTTGTTTTGTCTTGTGTTTGTTTATTGTGATGAATGGGTAAAAATTCAAGTATGCATGCCCCACACACTTCACATTCACCATAATGCATATACTATTAGAAGGGACCCTATTCCCGGGCCCCGTAAAAGACATAGGTTAGGGGAGATTATTAGCGGTGTCATTTAGGACGATACGTCCTACCATGATTCACGTGAAAATCTCAGCCGGGGTGTTATCTTAGTTATGACGTCCGCACTAAGTAGGATGCCCTACTTTTTGCATAAGACTCATAGCTAAAGATCAGAGCTCCGGTGGCCTTCTTAGAACCAATTAGAACAACCACCCTTTGAGGAAACACAATTAAAGAGCCTTATAGCCAATTAGGTGGTTACCTTGTCTAAGACACAATTGAGCACACATTGCTTTTATCTTCTATTCATTCCCACAAAGTTTTCCTTTTTTTAAAAAAGATAATCAAAAAAATGTACATTTTCTAGACTTAAGTCATGATAAATATTATCTCTCTGTTATGTGAGGATGATATTTATCAAACCTTTTTCTTTGTTAATTTGATTCATTTATTTCTTTTGTTAAAGGTGAAATTTAAATATTGGTAAGTATCACAAAAAAATGGAATTTAACATGAGATCAAGTGATCAAGAAGTGAAGGCAACTAGTTTGAAAAATTTGTTACACTTCAAAATCATGAAATCAAATACTAGCAATCTGTTATCTTTGGGCAAGCGGATGGATATTACTTAGAAAGTAACCTTTACAAGGAAGTATGGAAAGATCCTGAAATTCTTGGAGGTTGAAGTGCAAGAAGGGGCCCTTACTGCTCTAGCCCAGTATTATGATTCCCTTCTCCGCTGTTTTACATTCAAGGACTTCCAATTAGCTCATACTTTAGAAGAATTTGAGCAGATATTTGGCTTGTCATTGGAGGATTTGAAACCTTATCGACGGATCAAACATCATGCTTCTATTTTCAATGTAGCTCGTGTTCTCAAGATAGATCCTGAAATTCTTAAAAAGGCTCAATTAAATAGGAATCAGATTTCAGGCTTCGCGCTAACCTTCTTCGAGCAGCAACTCCTTAGTCAGGCAGGGAAAGGGGAATGAGACGTCTTTATTGATACTTTGGCATTAGCCATTTATGGTGTGGTACTTTTCCCCAGTCTTGATAATTACATTGATTTTAAGGCAATTGATGTTTTCCTAGCTCGAAAGCTTAGAGGAGAAAGTTCTATTACCGCTGTCTTAGCTGACATCTATTATATAATGGATTCTTGTTATAACCGGAATGGGAAGAAGATCATCTATTGTCTACCTGCCTTGTATCTATGGCTTACTTCTCATGTATTCAATCAAGTTGGCAAGATTGAATGTCCTCTCTCTGATTTGAAACTCCTTTGGCTAACTAAGAAGACTAATAGGGAATGGGCAGGACATCTAGCAGGTTTGTCTGCAAACATGATTAGGTGGTACCCTCAGTGGATGAATGTGGATTCCATTATTTACTACTGTAGGAAATTTTCCAATGTACCTCTTATGGGAACTCAAAGATGCATAAACTACAATCCTATCATTACAAAAAGACAACTTGTTTATCCTATGCTTCAACCTCTGGAAGAAGAAACAGTAGTACCTTTTCTTCATTACTATATAGATGGGAATAGTGCTCCTGTTATCCAAACTATCATTGAGGCTTGGGCCAAGGTTCATAGGAAGGGAAAAGAGTTGGGTGTCTGAAGTTATGCTGTAAAGGAAAGTTACCACCAATGGATTTTAAATAGGGTAGCTATTATCAAGTTACCCTTCAAAGATCATAGTGATCATGTAAAAAATACACTTCCCACTGAAATAGAAGAGATTGAAAACCTGAAAATTAAGCAAGCTGAAATGAAGAAAAATCAAGCATTAGAGGATGAATTAATCAAGATTCAACAAGACAATACTTCCCTTAAGAGAAAACGGTATGAATTAGAAACTACCTTTGAAGATGTCAGTAAGAAGCAGCGAATTGAAAGAGAATATACTAGGTAATTGGGTCAATGCCTTCAAACTGCGAACAGCCAATTGAAAACCAAAGAGAAGCAAAAGGATGATATTTTGGCAAACAAAAGGCGATTACGAGAAATTTTAGCCAAGATAAAAGAAGAAGCTCAAGTTCAGAAGAACCTTATGCAAGCACGAATTGATGAACTAGAACGACAAGTTAGAGATGTCGTCACTGCTTGCGAGCGTGAGATAAATGAGGAAAAAAGACAAGCCATGGAAGATAAAGATAGATATAAAGAGATTGCACGTTTAATGACACTAGAGAGGGTTGAGATGGAAAGTATTGTCTATTCTTGGAGAAACTATTTTTCTAATTTGGCTGGTCTTACCAATAGAACACTTAGAGATATTCCTCACCTGTTGAAGAAGGCCAAAGCAATGATGAATCCACTTTCTACACCGGAAGAAATTGTAACATTCATTCAATACTGTAAGGGGCGATTGGATGAAATAAAGGTCTTGATTGTTAGAGTCAGAGAAAATTGATTTTGATTTGTTGTAACAAATAATGTATCAGAACCTGTTGAACAATGAATAAATCTTATGTTGACTTTCCATTTTTTCCTAACTTAGTACTTTAGGAAAAGACATTCTAAAAGAAAGGTTTATCTTTGCTTACCGATGTTTAAAATTCATCACGTATTTACTTTATTTCTCTTTATGTCATTTAACATTATTTGTTTCTGTACTAAGGGGTTTCTTTGTACTTACCCACATCACGGGTACGGAAGGTTCAAGGCATCTTTATAGGACTAGACTGCAAGCAAGGCTCATGGCAGAAACGGAACCATCTACTGTGGACGATTTAAGGAATAAGGTCAATCAACTCAAGGAGCAAATGGTAAAGATGGTCTAGCTTCTAGAGAAAAAGGTCACAGAAGAGGGATCCTTCGCAGCGAGTGGGGATCCCGATGCTACCTTGCAAGATCAGGAAGGGAATCCTATACCCTTGACCATACATGCAAATAACCCTGCTCCAGTAATGGAATCTCAACCCGTCCAGCACCCGCCTTATGGTATGCCATTTCCATATTTTGTTTCCCAAGACGGGAATGCTCATTAAACATATGCATGGCCTCCATACGATTTACCTCAAGGATATTACACTATGAATCCTAATCCTACTCAAGAAAATCCTTTCGCCGCCTAACAAATTCCCAACCCCTAGACATCTAACCCTCCAATTACCAATCAAACAACAACCATTCCCTAAAATACTTAAACTCAACCACAAACTACCCCACAACCAAATATTATATGTCCGACTACGCCATTTAACCCATTCCAACATGCCTACCTACATATGACACACCAGCCGTCTGTTTATCAAGATCCTGCCCAAAATGCTCCCCTCGATACGATGAATCCAAATACTATCACAGCTTCTGTGCCAAGAGGGCAAATAGAGTTGTTAGAAGAAAGGCTCCAAGCTATGGAAGGAGGAAATAGTCTCGGTACAACAAATGTTGCTGAATTGTGCTTGGTGCTAGATGTAGTTATCCCTTCAAAGTTCAAGCTGCCTGAATTTGACAGATACGTAGGTACCACATGTCCGGGCAATCATTTGACAATGTATTGTCGGAAGATGGCTGCATATTCTCATGATGAGAAGCTATTGATTCACTTCTTCCAAGATAGTCTTGCTGGGTCGGCTCTTAACTGGTACACATATCTTGAAAGGACACGCATCCGATGTTGGAAGGACTTGGCAGATGCTTTTCTTAAGCAATATAAGTATAATATGGACATGGCACCGAATAGACTCCAGTTGCAAAATATGTCCAAAAAGGAAAATGAATCCTTCAAGGAATATGCTTAGCGGTGAAGAGAATCAACAGACCAAGTGGAACCACCTTTGATCGAAAAAGAGCTTGTTGCTATGTTCATTGATACTCTCCAGGCACCCTTCTATGACAGAATTCTTGGGAGTGTCTCATCAAACTTCTTTGATATAGTAGTGATTGGAGAAAGAATTGAAAGTGGAATGAGAACTGGCAAAGTTCCCCAAGGCGTATCTGAACATCCACAGTAGGGAAGATCCCAACTAGGGCAGTAAAAAGAAGAAGTGAAGAACCAAATTTTGTATACGGCAACCCAAGGCCACCAAATCCCACCATCTACTAATATCCATATGTTTTCCAATCACCTCATCCATCTTACAGACCTCATCCATACATAGTTGTCGCTTCTGGAACCCTATCATTTTCATATCCATAGCCTTATCAATCACCACCTAACCGAAATTTCAGAAATCCCTCACCTTCAACACAACAGTGGTTACCTAATCCCAATGAAACTCCCATGTCCAGAAAACCAAATAACGAACGTGCACCCACACATTTCGACCTAATTCCCATGTCATATTCTGAATTGTTACCACTTCTCATCAAGAATACTTTGGTTGTACCTTGCCTAATGAAACCAGTGGAACCACCGTATCCTAAGGGATACGACCCTAATGCCAAATGTGATTATCATGGTGGAGCACCGGGTCATTCAACGAAAAATTGCATCACCTTTAAATACAAGGTCTGAGATTTGATTAAGGCGAAATGGCTTAATTTTTGAGAGGGAAATCCAAATATCTCGACCAACCCTCTACCTAATCATGGGACGTCAGGAGTAAATACATCCCCGAAGGATGAGGAAATTAGTCATGTTAAAAGAGTAGCGGAAGTGAAAAACTCTTTTCCTTGGATATACACTTAACTTTGCAAGAAAGGAATGATATCTGAAATTCCAAATCTCAATCTTGATCAAGTGTCCACTGATCCTAATTTTCTTGATGCCTTGCAAGGATTATTGGACACACATTTGGTAAAGATTTACTATCGCCCTCATGAAAGTGTAATGATCCAAGAAGAACGTGACTCTAGCTCAGTCAGCCTAGGTACACCAAAGCCTCTAGTGCTCTACTATGACAAAGGCGTTCAGCCTTTTGTTCAACATCCATCCTTGACAGTTAGAACCCCATCTCTATTTTTATACAAAGATACCCATGCAGTACCATGGAAGTATAAGGTAGATGTAATCCCTCAACTCCCAAAAGAATCATTATCCTCGGTAACCAATATTTCTGGGACCAATGGAATGACTAGGAGGGGACAGATTTATGCTCTTGAAAACTTGGGAAAGGAGGATGTGACTGTAAGTGAAAAAGAAAGTCATGGTAAAGACAAAGAACAAGACCCTCCCCAGGGGAATAATAGAGGAAGATGCTTATGAATTCTTGAAATTCATTAAGCAAAATGAATACCAAGTCCTCGACCAGTTAAATCACACTCCTGTAAAAATATCCTTGTTATCTCTCTTATTGGATTCAGAACCACATCGTGGAAGGTTATTGAAAGTCCTGAATAAGGCACATGTTGCGAAAGATATTTCACTGGAGAAGTTCGAAGGGATAGTGGGGCATATTGCCTCAAATGACTACTTAACCTTCATCAATGAAGAGATACCTACAGAAGGGAGAGGTCATAACAGGGCATTATACATCTTTGTCAAGTGTCGGGATCATATCTTAGCCAAGGTCCTAGTTGACAATGGCCCCTCTCTGAATATCATGTCAAAGTCCACTTTAAATCAACTACCTTTTGATAGGACACATGTGAAGCCAAGCTCAATGGTAGTAAGAGCTTTCGATGGCACTCGAAGAGAGGTCATTGGAGATATTGAGATCCCCATCCAAGTGGGCCCATGCACCTTCAACGTCTTGTTTCAAGTGATGGATATCAATCCTGCCTATAGCTGCTTATCGGGGAGGCCTTGGATACATTCTACCGGTGTGGTTCCATCTACCCTCCATCAAAAGCTAAAATTTATAGTAGACAACAAGATAATTATTATTTTTGGTGAGGGGGATTTCCTTATTAGCAAGCCTATGTCAACTCCATTCATAGAAGCGGCTGAAGAGAGTCTTGAGACTTCCTTCCAATCTTTGGAAATTGCTTATACCACTTATGTGAGTGAAGGGTTACAACTAGTTCATCCTCCCAAAGCTTCTATGATGGTGGCTAAAGTAATGATGAAATCTGGATTCCAGCCATGGAAAGGGCTTGGGAAGATGCTTGATGGAGGAGTAGAACTATTATGGGTTAAGGAAAACAAGAATAGCTTTCGGCTAGGATATCAGCCATTGCCAATGGAAAGAGTGAAGGTCTTCGTAGATAAAAGAGAAAAATAACTTGCAGGGCTGGAAAATTGAGAACCCCTAACTACAAGGATCCCTATTTGTGACCTTTATCAAAGCTTCAGGAGAGCAGGCTTGACATCTCCAGACCAAGTGGCGGTCACCGATGATGATTCAAAAGGTGAAAAGGACTTAATTTACCTTTGTTCTTCAGATACTGTGTTGTGTAATTGGGAAGTGATTGAGTTCCCAAAGATCCTAAATTTTACTTCAAAGTAATTGTTCACTTTGTAGGTTTCTGTTTGAATTCTTTGGCCATGCCTAAAGCCTTAGGACAAATTTTCAACAAGGGCAAAAACATGTTTCCTTTATCATCTCAAACAGATGAATATTAAGTTCAATTATCATTTTCCTTATTTTGCCTTTTTATATTAAATAAATTGTAGATCTGAAATTGAATCCCAAAATAATAAAATTGCTTTCTCCAATCATGATTTTAATCCAACAAGTAAGGAGGACGAAGAGTCCGATGAACCTTCCCTTAAATTACTAAGGCTGCTAGATCATGAAGCTAAAGAAATTTCTCCCTATCTAGAAATCGTTGAAGTCATAAATTTGGGGAGTGAAGAAAACAAACAAGAACTCAAGATTGGCACCTCTTTGAGTAGTAAACATAGGAGGGAATTAATAGAATTGTTGGTCAAATTTAGTGATGTGTTTGCTTGGTCATATCAGGATATGCCGGGATTACATAACTACATCATTGAACACAAGTTGCCATTAAAACCCGATTGTGTCCCCATAAAGCAGAAGTTGAGAAGGATGAAGCTAGAAATGCTCTTGAAAATTAAAGAAAAGATAACCAAATAGTTGGATGCTGGGTTCTTGACTGTTTCTAAATACCCTGAATGGGTGGCCAACATTGTTTTGGTCCTGAAGAAGGATGAAAAGGTACGAATGTGTGTTGATTATCGGGATTTGAATAGAGGTAGCCCAAAACATGACTTTCCATTACCACATATTGATGTTCTTATTGATAATACAACCCAACATTCCATTTTCTCATTCATGGATGGATTTTCTGGGTATAACCAAATCAAGATGGCCCCTGAAGACATGGAAAAAACTACTTTCATTACTTTGTGGGGAACCTTCTGTTACAAAGTAATGTATTTTGGGTTAAAAAATACTGGTGCCACTTACCAAAGAGCAATGGTAACTCTGTTTCATGACATAATGCATAAAGAGATAGAGGTCTATGTGGATGATATTATTGCCAAATCCAAATCCGAAGAGGGTCACTTGATTGACCTACGAAAGCTCTTTGAACGCCTGAGAAAATTCAAACTCTGGTTGAATCCGGCTAAATGCACTTTTGGGGCTAGCTCTTGAAAGTTGCTTGGGTTCATTGTCAGTGAGAAAGGAATCGAAGTGGATCCTGATAAAGTAAAGGCCATAATGGAGATGCCCGTTCCTAGTACAGAAAAAGAAATTCATGGGTTCTTAGGAAGGTTGAATTACATAGCCTGTTTCATATCTCAATTAACAGCTATATGTAAACTAATCTTTAAGTTTCTACATAAGAATCAACCGATGCAGTGGAATGATGAATGTCAAGAAGCTTTTGATAAGATAAAGAAATACTTGCAAAACCCACCTATCCTGGTCCCATCAACTCCAGCAAGACCTCTTCTTTTGTACTTGACCGTGCTAAACAAGTCCATGGGATCAGTACTAGGGCAACATGATGAATCAGGAAAAAAAGAACATGCCATTTACTATCTAAGCAAGAAGTTTACAGAATGTAAAGCCAGATATTCAGATGTGGAACGAACTTGTTGTGCGCTAGTATGGGCAGCACACCGCTTGCAGCAATATATGTTATGTCACACTACTTGGCTGATATCTAAGATGGATCCCATCAAATACATTTTTAAAAAACTGGCCCTAACTGGGAGAATAGCCTGGTGGCAAGTTCTTTTGACTGAATATGATATTGTTCATGTCACTAAGAAGGTTATAAAAGGAAGTGCCTTGGCAGATTACTTAGCCCACCATCCCCTAAAAGACTACCAACCAATGTCATTTGAATTTCCTGATGAAAATATTATGATACTATCAGAAGAGAAAGATTGTCCTGACGAAACTTGGACTTTGATGTTTAATGGAGCATCAAATGCATTGGGGCATGGTAATGGAGCCATTCTAATCTCACCAGATGACAAGCTTTTCCTATTCACTACTAGACTTTGCTTTGATTGCATCAATAATATTGCAGAATGTGAAGCTTGTGCTTTGGGAATTCAGGCAGCACTTGAAGCAAGGGTGAAATCTCTACAAATATATGGAGATTCTGCCTTGGTGATTCATCAATTGAAAGAAGAATGGGGTACTAGAGATGGAAAATTGATTCCTTATCAAGTTCACATCATGGAACTAATCAAAGGGTTTGATGAAGTCTCTTTCCATCATATTCCTCGGGATGATAACCAGTTAGCCGATGCTTTGGCCACGTTGGCTTCCATGTTCAATGTAAGTAGGGAATTTGACATGCCCTTCATCGAGATTGAAAGACGTCTCAAACCTGTATATTGTCATCTGATAGAAGAAGAGCTCGATGGGAAACCATGTTTTCATGACATCAAAAATTACATTCAAAATCAAGAATATCCCCCTGGTGTTTCAGAAAATGATAAAAGAACCCTCAGGCGCCAAGCCATGAATTTCTTTACGACTGGGGATACACTTTACAAGAGGAATTATAATTCTGTTCTCCTTCGTTGTGTAGATGCGATAGAAGCTAACAAAATCATGAAGGATGTTCATGAAGGACCTTTCAGAACACATGCAAGTGGGCATTCAATAGTAAGAAAAATTCTCAGATCTGGATAATATTGGATGACGATGGAAAATGATTATCATAACTATGCCAAGAAATGTCACAAGTGTCAAACCTATGCAAATAACATTCATGCATCTTCTCTGCATATTCTAACTGTACCTTGGCCTTTTGCTATGTGGGGCATAGATGTTATTGGTCCCATTGAACCAAAAGCATCAAATGGGCATCGTTTTATTCTTGTGGCCATTGATTACTTCACTAACTGGGTTGAAGCAGCTTCTTATACCAACGTGACAAAAAATGTTATGGTCAAATTCATCAAGAGAGAATTGATTTGAAGATATGGTTTGCCAAGTCAGATCATCACTGATAATGGCACAAACCTGAATAATAAAATGATGGATGAACTCTGCGAAGAATTCAAAATCAAACACCTTAATTCATCTCCATACAGACCCAAGATGAATGGAGCGGTGGAAGCTACCCATAAAAACATAAAGAAAATCATACAAAAGATGGTTGAAACCTACAAAGACTGGAGTGAGTTACTTCCTTTTACTTTACATGGGTATCGTACCTCTATACAAACTTCGACAGGGGCAATACCTTTCTCATTGGTATATGGTATGGAAGCTGTTTTACCAATAAAAGTAGAAATTTTGTCTTTAAAAGTAATCATGGATGCCAAATTAGAAGAAGCTGAATGGGTTCGATCCCTGTATGATCAACTAAATTTAATTGATGAGAAAATGTTAACTGTTCACTGTCATGGGCAGTTATACCAAAAGCGTATGAAGAAGGCATACGAAAAGAAAGTGCGACCTCATCAATTTCATGAGGGTGATTTGGTACTAAAGAAGATCTTGCCAAATCAAAATGATCACCGAGGCAAATGGAGGCCAAATTATGAGGGACCATTCATCGTAAAAAAAGCCTTTTATGGATGAGCTTTGATTTTGACGAACATGGATGGTGAGGAGTTATCTTTCCCAGTCAATTCAGATGCAGTTAAGAAGTATTATGGTTGAGAATACTCTAAAAGGATAGGGTAGTCTTTATGTCCTCCAAAAGTTTGGATTGAAATTATGATGTAAACCTGTAATTTTCCCAAGTAAATAAGTGGAATTCTCGATTTCAGTTCCAATCTTTGTTCTGTTAGGTTTCCTTAGCATATATTTTGTGAAAATATTTTATTTTATTTTATTTTAAACCATGAAAAGCATATTTTCAGTCTCAAACAGCTTGATACTTCCCAATTACGCAGACCTTGGTAATCAAAGATATATTTCGCTCTGCTATGAGTAAGATCGAGTCCCACAAGGATTATAGGTGTCACCCGGGGAAACAAGATCATTAACCTTTGGTTTTCCACTTGATTATTTTCCATGCAGGATTAAGGCATATGCCCCCAATTTCTTTTCTTATAGTTCTCAAAGGATTCAAGATGTGGTCAAACCTGCTACAAGAAAGTTAGCCAAAGATTATTCTCATATTTTCTCCAGCTGATAGGCTATAACAAGAACAAATGTTCCCCATGAAGAGTCAAGATCAACAATTTCAGTCCATCACCTAACCCCAGTAAAGGTGATTTATTGGGATATAAAAAGTTCAAGGTAGGAATCCTTGTATTCACTCGGAACCCCCAGTGAGTCATATGACTAAAAAGTCAGTCTCTTTTAAATCTCAGTCCTTCAAAAGTCTCAACCTCAAGAACATCTTAAGTACAAATTTTAAATTTCATACCATTTAATTTCCCCTTGCAAAAACCAAACATATATCCTTCACCATAAGTCACAGTGTCAGAGACATTTCCCCTAGGTCTTGCTTCATGTCCAAGCCTCAAGCACCCATTCCTAAACTATGTTGTCCAGTCAAAACATGTCGGGGCAATCCCCATGTCATTTATTTTTATTCAAAAGCTTCAGGTACCCATTCCTAAGCTATGTTGTCCAGTCAAAACATGTCGGGGCAATCCCCATGTCATTTATTTTTCTTCAAAAGCTTCAGGTACCCATTCCTAGGCTATATCGTCTGATCAAAACATGTCAGGGCAACCCCTTGCGTCATTAATTTTTCTTCAAAAGCTTCAGGTATCCATTCCTAGGCTATATCGTTTGATCAAAACATGTCGGGGCAACCCCTACATCATTAATTTTTCTTTAGAGCTTCAGGTACCCATTCCTAGGCTATGTCGTCTGATCCAAAACATGTTAGAGCAATCCCATGTGTCATTTATTTTCTTTCAAAGCTTCAAGTACCCATCCCTTTGCTGTTCATTTTCAAGGGTAAATATTAGGTCAACACTCCTAAATTTTCATTTTCTGTCGAAAGACTCGAGTACATACCCTAGGCAACTTAATCCCCAATAAAAACATCAGACATATTCCTGAATTTTTAGAACCTCAAATACCATTCTGTTCCCAAAGGAAAGTCTGAAGTATCACCTCAAATGTGCTATCAAAGCCTGTGGTAACAAATTTTGGTTGTTTACTCCTTGGCAAAAGCTCCTAGTACTACCTTTAAATTATTTATTGTTAAAGTTCCTTCAACTTAAGGGGGACTCAGTTTATTTTTTGTGAGAAGCCTCCAATTTTTCCTTGAATTCTCAACGGTGTTCACATCTTTACTTTCTTTTCACATCAATAATATGAATAAATCTCAAATTCTTTCATGAAAAGAAGTAAAGAGGGGCAACTGTGAACACCTATTTTTGTCCAGATAAATAATTTTTTTTTTAAATATGATAAAAAATTGCATAGTGACTGTTGGGAATAATACATTCTCCATTTCTATAAATACTCAATCTCTCCTCATTTCCTACCACACTTTTCCTTTCATCAACTTTCTTTCATAATTTTCCTCAAGCAATGCCAATGGGTGTCGAAGCCAGGAGCAAAGAATAAGGGAGGGAAACCGATGTTTGGTGATTACCTTCTTGGTCGTTGTAGCATGGGTAATAGTTTATCTTTATTGGGTATTTTATTTATGGCCACATGTGTAATAAATAATTTTAGAATTCTAAAATAGTTTATGTTTCCATAAGAGTAAGTGATTACTCATTTGTATTCAAAACATTTAAAACAATTAAAAAAAATTTAAAAAAGGCCCCCAAAAAAATAAATCAAAAAAAAAAGAAAATAGGCCAAAAAAAGGGTAAAAAATATAAAAATGGGCCAAAAAATCTAAAAAAACAAAAATCAAAAAAAGAAAAAAAAAGAAAAAAGAAAAGAGGTTTCAGTGGTTTTATTGAGATGGGACCCAGTTTGGTTGGATAATTGGAGAAAATTGGGGAAATTGACATCAAATTTGGACAAATTGGAGAAGTAGGAAAGTGATGTCATTTTAAGAGGTGAGGGGGGAAGAAGGAAAAAGAGGTGAAAGAGTATTAAATTTTTGTGAGATTTTTTAGAAGTTTTTGCTTTCTAAAATTATGTTATGGAAATGTTGTTTGGAAAATGAGTATCATTCTAGTATGTCTTAGTATGTGAGTTTTGTGAACCAAAATATTGTCTAAGTAACTGGTATCCTAAACACCCTCAAATTAGTTCCAAACGAAGCCAAAAGCAAGGGAAATCTACAAAGATCGATCTTCTGAATTTCGCTCTTGTACTTCTTTATTTGTTTCTGTACTAAGGTATTTTTTTTATTAATACGAGAATATTTATTTATCTTTATTTATTTGTCTTTATTTAATTCTTATTTATTTTTCTACACTTTTACTTCTCTTATTTATATTCCCTCACTTTATTTTCCCCGTACTTTATTTTTCTACAGTTATTTATCTGTTTATTTATTTTTCTGCATTTTTATTTTTATTTGTTTATTTTTTGTACTTTTATTCTTATTTATTTACTTTTCTGTACTTTTATTTTCTTTATTTATGTTTCTACACTTTATTATTTCTGCACGTTATTTTTTTGCAGTTATTTATCTGTTCATTTATTTTTCTACATTTTTGTTTTTATTTATTTATTTTTCTACACTTTTATTTTTATTTATTTATGTATTTGCACTTTTATTTTTATTCTTTTATTTTCTACACTTCTATTTTTATTCATTTATGTTTCTGCACTTTCATTTTCATTTATTTATTTTTATGCACTTTTATTTATTTATCTTTCTACACTTTTATTTTTATTTATTTATTTTACTACATTTTATTTTTTTCTCTATTTTATTTTCCTGTAGTTATTTATTTGTTCATTTATTTTCTTACACTTCTATTTTTATTTTTATTTTTTTGTACTTTTATTTTATTTTTCTAGATTTTATTCTTCCATCCTTTATTTTTTTATATTTATTTATTTACTCTATACTAATTTTGAAATTATCTTTTACATAATCATTTAATTTTATGTTATATATATATATATAATTTCTTGAGTTTTGTTTTTTAAATAATTATTTACTTATTATTATTTATCTTTTCATTTCTCTCTCTTATCTACCTATATTATTTTATTTATTTATTTATTTGATAATTTTGAATAGTTTTTTTATATATACATAATTATCCATTTTATTTATTGCCATCACTTCTTATTATTTTCTATTAGCAACCTTTTGATAATTGCAAAAAATTATCATCAAAAAATAATAATAAACACCAAGACTAATAAATAGTTTGTTATTTATTCATCTATCTTTCTTTAAAGTTCAAAATGAGATTAATTTAGATGAGACATCTTATTAATCTTAGTTTTTTTAAAATAATTGAATAAGGTTCATTTGTTAACTTTAATTAAGTGTGTATATTTCTTTATTTTCATATTGATGTATTCAATTCCATTTTTTTTCTTTTTTATGTCTATTCTTTTTTTACCTTTTTATTTATTTATTTATTCTTTTATGAACCATATATTTCCCAATAAAATCAATGGATTGTTTTTTTATTACTAGAAAATAATAAAGATGAGACGTCTCATTGTTTTTTATTTATTTTACTGACTTTTAATCACTTGTTTGTTTATTGTTTTTCTTTAGACTAAAAAATGATGAAAATTTAGGTTATGCATTACAATTTTGTTTTATTTTTATTTATATTTTTCAAAATGTCTTCATTATTATGTATATTGTCTGTAAATAGCATTTATCATTATTTTTTTATGAAGGATGAAATATTTAATAATTATTTTTAAAAAAATTATACATGATCAATTTGGGTAACCATTTTAGGACGGACAGTGTGGGGTGCTAATACCTTCCCCTCCTGTAATTCGACTCCCGGACTAAACAGAATCTCATTTAAAAAAAACGAGTGCTATATAAAGGTTTTTCTGATATTTTCCTTGATAAATATTAGTAGCGACTCTTTGAACCCTTTATTTTTTTAGGACATCTAAGGGCATTATTCCAATATAGTTTCATTTTTTTATTGTCTTTAACCAATCTGTGTCGTGTACCGGGACCCCGGTCGCGATAACGTTAAGTCCTAAAATCTCGAGTGAGAGACGCTCACTTAGGGGTAAGGGCATTCTCTTCTTCAAATTACATTAAGTCATAAAACTTTGAGTAATAGACGCTCACTCGTGGGTAACAACACTCTCTTCTTCAAATTACATTAAGTTCTAAAAACCCGATTGAGAGAAGCTCACTTGGGAGTAACGATATTCTCTTCTTCAAATTACGATTAAGTCCTAAAAACTTGAGTGAGAGACGCTCACTTAGGGGTAACGACATTCTCTTCTTCAAATTACGTTAAGTTCTAAAACTCCGAGTGAGAGATGCTCACTCGAGGGTAATAGCACTCGTCTTCAAATTACGTTAACGCCTAAAAACCCCGAGTAAGAGACGCTTACTAGGGGTAACAACATTCTCTTCTTTAAATTACAATTAAGTCCTAAAAACTTAAGTGAGAGACGCTCACTTAGGAGTAATGACATTCTATTTTTCAAATTATGTTAAGTCCTAAAACTCCGTGTGGGAGATGCTTATTTGGGGTAACAACATTCTCTTTTTCCAAATTACACTTAGTCCTAAAAATCTGAGTGAGAGACACTCACTTGGAGGTATTGGCATTTTTTTCTTCAAATTACAATTAAGTCCTAAAACTCCGAGTGAGAGACACTCACTCTAGGGTAACGATACTACTCATTTCAAATTACGTTAAGGCTTAAAAACCTGAGCGCAGACTATGCACACTAGGGGCAGCGACACGATTCTTCAAATTACGCTAAGTCCAAAAAACAATGCAGCCTCTATAACCCGAAACTCTCCAGGGGATATAAGCGGCTAATTAGCTATGTTGGGATGCTCTTCATTAATAAAGTCTTCATTACTTAAATAAAACTTACAAGTCATCAAGAACAACCATAATTACAAAAGAAAACAAACATAATTTCCAAAGAACAATGACCCTATGGAACAAAAACATCAATGACAATAGAGTCTGAGGGTGTTGTGTCGATCATAGGAGTTAGGGTCACCTCAGCCTCTTCGTCGGGCAAGGAAGGAGGAGGGTCGATAGCACTAACCTCATCGTCATCTGAATTGAGAGGATCAACTACCCTCTCATCCACCACTACTTTGAAGAAGTCGGCTCCCTCCTAAGAAATTACAAGAGAGGGGTTCAGGGTAGAAACTTGCTCCCAACAAGCTTCAAATCCCAAAACAAATTTTTCAGGAACTTCTCCTTTTAGCATCTCTATTTGAGGCTCCATCTCCACACGTTCCTGTTGACCTTGGGACTCCGCCTCCTTAAAATTCTCCCAAGCAAAATCCAGGATTTGTTGAACCTTTTTAAGAGAGTTCTCCATCTCCATATTCTTCACGGAGAGCTATTGATGAGCGTCCTCAGAAGTTGCCAAATTTTTCTTATAGAAGGCCAGCTTCTCCTCAACAGTTTTGAGTTTTGCCTTAGAAAAAGCTCGACTAGCCTCCGAGTCCTTTAAGGACCATTTAGCTTTCCCCAAGGCCTCTTCAATATTTTTCAATTTTCTCTCCAACTCGGCCATCTTCTCCATCGACCTGACAGCCTCCTAGAGGTTAGCCTCAGCCTTCTCCTTATAGGCAGTTAGCACGTTCAGACTCTTTTCTTGGGCTCCAAAGTAATCATCTACATATCTACTTATGGAAGTGACCCAAAGGCCAAACATTTCCATGGAATAGCAGATAGGCACAAGGTTAGAGTCTATATATCTCTTCCCGTCCTCCTCGAACAATACAACCTTATCAACAAATTTAGGAATCGGGAAACGGGTATTCCACAGAGACAGTGTGAGGTTCCTAGTAGACACCAAACTTTGATTCATAAACTTCTCCTACTGGTAGGAGACTTCCTCGTAATCACTGCGTAAGGGGATGACAATCCACTCGACAATTATTTGAGTTATTTTGTCTCAGGTGGATAAAGACACCTCTGGGGACTCAAAGTTCTCAAAAACTACAATAACAAAGGCCCTGGTGGGAATTTCATGAAGAGGTGTTGCCCCGCTAGGGGTAGCCCTACTAGAAGCAGCCTGCACATTTTCTGTTAGGGATGGAGTAGGTTCCTTCTTAACGCCTTGTCTTTTTGCCTGCCGACTGGCCTCGACGCCTTTGACGATTGGGTGAGGGGAACAAGAGGCTTTGTGTAGGAATGGCAATGATAAGGATGACAGAAGTTATCCCTGAGGAAGTCCCTTTCCCCTTTGATCTATCCCCCGTCTTGTAATGCTTCTTCATCTTTTTGGTCGATATTTTGTTAGGAGCCATATCACCTGAAAAGTAAAAAGTCGGATTCACCAGCCAGTACCACGTTACCAAGTACATCATTGATCATAACCTAGTAACTCCTATATTTACCGATCCAAGCGTCTAGGGCACCCAGGTCAGGGGACAGTGCAATGAGCCCCTGAGAGCTGAAATAGAGTCTCACATCCTTAAGGAAATAGTTCACATCACCATGCTCAGCGAGTGAGAGGTCTTCCCAATTGACACAGAATTGAACAGGCTCCCATGTTCAATACAAGATAAAAGATGGACGACCGTCGGGATCATGAAGGAAATCTACCCTGGGCAGGTCTAGATTTACTCGAATCTTGAATAAAAAACTCTTAAAATTCTTGTACGACTGGTCAAACACTTGTATCAGGTGGTGACCAGTGACCCTACTCAAGGAGACCCAACCGACGGGAACCATAACTTTCAAAATCTTGGCTTGAAAGAAGTAAAAAAAAAGGGGAACAGAGAGTGTTCGACCAAAGTGCTCACATAAAACCTCAAACACTTTAACGGAGGCCCAACCGATTAGATGAAGCTAGGTGGGGGAAATATTCAAGGCATTCAGAACCTCCACTTAAAAGTCAGAGAAATGGAATGACATGAGGAAACGTGAAAATAGAGTCTCATATGCATAGATAAAATCCAATTCGTTAGGGTTTGTGTGAGAGTGGCAAACCCTCTCGTTAGGGGAACAACACAGACACTTTATGTTTAGGGTTGACAATGAATTATTGAATGTCTCATCCTCTCATAAATACACGAGTGCTTCATCACTCTGAAGGGAAGAAGGCATAGACAGGACTTCATCCCTAACCCACAAATAAGAATTTGTAAAAAAGGTCATTTCTCAAGTGAATCAAGCCGAAGTCAAGGGTACTAACCTTTCTGGGAATAGGAACTCAAAGAAGAAGATGAATAAATCGAAGAAGGCAAAGATAAGAAGTTGAAAAGTTTTGAGGAAATGAGTGGCAAAGACAACAATAGTAAAAGTGAAAAATAAAGTAAAACAGGAGTATATATAGAGAGTTTTTGGTAACTCCCCAGCAGCAAATCTGAAAGTTGAGATAATTTGATGATTGAGATCCCTTTGATATTTACACATAGCGCCTAAATTTATCATTAGTACCCCTAAACCCAAGAGACGTTTAGATGAATCATGCTCGGATGAAGCCTCACTTGGAATTATTCCCTCTTGGAGGAAGCCCCACTCAAAATGATTCTCTCTCGAATGAAGCCTCACTCAGAATGATTTTCCTTTGGATGAACTTTTCATAGAGTAATCTTCCTCTCTCGAATGACTACCCCTCCACTAAAGAGTCACTTGACGACAACCAACTCAATGTGTTGGCACTCAACTCGGCTCTACGTATGGCGCTCGTAACTAAGGGGGGCTCTTATTCCCCCCAGATCAAAAGGGGTTTCACGGTACCCTATCTCTCCTCTATTTTAGACAAGAATTTAGGAAATACCAGTCCCCTTGCTTGATCCTAGAAAGATACAGTTGCTCTCATGTCATTATGGGCCTGCAACTAGGGCCCATATACCTTTTTTATCTTCTCGCTTACTGATTGTATAAATGACATAAGTCTTGAAAAGACTTATTTATCTAACATTATTTCATGCTATAATGTTATAGTTCAAGCCTTTTGATCCGGTCTTGATACTGGTACCAGGATAAGGATGTAATTTCATCCGTCCTCGCTATGCTACCAACGCTGCAAGTATACATCTGGACTGTAAACCCCGTATCATGCGCTCTCCCTATACCGGTATGATCAGGTAATCACCTCGTACACTGCAAAACGCCCACGTCACCCGACAAAAAGTACAGGGTACAACTGCCAGGGGATGTTCACGAGAGAGGCGGCTCCTCCCGCACTGTGTGCCAGAATCATACACTACATAGTGTACCTGGCCTCCCTACACCTGACGATTCATTCTTCATGCTCACCTATAAATAGTCCATTACGTTATTCATTCTTGCTATATACAATTCCATTGCTTAGACTCTCTTAACTTGAGTTCTCATTCTGGTTACTTACTTGAGTCGGAGAATCTTCGTAGGTGACACCACCTTTTGCCCATCACCAATGTGAAAGCTTAGTAAGAAGGATCTCCAGGACAGCAAGACCGGTATCCCCCACTACGATATCAGACTATATTACCGAATATCCATTGTACCAGTATATAAACACTACTTATAGTTAACTTTTATGGCTGGTCTTTACACTGGATCCTTGACCCCAGTTCAGACCAGTTCATTGGCATGCCCAGTGGGACCTGTTAGAGTTATTCCCACTTTTTATAGAAAATCAATAGTCTATCATGGAAATCAATGGAAAAAATTTTCAGGAGGGGCAGGTGGAAGATGTCACTGCCCAGGAGTACCAAGATAGAAGACGTCTAGCCTTTGAGTCCCCTGTTGGGAGCTCACGAAGAATGGCGCCTGTTGGAACTCTAGACCCTCGTGATAGGGTTATAAGGCAGCTTAGGGAGGAGCTTGATGAGCTAAAAGGAGGTAGGAGATAGGTTGAAGAGAAGATCGTGTCTCAAGATGAGGAGACTTATCACAATGTTGGAAGGTAGAAGTCCACGACTCTCCAGTATTTGAAGATCCCTACGTACGAAGAGAGGGAGAAAACCCAGGACTCTAGTGAGAGAGTCAGTGCTAGAAGAAAGGAGCCAATCGTTGCAGCTCTGGAGGTGTATAGACTTAACGTCCCATTTTCTTGAAGATTGATGAGTGTGCCTATCCCTAGGCACTTGCAAACGACCCAGCCTCTCTCGATTAAAAAATACATAGTGGAGACGGACCCTACTAAGCATTTGGATGCTTACACATACGAGGTCATGTTCTTGGAGGCTGAAGAAGATTTTATGTGCAGAATATTCCGTTGTACATTGGTTGGGGAGGCCCTCAGCGAGTTCAAAGGGCTCCCTTCAGGCTCTATAGATTCCTGGGAAGAAATGGCAATTGCATTTGGGGACCACTTTGTCATTTCCAGGGACGTTTCTAGGACATCTCACACCCTTGCCCAAATTAGGCAAGGAGAAACAGAAACTCTCAAGGAGTTTTTGAGAAGATTTTACAAGGAGGAGGCATTAGTCCCAAATCTCACCGAAGCCATCCAGCTGTACATTGTCATTAAGGCGCTGCAGCCCAGCTCATATTTCACCTTGTTCTTGGTAAAAAGCCCTCCGACGTCATTTGAAGAGTTCCGGAGGAAGGCTTCCAAGTATGTAGGGATTGAGATGCACTTGGAAGCCACAACGGCAAGGGCCGAACCACAAGCTCTGGTGTCCCAGCCAAGGAGGGAAAAGGAAAGAACGAGGCTGGAGAGACCTTTCCAGAGGGTCAGGTTTAAAAACCCTCAACCTCATCATCAAGAAAGGCGTGTGGCGGCCTTCAGTAACTATGCCCCTCTAAATGCCAAAACCTCTCAGATTTTGAGAGAGGTCAGATGGCCCACGTTGGGCGTTTATGGCATAAGAAGGTCGACCCGGCAAAAATACCTGGGAATCCACGCAAGTATTGTGATTTCTATGAGCAAGTGTGCCACACGACGGATGAGTGCAAGGCCCTAAGGAATGCGGTGGAGACCCTCATCCGAGAGGGAAAGCTGAAGCAATATCTCTTCAAGGAGAAGTCCCTCGATGAGGCAGAAAGGATGGAGAAGCGGGGTAGAGACCGTGATGATGAGGGTGATAACGACCGCGCTCTAGTAAAAAGATACACTGCTGCTGAATAGCAGAAGGGAGTTGTTATCAATGAGGATGCTCACCAGGACGGAATGCCCCAACAGCAGTAGAGAGGCCAACGTAAAGTAATCGATATGATTGTTGGTGGTTTTACTGGGGATGGAGCCTCAATCATGGCTAGGAAGAATCATCACCGCATGATTCTCTCGGTGCAAGGAAAGCCCAGGAATAACCGTCAATTCAGGGACGGCGTGTTGGCGTCGATGATTTCCTTTTCCTACGAGGATTTTGGCCCAACTATACCTGGAGGAGACGATGTCGTCGTTGTCGTAGCTGTTACCGGTAACAAGGATGTCAAGAGGATCCTTGTAGATCAGGGGAGTTTTTGCAATGTTATTTTTTATAGCTATCTTAAAAGAATGGGTTTTAATGACTTTGATTTGTAGCCTTACACGCGGGAACTAACAGCTTTTAATGGAGTGAAGCAGCCTACGAAGGGGTATCTTGACATGTTGGTTTGTAACACCCCTATTTTTATTTTTATATTAAAATTTTGAAGGAATTAAATTATGGTTCTTTAGAACTTTTTAATCTACGTATTATTTATGATTTTTTAGAATTTTTGAATTATTTTAATAAAATAATATCTTTTTAATAATTTCAAATTCATATAAGTGACTTAAAATTAAAAATATTTATAAGAAAGTAAAGTTAAATTATAAGAAAATTTTCTAAAATCTATTTCAAATAGACTTATCTAAAAATGATCGGTTTGAGAAAAATCTTGATTTTTTCCAATTGTTAAAAAATTGGAAATGTATCAATAAATTTTTATTAACAGAAAATTTTAGATTTTTAAAATTTAAACTTTATATCACTTATTATAAAATTAATGAGGACTGATATAATATTGCTAAATTTCAAAAAGGACTAATTTTGAATATTTAAAATATACTGAGTGAAATGTTACTATTTGGCTTAATAATTGAGCCGACATTTACTATGCAAAACACTGTGCATGTACAAAATTTTCAAAAGGTGGACAGTAACCAGGAATGAATTTTTCAAAAAATACACAGTACTTTTATATTAAAATAATGGAATGCATAGTAATTTTCCTTCCTATAAATACCGAAGGAATTCTTCTTTAGAATTCACAATTTCAGATTAAGTTTTTTTAATATAGTAGTTCTAGTGAGATAGTGGTGGAAGTAGGAGAGAGAAATAAATTTTTTTGGAAGAAGGTTCTGCTAAAACCTAAGGTAAGAATACCTCTCTTTTATATTTTTTAGGGTTATTTTTATATCGTTTTTAGAAATCTATTATTATACTAAAAATAATATTATTTTAAGTTACTATTCTGAATAGTAAAATACTATTTCAATAGTAAAATACTATTTTAATAGTAAATTACTATTTTCAATAGTAAATTACTATTCAAATAGTAAATTACTATTCAAATAGTAAATTACTATTTACTGTTACTATCTACCTTTACTATTTACATTATACTATTTACCATTACTATTCACGATTTACTATTTACTGTTACTATTTACGATTTACTATTTACCGTTACTATTCATGATTTACTATTTACTGTTACTATTTATGATTCACTATTCACTATTCACTATTTACCATTTCTGCTTTAAGTAGTAATCTTAATTTTCATCTTGTAACTATATTAAAATGAAATTGGTGTGTTTTAGAACTCGGAGACGAGGCACGCACAGATTTTCAATAACGAATCAGTATACAAGAGGTAAGGGGGAGTGAGATAAGAGTATAATATGAAAAGACATAAGAATAATGGGAGGAGTCCCCTACTCCTTTTAAATTTGATAGTATTATTATTTTAAAATATTAACATTTTAACTTAAAATTTTTAATAAATTTTAAATTAAATATCTGATGTAACTAACTCTAACATACCTATGCAAGGACCTGTACTTTTATAACCTATATGAACTGGACTATACCTATGCAAGGACTTGGACCACTATGACCCATATGGACTGAACTATACCTATGCAAGGACTGGACTATATGGACTTACATAGACCTATGCGAGGAATTGACCAAAAGGACTCGAATTGACTATATTAATAATCATTAGACTTTGAATTATAATATTTATAAATGATGCTTGATTTTGATTGATTATTTTTGTGATTGTTAATTATTTATGATTGTTAATTGTGATGGATGATCTTGTGATGTGAAGTTTGAGCATATAGCAAGCATGACATAAAGCTAAAACTCAGTAAGAATTTTCTTACTTTACTCTTTAAATTTTTATTCTAAGAAAAAGTATTATTTTATTTTTTTTAGTCTTTTATTTCTTCTTAGAAATTATTTCCATTGATTTTACTTTTAATCTTTAAAAATCTAGTATTTATTTCAAAAGAAGTCATTTTATGAAAATTAATTTATAAAAAACTTGAATTAATTAATTCTTGAAATAAAGAAAAATTTTATAATTTTAAGTATTTTTTAAAGATTATTATCTTTAAGTAAAATAAAATTTTCAAAAGTAAATTATTTTGTTCCAACCTAATAACTAAAGATATTTGGTAATAATTGAGATTCTAAATTCGAGATTGTTAAGATTCAATTTAAAAAGAAAAGATGTAAAGTGTTTTATGAGAAGTTTTAGGATATTTAAGGCTTGGAAACTCAATTTTGGTGAGAATTAAAAATTGTACCAAATTTATTTCTGTATGACAGAAATTCAGAGAATTGAGAAAATGTACAGTTTATTAAGATGATATTGTAAACCTTTATGGTATTTAATAATTGAGTTTCTAAAAGCCTTAACTAACTAAATACGCGAGTAATTCATACATCATGAATCATTAAAGTGAAACAAAATGATATTGTCTGGGGACGGATTATAGAAATCGAGCATACATTAGAGGAGGCTTAATTACGAGCCTTGGGATGAGAGGGTGTGAAAGGGTGCTTCAGAGGACCTGGGGTAGCTCCCTAGTGTCGGGTACTTTCATAATAAAAACTTTCTCAATCTGACTAGTCTCTAAGTGTTTCCGTACCAGTTGAGCTATTCATATTATTATTATCCGGACTTATGGAACAGCGTAAACTCCTGGTTGACCCAGTGCAAATTAAAATTTAAGGGCCCACATATATAGGTAAGTTATGATGAAGATATTGCATAACATTCATGCATTCATAATTGATTGTGTATGTGATTGTGATTGATATTATTATGTATTGGTTTGTGAAACCCTTTGTTGCTTATGTCTTATTCGAGAATATTATATTCTGTTTCTCACTCCTTTCTCTGTGTTTTTGTTTCATATGTTTTAAATTGATGGTTCAGAAGGAGGATCGAGGAATCTCGGTAGTGAATATAGCACGTTCTAGAAAGGGAGCTCGGTATGAATACAGTGGTCCAATGAATAAATAAAGTTATTAAGTAACTGCTTCTGGGCCATGGAGTTTCATCTCTTTCTTATAATGTTTAATATTTATTTTCTTTGGATGAATGTAAAAATTACTTTATAAAGTTTTAATAATATTTACGAGGTATTTCAAAAATGATGTATGTAATTTATTCCAATAGTTTCTTTTTAATAATCATATCTTTAGCAAAAAAAAAATTTATGAATTTTTATAGAATTTATTAAAGTATAACAGAGGGTGTTACAAAGTGGTATCAGAGCAGTTAATCCAATAGGCCTGGGGAAAAGGTCTATCTTGCTTTGTCTGTAAACTCTGTATAGGTGATAGAGAATAGAATATCTGACTTGGTAGTAACTGTGATTGATGTGACAAATCTATGTTACTGTGAAACAGGAAACTAATGGCTGGAAACGATTTTGCTAGAGTTGTAGAACGCTTAATCAATGCAATGGGAGCCCGTGAAGGTCAAGGTAACGATGCCTTGAGAAGGCTGGACCTATTCGAAAAGCGCAATCCACCTCGTTTCAAGGGAGGATATAACCCTGATGGAGCACAAACCTGGATTCAAGAGATAGAGAAGATCTTTCGAGCATTGCAATGTAATAAAGCTGATAAGGTAGTCTTCGCTACTTATGCCTTATCTGACGATGCCAAACATTGGTGGGATAGCATGCGTAGACAATTCGAAGTCAACGACACGGAGATCACTTGGGATCATTTCAAGGATATGTTCTTGGAAAAATACTTTCCTGCTGATGTTAAAGAGAAAAGACAATTCGAATTCCTGTCGCTGACCCAAGGAAACATGACCGTAGGAGAGTATGCATCCAGGTTTGAAGAGCTATCTCGTTTTCATTCTCATTATAATGATGCTACTAACGAAAGTGATCGGTATGCAAAGTTTGTAAATGGATTACGGTCAAAAATTAAGGAAGCTCTACAAATGCAGGAAATCCATGAATTTTTTGTATTAGTAAATCGCTGTAGGATCTTTAAAGAGGATCATAAGGATAGAATGACCAAAAGTCGTGAGCCCATTCACAAGGCGGAAGAAATGAGAAGTGGAGGACCTCACCATCACCAAAGAAGAGACTTCAGGAGAAATAAGCCTTACCAAGTGCCATTTCACCGGTTTGGAGTAGCATCTGTTCCTAACAGACCCCAAGCTTCAACTGGAAGCTATTACCCGACATCTGCACCAAATTTTAAATGTTTTATCTGTGGAGGACCCCATTTAAAAATGGATTATCCTAAAAACACTTATGTTTGCTTTAAGTGTAACAAACCAGGTCATCACATCAAGGATTACCCAGAGATGAAGAGGGAAAATCTTGAAGATGTAAGTACAAGCATAAATACTCAGGGAGGCGTACACAGTGCAGTCGGAAGGCCGAAGGCGAAAGGAAAGGTTTTTGCAATCACTGGAGAAGAAGCATCTCATTCTGATTCCACGGTGGAAGGTAAGTGTATCATTAATAAGATTCCTTTAACTATTATGTATGACTCAGGTGCATCACATTCCTTTATTGCCAATGACTGTGTAGAAAAACTAAAATTACCTGTGATAGAACTGCCATTTGATTTATCTGTACATACTCTTGGAAACAATCCCATTGTCACTCCTTTCTTGCTTAGAAGTTATTACTGGGCTAGATTGGTTGTCTGACAATCATGTTCTAATAGATTGTCATAATAAAACCATAATGTTTAAAGAACTAGTGAATTTGAATCTCGAAGATTCGAAATTTCTAACCGCCAACCAAGTGAGTGCCTCTTTAAAAGGAGGGGCTCAAGGATTCATGCTATTGCTTTCAACGAAAGGAGAGCAAGAATCAAAAATCAAAAATCTGCTGGTTGTGTGTGAATTTCCTGATGTTTTTCCTTAAGATATCCCTGGTTTACCCCCAGAAAGAGATGTGGAATTCGCCATTGATCTAGTACCTGGAGTTGGACCCATTTCAATTTCACCATACCGAATATCACCTCTAGAATTAGCAGAGTTGAAGAAACAACTTGAAGAGATGATAGAGAAGCAGTTTATACGACCCAGTGTATCTCCCTGGGGTGCACCACTGTTATTGGTTAAGAAAAAGGATGGTAGCATGAGGTTATGTGTAGATTATCGGCAACTGAACAAGGTGACGGTCAAGAACAGATATCCTTTGCCAAGGATTGACGACTTGATGGATCAACTGCGGGTGCCACGGTGTTCTCCAAAATTGATTTGAGGTCTGGATACCATCAAATAAGGGTGAAGAAAGAAGATGTACCAAAAACTGCTTTTAGAACACGCTATGGCCATTACGAATATCTAGTAATGTCTTTTGGTGTAACTAATGCACCAGCTGTATTCATGGATTACATGAATAAGATTTTTCATCCATATCTAGATAAATTTGTAGTGGTGTTCATTGATGATATATTAGTGTGCTCTAAAAGCAGAGAAGAACATGTTGAACACTTGAAGGTTGTGTTGGAAATCCTGAAAAAGAAATAATTGTATGCAAAGCTGTCAATTTGTGAATTCTGGTTGGAAGAGGTGAACTTTTTAGGACATGTAATTAGTCAAGGAGGAATAACTGTAGACCCTTCCAAGGTAGAGGCAGTTTTAAAATGGGAGAGACCAACCACAATCACTGAGATTAGAAGTTTCTTGGGCTTGCTGGATACTATAGGAGATTCATTGAAGGATTTTCAAAGTTAGGATACCCACTGACTAAGCTAACACGGAAAGGGCAACCTTTTGTGTGGACGTCACAATGAGAGAATAGTTTCCAAGAGCTGAAAGATCGACTTACTTCTGCGCCGGTGTTAGTACTCTCTGATCCACATCGAAGTTTTGAAGCTTACTGTGATGCGTCTAAACAAGGACTAGGAAGTGTACTCATGCAAGACAAGAAGGATGTAGCCTATGCGTCGCGCCAATTAAGGCAACATAAGATTAACTACCCTACCCATGACTTAGAGTTAGCCGCTGTAGTTTTTGCCTTAAAGATTTGGAGGCATTATCTATACGGTGCAACATTCGATGTGTTTAGTGATCATAAGAGTCTCTAGTATTTATTCGACCAAAAAGAGTTAAACATAAGGCAACGAAGATGGATGGAGTTCTTAAAGGACAATGACTTTGAGTTGCAATACCATCCTGGAAAAGCGAACGTAGTAGCTGATGCTTTGAGTCAAAAGTCTCTACATGCGTCCATAATGATGATTAAAGAACTAGAAATGATAGATAACTTCAGAGATCTTAACCTAGCAGTAAAGGTTAATGCTAAAAGCTACAGATTAGGAGCGTTGCAAGTGACAAATGAATTCCTGAGGCAAGTTTTAGAGGCTCAACGAGAGGATGAATTCCTGCAAGAGAAGAAAGAACTCTTGAAACAAGGAAAAGAAGTCGAGTTCAATGTAAGAAATGACCAATTGCTTAGGTATAAGGATCGAGTGTGTATCCCTGACAAAAAGGAGTTGAGGAAAGCAATTCTGGAAGAAGACCACAAAAGTTATATGAGCATTCATCCCGGTGCTACTAAAATGTATCAAGATTTGAAGAAGTTATTTTGGTGGCCTGGAATGAAGAAAGGGGTGGCAGAGTACGTGGCTGCATGTCTAATTTGCCAGAAGGTTAAAGTGGAACATCAAAAACCCCCTTGAATGCTACAATCAATGGAAATACCAAAATGGAAATGGGATAGCATTACCATGGATTTTGTGACTTCTTTACCCAAAACTCCATTAGGACATGATTCAATATGGGTAATAGTTGATAGACTAACAAAGTATGCCCATTTTATTCCCATTAATATTCGTTACCCTATGGAGAAGCTGGCGAAGTTATACTTTGAGGAGATTGTGAGATTGCATGGAATTCCTTCAAGTATCATTTCTGATCGAGACCCTCATTTTACATCATAATTTTGGAAGAGCTTACATAAGGCTTTGGGAACAAGACTACGTCTGAGTTCAGCATATCATCCTCAGACGGATGGACAATCAGAAAGAACAATCCAATCTCCAGAGGACTTGTTACGAGCTTGTGTGTTGGAGCATAAAGAAAGTTGGAATCAATTCTTACCATATGTGGAGTTTACCTACAACAACAGTTTCCATGCTAGCATTGGCATGGCACCTTTTGAAGCATTATATGGAAGAAAATGTAGAACCCCGCTATGTTGGTTTGAGACTGGTGAAAACTTGATGCTAGGACCAGAGTTGGTACAACAAACCACGGATAAAATTAAAATAGTTCAGGAAAAGATGAAGGCAACACAGAACAGGCAGAAAAGTTACTATGACAAAAGAAGAAAGCCGCTCAAATTTCAAGAAGGTGATCATGTATTCTTGAAAGTCACACCTACGACTAGGGTCGGTCAGGCAATGAAATCTCGAAAACTAACTCCTAGATTTATTGGTCCATATCAAATAATTCATAAAGTTAGTCCCCTTGCCTACCAAATAGCATTACCACCTTTTCTTTCTAATATCCATAATGTTTTTCATGTGTCAAAATTACAAAAGTATATATCTGATCCTACACATGTTATTGAATCTGATGTCATACAAGTTAAAGATAATCTTACATATGATGCACCACCTGTCAGAATAGGTGACAAAAGAATAAAAAGGTTAAAAGACAAGACAATTCCGCTTGTAAAGGTCATTTGGAGTGAAACGAGAGGAGAAGATGCTACATGGGAACTAGAAACTGAGATGAAAGAGTCTCATCCTCATTTGTTTTACTGAATAATGTAAATTTCGAGGACGAAATTTTCTAAGGGAAGTAGAGTTGTAACACCCCTATTTTTATTTTTATATTAAAATTTTGAAGGAATTAAATTATGGTTCTTTAGAACTTTTTAATCTACTTATTATTTATGATTTTTTGGAATTTTGGAATTATTTTAATAAAATAATATTTTTAAATAATTTTAAATTCATATAAGTGACTTAAAATTAAAAATATTTATAAGAAAGTAAAGTTAAATTATAAGAAAATTTTTTAAAATTTATTTCAAATAGACTTATCTAAAAATGATCGGTTTGAGAAAAATCTTGATTTTTTCAAATCGTTAAAAAATTGGAAACGTATCAATAAATTTTTATTAACAGAAAATTTTAGATTTTAAAATTTAAACTTTATATTACTTATTATAAAATTAATGAGAACTGATATAATATCGCTAAATTTTAAAAAGGACTGATTTTGAATATTTAAAATATACCGAGTGAAAGGTTACTATTTGGCTTAATAATTCAGCCGACATTTACTATACAAAACACTGTGCATGTACAAAATTTTCAAAAGGTGCACAGTAACCAGGAATGAATTTTTCAAAAAATGCACATTACTTTTATATTAAAATAATGGAATGCATAGTAATTTTCCTTCCTATAAATACTGAAGGAATTCTTCTTTAGAATTCATAATTTCAGATTAATTTTTTTTTTAATATAGTAGTGCTAGTGAGATAGTGGTGGAAGTAGGAGAGAGAAATAATTTTTTTGGAACAAGGTTCTACTAAAATCCTAAGGTAAGAATACCTCTCTTTTATATTTTTTAGGGTTATTTTTATATCGTTTTTAGAAATCTATTATTATACTAGAAATAATATTATTTTAAGTTACTATTCTGAATAGTAAAATACTATTTCAATAGTAAATTACTATTCAAATAGTAAATTACTATTTACTGTTACTATTTACCTTTACTATTCATATTTTACTATTTACCGTTACTATTCATGATTTACTATTTACCGTTACTATTCACGATTTACTATTTACTGTTACTATTTATGTTTTACTATTTACTGTTACTCTTCACGATTAACTATTCACTATTTACTATTTACCATTTCTGCTTTAAGTAGTAATATTAATTTTCATCTTGTAACTATATTACAATAAAATTGGTATGTTTTAGAACTCGGAGACAAGACGCACACAGATTTTCAATAGCAAATCAGTATACAAGAGGTACGGGGGAGTGAGATAAGAGTATAATATGAAAAGACATAAGAATAATGGGAGGAGTCCCCTACTCCTTTTAAATTTGATAATATTATTATTTTAAAATATTAACATTTTAACTTAAAATTTTTAATAAATTTTAAATTAAATATCTGATGTAACTAACTCTAACATACCTATGCAAGGACCTGTACTTTTATAACCTATATGAACTGGACTATACCTATGCAAGGACTTGGACCACTATGACCCATATGGACTAAACTATACCTATGCAAGGACTGGACTATATGGACTTACATAGACCTATGCGAGGAATTGACCAAAAGGACTCAAATTGACTATATTAATAACCATTAGACTTTGAATTATAATATTTATAAATAATGCTTTATTGACTTGATTTTGATTGATTATTTTTATGATTGTTAATTATTTATGATTGTTAATTGTGATGGATGATCTTGTGATGTGAAGTTTGAGCATATAGCAAGCATGACAGAAAGCTAAAACTCAGTAAGAATTTTCTTACTTTACTCTTTAAATTTTTATTCTAAGAAAAAGTATTATTTTATTTTTTTTAGTCTTTTATTTCTTCTTAGAAATTAATTCCATTGATTTTACTTTTAATCTTTAAAAATCTAGTATTTATTTCAAAAGAAGTCATTTTATGAAAATTAATTTATAAAAAGCTTGAATTAATTAATTCTTGAATTAAAGAAAAATTTTATAATTTTAAGTATTTTTTAAAGATTATTATCTTTAAGTAAAATAAAATTTTCAAAAGTAAATTATTTTGTTCCAACCTAATAACTAAAGATATTTGGAAATGATTGAGATTTCTAAATTCGAGATTGTTAAGATTCAATTTAAAAAGAAAATATGTAAAGTGTTTTATGAGAAGTTTTAAGATATTTAAGGCTTGGAAACTCAATTTTGGTGAGAATTGAAAACTGTACCAAATTTATTTCTGTATAATAGAAATTCAGAGAATTGAAAAAATGTACAGTTTATTAAGATGATGTTGTAAACATTTATGCTATTTAATAATTGAGTTTCTAAAAGCCTTAACCAACTAAATACGCGAGTAGTTCATACATCATGAATCATTAAAGTGAAACAAAATGATATTGTCTGGGGATGGATTATAGAAACCGAGAATACATTAGAGGAGACTTAATTACGAGCCTTGGGATGAGAGGGTATGAAAGGGTGCTTCAGGGGACCTGGGGTAGCTCCCTAGTGTCGGGTACTTTCATAATAAAAACTTCTCAATCTGACTAGTCTCTAAGTGTTTCTGTACCAGTTGAGTTGTTCATATTATTATTATTCGGATTTATGGAACAGTGTAAACTCCTGGTTGACCCAGTGCAAATTAAAATTTAAGGGCCCACATATATAGGTAAGTTATGATGAAGATATTGCATAACATTCATGCATTCATAATTGATTGTGTATGTGATTGTGATTGATATTATTATGTATTGGTTTGTGAAAACCCTTTGTTGCTTATGTCTTATTCGAGAATATTATATTCTGTTTCTCACTCCTTTCTCCGTGTTTTTGTTTCATATGTTTTAAATTGATGGTTCAGAAGGAAGGATCGAGGAATCTCGGCAGTGAATATAGCACATTCTAGAAAGGGAGCTTAGTATGAATACCGTGGTCCAATGAATAAATAAAGTTATTAAGTAACTGCTTCTGGGCCATGGAGTTTCCTCTCTTTCTTATAATGTTTAATATTTATTTTCTTCGGATGAATGTAAAAATTACTTTATAAAGTTTTAATAATATTTACGAGGTATTTCAGAGATGATGTATGTAATTTATTCCAATAGTTTCTTTTTAATAATCATATCTTTAGCAAAAAAAAATTATGAATTTTTATAGAATTTATTGAAGTGTAACAGAGGGCGTTACAGAGCCCAGAGCTAGAACAGTGAAGTCCAGGGTGATGGTGATCGATGTGGAATTACCCTACAACGGCATCATTGGCCACCCTTTGTTGAATGCCATGGAGGTTATTGTTTCGACCCCTCATCTCCTTATCAAGTTCATCGATAAGGATAACAATGTGTCTTCTCTTCGAGGTGAGCAGCAAATGGCCAGGTACTGTTACAACCTGAGCTTGAATATGGTGAAGTTGGAGGCGTTCAACAAGAAGAGGAAGCTGAACAACAGAGGAACAACGACGGGGTTTGCTAGCTTGATTAACCTTGACCCCAGGGCAAAGTTGAGGATTGATCCGCTCAATCCTTCAAAGCCTATGCTGGAGGGAGGTTCCAGGGACGTCGTTTTGGGAGATTCCCCAGAGAAAGTCACGTATATTAATGACAAGTTAGAAGCTGTGATGGAACAACGGCTACTTGCGCTCCTTCAAGAGTTTAAAGACCTGTTCACGTGGACTGCTGCAGATATGCCGGCGATGGACCCTAATTTCTGTTGTCACAAGTTATCCGTCTATCCAGAGATGAGACCAGTTGCCCAAAATAATAGAAGACTGGGCCCTGAGAAGCAGAAGGCAGCTTGTGAGCAGACAGAGGAGTTGCTAAAGGTCATATTTATTAGGGAAATCTGATATTCCTCTAGGCTCTCCAATGTAGTAATGGTGCAGAAGGCCAACAAAAAATAGAGGATGTGTACAGATTATGTAGATTTAAATTGTTACTGCCTGAAGGATCTATATTCCCTTCCCAATATCAATCGCATGATGGATGATTCTTCTAGTTACCAGTACCTATCCTTCATGGATGCTTATTCGAGGTACAACCAGATGCCAATGTGGGAGGAAGACCAAGAAAAAATGACATTCGTCAATGACCATGGTGTTTTCTGTTACACCGTTATGCCTTTCGGTTTGAAGAAAGTTGAGGCCACTTACCAGCATATGATCAATAAGGTGTTTGAGGGCATGCACACCAAGTTGGTGGAGGTGTACATTGACGATATTATCGCTAAGACCTCAGCTGAAGGTGACCATATTGAGGATCTACGCCAAGTGTTCACACGTCTGAGGCAGTACAACATGAGGTTAAACCCATTGAAGTGCACTTTCACCGTTCCCGCATGGAAGTTTCTGGGTTTCATGTTAACTCAGCGAGGCATCGAGGCCAATCCGGGCAAGTGCCAAGCAATTTTGGACATGCAGAGTCCCAAGAATTTGAGGGAGGTCCAGTCCTTGAACGAGAAAGTGGCAGCCCTGGCAAGGTTCATGCCCAAAATGGCATACAGATCCCTTCCTTTGTACAAGATCCTGAAGAAGTCTAAGAAGTTTAAGTAGGGACAAGAGCAGGAGCAAGCTTTTTAGGAGCTCAAGGAGGTTCTGTCTAGACCTCCCATTTTGGTGAAGCCTGATCTCGATGAAACACTTATTCTGTACTTGGCAATTTCTAATGAAGCCTTGGGGGTGGCAGTGATAAAAGAGACCCTGGATGGACAATGGCCAGTATATTTCACAAGTAAAACGCTGCAGGGGGCTGAGGGTCGGTATCAGAAGATTGAGAAAGCCGCCCTCGCGGTTGTTTAGGCTTCTCATCGCCTCAGGTTGTATTTCCATGCGCATCCCGTCATGGTAAGGACGGATCTTCCGCTCTGTTCAGTCTTGAGCAAGCCGGACCTCGCAGGGAGAATGATTAAATGGTCCATCAAACTGTCTCAGTTTGACATTTCTTATGAGCCTCAAGGCACCATCAAGGCCCAGGTTTTAGCAGATTTCGTGGTGGAAATGACTGGGGTGGATCCAACAGTACCTCGTACTCATTGGACGGTTTATGTGGATGGTTCATCCAATAGCAAGGGATGTGGTGCAGGTGTAGTAGTTGAGAATGACGATGGTGTGCACTTGGAGATCTCCTTGCGTTTCAACTTCAAAACGTCCAATAACCAAGCTGAGTATGAAGCTTGTCTCGTCGGACTCAGAGCAGCGATCGACATCAGAGCTTCCGAGGTAACCCTTTGTAGTGATTTCATAGCTAGTGATTTCACAAATTTAGGGTGAGTATCAAGTCCACGAGCCTCAACTCCAACTGTATTTAAACTGTGTGAATGAGCTAAAGGGAAGGTTTCCTATGCTGGAGTTCAAGCATGTACCTAGATAGGAGAACACTAAGGCAGATATCCTTTCAAGATTTGCGAGAACAAAGCAGCCCGGGAGCACTACTACCATGGTTCAGAGTATGCTGATATCGCCCAGCATTCCCTTAACCCTGTCACTGAACACGATATCGTATCATGCCTTCGACGAGAATTCATGGGTAGTCCCTTATATACGATACTTTGTCAATGGACAATTACCCACTGATGAGTTGGAAATGAGGAAGTTAAAAAGGGAGTTGCCTTCATTTACGATGGTGGAAACAATGCTTATTTGAAGAGGATTTTTCGTACCTTACTTCCGTTGTTTGAACGAAAGGAAGGTACAAGGTGTTCTGGAAGAGGTGCATGAGGGGAAATGTGGACACCATGCCGACGGTAGAAGCCTGATGAGGAAAGTTATCAGGGCAGGCTACTGGTAGCCCACAATGAAAAAGGACTCCATGGAATTCGTCAAGAAGTGTGATCCATGCCAGAAGTTTTCCAACCTTCATCACACACCGGCTGAGGAACTCTTTACGTCCGTTGTGCCGTGGCCTTTTCATCAGTGGGGTCTGGGCATCCTGGGCCCATTCCTAACAGCGCCTGGGGGCATCAAGTACCTTATTGTTGGGGTAGATTACTTTACGAAGTGGATAAAAGCGGAGCCAATGGTGCATATTACCTCAGCTCGAACCCGCCATTTTGTTTATGAGAATATCATAGCACGGTTCGGTGTGCCGACATGGATCGTCACTGATAATGACACTCAATTCACTAATAGGAAGTTCACAGAGCTGCTTGAAGGGCTGGGAATAGTTTAAAATTTTTCATCTCTTGAACATCCTCAAACTAATGGCCAAGCTGAAGTGGCCAATAGAGAAGTGCTGAAAGGATTGAAGAAGTGACTTGGTGAAGCTAACGGCGGCTGGGCAGGCCAATTGCGCCATATCTTGTGGGCATACCGCACCATGCCCCATTCCTCAACTAACGAGTCCTTGTACTGCCTTACTTAGGACATTGAGGCAATGATACCGGTGGAGCTTTAGACCGCTTCAACAAGGGTGGAGTATTTCTCTTAGGAAAATAACAATGCTAATCTAGCATCGGAGTTGGATGTTATCCAAGAACTCAGAGAAAAAGCTTCCATCAGAGACCAAGCTATCAAGGCAAAGGCGGCCCTCCGCTATAATAAGCGTGTCCAGCACAGGGCATTCAATGTGGGAGATCTTGTGTTAAGAAAGGCCAGTGTGGGAAACAAGTTCGCACACCAGGGTAAGCTAGCTCCGAATTGGGAAGGCCCTTACAGAGTATCCGAAGTAACTAGCAAAGGCTCTTATCGACTTGAGCACCTCGATGGCACACCTATCCTCAATAAGTGGAATACTCAGAATTTGCATATTTATTACAGCTAGTTGGTAAGACAACATGTACTCTTTTTCCTAACTTGAATTTTTCCCATTGGGTTTTTTCAAGAAGGTTTTAACAAGGCATGACCCCAGTTGCGCTTCATTTGTAATTCACATTCAATTCAATGAGAAATTTATCAATCATAACGATATCTTCATTTCTCTTTCATGTTTATGATTTTTAGTTTTATGCGTGGTGTCCAAGACAACCCTCAAGACGGATGATCGCAATTACCTATTCTGTAGTTGACGGTGTAACTCCTTGAGCGGTTAAATGGGTTGTAGGATTGGACCTTCTTCAAGGCCATACCAAACCCCTATGAAGATTCACCCTCAGGACGGATGATCCCAATCACCCATTTTGTGGTTAGCGATGCAACTCCTGGAGTGGCTAGACGGGTTGTAGGATTGGACCTTTATCAAGGCCATATTGAACCCTATTAAATACCATCTCAATCACCCATACTGTAAATGGGTATGAAAATTCATTTTCTGGGCAGATAGTCTCAGTCTTTAATTTTTGAAGCTGATGACATAACCCCATAAGAAACACTCTGATTATACCAACAGACAAAATAAGACATCGTTTGTCAAGAAACGCAACTCTTCAAAGTTTAAACGGCGTCGTCGTTTTGATCCTTATACGCACGAAAAATGTGACGCTTGGCATGAAGGTAAAATCGAATGGGCCTAAAATTCAAATTTTGGGCCCAATACCCACACCCTTGGCGGTCAGCAAACCACGTGACTAGAAGTCATCATTATTCATGTGTTAATGGCAATAAATGCTTATCATTGCTGGCGTCTCAAGGCATTGAGGTTATAAAACTTAAATGCAAGGGTTACAAATTTCAAAAACTCTTGGGATTCTCTCACAGAGTGGAATGCTGTCTGAACCCGACATCCACATCGTTCGGACGACCTCAGAAGCATGTGTTTCTGATCCGGTATCCATACCCATCAAATGGGGACTTCAGACTCTTTACTAGTATCAATATCCGCAAGAAGATAGTTTAGCATGAGCAACTTTATTAGTCCCTCACATAAGTTAGGGGGAAATGATCCGGTCTCGATACCGGTACTAGGATAAGGATATAATTTCATCCGTCCTCGCTATGCTACCGATGCTGCAAGTATACATCCGGACTGTAAACCCCGTATCAGGCGCTCTCCCTATATCGGTATGATTAGGTAATCACCTCACACACTGCAAAGCGTCCACGTCACCCGACAAAAGGTACAGGGTACAGCTGCCAGGGGACGTTCACGAGAGACGCGGCTCCTCCCGCATCATGTGCCAGAATCGTACACTGCGCAATATACTATTTGTCCCCTAGCCCCACCTGCACCTGACGATTCATTCTCCATGCTCACCTATAAATAGTTCATTCTCACACTCAGAAAAGGTTACATTATTCATTCTTGCTATATACAATTCCATTGCTTAAACTCTCTTAACTTGAGTTCTCATTCTGGTTACTGACTTAAGTGTCAGAGAATCTTCGTAGGTTACACCATCTTTTGCCCATCACCAATGTGAAAGCTTGGTGAGAAGGATCTCCAGGACAGCAATACCGGTATCACCCACTGTGATATCGGACTATTATACCGAATACCTACTGTACCAGTGTATAAACACTACTTATAGTTGACTTTTGTGGCTGGTCCTCACACTGGATCCTTGACCCCGGTTCAGACCAGTTCACCTTTAATTATTAATTTAGAAGCATTTTAGCCATTAATTAAGCATTTAAGTAATTTCATGAAACTATTAATTGTTGTAATATTTCATGAGTAATTGGGTAAATTTTGGCTAAGCCAATGACACTTAGTAAGTAAGAAAAATGGCAAGGATACATGTGCTGAGCGTACTTACACTATTAATAGTGTTTATACTCTCGGTTGCTATTTGCCTTTATGTTTTAGGTCTAATCACTAGCGTGACTCACGCTTAAGGTGTAAACTCTCGTGTTGGCCCAACCACTTGAGTAATTGTTCCATGCATCTGAATATGGGTGGCCATATGTTCCTACGCTCCCAAGCATAAGGTCACGTTGGCTGGGAAGTTCATTGAAGAATTAAGTCTAAAGACCCAACGTTCTTACGCAACACAAATACCAAAGACTCATGCTCAAGTGCACAAAGGAGGAGTCAACCACGCGCAACTACGCTCACCAGCGTAAGGTTACACTGGCTAGTAAGGATAATCATGCACCAAGTCAGGAAGCAAGCGTGCACACGCTTTCCATACGCCCAGGACCCAAGCTCATGACCAAGGAAGCCCCAAGAGCCCATGCTTACCTACACTGCCTAGCGTAAAGCCACGCTGGGAGGAAGCTAATTTATGAACCCAGCTCAGAAGCTGAGCGTGCATACGCCAAGCCACACTGCCTCTTACGTGGGTTTTTGACATTATCAGGTCCATACTCCAGCAAATCACTGTAAACACGCTTGTTTTATGCTCACACTCACACTGAAGGTAACCATGCATCAAACCTAAACCTGTATTCAGCATCTTCACGCCCCATCCACGCTTCATTTTACGCATACTATCAAACTTGGATCAACAAGCCAGCGTACTACCGTCGTGCATACGCCTAGCTACTGGAACCAAGGCACACATGAATCCCTTAGTCTAGCGTCCTCTCACGCCCACCAGCGTTACTACGCGCATGTGCGAGGGAAATAAGCAAAATTCAAATGTCATGAGCTGATTCCTTGTAATTTAGTTAACTCAAGTTCTCTTATTTATTTGTAAGCCCTTGAAGGGCATTCTAGCAATTCAATTAGTTAGTAGTTGTTAGTTTATTTCAGTTAGTATACAATTCAGACCTAAGACATTAGGTGAATGACTAGGGTTCATCCTTATTTTTGCATCTTGCTTCAGTGCATGTGAACACCTAAGAAATTAGGGTTTATTTGTAGTGGAATAGTGATAATCACCTAAGGAATTAAGGACTATCCATTTGTGAAAGTTTAAACATGACCATAATTAAAGTTTATGCTTTGTTCATGCAAAATTGAATGAAATTGTATGCTAAAGCTGATTCCAACCTACTCATATCTATTAATCACTTTATTATATTATTATATTCCTTGTTTGTTATTCTTTCTCTATTGAACGTTTATAAAATTTAGAATTCAAAAAAGATAAAAACAAAATGTGTTGCATTAAATTGTTGTTTGTCTAGATGATACTTGCCCCTGCTTGTGATAATTAACACAATCCCGGTAGAGCAATACAAATATACTACATTTTAACGATCGATGTGCTTGCCATAGAATTTTATTTCCAATGGATTTGCATCAAAACCCCTCTATTGTAATTAAATGACACATTATCAAATAAAACAACTCTAATTTCCTAGAATAACTCTAGAAATTTTATGTGTTTAGGGTTTATTGTGAATAGGTGATATATCATTATTAAAATTGTATGTGTTGTATCTTATATACCCATCGATAGGTCCAGTTTTTAAAATACTGCTATTTATGTTTCTTTTGTCCTAAGCCGTATCGTGTCATATTGTAAACCATAAAACAAGTCCATGCGCAGCCATGTTCCTAAAGATTCAACTGTCACCTATTGAAGCCCGGTTACGTGGGTTGGTTCTTTGTTTTAATAGACTATTAATTTGTAAATTTTTTTGTTAAAAATATTGGTAGAGAATGGAACTTACAACCTTTTTCCCACCTTCCTCTTTTCCCAACCACTTTGTCTTGTAATTTGGTTAACAAATTACAAGACAAAAGGAATATATAAAAACCTTATGCTGCCATCAAGGCAAACACAATATTGGATATGTCAATGACATGATATTTTTCCCACTAAAATAATTTTACAATAACTTTACAGTCTTGTACTTGTGAGCTCAATAGAAAGATCACATAAATCCCAAATTGGAAGGTAACTTGAGTAGTAGAAGGACCACATAAGAAACAACATAAATATGGTTAGGATAGTAATATCATCAAATTAAAGCAAAGTTAGTAGATTGAAGATATCTTATCTTCAGCCTACAAAATCATGCAATAGTTGCCCAGCTCCTCCAATAACATCTCTGCCAAAGTGTCGATTTTGTGATTCAAAGCCACTTACAACATAGCCCTGATGATGATCAGGTTGAAGTGCAACACCAAATCGTTGGCCTGCACTCATTCCGAATGGCTCAGATAACCCAATCCCATGATTCTGATGAAGACCAAGTGTCAAAGACACACCGTTGTTGCTTGCACCACCACCATTTCCCATGCTAACTCCAACACCCATTTGCCTACTGCTTGGGTTACTCTGATTCAGTGGCTCCTGATTCCTCACTTGCATGTTTGGAATTTCATTTCTGGTGCGTTTATAAGGGACATCCTGAAACTTATCCGCGGAGGTGGATGGATTTTCAGTCACGAGAGAGTTGTCTGAAGGTAGATGATCACTCAAATTGTTCCTGCTATGTTCTTCCCGCTGTGATTTCTTATGACCTTGCTGTGACTCTAGCATATGTATTTCCTCCACCATTGGTTTCCAAAGCCTCACTCTCGCATTAATAAACCAATTACTCACCTGTTGCACAAATATAGTCAATTTTGGAATTCACCAACCAGTGTATAAAATGATTCTTGAAGAAGATACAAGGTTGGACAAGTGGTTAAAAGGATAATTGAGGAAAAATGGTTGTGAATTCAAATCCCTCCACTAACAATTCTAACAAAATCTAACATTTGCCTATTAAAACAAATGTATAAAATGATTCTTGAATCTTCACCTGGTTACGCGATAGACCGGTTTGTTTAGCCAACATTAACTTGTCAGTATCAGTAGGATATCTGTATCAAGAGAAAACTAATTGAGTAATCTAAACAAATAGTCTCATGAAAGGGTTAAAGGGTCCACAGAGAGATATCAGTGTCCTTGAAGTTTATATCAAAATGAAAGGCATTACTTGATACTCTGCTAAAACTTTGAATAGCACTTACGGGTGCAGGAAGTGTTCAAACAACCATGCCCTGAGAACACTCACAGCGTGCTCAGGGAGACCTCTCTGAGGTCGCCAGACTGGTTGTTGGTGGTCAAGAAACCCTGGCCTTTGGCTGTAAGTGCCTCTGTCGCCGTTACGAAACCTTGGAGATTCATCTTTCCTGTTGCTAATCTGAAAATGAGCCTTGTTGATAAACTGAAGCTGGTCAGTGATCGCATTCTTCAAGCATCTAAAATGTTTGGACATTGCATTTATAGCCAGACTTGCATATGGTGCTGCATTACCCAGGCCTGCCACATACTCAAATGAAGTTACTACTGCATGCATCTGTTGGTAGTACTGCCTGTATCTCCGGTACACCTGATCACCATTACCGATTAAATATCGAATTCAGTTTGGTAGTAACAGAATGCTTTGATATTTTCTGCTCTTTTGCTAAGCAAGACACTAAAAGTTGTTATGCAGAGAGAAAAGATTGCCAAAGTAAACCATCTGATAGAGCTGAGACTGGATCACTAATCCCAATTCAAATTATAGGCTAGTAGATGGGACTAATTAATTCATCAATAATATGACATTGAAAGAGGACATGGAAGGAAGACACGTACTTCAATTAAATTGTGAACATGAAAGGAAGACAAATCATGTATAACATGATACATCTGATCCTTTGAAAATAAAATACAGTCCAAACTCCACACTAGAAGTTCTCAAATCTCATTGTGCTCAATACATTCAAATTTCAGACCATCCATCCTAACCAGAAAGAAGAAAGCAATTGAAATGCAAAATCCAATGGAAGATGAGAAGTAAAATAATAATGTTCCATCAAAAACAGTCTCACAACCAGCAATCCTTGACTTTTCTGTAACATCAATAATTCTTAAGGCCTGAGTTTTTACAAACGCAATGCATGATATGTGACCGTCTCACATAAAATTTCAAGCAGCAACACAAATCATTATTCATAATGGTATCATATATTACGAGATTTGTTTAGATTTGCTATAATGCTCAATACAAATTAAAGATTAATCATAATAGTAAGCAAATACAAATACAACAACTTTCAACACATGACCTCACATTCTAGCCCTTGATTCCAATATTTGGGCTTCATAGATTATTGTCCAAATGCAGTGTCTGTACAACAGTTAGGTGCATGTCTCATCTGCTGTCCATTATGATTCTACAGAACTTATGTTGGCTTTGTTGCCTAATATATTATGAAAACTCAAAATCCAGAAATTCAAGTTTGCTGCTGGTGCATGGTGGATTAAGTATACGGGTCATAAATTCTGTCAAGTGAAAACAAAATAGCAGGCATGCATTCACAAATTTAAAAACCAGACAGAAAAAATTAATATGAACCTATCAAGCTCCAATTCGCAATGTAAGAGGGCAACAAAAGACATAAAGATGCAATTGACACTAACTAAAAAATGAAAGAGTAAAAGCCAATATCACTTGTATCATTAAACAGATGAAAAGAAAGAATGAAAAATGACGAAGTATAACCTGAGTTCACACTGTAAACAAATTTATTCCACCTCACAATGTACAACTATATTGTTTTACAGTTTATCTTTCAGAGTTATATTTTAATATTTAGACTCATGAGTTTTGCACAGCACTGTTATTAATATCATATTAAAGAACTGTTCAATTATTGCACAAGGGCATGGACCCACAGGTATGTGGCTCCTGTGGGCCATGCATCCTGTCCAGGAACTGTGGGGTAAGAAGTTTAGGGACCAATCGTTTTACATTAAACAATTACCAAGTGTTATGTTTTTACATAACCAAACAACTACCAAGTATTTAACAAGGAAAATATAGTCTTCAAAGTAAGGAATATTTTTAATCCATTTTCCTTCTATTTCTATGCATCTTTCAATCATCTCTTTTAATTGTTTACTTACACACACACACATCAAAAAGTTGCATGGTTTATTATACATTATACACATGTCATTCAGGAGGGGCCATATAGGTAAATGGTCATATTCAACCTTTAATCACCCTCCCCCTCAAATGTTCCAATGGTTTGCGATTTGGTTTCAAATGCTTGGATACAATCATAAGTTTTTTATTTATATAAAATTCAATTAATTAGCTACCAGTTTAAGTGATTACAAAACAAGCTTACGCTACATGTTTTCTCATTAAGAGAATTGAACTCAGTAAAATGGCTGCTTAAGCAAGAATAGGTTCCAAGCAAAGAAAAACCATAAAGCACATACCAACATGACAAATACCAAATGATACAACTAACAATCTTATAATTAACATGACAACTCACATGCTCAAATGGCACATGTAGATATATGCCATTTTACTATTCCTCACCTTTTCCACTTTTCAAGGCTATATTTATTCTCAGAAGCAATCTAATTGACACACTATGCATGAGTACGTTGATACCTTACATTATTTGACAATATGAACCCAACTTGTTCTCACACAGTACACATGTGCCTACCAGTGTCATGATTGCCTTTAACAAACATATAGACATAACATAATAGTGAAATAATTTTTGTATTGCACCTTCATCCTACTTTGAGAAATTATTTCATAATTAATGTAAGTTTAATATTCAATATTCACTACAAAATTAGATGCATGCAAGCTTTGCATCCTTTTTCTTCTAAACATCACAAACCATATGCTTTTTTATATGTATATATTTATATATGATCAGTTTATACATCTATAATATGGCCTCTCAGAAATTCATAGAACCAATTTCATGTGAGAAGATCAATTTCATCATAATAAGCAATAATATGAAGTGAAACTTTAAACTTTATATGATATATCATGGCTTTGGATAAAATGCAACTATTAATATTAAAATCCACAATTTTAACAGTTTTGTCAAAGTAAAATCGATCCTAATGAAAAGCCAATCTTAGAAAAAGGTTAAAAAAAACCTTGTCATCTATGCAAGTTTCTTTAATCTTAAGATCAATATGATCATATCAACACACACTTTTTAGGAGTATAAATCTTTTCCAATGGATTCCTTCAATCACTTTATGCACATTAATTACCCTATCCAATCTGGGTGACATTGTCACTTGCCAGAAAATCTTTCTACAGATGACAGGCACTTTACACAACCAATCTTAGTGCATATATTCCCTCTCAATAACTTTTCCCAAAAGATAACCAAGTTCACCAAGGCCATCTATCCCTCAACACAAGAATCTTAATGCAAATAGAATATAGATAAAAGCTCGGCAATGAAAGCTGCAAATTACAAAAACACCATCACATAAACAACACGATTCATACATGCAATCCACAAGATCGAGCGCTAGTACAGAAGTGACAAACCAAACCCCTAGAAGCAATCATTAAGTATACATTTAAGATAACTTATGCACTTAACTTTTCAAGGTCTTAAAAAAAACCCTGGCAAACTTTAAGCAAGAAAAAAAAACACACATTCTCCTCTTCCGCACAAAAATTGATTAAAAACAGTAACACCACTGACACTCAACAGAATAACCAAAAACAAGAAAAACAAGACAGGGATTACAACATTAAACATTAGTTTTTTGTTTAGTAGAAATCGATCACATGTCTCAGACTCACAACAACTCTCACACCCTTTTCAACAAACTGAGCTAGTCTCACTTAACAACATCGAACATGAAACCCCATCTCATGAAAATTTCAATTAACCATAAACCAGATCAGAAAAAAAAACAAAACAAGAAAAGAAAAGAAAAGAATACCTCATCAAGCATGGTTAAGAGTCTGCACTTTTTCTTCCTACCCTCATTCCCATATTCCCCTAGAGGATCATCCACTCCAGTTCCACTACTCTCATGATGAGAAGGTTCCATCAAGGATGCATCAGGAGAAATCTTCTCACTAGCGTAAATTCCACGAACCCCTACATCACATAATTCTTCCAGCAACAACTGCGCAGGCTTCAAGAACCTCGATCCCTTCAATATCGAAGCATAACCAGTGAAGGGTCCAAGAGGAACCGAATTCCTCGAAACCTCACTGTTCCCTCCAACCAATCCCGGAATCACACAACCACCAAGCTTATCACCATAAATAACAGACCCATATCTCTGAAGATTCAGCTCCAAAGGGTTATTATTATTGTTATAACTTGAGCTGCTACTGTTGTTGTAGTTGTTGTTGTTACTGTTGCTGTTTGATGACAAAGACAAAGACAAAGGCTCAGGCTTGAACACCATCATTTCACCACCACCAACATTGTAACAACCATTGTTATCATATTCCCTAAGGTTCTGAAGACCTTGGTAAAGAAAAGGGTTGTTGTTGCTGTTGTGGTGGTTGTTGTGACTAGTGGTGATAACTTGAATTGCATCAGAAGCACCATTCACAAACCCCATCATCAAATTGTTGGAAGTTTCTTCTTTTGCACCAACTTTGCAAGCTTGTTGGGTAGCACAAGCTAACAAATCAGAGTGAACAAGAGAAGGATCGTAGAGAGAAGGTAAAGTAGGGTGAAGGGTGGAAGGAGAAGAGGAGGAGGATTCAACAAAACAAGGTTGGTGTTGTTGTTGGGTTTGAGATAAAACTCTAAGCTTGTCCCTTCTACTTTGTTGTGGGACATGGTAATGTTCAAAACCCTCAGCCATGCTGTTGAACCCCAAAAGAGAAAAATTAAAAAAAAAAAAAGAGAAGATTTTTAGGAGTTGAAGAGAGTGAAGATGGATACAGAAGAGAGGTGACGGAAGGGGCAGAGAAGAATAGTGGAAGTGATGGTGACTTTGAAAGGAAAGGATATAATAATTATGATGATATGGTTATGCAGAGAAAGTGGCGCAGAGTGTAACAGAGATACGTGAAGTGAGAAAAAAGATTGAAGAAGGTTATTGGTATTGGGTTTGGGATGGGTTTGGATTGGTCTCTCTCTACACGCATCTGAAACTGAAACTGAAACTACCACTGCACACAAACACTCACTCTCACAAGAAAACACAACACAACACAACACACACCCTACCTTATAGTAGTAGTGGCTGTGGAAGTGGTTCGAGAATTAACTTAACTTCTTTCTTTATCTTTTCTCCCTAGTGATTGTGAAACTCCAAAGGGAAGGTGCTAATGATGCACGTTGGATTTCGGGAAAGACCGGCTATTTCCGGTAATAATCGAACAACGCTGCTCCTGTGTGTGTTTCAGATATTTCTGACAACTGGGCTTCCTCAGTTTTGTCGTTTTCCCTTGTGTTGTGTGTCTTGTGATTGCCACTTTTTTTTTCACTTTTCTTATTCTATTCAATAAGATCGTATGGAATTATTAAATGAAATTTCACTCAATCTTTTAAGATAAATTATTTTGTTTGATTAGTACACATTAGAAAGTTAAATGATTGAAAATTTTTAATAATAAAATATACACAACTTACAGAATTTTTTCTTCATGAAATAATCATATTTATATTTTGAGTTTTAAATAGGTAGAAAAAAGAGAACAAAGACATGAATAATATTATTAAAAAATTGTATATATATATATATATAGTAAGATGATGCAGTTCATATTTTTATTTTGTGGATGTGTCTAAGCATACTTAAAATATTTGAAAATTATGAAAAATAATATATTTTACTTTATATTAAAAAGTGATAGAAAAGATAGATTTTTATATAAAGCAACTTTTTTATATCAGTTTAGTCTAGTGGAGACCCAATATTATATCGTTAAGTTTAGTGAGATGTAAAAGTCTTAATGTGATTTTGTGCAACAACTACTGATATCTCGCGTTGTGAAACTGTTTGATGCTTAAGTCGTATAATGAATATTAGAGTTCAAGCTATAAAGTTGATGAACGTACCTCTATAATAAATTAGTGATATTTATAGAGTTGGATGTAGAAATATCCTACCTGACTCGTGTCAATATGATTTCTTTATTTCTGTAAAGTGCGAGAAAAACTAATACAATCATGGGTATATGAAAAAGAGATAGATTTTTAGTATAAGGCAACGAGTATACCGATTTTTTATTTTTTTATATCGGTTTGATCTAGTGGAGACCCAATATTATATCGTTAATTTTAGTGGGGATGTCAAAGTCTTAATGTGATTTTATCCAACAACTACTGATATCTCGCATTGTGGGATTGTTTGATGCTTAAGTCGTATAATGACTATCAGAGTTCAAGCGATAAAGTTTATGAACGTACATCTATAATAAATGAGTGATATTTATAGAGTTGAATGTGGAAATATCCTACATGACTCATGTCAATATGATTTCTTTATTTTTGTAAAGTGCGAGAAAAACTAATACAATCATAGTTATTCTAGACACCTCTATAGGTATGAACCGGTGCGTCAATCCCTTATCCTACCGCTACCGAGTACAAATATAAAAAGTTATTAGGACAAAATAAAAAAATCAGATAAATAATAACCTAATATTAGAATAATATTAACAAATCAAAATTAAGTGGAGGCATTTGCCTACCTAAACTACAACCTGCATATGTGCAACCCATAAATGAATGAGACCCAAAAAATAGTTATCTTCGATATTGTATTTGCATGTGATAACAGGTTTTGATAATGACAATGGAAACAAGCAATGGGAAGTCTTCAAAGAATCAAAAACAATTAGAGATATCATATAAAAGAAGAAAATGATCTCACAAAGGTTCAAGAGATGAAGAAACCAATGAATCAAACAAAAGGAAAACAACCATGCATCATTAGATTCAAATGGATGACCAACAGGCATGAGAAAATGTCAAAATGAAGAGCCTGAATCGATTCAAGCACGAGTGAATCGATTCACAGCCCTGGAAGTCATAAAAATGAGAAACAGAATGGGTTGAATCGATTCACCATGACCCTGAATCGATTCACAGCCCTGGAAGTCACTAAGATTGCAAACAGTATGTCCTGAATCGATTCACAAGGACCCTGAATCGATTCACACGATGCTGACAGACCAGGAACCCAAAACAGAATGCTCTGAATCGATTCAAACAAGGCTCGAATCGATTCATTCGACTCTGGAACTCCAAAATGCATAAAACAGAATACTCTGAATCGATTCAAGGATCTACGAATCGATTCACATAGTGGGAAACACCACTAAATAGACAGACTTAAGTGGAAAACAAGCACTCAAATCCCACTATACGCAGAGACATGATTTGCAACGGCTAGAAGCTCAAGAATGGCTATAAATGGAGTATTAATTCAAGCAAGAAAGAAAGAGAGAAAAAGGCACAAAACAAGGCATTAACATTCTTCTTCTAAGAGTCTTCTAATTCATTTTTCTCTTGTATATTCTGCAACTCTAGTTTCTAAACTTGCATACATCTAAGAGTTGTTAGATTGTGAGCTTAAATTTGCATATTCTCTCTTGTTGAGAGTTAGAAGTTGTGAGAGCTTTTCATTTGTATATCTGCTCTATTGAGAGAGTGTATTGATTGTAAACAAACACACAAGTTATTCACTCTAGGTTGAGTGGTTGTTCACTCTAGGTTGAGTGGTTACAAAGGTTGAGGATTCAACCTTTGGGATATTGTGAGACTGAGAGATTGGGTGGGTTGCCCTTGTACTTGTGAGGATTGGGTTCTTGAGTGTGGGACACTAGGAAGCCGCAATTGCTCAAAGTTGTATCTCTAGTCTACAATAGTGGAAAATCCTCTAAGTGGGTTGCTTAGAGGCGAGACGTACACCGGATTGGGTGGAACTCGTTATATCGGTTTGCAAGCTTCTCTTCCTTACTCTTTTACTTTCATTTACTGCATATTTGTTGATTGGTATTGATTGGTTGAGAAGAGCTCACTTGAACTTGCTTAATTTGTTATACCTCTAATATTGCACACCAAGTGTTTGATAAATTGCTTCAGCAATATTTCTCATTGTAGTGCATTGCTTGTTATCCTCCATTCTATTTCACTTGCATAATCTCACAATCTTGGTTATAAAAATCAATTTCAAAGGTATTCCAATCAAAAATTTTAAAACTCAATTCACCCCCCTCTTGAGTATTGAGGCCACTTGAACAACAGATATCTTTTTAAAAATTATTTTATTTGAGTAACGAGATTTAATGTTCTAATTTCCTTCAAATAATATTATTTGTTATTTTTATAAAATTATTTATATTAAATTATTTATATACTTTTTGAAGATATATATTTAATATTAAAATTAAAATTTATATAAATTGAGATTCCTTATCTATCATTTATATTATAGGTTCACAAAATGTTAACAATTAAAGTTTGGTGGTTAAACTTCGTTGATTAAAAAATTCTCACTAGTTTCATCATATAGATATTTCAGATCCAACAAAAATAAATTTACTAAACGTACGTTAGAGCATTCAGATGATTAAAACTTAATATATAAGCAATAAATATACAAATTATTGGAAAAATGATAGGAGTAAACTTTATTTAAAAAATAAATTTTATTAATATTGTTTGATAATATAATTAAAAAAATGGTGGTGAATGATAGTGACGGTGGGGAGATGACGCACGTGAGAACGGAGGAACAGAGTGGTGAAAGAAAGAAAGGATTTTGCCGTTCTCAACACTCCGTCAGAACACTCATCACGTCTCGCTTTACGAGGGTTTCATTGCTTTTTCTGAAAGAAATTCATTAATGACGGTACGTTGATCAGGTTCATAGAAGAATAAACCAGATTAAAGAAGCAAAGTTAGATTCTAAACCTTAATTGAAGTTATAATAAGAAAGAATATTCTTCCACGTTATGTTGCTGTCAAATGAAAACAAATGTCTGCACTAATCAATATTGACTTTTGTCAATCTTATCTTTAGCATTGAGTTTAAGTTTAAAAAGGAACTTTTTTTTTCTTAAAATATATAAAATAATCGCATTAAAAATATAGGTGTACATTTTGGGCTTTTTTAAATGACAAAAAAAAAAAAGATGTTTTACCACTAGAATAAATTATACTATTATAAGAAGATGATGATTATTTATTTATAAAACATACACTTAATTTAATTATATGTTAAAATTCTATTATTAAATATATTATAATAATATACTTATAAAATTATAAAATTTAAATTTAATTTAATTTTTTATTTTTTAATAAAAAATATTTAATAATTATTATTATTAACGTATTACTTAATATATTTTTAAATAAATGATATAATATATTATTATTATTATTTATTATTAATATATATTATTGTTAATATAATTTTTAATGATATATTAAAATATATTTTAAATAATACTTATTATTATTAAATAATTTTAAAATTATTATTAAATGCATTTAATTTAATAATATTAAATATATTACTTTGTAATTTCAAATATTAACTAGATTATTAAACTATAATTTTTAAAATATTTTATTAAAAATACTTTAAAATATATTATAAACTAATATATTTAAATATTATTAAGTATTATGTTAATAATAACATATATTAATATTATACATAGTATAATCTATTATTAGATTAATCTTTAATAATTTTTATGAGAAGGATTTTATTAATAATATATTTAATAGATTTATTTATTATAGCTAATAATATTATACGTATAATTAAGTTGAGTGTGTGTTTTATAAATAAATAATCATCATCTTGCTATAATGGTATACTTTGGCCTAAATGTAAAACATCTTTCTTTTTCATTTAAATATGCCAAGTTCAAGTCCCAGGAAGGTCAAAATGTTTTTAATTCTCAAGCTAATCACTCAGCCTATCAATTTATGACACGTGCCACTCAACAGTGTCACGTCACCCATTCCGTGTGACTTTAAATAAATGTAAGGGACCATGTATATATTTTACCTCTTAATTTCATTGTTAGTTTATTAACCTAGTTGTGAAGAACAAAACAAAGTTTGTTGAATGAATGGTTGATCATTCACGGTGTTTAAAGTACTATTTAATTTTGAGTTTGTTTAAAATACATTGTTTTAGGTTCCTCCTCCATGATAGTCACTTAGTGAAAATTTAATATTAATTAGTTTGTGGTCATAATTTACAAATGACATGACTGAAGCAGAACAACACACATTCACGTGGTCCATATTGATTCCCAAGGCCTATAAATAGGCACCAAAACATGCAATTAAAATCATCAGATACAATTGAAGGCAATTGTAGAAAAACATAAGTGATAGTATTTTATGAGCCAATAGGCACCAAAACATGCAATTAAAATCATCAGATACAATTGAAGGCAATTGTAGAAAAACACAAGTGATAGTATTTTATGAGCCAAGGCAAATAGTTATTTGCTTTGATGTTTTAGAGAAAGGGAAAATAATTAGGGGGTGACAAAATAGTGATGTTAACTGAGGTGTTTGATAAACACTTGAGTGTCACTATTTTGAGTTAATCTCAGGTTTATGTCTTTAATATTTTACTAGAGAAATCCTTCTTTTATTAGTGGAAGAAATTTCAAAGTTTGTCCCATGGATGTAACCTAAATTAAAAGGGTGAACCACGTTAAATTTTTTATGCCATTTTAAAATTATTTATTTTATTTTACTCGTATTAAATTTTATTTTGTATCCATATATTTTATTAATTTGTTATTCTGTTGCGTCGAGAGAGAATTAATCTGGGCCAATTTTCCCGAAAATTGGTATTAGAGCGGTACCAGGGGGAATTGATATTTACTTATCGTATGCTCAATGGTTGCCACTAAAGTGGACCTTCCATATCAGAAAATAAGTTAGATTATTTTTACGCTTTAAAAGTCTAGTTGGGGCCATAAAGGTGAAGACGAGCAAAATGATTAATTTAAATGGCATGAATTACCACATATGGAGAAACAAGATGAAGGATCTCTTCTTTGTGACGGAGGTGCATCTACTAGTGTTTAGTATATCTAAACCTGAGGACAAGACGGACGAGGAATGGGAATTTGAGCATGAATAAGTATGTGGCTTTATCCAACAATTCGTCGAAGACAATGTGTATAATTACATTTGTAGTGAGACTCATACTCGAACATTGTGGAACAAGCTAGAGAAGCTGTACATTTATAAAACCAACAATAATAAATTATTTTATTTAACAAGGCTACTCCAGATGAAGTACCAGGAGGATACATTGATGGCAGATCATTTAAATGACATACAGGAAATCATGGAACAGTTGTCAAAGATGGGCATTAAATTTGGCAATGGAGTACTTGCTCTTTCTCTACTTGATTTTCTACCAGAGGCTTAGGGGGCTTTTCAAAAATTCTAATCACAAATTCTGCACCTAATGATCTAGTGGATATGGAATATGTCAAAAGTGGTGTCCTAAATAAAGAAATGAGAAGAAAAGCACAAAGATCCACATCATCGCAGCAAAATATTCTTGTTGTAGAGATAAGAGTGAGGAGTTAGACCAAAGGTTCAAATTTTAGAGGAAAGTCAAATAAATATACAAATGTGGAGTGTCATAACTACAAACAAAAGGGCCACATAAAGAAGTTCTACCGAATATTCAAGAAATCTCAAAAGAAGAACAAAGGCAAAGAAATGGCCAAGATGACAACAATGATGATGAACAAACCAATGCTACCAATGAGTTCTAAACCATTTATGAAGAAGACATTGTTAACCTTGCAACCCATGAGACTAGTTGGGTAGTTGGCAGTGAAACTACTATTCATGTGATATCTCAAAGGGAGTTCTTCCATTCTTACATACTAGGTGTTTTTGGTGTTGTCAAAAAGAGAAATGAAAATTACTCTAAAGTTGTAGGAAAATGAGATGTTTGTTTGGAGATGGAGAATGGTACATTATTGGTCTTAAAGGACGTCAGACATATTCCAGACATGCGCTCAAACTTCATTTCAGCCTGGAGTTTGGATGACGAAGGTTACTACAACACCTTCTACAATGGCTAGTGGAATCTCACCAAAGGGTCATTGGTAGTGGCCAAAGAAGACAAGTGCTCAAAACTATACATGATGTAAACAAAGGTTTTATAGGATGTTGTGAGTACAATAGAGAATAATGGTGTAGTTGAATTATGGCATAAACGGCTCGGTCATATGAGTGAGTAAAGTATGACCCTTTTAACCAAGAAGAATATATTTCCTATATTGGATCAAGTCCATATGAAGAAGTGTGTTGATTGTCTGGCAAGAAAGCAAAATAAAGTTACTTTCAAGAGTTCCTCTCCTTCTAGAATGAAGAATGTATCGGACCTAATATATTCAGACCTGTTTGGGCTAATGCAAAAGTCACTTGGTGGTGCTCAGTACTTTGTGACTTTCATTGATAATCATTCCTGAAGGATTTAGGTGTATCTTTTAAATACTAAAGACCAAATGCTGGATGTCTTTAAATAGTTCTTATCTCTGGTGGAGAGGCAGACCAACAAGAAGCTTAAGTGTATTCATAAGACAATGGTGTAGAGTACACAAGACCATTTCATGCTTACTATGAAGAACATAGTATTTGACATCAAACAACTCTGCCAAAAACGCCGCAGTTGAATGGTTTCGCTGAGAGGATGAACAAGACTTTGATGGAGAAAGTTAAATGTATATTGTCACATGCAAAGTTTCCAAAGATGTTCTGGGGTGAGTCACTGGTCACCTTGTGTTCCTCTACTGTACGATACTCCTGAGAAAGTATGGTCACGAAAATATGTTTCCTATGATCATTTGCGGGTGTTTGGCTATAAGGCCTTTATGCATGTACCAAAGGATGAAAGATCCAAACTTGATGTTAAGACATGACAATGTGTGTTTGTTAGCTATAATCAAGATCGGTTTGGCTATAGATTTAATGATCCAATCCATAAAAAGCTTGCCAGAAGCTGTGATGCAGCGTTTGTTGAAGATGAGACCATTGAAGATATAGAAAAAGTCCTAAAAATTGCTTCTAAATTCAATGATAATTCAACAAACTTAGAGTTAGTTCCTTCAATGATGGTGCCGAGAGAAGTTGAACATAAAGCTCTAAATAATCAACCTGAGACAGGTGATCCGATTGCTCCTTTTGAGATACCATCAGATGATTCTGATAATGAAAGTGTTCATGATCAATCATTAACTCCAGTGGGTTATCCAAATCTAAGGAGATCTAATAGAGCCAGACAACACTCTATAAGATATCTTGAAGAACAATATGTATTACTGACTGATGGGGGAGAACCAGAAAGCTTCCCAAGAAGCTAAGGATAATGAACACTAAAATTTTGGATTAAAGTTATGCAAGATGAGATAAACTCATTGCATGAAAACAAAACATTTAAGTTAGTGGAGTTACCAAAAGGCAAAAGGGCTTTGAAGAGCAAGTGGGTGTTTAGGATGAAGCATGAAGAACACAATCCCCAACCACGATTCAAAGCTAGATTAGTTGTCAAAGGATTCAATTAAAGAAAGGAATTAACTTTGATGAGATTTTCTCACCGGTGGTGAAGATGTCATCCATCAGTGCTAGAGTTAGCAGCAAGTCTTGACCTTGAAATCAAGCAGATGGATATGAAGACAGCCTCCATTCATGGTGACTTAGAGGAAGAAATATACATGGAGCAGCCAAAGGGTTTCAAAGTAAAAGGGAAAGAGGACTATGTTTGTAAGCTTAATAAAAGCTTGTATGGTTTGAAGCAGGCACTAAGACAATGGTACAAGAAGTTTGAATCTGTGATGGGGGAGCAAGGTGATAAGTGTTTTAGAACATAATAATTAGGATTTAATTCATTTAGATTTTTAAGTCATTTGTACTGTATTTCCCCTGTATTCCATGATTTCTATTTTCTTTCCACTATTATTGCTTGAGTGTTTTATTTTGTAGGAATTAATATAATTAAGACTATCTGAGGATATATTTTTGGTACAAATACATTCAAGGAAAAATAAAGGTCAAAAATTTAGATTTTGGAAAATGGTATCATGTTATTAAATTATTCAAATTTGGAAGGCAAATCATGAATCATTTTCACGACAATATGGCATTAAAAGGTACACTAAATTATTCATTATACAAGCATTGAAATGTTCCATTTCAATAATTTGATGTGCAAGCACCTAGTGGCCAAAGAAGCTCATGGCAATTCTTCTCCAAAATGCATAAGTTGCTTTAATTAATTAATCCAACATGGTCCACAATGTGCAAAGCTTTCATCATTATTCAAGACCATGTCCCACCATTGCTTTTCATGACAAACTAGCTTCCAAAATGCCAAGGGACCTCACGACAATAAGCCTTCACATTGCCAGTATTTTTTAGTTAAAAATTCAATAATGGTGCTCCATTATGCAAAGCATTCTCACGGCAACAACCATGCTGAATTGGACTCCATTTTGCTTCAATTAATTGAACAAATTCAGCCAAGGAACCATTATCATTGCCAACGTGAAAGCTAAAGGAAAAATAGGTCATTATGCTTTTAATTATGCATTATTAGTTGGCTTCCATAATGCTGAATTTTTAAGTGCATAATTTGTGCTTAGAAATCACTATAAATAGGCCTAAATTCCAAGAGTTCAAATACACCTTGAACGCGGTTCTCCATACGTTAGGTACATTAATAGAGTTCTAACCAGAACATATTAATTAAATAAGGAAAGTCCACCTTGGAAAACTTAATTTGATTCTTACTAATTAAAAGCTAAACTGTTAACACAAGATAGCGTCTTAAACCCCTAGAATCCCAAGATACTCTCTGATGGTTTGAAAAACAGACTTAGAAGGGGGGTTGAATAAGTCTGTTCACTTTTTCAAAATAAAAAATGATATTTAAATTAAAGAGCATTTTACACAATGGAACAAACTTTTACGAATCAGAGAAGATACACAATAGAGCAATAGACTCTTGTAAGAGATAGGGAGAAACAACACATAAAAGATTTATACTGGTTCACTTCCAACTCAGAAGCTACATCCAGTACCTTCATACTTAAAGGGTTTTTTCACTATGTAAAATATCTCTTTTACATAAATAGCACAGACCATGCCTTTGAGTATTATTGAATCCAGCCACTTCTGGCTTAAACACAGACCATGTTTTTGAGTATTCTTGACACCAGCCACTCCTAACTCAAAAAGAGTATTCTTTTGCAGCACCCACTACTGGGGCATACCAAAGTATTCTTTCACAAGCCACTCCTGGCTTAAACCCTAAATATTCTTTCTAAAGCCTCTTCAGGCCAACAGTGTTTCCCAACAGGTTTACAAACCTGTGCTTACAAGAAATTGGAAGTATTAATACAATCAAAATAAATAAGCCTTCTGACTTTGCTAAGCTAAGTGATAACTCTAATAATTAGGTTTGTGAAGAAAAAGAAGGACTTATTTTCAAATAAGACTTAGTATATGTACAAGATGTAAGATAGGCCTAAAATGTACTAAGCCTGAAAACTTTGATCAGAAATGATATGCTTACAGAAAGTGCTGAGATAAGAAAAGCACATTTCTGTCTTGGATTGCTAGTGCTTCTGAAATGGAAATGAATTACACATAACGAGCTTTCATTTTCTTCATGGCAATATTTCTTGGTTTTGTAACTTCTTGAGCAGATTGTCATTTCTTCTTTTTCATGGGCTTTTGCATACAAACGTCTAAAGCTTGTTTGTATTTTTCCTTTTCTTATTCACACTACTTTTTGTGTGATTCTCCCATCTTCATTTTTCTTTTCTCTCCAACAAGCTCTCTCTCATTCTCTTTCTTTTATCTCATACTCTGTATGTCTTGCTCTACCTCTCTTTTTTTCTCTTCTTTACACATTTGAATGGAGAGGTTGATTATATATATATATTTAAGATTTCCTTGTTGGTCTTAGAGAGAGAATATGCCTGTAAGGTAACCGTTGAGAGAGGATACAACCGTTGAGAGATTTGTTACACAAAGGAAAAAGCTTCTTAGTTAGAGAGAGTCATTCTGTGTAAGTAATAAATGGTCAGAGGGCTTTGAGACTTGTGTAATCATAGGCAGAGTGAGAGTAGCATAAGTTTTCACCAAAGAGAAAGGTTTTTGTTCAGAGGTTCTCTGAATGCATGAAGCACAGATGAAAACTTGATGCTTTTAGGATAAATTAAGATCTACCTTGCTTAGTCAATCTTTTCGTAAATCTTCTTTATATCTTGATCCAGACTGCTAGTGTTCTTTGCACCAGCTTCATACGGTGACGTCCTTTGAAATGATTCAGGATCTGGTGACCCATAAGGTGTTAATAATAAGACTCATAAAAAGCAATCAGATTCTTGTTGGAGAATTTACAAGAAGTCTAAATCAGCTTCTATCTTGATGAAGCATGAGGATAGAGTCTGGTTGATGAAGGTTGGCTTGAGGAGAAGACTCTTCCACATTCTTGATGCTTGTAGTATGACTTGGCGAGTCTGGATCTGGTATGAGTCCAGATAAGCTTTTTACATTGAAGAATATTTCAAGATCTTGTTTTCTTCTTTGATGTATTTTCTTCTTTGTCTCACCAGACTTGTGATATGCAGAAGCTCCCTCTTTGTTTTAAAGCCCATGCTTTATATTCTGAAACACTTAGATAGACTATCAAATGTTAACAATTTATGACTTAATTAAGTTAGAATACTTAATGTTGGTTATCAATAAATCCAAGATGTCTTCAGAAGTCTTCTTGGTTCTAACACTCTTAACTCTATTTTTAATCTTAAGTAAATATTTTTACTGTTTATCTTATTTTAGTGTAAATACAATTGTGTATGCAAACTTTAAAATCGTTTATCTAGATAATTAAATTTCAATATACTAGTACTTGGAAACAGTCCCTATGGAGACAATAATCTTTATATTATGTGACACAACTCGTGCACTTGTGAGTTCTGTCACAAGGCTATGAGAAAACCACTTTAGATCACTGTGTATTCGTACAAAAATTCTCTGATAATGATTTTATTCTTCTCTTGCTCTATATAGATGACATGTTGATTGTTGGACAAAATGTTTCCAGAATCAACAACTTGAAAAAATAATTAAGCATGTATTTTGCTATGAAAGACTTGGGGCCAGCAAGACAAATTCTTAACATGAAAATAACCAGAGACAAGAACGCCGATAAATGATGGTTATCACAGGAGAAGTATATCAAGAAGATACTACAACAGTTCAATATGGACAAGGCTAAAACAATTAGTTGTCCCCTTGTTAATCACTTTAGACTAAGTACCAAGCAGTGCCCTTCCACAAATGATGAGAACGATGATACGGATAGAGTTCCATATGCTTCGGTAGTTAGGAGTTTGATGTATGCCATGGTGTGTACATGACTATATATTACTTATTCTGTTGGAATAGTAAGTCGTTTCCTTTCAAATCATGGAAAGGAACATTGTACTATAGTTAAATGGATTCTTAGGAATCTCTGTGGTACCTCTAAAATGTGTGTGTTTTGGAGATGAAAAACCGGTGTGAGTAGGCTACACAAATATTGATATGGCTGGCGATGTTGACTCCAGAAATTCTATATCAGGACACTTGATTACTTTTGTAAGGGGAGCTATGTCATGGCAATCAACACTACAAAAGTGCATTGCTCTCTTGACAACTGAAGCAGAGTTTATTACGGCTACTGAAGCCTATAAAGAGTTAATATAAATGAAGAAGTTTTTGAAAGAACTTGGATTACACCAGGAAAAGTATGAGCTATTTTGTGTCAGTAAGAGTGCAATTCACCTTAGGAAAAACTCCTTTGTTTATTCTAGATCAAAACACATTGATGTGAGATATCATTGGATCAGAGATATATTAGATAAAAAGTTACTACAACTTGAAAAGATTCATACAGATGAAAATGGATCAAACATGATGACTAAGACTCTCCCAAAATAGAAGCTGAAGTACTATCGACAAGTAGCAGAATTGGTGGAGCCGTCCATGTAATCGGGAGAGGGAGATTGCTATAGGTCCCTCCTTCATGATGGCCACTTAGTAAAAATCCAATATCAATTGGTTTATGGTCATAATTTGCAAATGACATAGATGAACAATAGTAACACAAATTCATGTGGTCCATATTGATTCCCAAGGCCTATAAATAGGCACCAAAATCTGCAATTGAAATCACTAAATATAATTGAAGGCAATTATAGAAAAACACAAGTGAGACTGTTTTATGAGCCATTTGCTTTGATGATTTAAAGAGAGGAAAAATAATTAGGGAGTGAAAAAATAGTGCTAACTGGGGTGTTTAGGAAACACTTGAGTATCACTATTTTAGGTTAATTTCAAGTTTGTGTCTCTAATATTTTACGAGAGAACTCCCTCTTGTATACCTACTAATTTTATTAGTGGAAGAAATATTAGAGTTTGTCCCATGAACGTAACCCAAATCAAAAGGGTGAACCATGTTAAATTTTTAGTGACGTTTTAAAATTATTTATTTTATTTTTCCCGTATTAAATTTTATTTTGTATCTACCTATTTTATCACTCTGCTATTCCACTACGGGAAGAGAGAATTAATCTGTGCCATTTTCCCAACATACACTCTTATAAACAAATGGAGTTTAAGGTTTGCCCAACTTAGTTTTATCACTTCTTGAACAGTGTGCTTACGACAATTTAACTTTTGAATGATTAACAAGATTGGTCAGATCCAGTTTGAAATTATAGCTAATGAATTATACTTAATTTAATTAATAGATAAATTTTTTTAATGTAATCAATATATAACCTTAACTAGAAATCGAATGACCATTTAACAACACAATTTTACTCATGTTATTAACAAATAAACAACTTCTTTCACATTTTTTTATCTTTATAATATATCAATTAAACCACACATATCACATTTTTTATTCATTCTATTTCTTTTTAAATTTTTTTGGTAACTAAAAGAATAAAGGATAAGGCCAAACTCATAATACAAAAGGTCTAATAAAATAAATTAAAACATAGGCCCACCCACGAGGAAGTACATGACGTATACCAAAGAAAGAATAAATAACTAGTTTAAAATTCAAAATTAGCTCCCTAGATTTACCCCCAATAGTTGCATAACTCTAATCATAAGAAGAAGATGGAACAACAACGATCTGAAGGGATTCATGATCCCAAATCAAGATTGATAGAACTCAAGGGGGTGGAGAGGAAACCTAAGCCTAAGCCCTGGAGAAAGTTTTTAAAGCAAGAAGCTGAGGCATTGAGTATGCTAGAGAGTTTAAGGATTAATGAGCCCAAAGAAACTTGATTTTTGAAAAGTTAGGGCTTTCTTATGAATATCTCTAAGGATGGTTGTTATGTTACTTACAAGATTTCTTTCATTAGCTTAGATATATACGATAAATTGTCTGACTCAAATAGGATATGGTGGATACCTAAAATTGAGGCAAAGTTCATAGCCTCCCTCAGAGCATGGGCCTTGTCTACAAGAGGGGACGAGGCCCAAAAAGAACCTAAAGTGGATTGGGGAACCGAACCAAACCGGGATGGTCCAAGGGAAATGAAGGAATGTATGTTTTGGGGTTTTAGAGTAGGGCTTACATGATGGACAAATGAGGATTAGGGTGATATTTTGTTGAAAAAGGTAGCTTGAATAAGAAAGGCATATCGAACAAGCTTCCAAATAAAGGCTCTCATTTTGTAGGGGATCTAAGTGTGCCATAAGGATAGCTAGATGCCCTTAGGGGTAGAGATTATGGGTTGGTTAGATGAGGGTTAATATAGGCTGATTTAGCCACATGGTATGCAGTTTTCAACGTGTATTGGCCTATAGAAAAGAAAGGTCAAAATAGAGAGTCCTCAAGGGGTAGGTTTGACATAAGGGTGTGGAGAGCTTTTAGTTGGTAATCATGGTTTAGCATGGTCCTAAGTTGAGCAAAATCCCAAGTTGTAGAGTTGGTTATGAGATAAGAGACCATGATGTATTTAGGGATAGATGCAGATGAAACTTTAGAACCATTATAGAGCCAATGATATTTGGTAACTAGGATGTTATCCCTAGATCCAATTTCCTATTAGGCACTCTAAATAAGGAAATCTTGACCTTTGAGGATGCTTGATCACAACTGGCTGGAAGTATGCACTAAGAGCCTATATATTTAGGACAAATCACTTTATTAAATAAGGCATTTTTATGAAGTAGTTTAATAATCTTTATTAGTCCTTGGAATAACAGGTCAATATGAGAACTATTCCTAAATTATCCCTAGTCAAGTATTAATATGAGGACATATAAATATGTTAAGACTAATATATGAATGTACTGATGATCTAATCTCACAAATCATGCATATGTGTGATATCAAATCATCACATGGGAATGCATTAAGAGTGATAGTGTACTAGATAGACCTACCATGAGAACTTTGCATGAATCGTTATATGAATGTCATAAACGATTCTCAATATGATAACGGTATATATAGGCATGCGATCTAAAGCCACTATGATTCCTACATGAGGAGTTTGTTGTTTTAATATAGTCAAATGTCACTTGTAACAAGGTGATCATAAAGGTTGTTATTAGGAAGTGAACAAATCATGCAGAGGATGTGAATGATGAAAATGAGATCTGACTCTCCTATGTAACAGGAGTGGTATCTATAGACCACTTGAAGAAATGAGACTAAAGAAATGCATTGTTAAGCTTGGGAAATAAATATTAGATATTTGTTTAAGTAAATTATACTCTAGTATTATCTAAATAAATTGAGTCATACAAGGATGACAACGACAATGCCTTAGGGCTTAATTAGATATCTTAACAAAAGGGCTAAACATATGAAGTTTATCACTTAGAAGTTATATCAACTTGATATTTATATTTTGATAGTTATGTATTGTTAAATGTCATTCATTATATTATATTAAATATATAATGTTTATATGAGCAAGATTTAAAGGATAAGGACCCCATTTACCAAACCGACATGCACTTGTTTGGGCATGCCACAATGAAGTCCTTTAGCCACGCAGTCGGCCAAGTACTACATTAGAACTGTGGCCTCTCACTTAACCTTAATAGACTTGGTTTTTATAACAAATTTCATTCGGGTAAGTTAGAGATTGAGATCAAAAGGGAAGAGTACTGATGGTTCGAAAAACAGACTTAGAAGGGGGTTGAATAACTCTGTTTACTTTTTCAAACCAAAAAGTGATATATAAGCGTTAATGCGTTATGCACAGTGGACCAGACTTTTACTTATACGGAGAGCGTGATTGTATGATTGAGCGAGCGTATTTTTGCCAGAATTTTACTATCGAGTATAACAATAATAATGCATCAGACTTTTGATAGTAAAGAATTAGAGAGAAAGAGACAATACATAAGTGATTTATACTGGTTCACCTCCAATTCGGAGACTACATCCAGTACCTTTAAATCTGAAGGATTTCCACTATGTAAAAACTTTTACATAAACAACCCAGACCGAGCTTATGAGTATTATTGACTCTATCAACTCTTGGCTTAAGCACAACCTATGCTTTAAGTATTCTTGACACTGGCCACTCTTGGCCCTAAGTATTCTTCACACCGGCCACCTCTGGCCCTGAGTATTCTTGACTTCAGCCACTCCTGGCCTGAGCACAACTCATGCTTTAAGTATTCTTGACTCCAGCTACTCCTGGCCTAAGCACAGCCCGTGCTTCAACACACTAAACCCCTCTGGATTCCTACAAGTATTATTTTGCAGCACCCACCCCTGGGGCAGACCCAAGTATTCTTTCATGAGCCACTCTTGGCTCGAACCCTAGAGTATTCTTTCAAAAGCCTCCCCAGGCCAATAGTGTTTCCCACATGAACAGAGTCTGGAAACACACCAGACCTATACAAGCAAAGGATTGGAAGAATTGGCTTAAATGAAATAAGCCCCTTGACTTAGTAGAGCTAAATGATAAACCACAAAAACAAGTTTGTAAAGAAGGAGAGGGCTTATTTTCCCATAGGGCTCAGTACATTCAGAAAGTGAAAGATGATTGGAAAATGTACTGAGCCAGAAAGCATGACATGGGATAATATACATTTAAGTGTACAAAGGCATATCCTAAATTACGATGGCATCTAAGTAGAAAGGTGAGTGCACATAGCGAGCTTTCTTTGTCTTTATGGCAGATCTTCCAGGTAGAGTTACTTGTTGTTGAGTAAACTACTATTTCTTCATTTCATATGAGCTTGAGTGCATGAACGTCTGATGGTCGTTTATGATTTTTCTTCTTCTTTCATTACACTTGTATGGTGAATTCTAGCTCATCTTCTTCTTTTCAAAAGCTCTCTCTCTTTTTTATTTTGCTCTCTAGTATTTCTTTTTAACCTCAATTCTCGGTAATAGATTTTTCTCTCCTCATATTTTCTTCTATATTTTTTCAAGAGACTGCTCTAGAGAAGAGATCGATTATGTTTATATAGAATCAACCTGTTGAGTTTAGGGAGAGGCTGTCAATTATATAACCGTTGAGAGAGTTATTGTGTAAGGGACAAAAGTCTTTCTTGTTGGAGTTGCACAAAGGATAAGAGCTTTTATTGTCAGAGAGAGAGTGAGATGTTCTACACAAGCAATGTAGATATAAGAGCTTTTCAGGATGTGTGCAGTCATAGGTGGAGTAGATATAGCATAAGTTTCATCAAGAAGAAAAGCTTAGATTCAGGGAATCTCTGAATGGATAAAGATGAAACTTTAGATGTGTTTAGACTGGACTAGAATCCACCCTGTTTAGTCAATCTTCCTTTTGCAAATCTTTTCAATAAGCTTTTGATGGAGATGAATTATGACTATTGATGCTTCATGTATCTGACCATTTCTAAGATGATTCAAGATGAAGAGGCAGAGTTTGATGTTTTCATATATTCTAAAGCTTGAGTGATACTTCCAGGTCTGAGTCTGGTAAGTTATTCTGATGCGAGAGAATTTCTTTTGAAGCGAGTTACCAGACTTTTGATGCATGGGCTCCCCTTTTCTTTTGTAGCTTAAGCCTTATGTTTCGTGAAACATCTAAACACCCACATCAAACAATAACATGTGACTTTATTCAAGTTAACAAACATAATGTTTAGTTATCAACAAATCTTATGGGATCTGATTTATATAAAGAATGATTCGTCTTCCTCATTAGCCCATTAATCCCTTCAGCAACAAACAGAAATAAGAATGGGGCCATATGGTCACCCTGCCTTATATCCCACCTTATAGGGAACTCCGGCGTTAGACTCTTATTTACAAAAACAGACACATAGGAGGGCATTAAATAACTTCTGATTCATCGAATCTATCTATCAGTAAAACCCAATTGTCTCATCATATAGAATAAAAAATCTCAACAAATTGAATCATACCGCTACTCAAAATCAACTTTAAAAATTAAACAAGATTTACAACTCCTCTTCACATCATCAATTAACTGATTTGCAATAACCATACATATTTCTCCTGTCTACAAAAGCTTACTGATTCTCACTAATAATCCCACCAACAACACTTCCCAACAGCCAAAACCTTAGCAATAATTTTATAATCATATCCCACCAATGATATAGGCTTATAATCACCTAACTCCACTTGAGTAGCACCTTTTGGAATTAGCACTAAGAATGATGAATTTGAACCTGCTGGCAAAGCCCTATTTTCATAAAATTCCTCCATCATTCTACATACATCTAATTTCAACATGTCCCAAAAAGACTTAATAAAATTGAAATTAAACCCATCAGGCCCAGGACTTTTTGATCCATCACACTCCCAGATAGCCGACCGAATCTCTTCCTAAGTAAACTTCTCATTGATTTTATTATGAAGATCCTCCCGTAACACCATAAAATCAACCCTATCCAACATAAGCCTATTTCAAGTATCTCCAATGGATTTCTTCTCAAAGAAAGATTTAACACCCCTCTACCCCTCTTAACCCTTATTGAATCCTCCTCTCATTTCCTATCCAACCATAAGCCATGAATTGCACTACCATGCCTCTTTTTATTTATAATAGCATGAAAGTACTAAGAATTTGAGTCCCCATCTTGTAACCATTTTACTCTAGATTTTTGTAACAAAATAGAATCCTTCATTCTGACAACCTTCCACCATTCTGCCATAAGATTCTTAGAGTCATCACATCCTTTTCATTCAACCCACCATTTTCCTCATGTAAATCCAGAGCTTTTTTTATTCTCCACCCCCTCAGTCTCACTCCCAATATACCAAAACTTTTTTGATTCCACTCCTTCAATGACATCTTCAATCTTTTAAATTTCTCTTTCAACACAAAGGCTCCCCACCCCTCAACTTTCAAATTATTCCATGCCTCTTCCACAAAAGCTTTGAATCCAGGCTACTACAACCAACAATCTAACACTCTAAATGATCTCGGTCCCCAATCCACATCCACCATCTTTAATAACATTGAACAATGATCAGATAGATTCTTATTCAAAGCCAATTGAGTATAGTTTGGAAATTCCTGTAACCATTTATGAGAACATAGGAACCTATCCAACCGACTTCTGGTCAATCCATTAGACCTATACCAGGTAAAAATCCTACCCTACTGAGGAAGATCCACCAACTCCATTTCAAGAATAAATTCATTAAATAATCTTATCTTTGTATTGCCTGAAGCAACGTCCTCACCAACCACCCCTTCTCTCTCCTCATAACACCTTACAACATTAAAATCACCAAATACACATCGCTTAGAACACTCCCTATATGTACTTTTTACCCGCACCAACTTCTCCCATAACCTTTTCTTCTCCACTAATAAACAAGAAGAAAATATATTTATAAGGAAATAAGGATGTTGCCTTTCTTTCCAAATGCAAGTATTATTTCTTTTACATAAGCCTTTATATGCTCACAATCCCAAATAAAAAAAATAGTATCTAAGCATCTCTCAAGATAATACTTAGATATCTGAGTTGGATTATTGAACTATATGTTTAGAGTATGCATAGTTCATGATGCCCTATATGGTTTTACAAAGAAAGAATGAGATAGAAAAATTGGTGTAAATAACCCTCGAGTATCTACTATTAGCTAGAGATAATAATAATGACTAATCTCTTCGCTAACTTATTCCATACTCATGGTGAGTATCGAACCCTCGACCATTGATTAAATAAGGATAAGCCCATTTTCACTTAATTCATGAGTTATTTATAGTTTTTTTAACATGAGCAATTTATAGCTTACATCTGAATATTAAAACAAATTTATCAAAATTACTTTAATTCAATATTAAAAATAGATTAGCCTTTAATGGATGAGCCTAGACAATGATTTTGGCTGATGACTCTTTGTAAGAGACTAACCACTATTTTGATTAATTTTTTCTGTTATTTCTTTTTGTCAACATTTTCCTCTTTTTATAACAATTTTTTTGTTATTTAAAAATATGTTCCACAACTATGTTCAAGAAATAATTTTAATAAAAAAATTTAAGAACATGAATTCTAAAAAAGAGGTTTTTATCATCTAAAATTAGCTATAATCTAAAAAATAAACAAACTAGTATGCCATATTACATAGGTCATATTCTGATTTTCGATCCAAAAATTCCAACCTAAAGGAAATCAATCCATTTAGGCATTTATCGAAATGACTAAATGACCTGGCCTAACCCGTTTAGGCATTCTCTTGAATGGACTAACTTTAAATGGCTTGTAAATAAGTCCATAAAAATATTGGTCTTGTGTTCAACCCACTTAAAACTACTAATCACAAGTTGGCTTATACAAGCAATTGATTATTTTAATAAAAAATTGAAAATCTTCTAAAGAAACATGGGGAAAAATAAAAATGATAGAAAATCTAGAAAATTAAAGGAAAAAATACAAGTTTTTTTTAATTTGATATACCTTTTTCAAGTTTGAACCAAGCATGATTACTATAAACGACAACACAAAACAATATGTACCAAGATTTATAGCGTATTTGGATTCTAAATGGGAAAGTCCAAATGAGGTTAACTGAAACCTATATTTCCAATTTGTTAGTCCAATAAAGTTTGACCAACCTTGAATGTATGGTTTTGCTCCCATAACTCTATTTTTACAATCGGTTACCAAAGGTACAGTTAATGGTATTACATTCCGTATGTGAGACTCAAACCTGAGACTATAGGTTAAACTATAATAGTCTTTTACCAGTTGATATATCCGCTTAGTGATTGATAAATTACAAGTTTAGTCAAGTGATTAGTCTCTATGAATGCTACAAGAAGCTATAGGCTTCACAACACTTATATGAGTGTTATAACGCGCATGACTCGAGCTCCATAAAGTGTTGGGCCTTACAACAGCTATCTAACATCTCAACATGCATTGATTGATGATAAATTTTATAACTTTTTATTTATTGTGTGTCACAACGCCACTTTTAGCCTTGTGATATTGATCCATCACAACGTTAAAAATTCAAATGCTAGCATTCCAATGTCCACCTAGTATTGCAATGTGCATTGCCAATAATCCCTTCTGTATGTTTCTTTCTATTGCATGTAACAATGCAAATTTCATCATTGTGAACCTAAACCACAAAGTGTTTCAATCCGCATTCCAATTTATAACTTCTATAATAGAAATTATGAATTACAACTACTTTGGCTTTCAAATGCCCATAAGTAGAATCATATAATGCTTATTTACATGCCAAAGTCTCGTATAGCTTAACAAAATAAAGCCATTTTCTTTCTTTCTTTTTGTTTTGTACATACCATGAGTACATTTTCTTACTCCCTTGGTGCTAGGAAAGGATGAATTAAGAGATCAAAAAGTCTTTTCACTCGTTTTTAAGGGAAAATTAAGTTTGAAGTTTCTCTATTTCCTCCCCTATATTTCTTCTCTAATAAGAGGATCCTAACTTGAAAAAATTCTTATCTTTTTTTAGCTTTATATTCATTTCCATTTTTATTATGTGCACCTAGGTTGCTTAGTGAGGATAGGATATAGTTACATATTGTACTTGATTGTTTATCCTAATGCATAATGAATTTCACAATTGGTTTAATATTCATTATTCTTACAATTTTTGTTAGCTTAGCCACCCAGGAAATGATCTTAAACTAGGATTCACAAAAGAGACTTTAAATATGATTATGACAATTAATTCATATTAATTTCATAATCAATTTATTTATTTCAAAATAGTTTTGTTTGTATTAAACAAGATTTTTTTTTATCTTTGCCCACTTTATTTCCTTTCCTTTCTAATCGCAAATCAAGTTTTTTGAAGTTGGGCTCTTCTTGTCCAAATTCTCTTTATATTCAAGAATATGTTAAAAAGATACATTCACTAGTTCTGATTCCTACTTACGAGTAGAGAAAGTGTTGAATCTGTGGGGGTCATCATGGTCTAGATAAACAAAACCTTAAGGACAATGTAAGTAATACGCTTCAATATAGGAGAATTCTAACAAATTTTTGACAATGTTAAGGGTTTGCATGGATTACCTTTATAATTTAGATGTCCCAACTTTGATTTTCATCAATAGAAAAACCTTAATTTAGAAGTGGGGGAAAATGTTTCAATATAAGTTTGAGCACCCTAGGCACAGTTCCCTTGGGTTTCTACCAACTAGGTGAGCTTCTCGACATTGTGGAAAGGGTTATCTTTTTTTTTTTGGTTTGATAAGAATTTGTGGCAAAAGTGATCTAATGTGCGATAAGGATTTAAGGTAAATGAATCTAAACTGGAATTGAGATATGCTTTTGAATTTTTCTAATGTATTTTCAAAGTAATTTTTACAATGAAATTTCTTTATCTATGTATAGATAACAAAATTTCCCAATTACATAATAAGTTTCCCTTCGATGACTAAAATTGCTTCTCGAAAGAAATGATTAATCTAGACTATAATTTTTCCAACTTCTTAAGTTGAGTTTGCTATTTGAGAAAACCTAATTTATTGTCTTTGTTTCTTCCATTATATATATATATATATATATATATCTTTTTATGAGTAAGTTTATTATGAAGTCAGAAATGCTAAAAAGCACTTGTATTACTTTGTATGTTATGTGTTGGTAAAAATGCTCCAATAAGTAATGTGAATGCATGAGAGTGAGAATGGAACCATGTAAGAGGAATGTATTGACATCAACACATGGATTTTCTAAATTTGTCCCAAAAATTGTTGACATGTTGTTGGGTTGTGCTTATGTTACTTCAGACAATATAACACTATTTTGATTCATTCAGTTTGTTTCTATCATTGATAAAATGAAAAATTGTTTAGTTTGTTTTTATCATTAATAGAATGAAAAAAATACAGCTTTTATATATTTAGCATAACCTAGTAATGTGAGTTGTAGATAACCAATTTTGTTTTCTATGACTATGGAACTTATAAACAGGGCCAAGATTTCTTTTTGGTCCTAAGGTCCATTATATGAATTTAGATTTTGTTTTTGAAAAATGCTCTCATAGCTACCTGACGACGATAGTGACGTCAACACCGACAACAACGATGACGATGACAATTATAACACCCTCTGTTACACCTTAATAAATACTAAAAAATTCGTAATTTGTTTTTAAAAAAATGATCGTTAAAAGAAAACTATCGGAATAAATTACATACATCATTTCTGAAATACCTCATAAATATTATTAAAACTTTATAAAGTAATTTTACATTCATCCGAAGAAAATAAATATTAAACATTATAAGAAAGACAGGAAACTTCATGGCCGAGAAGCAATTACTTAATAACTTTATTTATTCATTGGACCATGGTATTCATACTAAGCTCCCTTTCTAGAACGTACTATATATACTACCGAGATTCTTCGATCCTTCCCTCTGAACCATCAATTTAAAACATATGAAACAAAAACACGGAGAAAGGAGTGAGAAACAAAATATAATATTCCCAAATGGGGCATAAGAAATAAAGAGTTTTCACAAACTAATATATAATAATATCAATCACAATCACAATCATACACACAATCAATTATGAATGCATGAATGTTATACAATATCTTTATCATAACTTACCTATATATGTGGGCCCCTAAATTTTAATTTGCACTGGGCCAACCAGGAGTTTACACTGTTCCATAAGTCTGAATAATAATAATATCTGAATAATAATAATATGAACAACTCAACTGGCATGAAAACACTTAGAGACTAGTCAGATTGAGAAAGTTTTTATTGTGAAAGTACCCGACACTAGGGAGCTACCCCAGGTCCTCTGAAGCACCCTTTCACACCCTCTCATCCCAAGGCTCGTAATTAACCCTCCTCTAATGTATCCTCGGTTTCTATAATCCGTCCCCAGACAATATCATTTTGTTTCACTTTAATGATTTATGATGCATGAACTACTCGCGTATTTAATTAGTTAAGGCTTTTAGAAACTCAATTATTAAATACCTTAAAGGTTTACAACATCATTTCAATAAACTATACATTTTCTCAATTCTCTAAATTTCTGTCCCACAAAAATAAATTTAGTACAGTTTTCGAATCTCACCGAAATTGAGTTTCTAAGCCTTAAATATCTCAAAACTTTCATATAAAACTTTACATAATCTTTCTCAGATTGAATCTTAACAAGATCGAATTTAGAAATTTCAATTATTTCTAAATATCTTTAGTTATTAAGTTGGAAAAAGAAAATAATTTTCTTTTGAAAATTTTATTTTATTAAAAGAGAATAATTTTTAAATCATTAACCAAAAATACTTAAAATTATAAAATTTTTCTTTAATTCAAAATTTAATTATCCCAACCTTTTTATAAATTAATTTTCATAAAATGACTTCTTCTAAAAAAATTTATTCTAAATATTAAAAGTAAAGTTAATAAAAATAATTTCTAAGAAGAAATAAAAGATAAAAAATTTAAAGAGTAAGGTAAGAAAATTCTTACTGAGTTTTAGCTTTTCGTCATGCTTGCTATATGCTCAACTTTATATCACAAAATCATCAATCATAATCAAAAAATGTAAATCATAGTTAAACATCATCAATCATAAATATAATCAATCATAATCAAATTAATTAAATTAAATATCATTAATACATATCATAATTCAAAATTTAAATGGCTATTAATATAGTTGATTTTGAGTTCTTTTGGTCAATTCCTCGCATAGGTCTATGTAAGTCCATATAATCCAGTCCTTGCATAGGTATAGTTCAGTCCATATGGGTCATAGTGGTCTAAGTCCTTGCATAGCTATAGTCCAGTTCATATAGGTTATAAAAGTATAGGTCCTTGCATAGGTATGTTAGAGTTAGTTACATCAGATATTTAATTTAAAATTTATTATAAATTTTAAGTTAAAGAGTTAATATTTTAAAATAATAATATTATTAAATTTAAAAGGAGTAGGGGACTCCTCCCATTATTCTTATGTCTTTTCATATTATATTCTTATCTCACTCATTCTTACCTCTTGTATACTGATTCGTTATTGTAAATCCGTGCATGCCTCGTCTCCAAGTTCTAAAACATACCAATTTCATTTTAATATAGTTACAAGATGAAAATTAAGATTACTACTTAAAGCAGAAATGGTAAATTTTAAATAGTGAATAGTGAATAGTAAATCATGAATAGTAACAGTAAATAGTAAAATATGAATAGTAACGGTAAATAGTAAATCATGAATAGGAACAGTAAATAGTAAATCATGAATAGTAATGGTAAATAGTAAAACGTGAATAGTAAAGGTAAATAGTATTCAGAATAGTAACTTAAAATAATATTATTTCCAGTATAATAATAGATTTCTAAAAACGATATGAAAATAACCCTAAAAAATATAAAAGAGAGGTATTGTTACCTTAGGATTTTAGCAGAACCTTCTTCCAAAAAGAATTTATTTCTCTCTCTTACTTCCACCACTATCTCACTAGCACTACTATATTAAGAAAACTTAATCTGAAACTGTAAATTCTAAAGAAGATTTCCTTCGGTATTTATAGGAAGGAAAATTACTATGTATTCCATTATTTTAATATAAAAGTACTGTGTATTTTTTGAAAATTCAATCCTGGTTACTGTACATCTTTTGAAAATTTCGTACATGTATAGTGTTTTGCATAGTAAATATCTGCTGAATTATTAAGCCAAATAGTAACCTTTTACTCGGTATATTTTAAATATTTAAAATCAGTCCTTTTTGAAATTTAGTGATATTATATCAGTCCTCACTAATTTTATAATAAGTAATATAAAGTTTAAAGTTTAAAAATCTAATATTTTCTGTTAATAAAAATTTATTGATACGTTTTCAATTTTTAACGATTGGAAAAAATTAAGATTTTTCTCAAATCGATCATTTTTAGATAAGTCTACTTGAATTAGATTTTAGAAAATTTTCTTATAATTTAACTTTATTTTCTTATAAATATTTTTAATTTTAAGTCACTTATATGAATTTAAAATTATTTAAAAATATTATTTTATTAAAATAATTCAAAAATTCCAAAAAATTTCAAAAAATCATAAATAATACGTAGATTAAAAAGTTCTAAAGAACCATAATTTAATTCCTTCAAAATTTTAATATAAAAATAAAAATAGAGGTGTTACAACAATGACGATGATAACGATGACAACAACGATAACAACAACAACGACTTATATTTTACTATGTTAAAAGGAAATTAGTTTTAAAAGAGATTTGTTATTTTTAAGGTGTCTTGGAAAACATAAGTTTAAATATGGTTAAATGTTATCGAAATTGGTCCTTAGGGAAAATATGTGATTTTACATCCATATCTAAGCATATATTTGACTTCTATGTCTTTTTTAGATTCTTGCCTAATTAGCCAAGATGGTATCATATGTTCCATTAAGGAAAGACTTCCTTTATGTGTAAATTGTCTCTTTACATATACCAGTCCTTCTGTTAAAACCATTGATTTAGATTTCATCTAAATAGACATGTATTATTTTGTGAAGTAGTACAAGGATAAACACTTACCTTATCTCATTACATGTGTGTTTAAAGGAATTATATTAAATATAAGATATTTGAATTTTAACATGCAATTTTTGTGAGAGACACATGAGTGAGACAAATGTAATTTGAGTTTCAATTGTAAGAAAATGTGATAGTATAATACTATTCACAATATGAGAAATTTCTTTCATGAAGTTTAAATACTTGATGATATGGTGGTGTTGATGGAATGTAATATTTCATGAGAATGAATTCACGAGAATAAATTCACGTGAATAAATTTGATTTTATTTATATTGAGGTTTCCACTCTGCTATAATGATATAGTGATGTTGAGTTGAGAATAAATTTTTAAGTGAATTTGTTTTACCCTTAAAAAAGGAGTCATCACTTAGAATTTATCTAAGTAGACAAGTAGCCTAAATTAAAAATTGAGGCAAAGTTTATTGCTTTACTTGGTAAAATATAAGACTAATTAGTTAAGAAATTTTTTTAGCATATTTCTTTTATGGAAGAAATGAGTCTTGTGAGTTATATATTGTGATAGTTAATCGGCTATAGCTATAGCTAAAAATAATTCTTACAATAGTAAAAATAGACACATTCGTTTAAGACACGATATGATGAAACAATTGTTAAAAGATAGATCAATATCTATAAGAAATATGGAGTGAGAAGTGAATTTGACCAATCCTTACTAAGGCTTTGAGGGAAAAGATTATTTATGAAACATTAAGGGGAATGAGTCTTATGCCAAAAATAAAATTAAGTGATGAGAACCCAACATTGGAGGTCTCATGAAAAAGGTTCATATAGGTAAAAACAAGTTATTATTAATCATCTAGCACTATACGTGTGTGTGCATTTGTTTTCCTGTCATTCCTATAATGAATGAGGTGCTAGGTTGTAAAGAATGAAATGTTAAACTATTAAGCTTTTAATCATGTTCATATCCTTTGTGGGTGGTGTATAAAATGCAAGATATGATGAAATTGTCTATACGGGTGTCAAGTGGATCTACTTGCATGATATTTAAGAAAATCTCTAGAGAACTCATGAAATACCAGGCACATGCATAAGCTATTTACATAAAATGACAAAAACGACAAAAAAAGTCATGAAGTGGAGTGTGATTTTACACCAAAGTGATATTGGTTCATAGAGGTTTTGCCTTACCAACTCATTGCAGGTTAAGTTTATTTGTCTAAGATTCGGTCCATAGTTCAAAAGACACCAGCTTTGATGCATACAAATCATGTAAACCTAATGAATTTTAATTTATTTTAATAACTTAAATTCTTTTGAAATATAAGGCGGATTGTTGGATATTTTATAATATTTCAAAATAATTTTTTTAAGAGTTTAAACTTAAAACAACTTGATTTGTATTTAAAATGAATCTTTAAATATGATTATGATAATTAATTCATATTAATCTCATAACCAATTTATTTATTTCAAATGGTTTTATTTGTATTAAAGGAGATTTAATTGGTTTAATTGTCTGTCATCTTTTCATGTTTTTTATTTCCTTTCTTTTTTAATCACAAATCCAATTTTTTAAGTAGCTATTTTTGTTTGAATTCTCTTTTATATTTGAGGTTGGTTATAGATAAGAACATGCCTTCGCTAGTTCTGATTCCTACTTACAAGCAAAAGGGCGGTTAAATCTTAGGGAGTCACGTTCTAGACGAATAAATATTTAAGGATAGTGTCAATCACAAGCTTCAACCCAAGAGAGTTCTATAATCCTACCAAATTTTTCCAACACAAACTTCATGCTTGCTATTTATCCATTGTTTTATATCATTAGATATTTCTCCTGCATAATTAACTCACCTTGAAAATCTATATGTAGTTTTTGTTTTTTTATTGTTTTATCTTGATCACACTTTCTTTGTGATTTGGATAAATGCACAGTGGTTGACTAAAGGTATATTAGTGATTCCGATAATCCCGTTAAGAACAATAAGGATGGAATAGACTAGGTTGCTCACTAAAGGTATATGGTCTAGCTTGTTTAAGCATAACTTGACTTAATAATAAAATGCTAGGTTTACACTTTTTAAAAAGCCTTTTTAATTAAAAGGTTAGAGTTAGGTTTTTAAAAGCCTTTTAGGCCTATTGGAGTGTCTTGGTTAAGTTTGCATATATAAAACTTATGTACTCAATTTATATTTATATTAATTATAAATGCTAATCTAATTATATTTGTAAATTGTTAGTTGTCAATCTTAGGACATTTTCTCAATAATTTTTACTTTTAATTGATATTAAAGCACTCAATTGATGTATTCTAATATTCTTATTTTAACAATTTTTGAAGCAACATTTAAATTCCTAACTAACTGATGATTTGTGTTTGTGTTGGTAGGTTTTAGGTAATAAAAGGGAGTTGAAAAATTGAGACTTCATATTAGAATTTAGAATCTATTCACTAAGAGATTATGTTTAAAGACTTTTATACCACATTAACTTGATTTAATGTTCAATCATACATAATAAGATCTCAAATAAATAAATAGAATGGAGAAGTCCGATCTCACTGCCTTTTAGTAATTATTAACTTTGTTTTGTTGTTTTTCTTGGTTAAAATCCATCAATTTCTAAACAACCAACTCATGAACAGAATCTTAAACATAATGTACATATATATTCATTGTTATTTACTAGTAATTATTGTTTTATTGTTATACAAACACTTATGAATATAATAACTCAATACTTATTAAAATTATAATTGATTTGGTACAAAGACGTACTTAATCCTAAACGTTAACTCAGAATTTAGAAATTTATACATTCCTTCTCCCACTATTGGGTCGTTGCTCTCCATCGTGTTCTGGTTGTGTTACCGGGAGCTCATGCTATCATATATCAGAATTTGAGAGATTTTTTTTAGTAACATATTTGAGAGAGACTTACAGAGCAGGTGGTATTAAGAACTACTTATCTTAGTATTGATAAAATTCTCGTTGATTTTATAAGTTATGTGTCATAACAATTTAATTAAAAAACAAATTAAAGTAATTATTGTTTTACAAAGTTAGAAACTAACCGATAATTTTTAAAATTCTATGACCAAATTAATCCAATATTTGATTTACAGTTGGGGAAATGATATTGGAGAAATGAAAAAATCTAAAGGTTGATATTGATTCTTTAGACCGTTTCAAAACTTTAATTGACCGTAGGATCTATTTTTAGAGTTAGTCAACCCCGGGTTAAAAACCAAACACAATTGTATATAATTTCGAGAACCAATTTTAAAAGAATAGTGACATTGACATTGAGTAGTATATGCTTGAGATTAAACCCATCATCATATTTAACAAATTAAGCTATAACTAATTATCCATCAATAACCTAGCTAGCAATAAATATAGCTAGTATAATAAGTTTCTATTCAATCTTAAGGTGTGTATGTCAATTTTTCTAACAGAAGTCCTTTTAAGTTAATTCAATTTAATGCTTTTAGTTCCTCGTTTAAAAATAAGATGTAATATTTATAATTTATTTCACATTTTAAATCATCAAAAACGTAATCAATGATTTCAAAAATAATTTCACAAAAAAAAAAACATAACAAGTTGAAAAGGGAAAAAATTGAAACAACCCAAAAGAAAATAAAAATCAAAGGGGTGAATAACTTGAGGATTTTAAAGAAGAGAGAATAATACAAATCATAGTCAACAACATAAATATAAGCTGCGAGTAGAAAGAGAGATCTGACAATATTAATTGTTCTATATGAAACATGTCCCTTCTGTTGATTACATCCCTTAGTAGTTAACATTGAACAAAAGAACTCAAACCTTGGTTTCTACCCCAGCACAATCACTTTTATTGCCTTCATAGCAATCAGCCACTGCTACCTTTTGCACATTTTTGTAGGAATATCGACGGGCCAAAAACACATAGAAGAACAAATTCACCATGGCTATACCAGCCAATAGCCAATAAAACTTGTCCAAGCGACTAGTATTCAAATCCTTACCAAACCAACTTCTCCCACTTTTCTTTGTGATGTGATCAACAATTGTTATGAGCATGCTACTTAGGAAGCTTGCAGCACCAATCACACTAAGGTAAAATGCTATGCCTAAGCTTCTCATTGAGTCAGGAACTTGGTCATAGAAGTACTCTTGCAAGCCCACAAGAGTGAGTCCATCACCAAAACCAATAATAAGAAACTGTGGTGCCAACCAGAACACACTCATTGAAAGTGAACCCTTCAAGGGATCCCTCTCAACAGCATCAAGCCTCTTTTTTTCTACCAAAGCTGCTACTATCATTGTGGTAACAGAGAAAAGCATTCCTATGCCAATTCTCTTAAGGATGTTGATTCCTCTCTCATTCTCAGTTAGCCTTCTTAAAAATGGTACAAGAATCTTGTCATATATGGCCACAGAAATTATCATCCCAAAGGCAGCAATGGTTAAAATTGAAGCTGGTGGAACCTCAAACCCATTAACTATTTTTCTGTTCAGTGTGGTACCTTGTTTGATGAAGAATGTAGATGTTTGTGCCGCACATATGCCAAATGGTAAGGTAGATACCCAAATGGGGATCATGTTGATAATAAGCTTCATTTCTTCAACTTCGGTTACTGTTGCAAGTTTCCAAGGACTCTCCTTCTCTGCTTTATTTCCATCATTAACAAGAATCGCTGCCTTGTCAAGAAATCTGAACACAAATCATACCAATAATGAATTACATGCATGTTAATTTATAAATTGGTAGATAGATTAAAATGGGACAGAATGCAACATGGGTTTTATTTAACTCTGAGTTTTAAGAAAGTTCAATATCTTAGTCCTATAAAGATGATTTCAACATCAATCTTCTGAAGATTAATCTGTAAGTAATTAAGTCCTGCGCAAGTATCTAGGTTAATAGAAACTGACATGGGATGTTATTTTTATAATTATTGATATGATACATGTTACATCATTATTTAAAATTTTTTATTATTGATGTGACATATGCTATGTTGAGACTTATATAATATTGTTAACTAGTCATTGATGAAGTATTTTAGTGACTAACTAATTTTCATTGAACTTATTTGATGGTTAAAATCTTTGGAGTAAAAAGTAAAAGTTTTCTTATAAAATTAAGTGGAAAATTATTGAAATTTATGTTTGGTTTTAAACATTATCCAAAAGAGAGAAAAATTATCGAAATTCAAAATGAAAATTTTACTCTCCATTTCCTTTCTCATCAACATCCTACTCCCAAAATACACTATTATTAACAGCAGAACACAAGCTCTTTCATTTTGTTATGTTCATGTTCCAAACACTACCAAGTCATGCTACTTACTTGAGTTTCTTAGTGTGACTCAGAAATCTTGTATTGCTGCAATGAGACTTGGGAACCTCATATAATTGAGAAGGGCAAGAAGGGCATGGAAGCTTTCTTTTGGAAATGGCAGCAACAAGAACCTGCAACATTGGAGTCAAGGGACTCCCAGTTGGTACCCTATAACGGTAAAAAGGCCTTCCTATTATGAATATGAGCAATGACACTGCAATGACCCCTGTGAAGATAATGTCAGCAACTCCCCAATTTGCATTGTCTTGTATGTAAACAACAAGGGTCACTCCCAGAACGAGTCCACAGCATAGTGCACAATTCCACCAGTTGAAAAATGACATTTTTTGCCTCTTTTCTTCATCATGATCCTCATCAAATTGGTCAGCTCCAAAGCTCTCCAAGGAGGGTTTGAGCCCTCCAGTTCCAAATGATATTAAGTAAATAGCCAGGAAGAAAACCACCTCATGAATTCTCCTTGGTTCACTGCACATGCTTGCATGATCACAAGGCCTCAAGCCAGGCAAGAACCAAGACAGAGTAAGGAGAACCAAACCCTGTGTTTTTCAGAAAGTTTTCAATGTTAAACAAATATTGGAAAGGGCCAAATTGATAATGATGTATATATAATAATAAGTTTAATTTCGATGTTACATCAGGTTTACATTGTGTCAATCAACCAGAAATCACCCTATAACATTAATATAATCATTACATAAGTAGTCAATAATTGTTGTTGGTAGGAGAATTAATGATTAGATGATATTATAAAAAAAATGTCATATTGTGAGTGTAATTCAGTTAAATTGCTGTAATAGTGGAATAGTGATTGAGCTTACCATGAGATAAACAATGGATGATGCTAACACAGAGAAGTAACGGCCCAGGTATGCATCAGCTATGAATCCACCGAATAGTGGCATTAAAGTGGTGACACCAGTCCAGTAATTCACATTCCTTGCTGCTGTCTTCAGGTCTTGATGCATAACCTTTGTCAGGTAAATGACCAAGCTAGTTGCTATTCCAAAGTAGCTTAACCTCTCGCCAGTCTCGATTACTGAAAAAATTAATAATAAAACAAGGATTATATTTGAATTTCATGGTTAATCACCTTTCATTAATATTTGGAATAATGGAAAAAGAAAGAGATAAAGATAGTTAGAAAGTGTGAAAATATAATGAATATGTGTATTGATAACATATTTTAATATTCTTTTGTTTATATTCATTAATAGTTATTTTTCGTGTTTATTTAAAATATGTTAAACCAAATGTATAGTTATATACATTTTCTCCGTTGTTACGGGTAGTACTTTTATTAAACTTTTTGGGATTTTCCCCGTTGTTACGGATAGTACTTTTATTAAACTTTTTGGGTTTAACTATAAATATTTTTTGTTCATAATATTATTATTTGAGGTAAGAATATTCACGTTATAATTAACTAGGAATCCAAATTCCATTTGTTAACACTAAAGCTAGAGAATACATAAAATCTAGACAATTTTTTTAGGGACTAGTGTTTATTAGTCTCTTAATGTGTCATACTTAAATTATAATGGATGGTTTTGAGGTTATTTATATAATTAGTGGGATAGAGAAAGAAAATGGGGCAACGGAGCCTTGGATCTGAGCCCATCATCGCACGACGTAACCATCCAGGATCAATGTGTGATAGGGAGTTAGATTTTCCTAAATTCTTACCTAAAATAGAGAGACGAAGGGCACCCGTGGATCCGAATATTCCGGGAGAACACCGTTAAATATAAAAAAAGAGATTTAGTTCAAATCCACCTGTAATCATGGGTGGTGGGTTACCCAAATTCCCTTAGAAAAGAGAGATTTACTGTATAGATTATATAAATATAGATAAAAATTTTAATGCATGCTACTTTTGGGTCAAATAAATGTTACCCTGGTGTATTTTAATCTTGTAAGTTTAAGTTGTGTGATATTAACTTTTTAGATTCAGAAAACTCAAATTGATTTAAATATACACACTTGTTTGATTGTGCTTTAGTGAATGGAAATTAGAAGATCTTATTGGAAGGACCACAAAGGTCGAAGGGTCAACTAGTTGAAGAGAACAAACAAGTTGGGCCATTAATCACTAATCTTGTACCTCAAGGCACCAAATGGACATGAAAGCAAACACGTACGATTCCTTCTGAAATTTTTGACACACGAAGAGACTCATGGGTGAACTCCAAAGTCGAGAAAAACAAAATTGTCCTATATAAGGACTTAACTCATATTAAGTGTTCTTTTAAGAAAACACGCACGTGGTCGCTCACATAACTATATATAATATTTAAATACAAATATAATGAATTATGACATATTGATTTACATTTTACCCAAATGCAAATATATAATGTGTTTATAAAACAATTTTATATAGTTACAAATTAGATGTGACTTAATTGATGATGAAGATAAAGATTAGGAATAGAATAGTGTTACATCTGTACTAAACATATTGTTCAGACCTTAATCTTGATGAGGGCAATTATGAGAAGATGAAATAGGATGGAAAAGAAAACTTTTCTGTATTTGTTTGGAAGGAAAGGAAAAAAAAGGTGAAATTCAAAAATTAATATAGAAATATGAGAAAATATGGTAAGATTATTATTTAATAAAAATTATTATAAATTCAAAGAAATTGAAAATAAATTTTAATATATTAAATTTATTATAATAAAAAAATTTATACATAAAATTTAACTAATTTATTTTCATCTACAGGTCAATCTAAAAAATATATATTTTTCCACTTTTTTCTTTTTATTTTTTTTCATTCAAACAATATAATTTCCCATTTTATTTCCACCATATTCTTCATATTTCTCTTTATCTCATTTTATCTTTCTATATATCCAAACAAATTATTACTCTTGAACAGGGTTTGAAGAAGTTTAGACTTAAGAGAATGGAATCACGTGGCTCTACAGAATTGAGTGTAACTCATGTTAAATAAGGTTTAACCAGAATATTACCCTAAACCAAATTATTACTCTTGAACAGGGTTTGAAGAAGTTTAGACTTAAGAGAATGGAATCACGTGGCTCTACAGAATTGAGTGTAACTCATGTTAAATAAGGTTTAACCAGAATATTTCTCACATTCTTAGACTCCATTACTGTCAAGACCCTTCTTTAAAAAAAAATGAATTCCAGCAACTTTTTTTTAAAAAAGAACTTATTAACCATGAGTTAAATATCAATCAAACAAATAATAGATTAATGTTTAAACTGAAACGTAATATACTTTTAGTAATATATTTATCTGTTCTTCAGTATTCTTAAATCCTGTGTGTTGAGGTGAACACATTTGGTGGTTATAAAATGTTTAGGCCTGAATTCAAATTTTGACATTTTCGGTAGAAGATATGCATCATCTCCTATTTATAGACATATATGTTGAATTAGTTGAGTCGTTCAAGACTGAGGATCAATTATGTGTGTTCTCAATGAATGCTTCTATGGAAGGAGAATTTGAAAGCCATAGTGGAAGTTCAAGTTGGTCCTGAATAATTTGGTTATTCTAAAGAGAAATTGTTATAGTTCAGTACTTGTGTGGTAGATGATATAAGGTCGGCCATAATACATATACCATGGAAGTTTCATGGTATGGTCCATGTACAAGGCATATTTTCAGCCATGTTTAACCCATTCATACTTGATTCAAATTTATCAGGGTCAGCATCTTAAAAACAAGAACCACTACTAATGGCAACATTATTCTTACTGATATACTAACCATTAGGTTTTATGTGGTTGACATCGTTTATCACCATGATTTAATGCTCTTTGGATAATATCTATCTGTAGGTAGTGGCATGTGGGACAGGGAATCCACTGTGTGCTTTCCTTGGTCATACTGTTCTTGACCAAGCTAGAATCCAGTACTTGTACAACATGGGAATTTGACCATAATTAACAATACCCCATTGGCTGGTTTTTTAATGGTTCTACCTAACAATTCCTCTTAATCTTGAACATGTGTATATTTTTGTTTAATTAACCTTATCTTCTACAAAGAGGTAATTATGTTTAAATATGAAATATTTAAATTATAGTGAGGCTAATTCTTTATTTTTTTATTCATAAAATTTAAACCTAAAACTTTATGTAAAAGAAATTAATTTTTTAAAATCTACCATTTTTAAATTTGAATGGAATTAGACTTGCACTAAACTAGTGTTTTTCGGAGAAGCTAGCAAATATAAGACACCACCTTGTAACTAGGGATGAAAATGAGTCAGATCGTTTGTCGGAGACCCGTGACCCGGCCTCTTTAAAGCCTATATAGGTTAGGTCTGTTGGGCTAAAAGATTGGATCTAGGCTTTTAAAAAAGCTTTTTTAAGTAGACAGGTCAAGTGATAGACTTTCTAAATACTACAGTTATAATAATTTTTTATAATATAAAATTTTATTTTATAATTTGAATAAAATAAATTTATCTTGCTTTATATTGATAAACCCGTTTAAATAGGTTTTCAAATGAGCTAGACTAAGCCTTTTAAAAAAGTCTTTAACAGGTTAATAGAGAACACATTTTTATCCTTGCTTACAACCCATAATCAATTAACATTAAGTATATGAGTTCATCTATTTATAAATCATTTTACTTATTCATCTCTATTAGATGTGAGAATTCATCCACACCATTTCTAACCAAATTGATTTTAATTACATTTGTTAATCTCCATACTAAATTTCTTAATTTGTTATTGTAACCAATATTTATATTAATATCAATATTAATAAGAAGTATGAGAATATGGACGATGCTTAATATATCAACTTCACGTCTCCAACCACTAACCAAGTAACGTGCACTCACACTTGCGGCTTTCAGAACCTTGTCCACAATCTAGCAATGAATCATTTTATTTATTTATTTTGATTTGACTTTCCTAATGGGATAGAGGTGTCTCTTACTAATGCTTTGTCTATGAATCAAAAGAAAAGTTATTCTGCTCGCATGTTTCGAAATTATTGAGAATTTAAGATACATATGATGACAAGCTTTGTATCATGTGATTGCTTTGTGACAGGGAAAGGAAATGATTTAGCATATTAGTTAGCCGGGGATAAAATATGTAGCATGTGATGGGAATATTCTTGTGAAAAAGTAAACAAGTTAAAGAACCTTATGAAGACTCAACAATATAAATATATGTACTTTACTGCTTCAGTATAATTCCAGGGAAAACAAAGATAAGATCAAGAGATGAATATATCTTCCCCTGAAAATTTGTTTGCCTATATATAGAATGGTTAATGGAGTACTTGATAGCTTATTTATGATGGCTTTTATAGACTTATTTTAAATTAAAATTTAGATAATGTTCAGAGAGAAACATACCAATAGGTTTTAGGGCCTTAATAAAATTGCTGTTAAAGAAAAGAAGAGAAACACGTTTCACATTATCAGAATGACAAAATTCATTATAAGTCAGATTATTTTTTAATTACCATATTCAGATTCAAATACAGTCTCTCAATGATGATAATAGACTTGAGTTATGATTCTTCTACTAAGATTTTCGTGTGTTTCTATTACTATAGTAATATTACGGGTAGGAATAAATTAAACCCCTCAATATTGATTCATGATTTAACTTATTTACGATTTAATTTGATTCAATTTATTTAATAAAATGATAAGTTTAAGTTTTTTTACAAAACCTATTTAATAATAAAAAAAGATAGACTTAAGGTTTTATAAGAACATTTTTATCTTATCATTCGAATTAATTTAAATATAGGCATATAAAAATTTATTAAATATATTATAATTTATTATAATTATGTAATTATATTATAGTTATAACATTGCAGTTTACACGATTAAAGATAATTAAAACAACTCTTCATACATAAAATTGATAATTAAATAAATACTTTATCTATGTTATTTATTATTTCAAGGTTGTTGATCCATTTATGGTAGGTTAATTGTTGTGCTTTTTAGATAGGTTTATTGGAGATTTTATTAGTCTTAGTACAAATCAAATTTTAAGAAATACTATCAAGCTAAACCATGGTAAACCAGACAACTAAGGTCTGTTGTCTTAAATAGCACGTGAGACTTAAATTTTATAATTAAATATCATGTCAATTTAAACTTTATAAACCCCAACTTAGCCTAACTAATTCTCACAAACAATTTAATATCATATCTTTGTTGATATTTCATATTTAATTAAATAGTAATCAGAAGTGATAGATGATTTAGTGGTTAAGGTTTCGTGAAGAAAGAAGAAAATTGTGGGTTTGACTCCCTCCTTATTAATAAATTAAATAATACTCATTTACATGTAATCCATTTATTTTTATTTAATTGTCTAGAGAAGATATATCTTATTTCTATTTAATTGTTTCTTTTGAATTTAAAAACACTAATAAGTATTTTTTTCAATAATATCCACATGGTAGAAAAATATGTAAAATAAAAACAACTAATGTAATGTAATAAATTAAGAGTATGAAAGAAACTTTAGTGTGTAATTAAATAACATAATTATATTTATTTATGTAATTAGCTTAAGGTAATCTCTTTGAGAGTTATATTTTGTCATTAAATTGCAGCACTTCCCTATAATATAGTCTCCATGAGATTAATATATCAAAATACCCACGAACAACTCTTTCCATTTTGTATATGCAATAAATGCAGTGTTGGATGAAGAAAGAAGAAAAAGGAAAGAAATATCAAAAGAATGTGATAAGTGATATAATGAAGAAAAAAAAGGAAGGAAACTGGGTAGAGGTAACTTTGGAACATAAAAATATCATTTATGCTATAGAATCAGCTTAGGTAAAGGTACTCTTAAATGTTGTGTTTTAACTCTATACAAAGGTGAAACAGACAAAATAATAATTACCTATAAATCCAGACTACAAGAAGGGACTATATGTCAAAGAATTGATTGGAAATGAAAAGCCAAATTATAGTCAAATAGAACTGTTAAGAAGTAGAAGCAAATGACTCTTTGATTTGTGTTTTAATTTTTTGTTTTTATGTATCATTTCTGTTTATTTATTTTTTATATACATAAATTTTGAAAAAAAAAGAAGATAATAATTTTATAACTAAAACTAAAAGTAAGAAATACAAATATGAGGAAATAGAAATAGAGAAAGAAACTAAAGGGCCACTTTTTATGAGAATATTTCATTCAGTAAGAGTAAAAGATGATATAATTAGAAGGTGAAAGTTTGATGAATGAGGTTTCCTGCACTATATTAAGGACCAAAAGGAGCATAAAGTAAAAAGAAAAAAAAAATTACACAGAGAGAAAAATAATCCAAATAATATTGAAAATGTAATAAGAAAGAGGATGAAGATTGTCCTTAATTACCAATAATGAAGAAAGCAGCTTTCCAAGTACCAGTTGAAGCTCGAAGTGGAACCCTGCCTCTGTGATCAACTGAAGAATCATGAACCCATTTCATCATCTCATCATCAGATTGATCTCTTTGTGTTATTTCCAGATTGAGCTTCTCCATATATCTTGCAATGTTGAGAATATTGACAGATTAACTGATAAATGCAGAATAGAAGACTACTAACTTTCCCTATTATTTGTTAGTGTCTGTTACTTTCACTAGCTCTTCCTCAGGACAGCTTTTTATAGAGGAGGATTTCCTCTTTTCTTTATTGATTGCATAATAAAGATTTTCTTTTATCATCTTAAGTCTTTGAACCCTTATTTTCACTTTTACCTTTTTCTTTTCTATTACATCGCTAAACTCAATTATTAGTATTTCTTTATTGGTTTCCTTTTCTATCTCTTTGTTATATATATAATGAAAAAAATCCTTGTTGAGTAAACTATTCATATTATAATGTGAATATTCTTAATTAAAATGAGATTATTTCTTCTGAATTTTAAAAAAATTAAACAAAAAAAGCATATACGCCTAACTCTAGTATTAAATTAAATAAACAAAATGGTATCTTATTTAGTGTTATTTGTCCTATTTATAATGTATACAAATACTCTTTTATATCAATTTTAAATATAATAAGAAAAATGTTTAAGTAGTGTTTAGTTAGTAAGTTTTTTAAGAAAAATAAAAAATTATTTTTGAAAAAGTTGAAAAGAATAAAAAAGGTATTTATTTACAAAATATTCAAAAAAATTTATAGAAAACTGAAAACCGGATTTTCTATTTTTTTAAAAAAAAAATAGAGAAGACTTTAAAGAAGTTTTTCAAGAAAACTGAAAAATAAAAAAGTTTTTCAAGAACTTTTCTATCTATTTCAAGAAATAAAAATTTTAAAAAACAAGTAAAAAACTTTTCCTAAAAAATTAGAATAATTTTTTATAACTAAACGTAGTATTAGTGTCTGTATAAATGAAAAGTTTAAATAGTCAACCTGAGTTTAAAATTTGTTTTCATTGTTTTTATTATATATATAAAAAATGTATCTTTGAGTTTTACTATGAAGTAGTTTTTGTGATACTTCTAACTAATTGTCTATACCCATTTAAGGTATTCTAAAATAAAAGTTTAATTTGATTATAAGAAGATGTTTGATTTGTAGTTAAGGAAACATAATTATAAAATAGCAAAATTTAAATATTAATATTGATCTTTTACGTTATTTGAAACTGTTAAATTCTATTTAACTATAGAATTAATTTTTTCCATTGATAAAGTTCCATCCCATTCACAAGAACGAAAAACCAAACATGTTGTACAATTTTTCCCTTAATTGTATAATTTTATTCTCTTTTTATATATATATAAACAAGGTGGAGCTAATATTTAAATCTACTAAGTACTAAGACCAAATCGACAATTTGAAGGGTACCACCTCTCACATCACTTTTGGTGTGTACTATATATGCAGTTTTCAACCAACAAAGAATAGAATTCTTATCAATTTACGGAATATAACTGTTACTAATTGTAGCAAATGGTATATATTGACACACCTCACCTCCTCATTTGAAAATATTAGTTTCCAATTACAATATATATAATAATTTCCTTAATATATGGCAAAAAAGTCTCTAATTAAAACATATATAAATTCAAATAGATCAGTAATAAAAAGACACCACTTTGATTATTCATAAAACTAAGTATAACTCATACATTTGAGATTTCGTCGGCATGTTTTCTTACACACGCGTCTTTTCAAAATGGATTCTTCGCGGTGAATTTATCAGAACATGAAATCTAAACCATCGGTTATATATGAATTATATTTTTATTTAAATATATGAGTAATTTGACATTTAATAATTTACAATTAAAATATTTATTCCGGCATCTTCCACAAATACATTATAGATGATTTTACCTGCACAAAATTTAAATTCTAAAACCAACTAAAGTTGACATAGATAGACATATTGTTAAGAGTTTAAATTTTTCTGTGTATAGAAAAAGTTTTATTAAAAGAAATTATTTTTATTTTTTTAAAAAATGAAACATATGTAGTTGGGTATACGAGTCACCTCACCCTACAATGAATCAATCCGTATAGACCCGCATTTTAAATGGGTCAATTTTTTTAGGATCGCATAAGGACTATAAGTACGCGGGTTGGCCCGTGGGTTAGCCTATATATATATATATATATATATATATATATATATTACTTTAGTTTTACTTTTTTTTGTTTTAAAATTATTAACTTTGATCTAAAACACATAATTTTTTTTATGAAACTTAAACTATATATAATTTAAAACATTTAACTATCAAAAATTGAAAATTTTCACAACTAATTTTAAATAAATTAGTAACCAATGAAATTTAAATATCAATTTTCTCATATTTCTCATATTTAAATATCAAATAAAAGTTCATTTTTTTAAAAAATATAATGTGAAAGTGAAATAGTATAAAGAAAATATAAAATTTATTTAAAATAAAATAATAAATTTAAATATAGACTGACCCGCGGGTTGGCTTGCGAGCCCATAGTTTGGTCCCGTTTAACTCGTGAGTTAAATGTGTCGAGCTCACGATCCCATATTTTAAATGGTTCTCTTTATTTCAACCTAAAACTTATATAAGAGTAAGTTAAATAGGCCCGTCCGCCGACTCGGACTTGTATACCCAACTCTAGCAACATCCTTACATAAAAAAATAAATTAAATTAAGTAAAAAAAAGGTTCTAGAATCCTCGACCAAACTTAAATTCTACAGACATTTATATTTACGACTCCAGCAATTTTTTTATTTGTTCAATTTATAATTTTTAATTATCTGTACAATCCTAGTAACTACCCCTTTTAAGAAACATCATTCTTGGAAGGAACAGTGTTCATATGCCCATTATCTTTTTTGGGCCCGCACTCCATTGAGTGCATCACATATTTCTTTTGTTCAATTATCCATCCATACCATTTATGTGGTCAAACATGAGACAGCTTGGAAAGCAACAGATATCTGTGCAAAAAAAAAGAAAGCAACAGATAGTGTAGTAAAATGATTAACTTGTAATAAATATAAGTGTACTTAATTAAACGATAGAAATAATTTGGTTTAAAAAGTTAAAATAATTTTTTTTATTGAAAATGCATGTTAGTGACCGATAACAATTTCCGCATCTAAACATACATTAACGGGCGAATTTATGACTAGATATATGTGTATTTGTATAACATAAATCAATTCGGTCCTAACGTGCGGATGAAAAACAATTATTTCTGATGAAATAATTTCGGTCGCAAAGTTAAGAAGTTTTATTATCTGGTTATTGCTAGCAACAAATTGTTAATTCAGTCATTAAGGTTTGGATTAAGCACGAAAGTGAAAAATATCGAAACCTAAAAATTAGCCATCAACTTTAGCAATCAAATAATTTGAGAATTGACTTGCGACCTAAAACTTGACTAAGAAATTTAGTATATTGAGATGGACTTGATGGTCGAATAAATTTAGTAGTTAAATATATGAAAGGTCATGCATTGAGTTGGTATACATAAATGTCTATCAATCATCAATTAAACTACGTGTATTAGTTGGGAAAAAAGATACGAACTCGGTTAAAAAATACTTACAAATTTGGTTCTGCAATCAAGTTTATATCAGTCGAGGTAATAGGTTGGGACATTTAAACTCGGTAAGCAACCAAGTTTATAAGTGCTTTTAAACTCGGTTAGTATAACTGAATTTAAATGGGGCTAGTCTCAATGAAAACAGAAGGGAAAAACCACGCAGGAAAGCTGAGGAGAAAGAACTTTTGGAGCAGGAAGAGAGGAAACAAAAGGAAGAGGTTGCAAGGTTAGTATATGTCATTTAGTTACAATGAGTTCAAACCATAATACAACAAGATATCTAACAGAGAAAAATCACAACACAAACCATATCTAACAGAGTCATTTAGTTATAGTGAGTTCAAATGACAGAGGAAGAACTAAATACATTGCGGGGAAGTTAATGCAGCAATGCGTATAGGGAAGAAGAAGCAAATGTAGGTTTAAAGAAGACAAAGACAAAGACGAAGACGAAGCAACGGTCCAAAGAAGAGGCAGCCGCGGTTGGAATCGCCTAAACCTATGCACGGAAAGAAGAAAAAGAAAAAAAATCTAAATTAGTACATGAGCGTTATGTTTTTCAACTCGGTTACTACTACAACCGAGTTTATATCTAGACATTCCAACTCGGTTAAACAAGCAACCAAGTTTATATGTGTATCTAAATAAATAAATAAATAATTCAAAAATCCTATAAACTCGGTTATATGTACAACCGAGTTTATATGTAGCACATTCCAAATCGGTTAAGTAAGTAACTGAGTTTATATGTTTACCAAAATAAATAAATAAATAATCAAAAGCCCTATAAACTCGGTTGTACTTGTAACCAAGTTTATATCTTTGTTTTAAACTTAGTTCCCTTATAACTGAGTTTATATCTTTCACTTAAAATTTCAAAAATGCCACCGTGTTATATATTAACACGGTTCCCTTTAACCGAGTTAATATCTTGTGTTTATATCCAATTTTTGCACTAATGGTGGGATATGTTCACTAAGGCTCTTGAGCTTTGTTTTTAGGCCTTTCTCTTATGAAAACCACTAAGCTACCCTATGTAGGCTTAAACATGATGTTTCTATGGCTTTCTACTAATTGTGATTTAAGAAACTTTGTAATCGTTGGGGTTATCCCTTAAAATTATCCTAAGTTGTTTCATTTATGGTCTAAAACTTGAGATTTAAAAAGGACTTACCATCTTTCACCCTTTTTCCACCTTCTGAGTCCTTGGGTTAGCCAAACTCATTGAGAGTAAACTCTTAAAGCTACCCTTATTCCCCTTCCCCAACCTTTCTTCCCTCACCTCTTTTACCCGTACCTCAACCCTAAATAGACCATGTTAATCTACTAGGTTACTTCCCTCCCTAGCCAAACCCTCTCCCTATCAAAAGACTTACCCAAACCTAAATGCTAGAAAGGTATACTTAAAGCCTTTGCTATAATTGCTATAATTGAGGTAGTTTAAGTCTCTTGAAAGCCTTTCAATAGATGATGTCTACGGAGCTTCCTTGATCAACTAAGACTTTTCCAATGATGAATTTTTCCACCTCCACTATAACCACCATTGGTTCATCTTTGTTTGGAACCCCCATAAAGGTTCGAGTTGTCAAATGTGATAGCCCCATCGCCTAGGAGATAATGTATATAGTTAACATACCTTCCTCCTCGCGATGTTTCAGCTCTGTTCCTTAGGAAACCACTAGAAATTATGTGAATGATTCTTTTCTCATTCTTACATCTTCTGGTCTCCAAGATCAGAAATGCTTACACTCCTACCTAAAGTGTTCATGCAGTTACAGTTCTACCTTCCTCGGTGACTCCCTTTCTCATTTTCTCCCGGTTTCTCATCGTACCTATCTTTCTTGGTCAACGTACCTCTCTGAATATCCTTGTCGAATAGGGTGTTCGATCTGGTTTTTAAGCGACTAGCAATCCTCCGTGTTGTGGCCAAAAGTCCTATGGAACTCATAGAATTTAGATTTGTCAGAACCTTTCGCCTATTTCCTTGGTGGGGGAGCTTAATTAGCCCTATACTATAAATTTCATGCATGATCTTGTCCCTTCTATTGTTCAACGGGGTGAATGTATCATATTTCGGGTTGGGGTAAGCCATATACCTTGGTTCTTTGTTTGGTCAAGGACTTTTCTCCTGTGATTTTGTCCTTATTGCTCTATGTTCAGAATCTCCTACCTGATTGGCTTCTTATTCCTCTATGTCCATAGATTGTGCTGTTTTTTTTTTTTCTGAAATCATCCATATTAAATGGGCGGTTAGCTAAGGAGTCAGAAAATTTACCTAGGTGCAATCCTGTTTAGATTGCCTGAAGGGCTATTTCTAAGTTGAGGTCTCGGATCTAGATGTCTTGTTCATTGAAGCACGCTATAAACTGTTTGAGTGTTTTTCTTTGTCCCTGCTTCAGATTGACCAAATTGTATGAGATCTATTGGACCATGTGACTAGAGGCAAACTGGGCAAGGAATTTCTCTGTAAGCTCTGTGAAACATGATACACTTGTACATTGTACACTGTTGTTTTTTTTACCAGGGATAAAACCTCCTCCAACTGGTTGTCACCGCCCTGGTGTCCATCTTGGTTGATGGGGTTGCTGCGCGTAATCACCATATTCTTCTTCCTTAGAGCTAGTCCTTCTCTGTGTGATGTGAGAATCATTTTACCGGGCCCTACGGTGGGCGCCAAAATGTTTACTCTGAGTGTATAAGAGCTAAACCCTAGAGAATTACTCTAGGAAAATTAAGGTTTATTACTCAAAAATGTCACTTGAAACAAGGGGGCTCTAAAGCGATATTTATGTGGTGAGAAAGGCGCCTTGATTTCGGCCTAAAAATTATGAGCTAACAATTATCTCTTAAGATTATAGGAGAATGAAGATACTAGAGTTTCCTAAAATAAAAAGGTGCCCGAGCCCCCCCCCCCCAACTCGGGGGGACAATTTCAATTAAATGTCTTAGATATATATATATATATATAATTTATTTAAAATTATATATTTAAGTTATCAAAATAAAAGGAAAATGAAGAAAATCGAGTATGGTAAGATCCCCACGGGTTTTCCCGAACCTAATAGGGAACCCACGAGGTGCGGTTGGGTTTTTAAATTCTAAAACCACCTTATTTTAACGGGAGTTGACTCGACTTTTATAGGGACAAGGATGAAGGAGTGAATAACTTGCCCTGTTGCCATGCCTAGTATTAATAGAACTGCACTATGAACATTTCCATTAAATATTTTAACTAAACTTTCTTGCCATAATATAAAAGATTTTTAATTAATTTTATGAAATCAATATAAAATATAATAAACTATTTTAATTAAACTTTCTTGCCATAATATAAAAGAAATTTTTTAATTAATTTTATGAAATCAATATAAAATATAATAAACTATTTCAGTTAGAAAACATGCAGCAAAAATGTTTTTAGTAAAAATAATATAGTCTTAAAACCTTTTATTATTAATGAACCAATTTTATATTAATTTTATACATAATTTTTTCTCATAAACTCATGCATAAAATTAAATATATTCTTAAAACCATTTTATTTCAACAATAAAATTCACATCTTAAAAAAATATAATTATAATGTTAAAATAAAATTATAATAATAAAAATTTATACAAATAAACTAAATTTAATCAATGAGGTTCTAAGTGGTTAGCGATTTGGTTCTTTAAGCAAAGTCCCGGATTTGAGACCTTGTGTTTGTAGAAAATACCATTTGGAGTTCACCTACCATATCTTGGCTTTTGAAAAATATTTTCAACCTATCTGATGAGTTTTTTTTAACTCATAACATAAAATAAATCATAATTTACGATATATAATAAGTTATAAATACTCGTTATATTTTCTATATATAAAGTTAATTTATGAGATTATGTTAAAATTAAACTTAAATATGTAAAGTTAAATATATATTTTGTATGAGTTGTTAACTTTTTAGAGACTCATTTTTATTTAAGATGGGTTTATTGATATTCAATATTTGTTTGTTGACGTTTTTATTGGTTTTAATGTATATCAAGATTCTATATAAATTATCAAGATAATTCAAGCTTCTAAATAGGACATACTGGAACTAAAAATATAGTATGTATTAAGTAACGAGACAATTTTAAATCTTACAATTGACCATCAATAAAATTTTAATTTTTTTAACATTGCTCTATCGTTTTGATATTACTATTGTTAGGTTACTTTGTCATTTCTTCTTACTACTACTAGCGAATGATTGAATTAAAGTTAAATTACTACTATACTACTATTATTGAATTATATATATATATATATATATATATAATATTTTAATTTTTATAGTGTTATAGTTAATTTTTAGATTTAAAGCAATATAGAAAATATTATTTAAATTATGAAACTCTTTTTATTTGGTACTAAAAAATATTTATTTATTTTATGGGTCTTTTATATTTGTTATTTCTTGGCCCCTAAAAAAAGTCTGGAACAACCTATATTTGTTAATAAGATTTATTCTAAGCTTTACTTTGGCTTTGTAAAAGAAAACTTGTGTGCACAATTATACTTACAATGAGTACTCATAAGTTTACTAAATGTGTGACTGAGTATTGCACTACTTCCGGTACCTATATAGATATAAATATTTGTTTTATTATATATTTAAATATTAAAAATTCAAAGTAGTTAAATGAAGTACAAATCTTTAAATTAAAATAAATATAAAATATTGCCAATTTAATGATTTGTAAAAATATAAGATAGCAGCTGCATCGTTAAATAATTTTAAAATAAATAAATAACATATTTATAATTTCAAAATGAAAATAGATATAAAATATTTTAAAATTATTCAAAAACTTTATTTCTAAATAATGGAATATGTTAGCTGAGTGAAATTACGCAGCAAAAAAATGACTAGTTATAGGATGTTCTGGATATATATTTCTCATATAAGATTAACAGCACGTGTTTTATGAAGCTAGTTTTGGATCCGTAATTAGTGTGTATATGCAATTGAGTTATAAATGGAAAATGATATGTTGGAGAAACGAAGTTGGAAAAATAAAAAAATTTAAGAGTTGATATTGATATTGTTTGAGACAATCAAAACTTCATTTGATGTATTTTTGAGATTTATCAAACTGACGTTTGACCAGCTAAGTTGAGTATCCTAACACAAGCCAAGGGTGGGAATACACCTAAGTTTTAACACTTCTACTTTTGCTTTCACATACATGTCCACGCGTGATATATTACAGGTATGCATATCACTCAATATCTTTACTAATTTACACAAAACACAATCCCATCCCACTCTCCTTTGTGCTAACCCCTGGAGCACGGTGTTATTCCCAAGTCAATTTCCATTCCTAGCGGCAACCTCTTGCCATTTTAAGCAGTGGTTACTTTTTTTCTCCGTTCTCCAATCATCACAATCTTGAAGATATCTTCTTCCTCCCTAGCTATTGTCGATCTGTGACCACCTCAACCTCTCGATCCATTTATCATCAGTTTTAACGAGTACTTACTTATTTACTTCATTTTTAATGTAGTAATAACTGTACTTGAATTAAAAAATATATTTAGTTTTAAAAAAATTATATTTAACTTAAAAAATATATTAAAATTGAATTTAAATTAAAAACTGGATTTAATCCACATCTTTATAAATAATTTTAAAACCACAATCAATAAAGACAACAAGGACACCATTCTCCAATGAAGTGATGCCACCGACTAACCATAACAACGAATGTGATAGTGAACCTGCACATGACGATATAGAAGATGCACCTATGGTAGAGTAATTTTTTTTTTTCTAATTGATTGTCTTGTAATTAATCTAGGATGAAAAATATAACCCACATGATTATAATATAACAATCTAATTAATATTGCTTTTTAGGTAAATGAATGAGTGCTAGATTGCGATTAAGAATTAAACCCAAAATAAGGATAATTATTTAATACATTTGGAGATTGTGAGAAGTTCTACAAAAGATATGCGCACAGTGCTAGATTTAGTGGGCGTTCCTCGTCAAAATGCAAAGACAAGAATAATGGTGTGAAGACTTGGAAGTATTTTGTTTGTTCAAAAGAAAGTTTCAATCCAGAAAAGTTAAATAATGTTGAACAAACTAACTCATCAAAAAAAGTAGAAGGAGGAGTATTTCAAGAGAATGTTGTAATGTAAAGGTTGCTTTCAAATTCATTGGAGAAGGTAAATATGAGCTTGCTCGAATTCATGAAAGTTATATACATGCACTTGCCTCATCTAGAGAGAGACAATTATTGGATTTATTCGGTCTCTATTAGTTTTTGTATAGTTTCTATCTTTAGCTGATAGGTACATATTTCTATTAGTTTGTTAGCTGTTAGATTGTTTTCTTCTCTTGTATATATTGTTCCCTTCCCTTTAGTTTTAATACAACTTTGATGCATATTCAAGTCTTTTCCCCTAATCTTTCTTTCTTTTCCTTGTTTCCATGGTAATACTTCTAATATGGTATCAGTAGATATTTTCCCCCACCTATGACAATTCTTTCCTTTCTCAATCTGATTGTGTCCCACTTCTTACCTTGCTGCTCATGCAAAAGATCCAAGGCAAGATGTCTCTAATCCCCTCTTCTTGCATCATTTAGATGGGCCCGGTCTTGTTCTCACCTTTCAACCTTTTGACCACAAGAACTACATAACTTGGAGTCGACCAATAAAGGTAGCTTTATCTATGAAGAATGAATTGGCCTTCATTGATGGTTCCCTCCCGAAACCTGCAGCCATTGATACTTTGACTCATGCAAATAATGTTGTCATCTCTCTACAATTTTGTTTCCAATGATATCTTTACTAGTATCCTATTTGCATCCACTACTCAAGAAATCTGGGAAGATTTGAAGACTACATTCTCAAGAAAGAATGGTCCCTGCACATTTCAACTTAAACGCCAATTAATGTCCATTCATTTAGGCCTTAATGATATCAAAACCTGTTATACCAAACTTAAGTCCATTTGGGAAGACTTATCTGGCTATAAACCAAATTTCTAATGTACTTATGGAGGTCTTCAACAACTCTAATCTTTTATTGAGTTTGAATATGTGATAACATTTTTGATGGGCTTAAATGATTCTTTTTCCCAAATCTATGGTCAGATCATTCTTTCTGATCCTTTACCATCCATTGGAAATGTTTTCTCCCTTGTTCTTTAAGAAGAAACTCAATAAGAAATTATCATCACTTCTCCTTCCCTTCTTGCTCATTTGGATAACATGTCTTTTATTGTTAACAACTCCCAATCTGCCATAGGTAAGAGCAAATTTAACAAGAAAGAGAGACCAAGATATGCCCATTGTAACATGTTGGGACACACCAAAGATAAATGCTACAAGCTGGTTGAATATCCTCTAAATTATTTCAACAATCGTTCTACTAGTTTTGTCAATCAGGTTGAGAATAATTCTGACAACCCAGAAAGTTCACAACCTTCCAATTTAACTCATGCTTAATGTCAGCAATTGATCTTTTTTCTCACAAACCAATTGTAAACTGATTCCACTGTAGATGTTGTTGCTACAAATGTCACAGGTATTTGTATGAATGTTGCTTTTAATAACAATCATCATACTTGGATCATAGACTCTGGTGTAACCTCTCACATTTGTTATTTTAAACCATTATATCATTCTTATATTGCCATCCATAATTCTCATGTTCTTTTACCTAACTCAACTAAAGTCAAGGTAGAAGGCATTACCAACATCAAGATTAATAATGATATCTTTCTTCTTAATTTGCTTTACATACCTACTTTTAAATTCAATCTATTATCTCTTTTTAGTTTAATCAATGATATTTCTTTTAGATTCACTATAGAACCTGACTCTTTCATTCTTTAGGACCTCAAGACTTTGAGGAAGATTAGAACTACTAAACAAAAGAACAAATTACTGGTTTTTGAGTTTCCTCCATGCACTTTATCTTCTACTTGTCTCTATTCTTGTAATGTTGTGACATATGAAACTTGGCATAAGAGATTGGGTCATGTTCCTCTTTCTGTATACAGATCCATTGCTAATAAAACTAAACTTAGTTTTATTGATTTTAATTACCATTACAGTACTTGTAATCTTGCCAAGCAAAATAGATTACCATTTCCAAATCTTAATAATTTTACTCCTCACTGTTTTGATTAATCCATGCTGATATATGGGGTTCCTTTACACACCCTACTTAATGATTTTTGTTACTTTTTTAACTTTGGTAAATAACAAATGTAAATTCACTTGGGTTTACACGCTTAAAAACAAATCTAATTGCATTCCTATCATTCCTCAATTCTTTGCTTATGTTGAAACTTAATTTCACACTAAAATTAAATCCTTTAGATCTGATCAGTGTTATCAAATGACAGTTATAGAGGTGTTATAGCGGTATGGCATTGCGGTTTTGGAGGGCATTGTTATTCGCCATGAAAAATGGTGGCCAAAATAATAGTGTCCGCTATTCCAAGAACAGCAGCCGCTATACACGTAACGGCGTGGCGCCATAGGCGCCCTATGGTCGTCAAGGCAGCATGATTTGGTGTTTTCAGGTTTGGGTCGTTATGGGTCAGGTCAGGTCACTTAAAGGTGAAATAGGTAAGGGTTTTTTGTTGCTTGTGGTATCCTTCCCCGTCTTCTCCTCCTCCCTCATACGTCTACCCTCTCATTCTTTTTCCCTATTTTCCAGTGACTTTTCTGGCGAAATAGAGGTTGCGACGACCATTTTCGATCGTTTCCTACCATTTTGACCATTCTCGACCATTTTCGGTAATGTAGGGCTCTCTAGCGACCAGGTTTCTAAGACTTTTTATTTCTACTATGTTTTTTCATCTCTTCTGAAATTGTTTTCTTTTTGTGCTTTGTTCTAGTTTTTTCTTCATCTGTTTTTTTCCTGCTTTGTTCCCTCTTAGTCTCACCAAGCCTTCTCCTCTTCTAGCCATTGCGAACCCATTATTTTCTACTCTTCCAGTCCAGCCACCGTAGTCTCACCACTGTGTTCTCTTCTTCCACATTCCTTAGATGGCAACTAACACTCCCCAAACCAATGCTGCAGCCACTGGAACTACAAGGAGTACTAGGACAAACATTGGATGGAAGTATTGCACTATTGTGAATGAATGTGACACTAATATGGTTCAGTGCAACTTTTGTAGAAAGGTGATGAAAGGAGGGATTACTAGAGGAAAAGAACATCTTATGAAAAAGTCAAGCAATGTTGCACCTTGCCTAAGTTGCCTAGTGGAGGTTAGGGAAGAACTATTTGATGCCATAAATGAAAAAAAAAAGACAAGAGATATTGTTAGAAAAGTGGTGCAAGAGATTGTTGATAGTGAAGGAGAGCATGAAGTTGATAAAGACATCATCAAAGGATTAGAATCACAATCCCAATCAGCCAGCAGTGTTGCATTGAATAAGAAGGCTCATTTGAAGGGTCCCATTGATCTCTATTGTCGGTGACTAAAATCTGCTATTGCTAAAAATCAGAAGGAAAATTTGAGACAAACAAGTATAAAAGATGCTTGTGATAAGCAGGCAACATCAACGGTACAACAATACATAGCTCATTTTTGGTACCAAGTTGTGTTGTTTTTCAATATGGTCAAATTGTAAAGCTTTGAGGACATGATTGCAACCATTGGAACATATGGACCACATTTGCGACCTTAGTTTTCATGAGATTAAAGTGCCACTCCTCACAAAGGAAGTGAAGTACATAAAAGAATTAATGAAGGATCACAAAGAGAAGTGGGCAACTTTTGATTGCTCTCTAATGTCTGATGCTTAGACAGATAGGAAACAAAGATGCTTGATTAAATTTTTGGTGAACTTTGCTATTGGGACAATGTTCATCAAGTTTATTGATGCCTCTAACTTTTTAAAGACCGGGGATAAGTTGTTTGAATTACTGGATGCTGTTGTAGAGAAGATTGGAGAGGAAAAATAGTGTAAGTCATAACTGACAATGGAAGCAATTATGTTATTGCTGGGATATTGGAGGAGGAAAAGAGACCAAAGATTTTTTGGACTCCATGTGCAGCACATTGCATTGACTTGATATTGGAGGATATTGGCAAGATCCCAATAATAAAGAAGAGACTTCAATGGGCAATCTCATTGGTAGGTTTCATTTATAGCCATTCCAGCACTTTAAGCTTGTTGAGGCAATTTACAAACAAAAGAGAGCTAGTGAGACATGTAATGACTCAATTTGTGACATCCTATCTTTCCTTGGAGAGGATCTATAAAGAGAAGGTGAACCTTAGGAAGATGTTTGGTTCGGATGAGTGGAGTAGAAACAAGTTGTCACTAAAGGCCAAAGGTAGGGAAGCTTGCAAAACTATACTAATGCCAAGTTTTTGGAGGAATGTTGTTTATATCTTGAAAGTTATGGCTCCACTTGTGAAGGTTCTTTGCCTTGTGGATGGAGAAAGAAAGCCAACTATGGGCTATATTTATGAATTAGTGGACAAGGCAAAGGAAGCTATTATGAAGTCTTTCGAAAATAAAGAGATAAAGTACAAAGAAGTTTTTAAGATCTTTGACCAAAGATGGAATTGCCAGCTTCATCACCCATTACATGCCGCTGGTCACTTTTTGAATCCAAAGTTGTTTTATGCTAACCTTAGTATGGAATTTGATAGTAAGGTTGTTAGAGGGTTGTATGCTTGAATTCATAAGTTGGTGGTAGTCCTAGATGTGGAGCAAAAGATAATGATGGAGCTACATGGTTATAAAACTACAAAGAGCATGTTTCGTAGTTAGCTTGTAGTATCTATGAGGAACACAACAGCTCTAGGTAAAATCAAAGCAACAATTACTTTACATATAAGTGTTATCGTTAAGTTAATAAGAAGTAACAACCAGGAGTTTTTGCTTTATAGCTCAATGATGGAGACTCTTTGGTTTCAATGCTTCTCATTTTCACCATCTAGCCATAAAGATCTTGAGCTTAACTTGCAGTGCATCCGATTGTGAAAGAAATTGAAGTGTCTTTGAGCAAGTAATTATGAATTATCATCTTTGAATTATTTTCTAAAAGTAAACTCACTACAAAATTTTCTTATCATTTTTTATTTATAAATTATGCAGTTTTGTTCTAAAAAAAGGAATAGGCTTGAGCATCAAAGATTGCATAATTTAGTTTATGTTAAGTATAACCAAGCACTCAAACGGAGATACAACCTTAAGGATGAAACTGATCTAATTTTCCTTAGTGAGATTTAGGATTATAATAAATGACTAGTTGGAGAAATGGATGATGGAGATCATGATGATGAAAGGGTTTTTGAGGAAGATGATTCTTTACTGTGGGGAGATGTTTATAGAATTTTAGGGATTGGAGAGCCTAGAGTATACATAAGGCAAAGGAAAAAGAGAAAACAACCAACATCTACTTCAACAGTTTCTAAAAAGGGTAGAAGTAGAGGATGTGTCTCTTTAACAAGAAAAGAAAAAGAGAAAGTGGTTGAAGTAGAAGAAGAAGAAGGTGAATTTGATAATGACATAGAGGAAGAAGAATTGGAAGATATTGACTTGGACAGCTCGAAAAGAGAAGAAGCTGAAGGATTTTCCTTAATTCCTCATAATAAGAGTGATTATATTGAAGAAGAGGAAGGGAAGGAAGATGAAGATGGAGATGATGATTAGATTTCTAAGTCTTTTCTATATGTTGCATTGTTGTTTTCCTTGTCTTTTATTGTAGGGATTTATGTTTTATGCATTATTATTGGCATGACGAAAGACTTATGCATTATTGGATTGACTTAAGATTTATGTGTTGGTGTTTTCTTGACTTTAAAATGACATTATGATAGTTTTTTTTTGCTTCTGTATGACATTATACAACTATATATATATTGAGTTATTTTATTGTAACTACTTTTTAAAGATTTCTTCTTACAAAAGGGCATTTTACACTAATTTTCTTGTACTAAAAGACCTGAACAAAATAGTGTTGTTGAACGAAAACATTTACATTTTAAATATTACTCATGCCTTAATGTTTCAATCTAATGTTCCAATTACCATATGAGGAGATTGTGTCCAAACTGCTGTTTTCCTTATGAATAGGACTCTTAGTCTTATCTGTAACATCCTACATCTATTTCTCTTTTATTTTTGGTAATTAAATGAGAATCTCAATAAATTTTTCACAAAAATAATTTAATTATCAATTCCCCATCATCAATATACTTACTTAGTCCAAGAAATCTCAAACAATTTCTGCACATTGTTTATAACATCCGGCCCCACGCTACGCATCAGACCCTTTTCGCATTTCTGACGCTGAGTGCCAGCCCTACGCTACGCGTGGGCATGATAGTAGCAGTAATGCTGCTGTCATGACTTTTTAGGTCATTTAGCCAACTTCCTAGGGGTTTATCTCACCCAATTCAGCTCTAAACCTCACCAAACTTTAAGCGCACCATACTGCCCTTATTCCGAAGCTGCTGGCGTAGTCCGTTCGCCAAAATTCCTATCCAGTAATGAGTTATATATAAAGATGCATTTAGGCAAACTTATGGCCATTTCATCACACCAATCATCTTGAACTCATTTAAAACACATAATGAATACACAAATAAATTCTAAATATCCATATGAACCTATCGGGAAATTCCAGGGATACTGAATCCCACCAGATCCCCATTTCACCTGTCCAGTTTCTCAATATCACTTTAATTCTATTAACTATAACCTCCAAACTTCTTTATTTACTCTCATCATGGTTTCAACACAATCACACAACATTTAAATAATTTAATTCCTGTCAATAATGCATGATTCTAAATACCACATGGCTCCATGCCATATCCATATTTATATAGATAATTTCGGGTCATTATGCATGAATAGCTAAGTAATGACTCAATGTCATACCTCAAACAAACCACATATATAAATGCTAATGACTTAGTGCCATTAGCCAACAAACTACAATCCACACATATAATCAAACCAATAACAATATAAACAAACACCGCATCAAAACTCATAACACAACCACACTCATACCCTATATATATACATTACATCATCATAAATACCCTGGCATTGATTTACTGCTCACTTACACCCGTCTCCGCGGCATCCGCAATATCCCTTCCTTATTCTCTGTAAAAATAATTGTAAGGGTGAGTATTTAGCAATATAATACAATGCAGATATTGAAATAGAATCAATATCACCTGAAGGAGCTCACACCTCCCTCGCTTGTTAATCTCATAATCCTTTCCTAACCACTTTCTAATATACTCATATCTCATCAAAACCATCATTCATACTATTACGATATCTTTATCATATCACTTAATATCATTATTATAAATTAATCATAATTTCTTAAGTCACTCATCATCATTATAAATCGATCCACATCATCATGAATTAGTCACGTTATCATTAATCAATCACAATCAAGTCTCAATATTCATGATCATTACAATTCTTAACCAATTTCAAATATACGATACATATCACAAATCAATGCCAATATCAAAATCATTCATAACTGACTCTCATGGTCAAATCATTCAGATACTAATGGAGCAGCCACCAGCTAGGAGTCACACATCGACATCCCGTGAACTCTACCTGATTCACCGAGCCATACACCGGCTCCCCACCTCAACCATTGGGTCTCTCTACCTAGACCACTGGATAGCTCAATTGGGATCTCTACATGGACCATTGGAGCCAAAAGTAAGGGGTAATCCATACCAAATGACAGTCCACACCACATAACAGACATGTACCTCATACATCATCTTAAAATCATAACAACTTCATCTCGGCATAAAAGCCATCACTTGGAACACGATAAGCCAAATTAGGCATAAAACATACTCATTATCCTTACTTTCTCATATAGACATTATGTATTTTCATAGACTTAAATTTTCATCATTAATTAATACTTTCTCATAATCACCATCATACACCAACCCTCAATTCCATAAATCTAATTTCAATTTATAAATCACTCACAAGAATTATCATTCATTACTCATAAAGTACACTGTGTACGTATATCTCATAAACATATCACATTTTTTTATCATATCTTCTTATAAGTCTCTTCCTCATCACAATTCATCACTTTCTTGTTACTATCATTATTTCATTAACCATATACATCATATTCCCTGCACAACCATTAACATATTGCAAATCACATACTCCTAAGTAACGTATTCACATATCTATACCATTTTATTCATAATATAAAATTGTATAAAACTTTAACTAAAAACGCATTACCCACTCCCCTTACCTCGATTCCAATGCTCTTCCATTATCCGCAAGCATCGATATGCCAAGAACACTAAATATACCAAATTTATAAAAGAGGTTTAGGGATTTGACCACCAAAATTCTAACTTAACTTAAGAAACACTTGAAAAACAATTCTTAAAGCTCTATAAGCTTACCCTTACTAAAACTATTGGTTCTTTTAAGAAATCCCTAATTCCATTAAACTTCTTCTATTTCATCCATAGCCTATATGAAACAAAATTCAATTCCATCACTTAATCCTTCATCTAAAAGCCTTAAAAGCCCTTTTAACTGGTTTAGAATCATAAATTTCAAAGCTTATTCAAATTTCCAAAAAAACTAGAAATAGAAGAAAACTTCCACCAAACTAAAAATTATAGGATTTCAAAGGCTTACCTCATGTTTTGCACTTCCAATCTACTCTTAATTTCAAATTCCAATGCTACTCTAGGTTTGAATCATGGTTTTAAGCTCTGGAGAATAACAAGGAAGAAGAACCGGTATAACCTTTTTTTTTCATTTTTGTCTCGCGTAGCTATTTCTGGAACTTTAAATTTTAATCAGCGCCAGGTTCAAAATTCCGCCTTGACGCTACGCGTCAGGTAAAAACCTCAATTTATCCTTTTATTCCATTTTGAACTTACACAAATGCCACAAATTCTCAAATTTTCATAATTTAAATTCATTTATACATTTATTCATTCTTTCTAAATATAAAAACACGGGATGTTACATTATCCTTCACCATAAATCCCTATATGAGATCTTATATGGCCAATTGCCTTACTATTATGATTTTAGGGCATTTGGCACTCTTTGTTATGCTTCTACATTACTCTTCAGCAGACACAAATTTAGCCCCAGGGCCATTACTGCCATCTTTATTAGTTATTCTCATGGATATAAAGGTTATAAACTTCTTAACCTTGACACTCACCAACCTTTCATATTTAGAGATGTGAAGTTCTTTGAACACATAATCCATTTCAAAATTAGCAACATATTTACTCCATCTCATGATGCCTTCAACAATCATATTATACCCAACCTCACTCATCCTATTTTTTATGATGATTCTGATCCTATCCACACTACCAATACTCCTATTACTCTAGAAAATCAACTAACCCTTCCCACCATCCACTACTTCAGGCCACATTCACCCAAGAAGGTCCAATAGACCTATTAATCCCCTTGCTTATCTCTCTTATTACCATTGCTACAATGTTACAACAATAACCAACTCTATTTACCTTATTCAAAATTTTATTAACTATTCTAAATTATCCAAGCCTCATACTCATTACTTATGTCAAATCTCAACAAATCATGAACCACAAACATTCCAACAAGCTCTTAACTTTCCCCACTGGAAGCAAGTTATTCAAGATGAACTTGCGGCTATGGAAGTTAATGGTCCATCACTCATCTCCCTTTTGACAAGAAACCTATTAGCTGCAAATGGATCTTTAAAGTGCACCATTGCGGTTGGCTTGATGCAGTTTTAATTCTTATTTTTTAAAAATAAAAAATCACAATTCAATTAATTTTGTCCAAAAAATTACTTATTAATACCATAATCATACTAAACCAACATGGCTCTATAACAAATTCTGATTACAAATAAATAAAGATAATAATTATATAAAGTTGTAGTATTAAAAAATGTTGCTAGTTCTATAATTCTACTTAATTGACTATAAATAAAGTTGACTCTAAAATGTACAATGGTAAATAATGTATGAAGATGTCGTTTGGCTTATTTCAGTTCAATTCTTAGAGAGGGAACCATAAGCCGAACCAAACCACATTAAAAAATGTGATTTTTTTGTATTATGTGCTTCTCAATTCGATTCAATTCGATTTAGCGGTTAGTCGCAGTCCAATTTGGTTTTGGAGCACTCCTAATATATATATATATATATATATATATATATATATATAGGATGTATTATATGAGAAAGACTCTCTTATGTGAGAGTAAGAGGAGCAAATCTAAGTCGTATAACCATACAATAGATGGTTGAGATTAAAAGTTTTTCAAAGTCACACACACACACACACACACACACACACATATATATATATATATATATAGAAAGAGAGAGACGATGTATCTTATGAGAAAAGTTCTTAGATGAAAATAAGAACAACAAATTTGAATCATTAGATCTTATCATGGATGGTCGAGATTAAAATATATCAGTCATCTGACTTTTTAAGTGGTCATGTGATTTTAAATTTTTTTTAATTATGACCATCCATGTATGGTTGCACGACCTAGATTTGTTGCTCATACTATATTTAGACTCAAGCCAAACATGTATAGATGGAAAAATTTCTCCTACCAAAATTTAACGGTATTGTATTATTTAAGACTAGAGCTGGCAAAATGGGCTAGCCCGCATGGATTGGTCCGAACCTGCCCAAAAAAATGTAGTGTGAGGGCCTAAAAATAAAATTTAAAATTAATAAGCAAGAAAAAAAGCCCAAAAAAATAGGCTGAGTACCGGCCGGCCTGAGTATTTTAAAAAATAAAAATTATAGGGAGTTTCTCTTTCAGTTAGGATTTTTTTTCATTTCTTTCTACTTCTCATCTTACTGTATGTGTGAAATATAGACTTTTGTAGACTTTTGTTATGAACTTCAATGATAAATATTCATGAAACGTTTTAAAAAACATTACAAATGTTTATAGTTGTTCTGCAAAAAAAAATGTTATATAGTTTTAATATTTTTTATAAAATTTTAATTTTTTATAAATTTATTTTTTTAACTTTTTTTAAAGCGGGCCGCCCGAAGTGGCCTGTGGCCCGTTGAGGGCCGGGTTAGGGCCTTTAATTTCAAGGCCCGAATTTTTACGGGCCTTTTTTGGCCCGGCCCTAAGTGGCCCACAACCCAATAAAGCCCTATCCGTTTAGGGCCGCCCACCCAAATTGCTTGCTATATTTGAGACCCGAGCATGATTATAGTTTCTTTTTTAATTTTTTTTATAATTGAAGTCTTTTTAATTGTTTATAATAAAACATGATTGAAACTAATTACTACGTTATTTGATAATATTAATTTAATTTAGAGAAAATAAATTCACTTGATAATTTAATTTATGTAAAAAAATAGTTTGATTACTTTAGTGAGGTCTATGACTTTATTACTTATTTTTTTGAAGTAAGATTTTTTCTTTGAGTATTCTTTGATAATCCATAATCCCAAAAGTGAGCACACTAAATAGTAGGGAATTGACCAAGTGATTCTTTATTATTTTCCTTACACTTTTGTTGGTACTAAATTCATTATGCTAATGAAAAATAGAATAAAATACTTTTACTTAATTTTTATACAAAAGGATATATTTATCTTTACAACATTTATTATTTTCTTTCTTCTCATTTTTATATCCTAAACCAAACAAAAGAATAAAAAAAATCAACTTTTCTTTGTTTTTATTTTCTCTCATTCGTAACGATACAAAAATTCTTTTTCTTTCTTTTTATTTTCTTTCCTTTTACCAAACAAAGCGTTAGTGAGAAAGAATGTTAAATTTTGTTGTGTATTTGATTGGCAGTTAGGTAATTCATCACATCCCACGAAAAGGTGTCATATACGAATATGATTCAATGTTTCCTGTTAAATAAGTAAATGGTTTATTGTATATTTTCCGATTTAGTTATTTATTATTATTAGTGTCCGTTTAATATATAATTAAGAAAATAAAATTATAAAAATAAAAAAATTTAAATATTAATATTGATCCTTTACATTATTTGATACAATTAAAAATTTGACTATAATTTTTTTTATTGAACTCAATATTAGTCACCAATTAAGTGAAAGATGTCAAAACTTTTCCTTAAAATGATTTATAAGGACATTGACAGCAAAATTATTTATCGATATTGCCATCAAAATTAATTAGTGAGTCTGGGTAACCACTGTCTCAAGCAAGTTGTTCAATAACGTAAAAATAAATTTTTTTATACAAAATAATATAAAAATTATTTAGATATTAGAATAATTAAAATTTAATAATATGTTTAAATAAAAATATTCTAGTTTTATTTCTTTGGCCAGTACCTTAGTTACTTTAAAATTCGCATCTTACAAATTTTGTAAATTAAAATTGTTAAAAAATTATAATATTGTTACTAAAGTGTCTTAAACACTTTAAAAAATACACCATGTTAAAATCATTTGCTTTAGACCAATGAATATATATTTGGCCGCCCTCATTCAAGAAAGTTTTAACGTTTGCTATCATTTTCAGAATGCATCTTTTTCTTGATTGTTTAAAGTACTTTCTCTTAAAAAGATATATGCTCCTTAAAGCTGAGTTATCATATCATATATCATCTTGCCCCACCAAACATTTCAGTGCCAAATCAATTTACTATTAATTAACGTGTTAAGCATCTGACGTAAGTGTGCTTTTGTTAATTTGCTACGAGTTAACATAGCAGCAATGAGCTAAAATCTCTCAAAACATCACAAGTTTTATAAAATAACTCTAAGATTTTAATGGAAAAAAAATCAAAGAAGAGAAAAATATCAGAGAAGAAGTAGCAAAGTTTATGCTTTCACTTTCTTGCAAATACATGAAGGGCATGAGCCCTTTTTATAGCCCAAGGTGGACATCCACCATAAATTAAAATTTTTATAATACTCCCCATTGGATGTCCATATTTTAGAATATGCATCGTCAAAACCTTACTAGGAAAAACTCAGTGGGATAAAAACCTAGTGAAGGAAAAAGAGTACAACATTCTTTACAAAGTAAATAAATAATTAAATGTGTAACTATTTAATTCTCCCTCTCATCAGAACACTTATGTAAGCGTCGAAGATCAATCTTCTGTACTAGTTACTCGAAAACTTTGGTTGGTAATGATTTTGTAAATATATCTGCTAGATTCTCACATGATCAAACTTGTTGGACATTTATTTCAACATTCTTTATAAGATCATGTGTAAAGAAAAATTTTGATGAAATATGCTTTGTTCTATCTCCTTTAATATAACCCTCCTTTAATTGAGAGATACAAGCTGCATTATCTTCACATAAGATTGTTGGTGGTAATTTTTTAGCGTGCAAGCCATAGGTTTCTTAAATATGTTGAATCATAGACCTCAACTAAACACATTCTCGACTTGCTTCATCTAATGCTAGAATTTCAGCATGATTAGATGATGTTGCTGTCATTGTTTGCTTTATGGATCTCCATGAAATTATTGTACCACCACATGTGAACAAATATCCTGTTTGTGATTGACCATTATGAGAATCAGGCAAATACCTCGCATCTGCATAACCAATTAGGTTTGCCTTAGATACATATGGGAAAAATAAACACATGTCCATTATACCTCTAAGGTAGCAAAATATGTGTTTAATCTCATTCCAATGTCTTTTTATGGGTAAAGAACTATGTCTTGCTAATAAATTGACAGCAAATGATATATCAGGTCGTGTATGACTAGCAAGATACATTAGTACACCAATTGCACTGAGATATGATACTTTAGGTCCAAGTAGTTCTTCATTTTTGTCTTGAGGTTGAAAAAGATCTTTGTTCACTTCAAGTGACCTTACAACCATTGGACTACTCAATGAGTGTGATTTGTCCATATAAAACTACTTTAGTACCTTTTTAGTATAGGTCTTCTGGTGCATTAAGATTCCTTCCTTTAAATATTCTAATTGTAATCCATTGTTTTTCCCAAGTCTTTCATCTCGAATTCCTTTTTCAAGCAATTTACAGCCTTTGAAAGCTTTTCGGGAGTTCTGATGATGTT